>CM016616.1:91204617-92476853 GCA_005393395.2 Gossypium australe
CAATTTTTGACTTCTTTGTCCCCCTATGGCCGACCACCCTATGTCTAAGGGTCAATTTGCACATTAAAGGCTTCCAATTAATATTATATGGCTATTAGGCACCTTTAACTTATGAAATAGAACTTTCGTACTTTATGCAATTTAGTCCTTTTTCGCGATTAAGCATGAAATCGCTAAAATTAAAGCACCAAAATTTTCATGCACCTATATAATCATGCTATAGCTCATAAAATAACATCAAAATAATTATCTCTGACCTCGTATTAGTGTTTTCAAAACCACTGTTCTGACTAGCCCCTAAATCGGGCTATTACAGATTGACCTTAAAATGGGTGGCAAATTGGCCTTGTAAATGGCCTATATTTGCCCTCACAGTTGAGCACACAGGCATGTGGCTCGACCATGTCCCTAAAAATTTAATTTGATTCAAGTCAGGCTCGTACACGGGCTGAACACACGGGCGTGTAACTAGCCATGTGATGCAAGTCAGTGTCGACCACAGGCCAGACACATGGGCGTGTGATAGGCCGTGTGATGCAAGTCAGTGTCGACCACAGTAAAGCATACGGGCGTGTCTTAGGCCATGTGGACATGTTAGTATGTATGCCCTATTTTGCCACAGCCTCGACACACGGGTGTGTCTGAGGCCGTGTGAGGCACACGCCCTACCCACACGGGCGTGTGACCTATGTAACTTTAAAAAATGTTAAGTTTTCAGAAAAAAAATTGTATGTGTTCGGTTTAGTCTCGACGCTTTACCAAAGTACGTTTAAGGTCTCGTAGACCTTCTAAAGGGGTTATATGATTAAAATTGGCTATAATATGATGATGATGATATATCTTGTGATATGAAATGTTCGTAAAAGTTTTGAGCTGTCTGGTAATGCCTCTTAACCCTATTCTGGCGATGGTTGCAGGTTAGGGGTGTTACATTTTATTGGTATTAGAGCTATGGTTTAGTCAATTTTAGGACTAACGTAATGTGTGAGAGTCTAGCTATACACGCCATATATACAAACTGTAATAGTGTGATGAATCTTGACATAGAAAATGTGTTGTCCGTATAGTAAATGGATCCCGAAAGAGCTGTAGCTGATGATATTAATGTAATGTGCCTACTCCCGCTCAAGGGACAGCACCATCTGATTCTAGATCGGCTACTAGCAGTCAGGAAGGAGAGGCTAAACAAGCCTTCTTTCAAATGATGAATGAATGGTTCACTCAGTACATTAGAACAAATTCGGCTGTTTCACAAGTCTGCTCCCACCCAATCCTCCTCAAACTTCTGTTGTACCTCCGGTTATAAATCTAAATATGTTGAATAAGTCTTCAGTAGATAAAATCCGTAAATATGGGGCTAAAAAGTTCAGGGCCACTAGTGATGATGATGCTGAGGGAGCTGAGTTTTGGCTCGAGAATACAATCCGATTGATGAAATGTCTTGTCCTTTTGAGGAATGTGTGAAATGTGTCATTTCTCTATTACGAGATGCAGCTTATCAATGGTGGAAGACTTTGATTTCTGTTGTTCCAAAAGAAAAAGTTACCTGGGATTTCTTTCAATCTCAATTTCGGAAGAAATATATTAGTCAGAGATTTATAGATAAAAAACGAAAAGAGTTTCTTGATTTGAAATAGGGTCGTATGTTTGTCATAGAATACGAATGAGAATTTGTGAGATTAAGTCAATATGCTCGGGAATGTGTTTCTACTGAAGCAATAATGTGTAAAAGGTTTGAAGACGACCTAAAAGAAGATATCCGTTTGCTAGTTGGAATTCTGGAAATAAAAGAATTTGTTGTGCTTGTTGATCGAGCATGTAAAGCTGAAGCACTCGGGAACGATAAAAGAAAAGCTGAGACAGAAGCTAGAGATGCGAGAAAGAAATTCTCAAATAAATCATTTCAGTCTGCATCAAAGAAATTCAGGGATGAGCATAGCCGTTCAAAGGCTAATGTGGGACATTCAAACAAAGGTTGTGCTAGATCGCATTCGAACTTCAAAGCTCCAGCAACTTCGATAGCTAGTGTTGGAAATGCCCGATCTGAGCGACCTGAATGTAGACATTATGGTAAAAGACATCCGGGCAATTGTAGATTGAAGACCAAGCTTGGTTTAAATGTGGATCATTAGATCATTTCATTCGGGACTGTCCTGAGTCTGTTGAACAAGAGATTATACATAATCCAAAGTAAGATAATTCTTTAGCTAGGGGTAGACCTTCTAGAAACACAAGAAATGTGAGTGGTAGCTAGAGAGCTACGAAAGATACAGTTTCGAGATCTGAAGCTAGAGCACCTACTAAAGCTTACGCTATTTGAGCTCGTGAGGAAGCTTTGTCTCTAAATGTTATTACGGGTACATTTACACTTTATGATACTTTTGTGATTGCATTGATAGATCCAGGGTCTTTTAATTCGTATGTATGCATGAACTTAGTATCCAGTAAGACTTTGCCTATGGAGTCTCCTGAATTTTTTATTAGAGTATTGAACCCCTTAGATAAAAGTGTCTTGGTTGACAGAGTGTGTAAGAATTGTCCATTGATGTTTCGAGATATTTGTTTTCCGACTAATCTGATGTTATTACCTTTTTATGAGTTTGATATAATTTTGGATATGGATTGGTTAACATTGCATGATGCTATTGTGAACTGTAAACGAAAGACTATTGATTATAGATGTCAGAATGATGAAATAGTTCGGATCGAGTCTAATGATTTGAATGGGTTTTCGGCTGTGATATCAGTGATGAAAGCTCAGAGTTATGTGAAAAAGGGGTATGAAGCTTATTTTGCCTATGTGATTGATTCGAGAGTGACTGAAAATAAAGTTGAATTAGTACATGTGGTTTGTGAATTTCTTGACGTGTTTCTTGAATAACTATCGAGACTACCTCCGATACGAGAAGTTGAGTTTGGTATTGATTTATTATCAGGGACGATTCCTATCTCAATAGCTCCGTATAGAATGCCACCTACAAAATTGAAAGAATCAAAGTCTCAGTTGCAAGAGTTGATCGATAGAGGATTTGCTCGAACAAGTTTTTCACCTTGGGGTGCTCCCGTTCTATTTGAGAAAAAGAAAGATGGCACGATGAGAATGTGCATTGATTACCGTCAGTTAAACAAAGTGACTATTAAGAACAAGTATCTTTTGCCTAGAATCGATGATTTGTTTGATCAATTGAAAGGAGCATCTGTGTTTTCAAAGATAGATCTGATATCGGGGTATGATCAGTTGTGAGTAAAAGATTCAGATATTCCGAAAACTACTTTCCAAATGAGGCATAGGCACTATAAGTTCTTAGTTATGCCTTTTGGATTAACAAATGCTCCTGCTATCTTTATGGATTTGATGAACATAATATTTAGACAGTATTTACATCGATTGGTTGTTGTATTTATTGATGATATTCTGCTTTATTCGTGTAATGAAGTTGAACATGCTGAACATTTGAGAATTGTATTACAAACTCTGCGTGAGAAGCAATTGTATGCAAAGTTTAGTAAATGTGAATTCTAGTTGCATGAAATTGCCTTTTTGGGACATATTGTGTCAACATCTGGTATACGAGTTTATCTAAGCAAGATTTTAGCTATTTTAGAGTGGAAGCCTCGGAGAAATGTGTTTGAAGTTTGCAATTTTCTGAGACTTGCTGGTTATTATCGACGATTCGTAAAAGGCTTCTCGGTGATTGCAACTCCACTGATGAGATTATTTCAGAAAGATGTGAAATTCGAATGGTCTAAAAAATGTCAGAAAAGCTTTGATCAGTTGAAAGCCCTTTTGACTGAAGCTCCAATTTTAGTACAACCAGAATCTGGTAAAGAATTCATGATTTATGGTGATGCTTTGTTGAATGGTTTGGGATGTGTTATGATGCTGGAAGGCAAAGTTATAGCTTATGCCTCAAGACAATTGAAACAACATGAAAAGAATTATCCAACACACGATCTTGAGCTGACAGCGATTGTGTTTGCTTTAAAAATTTGGCAACATTATCTTTTCGGTGAAAAATGCCATGTGTTTGCAGATCATAAAAGTCTGAAATATTTGATGGCTCAGAAAGACTTTAATCTACGACAGAGAAGATGGTTAGAACTCTTAAAAAGACTAGGAGCTTGTGATAGATTATCATCCGGGTAAAGCAAATCTTGTTGCTGATGCATTAAGTCAAAAATACTATTTGTACTATGTGCGATGAATGCTCATTTAGATCAGTCTAATGATGGTCCAATTTTGGTGGAATTGAAAGCAAAACTGTTGTTTTTAAAACAAATATGTGGTGCTGAGAAAATTGATAATGAAATGTTAGCAAAACGAGCTCAGTGTGATTTGAATTCTAATTTTGAACTTCGAGTTGATGTAAATGATTGTTTGATATTTCGAGATTGAGTTTGTGTTCCGAGAAAACCAGAGTTGATTCAATTGATTTTGAAAGAAGTTCACAGCAGTCGCTTATCTGTTCATCCTGGAAGTACACATATGTACAATGATTTGAAATGACTTTATTGGTGGCCTCGAATGAAAAGAGATATCTTTGATTTTGTGTCGAAATGTTTAATCTGTCAGCAAGTTAAAGCTGAACATCAGGTGTCATCCGGTTTATTACAACCGATTATGATTCCTGAATGGAAATGGGATAAAGTGACGATGGATTTTGTTTTAGGGTTGCCTTTGACTCCGAGGAAGAAAGATGCAATTTGGGTTGTAGTTGATAGATTGACGAAATCAGCCCATTTTATTCTGGTACGAACTGATTACCTACTTGAAAAGTTAGCTGAGCTATATATTTTCGATGTTGTGAGATTGCACGGGGTGCCACTATCTATTGTGTCTGATAGAGATCCGAGGTTTACTCCACGATTTTGAAGGAAACTACAAGAGGCTTTAGGTCTAAATTGCATTTTAATACAGCTTTTCATCCCCAGACGGATGGTCAATCCGAGCGGATTATTCAGATCCTTGAAGATATGCTAAGATGTTGCATACTTGAGTTTGAAGGTTCATGGGAACAATATTTACCATTGATTGAGTTTGCGTACAATAATAGTTTTCAGTCGAGCATTAAAATGGCATCGTATGAAGCCTTGTATGGTAGGAAATGTCGAACACCTCTGTATTGGTCAGAACTCAGTGAGAATAAAATCCACGAGGTTGATTGATAAAAGAAACTGAGCAGAAAGTAAAAGTAATCCGTAATAATCTGAAAGCAGTATCCGATCGTCAAAAATCTTATGTAGATCTGAAACGAAAAGGTATTGAGTTTGAGATTGGAGATAAAGTGTTTTTGAAAGTCTCACCCTGGAAGAAAATACTTCAATTTGGTCGTAAAGGCAAGCTGAGTCCGAGATTCATCGGGCCGTATGAAATTATCGAGCGTGTTGGACCTGTTGCATACAGATTGTTGCTACCACCTGATTTAGGAAAGATTCATGATGTGTTTCAAGTATCAATGCTTAGACGATACAGATCTGATCATTTGCATGTAATTTCTCCGTCTGAGATAGAAATTCAATCTAATATGACTTACAGAGAAGAACCGATTCGCGAATTTAAAGATTGAGAAGTAAGAAAATTCCATTAGTAAAAGTATTATGGCATTGACACGAGGTTGAAGAAGCTACGTGGGAACCTGAAGATGCTATGGGAGAACAACATCCAAACTTATTCAACGGGAAGATTTTCGGGGACGAAAATCCCTAAGGAGGAGAATTGTAACAGTCCGGTACATTGCTATTGTTTCTATAATATGGAGTCTTTATGTTGCAATTTAGCCATCAAATTATGGGATGGACGGTTAAGGGCTTATTGTAATTGTTTTCAAATTAAACTAATAAGGTTAATTTAGTAAATAAATTAATTATGTTAACATAATAAAAAAAGCATGAAATCAGCCATTATTCATCATCTTTGTGTTGAAAATTCAAAGAAAATAAAAGAAAAAGAACAAGCTTCATTCGGCTAGGTTTAACATTAATTAAGGTATGTTTTGGTTTCGGTTTTTGATAATTTCTACGTTATTGAGATCGTTGCTTAGTATACTATCAAGTCCATGCCTTAATTTTAGAATTTGATGAAGATTTTGAGATATCCCATTGATGATTTTGTAAGCTTAGTGATGTTAGTTGATGAAATATAAAATATACGTGTTAGATTAACATGTTTTGTCTTTGGATTTTTGATGAATTTGAGTAAATTGGACTAAATTGAGAATTTAATAAATTGAAGGACTAAAATGTGAAATAAATGAAACTTATAGGCCTATATGAAGAATATGAATATTCGGCTAAGCATGGGTACAAAGAAATTTTGTGTATTTTGTGATTTTATGAAATAGGGACTTAAATGTCAAAATGTGAAATATTAGGGGTAAATTGTAAAATGCCCTAAATGTGTGCTTTTGGATTGAATTGAATGATTTGGTGAATAAAAGAGTTAAATTTGAATATGTTTAGATCAAGAACCAAAGAAAATGGATTTAGATCGGGGAAAGTCGAAAGTGATCGAGTAATCGTTTCCGTCCATTTATAAGTCTATATACAAGTAAATGTATTTGAGTTGAATTATTCATGTTCTTATGAAATTGAATTATGATGAATGAATATAGATGATATACATGTGAAATCTGAGAAAGTATCGACAATGTGTCAATGTTTGATAAGTCCCGTACGAACCTTAGCAATAGTTAGGATACGTATGTCGTGACATAGGGTTCCGATATGTGATATCGTGTAAGACCACATCTGGGACTTTGGCATCGTTTTGAGAATTACATGTAAGACCATGTTGGGACATTGGCATCGTCTATGATTTCGTGTAAGACCATGTCTGGTATAGTGGCATCGATATTTGTTTACATGTAAGACCACGTCTGGGACGTCGGCATTGTACGAGTATTCTGAGTTATTTGAGTATCCTATTTGATTTCGAATGGTTCAACGGGCATTCCGAGAAATGAATGACTGTAACATCTTGGATATTGGGGTTCTGCATTTAATGTGTGTTGTGTATGTGTACGCTATGCTCTGTGTGTTAATTTGGTGTGTTTGGGGGTCCAGGGAAGGCCCGGGTTTAAGCTAGGGCCGTGGAAAAAATTTTATTTTTAAGCTCTGTTAGGGAAAGCTAGCTGAGATAGGTTTTAAGTAGTATAGTTTGGGCTTGATGACACAAGAAGTGCTATAGTAAAGCGGCAAAGAGGCGCCACTTAAGAGGCAAGTGAGTGACCCCACAGGGAGCAGTGAAGAAGCAGGTTCGACTCGCACAGTTTACATTATGGGAGTTCTTTTTAGCGTCAGGGGGAGTGGTGATGGATTCGGCTAGGGACCTTGAAGAGTGGGTGTTGAATTGGTCAGATGTTTTGAATGGGAGGCCATGAGAGAAAGGTGGGATTTGAATTGTTCAAACTAATTCAAATGAAGGGAGTGGAGAGAATGTAGGAGAGGAGAAGGGGTGTGGCCGAATTTTTGGTTGGTGTTGGGGGGGATTCGGTCAAAAATGGTGGCATTCGGCTTTGGTGGGTATAGGTGCCGAAATTTTTGAAGTGTTGAGCAATTTGGTGTTGAGAGCTCTTTCTTTCCGGCATTTGGTGTGTGCATTTTGGCAACTTCTAGTTCTTTTCTTTGATTAGCCGAAACCCCTAAGGTCATTATTGTTCATTCTTCATCTAGCTAAAAATCGAAACCATCTTCTCCCCCTCTTTAGCATTTTTGGTAACGTGAGTACATTACTTCACCATCTAAAGCCGAACCCTCCTATCACTTTCTCGATTGCATCTCTTTCTCTCAATTGTTTCTTCGAGAGCCGAACCCCAACTCTCTTTCCCATCTCATTATTTCTTTCTCATTTGTTCTTCTTAGCCGAATCTTCATTCCTTACCCTGAAAATTCATCTTTTGTTCTCTCATTTTCTCAAGCCAAAATCCATTCTCTTTTCCATCTCATTATTTCTTTCTTATTTATTCTTTTGGCCGAATCTTCTTTGGGTGATCATCTTCTTCTTTCGTTTTGTTTCAGTGGGTTGCCATTACTCACTTTCTTAACTCTTCCAATCGGTTTCCTCTCAATTAGTGGTGAGTGTTCTTCTTTTCTCTCGAGTTTTCTCATTCCTTGTTGGTTGTAAACCAAGGTTTTTAACCTTGCATTTTGGATGCTTTGGCCGAATATAGGAGGGGTCTCGTGGTTGTATTCTTTGCTGCATCTGTCCAACGGGTGGAAGAGTTTTGGTAAGTAGTGTTGGCCGAATGTTGGTAAGAGATTCTTACTTGCTGGTTTGGCTGAAAGGTCATTCTTTTATTTTATGGGAAGATCGGTTCGAACATAGTAATGTTTTATGGATTCAATAGATTCGCAATCTAAGCTTGAAGCTTGCGGTTCCGGTTGATTTCGGTAAGAAACCTCTTCACTTGAGCGTATATTCTTATTTCATATGCTTCAATGCCTTAACCTGGTCTTTTGACCAAGACCTTTTCCATGGTATCGAATACCAGCCAAGCAAAGGAAGGGGTTGGACCCGTAGTCCCAGCCCCTAAGTTTAAGAAGCGGGCGGTATCGGCAGTACGAGACTGGCCACCGGGTTGTGGACCAGCTTCAGAGCAGGATAGGCAGATAGCTGTCGTCCCTGCTAACGAGAGTGTCGACATAGAAAGCATTGTATTGCGTGTTATCAGGTGTGTAAAATTTCACACTCTGTTATTAATCTGTGTTATTAATTGTTTGGGCTAAAAAGCTTGTTTGGGCTGAAAAGCCGAAGTGAATGGAAAAACAATCGTAATACCCTTGTGGGGAAAGTTGAGGATACCAGGTAAGTGACTATAAAGTTCTACTAACGAGTATGAAAATGTATGCTGTAATCTGTCACTATGATGAGAGCATGTGCATTCATTTGATTTGTATGTTCTGCATAGGTTGGGTTATGATGCGAAAGGGGAAGTATTTGAGACTGTCACGGTGGTTTGGTACCACAAGTGGTGTAACATCCGGGAATTAGGGGCTTTGCATTTAGTATGTTTCTGTGTGTTTGGTATGCTCTGTCTACTAATTTGTTATGTTTGGGGGCCCCGGGAAGGCTCGGGGTTAAGCTGAAGCCTTGACCAAGATTTTAATTTTGGGCACTTTAGAGGAGAACTAGCTGAGGCAGGCCTTAAGGGTATTTAATTGTGTTTTGGTGACACAAGTAAAGAGTTGGAAAAGTGGCAAGGAGGCGCCACTTAGAGTGCTTGAAGAGGCGTCATAAGGGAGAAGCTACAGAGGGAAGGGGTTCGAGTCGCATCATTAGCAATGTGGAGTTTTATTTTTGCGCCTAAAGAGCTTGGGTGGTGGATTCGGCAAGGGCACTGCATGGAGGGTGTTGAATGAGTCAAATGGTTTTAAATGAGAGGCCATGTGAAACACCCCAAACCCAGCCCACGAGCCTTGACCGGATCTGGTATGTTCCTCGATGTAAACCGGTTCAAATTTCTTTTGTTACTTAGGAAAAATTTGTGTGTTTTGAAAGTAAAATGGTTTTGGGTTGGGCTTGAGTTGAAAACGAATTCGGTTTTATATTGAAACCCATTTATTTCAGGTGACAAAATATTTAAAGTCTATTTTAAACCAAATTTACCTAATCTTATAACCATTAAAAATTCGTAACATAATAAAGAAAAGAAAGAAAAATAAAGTAGTTCAACTATGGCCTTATTACATCAAATAATTCCCTAAAAATAAATTAAAATGTTTAAATAGAATAAAAGTCCAAATAATGAAATTTTCCTTGCTGTGCATGGCCATATTTAAGCTCCTGCCGACCCGGTCCATTACTGATCATCACCTGGAAGAAAAATATTCCCCAAACGGGGTGAGTCAAACAGACTCAATGTGTAACCAACACTAAAACTTAACAATTCAGGCATACAATATCATATCACATACTTATTCATATAACAGAAATAAAATAATGATGCAAACCCGAACCCAAACCTAGATGCCATCCGCTACACATCACCCGTACCAACCTGCACACCGTGGGGACTAATAAGTCAACCCTCCATCCGCTACACACCATCGAAGGCAGTCGCTGCAGTCGACGTGCTCATCGCCCTTATAAAATTCGTGGTCTTAGGTCACCACATTCAGATATCATGGTCTTAGGTCACCACATTCAAATATCGTGGTCTTAGGTCACCACATTCAGATATCGTGGTCTTAGGTCACCACATTCACTTCCCTTTTCATATAACCCGAATGCCCCATATCATTCATATCATGCATATTACATAATTTCACATTCTTATCACTTTTCAAATGTTACATGTATAACATAATTTCATATTCCTAGTAGGAGTAGGAAACGTACCTAAGTACTTTTGTACCATTACATGGTACCTTAGCCATATTCTTACACATTCTTATAGTCACATACATATTAACTATTGCCATAAATATATCAAGAAATAGTGTGAGGTACACACCTGGTTCGCTTAAGGTTTCCAATCCAAATCCTGAAAAGCTTGATCTAATGCCTTAGATCTTAGATCTCTACATTTAATCAATCATTTAATACTTAGTAAAGAGCCATTCGGCCATAAATCCAAATCCTAGTAAGATTTGTACACTAAAACTTACCTTGTTGCCGATTGACTTAAGAATCAAGTCCCGAAACTTTGTTGCATTCCTTCTTGTATTCAGCCAAACATTAAATCACATCCCAGGTTAGTTTCGGCTTCTTAAACAATTATGAAATAGATCTAGATATCAAAATAAGCCTTGGCCGAATGCTATAGACACTTACCTTGTGGATTTTAAATCCCAAAACTCATCGAATAACTAGGGAACACGCGGCCTATGGTGTACCTTCGGAAAAAGAACTTCTCCTTCCTTATAGTCGACACTTAGTAAATCCCGAAAGTATTCCTTGCCTTAGATGTCTGTCGAAATCCCTATAACTTCATCTTAGATCAATTTCTAACATTTATTCACAACAAATAACCCTTAGCCGAATGTTAAATATGACTTACCTTAGATTCTTAAATCCCGAAATAGTTGACTCGTCTTATGAAGTTGTCGACAATGGCAGAAATCACGAAGAGCCTTCTTTCCAAGTTTCGACTTACCCTTAATCTTTGTAATCGATAGCCCCCTTTTCTTGAGTCCTCAAAGATTCGGCTTAAGGCCTAGAGAATAGTCACACAAGTTTCGGCTTTTGGAATATTGAGAGGAGAAGAATGAAGAAGAAAAGAATAGTTGCTTAAGAGAATTCGGCAATGGTGAAATAAGAAGAAGGGAAATTCGGCAGAGGTTATCAAGGAAGAGAAAATAATGCTGAATGGCCTCTCTTTTCCTTTTATAGCCGAATTTACTAGCTTAGAATCCCTTACTTGGCCACCACTCTTCTATTTTGATAGCTTTATCACTTTAATTATCACCTAAAACTTAATCCAATAATTATCTCTTATCTCTTAATAAAAATATCAATAAAAATCCATCATTTATCCATCTATTTGCCGAATTTTAACAACAATAAAACACCTCCCTATAGAGCCTTAATGCAGTCCACTTCTCTTGTTCCTGGCACCAAAATAAAATTCTTTTATTTGCTCCCCAAGTGACTCGAACCCAGGCCCAATTGCACCTGCTTGTGGCGTCAACTCCAGAGGCCCTAAGTGGCGCCTCCAAGCCACTTTTCCAAGCCCATTTGTATGTCATATTTCACCCATAATTTTTCTTAATGCTACCTTGCTTTACTTCCCTCTCTTAACCTCAGAACTTAACTTTTCCTAAAACGTTTCCTTACATTTCCTTACATTTCCTTACATTTCCAAGTTTCCAAAAATGTTCGTTTGCCTCCTTTAAACTTAACATTTCTTACATTTCCAAGTTTCCAGAAATGTTCACTTTCCTCTTTTGAACTTAACATTTCTTACATTTCCAAGTTTCCAGAAATGTTCACTTTCCTCTTTTGAAACTTAACATTTCTAAATCATTTCCAAGTTTCCAAAAATGTTCATAATACATTCATAACACACAAGACATGCCATTTCGTATACTTAAATCAAAAATGCATAGGCCCATTTTAAGGATGTTACAGTTCTACCCCCCTTAAAATAATTTCGTCCTCGAAATTACTTACTAACGAACAGTCGTACTTCCTAGCTCACCACACTACGCTACTGCTGCGCACTCTGATCTTAAGAAACTATCATACTTTCTAGGCACATTCTCTTAGTTTACAATCAAGGTTCCATACACCTTACTAGCCACATAAGAACGAACTAACTTTACAACGAACAAGGCAATTAAGGTATTCTAGAACCACGTCCCCTAGAGCTCATTTCTACGATCGTGCTTTAATCTAATTAAGAAATTTTATGAATTAGCCTTTATTCCACTGATTACCCGCGAAGAAGTTTTATGAAAAGAATTTTAGAAGTGGTTCTTTCGTATTCATACATGCATACAGTCTTTACATTCATACATTCATCAATCAATTATGAACTTTCGTTCATTCAGAGAAATGTTGTAGTTTTCATTGTTGCTGTTTTTCCACTACCCAGGGGTATTTTTGTAATTTGCCCTACAGGGGTATTTTCGTAAAATATTTTTTTTTCAAAAATAGGGTTCCTTGTGGATTTTGTCAATAAGGGTATTTTGGTAACTTTGTAAGTTAGGGGCAATTTCGTAAATTTTCCAAGTTGGAGTATTTTAATATTTCGCAGAAGTAGAGTTTTTGGACTTGTTATAAAGTAATGAATTTTTTTTAATAAGAACTGTGGGTATTTTGGAAATTTCATAAACCAAGGGCATTTCTGTAATTTTACCACCAGGGGTATTTTAGTAATTTTGTAAATCAAGAAATATTTCAGAAAAATTTTATGGGATAGCTTGTATAAATCAAAAGGGTAATTTAGTCATTTTAAAACTAGGGTTTCCATAAAAATGTGGCTAATCCCTTTCGGGTTTTAGTTAGGGGTTTAGCCTATGAATAAGTCCTCTTGGTTAGGGTGAACCGAAGCTACGCACCAGGTAGGATTCCTGCGAAGAGGAGGTGAGTCACTAGGACTGCTTAAATACCAGGCTCTTCCGGATCAAATCCTAGACATGCGCACAATGGTTGCCATACCCTAACTAAGCGACTTAGCCATAGGTTTGTTTAATTAGTCATTAAGTCTTATATAATAGTTGGGGTAAACTAGTCCTAGGGTTCCAAATACTTATCATACTACTCTATGTGCCATTCCAGTTCTACCCTTCTACAATTCATACTATAATTCACACAAAGGTTAGGGGTACTTACCTGGTGGACTTCGGGTCGGAGACTTAGGTGCCATGCCAGAAAACCTGCTTACTTCAAAAACTCATTTGGGCTCGATTTGAAAACGTTTTGGGCCTTAAACCCCAGGCCGAGGGTTTGAAACTGGGCTCTGATACCAAATTGAAACACCCCAAACCCAACCCACGAGCCTTGACCGGATCTGGTATGTTCCTCGATGTAAACCGGTTCAAATTTCTTTTGTTACTTAGGAAAAATTTGTGTGTTTTGAAAGTAAAATGGTTTTGGGTTGGGCTTGAGTTGAAAACGAATTCGATTTTATATTGAAACCCATTTATTTCAGGTGACAAAATATTTAAAGTCTATTTTAAACCAAATTTACTTAATCTTATAACCATTAAAAATTCG
This sequence comes from Gossypium australe, assembly GCA_005393395.2. Lineage (NCBI taxonomy): Eukaryota > Viridiplantae > Streptophyta > Magnoliopsida > Malvales > Malvaceae > Gossypium > Gossypium australe. Next base: position 91,218,275 of record CM016616.1, read on the forward strand.
TAACATAATAAATAAAAGAAAGAAAAATAAAGTAGTTCAACTATGGCCTTATTACATCAAATAATTCCCCAAAAATAAATTAAAATGCTTAAATAGAATGAAAGTCCAAATAATGAAATTTTCCTTGCTGTGCATGGCCACCTTTAAGCTCCTGCCGACCTGGTCCATTACTGATCATCAACTGGAAGAAAAATATTCCCCAAACGGGGTGAGTCAAACAGACTCAATGTGTAACCAACACTAAAACTTAACAATTCAGGCATACAATATCATATCATATACTTATTCATATAACAGATATAAAATAATGATGCAAACCCGAACCCAAACCTAGATGCCATCCGCTACACATCACCCGTACCAACCTGCACACCGTGAGGACTAATAAGTCAACCCTCCATCCGCTACACACCATCGAAGGCAGTCGCTGCAGTCGACGTGCTCATCGCCCTTATAAAATTCGTGGTCTTAGGTCACCACATTCAGATATCGTGGTCTTAGGTCACCACATTCAAATATCGTGGTCTTAGGTCACCACATTCAGATATCGTGGTCTTAGGTCACCACATTCACTTCCCCTTTCATATAACCCGAATGCCCCATATCATTCATATCATGCATATTACATAATTTCACATTCTTATCACTTTTCACATGTTACATATATAACATAATTTCATATTCCTAGTAGGAGTAGGAAACGTACCTGAGTACTTTTGTACCATTACATGGTACCTTAGCCATATTCTTACACATTCTTATAGTCACATACATATTAATTATTGCCATAAATATATCAAGAAATAGTGTGAGGTACACACCTGATTCGCTTAAGGTTTCCAATCCAAATCCCGAAAAGCTTGATCTAATGCCTTAGATCTTAGATCTCTACATTTAATCAATCATTTAATACTTAGTAAAGAGCCATTTGGCCATAAATCCAAATCCTAGTAGGATTAGTACACTAAAACTTACCTTGTTGCCGATTGACTTAAGAATCAAGTCCCAAAACTTTGTTGTATTCCTTCTTGTATTCGGCCAAACATTAAATCACATCCCAGGTTAGTTTCGGCTTCTTAAACAATTATGAAATAGATCTAGATATCAAAATAAGCCTTGGCTGAATGCTGTAGACACTTACCTTGTGGATTTTAAATCCCGAAACTCACCGAATAACTAGGGAACACGCGGCCTATGGTGTACCTTCGAAAAAAGAACTTCTCCTTCCTTGTAGTCGACACTTAGTAAATCCCGAAAGTATTCCTTGCCTTAGATGTCTGTCGAAGTCCCTATAACTTCATGTTAGATCAATTTCTAACATTTATTCACAACAAATAACCCTTAGCCGAATGTTAAATATGACTTACCTTAGATTCTTAAATCCCGAAATAGTTGACTCGTCTTATGAAGTTGTCGACAATGGCAGAAATCCCGAAGAGCCTTCTTTCCAAGTTTCGACTTACCCTTAATCTTTGTAATCGATAGCCCCCTTTTCTTGAGTCCTCAAAGATTCGGCTTAAGGCCTAGAGAATAGTCACACAAGTTTCGGCTTTTGGAATATTGAGAGGAGAAGAATGAAGAAGAAAAGAATAGTTGCTTAAGAGAATTCGGCAATGGTGAAATAAGGAGAAGGGAAATTCGGCAGAGGTTATCAAGGAAGAGAAAATAATGCTGAATGGCCTCTCTTTTCCTTTTATAGCCGAATTTACTAGCTTAGAATCCCTTACTTGGGCACCACTCTTCTATTTTGATAGCTTTATCACTTTAATTATCACCTAAAACTTAATCCAATAATTATCTCTTATGTCTTAATAAAAATATCAATAAAAATCCATCATTTATCTATCTATTTGCCGAATTTTAACAACAATAAAACACCTCCCTATAGAGCCTTAATGCCGTCCACTTCTCTTGTTCCTGGCACCAAAATAAAATTCTTTTATTTGCTCCCCAAGTGACTCGAACCCAGGCCCAATTGCTCCTGCTTGTGGCGTCAACTCCAGAGGCCCTAAGTGGTGCCTCTTTTTCCAAGCCCATTTGTATGTCATATTTCACCCATAAATTTTCTTAAGGCCACCTTGCTTTACTTCCCTCTCTTAACCTCAGAACTTAACTTTTCTTAAAACGTTTCCTTACATTTCCTTACATTTCCTTACATTTCCTTACATTTCCTTACATTTCCAAGTTTCCAAAAATGTTCGTTTTCCTCCTTTAAACTTAACATTTCTTACATTTCCAAGTTTCCAGAAATGTCCACTTTCCTCTTTTGAACTTAACATTTCTTACATTTCCAAGTTTCCAGAAATGTTCACTTTCCTCTTTTGAAACTTAACATTTCTAAATCATTTCCAAGTGTCCAAAAATGTTCATAATACATTCATAACACACAAGACATGCCATTTCGTATACTTAAATCAAAAACGCATAGGCCCATTTTCAGGATGTTACACCATGAGGGAAAGGGGGAGTTTGAATTATTCAAACTATTTTGAATGAATGAACAGGAGTGATTGTAGGAGCAAAGGGAGGGATTTTCAAGTGGATGGAGGTAATGGCCGGTTGTGGGAAGCTTGAGATGGGGGAAATGTTTCAGTTGGGGTCTAGTGGGGTGTGAGCCGAATTCTCAAGGCTAATGGTTGGGTTTTTCTTTTGGGAGGTGGTTCAATCGGTCTTAGGGGTGTCTTTGTGCCAATTTTTCTTATTAGAGTCACTACGAGCATGGTGATAGGGTGATAGATTAGTAAAACACTCAACTTACTCTTTGTTTTGAACCCTTTTCCTTCATTTCTCTACTAATCAAAACACTTGTGTTCCTTTTCTCTCCATTTTCCCCTCAGTTTGTCGCAACCTCCAAGAGCAAATTGGTTAATCTTTTTTTGGTAAAAGCCGAAATCTTTGACACTCATTTCTTCTTTCTTCTTTCTTCTTTCCTCTTTCCCTCTCACTATTCAATTCTTTTCTCTTAAACACAAAAACCGTACCTCTCTTCCATCATCCTCATCCCACTCTTTGAGATATCATCTTTGAGCCGAATCTTCTCTGCTTTAGTGACTTGTGCTGAATCTTTTTGTGTGTTATTCGGGTCCTCTGTGTTAAGGTAAGATTTTCTCTTTCGTTTTCCTCATGAGTAATCCCGCTATTTTTTTCTTTTCCTGGTAAGGCCGAACCTGCCTTGTTAGTAACTAAATTTGGTCCTTTTCCCTCTGTGCCTGTTAGCCGAATACTGTGAAGCAAGGTGTTAGAAAGCTACTCTGGATCTTTTATCAATTTGGTTGTTAAGGTAAGAGAGACTCTGTTATCATTTCTTGTTCTTCTTTCGGTATTTGGTAACCAAAGCCGAACGGCTAATTGGCCTGGTGTTACAATTGAATTAACTTCTCTTCCTTTATCTTCTTCTCTCATTGGGGGCGCTTATTCCGGGAAACATCTCTAGCCGAACCATTTGAGTTCCAAGTCTGAGGATCAGCCAATCTCTGAATCCCATCTCTCTATTCAGGATCTTAAGGTAAGGGGGTTATCTTGTGAATCTCGGTTATTCATTCCTTTCAATCGTGTTATGCCTTATCCAAGTTCTGTTATTTAGTCAACCTACGCCTTCCTGTGTAACTGATCAAGGCTATTCATGGATGCAAGAAACGATCAAGCCGGGGAGGGGAGTGTGTCCATAACCCCTATTCCAAAGTTCAAGAAGCGTGCAGTGTTGGCGGTTCAGGATTTTCCGCCGAGCTGTGGTAGAGAACAGACGTCTGTTTGGGATAGACAGATAGCTGTCGTTCCTGCTAGTGAAAGCGTCAACGTAGAAGGTATCATCTTACGCGTTATCAAGTGTGTACTACTCACACGCCTTCATTGTTGTTGTTATTGCGTTATTAACTGGAAAGGGCGAAAAGCTGAAATAATTGATATGAAAGGTTAACTACCCTTATGGGTAAGGTTGGAGACGTCGGGTAAGTTCTCGATACTGTTATTGTTGTTAATTAGTATGTACGTATATTTTGGATGTTATGCATGTAAATGATCTATTATTCACTGTGAAATAAGTTGCATACATAAAGCACATGATATGAAAGAGCATGGGCTCGGGAATGGTTGAAATGAGGAGGGAGAATAGTGACTAATGTCACGAGTGGCTACGGTCACGAGTGGTCTAAGAACCACGGTGGTTAATACCACGATTGCTTATAACAGTGACTTATCTCGGTGGTCTATGACCACAGTGGGTTGGCCCCACGTACGCATTATTGCTAGATATCGTCACGGTGGTCTATGACCACGGTGGGTTGACCCCACGACTATATTACAGTGACTTTGTCACGAGTGACTACGGTCATGAGTGGTCTAGGACCATGGCGGTTATGAACCACAGTGGCTTAATGCCACGGGTGTTTGGATGGAGAGCTGATCCGGGTTGGGCTGCATTGCACGTACATAGCATGTGTTATATTGAATGGGCTAAGGCCCAATTTGCATTACATGGGGATGTACACATTGAGTCTCGATGACTCACCCCTTTGCTAATTTTGCAGGTAATCAGTGAATGGCGGATTTTGGGCCGAGATGGACTCGAGGTGGCCATGCGACGTAACTGTTTTAAGTAAACTCGAACTTAATATGATTTATTTCTACTTTGGGTTTTAATTTGTAATAAGGCCACTTAAACTTTAATTTGGGTTTTGTTTTTTTTATGCTGGTTTTTATATGCTATGACCTATCGATAAACGTGGTTTTTTTCTAAAAGCATAAAAGTTGTTTTCCAAATTTACGACAACCGAATAATAATAGGCCATAAATAATTAAAACTTGAAATTTTCATGACACTACGATTATTATTTCCAAATAAGTCGAGCACCCCCAACATTCTTTTCAAGTGTCACATCTCAAAGTCCCTTCTAATTCAGTTTTGATAAAATAAGCCTGTTTTAAACACCTAAACCGGCTAAATGACAAGGAATGGTAAGGTTTGTATAAGCAAATGTTTTCTTTTTTTTTTTTGACCAAATAAAAAGGCCCTCAACCTGAATACCCCAAACAAGATGTTTTTCTCAAATCGCGACGGATTGTCCTAAGTTTTTCCAAGGTTTTTTTTTTAAATCTACTTCCTCTGTGGCAATCCAGATTCGATCGTAATGTTTTGACCGGGTTTGGGGTGTTACAAGTGGGTTGGCCCCACATATATCTGATTCAGTGACCATGTCTCGGTGGCTTGGTGCCACGGTGGTTTAATACCACGTATATATATCTATGATTCAGTGACTCGTCCCAGTGGTTTGGTACCACAGTGGGTTGGCCCCACATACATTCATCAGGGATTGTCACAGTGGTTTGGTACCACGGTTGGTTGGCCACACGTATGTTAATAGTGACTCTGTCACGGAGATCGAGTATCACGGTGGTCTGGAACTACGAGTGGCTTGGTGCCACATATATGGCATGTAGCGGATGGAGGGTTGATTGTAGAAATCCCCACGGTGTGATGGGCTAGTACGGGTGGCGTGTAGAGGACGGAAAAATTAGGTTGGGCTGGGACACATTACATTCATATCTCTTGTATGCCATCTTGTGTGGGCTAAGGCCCAATGTGCGATCGTGGGCTTAAAGTCGTTTATGTGATATAAGGGGATTTACACACTGAGTCTTGGTGACTCACCCCTCTGTTTAACTTGCAGGTAATCAGTAGATCGTGGTTCTGGGAGCCAAGGCGGACTCGTGGGGGCCATAAAATGTTTATTTTCGTAAATTCGTTTTCTTTCTATAAACTGTTTTAATTGGAGATATTGTTATGTAATAAAGCCTTCTAAAGTTAACATATGTTTTCTTTAATTGTTATTCATTCACGATATGACATTATTATATATGTTAACATGAAAGCTAAATTGGAGTTTTCAAAACATACGTGGTATAAACAACTGTTTTCTCTCAAGTGCCAACAAAGATAACGAATATTCGATTAACTCAACTCAAAAATTTTTCTCAAATTGCGAACCACTGTTTTTAAAACATCAACCAAAACGAAAAGATTTCAAACTTACGGTATTTCTTTAAATTTTCAAAATCCTTTTTACAACCTTTCCCTGTGACATACCAGATCTGGTCGTAACGTCTAGACCAGGTTTGGGGTGTTTCAATGACTATGTGAAATGTGTATCCAATACAGGTACGTTTGAAGTGTATGCAAAGTTTGAGTATGAAAAGTAAGTTTATGTTAGATTGTGAAATTGAAATATGTACACAGAGTTGTTGAGATAATATGTGATATATGTATAAATGTGCTTTGATCAAATGATATTCACGGAGATGTGATTTGTTAATAAGCAAATGGTTATAAACAATTGAGCCAAAGAAGAAATATGAATTTGCTATTGAAATATGGTAATGATATTGTATTTGATATGGTTATAAATGTTTATATGATAAGTTTATTTGTATATGGTTTACTAAGATTTTGAAAGCTTACTTTGTGTGTGTGTTTGCTTTGTTTTATAGATCATTAAAGCTACGGAAGGCTCGGGGATCGTCAAGGATCATCACCACACTATCAAACTCTATTTTGGTACCTTTTGAATGTGTACATAATTAAGTATGGCATGTATAGGCTAGTTGTTTTGGATTATGTTTAAGATGTATATAAAGCCATGTGATATGGCTTGTAAATGGGATGTGAGTATGGTAAATATTAGTCTATGTTTTGTTATGCAAAGTTAGTATATTTTGATGAAAGGTTGACATAATGAATTGATAAGTTTTTGGATGGATTTTACTTAGAAATGCTTGTGATTATTATGAGATAAATTGTGCACAAGTTGATATATTTGTTATGATTTTGAAAGGTTAGAAAAGATGGCCATTATTGGTTGCTTTTGAGTATATGAAATGTGCTTATTTGTGCTTGTAGAATTGACCCTAAAATGGGTGGAAAATTGGCCTTGTAAATGGCCTATATTTGCCCACACAGTTGAGCACACGGGCGTGTGGCTCGACCGTGTCCCTTAAATTGTAATTTGATTCAAGTCAGGCTCGTACACGGGCTGAACACACGGGCGTGTGACTGGCCGTGTGATGCAAGTCAGTTTCGACCATGGTAAAGCACACAGGCGTGTCTTAGGCCGTGTGGACAAGTCAGTATGTATGCCCTGTTTTGCCACGACTTAGACACACAGGTGTGTCTGAGGCCGTGTGAGGCACACGACCTACCACATGGGCGTGTGACCTCTATAACTTTGGAAAATGTTAAATTTTCGAAAAAAATTTGTATGTGTTCGGTTTAGTCCCAACCCCTTCCCAAAGCATGTTAAAGGTCTCGTAGACCTTCTAAAGGGGCTATATGATTAAAATTGGCTATAATATGATGATGATGATGATATATCTTGTGATATGAATGTCGTAAAAGTTCTGAATTGTCCGATAATGCCTCTTAACCCTATTCCAGCGATGGTTGCGGGTTAGGGGTGTTACAAAACCACTGTTCTAATTTCACTGAAAACGGGTTGTTACATATAAACATTATGAAATTACACGAACTTACCTCGACGATAAAAAGTAGATACAGAGTTGATTAGTCAGAAACTTTATCTTTGCCCCGATCTAAAGCCGTACGAGGTTTATCTTGATCTAAATGAATATATTCAATTCATTCAATAATCATTCTATTCAATTCAATCCAAAATTATATTTTTGCAAAATAACGCTTTTGCCCCTAATGTATTGATTTCTTTACAATTTAGTCTTTAGGCTCGTAAATTAAAATTCATGCAATTTAATCCCTAACCCATGATAGCCAAATTTCATATAGGTCCTTATCAACTCATACAATTCATTATTTCACAAATTTTGCCATGAATATTTCACATTTTCATTTTATTCCCTAATTGACATTTTAAATCAAAATTACTTTACAAAAGTTGTTTATCTAATAGCAGAGGTTCAATTTCTTCCATCAAAACAACACAAACAACATGTATTCATTCATGGAAAAACCCTAGTCTTTTAACAGTTTTGCAAATTAGTCCCTGGGCTAGCTAGATTAAGCTACAACGACTCCAAAAACATAAAAATCATTAAAAATGGGATGAAAATGCACTTATATGCTAGCTAGAGAAGTGACCGAAGCTTTCAATCCCTAACCAAGGCTTCTTCCATGTTATTTTCAGTGGTGATGAAGAGAAAATGATGATAATTTGGTGTATTTCTTTATTTTACTTAGGTTATTTACTAATTTACATAAATAACCTTTTTGTTAACCTTTAATATCATCTAAAAAGTGTCCATATTTGTCCACTCAACATATCAATGGTTTGATTACAACATAAACACTCTAAACATATAATTTCATAGCCTTTAAATCCCTTTAGCTTATAGAGCTCAAGTTTTGCACCTTTTATAATTTTGTCCTCCTTATCAAATTAAGCATGCAAACGGTAAAATTTCTTAACAAAATTTTTATACGGTAATACTAACATGCTGTAGACATTAAAAAAATAATAAAATAAATATTTTCACATTAGATTTGTGGTCCCAAAACCACTATTCTAATTTGACTGAAAACGAATTGTTACATACATATCATGTGGCAAAGTGTTTAACTTGTTAGAAAATCAAAGTAGAGCATCAATATCATTCAGAACTACTATAGCCACTCAAAATTCCAGAGTGGAAATGAGAAAGGATCACCAGGATTTTGTGTCAGGTTTGCCATTGATGACGACCAAGAAAGATGTTATTTGGGTGATCGTAGATCGCCTTACCAAGAGTGTGTTAGAGTATGCCTAAAGATCAATCATGAGATGATTGTAATCGCATACTCATTTTACCTTTTTGTTAATATAAGGCATTTCCATTGTTAATTCACTTTCTTTTTCTTTGTGTATAAATAAACTGGTTAATAATGAAGTCCTGAGAATAATATGATTATTCTTAAAAGGTCCTTCGTCAAGTATTATTATGGGCTTGGATAATGATGCTGCATTGAGACTAATGTGTAGTTGACTGATGAAAAGTGTTATCATTGAAATAGATATGTCAAAATCGATACATAAGTATGTGTTAGAGAACAACATACTGGACTGACCGACTATGAGTATGGTTCTTGGATTATTATGTAATAGTCACAACATTACCCATAGTGATAACTATGTATAGATCCTCAGACTTGAGATAATAATTGTCCCAACATAGTGAGTTGTATATGTTAACACAGTCAAACATCTACCATAGCAGGTTATACTATAAAGGCTGATGTTAGGTATGTCATAATCTATGTAGTGGGATATGTTTGATCAAGATAGGATTTATCTATCCTACATAATGGTAGCAATATCTTAGGCCTCTTGATGGAGTGAGACTAGAAATGCTTGCCTATGCTCGAATAAGTTGATATGAGATATCACACTTATTTGTTTATTTTTGTATACTTAGAATATCAAGAAATATAAGATTGAAGTATACAAGTGTGACTATTCCATGACTTGTGTCCAATCTAGTTGTTAAGGATAAAAGGATATAATACATGAAAAAGATTATCACACAAAGGTTATGTCGAATCACGACTTCTTGTAACTTTAGTAGAAATGATGCATTAGTAGATGCCACTCATTGCTTGTAATATTAGAAACATTCAAGTATTACCACTAACATTACAATAGCCTACAGGGTCACATCCTATAGTTTAAGTGAACAGAATCCAAATACTTTTGGTGTAACACCCCTTACCCGTATTCGACGCCGGAACAGGGTACGAGGCGTTACCAAACTTATACGTAAGCAATCATACGAAACCAAGACATGAATTTCCACTCAAATTTAAAATTTTTCAAAAACATACATATCGTTCCTTAAGGAGCCTACGAGGCTCAAAACATACATTGGGAATGGTTCGGGACCGAACCGAGAACTTTAGAAAACTTTCAGGAAACTTAGAAAATTTTCCATGAAAAAAGTCCCCATGCCCGTGTGGGTGAAGGGACACGCCCATGCTTCAAGCTATGTCCAAAATAGGGGACATTCTATTTATGACGTCATCAACCAAATAAGGTCACACGGCCAAGGCACACGCTTGTGTACTTAGGTCGTGTGGCGTATTAAATTCCAAAAATTAAGGGCAAATTTGACACGGCCTGGGCATATGCCAGTGTCCTATGGCCGTGTCTCGTGCCCGTGTGTTTACTACTGGGCATTCTGTTTTGTATTAATTAGGGTGCAGGGGACACACGACCATAACACATGCCTATGGGGCAAGCCGTGTATCACAAACTGCTTAGGCACACACTCGTGTGTCTACCCGTGTGGGCAAAATAAGGCTATTTACCAAGCCTTTTTGCCACCCATACTTGCACCAACCTACGCAACATCAAAACCTCACCAATCCAAATATATATATGACTTCAAGGCACTTAACATGGTATAACTAAGTGCTTCACCAACATCAAACATCCATAATCATATGCAACACATCATCATTCAACCATCAATAACCATAGGCCATATCATAATGGCATTGGTACATGCATGCATATATGAATAGGTTTACAACCAAATAATCATTATGAGCCACATCTCATGGCCTTATACAAAATGAATCAAATATCATCATAAGCCAACACAATTGGCTAAACCAATATGACATATATCAAATAGACCAAGTCCCTATACATGCCATACTCAAAATGTTGAGACTAACTATACCCAAAGGTTCCAATTGATAGTGTGATCGAGTCTCCGACGTCCTTCAATCCCTGAGCTAGCTTGGCAATACTATAAGGAAAAGGAAAAAGGAAGAGGAGTAAGCATAAAGCTTAGTAAGTTTGCATGTAAATAATTAACAACATTCACCATGCATTATTATACACATGACATAATATAACTTACCACAATGTCATCAAGTATCATAAATACATTTTAAATCATGTCATTTACACAATCTACGATAAAACTCGTGATCATAACTTATTCATTCACTTCTTACCAAGGTCTCGTCAATTTAAAATCTCAATATTTATGAGTTTCGTGTACATACTTGTACCCTTTCAACATGGTCATACCTTGTCATTTCGTTGACATAATCTTTGGATTACCCGTTGAACCACTTGGAATACTAAAGGATACTCAGGAATCACATACATATAGAATCATGCCAATGCCATATCCTAGTTATGGTCTTACATGGGATTACATATCGATGCCTATAGCCCAGCTATGGTTTTACACACCATGTCCCAGACATGGTTTTACACGAAATCTCATAACGATGCCATATCCCAGATATGGTCTTACACGTAAACTCATAACCCTAATGTCATGGCATTCGTATCCTAACTATTTCTAAGGTTCAACTGGGATTTCGAGGTATCAAATCTTCGTCGAATTGTCATTGAATCAACATTAATCAAATTCACAAAGACAATTTCATAATTCATGCAATATTAAAGCATTAAATACCTAATAATGAAATGTTGCAATATTTACACACGAACTTACCTCGATACAAAATAGTAGAAATTGAACATAATCCTCGATAACTTTGTTTTTCCCCTATCAAGGTTTGAATCACGTTTTTCTTGATCTAAAATAGCAGATTTAGCTTATTTAATACAAACATTATTCAATTCAATCCATAACTCATACTTTGACAAAATTACCTTTTTACCCCTAACTTTTCACTTATTTACAACTTAGTCCCTAGGCTCGTAAAATTAAATGTGTCCATTTTCTTTGTCACCCAAGCCTAGCCGAACCTAACACATACTCATATGAGCCCACATTTCTCATTAAAACATAAATCTTATTACTCATTTTTCATCTTTTACAAATAAGTCATTTTTATGCATTTCTATCAAAAATCACATTGTAAAATATGTTAAACACACATCAAACTTTCATAATCTACCATGAAACATCAAAATACATGCATGTCACACATGGGTAGATTTTTTAACATAAACCCTAGCTCAAATAAATGGTAGAAATAGCTAGATCGATTGGTGACAACTTCAAAAATACAAAAAACATTAAAAACGGTGCTATGATGCACTTACTATTGAGCTTGAAAGGATGAACAAAATCCTAGCTATGGCTCTTTAGAAATTTCGGCAATGGGGGAGGAAGATGGATACAATTTTTGACTTATTTTCCCTTTTTATTCTTTTATTAACCAAATGATAAAAATGCCCTTAAGGGCTTTTCTTTCAAATTTTTTATTCATGCCCATTTTTGTCCAAAAATATGGAAATTGGTCAAATTGCTATTTAAGGACTTCTAATTAATAATTCAAAGCTATTTCATACTTAAAGCTTCTAGAATCTCATATTTTGTAACTTTTGCAATTTAGTCCTAAAAGTTGAATTGTACACTTATTCACAAAATTTTGTCATGAAACTTTCACACAATCATGCAAACATGTCATGGACCTCAAAACAATCATAAAACAAATATTTTTACTTCGGATTTTTGGTCCCAAAACCACTATTCTGACTAGACCCAAAATCAGGATGTTACATTTGGTATTGTATTTAACTGTCACATGAATAAAATTAATTATTGAATTAATTTAATTTGATAGTTAAGTATTTAACACATTATATGTACAAGCTTGTTGTACACAAATAGAGAACATAGATAAAATTGATATATGAATTTTATTCATACAAAATATTAATTGAATATAGTTTACTAAAATTATTAATATAAACAATTATAATAATAATTTCAGTCAAAATATAAAAGGACATGGAAATTGATATTGGTTTGGAAAGAATATAAATTTTGACTTTCCATTTCTTTCTCTAAAAATAAAGGAATAATCTCATTTTTTCTTGATATATGATATCAAAGAAAAAATAAAAGGAATATGAATCTCTAATGAGTTAGGGTTACCAAAACACAAATAAAAAAGGTCTAACAACTGTTCTTGAAAATTCTCTCTAAAAAGTTCAAGAGAACTTTGTTGTTCGTTCCTTGATTTGGTAGATTACGTAAAGGCCGAGACATTATTGTTACGGCTTGGAATCGACATCTCCAAAAGGGATCCTATCAACAACGTTGTTTGTCACTCATTTAGTTTCGAAAAGGTATATTTTTTGCCCTTGTTTCAACCCAATTCATTCATTGTACATGTTCCTATGGTTGATGATCACCGAAATAATTTTTTGCTGTGCCACGGGGCGTACCGGTGATCTAACAGAGTGTACATTTCTTTGTTATTCGCCCAAGCTATTCTTTACAAAGGCTCGAAAAGATCTATGTCACTGAAATAGTAATACTGCATGTTGTGCCAATTTCCATTACTCCTGATAAAGATCCTCGATTCACATCGAGATTTTGGAAGAGTCTGCAAGAAGCTTAAGGTTCGAAGCTTAAATTTAGTACTGTTTATCACCCTCAAATAGATGGCCAATCAGAGAGAGAGTGATTCAAGTATTGGAAGACATGTTGCAAAGTTGTGTTTTAAAGTTTGCAGGAAGCTAGGAACTTTATTTAACTTTGGTAGAGTCCACCTATAAGAACAGTTAACAAGCCAGTACTCAGACGGTACCCTTCGAAGCCTTATATGAAAGAAGGTGTCGAATACCTCTATTTCGGTTGAGTTGGATGAAAAGAAAATAGTTGGACCTAAGTTAGTTTGCAAGAAAGATGACAAGGTAAAGATAATATGCGAGAGGTTAAAAGCTGCTTCAGACAGACAAAAGTCCTATGCTGACTTAAAATGGCGAGATGTTGAGTACCAAGTGGGCGAACATGTATTTCTCAAGGTTTCACAATGGAAGAATGTTCCAAGGTTCGAGGATAAGGGAACCTAAGTCTAAGATTCATTGGTCTTTATGAAGTGATGGAAAAAATTGGTCTTGTAGCCTATCGGCTCAATAATTAGTCTCGTAGCCTATCAGCTCAAGAATTGGTCTTCTAGCCTATCGGCTCAAGAACCTATCTGCTCAAGTTTGAGATTCACGATATGTTTCATGTATCCATGCTGAGGAAGTATCGTGCAGACTCATCCCATGTAGTGTGAACAGATGACATTGAAGTGTGACCTAATTTGTCATATGAAGAAGAATTAGTTAGGATTGTGGCTCTCGAGGTGAAAGGATTGTGAAATAAGGGGATTCCTTTGGTTAAGTGTTATGGTGAAACCATAAAACCAGAGAAGCTACTTGGGAAACAAAAGAAGCAATAAAGAAACAATATCTTCAACTATTTGAAAGAGAACATTTCGAGAACAAAATGCCTTAATTGGGGTACAGTTGTAACATCCGAAGACTGGGCCTACAAGTTTTGGTCTCTCTTGTAACGCCCCGAATTTTGGGCCTAGAAGAATTAGGCCTTGGGCATGGGAGCGTTTAAAATTTATTAGAACAAGAGAATGACACAATTGCATGTTAGATCTGCTGAGTGAGTGATTTTGGAAGGTTATGGGATTCTATGAAGTCTTGGGTTCAAGCCATGTTATATGGAAAATTTTTATTTTTAGCATTAGGGGAACCATGACTCCTGGTTTTAAGCCTTGTAAATAATTGTGATTAAAAAGAGACACAAAAGAGCCTGTGGTGCAGTGGTAAGGTGGCGACACAGGTGTGGCAAGGAGGTGGCGTCACAGGTGTGGCAAGGAGGTTAGAGGTTGAAGTCTCACTGCATGCAAATGGGATTATTTATTTTGCTCATGAGTGGGCAAGAGTTGGTGTTGGATTTGAACTCTGTGTTGGAGAGTTTGAATGGTTCAAATGAACGATTTAAGAAGTGGATCATGGAGGATATCAATGAGGGATAAGGGGAGAAAATCCAGGAGAAGGAGGTTGAGATTTTCAAGGAGTTTGAAGACTTGAGAAGTTGTCCTGAAATAGGTTTCTTGCTATTGGAAATTCTGCTAGTGTTGAAGGGATGTCGTTTTTCTTTTAGCCATTTAGGCTTTTAGCTCATTTTTTTTGCCTTTTGCCAAAATCGAGCAATACCCCTTTTCTCTGCTATTTGCAACAATTGTTGCTTGTGCCGATTCTCCCTTTATTCTCCTCCTCTTGGCATTTTTCTACTCTTCTTGTTTCTCAATTTAACCGAACCAATCCCTTCTCTCCCTCCTTTCTTACTCATTTGAAGTTCTTCTTCTCACTTATCTAAAATTAAATTCTCATTCTCCCTAATTCTTTTTCTACAACTTTTTCATCTCTGTCAACCTTGAGTATTCTTTCTTAATCTGGAATTAAGCCAAATATTAGTTATCTTTTCTTCTTCTTCTATTCTATTTTGGTCAACATATGTACTTGACCGATTCTCTTCCTCCCCATCTGCTTTAATCCGCATTGTCAAAGGTTTGTTGGTTCTTTGGCCGAATGTTGTAGCCGAATATACCTTGTCCTTATAACCAAATATTAATCTTTCCTCCATATGTTGCTCCAGCCTCTGAAGTGTCGAATCTGTTTTTCTCTTGAGGGTTGTCTGAGTTCAATTTATCTATTAGCCGATTGTTAGGGGTAAGTGGTTTGTGCTTTCAATCCTTGAACGAATGCTAGTTCTCTTGTTGGCCGTGTGCTTCCTTAGGTTAGTATTTTATTAACATTAGTTATTGGATATTGATGCTTAATAATGGTGGTGGTACAGATAAACCACAAGGAGGTAAGATCGATTCATAATCAAACGGCTTAGGAAGTATAAGTCGATTCAGTTAAGTTAGGTATTAATCTTGGGTTCGGCTTCTGTATTAGAAAGGCTTGCTAAATCTTATTAATGGAATGGCTAACCGAATACCTTAATCAAAAATTGGTTCTACGCTCGTTGGCTACTGCGTTTTCCAACAAGGTGTGTACACACACCACTCCCACTGTAGATCGACAAATGCTGAAATGCCGAAATGCCGAAAATACGACAACTGTTACCATACGAGTGCACGAACGCTCATGTGGTAAAGTCGATACATGATAGAGGCCACCATGAGCGGTCTCATGGTGACCGCTGCTGGGTCCAATGGGTCGTGTGGTCCAATGGGCTCGCAGGCCCTACATGGGTTGCATAATAGGCTTTGGGCCCATTCACATTGTTGGCTATAAGGTAAGATCACTGAAATACCCCATAGGGTAAAATGACCAAAATACCCCCATAGGGTAAATGACCGTAATAACCCCATAGGGTAAGATTATCGAAATACCCTCATAGGGTAAAATAATCGTTATGCCCTTGAAGGGCAAAATGTCTAAAATACCCTTTATGATACATGATTGATCTTCTATGCCATTTGATGATATGTTTGCATTCATGTGATATTATGTTGCATGGGGGATGGGATCATTGATTTGGAGGAAGTATATGATTTATTAGGGTCGCATGATCACTTGACGGCTGCGGATCCACCGATGGCTTTAAGCCGATTATGTGATTGGCAGCTCTACTGCAATATTGGTTAGTGCCGCAACTGGTGCTACATAAGGAGTGTAGGGATGGGTGGGTCGATTTAATCCCCATAGGAGTGCAGGGTTGGACAGGAGATGGAGTACAGGGTTGGACAGGAGACGGAGTGCAGGGTTGGTAAGGGCATTAATGCACTGCATATACTGATTCTGATATTGAGATGGGCTTAGGCCTAGATAGATGTGATATGTGACATTTGATATGGGCTAAGGCCCAACTGAGGCTGATGGGGGCTAAGGCCCAAATGCGACCGTTACGGTAATGGGCTTAGGCCCAGATTGACGTGATGCATGCTTTATGATCGATGAGGGTTGTACGCACTGAGTTTTTGTAAACTAACCCCCTGTTTTTAATTTTTCAGGTAATCCTCACTAAGCAGTTTGACGTACTAGAGGACTCAGAGGTAGCCACACTACGAATAGCTTTAAATTTTAGTATTCTATTTTACCTTACATAAACCGCTTTCTTATTGGGTTGTAATAAGGCCTCTTTAAATTTCTGGTTTTTAATTTGGGATTTTCAGTTTATTATGTTTTCTATCTGTTAAACGTAGATCGCGGTTTTCCAAACAATAACTGTTTCAAAACATTACGCCTTCACAAATTAATCTTTAAACATCACGTTTTGTAAGTCATTGCTTTAAATTAAGCTTCCGCAACAATAAGGTTTTAAAGGTAATAATGTTTTGAAGGTAATAACGTTTTAAAAGGTAATAACTTTTTAATAAACCACGACTGAAAATGAACAAATGCAAATTGAGGTTTTGTACAAATTTTAATTATCAAGAAGGGTTTTCAATGAAAACATGGTTTTCAAAAAACACTCCAATGTGACACGCCAGATTCGGTCAAAATGTCTATGCCGAGTTTGGGGTGTTACATCTCTAGTGTATGTTCGCTAATGTTTCGGCAAACTAGGGTTCGCCAAAATAGTTCGCAAAAAGAAGTATCGTGAAAGAGTTCGCTAGAGATTCAGACAAGTGGTGTGCACCAAAAGATGTGGTACGGGGGTTTGCCAGATTCATTGAAAGTTGTGTTCACCAGTTTGTATAGTGAGCTGCGGTTCGCTAGTCTATTTGGTGAGCTGGGGTCTGCCAATCTATTTTGGCGCGTTTGGTGTTCACCTGTTAGGTTGCGAACTCTAGTCAAAGTCAAGTCGTACTCAAATTAGGAAATAAATATATTGTGTATCCAGTATACTTTTTGTGCAAGTAACCTTCTTCTGAACCAACTAGGGTTTCTTCAATCTAGTAGGGTATCCTAGGATCACTAAGACACTTAGTGCTTATAAATTCAACCCTTATTCCATAAAAATTCTCTCATCGGTATTCTATTGCTATGTCTCTGTTCTAAACCGAGTTAATAGCAATCCAGGTAAGCCTCTATCCTGTTAGGGTCGACTATCCAGAAAGCTAGGTTCACTTACGTGTGTGAATTTCGTAAGTTTTGTCTATTTAAGTAATTTGTGTGTTTATGTATGTTGCGAACAAGTCGAACCATCTACCAGCAAGGATAAAGGAAAAGAAAACTCATTTAAAATCTCAATTTTATTGGTGAGTGGTTAAGAATTGCCATAAGTGTGCTAGCTATCATGTTTTCAGTATGAATGCTCAAGGTTCATAACTTGTGTTCGAACTGTTATGTTTTCCAAAAACCTCACTTTTAAAACTAATTTCTAAGGGTAAGCTTTTTCTACAAAACTCTATTTTTAAAGTTCTAATACTCTGTTTTCAAGATATGTTTTAAATATATGTTTCACGTGTGCTATTAAGCGAGCCTACGTTTTCAAGCATGTACTGAAAGTACAATTTTATAAGTTATGTTTTTGTGAGGTCTTTTATGCGAGCTCTATGTGATAAGTTTCTGTGCGAGCTCCTTTGCGAGCCCTTATGTTGGATATATTGGTATACCAAAGGATTCTGAGAACTCATCTATAAGGTTTTTTTTTTTTATTTTGGGCGATGAGGTAAGGGAATGTTGTAACAGCCCGATTTTGTCCCTAGTCGGAACAGTGGTTTCTGGACCACAAATCCAATGAGGAAAAATTTATTTTTATTACATTTTTATAGTCTACGATTTCACGAAATGATTTTGTGAAAATTTCGTTTGAAATGATTTTAAATTGTAAAAAGTACAAAAGTTGGGTTCTACATGTTAGAGGTATCCAATTGTTATGAAATTTACAATTTGAGGTATTTAAATAATAATTAGACCATTGGTTAATTTGTTGGACAAAAATGGGCATGAAATAGGTGAAATAGAATATTTTTAAGTTAGGGGCATTTTGGTCATTTAGTAATTAAAATGAATTAAAAACAAAATTAAAAGCCAATTTTTGTCTATGTTCAACCCATGGCCAAATTTAACAAGGGGAAAACATGGCTAGGGTTTTTCAAGCTTTCAAGCTCGATTGTAAGTCCGTTCTAGCCCTGTTTTTAATGACTTTTACATTTTCGAAATCCTCGTAAAAAGATCTATCTATTTCTACCAATATTTTGAGATAGGTTGAAGTTTAGGGTTTTGAGCCATGATGAATATGTGTGTATTTTGATGTTTAAAGGTAGATTATGCATGTTTATAGTTAGAGAAATGACTTCTACTAACTGATTTTCGGTAAAGATGCTAAAAAGGACTAATTTGGAAAAGTTATAAAATTTGTCATAAAAGTGTGAATTAGTGGAAATTGTGGGCTGTTATAGTTATGAAAATGGTTCGGCTAGGCTTAAAATACAAAGAAATTGACTGAAAATCATTTTACGGGCCTAGAGGCAAAAGTGCAAATATGATCAAGTTTAGGGGCAAAAATGTAAATTTAGGCTAATTTGAGTAGCAAGATGAATAAATGTGTTAAATGTGTTGCTATAGATCAAGGAAAACTAGATTCGGAATTAGAACGGGGGAAAAACAAAGAATATGACGAATAAGTCCTTTTCACCTATTGTGCTACCGAGGTAAGTTTGTATGTAAATAATAAATCATTTTTTATTTATGTTTTAATATTTTGTTATATTATATGAGATATGGTTGAATATGGAGTAATTATTTGATGTAAATTATGAATTGTGATTGATTATGGATGAATTGGTAAAATGTTGAAAAGTGAGATTTCCTGGTTGAACCTTCAAAATGGAAAAGATACGAATAAGGTAGCTAGGTCACATGTGTGGTACTAAGTGTAGGCCACTATGTGTACAAGAAAGCTACGAGATGGTTTTAGGTCACGTGTGTAGTACTAAGTGCAGGCTACTACGTGTACCAGACGGATAGGTCGCATGTGTAGTACTAAGTGCAGGCTACTATGCGTACCCGATTGCTTCGATCACATGTGTGGTACTAAGTGCAGACCACTATGTGTAAGTGATGGTTTTGGTTACATGTGTAGTACTAAGTGCAGGCTACTATGTGCACCAGATAGCTTTGGCTACAAGGGTGGTACTATGTGCAGGCCACCGCGTATCTATTATTATTCCGATGAGTTCAACGGGAAATTGAATAAGTGAAAATACATGTGATCATGTAACAACTAAGTGTAATTGAATATGACTATGTGTTGAATAAGTGCAGGTATAAGTGTGAAAATTTATGAACAATGTGCTCGATATTTGATCGAACCTTCGGTAAGATGAAGTGGAGTAAGTGAAATTATGAAAGAGTAAATTTAGCAACAAAACAGTCTTGTACATCAGTTGTTGTGTGACTTTGAAAAATCACCAAATGTGGTGGAAATCGGATTAAAGGTTGAATAAGTTATGAAATTAAAGCTGAATTAGTCTATTTTCACATAAAAGAAATGGTGTAAACAAAAGAATTTCATATTCTGTGATATTTAAATTTTTGTGAGACAGAGTCAGAATGATTTCGGAATTCCCTATTCTAACTTTGAAAAATCATTAAAAATTGTACAAAAATAATTATGGTTTATAATTTATATTCATAAATTTTTTAATGAGTCTAATTTCAAGAAAAACAAACGGGAACATTATCCAAATTCTGTATGATGAGATAACTATATTTTAATACAGAGGGGTCGGAACTGTCAGATAGCGAAATAGGGGAGACTTTAAAGAATAAACTGTACTTATTGGCTAAACCAAAAATTATGAAAATATTATGGTTAAAAGATACGTGAGTATAGTTTCATGGAAAATTAGCAGATCTTAATTTTGAGTTTTGTAGCTCAAGATATAAATAATTTAGTGAATGTGACTTGAGTAGATAGCTTGAGATGAACATAAGTAAATAATGAAATTTTGTGCAATTATGATTGTATTATCTTGAGAACATATTGTAAAGATTTATAAAAGCCTATTAATAAATCACTTATTATTTACCTACCTACTTACTAAGTTATAATGCTTACCCCCTTCCTTTCCTTTTTCCTATAGTGTCACAGATGCCAGCTCGAGTTGGAGGTCATCGAAGATTCTATCACACTAACAAGTTATTGGTTGGTATTGTATCAATGATCTTCAAGTATTTTTTAAGTCTGTGGCATGTATAGGGACTTGATTATGAGTGTATATGTTATTATGAGTTGGCCTAGAATGTTGGCCTATGCTATTTGATGGTTATTGTTGTATAAGGCCGTTTAATGTGGCTAATAATTGTTATGTTATAAGTCTATGATGATGCATTTCAAGGATGTGTATGCTTGCATGTGTTGGATGAGTAAATGTGTGATAATTATGAGTGGTAAATGTGATTGGTTTTTAAAGTTGCATGATGTGAATGGTTAAGTGTGTGTGTGATTATGCATGATAAATGTGGTTTGTAATTGGTATGTGGATGTCTTACTATGGATGTTTGAATGCTTAATAATACCATGTTGTGTGATGATAAATTTGTATAAGTGTATAAGTGTTTTGGGGTGGCAAAGGGCTTGGTAAATAGCCTTACTTGTGGTCACACGGGCGTGTATCTCGGCTGTGTGAAGGACATGGCATTAGACACGAGTGTGTGCCCCTATTTTTCAAGAAATTTTTTAATGTTTTCCAAAGTTCTCGGTTTAGTCCCAGACCGCTTCCAAAGTATGTTTTGGGCCTCGTAGGTCCATATTAGGGACTTTGTGATGAAAATTGAAAAGTTTTAAATTTGAATGGAAATTTGTGACTCGAAAATGATCGGTTATATGTGATTAAGTCCGTTAATGCCTTGTACCTTATTCCGGAAATGGATACGGGTAAGGGGTGTTACAAATGTCCAGCTATACTCCATTCAACTGGACATGTTAGAGTATAGGATATTCTTTAGCTTTCTGCTACACTTATGTGACATGTTAAGGAATCTTTGAGTCATTTTGAGACGTTATAAGGAGATCTATATATCGAACAAAGATAAGTAATCAAGGGTGAGATCACATTCGATGATTCTCAACGATTCTAATAAGACAAGTATGTGAGCATGTTTCATGTTATTTGTAACAACCCGTTTTCAGTGGTGTCAGAAACAGTGATTTTGGGACCACAATTCTGACTAGTGAGTTATTATTTTAATATTTATTTAATGTCTACATAATTATTCTAAGGTCCTATTAAAGTTTCGTTAAGAAATTTTGAAGTAAAAATGGTTAATCAGGTAAAAAGGACTAAATCGTAATGGTTACAAAAGTGAGCATCTATTAGTTAAAAAGGGATAAATGGCTATGAAAAGATAAATTAATGGACTTAGATGGTAACTATACCATATATGTTGATGGTGGACAAATATGGGCATTATTTAGTTGTTTTTAAAGTTAAATTACTAAGGGTAAAATAGTAATTATATAAGTAAAACTTAAACTAAAATACAAAAATGGTATCATCTTCATTCATGGTTTTCTCCACCGAAATTTGAAGAAGAAAAACACAATTTTAGGGCTTTCAAGTTCGGCCAAGCTTTTTCCTTGCATGGTATGTGATTTTGATCCCGTTTTTAATGATTTTTATGTTTTTGTGATCGTATTTGTAACAGCCCAATTTCGGTGAAATTGAAACAGTGGTCTCAGGACCACAAATACGAGCCGAAAAATATAATTTATTTTTATTTTATTATGTGATCCATATTATACTAGAAATATCGTGTGAAAATTTTGAAAAGAAAAATTTACCGATTATGTGCTTAATTATGAGAAGGACCAAATGTCGGTATAGTTTGGTAATTCAATTACGATCGTAATGTCATGTATAGGATATATTGGCCATATTGGCCTGTAAATGCACATGATGCTTGTAATCTAGCCATTGGAATGGCTAGTGATGATTATGTTTTAGTACATGCATATATATATTTAAGTTTATGTTATGGTGATAACATAGGTACTATGTATTGTTTGATTAAGAAAGGGGAAACAAGTATGCTTATTAAAGAGTAAGATTGTAAACATGAATGCTTGTGAAGATATATCATGTTGAATGATAGAGTTTGCTCATCTTGAATGCTTGAAATGCTTGGTATTTGTATGGGTGATTCAACTGCAGGTCATGGGTGAAATTTTGGGTGAGAAATAAAGCTAGAAATGGCTTTATTTTGTCCACACGGGCAGACACATGGGTGCGTGTCTAGACCGTGTGTGACACATGGCCCAGTAACACGGGCATGTAGTTAGGCCGTGTGTCCCCTGCACCTAAATTTTGA
Organism: Gossypium australe; assembly: GCA_005393395.2. Classification (NCBI taxonomy): domain Eukaryota; kingdom Viridiplantae; phylum Streptophyta; class Magnoliopsida; order Malvales; family Malvaceae; genus Gossypium; species Gossypium australe. The sequence continues at coordinate 91,241,266 of CM016616.1, forward strand.
GAAATAGAGTGCTCAGAATTGAGCACACGGGCAGAGACACGGGCGTGTGTCTTAGCCGTGTGTGCCATACGACCTAGAACACGGGCGTGCTTCTTGCCCGTGTGAATTCTGCACCTAATTCGAATTAAATTAAATTACCACACGGCCTAGCACACGGGCGTGTGGCATGGCCGTGTGGCACAAGTTAGAGAGCTACCTAGTTTTGAACACGACCTGTAGCATGGGCGTGTCCCTTGGACCACAAGGGCGTGTGAGCCCTGTACCTTGGAAAATTTTGGAATTTTGTGAAAAATTCCCTGAGTTCCTGATTTAGTCCCGATTTGATTCTAATGCTCGTATTGGGCCTCGAGGGTCCATTTAAGGGACATTATGAATGACCTTAGTAAATGAATAGTAAATTGCCTGAATTAATCGATAAATGTTTTAAATGTTCTGGTAACGATCTGAAACCATGTTCTGACAACAGATACGGGTTAGGGGTGTTACATTTAGAGGTATCAGAGCGACGATTTAGTCGATTCTCAGACTAAACATGGCATATGTGGAGTCTAGAAATACATGCCATTATATAACCTGTGAAAGTGTAATATCTCCTGACTCTGATGAAAATTGTTTTAGAAATAGACAGAGATGCTTTCCAAGCAAGCTAATTCCGATGACTCCAAAAGAGATACTCAAGTATCTGATTAAAATGTTATTGATGATGAAATAGAATCCAAGAAGGTACGGATAAATGTTTTATAGTATATGAGAATGATAAATGTAGTGTTATATGAGTATATATATATATATATATATGAAAGATAAATTTTGAGGCTTACGATCTCCACCCCCTCACCAGTATAGTTTTATACAATGAAATTCACAAGATTCATATGGATTAAGCTCATGAATGTGGACTTAAAGAGTTCAAAGTTTGAATGACTAATGATGTAGTCAAAATGAGAACGGGTTAACAAGTAAAGATGTATTAAAGAGATATCATATTTTTCTGAAGATTATTCTGAATATGCGATGCCATTGTTAAGGAAAAAGTTATTCATGAGTAATTGCCTTATCCAGATATGATAATTAATGAACGAATTAGCCGAAAATTCTTCTAAATTTACTTTTTTAGTGAGCTGAATAATATAAGATTACTGATGATTTTAGGGGTTAGTGGAATAGTGACAAAACTGCAAAGATATTTGAATACAGTTGTGATAATTGGGTATATTACAGCAAATTGTGCATGTACAGATAAAATATTCATCGTATTGAAAGGCTAGTAAATCATGATAAATGGAATTACTGCAAGTCTAGTTGATTCATGAGTAGTATTGCTCTATTTTACTTGGGTTGCTAATTCATCATGAATGATATAAGATTTGATGATAAGATTCATGTGATACTATTTTCTACTTCTACTGATTGGAGCCCTGAATTGCGAATGTGCAAGTTATATTGTTTTTATCACAGTGGTTTCTGCTGAGTATGTGTTATATGATTCTTCTAAATTTTCTATAAGATATCAACAATCTCTTTAGTATGTAAACCTAGATTATCTGTGAAAGATATTCTTTAATTGGATGTAATTACATTCATTACCGATATAAATATTGACTCGATCATGAGGTATGGTAATAGGGATCACAGATTATAGAGACTGTGTTACTGCATTGGTTATTATTGGGGCAACATTCGGTTCTCCCTCTTATAGATTGAGGTACACTATTGATATTGAAGTGTTCCTTTATCTGTCGGCTGAAATGTCGGTCATAATATAGCACTATGGTTCTGAATCTATTTGATAGTTCTAGCTTTGGAAAAACTCAAAGTTTCAATGTTAATAATTAAAATAGCTACATTGATGACATAATTATTACCGAAAAGATAGAAGACTTGAATGAATCGATAAATATCAGTAAAGTTTTGACCAGTTGGAAGCACTGTTGACCGAAGTATTAATTCTGGTTCATCCTGAATTGGGTAAGGAGTCTGTTATTACAGAGATGTATTATTGAATGGAATTAGACTATGTTTTGATGCAATAAGGCAAAGTAATAGCTTGTACTTTTAGACAGTTAAAAACCACATGGAAAGAATTACTCGATACATGATCTAGAATTGACAGCTATCGTTTTTGTATTGAAATCTAACAACATTTCTTGTTTGGTGAAAAATGTCATATATTCACCGAATGTAAAAGTTAAAGTATCTGATGTTGCTAAAAGATTTGACTTTGAGATTGTGTATATGGCTTGAATTATTGAAAGACCCTGATTTGGGTAATTGATTATTATTCAGGAAAAGTAAATATGATTGCTGATATATTGAGTAGAAAATTCTTTGTTTGCTTTATGAGTAATAGATACTCGATTGCTATTGTCTCAATGAAAGAATAATTTTAGCTGAGTATAGAGTTAAACTCATGATTCTACAACAGATTGGTAAAGCCCAGAAAAGTGAAAAAGAGTTATAAGTTAAATGGATACAGATTAAAACAAATTCTAATTTAGGATATCGGATGGGATCTGATTATTTTCTGTTATTTTGAAATAGAGTCTACGTATTGAAGAATTCAGAGCTTGTACAGGAAACTTTTCATGAATAATCACAGTGGTACTGTGTCTGTTTATCTGGGAAATGATAAATGCATAATGAATTGAAAAAGATGTATTAGTAGCTCGGAAAATGAAATGTGTTACTTCTAAAATTGTACTTAAATGATGGATGTACCAGCAAGATAAGGATGAAACTTTCAAGATGGTTATAGCCAGAGAAAATACTGAAATGGAAATGGGACAAAGTTACCATGAATTTTATATTTGGATTATCCCTATCTATGAAAAAGAAAGATACTGTTTGAGTAATTGTCACGACCGAATCTGGTATGTCACAGGAGAAAACGATTTCTAAGAAAACAAGTTGTAGATTTAATTTTGAAATAAGGGGTCATTTAAAAACGAGTCGTTAGATTTAGTAAAAACATTTCCGAAAAACTGTGTGTTGTTTCCAATTTTAAGGAAGCCATTGGTCTTTATTGGAAATCCGAAATAGTTTTAATCTAGTTGCCACAACTATTTGCAGTTGAGTTTTTAGGAAACCAAGTTAACTCATTCATACCACTTGTTTGTCATTACCCGATGGTAAAGTTTTGGAAAACCCGATAAGTTGTGAATTTAGAAAACATTCATTTTTTTGTAAAGGTTATTTAGGCATGCTGATACAAACTCACCTACGAAGCCTGCGAAGGACGTCAACCAAGACCCGATGAAGCTACCTAATGGGCCAATTACACGTTCCAGTACCAAACAATTAAAAGATGCCGCAATGGTTTTGGTGGCACAAATTTGGGATGACCATAGAAGAGAGCCCAAAAACATGCTGAACCCATACAACTTATTTGAAGTTGAATATACTAGCTAGTCCGACTGCTAGTTTATTTAACACTTTAAATTACGCATGTTTTATTTTCAGTAATAGCTTCATTTTCTTATTTCATATTTATTTGTTTAGATGGTACAAGTTTTTAGTTAGTCTTTGTCAAAGTTGATTATTAGTATGCTTTTACCTAGTGTTAAATAAGGTGATTAAAAAATTCTGTTCTAACTATGTTGGCCGAATTTTAATCAGTGTGATTTATGCATTTTGTAGTGCTCCACGTTTTTGATAAGATATCATGGAAGATGGTAGCTGAAAGTCTAACAACTGTGCAAGTGAGTGATGGTGGAAATGCAAGCATTGAATTTAAAATTATCATGGTGGGTTTTACAAGATGGACATGCGGCATGCTTGTGGAATGAATTAAACAATTAAAGAATGGAACATAAAATAAGAACTTTGTCTTTTATACACAAAGTGGATGGACGGCATGCTTGTGGAATGAATTAAACAATTGAAGAGTTCTTAATTGAAGCAAGGCATTGGACGGCAAAGCATGAAGCACCATGGAGGAATTAATGAATAAACAATTGAAAGGATGAAAACATGCAACATCAAAATAAGTCACCATGGAAGTGGACGGCCACACCTAAATTAGGCCATGTGCGCATAAAATAATAAGCAAAGGGGAAAGCATGCATAGTAGACGGCTTAAGCACTTTTAAATTAAGATAATTTAGTCAAACTTATGGCAAATGCAAGTGGCATACGGCAGCAAGCTTTGGTGGAGTTTAGGTTGAACGGCCACATCAATCAAGTGCTTTAATTTAATTGCAAGTGGCCATATCTTCATGCTCCATGATCTTTTGTCTTACATGACACCTTGTCTCCAACGTGACTAGCCCTTCCCTTGGCCGAATGCTCACAAACACCCCACCAAGTCAACTACTCGTGCGCACAAATAGAGATTGAAGCCCTCTTTCCTTTCTGTAATTTTCAAGTTTATTCCTTCCCTATTCGGCTATCATTGGAAAAGTCTATAAATACCTTGCACATTTCATTTTGTAAGCAACTTTGAATTTTAATGAAAGAAGAATTTCTTTTGGTGAGTATCCACTCTCCTAATTCTCAAGGTTTGAATTGACTTATCTAGTTTTCTAGTGGCGTCGATCTTTCCTTGTTTTGAACTTATCATCCTTACGGGTGTGGCGTTCATTTACCTATACCGTTGGTTCCTATCTCGCTAGATAGTGGGTCTCGGTTTTATTTCAAAAACTCATTCCATCAATTTGAAACTTATAAGATTCGGGTCTTTAATTTTTATTAAAGGTTCTTTCTTGTTTCAAATACGTATCCATTTCAACCTCTCATCTATCTTTACCTTTCAAAGATATTATTTCCAATAAAATTAACCCTTTTGTTAATTAAAAGAAAAACTACCTAATTTACAATCGGGCAACATTTACGATTCGTCTTCAAACTCGAGATGGACCGTATCATCTGGTATCAGAGCCACTTAAATTAGGCACGTTTGATCATCTCAAGTTTTTTCCGAGTAAGTTTCAAAAAAAAAAATCGTAGTATCTAGATTTTTAAACTCATCATTTTTCACCACCTCTACTATCGAGCCTTATTTTTCGACCCACCACCTATCAACCTTTCTATCCTTTCTAAGCCTACCCATTTCCGAGACCAATCTTACCTTTTTAACTCTTGGAACGACCTACGAGTTGCTAGTAAGTCGAAGACAACCTTCTAGAATCTAGAAGAGTGAATTCGAGCAGTAAAAGGCAAGAGTGATTACATTAAGGAAAAAGCCAGAAATTGAGTGAAAACATGAGTGTGAGTGTTGATAATTTCTTTGTGAGTGAACAAGTGAGGATTGTAGTGAGGATTCATTAATTTTGTTTAAAACATGTCTAGGAGCCCCGAACGTCGAATAATAAGCGACGAAGCATCCGACGCCGCCAGAGGAGGAAGAGGATTACAACCCCGAAGGAATGATCCCGAAGGGAGAGATCAAGATTTGCAAATAGTAATGCATGAAATCACACGATTGTTCCACTCAATCAACGAACGATTGGACCAAAGAGATGAACGGAGGCGTCGAGCAAATACCCTTCCAATTCTGAGAAGGGGACGAGAACAACCTTGGTTACGTGACAACGACATCTACGAACCAAGTGAAGTCGACAGTAATCCAGCTTTCGAATACAATGAACGGAGAGGAGGTCCACGAGTCCGTGAGTGAAGAGATCGAGAATGGGCCGATGACGACTTGAAGAACATTAAAATGGTGATTCCTGCTTTCCAAGGGCGGTACGATCCGGAAGCCTACCTTGAGTGGGAAAAGAAGGTGGAATTAATCTTTGAATGTCATAATTATTCAGAAAATAAGAAGGTGAAACTTGCTGCCATCGAATTTTCTGATTACGCCCTTATTTGGTGGGATCAATTAACGACAAGTCGAAGACGGGATGGTGAACGCCCAATATCAACATGGGCGAAAATGAAGGCACTAATGTGGAAAAGATTCATCCCAACCTACTATCACCGCGAGTTGCATCAAAAGTTGCAAAGCCTAACTCAGGGTCACCGAAGCGTGGAGGATTACTACAGGGAAATGGAAGTGGCCATGATCCGAGCCAATGTAGAAGAAGAACGAGAAGCCACCATGGCACGTTTTAGCGCTGGCCTTAATCGAGATATCGTAAATATTGTAGAATTACACCATTACATCGATATCATCGAAATGGTTCACATGGCAATAAAAGTCAAAAAATAGCTAAAACGAAAAGCTACGCCTAGAGCAACCCCCAATCATGCCTCAACATCAAAGTGGGGGCAAGTGACCAACAAACGGGACATACCGAACCGAGCCAAAGAAACAAGTGGCGCACCCAAGTTTAACAAGCCGATCGGTGAAACGAGCAAGGGCAAAATGGAAGCTCTTCCGAATCGATCTCGAGACATTAAGTGTTTCAAATGTTTGGGACGAGGCCATATTGCAAGTCAATGTCCAAACTGAAACACTATGTTTATTCGAGATAATGGCGAGATTGAATCCGAAAGTGAAAAGGAAGATGATGCCAGTGAAACATCCCAAGACGAGGAAGAAGTAGAACAAGCCGAAAATGGAGAGATCTTGGTGGTAAAAAGGAGCCTTAGCTTACAAGGTGTCGAAAATGAACAACAACGCGAAAACATCTTCCATGCGCGTTGCCAAGTACAAGGGAAGATTTGTTGCGTCATTATTGATGGAGGAAGCTGTACTAATGTGGCCAGCACCATATTGGTGGAGAAACTTGGATTGACTACCACCAAACATCCCCATCCGTATAAGCTACAATGGCTTAACGACGCGGGAGAACTTAAGGTCACAAACCAAGTTTTGGTTTCCTTTGCAATAGGGAAGTATCAAGATGAGGTCTTGTGCGATGTGGTTCCGATGCTAGCGGGACATCTCCTGCTTGGACGACCTTGGCAATTTGACAAGCGAGCAATCCATGACGGCTACACTAATCGGTACACTTTTAAATACTTGGGCCGGAACGTGACACTAGCTCTGCTAACACCCAAGCAAGTTTACGAAGATCAATTGAAGATGAAGGCATCAATGGAAAAATCAAAAGAAAGCGAGTGGAAAAATGAGAAAGAAAAAGAAAAGAATTTAAAAAAAAAAGAGGGGCAAGAAAATAAGTGATAAAACAAGAGAGTGTGAACAAAAAGAAAAGGAAACGAAGGAAGAGAATGAAAAAGAAAGTGGAAAAATGAGTGTTTTTACAAAAGCAAGAGATATTCGAAAAGCTTTGTGTGTGAGACAACCGATGTATGTCCTGCTATACAAGGAATCATTTTTGAACACTAACGACTTACCCGAGAATCTTCCTTCTTCTGTGTTGTCTCTGATTCAGGAATTCAAGGACATCTTTCCAGATGAGATACCAAGTGGTTTACCGCCCATTCGAGGTATAGAACACCAAATTGACTTAGTGCCGGGAGCTTCTCTGCCCAATCGACCTGCGTACCGGAGCAATCCCGAAGAAACAAAAGAGCTCCAAAAGCAAATCACTGAATTGCTAGAAAAGGGATATATCCGAGAAAGCCTTAGTCCATGCGCGGTACCGGTGTTACTAGTGCCAAAGAAAGATGGTTCGTGGCGAATGTGTGTCGACTGTCGCGCCATCAACAAGATTACCATCAAATACCGACACCCGATACCCCGACTCTGTGACATGCTCGACGAGTTAAGTGGAGCTCGGATCTTCACAAAGATTGACCTCAAAAGTGGCTATCACCAAATTAGGATGCGAGAAGGCGATGAGTGGAAAACGGCTTTCAAAACAAAGTTAGGTTTGTATGAATGGATGGTAATGCCATTCGGACTTACAAACGCTCCAAGTACTTTTATGTGACTTATGAATCATGTTTTACGAACTTTCATTGGCAAATCATGTGTTGTTTATTTTGATGACATATTAGTGTACAGTAAATCTTTGGAGGATCACCTCCAACATCTACGTGCGATCTTAGAAACACTGCGGAAAGAGGTATTGTACGCCAATCTCGAGAAATGTTCTTTTTGTACTGACAAGGTTATTTTCTTAGGATATGTCGTCAGTGCAAATGGATTAGAGGTGGACCAAGAGAAGGTTCGAGCAATCCAAGAATGGCCCCGTCCTACAACGGTTAGCCAAGTACGAAGTTTCCATGGGTTGGCTAGTTTTTACCGCCGATTCGTGCCCAACTTCAGCACGATAGCCGCTCCTTTAACGAGCGTGATCAAGAAGAATTCAGCTTTCCATTGGTCCGATGAGCAAGAACGGTCTTTTAATGCCATTAAAGAATGTCTTGTTAAAGCTCCATTGTTATCCCTTCCTGACTTTACTAAAACTTTTGAAATTGAGTGTGATGCATCAGGTGTAGGGATCGGAGCCGTTCTAACTCAGAATTGAATGGAGCTGCACTTAATTACCCCGTGTATGACAAAGACATGTACGCTCTAATAAGATCGCTTGAAACGTGGCAACATTACTTGAGGCCAAAAGAGTTTGTTATTCATTCAGATCATGAAGCACTCAAGTATATTAAAGGTCAGCACAAGCTCAACAAACGACATGCAAAATGGATCGAGTATTTAGAATCGTTTCCGTATGTAATTAAGTATAAGAAAGGTAAGGAAAATGTAGTAGCGGATGCGTTATCACGAAGGTACACTTTATTAACCTTTCTTGATTCTAAAATACTTGGTTTCCATCACATTAAGGAATTGTATGCTAATGATGCTGATTTTGGCAATGTATATAATGCTTGTGAGAGTGGTGCCTTTGATAAGTTTTACAGGCATGAAGGATTCCTTTTCAAGGAAAACAAGATATGTATACCGCAAGGTTCTATGCGAGACATGCTTGTGATAGAGGCACATAGTGGTGGCCTTATGGGTCACTTTGGAAGAGACAAAAAATTGTCCACTCTTCAAGAACATTTTTTCTGGCCAGGAATGAGAAAGGATGTCGAGCGGATTTGTGAACGTTGCATAGCTTGCAAACAAGCAAAATCGCGGGTCCAGCCTCATGGTTTATATACGCCCCTTCCTATTCCAGACACTCCGTGGGCCGACATTTCCATGGATTTCAACCTTGGAATACCGAGATCAAAAACCGGGAAGGACTCGATTTTTGTTGTAGTTGATCGTTTTTCTAAAATGTCCCATTTTATCCCTTGTTCTAAGACTGACGATGCTGTGCATATTGCAAACTTGTTTTTTAGGGAAATCATACGATTGCATGGAGTTCCGAAGACGATCGTATCTGATCGGGACGTAAAATTTCTAAGTCATTTTTGGCGAACTCTGTGGGGAAAGTTAGGGAAGAAATTGCTATTTTCGACCACTTGTCATCTTCAAACGGATGGACAAACCAAAGTAGTGAACCGAGTCCTATCAACCTTGTTGCGAGCATTGGTACAAAAAAACCTCAAAACGTGGGAAGACTGTCTGCCCCACAACGAATTTCCTTACAACCGAGCTGTTCATTCTGCAACTAAATTTTCGCCTTTCGAGATTGTTTATGGGTTTAACCCTCTCACTCCTCTTGACTTATTGCCATTGCCTTCAGATAAATTTATCCATTCTGATGCTAGGAAAAAGGCGGAATACATAAAGGAACTGCATCGAAAGGTGCGCGAGAATATTGAAGCAAGAACCAAGCAATACGTCCAACGAGCTAACAAAGGTCGTAGACGCATTCTCTTTGAACCAGGGGACTGGGTTTGGGTTCATATGCGAAAAGAAAGGTTTCCCACACAAAGGCGATCTAAACTTCTCCCAAGGGGGGACGGTCCATTTCAAGTCCTTGAGCGCATAAATGACAACTCATACAAATTGGACTTGCCAGGTGACTATAACGTGAGCGCGAGTTTTAATGTTTCTGATCTTTCTCCTTTCGATGTAAGTGATGATTCGAGGACGAATCAACTTAAAGAGGGAGGGGATGATACGAACTCACCTACGAAGCCTGCGACGGACGTCAACCAAGACCCGATGAAGCTACCTAATGGGCCAATTACACGTTCCTGTACCAAACAATTCAAAGATGCCGCAATGGTTTTGGTGGCACAAATTTGGGATGACCATAGAAGAGAGCCCAAAAACATGCTGAACCCATACAACTTATTTGAAGTTGAATATACTAGCTAGTCCGACTGCTAGTTTATTTAACACTTTAAATTATGCATGTTTTATTTTCAGTAATAGCTTTCTTATTTCATATTTATTTGTTTAGATGGTACAAGTTTTTAGTTAGTCTTTGTCAAAGTTGATTATTAGTATGCTTTTACCTAGTGTTAAATAAGGTGATTAAAAAATTCTGTTCTAACTATGTTGGCCGAATTTTAATCAGTGTGATTTATGCATTTTGTAGTGCTCCACGTTTTTGATAAGATATCATGGAAGATGGTAGCTGAAAGTCTAACAACTGTGCAAGTGAGTGATGGTGGAAATGCAAGCATTGAATTTAAAATTATCATGGTGGGTTTTACAAGATGGACATGCGGCATGCTTGTGGAATGAATTAAACAATTGAAGAATGGAACATAAAATAAGAACTTTGTCTTTTATACAAAAAGTGGATGGACGGCATGCTTGTGGAATGAATTAAACAATTGAAGAATTCTTAATTGAAGCAAGGCATTGGACGGCAAAGCATGAAGCACCATGGAGGAATTAATGAATAAACAATTGAAAGGATGAAAACATACAACATCAAAATAAGTCACCATGGAAGTGGACGGCCACACCTAAATTAGGCCATGTACGCATAAAATAATAAGCAAAGGGGAAAGCATGCATAGTGGAAGGCTTAAGCACTTTTAAATTAAGATAATTTAGTCAAACTTATGGCAAATGCAAGTGGCATACGGCAGCAAGCTTTGGTGGAGTTTAGGTTGAACGGCCACATCAATCAAGTGCTTTAATTTAATTGCAAGTGGCCATATCTTCATGCTCCATGATCTTTTGTCTTACATGAAACCTTGTCTCCAACGTGACTAGCCCTTCCCTTGGCCGAATGCTCACAAACACCCCACCAAGTCAACTACTCGTGCGCACAAATAGAGATTGAAGCCCTCTTTCCTTTCTGTAATTTTCAAGTTTATTCCTTCCCTATTCGGCTATCATTGGAAAAGTCTATAAATACCTTGCACATTTCATTTTGTAAGCAACTTTGAATTTTAATGAAAGAAGAATTTCTTTTGGTGAGTATCCACTCTCCTAATTCTCAAGGTTTGAATTGACTTATCTAGTTTTCTAGTGGCGTCGATCTTTCCTTGTTTTGAACTTATCATCCTTACGGGTGTGGCGTTCATTTACCTATACCGTTGGTTCCTATCTCGCTAGATAGTGGGTCTCGGTTTTATTTCAAAAACTCATTCCATCAATTTGAAACTTATAAGATTCGGATCTTTAATTTTTATTAAAGGTTCTTTCTTGCTTCAAATACGTATCCATTTCTGTAACACCCCAAACCCGGCCCATTTAATCCGACCGAATTTGGAATGCCACTGCGGAACACTTTCGAAAAATATTCTTACTTAAAAGATAAACCGTTTAAAATTTGTTTCCTTTAATAAAACATCTTCGTGACTTGTAATATTCTAAGTAAAAATCGGAGTTTGTTATAAACATATCGGTTTCAAGCTTTATTGAGAAAATAAAACCATTTGAAATCAATCTTTAATCATCCTTCCATAATAGGGCATAATGGTAGTGATACTTAACAAATGAACTGAAACACTTTAGTGGGCCTTATTACAATACACACTTAATCAAAATACAGAAAATATAATTATTTAATTAATCAAATAAAACGTCCCTTTTCATAAAAGTCCATTTCCTCATGGCCACCTTTGTATCCTCTCCGACCCGGTCCAAGCTTTACGCGCCACCTGAAAGGGTTTAATAAAAATAGAGTGAGTCACCAAGACTCAGTGCATAGTTAAAACACATGTCCTCACATTTGGGCTTGGCCCATATCCACACAATCCATACATATATAACATACAATTATAAATATGCCATTATGAATACACAATATTATAAATATGATTATAATATACAATTACGAAATCCAATCCACAAGTGATCTACATATCTTTCTTTTGCACACTATTTCTTAAGGTCGTGGCTAAGCCACCGATCCCATAGAAATCTCACATATCAATCGGTTCACAAATCAACAACCACGAATGTAGCACGAGGTTAGCATTAGAACACTCACATAGTGTACACCTTTTCTCCAATAGTCACATCACATGTCTCATGCGTACGTATATGTACCATAACAACATTCGTACGAAACAAATATGTATATTTTATCTATCATGGTCACATGTTATTTAGAACAATACACATTACATGTCATCACTTTATTTTACATTCATCAATAATCACTTTTTCTCGCAATTCACTGACAGGTTTCTATCGTAATCACTAACTTGATTTTTCGATCACTTACCTTAGTATCCATACTGTTTGCTTTTATTTCGGCTAACATGCACATCTCATACGTTTACATAAAATAATACTTACAACATATATATCAAGCAGAAGAACAGTGCGATAACTACGCACCTGATTTTAGAGAGATCCTGATCTATCGATTCTAATATCAACTAAAGTCTCGAAGGCTTCTGTTACTTTTATTGTTTAGCCCCTAGAACACACAACCGAAATCGGTCACACTTTGTTCCAAAAACATGGCCTTAGGCCGAATTCTACAACCACTTACCTAGCTTATTTTGATCCCGAAACTCCACTCGATCTTGTAGATTTGCTCCCGAAGTTATCAAAATTCCTATTTAAAACAAGGTTAGGGTCGGCTAATACACAAATTTATGAACAAAGGCCCTTGGCCGCATGTCATACTTGCCATTTACCTTGCTTGACAAGGTCTCTTGAGCAATTTTACTTTCGAGAGACTCCTTTGATGCTCCTCAATACTAGCTTCACAGAAAAGAACACATCATTATGGTCTTTTATACATTTAGCCACCCCTTGCTTATTCGAAACCAAGAGATCCCTCCAAGGTCCCTTTACGCTGGCTGCATACCAAGGAACACAAGGTTATGGCATTCACCCACATTTGGCCAACCTTAGACCAACACACAATCATTGTTTTTGGCACACCATAAAAAGATGAAGTGAAAAATAATTGCTAAGGAGAGATTACTTACCATTATTGCTTTGAAGAGAAAGGAGGGTTTCAAACACACAGTCAAATAGCACCATAATAGAGATTCGGCTAAAGAAAGAAACCATGCAAGCGCATAGCTAGCCGAGAACTCTCAAGCTCCTACCAAAAATCGTACTCAAGCCTTAGGTCTCTTTCTTTTTAGCTTCTTTAAACTGAAGTTCAACTTGCTCTAATTCTCACTCTCTCTCTCGGTTAAGAACACAAGAAGGAAGGAAGCAAAACAAGGCAAAGGCTACCCCCTAGCTAATTCAAACCCGAGAATGAATGCTCCAAGGAAAGCCACATTCGGCCATGCTTTCAAAATAAGGGAGAAAGAATTGAATTTGGCATGCTAAATTATTCCCACGCCGGCCAACTCCTTCCATTTTCGGTCAAGACACAAAAAGAAAAGAAATTGAAGTGTGAAAATTCGGCCATGCTTTGATAAGCAAATGGCCGGCCATGCTTCACTTAATTTCCCATATCCATTTGAAATTTCAAACATCAAATACCAATAAAAATTATTAAATCCTTATTCCATCACCTTACCCATACAACACCATTTTCTATACAATAAAATAATAACCATCATTTAAAAAAAAACAATAAAATGCAACAACATGGGGCAGCACCCACAAGCATGCGTGTATGCCTATTCCAAAAACTGCATGCGCAGCATGGGCCATGCAAGGCCTTCCACGTCGGCGTAAAAATAAAAGGGACCAAGTGCGCCTTCAAAGTCTCGAACTCGAGACCTGAAGCAACATGCCCAAGCGCCCTGCCATCTCCGCTACTGAACTTTCATGCCATAACTCATTGCGAATTTCTTTTAAACTATCCTTGCCTTGGCTCCCTGTACTTTAGCGCTAAAAATAAAATGCTTCAAGCGAGGAATCCAGGACTCGAACGCGAGTCCGCCTAGTCGCAGTTCACCAGCAAGGTCCTTAACCATTCGGCCAAGGTTCAATTCATGCTAACAAACGCATCGGAAATCCTTTTAACCCTTACCTTGCCAGTTTCCCAGGTCTGAACGCTAAAATGAAAATAAAGTGCATCACACGTGATCCCTGGGACTCGAACACTCGACCTCGAGAGGCCCCCATGCTGCAAACGTCTTAGCCACTCGGCCAGGCGCCTTTTTGTGACAGAAACCATCGTGATTTTCTTTTAAAGCCTTCTTCTAAACAGTGCCCCTTTTCAAAATAAAATGCTTATGCCGCACACACGAGACTTGAACCTTTGACCATGCTTGGCGCCGAATCTTAAGTGGCACACGGAAGCCACTTGGCTACCTGGACTTTCATGTCCAAAACCTTCCGAAAATTTTACTTAAGGCCTTCTTGCCTAATTTCCACTTTTAACCCTTAATTTTCAAAATTTTCAAAATGCTCCATTTTTAGTCCGAGAGTTTTAGGAACTCTAAAAACACATCAAAACCACTCTTGAGGCCTACTAACACTCAAGTTATTTTCTAAACTCGCAACCCCTATTTCGGGATATTACAATTCTACCCCACTTAAAAATAATTTCATCCTCGAAATTACTTATGAACGAACATCCGTACATTTCAATTCACCACATATCAATCATATACTCAATTATATACATATGCAAACACATTTCCAACTTTTTCACATTCAGCATTTTCACATATGGCCACTTCTTCACAAGCATATTCAAGCTTAAATTCCATTACGGATGTCATACACATCAATGGTAAGATCAATGGCACATATTAACATTTTTATCGGAGCTTGATCTATATCACATCTTACTTAATTCAAATGGGAACATACTAACTTTCCTTATTCCTTGCAAGTACGAAAGACTTGCACTTATCCGAGCATTTAGCTTATCGTAACAAACATGTTTCATCTTGTAAGTGATTCATGAATTCTCTATTATAACACACCATCGGCATTAAGCTGGTTAGGCATCGAAGCCTGAAATACATACCGGCACAAGGCCTGCTAGGCATCAAAGCCTGAAATATACATCGGCACAAAGCCTGCTAGGCATCAAAGCCTGAAATATACACTGGCACAAAGCCTGCTAGGCATCAAAGCCCGAAATATACACCGGCACAAAGCCTGCTAGGCATCAAAGCCTGAAATATACACCGGCACAAAGCCTGCTAGGCATCAAAGCCTGAAATATACACCGGCACAAAGCCTGCTAGGCATCAAAGCCCGAAATATACACCGGCACAAAGCCTGCTAGGCATCAAAGCCCGAAATATACACCGGCACAAAGCCTGCTAGGCATCAAAGCCCGAAATATAATATTATCAACATCTGAATCACATTACAAGCTGACCAGAATTATAAACCATATGATTCACATCACTGGTATTTATCACCTCAATGATAGATAGTCTATCCACATATCACTTGTACTTACCACTTCAGTAACATTTCACGATAGAAAGTCTATCCACAGTCGGCTTTCACTATATTTATAACCAGGATTCTTATAACTAACCTTAATAATATTCAATTGCTTATAGACTTATACTTTAAAACATTTTCAATTTCGGTTCCAACACTTGCCGACATGATATTTTCCACACTGAGCACACGAACGGTCCCGATTTCCCATAGCTGGCTTAATCACATGAGCAAAACTTTCAACCTTCGGTCTTTTCCGAAGATCCTTAGATAATTTAAACAATTCAAACTTTCTTCCATCACGATTCATATCCTTATCTCCGTTTTGTCTCATCGAGTTCTTAATCTTTTCAGCTATCTTAGCTTTTTCGACTAACACAACAAATTCCCGTTCCTGTTGAGGAACTATCAACAGTCTCAGGCCGTTCTTTAATCCGTCCTTAAACCGGACACATCGTTCATGTTTTGTAGCCACTATTCCTCGATTAAATCGGCTTAACTTTAGGAATTCAGTCTAGTATTTCGCCATAGACTTGTTCCACTCAACTAATCCCAAAAACACATGCCTCTGAGCATCAGTGTAGTAAGTACTGACATACTTCTTTTGGTATACCGTCTTGACATACTCCCGAATGGGGTCCTCCGCTGTGACACTATCTCAAACCGTGAGCCACTATTGATATGCCTCGTCGCGAAGTAGCGTCACCATTCCTTTCACTTTTTCCCTCAGGGCTCAGATCGAGTTCATCCATAACTCGCTTGGTTGCTTCCAACCAATATTCAATCACACTGGGTGCCACGTCTGATATATCACAAAACAAATCCGCTCCATTTGCTCAAAGTCACTCGGGAACAAATTTTGGAGCTCTCATATTTCTCCCTCTCTAGCCACCATCTATAAAACTCGCAGCGCAATACAGCATTATCCCCCGTCTGATCTTGCTGCTCATTATCAAAAGTTGGTGGTGGAGGTGATACCTTATTATCAGACTCTTAACCCGATCTAACGAGTTCCGATATGGCCATTTTGCCTCGATTACTTCCTCTAGAACTCATCTCTTATCGCACAATCCGACTTAAGAAGTTTTATGCATTATAAATTTGTTCCACTGATTATCCGCGAACAATTTTATAAGATAAAGTATTCAGAAGTGGTTCTTTCGATCATACATAGGTTCAGTTCGCTATTCTAGTTCAGAGAGTCACATACACGTTCATAAGCAGGGACACATTCATTCACTATACCTTTAGGGTCATTTCAGTTCTCAACTCTTATGCACTTGTTTTTGAGTAGACTAGTCTTAGGGTTCAATAGCCCAAATTTTCTAATCTACAAGCCCAATTATGCCCACACAATTCACATATTCAATATACCTCATTAGTCAGAGGTACTTACCAGGTGGACTTCGGGTCGGAGGTACAGGTGCCATGCCAAAACAAGCCCAAAATAGAAGTTCACATTTTGAAAAGCCCACTTTCGAAAACTGTTTTCGGGCCCAAAACCTCAAAGCTGAGTTTTGAACCATGCTCTGATACCAAAATGTAACACCCCAAACCCGGCCCATTTAATCCGACAGAATTTGGAATGCCACTGCGGAACATTTTTGAAAAACATTCTTACTTAAAAGATAAACCGTTTAAAATTTGTTTCCTTTAATAAAACATCTTCGTGACTTGTAATATTCTAAGTAAAAATCGGAGTTTGTTATAAACATATCGGTTTCAAGTTTTATTGAGAAAATAAAACCATTTGAAATCAATCTTTAATCATCCTTCCATAATAGGGCATAATAGTAACGATACTTAACAAATGAACTGAAACACTTTAGTGGGCCTTATTACAATACACACTTAATCAAAATACGGAAAATATAATTATTTAATTAATCAAATAAAACGTCCCTTTTCATAAAAGTCCATTTCCTCATGGCCACCTTTGTATCCTCTCCGACCCGGTCCAAGCTTTACGCGCCACTTGAAAGGGTTTAATAAAAATGGAGTGAGTCACCAAGACTCAGTGCATAGTTAAAACACATGTCCTCACATTTGGGCTTGGCCCATATCCACACAATCCATACATATATAACATACAATTATAAATATGCCATTATGAATACACAATATTATAAATATGATTATAATATACAATTACGAAATCCAATCCACAAGTGATCTACATATCTTTCTTTTGCACACTATTTCTTAAGGTCGTCGCTAAGCCACCGATCCCATAGAAATCTCACATATCAATCGGTTCACAAATCAACAACCACGAATGTAGCACGAGGTTAGCATTAGAACACTCACATAGTGTACACCTTTTCTCCAATAGTCACATCACATGTCTCATGCGTACGTATATGTACCATAACAACATTCGTACGAAAAAAATATGTATATTTTATCTATCATGGTCACATGTTATTTAGAACAATACACATTACATGTCATCACTTTATTTTACATTCATCAATAATCACTTTTTCTCGCAATTCACTGACAGGTTTCTATCGTAATCACTAACTTGATTTTTCGATCACTTACCTTGGTATCCATACTGTTTGCTTTTATTTCGGCTAACATGCACATCTCATACGTTTACATAAAATAATACTTACAACATATATATCAAGCAGAAGAATAGTGCGATAACTACGCACCTGATTTTAGAGAGATCCTAATCTATCGATTCTAATATCAACTAAAGTCTCGAAGGCTTCTGTTACTTTTATTGTTTAGCCCCTAGAACACACAACTGAAATCGGTCACACTTTGTACCAAAAACATGGCCTTAGGCCGAATTCTACAACCACTTACCTAGCTTATTTTGATCCCGAAACTCCACTCGATCTTGTAGATTTGCTCCCGAAGTTATCAAAATTCCTATTTCAAACAAGGTTAGGGTCGGCTAATACACAAATTTATGAACAAAGGCCCTTGGCCGCATGTCATACTTGCCATTTACCTTGCTTGACAAGGTCTCTTGAGCAATTTTACTTTCGAGAGACTCCTTTGATGCTCCTCAATAATAGCTTCACAGAAAAGAACACATCATTATGGTCTTTTATACATTTAGCCACCCCTTGCTTATTCGAAACCAAGAGATCCCTCCAAGGTCCCTTTACGCTGGCTACATACCAAGGAACACAAGGTTATGGCATTCACCCACATTTGGCCAACCTTAGACCAACACACAATCATTGTTTTTGGCACACCATAAAAAGATGAAGCGAAAAATAATTGCTAAGGAGAGATTACTTACCATTATTGCTTTGAAGAGAAAGGAGGGTTTCAAACACACAGTCAAATAGCACCATAATAGAGATTCGGCTAAAGAAAGAAACCATGCAAGCGCATAGCTAGCCGAGAACTCTCAAGCTCCTACCAAAAATCGTACTCAAGCCTTAGGTCTCTTTCTTTTTAGCTTCTTCAAGACTGAAGTTCAACTTGCTCTAATTCTCACTCTCTCTCTCTCGGTTAAGAACACAAGAAGGAAGGAAGCAAAACAAGGCAAAGGCTACGCCCTAGCTAATTCAAACCCGAGAATGAATGCTCCAAGGAAAGCCACATTCGGCCATGCTTTCAAAATAAGGGAGAAAGAATTGAATTTGGCATGCTAAATTATTCCCACGCCGGCCAACTCCTTCCATTTTCGGTCAAGACACAAAAAGAAAAGAAATTGAAGTGTGAAAATTCGGCCATGCTTTGATAAGCAAATGGCCGGCCATGCTTCACTTAATTTCCCATATCCATTTGAAATTTCAAACATCAAATACCAATAAAAATTATTAAATCCTTATTCCATCACCTTACCCATACAACACCATTTTCTATACAATAAAATAATAACCATCATTTAAAAAAAAAACAATAAAATGCAACAACATGGGGCAGCACCCACAAGCATGCGTGCATGCCTATTCCAAAAACTGCATGCGTAGCATGGGCCATGCAAGGCCTTCCACGTCGGCGTAAAAATAAAAGGGACCAAGTGCGCCTTCAAAGTCTCGAACTCGAGACCTGAAGCAACATGCCCAAGCGCCCTGCCATCTCCGCTACTGAACTTTCATGCCATAACTCATTGCGAATTTCTTTTAAACTATCCTTGCCTTGGCTCCCTGCACTTTAGCGCTAAAAATAAAATGCTTCAAGCGCGGAATCCAGGACTCGAACGCGAGTCCGCCTAGTCGCAGTTCACCAGCAAGGTCCTTAACCATTCGGCCAAGGTTCAATTCATGCTAACAAACGCATCGGAAATCCTTTTAACCCTTACCTTGCCAGTTTCCCAGGTCTGAACGCTAAAATGAAAATAAAGCGCATCACGCGCGATCCCTGGGACTCGAACACTCGACCTCGAGAGGCCCCCATGCTGCAAGCCAGGCGCCTTTTTGTGACAGAAACCATTGTGATTTTCTTTTAAAGCCTTCTTCTAAACAACGCCCCTTTTCAAAATAAAATGCTTATGCCGCACACACGAGCCTCGAACCTTTGACCATGCTTGGCGCCGAATCTTAAGTGGCACACGGAAGCCACTTGGCTACCTGGACTTTCATGTCCAAAACCTTCCGAAAATTTTACTTAAGGCCTTCTTGCCTAATTTCCACTTTTAACCCTTAATTTTTAAAATTTTCAAAATGCTCCCTTTTTAGTCCGAGAGTTTTAGGAACTCTAAAAACACATCAAAACCACTCTTGAGGCCTACTAACACTCGAGTTATTTTCTAAACTCGCAACCCCTATTTCGGGATATTACAATTTCAACCTCTCACCTATTGATACGGGCACGCCCGGGGCACCCACCGAATTTTCAAGTCGACGAAGCTCGACGCTAAATTTTAACTTTTTATTGCTTTAAATAAATCGACTCTTTGAATTTGTTGAAAATTAAATTGCTGAATTTTAATTAAATGAATTAAACATCTTAATTAGTTGAATTGATTTTCTATAGCAAATTAATTTGTCAGAATATTTTATTGTGCCTAAATTAATTTTGGTTTTCTTAGATTATTTTAATTTGTCTATTTAGTTATATGTTTTAATTAGTTTTAATGTATTTGTGTTAGTGATAGTCAAATTTAATATGTCTTGTTTAAGACTTTATTAAATTTGTTTAGTTTCATTTATGTGTCAATTAGTATGTCAAAGTTATATTAACACTTATTTTGGCCAAACACGCACTTGAATCAAATGCTGTTGGTGTCAAAATTATGGTGTTAAGTATCCTAAGTGGCTGCTGAATTGATGAAGTCTAATTGTGCTATTTTATTGTGCCTAAATTAAGGAGCTAATGGATTGATTAATTTGCTGCAGGATTAAATTACCTTGGACGGCAATAAGGACATATGTGGTGTTAGGCATAAATTAAATAAATGGAAGAACATGTGTTGATTAAGGGGGAATGGGCGGCATGCTTTGAATAAACTAAGGAAACACAATTCTTGCCCTCTTGTGAATATAGTAAACGGCACTATTTGGGATGTATGGGAGAGCTTTGGGATTATTAAAATATGGAGCATAGTTAAACAATTGAAGGCATTAATGGTGGAGGACTAAATAAATGACAATAAGCACATGAAAAACTATAGAATAAATAATTAAGAGAATGTGCATGTGTGCTTAGTGATGGACGGCAATGGGCAAAATGTTGGGGGATGATTATTTATTCAATTGTTGGAGCATGATAGAGCATGTGGCAATTAAAAAAAAATCCTAGGGAGTGGAACACTTGTTGGACGGCAAATGAAGGCATTGAAGAATGGAACATAAAATGGGAATTTTTGTCTTTTGTAAGCAAGGAGGATGGACGGCATAATGGAGCATAAAATGGGAATTTTTGTCTTTTGTAAGCAAGGATGATGGATGGTATACTTGTGGAAAGAATTAAACAATTCTTAATTGAAGCACCACCTATGTTATAAACGGCAAAGCATGATAATAGTGGAGCTTAATGTGATCCAAGCATGAACGGCACAAAGATTTAAGACACATGGGATAAATAAATGTGGCATGTTGACTTGAATTAAATAAATGATGGACAATAGTGGGGAGTTGGACGGTATGCTCCAATATTTCAATGAAATTGGAGCAATTTGAAGCTTATGGGCGGCTACTCGTGCGCACAAAGGAAGATTGAAGCCTTTTCTTCTTTTTGCCAACCTATTGAGAACATCTAGAAACAAGCCACTTACATTGAAGCATCAAGAAACTTTCTTTCCCTATTCGGCTATCATTAGAAAGAGCCTATAAATATTTTGCACATTTCATTTTGTAAGAAAAAAACTTGAATTTGAATGAAAGAAAATTTTCTTTTGGTGAGTATTCACTCTCCTGATTCTCAAGGTTGAATTGACTTATCTAGTTTTCTAGTGGCGTCGTTCTTTCCTTGTTTTGAACTTATCATCCTCACGGGTGTGGCGTTCATCTACCTATACCGTTGGTTCCTATCTCGCTAGATAGTGGGTCTCGGTTTTGTTTCAAAACTCATTCCATCAATTTGAAACGTATAAGATTCGGGTCTTTAATTTTTATTAAAGGTTCTTTCTTGTTTCAAATACGTATCCATCTCAACCTATCACCTATCTTTACCTTTCAGAGATTTTATTTTCAATAAAATTATCCTTTTGTTAATTAAACGAGAAACCTAATTTACGATCGGGCAACATTTACGATTCGCCTCCTAACTCGAGACGGACCGTCATCATCTGGTATCAGAGCCAAATTAAATTAGGCACGTTTTGATCGTCTTGAGTTTTTTTTTCCGAGTAAGTTTAAAAAAAATTCAAAAAATAAAGCTGTATTTTATTTTCATTTAGCATATATTGTATTTAAAAAGTTAAAAAAAATCGAGGTTAAAAAAAAAATTCTAGTTAAAAAAAAAAAGAGAGAAGTGTGAAGTTTGCAAGTTTTGTTTCATTACTTCTTTCCCGATCTTCAAATCACCCTTCTTCACCCCAACGCCACTATACCAAAATATCTTTTTCGGTTCTTTCTTTTGTTTAGCCTACCCTATACCCAACATCAATTCGTTGTAAATCCGTTTTTGGAGCCTACCGTCAAGCCACAAATAAGTCTTTCAAAACAAAGTACGAATTTGTGAGACGATATTGAGTGGTAAAAGACACGAGTGCTACATTAAAAAAAAAATCATATTCGAGTGAAAACACGAGTGTGAGCGATTTTTTTTTTTACGAGTGACTTGTGAGATTTTGTGGTAAGGTATTTTAATTTTTGTCGGTTTATTTCCCTTTTGTTATAATAGTTCTTTTCAGCAACAAATATGTCTCAAGAAGAGTTCTCATCCAATGATTACCCATACTTGTTGAACGAAATGCGAAAAGCCATAAACAAGTTGGAAAAGCACTTGGATCGGATCGAGGAACGAGACCAACAAGATCGACTTTCTTCAAGTCGAAGGACGGAGTCAAGATCATCCCGAAGACACACTTTAGAAGAATATTCAAGAAGAGACTGTGATCGAAATTCTTCAAGAAGTTGGAAACGGTATTCATTCACGAAAGATTATCCTCAAAGTGGTACATATTATGATTCTTATTCCCTCCAAGAAAACACGCGAGTTGATCGATATATTCATTCAGAAACTTCCAAGAAAACGTCTTTGGAGTGCTCTTCCCGAAGAAATTATCGTGATTCATCCGTAAATAATTTTTATTCTTTTAAAAATTCTTATTATTGTGATTCTTTTGTAACTTCATGTAATAAAAACAAAGAAAAAGAAAATGAAAATGAAAAAAAAAAAAAGAAAAGAGGCAAGAAAGAGAGACGATGAGCAAATTTTGAGAAGGCTTTAAAAGGCCATTGAGAAGATCGCTAAAAAAGAGCAAGAAAAAGAGAGAGAAAATAAAAAAGTGCGTGAAAAAGAAACGAGAAAACGAGATGAGCAAGTAGAAGAGAGTGTTGATTTAACTAACTCATTTGGAGTATGTTCTTCTTTTGCTTCTTCATTTCAGGTTCCTGACGTATCGCACAAGAGCCTACAACTTCAACTCCTCCCGGAAGAGCGAAGTATTTCTTTGATTGAAAGAGGTAAAGTTGAAGGTGAAGTTGAACCTCCCGAGTCGAAAGGTAAGGAAGGTAAGCGTTTTGAAGCATCAAATTCTTTGTATAAATATGATTTTTCTTCTAACCCCAATTTGATTGATTATAGATATTACGAGATTAATTCATTGTCTAACATAAAATCATTGAGTATTTGTAAATACATTTTGAAATATGTTAAGAGTTTTGATCACTTTATCTTGAACGTACATAATTCTTATTGGTCTAACGTGATTGATTTCTCGAAACCGGGAATTTGTTTAGATTTGTTTTGTGGAAAAAGCAAGTATCACCAAATATGTGTGAAAAATTCCTATTGTGTTGATACTTGGTTTTTAAATAAGGTAACGACTTTTGTCAACCTTGTTTTCAATTTTTATTCGTTTCTTAAGCATATTTTATATTTGTATATACAATTCGTGTACATGGATTTCCCATTTTGTTTGAAAAATGTTGATTCGCGCATAAAGCATCGGCTACATTACATGCCTGAGGAGAGAAAGTTCGTCTTGATCAAGCAAGATAAATTTGAACTTCGAGTTTCAGCTTGTGAAGATAAGCAAGGTGAGAATGACTTTTGTCATACCGCACGTAGAGGTAAGGTCGAATTCCTTCTTTCAACACCCAAAGGTAAGACACTTGAAAACTATGAACCCATTTTGTTTTCTTCGGATGTTGACAAGAATCACGTTGTTGAATCCATTCTTGTAAAATCTTTAAATTATTCTATCTTATTGGATAATGAACTATCTGTTTTAATTATTGACAAAAGCTTGATCATTTTGTATGATGAAGTGCTTATGCCTGTTCGCATGCGAGTTATTTGTTTGGTGTTGTTTTTATTCGGGTTGCAAGTATGTTTAAAACATTGCTTGCTAATTCTTGAATTTTCTTTTCAGGTATTGCTATTATCATTCTTCCCATTTGATCGAGGAAAGACGAACAAGGAGTTTTTGTTCGAATAACCAATGGGTCGATTCGAGGACAAATCGTCTTGAAGAGGAAGGGGATGATACGGGCACGCCCGGGGCACACACCGAATTTTCAAGTCGACGAAGCTCGACGCCAAATTCTAACTTTTTATTGCTTTAAATAAATCGAGTCTTTGAATTTGTTGAAAATTAAATTGCTGAATTTTAATTAAATGAATTAAACATCTTAATTCGTTGAATTGATTTTCTATAGCAAATTAATTTGTCAGAATATTTTATTGTGCCTAAATTAATTTTGGTTTTCTTAGATTATTTTAATTTGTCTATTTAGTTATATGTTTTAATTAGTTTTAATGTATTTGTGTTAGTCATAGTCAAATTTAACATGTCTTGTTTAAGACTTTATTAAATTTGTTTAGTTTCATTTATGTGTCAATTAGTATGTCAAAGTTATATTAACACTTATTTTGGCCAAACACGCACTTGAATTAAATGTTGTTGGTGTCAAAATTATGGTGTTAAGTATCCTAAGTGGCTGCTGAATTGATGAAGTCTAATTGTGCTATTTTATTGTGCCTAAATTAAGGAGCTAATGGATTGATTAATTTGCTGCAGGATTAAATTACCTTGGACAGCAATAAGGACATATGTGGTGTTAGGCATAAATTAAATAAATGGAAGAACATGTGTTGATTAAGGGGGAATGGGCGGCATGCTTTGAATAAAATAAGGAAACACAATTCTTTCCCTCTTGTGAATATAGTAGACGGCACTATTTGGGATGTATGGGAGAGCTTTGGGATTATTAAAATATGGAGCATAGTTAAACAATTGAAGGCATGGATGGTGGAGGACTAAATAAATGAAAATAAGCACATGAAAAACTATAGAATAAATAATTAAGAGAATGTGCATGTGTGCTTAGTGATGGACGGCAATGGGAAAAATGTTGGGGGATGATTATTTATTCAATTGTTGGAGCATGATAGAGCATGTGGCAATTAAACAAAAATCCTAGGGAGTGGAACACTTGTTGGACGGCAAATGAAGGCATTGAAGAATGGAACATAAAATGGGAATTTTTGCCTTTTGTAAGCAAGGAGGATGGATGGCATAATGGAGCATAAAATGGGAATTTTTGTCTTTTGTAAGCAAGGATGATGGACGGCATATTTGTGGAAAGAATTAAACAATTCTTAATTGAAGCACCACCTATGTTATAAACGGCAAAGCATGATAATAGTGGAGCTTAATGTGATCCAAGCATGAACGGCACAAAGATTTAAGACACATGGGATAAATAAATGTGGCATGTTGACTTGAATTAAATAAATGATGGACAATAGTGGGGAGTTGGACGGCATGCTTCAATATTTCAATGAAATTGGAGCAATTTGAAGCTTATGGGCGGCTACTCGTGCGCACAAAGGAAGATTGAAGCCTTTTCTTCTTTTTGCCAACCAATTGAGAACATCTAGAAACAAGCCACTTACATTGAAGCATCAAGAAACTTTCTTTCCTTTCTTTCCCTATTCGGCTATCATTAGAAAGAGCCTATAAATATTTTGCACATTTCATTTTGTAAGAAAAAAACTTGAATTTGAATGAAAGAAAATTTTCTTTTGGTGAGTATTCACTCTCCTGATTCTCAAGGTTGAATTGACTTATCTAGTTTTCTAGTGGCGTCGTTCTTTCCTTGTTTTGAACTTATCATCCTTACGGGTGTGGCGTTCATCTACCTATACCGTTGGTTCCTATCTCGCTAGATAGTGGGTCTTGGTTTTGTTTCAAAGCTCATTCCATCAATTTGAAACGTATAAGATTCGGGTCTTTAATTTTTATTAAAGGTTCTTTCTTGTTTCAAATACGTATCCATCTCAACCTATCACCTATCTTTACCTTTCAGAGATTTTATTTTCAATAAAATTATCCTTTTGTTAATTAAACGAGAAATGACCTAATTTACGATCGGGCAACATTTACGATTCGCCTCCTAACCCGAGACGGACCGTTATCACCTATCTTTACCTTTCAAAGATATTATTTCCAATAAAATTAACCCTTTTGTTAATTAAAAGAAAAACTACCTAATTTACGATCGGGCAACATTTACGATTCGTCTTCAAACCCGAGACGGACCGTATGACATGCCGTTTTGTTTAACTTATACAAAATTTCCTTGATAATTAAAGCAGATAAATAAACTCCAAGGTAAAAGTAAATGGCCTTATTACAACCCGAAAACCAAACTTTAAGTAAATAAATTCATAATAGTACTTTAAAGCAAAACCCGAAAAACAATGATTATGGCCACCCCGAGTCTGTCCCGGCTCCGCATCCGCGATCTACGAATCACCTGGAAAATGCAAAGGAAAGGGGTGAGTCACCGAGACTCAGTGCATAAATCCCCCAACCCGAAAATATCAATGCTCTTACACAATTTCATAAGCCAACATGCAAGTCATTCAACCCAAACCTAACCATCCATACTCCTGTTTCTACCCCGTGTGGTCAAAACTACAGGTGGTCAAAACCACTGGTGACCGTAGTCACAATAGTATAAATGTGGTCAAAACCACTGGTGACCGTAGTCACAATAATATCTATGGGGCCAACCCATAATGTGGTCAAAACCACTGATGACAATCCTGTATCAATATGTGGGGCCAACCCACGGTGGTGCCAGACCACTGGGACGAGTCACAAAATAACAATATGTGGTACCAAACCACTGGTGGTCAAAACCACTGAGACTTAGTCACAAAAATATATAGAAAGTGGGGCCAACCCACCGTGTGGTCAAAACCGCTGGTGACAGTCTAAATCATGCCTTCCCTCTCCTCTCATCATACCCACATCGGTGGACATACTTTCCATGGCATAGATATCATGCTTAACCTACAGTAGTCTCATAGCATGGCATATGTAGATTTTAACAGAGGCATTTAATGGTAACCAAAACAGAATGGACTTACCCGGAGTCCTCGCTTATACCCATAAGGGTAACATACTGATTTCAACAGTTATTCCGGCTTTTAGCAGTTTACACGATAAAACATATTAACAAATGAAGTGTGTAAGAGTTACACACCTGATTACTCGCAAGACTACGCTTTCTACGTCGGGACTGTCGTTAATCGACACTACCGCTATCTGCCTACTGCTTTGCTTAGATGCCGGCCCACACCCAGGTGGCTAATCGCGAACAGCCGACACCACCCTCCTCTTGAACTTAGGGGCTGGGGTCTCAGATCTAACCCCTCCTAATGCTTGGTTAGCCTTCGAATCCATAACACACCTTATCACTAAATCGGGTTAAAGCAGTGAAACAAAACGTAAGGAACTAAGACCCAAAATTAAATCCCTTACCCAAAACGACAAAAACCCAAGGCTCTACGCGTGACTCACACCCAACGAATCCCGGAAGTCTGCACAAGTTGGCGTCAACACACTCCCCTGCATTCGGCCAAGCATTAAAACACTGGATCATCTGCCTTTCGGCATTTAACGCAATAGGAGATGTCGAAACAACGAAAACACTTACCACCCTAGCAGAACCGATTGCAAATAATGACAACCCCACGTTAATAATCTCCAAATAAGGATTGAGATTTCGGCTTGATGAACCAGAGAAGAAAGATAGACTTCGGCCTAAGGAGATTAAGAGAAAACGCAATGAGAGAAATATAAATATGAACAAAGATATTTGTGTTTGCAAGAAATCGAAAGTGAAAAGAGAATTAGGGAGTTTCAGCCTTAAGAACAATTGAAAGAAGAAAGAACAAACTTACCCCAAACAAGAAGAAAGGCTCGGCTCCTCAATAGATTGAAAAGAATTTGGGAAAGAGAATGGTAAGGTGATTCGACTTACAATGAATGAACAAAAAGAAGAGGAGAAAGGGAATATGAGGTTTCGGCTCTTCAAGGAAGTGGCAAGAAGATAAATCGCAGAAGATGAAATGGAAGCAAAGTTGGTTCGGCCAAACACCAAAAATGCCAAAAGGGAAAAAGGAAATGAGAAAAGATGTAGGAGAGGTTTCGGTTTTGGTACAAAGGAGAAAACGCAGCAAAATGGGATGTTTCGATTTTTGATCAAAAAGAAATGAAGCAAAGAATGCCGAAAATGCTCCCCTCAATCTACTATAGAAATTCGGCACACCCCTGGCTACCCAAACCGATTTCTCCTTCCCTAAGCACAGTTTAAAATTCGGTCAACTCTAGCTCCCATGTCCATCTCCTCAATTTTCTCCTGGCCACTCATTCAAACCGATTTTAATGAGTCAAACTCCTAGAATTTCTCTTCTCCACCCATTTGAACCTGTTGACTTCTTCCACCCTTATCCATCAGAGTCCATCCTAAGCACATCTCCTCCCTTGTCCAGGCGTCAAAAAGAATAAGCAGCAAAGGGATTCTTGCAACTCAAACCAAGGCTCTGCCACCTGCATGTGGCGTCATTTCCCTTGTGCCTAAGTGACGCCTCCCTTGCCACTTTACCACTGAGATGCTTGTGTCAAAACACTCCAATAATTTCCCTTAACACCTAGCTCACTCAGCTCCCCTTCCAAGTAGCCAAAAATAAAAATTTTTGCTATAACCCTAGCCTATCCCAAGCTCGAGCCTAGACCCTAAATTAGTCCAACTAACATAACATCCATAACATAAACATGCAAACAGATAAAATGCAGAGGCCCCGATTTAAGGATGTTACAGTTTTACCCCTTTAAAAATAATTTTAGCCTCGAAATTATCTGGTCAAAAGAGTTGAGGGTATTGCTGCCACATCACATCCTCTGGTTCCCATGTGGCCTCCTCAGTTCCATGATTCTGCCAAAGAACCTTCACTAAAGGAACAGACTTCCTACGCAAAACCTTGACGTCCCAATCCAGAATCTGCACTAGTTCTTCTTTGAAGGACAAATCCGGACTCACCTCAATTTCCTCCACTGGCACAACATGCGATGGATCTGATCGATAGCGCCTAAGCATTGAAACATGAAACACGTCGTGAATCTGACTCAATTCTGCTGGCAACTCGAGCTGATAAGCTACTGGTCCCACACGCTTCAGTACTTTATACGGCCCGATGAACCTAGGGCTCAGCTTGCCCTTCCGACCAAACCTCAGCACCTTCTTCCATGGCGATACCTTAAGAAAGACCTTGTCACCCACTGCAAACTCTGTATCTCTCCACTTGAGATCGGTATACGACTTCTGCCTGTCTGAAGCCTCTTTCAGACGAGCCCGAATCAGCTTAACCTTATCTTCTGTGTCAGTCACTAACTCTGGACCCAGCAACTGACGCTCACCCAACTCTGTCCAACACGTAGGAGTGCGACACTTCCGCCCATACAGTGCTTCATACGCTGCCATCTGGATACTTGCCTGATAACTATTGTTGTATGCGAACTCTGCCAACGGTAGATATTCTTCCCAACTACCTCGGAAATCCAAAACACAACCCCTCAGCATATCCTCTAAAATATGGATTACCCTTTCTGACTGTTTACCTGACTGTGGATGAAATGCCGTGCTGAAATCCAATCTTGTACCCAACGCCTGGTGCAACGCTTTGTAGAACCTCGACGTGAATCTGGGATCCCTATCCGAGATAATCGATACTTGTACGCCATTCAGTCTCACTATTTCCGCTACATACAACTTAGCCAACCCTTGGAGTGAGTAATCCACTCTAACCGGTATAAAATGAGCCGACTTAGTCAAACGATCCACTATCACCCACACTGAATCCTTCTTGCTAGTCATAAGGGGTAACCCAGTGACGAAACCCATCGTAATCCTTTCCCATTTCCACTGTGGAATCTTCACCGGCTGCAACAGTCCCGAAGGTAACTAGTGCTTAGCTTTGACTTGCTGACACGTCAGACACTTACTGACAATTTTCGTTACCTCACGCTTCAGACCCGGCCACCAAAACTGTTCCCTCAAGTCTCGATACATTTTACTACCTCCAGGATGCATAGCGTATGGACTGCTATGAGCTTCCTGAAGAATCTTCTGACTTAACTCAACGTCTTTCGACATACAAACTTTCCCTTGAAAACACAGCACACCCACACTGTTCAAACTATATCCCTCTAAGCCACCATCTCGCACTTGCAAACATCAAGCACTTAGAACTTCATCGACCATCTGCTTCTCCTTAACCTGACTAACCCATGACGGCTTCACCTGCAGCTCCGCTAGCAAACTTCCGTCATCGTACAAACTCAAGTGAGCAAACATTGCTCTCAAGTCCGCCACCACCTTGCGACTCAACGCGTCAACCACTAAGTTAGCCTTACCCGGATGATATTCAATCGAGCAGTCGTAGTCCTTCAACAACTCGATCCACCTCCGCTGCCTCAAATTCAATTCCTTCTGGGTCAACAGATACTTCAAACTCTTGTGGTCCGTGTAGACTATTGACTTCTCCCCATACAGGTAATGCCTCCAAATTTTTAGGGCGAAAACTACTGTAGCCAACTCCAGATCATGCGTCGGGTAATTCACTTCGTGAGGTCTCAACTGCCGAGACGCATACGCCACTACCTTACCCTCTTACATCAGCACACATCCAAGACCAGTATGTGACGCATCACAGTAAACCGTGAACTCCTTCCTTGCCTCAGGCTGAATCAAAATCGGAGCTTCTGTCAGAATCCTTTTCAGCTTGTCAAAACTTTCCTACTGCTTGTCAGACCATACAAACGGAACTCCTTTCCTCAGCAACTTGGTTAACGGTGCTGCAATCAAAGAAAACCCTTCTACAAACCTTCTGTAATATCTTCCCAAACCTAGAAAACTCCAAATTTCTGCTACCGACCTAGGTGGTTTCCAGTCCAACACCGCCTCAATCTTTCGAGGATCCACTCTAATCCCCTCAGCTGACACCACATGACCCAAGAAAGTTACCTCCTTCAACCAGAACTCGCATTTACTAAACTTTGCGAACAACTGCTTCTCTCTCAGACTCTGTAAAACCACACGTAGATGCTCATCATGCTCCTCCTCAGATTTTGAGTACACCAATATGTCGTCTATAAATACCACGACGAGCCTATCCAAATACGGCTGAAAAACCTGATTCATCATGTCCATGAACGCTGCCGGTGCATTGGTCAACCCAAACGTCATTACCAAGAACTCGTAGTGCCCATAACGAGTGCGAAACGCTGTCTTATGAATATCCGCCTCCTTTACCTTAAGTTGATGATACCCCGATCTTCAATCAATCTTCGAGAAGACTGATGCACCCTTAAGTTGATCGAACAGATCGTCTATCCTTGGCAACGGATACTTGTTCTTGATCGTCAACTTGTTCAGCTGTCGATAGTCTATACACATTCGCATTGTACCATCTTTCTTCTTAACAAAAAGCACAGGCGCTCCTCAAGGGGATACACTCGGCCGAATAAAACCCCGGTCCAACAATTCCTGAATCTGTGCTTTCAACTCCACTAATTCCTTCGGCGCCATTCTATATGGAGCAATAGACACTGACGCGGTTCCCGGTAACAGATCTATCCCAAACTCAACTTCGCAATCGGGAGGCAAACCCGGAAGCTCTTCTGGAAATACATTGGTAAACTCCTTCACCGTGCGAACATTCCCTACCGTTGATTCCTTGAGCTCCAATGCACAAACATGAACCATGAATGCCTCACAGCCCTTTCTCACCATTTTCTCGGCTTTCAAAGCAGATACCACATTGGATAGATAATCCCTTCTATTACCTATCATCACCACCTCTTCACCCTCAACAGTTCTCACTACCATACGCTTAGCTGCGTAGTCCAAACTTGCTTGGTACTTCACCAGCCAGTCCATCCCTAAGATCAAATCGAACTCCCCGAATGGCAGTTCCATCAGATCGGCCAAAAACACTACCCCTTGAAGTTCTAGGGGTAGATCCTTATAAAGTTTGTTTACTTCTACAGAGTGACCTAGAGGGCTAATTACTGTCATCTCCCTAGAAGAAATCTCAAAGGCTAAGTTCAGAGTTTCCACTATGCTACTAGCAACATACGAGTGCGTCGAACCAACATCAATTAAAGCAATATAAGGTAGTCCAAATATTAAGAACGTACCGGTTATGACGTCTGGTGCGTCGCCCTCCTCTCGACCCCTCGTTGCATAGACCAACTTAGGCTATCTTGCATCTACATTTCCAGCACCTCTACCCGGTGCTCCACGACCTCGCCCATTACCATCACCTCCCCTGACTGAACCTCGTCCTCTCTACTGCTGCTGTCCCCCGATTCTAAACTGAGCACACCCTTGACTCTCAGATTGAATCCTGGCTAACTTACGCGGACAATCTCTAACCCGGTGCTCTGTTGACCCACACTCGAAACACCCTCTGTTCTCGGTCCAACACTCTCCTATATGAGACTTCCCGCATCGAGCACACCGTGGCGGCTACTAAGTACTAGCAGCAGGCCTTGCAGCTTGATTCGACCCACCATATCTAACCCTATTCTATGAGTACCCGGCAGACCCTGATGACCCCAGACACACCCCTGAATACCTCAGGTCCATTAGCCCGGAGTCGTTCGGACACAGATTTCTGAGCCCCCATACCTCCACCTACTCCAGCTACCCTTTTCAGAACCCGCAGCATTGCCTGTGACACTGCGTCATCACCACCCGTCTGATCCTAAAACTCAGCGCCCCCTGCTGGTGGCGGTGGTGCCTCATTTCTCGACCCATGGCCAGACCCAGCTGGCTCAGACAAAGCCATCCTACCTCTACCTCGTCCACGCGTGTTACGACCACGTCTTCGAGTACTCATGACTAGCGTTTACGAATTAATCTGATTTAAGGAATTTTATGAGTTAGACTTATTCCACTATTATTACAGCACAGTTTTATGAGTTATTAATGAAGTAGTTGTTTTCGCAAGTTCACACAACCCTATGGTCTCAGTCTCTAAAGTAATCCCCTCTCACTATTAATCATATCATAATCATCACCATCAGGTTCACAGCAGTTAGGGGTACTTACCTGGGCGGATCGGTGCTGGAGACTTGGTGCCATGCTCTTCCCCAACATATGCATCTTCCTTAAAAGTTATTTCGTAAACCCTTTATTGAAAACGTTTTGGGCCTCAGGCCCATAGCCGAGTTTTTGAACTTGGCTCTGATACCACAATTGCAACACCCCAAACCCGATCAACACACCACGGCCGAATCTAGTATGTCAAAGGAGAAAACGATTTCTAAGAAAACAAGTTGTAGATTTAATTTTGAAATAAGGGGTCATTTAAAAACGAATCGTTAGATTTAGTAAAAACATTTCCAGAAAACTGTGTGTTGTTTCCAATTTTAAGGAAGCCATTGGTCTTTATTAGAAATCTGATATAGTTTTAATCTAGTTGCCACAACTGTTTGCAGTTGAGTTTTTAGGAAACCAAGTTAACCCATTCATACCACTTGTTTGTCGTTACCCGATGGTAAAGTTTTGGAAAACCCGATAAGTTGTGAATTTAGAAAACATTCATTTTTTTGTAGAGGTTATTTAGGCATGCAGTTTTGTTTAACTTATAAAAAATTTCCGTGATAATTAAAGCAGATAAATAAACTCCAAGGTAAAAGTAAATGGCCTTATTACAACCCGAAAACCAAACTTTAAGTAAATAAATTCATAATAGTACTTTAAAGCAAAACCCGAAAAATAATGATCATGGCTACCCAGAGTCTGCCCTGGCTCCGCATCCGCGATCTACGAATCACCTGGAAAATGCAAAGGAAAGGGGTGAGTCACCGAGACTCAGTGCATAAATCCCCCAACCCGAAAATATCAATGCTCTTACACAATTTCATAAGCCAACATGCAAGTCATGCAACCCAAACCTAACCATCCATACTCCTGTTTCTACCCCGTGTGGTCAAAACCACTGGTGACCGTAGTCACAATAGTATAAATGTGGTCAAAACCACTGGTGACCGTAGTCACAATAATATCTATGGGGCCAACCCATAATGTGGTCAAAACCACTGATGACAATCCTGTATCAATATGTGGGGCCAACCCACGGTGGTGCCAGACCATTGGGACGAGTCACAAAATAACAATAGTGGTACCAAACCACTGGTGGTCAAAACCACTAAGACTTAGTCTCAAAAATATATAGAAAGTGGGGCCAACCCACCGTATGGTCAAAACCACTAGTGACAGTCTAAATCATGCCTTCCCCCTCCTCTCATCATACCCACATCAGTGAATATACTTTTAATGGCATAGATATCATGCTTAACCTACAGTAGTATCATAGCATGGCATATGCAGATTTTAACTGAGGCATTTAATGGTAACCAAAACAGAATGGACTTACCCAGAGTCCTCGCTTATACCCATAACGGTAACATACCGATTTCAACAGTTATTCCGGCTTTTAGCAGTTTACACGGTAAAACATATTAACAAATGAAGTGTGTAAGAGTTACACACCTGATTACTCGCAAGACTACGCTTTCTACTTCGGCACTGTCGTTAATCGACACTACCGCTATCTGCCTACTGCTTTGCTCAGATGGCGGCCCACACCCAGGTGGCCAATAACAGCCGACACCGCCCTCCTCTTGAACTTAGGGGCTGGGGTCTCAGATCTACCCCTTCCTAATGCTTGGTTAGCCTTCGAATCCATAACACACCTTATCACTAAATCGGGTTAAAGCAGTGAAACAAAACGTAAGGAACTAAGACCCGAAATTAAATCCCTTACCCAAATCGACAAAAACCCAAGGCTCTACGCGTGACTCACACCCAACGAATCCCGGAAGTATCCACAAGTTGGCGTCAACACACTCCCCTGTATTCGGCCAAGCATTAAAACACTGGATCATCTGCCTTTCGGCATTTAACGCAATAGGAGATGTCGAAACAACGAAAACACTTACCACCCTAGCAGAACCAATTGCAAATAATGACAACCCCACGTTAATGATCTCCAAATAAGGATTGAGATTCCGGCTTGATGAACCAGAGAAGATAGATGGACTTCAGCCTAAGGAGATTAAGAGAAAGTGCAAGGAGAGAAATAAAAATATGAACAAAGATATTCGTGTTCGCAAGAAATCGAAAGTGAAAAGAGAATTAGGGAGTTTCGACCTTAAGAACAATTGAAAGAAGAAAGAACAAACTTACCCCAAACAAGAAGAAAGGTTCGGCTCCTCAATAGATTGAAAAGAATTAGGGAAAAAGAATGGCAAAGTGATTCGGCTAACAATGAATGAACAAAAAGAAGAGGAGAAAGGGAATATGGGGTTTCGACTCTTCAAGGAAGTGGTAAAAAGATAAATCGCAGAAGATGAAAGGGAAGCAAAGTTGGTTCGGCCAAACACCAAAAATGCCGAAAGGGAAAAAGGAAATGAGAAAAGATGTAGGAGAGGTTTCGATTTTGGTACAAAGGAGAAAACACAACAAAATGGGATGTTTCGATTTTTGACCAAAAAGAAATGAAGCAAAGAACGCCGAAAATGCTCCCCTCAATCTACTATAGAAATTCGGCACACCCCTGGCTACCCAAACCGATTTCTCCTTCCCTAAGCACAGTTTAAAATTCGGCCAAATCTAGCTCCCATGTCCATCTCCTCAATTTTCTCCTGGCCACTCATTCAAATCGATTTGAATGAGTCAAACTCCTACAATTTCTCTTCTCCACCCATTCAAACCTGTTGACTTCTTCCACCCTCATCCATCAGAGTCCATCCTGAGCACATCTCCTCCCTTGTCCAGACGTCAAAAAGAATAAGCAGCAAAGGGATTCCTGCAACTCGAACCAAGGCTCTCCCACCTGCATGTGGCGTCATTTCCCTTGTGCCTAAGTGGCGCCTCCCTTGCCACTTTACCACTGAGATGCTTGTGTCAAAACACTCCAATAATTTCCCTTAACACCTAGCTCACTCAGCTCCCCTTCCAAGTAGCCAAAAATAAAAATTTTTGCTATAACCCTAGCCTATCCCAAGCTCGAGCCTAGACCCTAAATTAGTCCAACTAACATAACATCCATAACATAAACATGCAAACTGATAAAATACAGAGGCCCCGATTTAAGGATGTTACAATTTTACTCTAGCATGATTGGATTTCTCGCTGGATAGATTGCTTGAATGATCTGCTTTTGAGATTAACAGATTATATAAGGTGTTAGCTTTTGTTATTTTTGATAGAGATCTACAGTTCATATTCTGATTCTGAAACAAGTTACATGGTTACATTTTAGTACGGTATTTCATCCTGAGATGGATGATCAATCTGAACTTACGATTCAGATTTTGGTAGATATGCTTCGATATTGTGTACTTAAATTTGAAGATTACTGAGAAAAGTACTTGTCTTGGGTTGAAATTAATTATCACGGTTAACAGTCACATATAAAATTTTACTGTACAAGGCTTTATATGATCACAAATGTAAAACTCCAATGTCTTGGATAGAATTTAATGAGAAAGGATACTTGTAGTAGGTTCGATTCTTTGAGACCGAAGAAAGATGAAAATGATCTGAAATAGTTTAAAAGTAGTATTTGATCATTAGGAATCCAATGTGGATCTAAAATGAAAAGAAATAGAGTTTCTGATGGTGACAAAGTATTTCTGGGGATTCACCATGAAAGAAAGTTCCCCAGTTTGCCCGTAAAGGCAAATTAAGTCTGTGGTTTATCAGGTCATAAAGATTATTGAAAAGAATTGGACTCGTTTCGTATTGATTGGTATTATTATCAGAGTTCTGCATAATTTTTAATTTTTATATGAGTCTATGTTATGACAGAATCGATCTGACCCATCATCTGTTATTGCTTTGGTAAATGTTAAATTCAGCTTGGCATGACTTACAACGAGTGACTGGTTGAAATTCTGGTATGTGAATTGAAAGAAACGAAAAGTATAAAGGTATCTTTAGTGAAAGTTTTCGGACAATGATATGATATGGAGAAAGCTATTTGGGAACTTGATAGAAACATGAGAAAGTAATGCCTGAAACTTCTTACTGATAAAATTTCCGAGGACGAAAATTTCTTAAGGGGGAGAGTTGTAACAGCCCAATTTTGGTGAAACCGGAACAGTGGTCTCGGGACCACATATCTGAGCCAAAAAATATAATTTATTTTTATTTTATTATGTGATCCATATTATACTTGAAATGTCGTGTGAAAATTGTGAAAAGAAAATTTTACCGATTATGTGCTTAATTACGAGAAGGACCAAATCGCATAAAATGTAAAAAGTTGGATTCTAATAGCTAAAAGGATCAAATAGCTATGGAATTCCAAACTAGAGGTCCTTATATAATTAGACCATTCATAAAAAGTATGTAGATATTTTTGGATGATTCATCCATGGAAATTGAGAAAAAGGCTAGGGACTAAATTGAAAAGTGAAAATATTAATTAATTAAAAAGATTAAAAAGATGAAAAGAAAATAAAAATCATATTTTCTCATATTCTTCCCCCAAATAAACATGGAAACCCTAGGAGAGAGAGAAGAAACTTTCAAGGCCAAATTGGGTAAGTTTCCTTGGCTTGTTTTTAGTAATTTTGATATTTTTGGAATCGAGATAGCTTAAACTATCTATTTGGGGGATCAATTTGAAAAGTTATCAAAATATAAAAATTGGGTCAAGAATGTATATGCTGGAAATTTGAAATTGATGGTAGAAAATGAAAGATTGATGATAGATAAACAACTTTTACAAAGTAAATTTTCATGAAAACTTGATTTAGGGACTAAAATGAAAATTGGTGAATATCCATTGTAAATGCTGAAATTTGTGAAATATATGTGCTATAAAACTTGTATGTATATTTTGGCTAGGCTAGGGTAGAGGGTCGAATTTCATGAATTTCATTTTTTTGAGCCTAGGGACAAAATGGTAATTTATGGAAAAGTTAGGGGCAAAATGGTAATTTTGCCTAGGATAAAAATTGAGTCCAAATAAGTGTAAAATGTGATAAATTGACAGTAAATTTACTCGTATAGACCCGGATAGACCAAATTCGGAGTTAGAACGATGAAAATGTCGGATTAGTGGATTTATGTACACGAACATTTGTTGAGGTAAGTTCGTGTAACTAAGTTGTATATGTTTTTATGATTGATTTAAATATTGTATTTGTGAATTTTATTAATGTCATAAATATATGAAATGATCACCTACTCGATATAGCCCGGTAAATGAAAATGCCCGATAAAATTGTAAATGAATAATTGTTACTTGTATGCTTGACATGAATGTATAATGTATTTTACTCGTATTACATAAATGTTACGGAGGTATGAAATAATCAAATGTCGATAAGGTGTGAAAAGT
Source organism: Gossypium australe (assembly GCA_005393395.2). Lineage (NCBI taxonomy): Eukaryota > Viridiplantae > Streptophyta > Magnoliopsida > Malvales > Malvaceae > Gossypium > Gossypium australe. The sequence continues at coordinate 91,280,042 of CM016616.1, forward strand.
GTTTAAATCCCAAATGAATTAATGGAAAATAGATGGATATGTGATTTCCCGAAACGGAAGAGGTCTTGCATTTGTTACAGATAGGATTTAGCTCGGATGAGTAATCCTTCAACCTCAATTCTAATAGGATTTAGCTCGAACAGGTAATCCTGATATAAGTCCTCTCGAGCATATGTTATGAATTGGATTTAGCCCTGACAGGTAATCCAGATCATGCTCTTTAAAGCATGTGAGATGAAAAGGATTTAGCCTGGACTGGTAATCCTGTTGTATACTTGTGTAGCTCGAGAGTGTACTCTCTGAAAATTTAACTTAAGGGTACTATTGGACGTGAATTGATGGATTCTAATTTGTACACCTTGGGTGTAGTACCTGTGTATCCATCGATATTTCGAATAATTTCAACGGGTAAATTTCTGACAAGAGCAAAGATGAATTGAATACAAATTGACATGGAATGATACATATGATATGGGAATATGACATGAAAGAATATTACATGAAATGCAAGAAAATGATGATACATGACAAGTGATATATGAAATATGAGATGATGATATTTGTACATGGAAACTATTTGATGAGAATTTTCATTCTTGATTATGGACTTGTACAAGGGCAATGAGGATGTGTGTAGGGCTTGAGATCATAGTGGTTGAATATGCCTTACTTAGTTACCTCAAATAGGATGTATGGTAAGTTAAGTACCACGTTATACGAACTTACTAAGCATTTCATGCTTACCCCGTTTTATTTTCCCCTATTTTAGAGTAAATCAAAAGCTCGTTGGATTGGAAGCTTGGCGGAGATCACTCACACTATCCATTAGCCCATGTTGGTATAGTATGGTAATTCAATTACGGTTGTAATGGCATGTAAATGTAAATGATGCTTGTAATCTAGCCATTGGAATGGCTAGTGATGATTATGTTTTGGTACATTCATATATATATATATATATATTTAAGTTTATGTTATGGTGATAACATAGGTACTATGTATTGTTTGATTAAGAAAGGGAAAACAAGTATGCTTATTAAAGAGTAAGATTGTAAACATGAATGCTTGTGATGATATATCATGTTGAATGATAGAGTTTGCTCATCTTGAATGCTTGAAATGCTTGGTATTTGTATGGGTGATTCAACTGCAGGTCATGGGTGAAATTTTGGGTGAGAAATAAAGCTAGAAATGGCTTTATTTTGTCCACACGGGCAGAAACATGGGCGGATGTCTAGACCGTGTGTGACACACGGCCTGGTAACATGGGCATGTAGTTAGGATGTGTGTTCCCTGCACCTAAATTTTGAGAAATAGAATGCTCAGAATTGAGCACACAGGCAGAGACATGAGCGTGTGTCTCAGCCGTGTGTGCCACACGGCCTAGAACACGGGCGTGTGTCTTGGCCGTGTGAAACCTGCACCTAATTCTAATTAAATTACATTACCATACGGGCTAGCACACGGGTGTGTGGCATGGCCGTGTGGCACAAGTCAGAGAGCTACCTAGTTTTGAACACGGCCTGTAGCACAGGCGTGTCTCTTGGACGACACGGGCGTGTGAGCCCTGTACCTTGGAAAAATTGTGAATTTTATGAAAAATTCCCTAAATGCCCGATTTAGTCTTGACTTGATTCTAATGCTCGTATTGGGCCTCGAGGGTCCATTTAAGGGACATTATGAATGACCTCGGTAAATGAATAGTAAATTGTCTGAATTAATCAATAAATGTTCTGAATGTTCTGGTAACGCTCCAAAACCCTATTTCGACGACGGCCACGGGTTAGGAGTGTTACAATATTAGCTTAATTTAGCTAGCCCGGGGGTTAATTTACAAAATTTTCAAAGGTTGAGGGGCTTACCATGGTTTTTTAATGTATTTTGATTTTAGTTGATAGATTATTAACTTTAGTTGTTAATCAAACATGTTTTGTTAAGGGATATTTAATGAATTTTAAAATAGGGATTAAATTATTGAAAGTGTAAATATATGGGTTTTATTGTGAAATATTGGTAGTTATGGGTTGTACCAAGGTCCCTTGTAGCATTTGTTAAATTTCATTAAGGTTAAAATGGTTAATTTTAAAGTTATGAGTTTAAGGACTAAATTGTGAAAAGTTAAAATATTATGGGTAATTTTGTAATTTTATATAAATATAAATTATGGATTGAATTGAATACTTGAAGTACTTAATTGAATGAAATTATCTATTTAGATCAAGATAAACTACAATCGAACTTAAACCGAGGAAAGGCTAAAGCTTCGGGATTAGTTTGTAACTCTATTTCTACGACCATAATTATCTAGGTAAGTTCGTATGAATTATAATCGTATTAATGTTAGTTAAATTGACTATGTATTAAATTGTGTTAGTTACAAATGAATTTGAATATAAATGTATCAATGTAATGGATAATTGATAGATAATGAATCTTTCTTGAACCTTAATAATTCTTAGGATATGAATGACATGTCATTAAGGATTTCATGTTTTGGGTGCTGGTCTTGAATGTCCTATTGATGGCTGAGGTCCTACATTTGTTGCAGATTCTCCACAACTCGCGTGAGCACTATTGAAAAGGAAAGGTTACAGTTATATGGAAAGGCACATTATGTGTGAGTATTCCTAAGTATCCGATGTAATTCTAGATTGTTCAACGGGTAAGTAAAGGAAACGGCATGGTAAGCATACAAATGAAATGGTTCATGATCGTATGAAAAGGTTGATGAGATAAACAATGTGTATATGAAATGTACTTGCTATATGACTGAATTCATTTGTATCATGGATAAGCATACTAACTTGTGAGTTTCATGGTGCTTGTATAGGATTATACTAAGCTTATGGTCTTGGTAATGACATTATCCATATTTCATAGTTTGTGCTAAAGAAATGGTAAGTTATGTTTGAGTTTATACCAGCTTACTAAGCACTCGTTGCTTATGTAGTTACTTTCCTTTGTGTTATAGATTATCAAAAGCTCAATCGGTTGGAAGCTTGTCCGGGATCAATCACACTGTTCAACAACCATTTCAATAGTTTTTCAGTAATTTGGCCAAAGTTATATATGGCATGTATAGGATCTTTTGTAATGGTATTTCTAGAAAGTGTAATGGATGTTTTGGTATGCATATGCTTTAAAGTTTATGTTTGATTTGATAAGCTTTGGAACCTTGTTAAGTTAGGTCATTTTGGCCATTCTTAAGTGCTTGTATATATGACTCTTTTGGTAGGTTTGTGATAGCTTGGAAATGGTCATTTATGATAACATTTGGTAGATAAATGAACTAGGTTTTGTTCTTGAAGTATGGTCATATTGAATTGTTTCTTTATGATGTTTGGGTATATAAATGTGGTTCCTTTTGAATCACATATTGGTTAGATGAAGTAGGATGTTTGAAATGGTATGTTTATAAGTGTTTGAATGATGTTTAAGTTTCTTAAATGTGTGCACGAATGGAATTAGGTTTGGTTTGGCCTTGAAATGGCTTGATTTTAGGGTCAAATTATAGATCACACAGCCTAGCGACACGGCTGTGTGTCATTTGTAAATTTCTAGTGTTATAAGTCAGTGAGTTACACGACCTAGCACACAGCTTGTGATACGGCTGTGTGTCGCAACTCAGAGAGTTACATGGTCAGACACACGGCCTGTGACACAGCCGTGTGACCCAACTCTGTGAGTTACACAGTTTGGGCCATGACCGTGTGTCACTTGTTCAATTGTTACACAGCCTGGGCTATGTCACACAGTTGTGTGACCCCTGTTTTCAAATTTTTGCAACTTTTTCTTAAATTTTTTGATTTGTTTCAAATTAGTCCCAAATTGTCCTAAGCCATTCTTAAGGCGTCGAAGGCTCGATTTAATGACAAAATGCATATGATTGATTGGTTTTTAATAATATTAATCTATTTAATGTTATGATGTTAAATGGTTTCTAATTGTATGGTAATGCTCCGTAACCCTAATTTGGCAATAGAGACGGGTTAGGAGTGTTACATATAGTGGTATCAAAGCTACGCTTAATCGATTCTTGGATTGAACGTAGCATGTATATAGTCTATAAATACATTCCACAATATAACATGTGATAGTGTGATATCTCCTGACTCAAATTGAACAATGTTTTCATATAGATAAAAGATGTCATCCAACTGAGTTGATTCCGATGAGGTTGATAGTAATGCACAAGCCTTCGTACACGGAGAAGCTAGCAGGGGACCCGTAGTTGAGGGCTGGGGAAGTTAGGTGAAAGAAGCCTTCTTCCAAATGATGTCTGAGTGGTTTTCAGAGTTCGATAGAACGAACCCTATGGCTCAACGACCTGCACCCCTCCCGTACCCCAACCTATCCCCTTTATTTCTCAATGTTTGAAACAAGTACGTGTAAGCAAGCCACCGGTTGATAAAAATTCATAGGTATGGGGCTGAAGAGTTTCGTGGAACAACTAAAGACAATCCTAAAAAAGCTGAATTTTGGTTAGAAAATACTGTGATGGTTTTTATGAACTGTCTTGTTCTCCCGTTAAATGTTTAAAATGTGCAGTATTTTTGTTGAAAGACTCAGCGTATCAGTGGTGGAATACTTTGATTGTGGTGGTAGCAAAATATCGTGTGAATTCAGATTTCTTTCAGACAAAATTCAGGAAGAATTATGTTAGTCAATGGTATCTTGACAAGAAGTGAAAAGAGTTTCTCAAGCTAAAATAGGGTCGTATGACTGTAGCCTAGTATGAAAGAGAGTTTGTACGACTTAGGAAGTATGTTGGGGAGTGTATACCAACAGAAGTTGTTATGTGTACCTGGTTTGAAGATGGTTTAAATAAAGATACCAAACTGTTAGTAGGAATTCTGGAATTGAAAGAATTCGTGGTATTGGTGGATTGAGTGCACAAAGTCGAAGAACTTAGTAAATGTAACACCCCTAACCGTATCTGTCACCGAAATAGGGTTACAAATTATTACCGGACTTATTTCACAAATAAACATACAATTCATATACATTTTCCAATTCCAAATAATTATCATTCACAATCAATCACATTGTCCCTAATACGAGTCTACGAGGCCCATATCATGCATTAGAAGTGGTTCGGGGACTAAACCGATAACTCAGGAAAATTTATGGAAAACTAAGAAAATTTTCAAAATACAGGGGACACACGCCATTTTTCTGCCGTGTGGACAAAAATAGGCTATTTACCAAGCCATTTTTCTCACCCAAACTTTCAATCACCTACACAAACCAAATGGCATATAACATGGCATAAATAGGCATTCCAACCAATCTCAACCAAACCTAATTTATGTTATTCTAATACCAACAACTATATGACTCATCAAATCATATTTTTCCAATTCAAATCATACCAAATTCACATTTACAAATCACTTAACTAGTTAATTTCATATATGTACTTTCTTACCTAAATCACATGTATATCAAATCTTCAAAATTAAACCATATGGTACTCAAATTACCAAATCATAATAAACATCACATAGCCATTACCAACAACATAAAAGAAGTCATTTGTTCCTATATATATACATCATCAAGCATGCCAAAGTAAGCCAAATTACATGGCTATACACATAACCAACCATTCATCATTTACAAGCCAAATCAAATGACTAAATCCATTACTAACATATATACCAAAATGACCATAACTCATATACATGCCATATAACCAAATACATAAATTCAAAAGTACCAAAGTGATAGCTTGATAGTGTGATGAGATCTCCGACAACTCCCAAATCCAATCAAGCTTGATATTCATTATAAAATACAGAAAAATAAACAAAGTAAGCAATCAACCTAGTAAGCTCATATGCTTAAAGTGAAACTTACCATATATACACAATTTAAGCAATTAACATATCATAACATAACTCGTATTGATCCACAAACCTATCACATATTCATTCACAAGGTTAGATATGAAATTTACAAGTTTCTTCAATTCAATGCTTGTATAGTTCATGTACATACCTGTACATACTGGCAGCAGATCAATACCGAACTCCACTTCGCGATCCGGAGGTAATCCCGGAAGCTTCTCTGGGAAAACATCAGAAAATTCCCCCACTGTTCGAACATCCTCCACAGTTGATTCCTTGGCTTCCAGAGCACAAACTAAAGCTATAAACGCCCTACAACCCTTCCTCACCATTCTCTCAGCCTTTAAGACAGACACCACATTCTATAGGTAGTTCCTCCTCTCACCTATTACCACCACTTCTTCACCCTCGAGAGTTCTTAACACCATGTGCTTGGCCGCACGATCCAAGTTTACTTGATACTTCAGTAACTAGTCCATGCCTAAGATCAAATCGAACTCCCAGAACGGCAATTCCATCAAATCAGCCGAAAAAGCTACCCCTTAACTGCTAGAGGTACATCCCTATAGAGTTTGCTCACCACTACAGATTGTCCTAGCGGACTAATTATAGTCATCTCCCTAGAAGATATCTCAGAGTCTATGCTTAAAGTTTCAGATACCACACTCGGAACATAAGAATGTGTCGACCCAATATCAATCAAAGCAGTATAAGGCAACCCATAAATAAGAAACGTACCGATTATGACGTCCGGTGCATCACCATCCTCTCGGCTTCTAGCTGCATAGGCCAACCCCGGTTATCTCGCATCGGTGTTCCCTGCACCTCTGCCTGGTGTTCCGTGGCCCCGACCAAAACTATTGCCTCCTCTGGCTGGACCACGACCTCTCTGTGGTTGCTGACCACCTCTACCCGGCTGAGCATACCCCTGACCAACTGGCCCTGCACCACCCCGTTCCTGTGGACAGTCTCTAACCCGATGATCAGTAGACCCACACCTGAAGCATCTTCTGTTACTTTTCCAACACTCGCTCAAATGAAATTTACCACATCGAGCACACCTCTGAGGCTGATTATCAACAACAGGTCTCACAACCCGACTCGGCTCGTCCAAGCTAGGTCTTTTCTGGAAACGCCCAGTCGATCCTAACGATCCAAAATTCCTTTTATTTCCACTTCTATCTCTATCTTGATTATGCTTTTTGGACCACTTCACCTCCTCGGCTATCATAGCCTTTTCCACTAAGACAACAAATTCCCTCTCTCGCTATGGAGCTATCAGCACTCGCAATTCACCCCTCAGACCATCTTCAAACTGAACACAACGCTCATGGTCAGTGGCCACTATCCCTCGGGCATAAAAACTAAGGCGTAAAAATTCTGCCTCATACTTAGCCACCGATTTGTTCCCCTGAAAAAGATTTAGAAATGCCCTATGCTGCGCATCCACATAACTCAATCCGATGTACTTACTCTGGAATACCGACTTGAAGAAATCCCAGGTAATGCGGTCAGCCACTGTACCATCCCTGACCGTAAGCCACCATTGATATGCCTCATCCCGAAGAAGAGACACAACTCCTTTCAACTTTTCCTCCTTCGTGAAGTCGAGATCATCCATTATACGCTCAACTGCCTCCAGTCAATACTCCGCTGCATTAGGAGTTACACCGGAAACACCCCTAAACATCTCCGCTCCATTAGCTCGAAGTCGTTCTGACACAAATTTTCGAGTCCCTGTACCCAAGCCTACCCCAACAACTCTCTCCAAAACCCGTAACATCACTTGAGACACCGCATCGTCTCCGCCCGTTTGGTCCTGAAAATCTACTTTTGCAGCTAGCGGTAGTGGCACCCCATTTCCTGACCCATGTCCAGACCCTACTGGTTCCGACACAGCAACCCTGCCTCTACCACGTCCACACACATTACGTCCACGTCCCCTAGTACTCATGACTACTGTCGCGTCTTAATTTGATTAAAAGTTTTATGAGTTAGTATCTTTCACTGTTTAATACCGAGCAGACTTATGAGGAGTAGTTTTAAAGAGCATTTCTCGCAAAATCATATCTCGTCCTAGAGGTTTCATTCTCTAACGTTTGGGTCTACTAGAGCTAGTAATCACATCCATTTCATCAAATAAGCATTTCATGCATACATCACAAGAAATTAGAGCACTTACCTGCGTGGATCGAGTGTCGGTAGACTCAGATGCCATATTTCAATCAAACATTTTCTCCAAAAATTTATTTAAATCGACGTTTTAAAATATTAATGAACCCAATTCACAGCCCGAGTTCTGCAAAACCTGGCTCTGATACCAAAATTGTAACACCTTAAACCCGGCCTAAACGTGGCAACCAGATCTGGCATGTTACAGGGTGAAGTAGAAACGAATTTTAGGAAAAACACCGCAAGTTTGAAAATTTTTCGACTTAAGCGAAGTCTTAAAAATATCAATATGTAGGTTAAGAAAAATTTTCAATCTATGATAATCGAACATTAGTTATATTTGTTGATACTTTAAAGAAAAACGACTATTTTATGTTGCCCGTATTTAAAAGAAACTCCATTTCAACTTTAATGATTAAATTACCATAGTGTCGAATTTGAAATAAACAATAAATAACAAAAGCCAAAGTTTAACCTAGAAAGGCCTTATTACATAATCAAAAATCCCAAATTTAAAATAAATTCATAGAAAAACGAGTTTACGAAAAGAAAAGACATTATGGCCTCCACGAGTTCGCCTTGGCTCTCATATCCACGATCTACTGATTACCTGAAAAGGTTAAAAAAGGGGTGAGTCACCAAGACTCAGTGTGTAAATCCCCTATATCACATAAACAGCTCGAGGCCCACAACCGCATATCGGCCCTTAGCCCACGCAAGATGACATAAAAAAATAAATGAATGCATCATGTCCCAGCCCAAACCTAGTTTTTCCATCCTCTACACGCCAACCCGTACCAGCCAATCACACCGCGGGGATTTCTACAATCAACCCTCCATCTGCTACACGCCATTTTGACAGCTATACTGTCAGTCATAATGCTGATCACTAGGTGACAAAATTAATATAACGTGGCTTAGCCACCGATCACGGTGTGACCAAATAATCAAGCACTTCCCCTTCAATACCATATCCCATGTATAGCATGCATATCATAATGAACGCAACATTAACATATCTATCATAATGAACGCAACATGCTATCCACAATGTAAAAGATTACCACATACATCCATCCATGCAAGGAAAACGATACAGTCACGTACCTGGCGTCCCTAGCCTTACCCATACGGGTATCACGACTATCTACGCAGCCATTTTCGGCTTTTCAGCCCACACAATTAATATTACAGATAAGATAGAGTGTGTGGAGTTTTACACACCTGATAACACTCAGAACAATACTCTCTACGTCGACACTATCGCTAGCAGGAACCACTGCTATCTGCCTACTATTCTATTCTGAAGCCGGTCCACAACCCGGTGGCCAATCTCGAATAGCAGACACCGCGCGTCTCTTAAACTTAGGGGCTGGGTTTATGGGTCTAACCCCTTCCTTTGCCTGATTGGCATTCGATTCCATAAAATGATCTTGGTCAGTAGACCGAGTTAAGTCATTGGAACAGAGAAGATAAGAATGGATACTCAAGATGTGAAGATTTTCTTACCTAAACCGACACAAATCCGGAGGCTACTACCCTTGGATTACTAAAGCAATGAAGTCCCTACACAAACTTTATATTAGAATCGGCCCTCTAAGATTCGGGTTAGCAACAGTGGCCATCGGCCAAACGAATGGTATGAAGTTTCTTACCCTGATTGATCGAATCCGTTCGTCCCCTAAGACCCTTCAAATGTTGTCCAAGTATAGAAGAAACGAAACCAAGCCCTTCCTATATTCGGCCAACACCCAAGGAACAGGATCAAAGCCCTTCATTCGGCAACTAAAAGAGAAGAGAGAATTAAAAGAAAAGAAAGAACACTAACCCCCACTAAGAAGAATCCGCTTGAGAAAATTGAGAGAAGAGGTGGATTTCGGCTTTTGACAAATAAAAGAGAGGTTCTAAATAAAAGTATTAAGAGATGGTTAGGTTATGAAGAGCAATTGTGGAAGAAAATAATGGGGTGATGTTGAAGTTGAGAAGTTTCGGTTAAGGGGTTTAGAGGTGTGATATACGAACAAAAGAGAAAAGAGAAAGAGATAAAAAGAAAGAGTGTTGGGATTCAGCTTTTGAAGAAGTGAATAGAGAAAGTGTAATGCCACGAAGAGAGAAGAGAAGAATGAGAAGGGTACTACAAGTTTCGGTTCTTACCAATTGAAAACAAAGCAAATGTTCATGGGGGTTGCGGCAAACAAAGAAGAAAGATGTGAAGAGGAGAGGCAAATGTGAGCTTCGGTTTTTGGTTTCTCAAGGAGTGAAGAAAAGATACAAAATAAAAAGGAGAGGAAAATAATGTTTTCACAACTTTTTACCCCCTTAAGCACCCTATGACTCTAAGAGAAAAAAAATAAATTCGGCACACCCAAGGTACCTTATAACCCGATTGAACCACAACTAAGTGAGGGACCTAGAGCTACTAACTTCAAAATTCGGCTCACACCCTCCTAGCTCAAAACCGAACCTTCCCCCCTTCCAACCTTCAAGCAATATTCAGCCAACAACCTCACCAACATCAACTTCCCAAATTTTCTCTATCTTCACTCTTGTTCACCCATTCAAATGAGTTTGAAAAATTCAAACTCCACCTTTCACTCATGGCCACCCTTTCAAATTATTTGACTTGTTCAACCTCCACTCTTCAGGGTTCCTAGCTGACATCCAACACTACTCCCCTTGACGCCAAAAAGAACTCCAAAAAAACAGATTGTGCGACTCGAACCAGCTCCCTCATTGCCTTTCTGTGGTGTCACCTACCCACATTCTATGTGGCGTCACCTTGGCACTTTACCAATTGAATTCTTGTGTCAATAAGCACAAACAATAGACCTTAAGTTCTATCCCAGCTAGCTCTCCCCTAAAGTGCCCAAATAGAAAATTTTGGCCAAGGCTTTGGCTCAACCCTGAACCTTCCCTGGACCCCCAAACACCCTAAACTAACACATTAGCATAGCGTACACACAAACACATCAAATGCATAACCCCCAAAATTCAGGATGTTACAATATATCTGAATCATCGTCAAACATGACTATAATCTCATACACACCATTTATGCAATATCAAAGCATTTAAAGCATAATTGTAACAATGCTTATTACATACAAACTTACCTCGGGCGTAAAAACGATAACGCGGATCAACTAATCCGACACATTTTTCTTCCCTCGATCTATGTCTGAATTCCATTTTTCTTTATCTAAATATATTCAAAATTAACTCATTCAATCATCTATTCATTCAATTTAGTCCAAAACATACTTTAAAACACATTTACACTTTTGCCCCACATATTTAACATTTTTCACAATTTAGTCTTTATTGCATAAAATCACAAATTAGTGAAATTCCAAATAAACCCATGCTAGCCAAATTACCATAACGCCCCTAGCAGCCTATAATTAGTACTTTTTCACACATTTAACCACTAACTTTACACAATTCTCAAGTTAATCCCTATTTTGCATTTCCCCTAATAATCACTGTACAAAACTTATGTATCTAACAACAAAATTTAATAATTCATCACCAAACATCAAAGAACACATATATTCATCAATGGCAACTTTCAAAATCTTTAACAATTTTGCAAATTAGTCCTTGGGCTAGATAGTACTAGATGCAACGATTACAAAAACATAGAAATCATTAAAAATGGGACAAAATTGGACTTACTTGCAAGCAAGAACAATGGCCGAATATATGAGCACAACAATGGCTTCTCTTAGCCCTAGTTTCGGTTGGAAAAGATGACTGAATTAAAGCTTTTCTTTTGTTTATTAACCAATATTTATTAATTACTAATTTAGCCTTTATTTTATAACATAGAAATCATTTAATACTTGTCCATATTTGTCCACTCAAACTAATAATGGTGTAATTACAACATAAGGACTTTAATTTTAAGGTTCTATAGCTATTAGACACCTTTAGCTAATAGAACTCAAGTTTTACACTTCACACGATTTAGTTCTTTTTATCAAATTGACCAATTAAACAATAAAATTTCTTAACGAAATTTTCACACCAACATAATAGCATATTGTAAACATTAAAATAATAATAAAATAAATATTTTGACTTCAGATTTGTGCTCTCAAAACCACTATTCTAATTTGACCAAAAACGAGCTGTTACAACTTCCCCCCTTAAGGATTTTTGTCCCCGAAAATCTTACCAATGAATAGGTTAGGGTACTATTTTCTCATAGCTTCCTCAAGCTCCCACGTAGCCTCTTCAAATCCATGATGTTGCCACAAGACTTTCACTAAATCCATGTGTTTATTTCTCAACTCTTTGATCTCTCGAACCAAAAAATTCTGATCGGTTATTCATTGTACGTCATATTGGGCTGAATCTCAATCTCTGACGAAGAAATCACATGTGAGGGATCAAATCTATATTGACAGAACATCGACATATGAAAAACATTGTGGATTTTCTCTAATTCAATCGATAAAGATAGTCGATATGCCACTGGCCCTATTCGTTCAATAATCTCATACGGCTCGATAAAACGCGGACTTAACTTGCCTCTACGATTGAAATGAAGTATTTTCTTCCACGAAGATACTTTTAAGAACAATTTGTCACTAATCTGGAATTCAATATCTTTTCGTTTCAAATCTGTGTACGATTTTCTGACGATCTGAAGCTACTTTCAAATAGTCACGAATTACTTTTACTTTCTCTTTGGTTTCTCTAACCAAATCAACCCCGCGAATCTGTTTCTCTCTAAGTTCAGTCCAGTACAATGGAGTTCGGCATTTACGACCATACAAAGCCTCGTACGATGCCATCTTTATGCTCATTTGAAAGCTGTTATTATATGTAAATTCAACCAGTGGCAAATATTTCTCCCAATTGCCTTCAAATTCAAAAACACATCAGAACATATCTTCAAGAATCTGAATTACTCGCTCAGATTGACCGTCAATTTGCGGATGGAAAGCTCTACTGAAATTCAATTTCGTACCCAGAGCTTCTTCCAATTTCTTCCAAAACCGCGATGTGAATCTCGGATCTCTATTTGAAATAATTGAAATTGGCATGTCGTGCATTATAACAATTTCAGAAATATACAACTCAACTAATTTATCAATCGAAGAGTTAGTACGTACCTGGATGAAATGTGTTGATTTCGTCAGTCGATCAACGACAACCCAAATTGCATCTTTCTTCTTCAGAGACAAGGGTAATCTCAATACAAAATCTATAACAGCCCGATTTTGGGGCTAGTTGAAACAGTGGTTTTGGAACCACTAATCCGAGGTCGGAGAAATTTTTTTAATATTTTTTATGTGTTATAGCATAATTATATGAGTGCATGAAAATTTTGGTGAATTAATTTTAGTGATTTCATGCTTAATTTTGAAAAAGGACTAAATCGCATAAAGTGTGAAAGTTTTGTTCTACAAGCTAAAGGTGTCAAATAGCTATAGAACATTAAATTAGAGGTTCTTAATGTGCAATTAGGCCTTTAGAAGAGTGTTGGTCTGCCATAGGGGACAAGAAAATGCAAATTGGTCAAAGTTGGTGGAATTAGGTGACTAAATTGATGAAATAAAATAAAATAAGAGAAAGTTTTCATCTTTTTCATTCTCTCTTTCTTCTCCACCAATTTTTCACTCAAGAAAACAACCATGGAAGCTTGAAAATTTCATCAACTTTTCATCCTTGCAAGTAAGTCATCTTGATGGTCATTTTTGATAATTTTTGTACTTTTGGGATCCTTGTAGCATAATCTAGCTAATGAAGGGACTATTTTGCAAAATGGTTGAGACTCTAAGGTCTTGCCATGTGAGTATTCATGTTGTTTGCTGAAATTTTATGGAAGAAAATGAATCTTGGTTGTTTAATAAACAACTTTTGTGAAAGGACTTTTCATGAAAACACCTAAAAGGACCCTTTTGTGAAGGTTGTAAAATAGGTAGTAAATGTGTGAAATAATTGGATTTGTCAGTAGCTATAAGTTTAAAATAGATTTGGCTAGGCTTGGTTAATGAGGAAATTTGATGAAAATCGTTTTACGAGCCTAGGGGCAAAATTGTAATTATGTGAAAGTCTAAGGGTAAAACGATAATTTTACCAAAGTTAGAATTTTGGAATGTCTTGATTTATGTAGTGATTAAATAAGTGAATTTGTCATTATAGATTAAGAAAAACGGAGTCCGAACCTAAATCGGGGGAAAACCAAGCTAGTAGACTAAATCAATCTAGTCCCCCACTTCTTGTATACCGAGTTAAGTTGTACGTAAATAATACAACTCTATTATTATTATGCATAAAATAATTGATTATTGTTATGAATATGCACGATGAAATTTGATATGGTATACTCCCAGTTGAATCTTAGGAATAGATTGGATATCCAAGCCATGACATTTGGTTGATATGTGTGCTAGTGTAAGACCATGTCTAGAACATGGCAGCGGCCATATTATGAGAGCCAGTGTAAGACCATGTCTGGGACATGGCATCAACCACGACATGTGAGCCAGTGTAAGACCATGTTTGGGACATGGCATCGGCATTTTACCTTCTTTTTGAGGCTTGTCGGGTATCCTTTGGTATTCTAACTGGTTCAACGAGAAGTTTAAAGTCTGTGTCAAAAGTGAGAAAAGTACAACTATGTTGTAAGTGATACAGGTACCTATACAAATTTCATGAGAAGTGAGCTCGATTTATGTTGTATGATTAGTAAGGATGAAAATGAGTAAGTTATGTCTTTAATTATCTGAGAATTTGGTGCAAGTTTATGATATGCTATGAGTATGATAATGCATGGTAATTGTTGTTAATTATTTACCTACGACTTACTAAGCTTTATGCTTACTCCCTTTCCTTTCCATTTTCTTATAGTATCGCCAAGCTAGCTCGGGAATCAAAGGATGTAAGAGGCTCAATCACACTATTAATTGAAACATTTGGTATAGTTAGATTTATGTTTTTGAGTATGGCATGTATAGGGACTTGGTCTTTTGTCAAGTGTCATATTGTTTTGGCCAAACGTGTTGGCTTGTCTTGAAGTTTGATTCATTTTTTATAAGGCCATGTACGATGGCTAATACTTATTGTTGATATATGTAAATGATGATGTTCTTATGTTGGTGCAAGTAAGGGTGGCAAAAAGGGCTTGGTAAATAGCCTGGTATTTGTCCACACGGGTAGACACACGGACGTGTGTCTAAGCCATGTGTGACACATGGTCTGCCACATGGGCATGTAGTTCAGCCGTGCGTCCCCCTGCACCCTAAGTTGGAAAAAACAATGCCCAGTAGTAACCACACGGGCTGACGCACGGCCGTGTGTCTCAACCGTGTGGAAGACACGGCCTTAGGACATGGGCAGATGCCCAAGTCGTGTGAAGCCTGCACTTGAATTTAGGAATTTAATTTGCCACACGGCCTAAGGACACGGACGTGTGTCTTGGCCGTGTGACCTTATTGGGTTGATGACGTCAGAAACAGAATGTCAAGGTTTTTACACACGGGCGGAGACACAGGCATGTCATGGCCGTGTGAGGGACACGGGCCATGGACACGGGCGTGTGCCAGGCTGTGTGAAAAACCCTGTAGGTTCGAATTGAGAATAAATTTACACGGGCATGGGACACAAGTGTGTCCCTATATGTTTAGGCCGTGTGAGTTACACGGTCCTTCAACACGGGCGTGTCGCCTTTCCACACAGGCGTGTGCTCCTGTTTTTAGTGACATTTTCAAAAGTTTCCTAAAGGACTCGGTTTTGTCGTGAACCATTTCTAAAGTGTGTTTTGGGCCTCGTAGGCCCATATTAGGGATTTTAAGACAAAATTTGAAAGGTTTTAAATTTGAATGAAATCTCATGACCCGGGATTGTTTGTATGCATGTTTTTAAGAAAGGTAACGCCTTGTACCCTATACCGACGTCGGATACAGGTAAGGGGTGTTGCAAAATCCATAGTTACTCTATCCCATTTCCACTCTGGTATCATTACAGGCTGAAGCAAACCTAAAGGTACTTGATGCTCGGCCTTCACTTGCTGACAAATCAAACACTTCAATACAAACTCAGATATATCTCGTTTCATACTAGACCACCAATACGATTTCTTCAAATCATTATACATTTTAGTACTTCTCGGATTAACGGATAAACAACCACTATGTGCCTCATATAAAATTTTTTGAATCAACTCTAGACTTTTTGGTCCACAGATTCTATCTCGGAACAATAAACAATCATCGGATCCGATTTTGTACTTTGAATCACTAGTCAACTCGCATTGCTCTCTTTTGGCTTACATTTTACTATCACATTTCTGAGCTTCGTAAATTTGTTGTAGAAATACTGGTTTAGCTTTTAACTCAGCTGAAATCGAACCATCATCAGATAATCTCAACTGTGTATTCGTTGCTCTCAAGCCAAACAACTATTTTCTACTCAAAGCATCCGCGACTACATTCGCTTTCCTCGGGTGATAATCAATCACTAACTCATAATCTTTCAATACCATAAGCAATCTCTGTTGTCACAAATTCAAATCTTTCTGAGTCATAATATACTTTAAACTTTTATGATCGGTAAAGATGTGACATTTTTCACCGTACAAATAGTGTCACCAAATTTTCAATGCAAAAACTATAGCGGCCAACTCTAAATCATGCGTCGAATAGTTCATTTCATCCAGTTTCAACTGTCTAGAGGCATAAGCTACAACTTTTCCCTCTTGCATCAAAATGCAATCCAAACCGTTCAATGACGTGTCGCTGTAAATCACAAATTCTTTACCCGACTCAGGTTGAACCAACACCGGTGCCTTAGTTAACAATGCTTTCAATTGATCAAAGTTTTGTTGACATTTCTCGGACCATTCAAACTTGACATCTTTCTGTAGTAGTTTGGTCATCGGTGTAACCAGCCAATCCCAAAAAACTTTTGACCTCGGATACATTTCTAGGTGGTTTCCAGTTAATAACTGCAGATATCTTGCTCGGGTCAACTCTTATACCTTCCGTAGAAACAATATGCCCCAAAAATCCAACTTCATAGAACTAGAACTCATATTTGTTGAATTTAGCATACAGTTGCTTATCTCTCAAGGTTTGCAACACAATCCTCAAATGCTAGGCATGCAGAGATTCATCTCACGAATAGATCAAAATGCCGCCAATGAACACAACAACAAATCTATGTAAATACGGTCTAAATATTCAATTCATCAAATCCATAAAAATGGCAGGAGCATTAGTTATCCAAAAGGCATAACAAGGAACTCATAATGTCCGTACCTCCTTTTGAACGCAGTTTTTGGCACATCTGAGTCTTTAACTCGCAACTGATAATAACCAGATCTCAAATCAATCTTTGAAAATATTGTTGCACCTTTCAACTGATCAAACAAATCATCTATTCTCGGCAACAGATACTTATTATTTATCGTAACCTTGTTGAGCTGACGATAGTCAATACACATTCTTATTGACCTGTTTTACTTCTTAACAAACAATACTGGGGCACCCCAGGGCGAAAAATCGGTCGTGTAAAACCTCTATCTATTAACTCTTGCAACTGAGCTTTCCACTCTTTCAACTTTGTTGAAGCCATTCTATACGGAGCTATAGAGATCGGTGAAGTTCCCGGTACTAGTTCAATAACAAACTCAACTTATCTGACTGGTGGCGACCCCGACAATTCTTCTGGAAATAGATCCGGATATTCACAAACTACAAGCACTGATTCAATCTTTTTTTCAAACACTTTGGTATCTAAAACATAAGCAAGATAGGCTTCACAACCTTTTCTCACACATATCTGAGCTGACATAAATGAAATCACAATAGGCAATTCATTCGATTCATTTGATTCAATTCGAAAAATTTCATTATTTTGACACTTCAATTCTATAGTCTTTCGTCTATAGTTCACAACAGCATCATGTAAAGGCAACTAATCCATACCCAGAATCACATCAAACTCATCAAATGGTAAAAGCATCAAGTCAGTCTGAAAATAGTAACCCCAAGTCATTAAAGGAGAGTTCTTGCAAACTTTATCGACTAGAACATACTTGCCTAAGGGGTTCAATACTTTAAACACAAACTCAATACACTCGATAGGCAAACTCTTATTAAACACCAAATTCATACATATATACTAATGGGTCGATCCAGGATCAATCAGTGCAATAACATTAGTGTCGTAAAGAGGAAATGTACCGGTAATAAGATCTGGTGATGATGCTTCTTTTCGAGCGCAAATAGCATGAGCTCTAGTAGGTGCTCTAGCTTCGGATCTTACAGTGGAATCCCTTGTCCCCCCTTGACTACCACTCATATTCCTAACATTTCTTGGTGGTCTTCCTCTAGTCGACATATTACTCGGTCTCACATTCTGAGGTCTATCTTTCTCAACTATCTCAGGACAGTCTTTAATAAAATAATCTCATGAACCACAACTGTAACAAGCTCTATTATAATATTTCACCCAACAATCCCCAAAATGTCGTCTTCCACACTGTTGACACTTGGGCTTAATGTCTTTTACGTTGCCAACACTTGATACTGACGTGGCTTGACCTTTAGGGCTGGTGTATGTTTTTCGCGATCTCTATTGGAATATCCCGCTGAAGTGGTCGATCAGTTAAAATAATCTTTTGAGTTCTTCGACGCGGAGTGCTAAGGTTTACTCATCGGTCTTTTTCTCGAATCTCTTGCCTCTGAATCAACCTTTCTCTTTTCTTTACTAAGTTCCTCAGCTTTGAAAGCTCTGTCGACCAAAACAAAAAATTCTAAAATTCCAACCAGAAATTTAATGTTTTCGTTCAACCCATCAACAAACCGCTTTTACATGACTTCTTTAGTAGAAACATATTCTCGAGCATACTTGCTCAACCGTACAAATTCTCTTTCATATTCTGTCACAGTCATTCGGCCCTATTTCAACTTTAGAAACTCTTTATGTTTTTGATTCAGAAACCGTTGACTGATGTATTTCTTTCAAAACTCGGTCTGACAGAATTCCCAGGTGACTCTCTCCCTCGACACCGCCGATACTAATGTATTTCACCACCGATACGTGATATCTCTCAGAAGGGAAATAGTACACTTTAAACATTTAGCTAGTGTGCAAGAAAGCTAGTCAAACACTCGAATTGTATTTTCAAGCCAAATCTCGGCTCCCTCAGGATCATTGTCAACATTAGCCCTGAACTCTTCAGCCCCGTGTTTACGAATCTTATCAACTTGAGGCTTGTTCAATCTTAAAAGCTTGATTCCTTGACGAGCTATGGGAATCGGTTGAGGATTAGGAGGGGGTGGAGGTTGTTGAGCAGATGGGTTAGTTCAGATATACTGTGTGAACCATTCCTTCATCATTTGGAAGAAGGCTTCTTTAGCCTCTCCTTCCTGACTACCCATTACAGGTCTAGAATCAAACGGTGTTGTCCCTTGAGTGGGAGCAGGTGCATTACTCTCAACCTCATAAGCTATAGTTCGATTGGGATCCATTTGCTATATGAAAACACATTTTCAAATGTCAGGAGTCATCACACTATCACAGTTTATTTATGGCATGTATAGATGGACTCTCACTTACACTACGTTAGTCCTAGAATAGACTAAACTGTAGCTCTGGTACTAATAAATGTAACACCCCTCACCCGTATTCAACGTCAGAATAGGGTTATGGAGCATTACCGGACTTACAACACTTATAAACATACATTTTATATACTATTTACCAATTCAAATACAATTCAATCATAATCAATCATAGTGTCCCTTAAACGAGCCTACGAGGCCTTAAACATGCATTGAGAGTGATTCGGGACTAAACCAATAACTCGAGAAGCTTTTCTACGCTTAATTTTTTCTCAAAATAGGGGACACACACCCGTGTGGTCAGGCCGTGTATGTCACATGGCCACCAGACACACCCATGTCACAGGCCGTGTGAACATTCAAAATGGGAGCACATGGTTGTTTCGCAGCCTGTGTCCTTCCCCGTGTCCAAACAAGTGAGGTTACTGACTTCGGTCACACGGCCAACCACAAGCCCATATGTCTAGCCCGTGTGCCCTTCGAAGTGGGCACACACGTTCGTGTGCCTAGCCATGTCAAACCTGAAGGGTATACTAACTTACTCAATACGGGCCAGTCACACGCCCATGTGCTAGGTCGTGTGCCAATTAGGGGGTATACTGACCTGTACCACATGGCTAATCACACGCCCGTGTGTGAGACCGTGTGGAGCATACTAACTTCACTTCAATTTCAACACCAGAGGACACATGACTGTGCAACATGACCTTGTGTCACACACGCCTGTGTCTCTACTCGTGTGAACAAAAATAGGCTATTTACCAAGCCAATTTGCCACCCAATTGGTGCTCACCTAAACCAAATTCAATGGCACCAAAAACATAACACTTAAAGGCATTATACAACCTCAATCATACATCATTCATACCAAAACACCTATATCAATCAACTCATTAAGCCTTTACCCAAAATACAATACTTTTCACTAATTCACAAACATAACCAATCTCAATTCATCAACCATTAACTATCTTTAGAATTATATTAAACCAACCGTTTTCAATCAAACATGAACCACATCACTAAGAAGTATTAACACACACACACACATATATATATATATATGTATATCACATAATAGCCAAAATAAGCCAAATCACATGGCTAACATACAACCAAATATGTAATATAAACAAGCCAACACAAATGACCAAAATCATGCTCTAATACCAAAATAACTCAAAGTCCCTATACATGCCATATGACCAAACCATAAGTTCAAAAGTACTAAAATGATGGTTGGATAGTGTGACAATGTCTCCGACGATCCCCGAATCCGAGCTAGCTCTAAATTCACTATAAAACACAGGAAAAATAAACAAAGCAAGCTAATAAGCTTAGGAAATTTGTACGAAATATGTTCAACAAATCATAATACAGATAACAACAAACCTTCCTCATAATTAATCATATGCTTCTATGCAAATCCATAACTTCTTCTATTTGAATCTCATACTTCACATGATAATACCTATACAAATTCCTAACGAACTCATACCTTTTCAAATTATTGTTGAATACTCGATATTTCGCACACTGAGTTCCAATATGTAGCCGGAGCTATTATAATCTCGCACACTAAGTGCCTTACATAGCCAAAGCTAGCTCGATCTCGAACATTAAGTGCCATATATTGCCGAAGTTATTCCGAATCGCACACTGAGTGCCATATATATATATCCGAATCATCGTCAAACATGACTATAATCTCATACACACCATTTATGCAATATCAAAGCATTTAAAGCATAATTGTAACATTGCTTACTACATACGAACTTACCTGAGACGTAAAACCAATAACGCGAATCAACTAATCTAAGACCTTGTTCTTCCCTCGACTTGTAACAGCCCAATTTTAGGTATAATCGGAACAGTGGTTTCGGGACCACAAATACGACGTAGTAAAATTTAGTTTTATTATATTTTTATGGTTTACAGTTTTATGGAATGATTTCGTGAAAATTTCGTTTGAAAATTTTGATGTTTGGGCACTAAATTTAGTTAAAAGGACTAAATTGCAAAAGGTGCAAAATATGTTTCTAGAAGCTAAAGGTGTCTAATTGCTATGAAATTTTAAATTAGAGGTCCTTAGATGGTAATTAGACCATTGGTTAAGTTGGTGGACAAAAATGGACATGATTAGGTGAATTTTCAAAGTTATGCATTAAAGGCATTTTGGTCATTTGGTAAATATAGCCAAAATAACTAAAATAAAAGATGCCATCTTCTCAAAATAGTCCCCCCTTGTGCCAAAACTTGGAAGAAGTCCATAGCTAGGGTTTGGCCATCTTTCAAGCTTGATTGTAAGTCCATTCTTGCCCTTTTTTTAATGCTTTTTACATTTTTGAAGTCGTTGTAACCCGATCTATCTATTTCTACCACTAATTTAAGATATGATCATGGTCTAGGGTTTAACCCATGTTAGACATCAGTGTAATTTGATGTTTAATGGTAGATTATGCAAATTTGATGTTGGATAAATAACTTTTACGAAGTGTTTTTTGATGAAAATGTCAAAAATGACCTATTTGTAAAAGTTGTAAAACATGTAGTAGAAGTGTCATTTAATGAAAAATGTGGGTTGTTGTGAGTATGAAAATGGTTCGACTAGGCTTGGGTTTTGAAGAAATTGACAATATTTCATTTTACGGGCCTAGGGACTAAATCGTAAAAATGTGAAACATTAGGGGTAAAACTGTAATTTTTCCATAATATTATTTTTGGGCTAAATTGAATAATGTGAGTATTAAATGAGTTAAAATTGTTATTATAGATCAAGAAAAATGAGGTTCGGACCCAGACCGAGGGAAAAATAAAGTGTTTGACGATTAGGTCCAATTCTACTATTTTTGTATCGAGGTAAGTTCATACGTAAATAATGCATTACTATATTTATGTTTAAAATGCTTTAATATTGTATGAAGTGTGATTGACTCTTTGGACGTATTCGACAAAATTCTGACAATCAAGAAATCTCGATTGAACCTTAGGAATATAATAGGATACGATTGACATGTCACTAGGAACCAATGTGTTTATGTGATCCGGGTGCTGATCTTGTACGTCCTACTAGTGGCTGGGTATTCCAGCATATGTTGTAGATACCTGACAGCTTGTGTGAGCAGTACTATGTAGCTACGTCTGGACTGACAGCTTGTGTGAGCAGGCCCGTAAATAGCTCGAAAGCAAGCATATATGTATTATGAGATATTAGGTAGTTTTGGCTACAGATATGGCACTTATGTGCAAGATTTCTAAGTATCTGTTAATATTCCGAGTGTTCAACGGGAATGTCAAAGTTGTGAAAGGATATGGTTATTTTGTGAGTTGGTACAGGTATGTACATAAAATTCATAAGTAATGAGCTCGATATGTGATGAACCCTTGGTAAGGTTGTGATTGAGCAAATTTATGATTATGAGAATTTAATAGCATTTATGTTAACTTACATTATGTTCATTGTACGTTACATGTGTGGTTATGATGCTTATTATTTGCATAGGAACTTACTAAGCTGTATAGCTTACTCCCCTTTCTTTCCCTCGTCTTATAGTGTCGCCAAGATAGCTCAGGGGATCGGAGACCGTCGGAGATCCATTCACACTATCAACAATTATTTGGTAACAATGAATTCAACATTTTGAGTTATGGCATGTATAGGGGACTTGGTCATTTTGTTATATGTCATAATTGATTTGGCCAAATATGTTGGCTTATATTGGTTGAATGTTCATTTTGCATAAAGGCCATTTGAAATTGGATAATATTGGTATAAGTATATTCATAAATGATGCCTTTTATGAATGTGGAAACTTGCATGATTTGAGTTGATAAGTATGTGATGTTTTTGTATGATAGATGTAGCATGTGAATGATGTGTGGATGTCTTGGTTGTTTGTAAATTATTTGATTTGTACTACGTTATGTTGTGTAGGTGTGAGCATTAAAGGGGGGCAACTTGGCTTGGTAAATAGCCTTATTTTTGTCCACATGGGTAGACACATGGGCGTGTGTCTAGGCCGTGTATGACACACGGTGTAACAGCCCGATTTTGGGCTTAGTCGGAACCGTGGTTTCAGGACCACAAATCTGATGTTGAGAAATTTATTTTATTTATATTTTTTATGGTCTACAATTTCATGGGATGATTTCGTGAAAATCTCATTCGAAAATTTTGACGTTTAGGCACTAAATTTAGTCAAAAGGACAAAATTGTAAAAACTTTCAAATGAGATTTCACGAAATCATTCCATGAAATTGTAGACCATAAAAAATATAAATAAAATAAATTTCTCAACATCGGATTTGTTGTCCCGAAACCACTATTCCTACTAAGCCCAAAAATCGGGCTATTACAACTAAAAATTTAAATATCTCAAATTATACAAATCCTTTGTCTGCTTTGTTTCTTTTATATGAAAATAGACTCAATAAGCTTTAAATCAATATCTCATCCAACTTATAATTCAATTTCTACTATTTTTGGTGATTTTTCAAAATCACATAACTACTGCTGTCCAAAACAGTTTTATTTTTCAAAATCACGTAACTGTACTTATAATTCATTACTTACCTATAACAATCTTTCCAATTTTCGATTACATATCGAGCATATTACTCATACGTTACACATGCATATACCTACACTTATCACTACAAGCCACACATAATTTCACTTAATCGATTTTCCCGGTGAACTCATCAATAACCTTACCGAAGGCTCAGAATACAAAGGACACCTTACTTAATAGCTTGCTTACATACCTGCAACATTCTCACTTAACACATGAGTACTTTTTCATAATATAGGCATATTGCCAATCATGTCATAAAGTGTCACAAGCATAACTGAAAACTCATCACTTACTTAATACTTGATAATCTCAATTACTTACAATCTCAATATTAAATAAGCCTTAAATGCATACCTGTTCTTCATGTCTGTACTCTTTCTTCATGTTCTCACCTTGTCATTTCTTTGACTTACTCTTTGGACTACTCGGGAACCTTTTCCTTTTTGAACTTACCATTGCCATTTCTTGACATGGTCTTACGTGGTATCCTTGCCTTATGAACTCACCAATGCCATACCTTGGCATGGTCTTACATGAGACCTTTGCCTTACAGTAACTCATAAATGCCATGTCTTGACATGGTCTTACATGATTTCCTTGCCTTATAGAACTTATCAATGCCATGCCTTGGCATGGTCTTACATGATATCCTTATCTTACCAAATGCCATGTTCCAAACATGGTCTTACATGGTATCCTTGTCTTACCAAATGCCATGTTCCAAACATGGTCTTACATAGATAGTATCCAGCTAATCCCAAAAAACTTTTGACTTCTGACACATTTCTTGGTGGTTTCCAGTCAACAATTGTTGAAATCTTACTCAGATCAATTCGTATACCTTCCGCTGAAATAATATGACCCAAAAATCCAACCTCTCAGAGCCAAAAATTGCATTTGCTAAATTTAGCAAACAATTGCTTATCTTTCAATGTTTGTAATACAATTCTCAAATGTTTGGCATGCTCAAACTCATTTCGGGAATAGATCAAAGTGTCATCAATGAATACAACAACAAATCTGTCTAAATACGGTTTAAAGATTCGATTCATCAAATCCATAAAAATTTCAAGAGCTTTAGTTAATCCGAAAGGCATAAGAAGAAATTCATAATGCGCGTACCTTGTTCTGAAAGTAGTTTTCGACACATTCAAATCTTTAACTCGCAACTGATAATAACCAGACCGTAGGTTAATCTTTGAAAATATTGTTGCTCCTTTCAACTAATCGAACAAATCATCAATTCTCGGCAAAGGATACTTAATATTAATTGTAACCATGTCCTAGCCCATATCCTACCCCGTGTCCAAATAAGGTTACTGACTTGGGTCACACGGCCAACCATACGCCCGTGTGTCTAGCCTGTGTGCCCTTTGAAGGGGCCACACACGCCTGTGTGCTAGGCCGTGTACTAGGTCATGCAAAACCTGTAGGGTATACTGACTTATGCAACACGGCCAAGTCACATGCCCGTGTGCAAGGTCGTGTGCCAATTAGGGGGTATACTGACTTGTTTCATACTGCTGATCACATGCCCGTGTGTGAGACCGTGTGGAGCATACTCACTTCATTTCAATTTCAACATCAGGGAACACACGGCCGTGTAACATGACCATGTGTCACACACGGATGAGACACACACCCGTGTCTCTGCCCGTGTGGACAGAAATAAGCTATTTACCAAGCCAATTTGCCACCCACATTTATGCTCACCTAAACAACCAAAATGGCACCAATCCATAGTATAAATAAACATCCAATTTAGCCAAAAACAAGGCTAATTCATACCAATTCCAATACTAGCAACCAACATGCTTATATCTCAAGTTTTATTTAACCAAAACATACTAAAATACATATACCAAATAAATAATTAAACCTTTACCTAACATACCTCATTTTGTACCAATTCACAAGCATAATATCAATTCTACAAACTTCATAATATATTCATTCACATATCCATCCATGAACTCAATATCAACCATATATGCACATATAAACACATAACCAAAACCACCAAATTAAGCCAAATCTCATGGCTATATTAACAAACCAAAACATATACATTTACAAGCCAATTCATTTGGCCAAAGTCTTTACCAAATATAACCAAAATGACTCAAAGTCCCTATACATGCCATATGACCAAACCATAAGTTCAAAAGTACCAAAGTGAAGGTTCGATAGTGTGATGATGTCTCTGACGACCCTCGAATCCAAGCTAGCTTTGAATTCACTATAAAACACGGGAAAAATAAACAAAGTAAGCTTTATAGCTTAGTAAGCTCATATGAATTAAACCCAACAAATCATATTACATAAAACAACAACTTCAACTATTTAACATGTAATTCATGGTAACCAAAAGCTTTCCATATGTTTAATCAAATACTTATATTCCAATTCATAACGTCTTCTAATTAAAGTTTATAATTTCCATGTACATGTACAAACTCGTAACCAACTCATACCTGTTCGAAATACTACTGAATACTCGATATCTCGCACACTAAGTGTCATTACATAGCTGAAGCTATTTTAATCTTGTATACCAAGTGCCATACATAGCCGAAGCTATCTAGATCTCGCACACTAAGTTCCATACGTAGTCGGAGCTATCTCAAATTGCACACCAAGTGCCATACACAGCCGAAGCTATCTCGATCTTGCACACTAAGTGCTATATATATAGCCAAATCATCGTCAAACATGACTATAATATCATATACACAATTTATGCAATATCACAGCATTTAAAGCATAATTGTAACAATGCTTGTTACTTACGAACTTACCTCGGGCGTAAAAACAATAACCCGGATCAACTAATTCGACACCTTGTTCTTCCCTCGATCTAGGTCCGAATTCCATTTTTCTTGATCTAAATATATTCAAAATTAACTCATTCAGTCATATATTCATTCAATTTAGTCCAAAACATACTTTAAAACACATTTACACTTTTGCCCCACAAATTTCACAATTTTCACAATTTAGTCCTCATTGTATAAAATCACAAATTAGTGAAATTCCAAATAAACCCATGCTAGCCAAATTACCATAATTCCCCTAGCAGCCCATAATTAGCACTTTTTCACACATTTAACCACTAACTTTACACATTTCTCAATTTAATCCCTATTTTCCATTTTCCCTAAAAATCATTTACAAAACTTGCATATCTAACAACAAAATTTCACAATTCACCATCAAACATCAAAAAACACATATATTCATCAACAGCAACTTTCAAAATCTCTAATAGTTTTACAAATTAGTCCCTAGGCTAGCTAGTACTAGATGCAACGATCACGAAAACATAGAAATCATTAAAAAGGGGACAAATTTGGACTTACTTGCAAGCAAGAACAATGGCGGAATATTTGAGCACAACAATGGATTCTCTTAGCCCTAGTTTCGATTGGAAAAGATGAATGAATCAAAGCTTTTCTTTTATTTATTAGCCAATATTTATTAATTACTAATTTAGCCTTTGTTTTATAACATAAAAAACATTTAATACTTGTCCATATTAGTCCACTCAAACTAATAATGGTGTAATTACAACATAAGGACTTTAACATTAAGGTTCTATAGCTATTAAACACCTTTAGCTAATAGAACACAACTTTTACACTTTATGCTATTTAGTCCTTTCTATCAAATTGACCAATCAAACAATAAAATTTCTTAACAAAATTTTCACACAATCACTCAATCATACAGTAGACGTTAAAATAATAATAAAATAAAAATTTTGACATCAGATTTGTGGTCTCGAAACCTCTATTTTGGTTTGACCAAAAACGAGCTGTTACAACTCTCCACCCCTTAGGGATTTTCGTCCCCGAAAATCTTACCAGTGAATAGGTGTAACAACCCAAATTTCAGTGAAATCAGAATAGTGGTTTCAGGACCACAAATTTGAGCCGAAAATATAATTTATTTTTATTTTATTATATGGACAGTATTATGTTAGAAAATTCATGTGAAAATTTTGATACAAATATTTTATCGATTTAGTGCTTAATTACGTGAAGAACTAAATCACATAAAATGCGAAAGTTGAATAAGGATCAAAGAGCTATGGAATCCAAAACTAGATGTCCTTATATGGTAATTGGACCATTAAAAAAAAGTATGTAGATATTTTTGGATGATTCATCCATGGAAATTGAGAAAAAGGCTAAGGACTAAACTTGAAATAGAAAAATACTTATTAATTAAAAAGATGATAAAATATATCATCTTTTTTTATGTCATCTTATTCCAGAAAATAAACATGGAAACCGTAAGAGAGAGAGAAGAGACTTTTATGGCCAAATTGGGTAAGTTTCCTTGTCCCGATTTTAGTAATTTTAATATTTTTAGAATCGGGATATCTTAAACTATCTATTTGGGGGATCAATTTGAAAAGTTATCAAAGTATAAAAATTGGGTCAAAGATGTATATGCTGGAAATTTGAAATTGATGGTAGAAAATGAAAGATTGATGATAGGTAAACAACTTTTACAAAGTGATTTTTCATGAAAACTTGATTTAGGGACTAAAATGAAAATTGGTGAAAAACCATGGAAAATGCTGAAATTTGTGAAATGTATGTGCTGTAAAAGTTGTATATATTTTGTCTAGGCTTGGGTGGAGGGTTAGATTTCATGAATTTCATTTTTCGAGCCTAGGGACAAAATGGTAATTTTTGGGAAGTTAGGGGCAAAATGATAATTTTGCCTAGGATAAAAATTAAGTCCAAATAAGTGTAAAGTGTGATAAATTGACATTAAATTTACTCATATGGATCCGGATAGACCAAATTCGGAGTTAGAACGAGGAAAATGTCGGATTAGTGGATTTATGTACACGAACATTTGTCAAAGTAAGTTCGTATAACTAAATTGTATATGTTTCTATGCTTGATTTAAATGTTGTGTTTTTGAATTTTATTAATGTCATAAATATGTGAAATGATCACCTACTCGATATAGCCCGATAAATGAAAATGCCCAATAAAATGGTAAATGAAAAAAAATGTTACTTGCATGCTTGACATGAATGTGGAATGTGTTTCACTTGAAATATTACGGAGGTATGAAATGATCAAATACCTGATAATGCTTAAAAAGTGTTTAAATCCCAGTTGAATAAATGGAAAATCAATGGATATGTGATTTCCCGAAATGAAAGAGGTCCTGCAATTGTTGCGGATAGGATTTTGCTCGGATGAGTAATCCTTCGACCTCAATTATGATAGGATTTAGCCCAGACGGGTAATCCTGATATAAGTCCTCTTGAGCATATGTTATGGATTGGATTTAGCCTGGACGGGTAATAAGAAGAATATTACATGAAATACAATGAAATGATGATTTATGACTAGTGATGTATGGAAATATGAAAAGATGATAATTGTACATGGAAATTATTTGATGAGAGTGATCATCCTTGATTATATAATTGTACACCTTGAGTATAATATTACTTGGTGACCTTAATACTCAAATAAAATGAGTAAAGTCCTGACATGAAAATATCCGAACTCGAAACGAACTACTATGAAACTATACTTGTAATAATAAGAGATGATATATACATGCTTAATGAATACATGTTGTGGAAAGCATATATGCATGGAAACTTGATTGTTGATTGATCTTATACATATGTTGATGTTATCATGGATTACATGACTAAAAATGGCAATGAGAATGTGTGTAGGGCTTGAGGTCAAATTAAGTGAATATGCCTTACATAGTTACCTCAAAATAGGATGAATGGTAAGTTAAGTGCCATGTTCTACGAACTTACTAAGCACGTAATGCTTACCCATTTTATTTTCCCTATTTTAGAGTAAATCAGAAGCTCGTTGGATTGGAAGCTCGGCGGAGATCACTTACACTATCCATCGGCCTATGTCGATATAGTATGGTAATTCAATTACGGTAATGGCATGTATAGGATATGTTGGCCATATTGGCATGTAAATGTAAATGATGCTTGTAGTCTAGTCATTGGAATGGCTAGTGATGATTATGTTTTGGTACATGCGTATATGTCTTTAAGTTCATGTTATGGTGATAACATTGTTTGATTAAGAAAGGGGAAACAAGTATGCTTATTGAAGAGTAAGATTGTAAACTTCAATGCTTGAAATGGTTGGTATTTGTATGTGTGATTCAAGTGCAAGCCATGGGAGAACTTTTGGGTGAGAAATAAAGCTAGAAATGGCTTTATTTTGTCCACACGGGTAGGCACGCGGGTGTGTGTCTAGACCGTATGTGATACACGGTCTGGTAACAAGGGTATCTGGTTAGGCTGTGTGTCCCTTGTACCTTAAATTCGAGAAAACATAATGCTCAGAATTGAGCACACGGGTAAAGACATGGGTGTGTGTCTCAGCCGTATGGGTAACACGGTCTTGTACACGGGGCGTGTGTCTTGGCCGTGTGAAACCTACACCTAATTTGAATTGAATTAAATAACCACACAGCCTAGCAGACAGGCGTGTGGCATGGTCGTGTGGTACAAGTCAGAGAGCTACCTAGTTTAGAACACAGCCTACAGCACGGGCGTGTTCCAGGGTCACACAGGCCTGTCCCTTGGACCACACGGGCATGTGAGCCCTGTACCTTGGAAAATTTTGGAATTTCATGAAAAATTCCTTAAGTTTCTGATTTGGTCCTGACTTGATTCTAATGCTCGTATTGGGCCTTGAGGGTCCATTTAAGGGACATTATGAATGACCTCAATGAATAAATAGTAACTTGACTGAATTAATTGAACAATGTTTTGAATGTTCTAGTAACGCTTCAAAACCCTGTTCTGGCAACGGATATGGGTTAGGGGTGTAACAGTCTAGTTTATACCCTAGTCGGAACAGTGGTTTCGGGACCACAAATCCGAGTCCAAATAATATTTTAATATTATTTTCTGTACCATTGATATGTGATTAAGCATGTGATAAATTTTCGTAAGCTAAATTGTTTGTTTGTGTGTTTCATTTGACAAAAGGATTAAAATGCATTAAATGTGAAAGTTGCTTGCTATTTGTTAAAGTGCTTATATGTTGTGGCTTTATAAAGAAGAGGCCTTATGAGGTAAATGAGCCAATAATTAGTTAGTGGATGACTAAAAGTCATTAATGGCCTTATGTTTATAGGTTATAAATATTTTGTAATAAGGATAATATGGTAAATTAGTATTAATATGAATATTAGTAAAAGAAACAAATGAAAGAATATGGTATCATCTTTTTATGAGTGCCGAATAAGCTAAGAAAGAAAAGAAAAACATAGGCAAGGGGTTCGGCCATAGTTTGGTCTAATTCAAGATATGTTTTCGTTTGGTTTTCGATGATTTCTACGTTTTCGCAATCGTTGCTTCGTCTACTATCAAACCGATGTCTCAATTTTGTGTATTGATGATGTTTGTGCCATTGATGATATGTTGAGCTTTGTGATGTTTAAAAGTATTAAATGATAGGTTGGTGCTAGATGAACAAGTTTTATTCTTGAAGTTTTGATGAATTTAGCTAAATAGGGCTAAATTGAGAAAATGGCAAATTAAGGGACTAATTTGTGAATTTGATGAACAATGTGGGTTTGTATGTGATATATATGTATTTGGCCAAGTATGTGTATGTTTGGATTTTGTGAATTTGATGTTTTGAGAAAAATGGACTAAATTGATAAAGTGTGCAAATTTGAGGGTTAAATTGCAAATAGCCCTAAATGTTTGTCCATGGATTGAATTGTATGAATTAGTGAATAAAACGGTTAATTTTGAATATGTTTAGATCAAGAACCGAGTAAAACGGACTTAGATCGCGGGAAAGCGAAAGTTACCGAGTAGCCGGTTTCATTCCGATATATCAAGTCTGAGGTAAGTCACTATGCAAATAAACGTACTTGTTTGATATTATATGTGTTCATATGATTATTTTTGACTATGAAGGTTTATGAGAAGTTATGAAAATGAATTCCGAGATAAGTTCGATATAGTGATTAAGTCCGATAAGTCCCGTACGAACCTAGGAATAAATAGGATTAACTATGTCATGAAATAGGTATCTGTTCCGTTTTATCATGTAAGACAATGTCTGGGACGTTGGCGTTGATTTGAGATTCCTGTAAGACCCTGTCTGGGACTGTGGCATCGATATCTAATTATGTGTAAAACCACGTTTGGGACGTTGGCATCAATATAAGTTTTACGAGTAAGACCACGTCTGGGACGTTGGCATCGATACAAGTTTTACGTGTAAGACCATGTCTGGGACATAGGCATCCTGTTGATTCGTGTAAGACCCTGTCTGGGACAGTGGCATCGATATCTGAGTGCATGTAAGACCTCGTCTGGGACGTTGGCATTGTACAACCATTCTGAGCTTTCTAGGTATCCTATTAAGTTCCTTACGATTCAACGGACAAGTATGTGTTATGAATTGTGATTCCGAGCCATGATCAAACAAGTGAACGAATGTCTGTTTTAGGTACGTTTGGTATATATATACATAATTGTGTATAAAATGGTAAGTACCTATAAGACTTTGACTCGAATAAGTGTGTTTAAATATGAGAATGAGAATCTTAAAATGATGAATGTGGCAAATGTGGCCACAAGTATGTGAAACAAAGCATAAATGTGATATATGCCAAATGGATGGAATGTGCCTATGTATCTATTTGCAATATATGCATTTTATGCTAAGTTTGTTTGTATATTGACTTACTAAGCTTTTGGAAAGCTTACTCTCTGTATGTGTTTTCTTTGTTCTTTAGGTCGTCAAAGCTATTGAAGACTCAGGACCGTCACGGATTGTCATCACACTACTAAAACTTATTTTGGTACACTTTGAAAATGTATATAGCTCAATATGGCATGTATAGACTAGTTTTGGTATAAGTTGTATAATGAACTTAGCCATGTGATTTGGCTAATTATGTTTTGCTAATATGCCTTAATGAATGTGATATGTGAAGTTGTTTTGGCATGATTAGTTGATATATGAAATGGTTATGAGATGGTAAGTATATATTGATGAAAGGAGTTTGGTATAATTTAGATTTAGTCATGCAAATTGGTATGTTTGGAATTGGTTTGAATGGTTTGTAGTGTGATTACATTAGTTGGAAAATATGCATGAATTGGTTGATTATTTTGGTATGTTATGATGGTAAAATGTGTATGAGACATCTTGTTAAATATAGCTTGTAGGTTTGACCCTTATGGGTGGCATTTTGGTCTCATAAATGGCCTATAATGTCACACGGTTGTGGCACATGGGCGTGCCTAACGACCGTAGGAGAATTGTAGGATGTAGTATAACATCACACGGCCTCGACACGGGCGTGTCATCTGGCCGTGGTGTGTAAGTCAGTAGCTAGCATAAAAGTACACGGCCAAACACACGGGCGTGCTTGGTGGCCGTGGTGGGGAAGTCAGTATATGACCTAAAAGTACACGGCCATGTCATACGGGCGTGCCTCCCCTGTAGTTTAGTAAAGTTTTAAATTTTCCGAGAATTCTCTATGTGTTTCGATTTAGTCCCGACTCAAATTGTAAGCATGCTTAAGGTCTTGATGACCCGTTTAAGGGACATTATGTCTGAGAATGTTGATTGAATGTATGATTTCATCCGCGAACATTTTTGATATGTCCGGTAACGCTCCTAACCTTAATCCAGTGATGGACACGGGATAGGGATGTTACATTTGGTTGGTATCAGACCTACGGTTTAGCCGATTCT
Organism: Gossypium australe; assembly: GCA_005393395.2. Classification (NCBI taxonomy): domain Eukaryota; kingdom Viridiplantae; phylum Streptophyta; class Magnoliopsida; order Malvales; family Malvaceae; genus Gossypium; species Gossypium australe. The sequence continues at coordinate 91,313,965 of CM016616.1, forward strand.
CGGACTAACGTAGCGTGTCAGAGTCTAGCTATACATGCCATATATCTAAATTGTGATAGTGTGATGAATCCTGACGTATAAATGTGATTTTCGTATAGTAATGAATCCCGAAAGAGCAGTAGCTGACGGCGTAGAAAGTAATGCGCCTACTCCCGCGCAAGGGACAGTGCCCTCTGATTCGAGACCGGCTACGAGCGGTCATGAGGAAGAAGTTAAACAAGCTTTCTTCCAGATGATGAGTGAGTGGTTCACTCAGTTCGTAAGAAATAACCCAACTGTTTCACAACCTCCACCCCCGATTAATCCCTCTCAGACATCCGATATACCTCCGGCTGTAAATCTGAATCTGTTGAATAAGCCTCCTGTTGACAAGATTCGTAAGTATGGGGCCGAGGAATTTCGGGCTACTAAAGATGATGATGCTGAAAAGGCCGAGTTCTGGATTGAAAATACCATTCGGGTATTCCATGAAATGTCTTTGACTCTGGAAGAATGCATAAAGTGTGTTGTATCATTACTTCGGGATGCAGCCTACCAATGGTGGAAAACCTTAATTTCTGTTGTTCTAAGAGAACGAGTAACGTGGGACTTCTTTCAGATCGAGTTCTGGAAGAAATATATCAGTGAGAGGATCGTTGATCAAAAACGAAAGGAATTTCTGGAACTTAAACAAGGCCGAATGACTGTTTCTGAGTATGAGCGAGAATTCGTGAGACTGAGTCAGTATGCCCGGGAATGTGTATCTTCTGAAGCTATAATGTGCAAAAGATTCGAAGATGGCCTTAATGAAGACATTCGTTTGTTAGTCGGGATTCTAGAAATAAAAGAGTTTGTGGTACTTGTTGACAGAGCTTGTAAAGCTGAGGCACTCAGGAAAGATAAGAGAAAAGCTAAGTCTGAAGTTCATGATGTGAGAAAGAGATTTCCGAGCAAATCATTCCAGTCATCTTCGAAGAGATTCAAAGAAAATCATAGTCGTTCTAGAGATAATGTGGGACATTTGAATAGAAATCAATGTAGACCGCAAATGAGTTCTAAAACCTCAGCAACTTCAGTGGCTAGCGTGGGAAATGCTCGATCTGAGAGACCTGAATGTAAACATTGCGGAAAAAGGCATCTGGGAAGTTGTAGATTGAATGACAGAACTTCCTTTAGATGTGGATCGCTTGATCATTTTATCCGTGATTGCCCTGAGTCTGTTGAGCCAGAAATTGTTCAGAATTTGAGGTCTGATAATGCATCTGCAAGAGGTAGATCGACGATGAATGTAAGAAACGTTAGTGGTAGTCAGAGAATTATAAAAGACAATGTTGTTCAATCTGAAGCTAGAGAGCCTGCCAGAGCGTATGCTATCCGAGCTCGTGAGGAAGCTTCATCACCTGATGTATTAACTGGTACTTTTACTCTTTATGATACTTCTATGATTGCTTTGATAGACCTTGGTTCTACGCATTCATATATATGCATGAATTTAGTATTCAGCAAAACTTTGCCTGTAGAGTCTACTGAGTTTGCTATGAAAGTATCGAACCCCTTAGGTAAAAATGTCCTTGTTGACAAAGTATGCAAGAACTGTCCGTTACTGTTTCGAGATATCTGTTTCCCTGCTGATCTGATGCTTTTGCCATTTGATGAATTTGATATTATTCTGGGTATGGATTGGTTGTTTATGCATGATGCTGTTGTGAACTGTAAAAGAAAGACTATAGATTTGAAAGGTTCGAATAATGAGATTGTACGGGTTGAATCTGATGATTTAAATGATTTGTCTACTATGATATCTATTTTGAAAGCTCAGAATTATGTGAAAAAGGGTTACGAGTCATATTTTGCTTATGTGATTGATTCAAAAGTATCAGAGAAGAAGGTTGAGTTAGTGCATATAGTCTGTGAGTTTTCTGGTGTGTTCCTTGAAGAATTGCCGGGTTTGCCTCCGATTCGTGAAGTTGAGTTCGGTATTGAGTTGCTACCTGGTAGCACACCTATTTCGATAGCTGCGTATAGGATGGCACCAACAGAGTTAAAAGAGCTAAAGTCACAATTGCAAGAATTGACTGATAGAGGGTTTGCTAGACCAAGTTTCTCGCCTTGGGGTGCTCCTGTTCTGTTCGTGAAAAAGAAAGATGGCACGATGAGAATGTGTATTGATTATCGTCAGTTGAATAAGGTAACAATAAAGAATAAATACCCGATGCCCAGAATCATTGATTTATTTGATCAGTTAAAAGGAGCTACTGTGTTTTCCAAGATTGATCTGATATCAGGATACTATCAGTTGAGAGTGAAAAATTCAGACATTCCGAAGACTGCTTTCAGAACGAGGTATGTGCATTATGAATTTCTTGTTATGCCATTTGGACTAACAAACGCTCCTGCTATTTTTATGGATTTGATGAATAGAATTTTCAGACCGTATCTAGATCAATTTGTTGTTGTATTCATTGATGATATTTTGATTTATTCACATGATGAAAATGAGCATGCTGAACATCTGAGAATTGTGTTTCAAACTTTGAGAGAAAAGCAATTATACGCGAAATTCAGCAAATGTGAATTCTGGTTGCATGAGGTTAGCTTTCTAGGACATATTGTGTCAGCTTCTGGAATCCGAGTGGATCCGAGTAAGATTTCTGCTATTCTGTATTGGAAACCTCCTAGAAATGTGTCTGAAGTCCGTAGTTTTCTGGGACTTGCTGGTTATTACCGCAGATTTGTAAAAGGGTTTTCAGTGATAGCTACTCCGTTGACTAGATACTTCAAAAAGATGTCAGATTTGAATGGTCGGATAAATGTTAGAAAAGTTTTGATCAGTTGAAAACTCTGTTAACCGAAACTCTAGTGCTAGTACAGCCAGAATGGGGTAAATAATTTGTTGTATACAGTGATGCTTCGTTTAATGGTTTGGGATGTGTTTTGATGCAGGAAGGCAAAGTGATAGCTTATGCCTCGAGACAGTTAAAGCCTCATGAGAAGAACTATCCGACACATGATCTTGAGTTAGCTACGATTGTGTTTGCACTTAAGATTTGGCGTCATTATCTATACGGTGAGAAATGTCACATATTTTCAGATCACAAAAGTTTGAAATATTTGATGACTCAAAAAGATTTGAACTTACGTCAAAGAAGATGGCTTGAGCTGTTGAAAGATTATGAGTTTGTGATAGATTATCATCCAGGTAAAGCGAACGTTGTTGTTGATGCATTGAGTAGAAAATCATTGTATGCACTACGAGCTTTGAATACTCAACTGAATTTGTCTGATGATTGTTCTATGACAGCTGAATTAAAAGCGAAACCGTTGTTTTTACAACAGATATGTTATGCTCAGAAGTCTTATAATGAATTGCTAGCGAAACGAGCTCAGTGTGAAATAAACTCTAAATCTGAATTTCAAATTGTTGATAATTGTTTGAGATTCCGAGATCGTATCTGTGTTCCGAGAAATCCAAAGTTGATTCAGTTGATTTTGAATGAAGCACATAATAGTCGTCTATCCGTTCATCCGGGGAGTACTAAGATGTATCATGATTTGAAACGACACTACTGGTGGTCTGGTATGAAAAGGGATATTTCTGACTTTGTTTTGAAATGTTTAATTTGTCAGCAAGTGAAAATTGAACATCAAGTTTCGTCTAGGTTGTTACAACCAATTTTGATTCCTGAGTGGAAATGGGTCGTAGTTGACTGATTAACGAAATCTGCCCATTTTATTCCAGTAAGATCTGATTTCTCACTTGAGAGATTTGACGAGCTTTATATTGCCGAGGTTGTAAGATTGCACGGGGAGCCACTATCCATTGTGTCTGATAGAGATCCGAGGTTTACGTCGAGATTCTAGAAGAAACTGCAAGAAGCTTTGGGCACAAAATTGCATTTCAGTATAGCTTTTCATCCACAAACAAATGGTCAGTCTGAACGAATTATTCAGATTCTTGAAGACATGTTAAGATGCTGTATACTTGAGTCTTGAGCTTTGAATATTCGGCACATACAAGGCTTGATTGAGGTATGTTTTGAGCTTGATTTTTAGTGATTTTTACGTTTTTGTGATCGCTGCTTTGTATTCTAGCTAGCCCATGTATTAATTTTAAAATTTGATGATGATTTTGAGATGTTCCATTGATGTATTTGTGAGCTTTGTGTTGATAGTAGGTGAAATATGAAAGTTTAATGTTAGGTTAACATATTTTGTCTTTAAATTTTTGATGAATTTGAGTATTATGGACTAAATTGTGAAAATGAGAAATTGAAGGACTAAAATGTGAAATAAATGAAAAATGTGAGCTTGTATGAGCTAGGGGAAAATTTAGCCTAAGCATGGTATGATGAAATTGTGTTTATTTTGTGATTTTATGAAATAGAGACTAAAATTTCAAAATGTGCAAATGTGAGGGCTATTTTGTATAATGCCCTAAATATGTGTGTTTGGATTAAATTGAATGAATTCATGATTGAATGAATTGGGTTTAATATTATATAGATCAATAAAAGAGAGATTTGGATCAAAATCGAGGCAAAGACAAAGTGCTCGATTGGTCGACTTGTTTTGTAATTTCGACGTTCGAGGTAAGTTCATGTATAATATGGATTGTCTTAATTATGTTTATATGTTATGTAATGAGTGAAAATGTGAATGACGATTTAGTAATGCTAAATATGAGATTGAAGAGATGTGGCACTAAGTGTGCATGAATAAAATTGATACAGTGGTGAATGGCACTATGTGTGCGAGATAAAGAAAGCATCGACTATATTAATTAGCACTGTGTGTGCGATACCTAGACAAATTCAGTTTAATGTAAAGGCACTAAGTGTGCGATGATATTAAAGCTTTGACTAAGAAATTGGCACTAAGTGTACGAGTAAATCGAATGGTTAAAGAAGATCGAATGAATTGTGGTATTGAGCATTGAGTAGCAAAGGTGATCTTTAATTAAGTGTTAGCACAGGTATGTATGGAACCTATGTGGTTGATGATATCGTATATGAATAAATAGATGATTGTTTGAGTAATGACTATGAATGAGAATTGTATATCATTGTGAATTGAACCATGTGATAGTCTTTTGTATATTGAATTCGAATGGTTAAGTTAAATGTATTATATGACAAACATACTAAGCTTTTAAGCTTACTATGTGAAGTGTTTCTCTATTTTATAGTGTCTGTAACATCATGAATTGGGGCCTTTGCATTTTATGTATTTGTATGTGAATGCTATGTTTGGCATGCTAGTTTAAGATACTTTAGGGTCCAGGAATGAGTCAGGGATAAACCGGAACCTTGGTCAAATTTTTCTTTTTGGGCACCTTAGGGGAGAGTTAGATGGGATAGGACTTTAGGGTTGTTCTTGTGAGTATTTGACACAAGAAATGCCTTGGTCGAGTGGCAGGGAGGCGCCACTTAGGGGGCAAGGGAATGACGCCTCAGAGGAGCTGGCAGGGAGCAGGTTCGAGCTGCGAGGTCTCCCTTTTGGGGATTTCTTTTTTACGCCAAGATAGGGGAGAGTTGCACTCAGGTGGGACTCTGGTGGATGAGTGTTGAAGGGGTCAACATCTTTAAATGTGTGGAAGGGAGTGATTCAAGGAGTTTGAATCATTCAAACAAGTTTGAATGGGTGGTCAGGAGGAAATTGAGGAGGAAAGCAAGGGATTGAAGAGGTGTGAAATGTTAGCCGAATTTTGAAGTGGCTAGGTGTTGTTGGGCATTCGATTTTGGGGGTTAGCTTAGGGGTGGCCGATTGTTGGTGTTAGCTTAGGGCGTGTTGAATATTCGACTAGTTAGGGAGCATCTAGGGCCTTTTCCTCTCATTTTTTTTGTGTCGAAATCACACTTCTTAGTTTGCATTATTTCTTTTCTCTCAAATACCAAAACCGAGTGGCCTCCCAAGTTTCTTCTTTTCTACTTCCTAGTGTTTGGCCGAAACCTACATTGCTCTCTACTCATCATCTTTGTTCTTTCTTTTGCCAATAACATCTAAGCCAAACCCTCCTTTCATTTTGGTTCTTCTCTTCACTCAATTCCTTCTTGAGGCTGAAACTCTCAACTCTCTTCTCATCTCCAATTTCTTGCAAAAGTCGAATACCCCTTGTCCATACTTTCTTTCTTTCTCTTCTGCGTTTTCTCCTAATCTCCTTAGGAGCCGAAATCTATTTTCATCAATCCCCTTCTCTATTTGTTGTTCTCTAAGCCGAAACCTCAAACCCCATTCCCTATTCAATAATTCTTCTAGAAGCCGAAACTCCCAAGTTTTCATTTGAAGATCTTTATTTCTATTTTTGGCTTTTCTATTTGATTTTCTTCTAGTTGAACCTTTGCCGAATCTTCTCTAGAGTGGTGGGTTAAGGTAGGAGTCGATTTCTCTATTTTGGTTATCTCTCTTTCGGGTTCTCTTGCCAAAGCCGAATGGCTACTTGGCCTAATGTTTGGATGCTTGGCCGATTATAGGTGGAGGTGGTGTCGCATTCTTCTGATTTTCGGGATTCGTCTGGCTTGGGAATCAAGTCTGAAAGCTTGAGATTTGCTGATCTAGGTAAGGGTCTTAGCTTTAAGTGTTGATTTCTTTTTGATACGATTTCACTGCTTTAATCTGGTCTAGTGACCAAGGTTTGTTCATGGACTCAAATGTCAGCCAAGCGATTGGAGGGGTGGGACCTGTAAACCCAGCCCCTAAGTTTAAGAAGCGAGCAGTGTCAGCGGTTCGGGATTGGCCACCAGGTTGTGGGCCAGCTTCTGAGCAGAGTAGTAGGTAGATAGTGGTAGTGTCTGTCAACGATAGTGTCAACGTAGAGAGTATTGTGTTACTCATTATCAGGTGTGTAACTCTTGCACACTTTATATGTTAAATATATTTTATTTGTGTATGGCCAAAAGCCGAAGTGATGGTAGGGATTACTAAGTTACCCTTGTGGGTAAAAGCGAGGACTCCGGGTAAGTCTATTATGCTTTGCTATTAATAAAAGCACATGTTGAAACCTGAATGTGCCATGTTATTGAAATCGTTAAGCATGATCTTATCATAATGTAAAGCATGTACATGATATTGGGCTTAATGAGATGAGGAAGGTGAAAATATGATCTATCAGGCTGTCACCAATGGTTAGGTACCACAAGTGGGTTGGCCCCACATACTATCATATTGTGACTAAGTCTCAGTGGTTTGGAACCACCAGTGGTTAGGTACCACATATATTTCTGTGACTCGTCCTAGTGGTTTTGTACCACAGTAGGTTGGCCCCACATATTGATATAAGGGACTGTCACCAGTGGTTAGGTACCACAAGTTGGTTGGCCCCACATATATGATTATTTGTGACTTTTGTCACCAGTGGTTTGGAACCACCAGTGGTTAGGTACCACCAGTGGCTAGGTGCCACAAATTTGGGTAGACACAGGAGATGCGGATGGACATCTAGGTTGGTTAGGTTACATGGCATACATAATTTGCATATGAATCTGTGTGAGCGACTAGATTCTTGTGGATGGGGATTTACACACTGAGTCTCGGTGACTCACCCCTTTCGCTTATTTTTGCAGGTAACTTTTAGACTGCGAATATGGAGCCGGGGTGGACTCGAGGTGGCCATGCATGATATTTCGGTTTATTTTAAAAATAGTTATTTTGGATTTGCTTTGCTTTGAGTTAGATTTTGGTAATGTAACAAGGCCATCTAAATTTTTAACTTGGATTTATTTATTTTGTTGATTTTCTTAAATCTTGCTTTGAGCGTTAAGGCATGCCTAACAAATTACGAATCAGACGATTTTCAAAACTTAGAGAACTTCGGGATTTCCAAAATTTTACAATCGAGTGATTAATAATCGGGTATTTACAACAAGGCAACTCAATGTTTAGACTAAGACTCAAAATCGTTTTCAACTGCTCTCTCAATACAAACCCTGTTTTATAAAATCAACGATTCATTTTCAACTCAAGACGTCAACTCAGTTTTCAAAAACGTTTTCTTCCCTGTGACATGCCAGATTCAGTCGTAGCGTTTTAGCCGGGTTTGGGGTGTTACAGTGTTACTAAAGCTAGCTCGGATCCGGGGATCGTTAGCGACTCAATCACACTATTGGCCATCTATTTTGATACTTTTGGAAGTTGTAAATTTGGAATATGGCATGTATAGGCTAGTGATTATGGTATGTTTGAGATGTATAGATCTTGCCAAGTGATATGGCTTTATAGGTTAATGATTTTGGTATATGCTTTGGGTGTGTGAAAAGGATGGTTAATATGTGTATGTGTGTTCAATGTGAATGACCATTATGGCATGAATTAGTATAATGGAAATGGTATGTTTCATGTTTAGATTTGGGTAAGGACTAAATGATGAATGGATTATATGATTTAGGATTTGTAAGTTGAGTTGAAGTTGTATAGGGAAATGAATGATGATGTTAAGAGTTTAAACTATGCCATGTTTAGTATGTTTGGATTCCATTTGGTGTATGAAATTATATGGTTTGATGCTTATAGGTGTGACCCAAAGTGTGGGTAGCAAATTGGCCTTACAAATGGCCTATATTTGCCCACACAGTTGAGCACACGGGCATGTGGCTCGACCGTGTCTCTTAAAGTTGCATTTTAAAACAAGTTAGACTCGCACACGGGCCAGACACACGGGCGTGTGACAGGCCGTGTGAATTAAGTCAGTGTTGCGCATAGGTCAAGCACACGGGCGTGTCTTCGGCTATGTGGACAAGTCAGTATGTATGCCCTGTTTTGCCACGGCTTGACACATTGGTGTGTCTGAGGTCGTGTGCCTACCCACACGGGCGTGTGACCTCTGTAGCTTTGAAAAATGTTAAGTTTTTGGAAAAATTTCTTATGAGCTCGGTTTAGTCCCGACCCCTTTCTAATGTATGTTTAAGGTCTCGTAGACCTTATTAAGGGACTTAGTGACATTGTTTGATTATGATTTAATGATGTATGAACTATGAAGGTGAATGTTATGATTTGATTGGTAATGCCTCTTAACCCTAGTACGGCAACGGATACGGGTTAGAGGTGTTACATCACATGTGCTCTTAGCCTAAATATACTCTAATCATAAACACTTAAGCTTGATATAATTCCATCAAACCAACCCATAATAAACTTAAGTAATTACCATAAAATAACTTCATGCATAACCAAACTTAAACCATCACTAGCCATTCCAATGGATAGATTACAAAATGTAACGCCCCAAAAATCCTTAATATTTCTTTTTGTATGTTTGTGACAAAAATTTGTATATGCTTCAGTGATTAAGTGTTCTGGGAGTGTCTGAGAAGTCTTACCCTTATCGTCTCGGTGACTCGCGTTCGTGTTGGTAAGTTGAAATCGTTTGATTCTAATTTATTTGCAAGCATCCGTTTGATGGGGGCTCTTTTCTGTATTAGGTGAAGTCTAAGAGTCTGAGGTTAGCCAATCGGTGTTCTCATACTGCAAAATTGTATTTTCGCTCTAAGGTAAGCTACGTGAAGCTACATGAAGCTCTAGGTACAAGGTTGGACTTCAGTACTGCGTTCCATCCTCAGACAGATGGTCAATTTGAGAGGGTGATTCAGATATTGGAGGATATGTTAAGGGGTTGTGTAATTGACTTCCGAGGCAGTTGGGAGGAGTTTTTGCAGTTGGCAGAGTTTGGTTACAACAACAGTTACCAGTCTAGAATACAGATGGCACCTTACGAGGCACTCTATGGTCGTAAGTGTCGTACCCATTTGTGTTGGACTGGGTTAGGCGAGCAACGTGTTCTGGGCCCTGAACTGGTTTTTGATACTGAGGAAAAGGTCAGGTTGATTTGGGATCGAGTTGAGGAGGCATCTGATAGACAAAAATCGTATACAGATCTGAAGCGTCGAGAGATAGAGTATTCTGTGGGGGACTTCGTGTTTCTCAAGGTCTCACCATGGAAAATGGTACTGAGATTTGGTCGTAAGGGCAAGTTGAGCCCCAGATTCATTAGACCTTATAGCATACTGAGGCATGTGGGACTAGTTGCCTACTAGTTGGAGCTACCTCTGGAGTTTGAGCAGATTCATGGTGTGTTCCATGTCTCTATGTTGAGACGCTACCACTCCAATCCCACACATATTGTTCCAGTTGAGGAGATCGAGGTTAGGCCAGATCTGACCTTTGAGGAGGAGTCGGTGCAGATATTGGACCATGATGTTAATGTTCTGGGAAGAAACTCCATCCCACTGGCTAGGGTTCTTTGGCGTAATCATAGTTCTGAGGAGGCCACGTAGGAGCCTGAGGATGCAATGCGCTAGCAATATCCTTATCTTTTCTGATCAGATAAAATTTCGAGGCCAGAATTTTTTTAAGGGGGTAGAGTTGTAACACCCCAAAAATCCTTAATATTTATTTTTGTATGTTTGTGACGAAATTCTATATCTGCTTTAGTGGTTAAATGTTCTGGGAGTGTTTGAGAAGTCTTGGGTTCAAGCCTTAGCTTGGGCAAAATTTTGTTTTTATTTGAATAAACCTCTATCTTTTTGACAGTAGGCTTATAATTAAATAATTGGATAAACATGACAGAATGAGTTCGAGTCATGGCGTTGCTGGGGAGTGTTTTATTTTGCTTGGTGCAGTGTAAGTATTTGAGTGCCAGTAGAATTCTAATGCGTGTGGGCGGTTTGAGTGTTTGAAGGGTGTGGGGTGTTATGGCCGAATTTTGGGAGGATATTTTCGTGAGTTTTAAGGATTGTTTAGTGTTGGAACTGAATTCGAAGTACCCTTGGTACTCAAAATTTCGGCAGGGGTCATTTGGTTGGTGTTTTTGCTTTCTTTTTCCCTGCTTTTGTTTTTCTGCCGAAGAAGGCTTCTCCAACTTTTCCTCTGTCGACGATTTCTTCTTTTCTACCTCTTATCTCTACCATTTTGTTTTTTGGGGTCTTTTTCAACCAAAGTTCGGTCTTTCTTTTTCTTCTTTTCCAAGACTTGTGACGTTAGTGTTCCTCTTTTCCCCTAGGTTGCTAATTTCTTTTTCTCTCTTATCTCCTTGGCCGAACCTCTATTGATCCTTTTTGTTCTGCCGAAGTGCTGTTGTCCTCTCCGTTGCGATTTCCTCCCCTTTTTATGCCTTCTTTTTGATAAACCAAGCCTTACCCTCATCGTCTCGGTGACTCGTGTTCGTGTTGGTAAGTTGAAATTGTTTGATTCTGATTTATTTGCAAGCATCCATTTGATGGGGGCTCTTTTTTGTATTAGGTGAAGTCTAAGAGTCAAAGATCAGCAAATCGTTGTTCTCATACTGCAGAATCGTATTTTTGCTCTAAGGTAAGCGTGTCGTTGATCTTTTTGAGAATGGCCCGCTTTTGTTGGTATAAGTTGTGCACTGTTTCAACTGACTAATTGGCTGACTAACTGGTTAATTTTAGGTGGAGTTATCTCGGAGTGCAGTTTAGCTTCAACGAAATAAGGTGTGTAGCAGTACTCTACCAACGATATCAGCAAAATGTCGAAAAATGTGTGAACACAACTCGGCAAACGGAAATCAGTGAAAAGCCAAAAAGAGAATCTATCGACACCACACGGGCGTTCGGTCGCCCGTGTGATCGAACACGGGCGTGTGGTCAACAAGGCAGGCCATGTGCGATTTCATGCATCGGATTGAACTGGGCCGTGCGAGCCCCACAGGTGTGTGGGCCCCACACAAACAAACCACACGGGCATGTGGAAATTATTGGGCCAGGCTTTGTAATCCACAAGGTAAAGGCCATTTTGGGCTGTTTGGACCTCACGGGCATGTGGGCCCACATGGGCTCGAGGGCCCATATTCCCTGTTTGTCTGCTAAGGTTGCACTGGTCGCCCGAGACGACTGTGGACCTACTGTCGGGTCGGTAAGCTCACCTAGACCCCTAATTGACTGAATGACTGTTATACCCCTGTGTGATGTATATATATATGTACATGTATGACTATATGTTAGCATGCTATTTAAATTGTACTGAATGATACCATGGTATGTCGTGACATGATAGCATGATGCATTGCATGGGGATGGTTTTTACATTGATCGGAGGAAGTGTACTGAAAGGCTTCGAGCCTAAATTACTAGCAGCCCAGCTGCATATTTCTGTATAGTGCCACATTCGGTACTCTCTGGAGTGTAGGGATGGGTGGGTGGATAGAGGCTAGATGGGTAGGACTTGTGTATTGTTTAAATCTGCTATTGCACTGATCATTGATACTGTAATGGGCCAGGGCCCAAACACATGACTGTTCTGCACTGTGATGGGGTAAAGCCCAAACTGATATTGACACTGATACTGAACAGGGCTTAGGCCCAGACTGTGTTTGTTTTCTGTCTGTTTACTTATATGGTATTACACACTGAGTTTTTGCAAACTCACCCTTCTATTTTAACTGTACAGGTAATCCTCAGACATAGACGGATCGGTGCAACGGAGGACTCAGCGATGGCCACACGACCTATCTAATTCGATTTAGTATTTTACGATTTCGATTTAATTTTTGGGGTATTATACAGTAATAATGACCTCTTTGGATTTTTATTTTAATTTGGAATTCTGGTCATTTGATTTATAACTGCTAGTAGTAGGATAAGACGCGAGTTTTCAAAAAGACAAATGTTTTAGCAAAAATACCTCGAATACACAACCTATTCAAAAGCTTCCGCAATAAATAACATTTTGAAAATTAATAATGTTTTAAAAGTTAATTAACTTTTTGATAATGACTCACGTTTTGAAAATGAATGACACGTCTTGGAATCATCATAAAATAAAACAAAGAGGGTAAATAGAAAAGGGGTTTTCATCGATATCACACTTTACGAAAAACATTTCAATGTGACATCGCCATATTTGGCCATAGCATCTAGGCCAGGTTTGGGGTGTTACACAAAACATCACTTACAAGCCATCATTTGGCTAAATGAGCCTATACATGCCATTATACCAAAATGAGATAGTGGACAGTGTGATTGATGCTCCGACCGACCTTCAAACTTCGCGAGCTTACGAGCACTATAAAATAGGGAAAATTTAAACGGGGTAAGCATTTTCATGCTTAGTAAGTTCGTATAACGAAAAAATAAACTTAACGGTTATATTTAGTCATACAAGCATACATAGAAATACCATCCAAAATTTTTGGGTAATTTTACCTAAACATATACACTTAATCAAGAAAGTAAGTCACATAACATCATATGAATAACAAGTACACAGAGATGAGCTCATCGCATTATAAACATCTAGTTAGTTTCACTTTTTCATATTTCAAGAACTTTTCCCATTGAACTATTGAAATTTCGATGGACATTCGGGTAGTATACACATAGTATACATATCAACTATCTGTCAATTCATGTTCAAAAGTATCCACTTGGCATATTATCATAAAGCACACTCTCAAGCCATATAATTTATAACGGGATTACCAGTCCAGGCTAAATCCTTTCTATAGCATATGCTCTAAAGAGCTTAATTTGGATTACCCGTCCGGGCTAAATCCAATATATAACATATGCTCGAGAGGGCTTATTTCAGGATTACCCGTCCGGGCTAAATTCTATCCACAACATATGTAGTATTATACTTTTTTCAAGAAATCACCTTATTCCATCGAATTTCAACATCCAACTGGGACATGGCATTTTATCATCAATTTTTTGATTTGTGATTTTTTGATAAGGTATATCTTCACATACATATCAACACAATCATACAATTCAATGCAAACACATTAACGTACATATTTAGGTTATATGAATTTACCTTGACAATTGTTCGTATTTGAATTTTAACTAATTCGAAACCTTTTGTTCGGTCTAGTTCGGTAGCTGGTCTTTCCGGGTCTATATAAACAAATTTAACTATCCATTTATCACATTTCATATACATTTGCATTCAATTACATCCTAGGCAAAATTACCATTTTACCCCTATACTTTTCATAATTTCCAATTTCATCCCTAGGCTCGGAAAATGAAATTCATGGAATTTAAACCTCTTTCCAAGCCTACCCGAAACTTATATATTACATTTACAGCAGATACATTTCACAAATTTCAGAATTTTCCATGGGTTTTACCCAATTTTCATTTTAGTCCCTAAACCGAGTTTTCATCAAAAATTGCTTTGTAAAAGTTGTTTATCTACCAACAACCCTTCATTTTCTACCATAAATTTCTAATTATCAGCATATTCATCCATGACCCAAATTACATACCTTGATAACTTTTCAAATAAATCCCCTAAATAGAAATATTAGACTATCTCGATTCAAAAAATATAAAAATTACTAAAAACGAGACTTGAATTCGTACCTTTTTAAGCTTGAAAAGTTATATTCCTCTCTTCTAAGGTTTCCATAGAAATTTTGGGGAAGAAGATGAATAAAAAGATGACAATTTCCTTTTTAATTTTTTGTTATCTTTTAATTTTAGTGATTTCCAATTTAGTCCTTGCCCATTTCTAATTTTTCCATGGATGAATCACTAAATTACCTACTAACTTTTCTTCAATGGTCTAATTACCATATAAGGACCTTAAGTTTTGAATTCTATAGCTATTTGATACTTATAACTACTAGAAGACAACTTTTGCATTTTATGCAATTTAGTCCTTTCCTTAATTAAACATGCAATCGATAACATTTCCGTATCAAAATTTTCATATGACCTTCCTATAATAATGAAAATCATAAAATAATATTAAAACAAATTTTTTTTGGCTCAAACTTGTGGTTCCGAAACCACTGTTCTATCTCATCGAGATTGGCTGTCACAATCGGTGTAGCAATCATCGAGAATCCTTTTACAAAACGCCGATAATAGCCAGCTAATCCCAGAAAGCTTCTGACTTTAGACACATTTCTTGGTGGTTCCAGTCAACAACTGCTGAAATCTTGCTCGGGTCAACTCATATACCTTCCGATGAAACAATATGTCCCAAAAATTTTACTTCTCGGAGCCAAAACTCGCATTTATTGAATTTAGCATACAACAAATCTATCTAAATACGGTCTAAATATTAGATTCATCAAATCCATAAAAACTGCAGGAGCATTAGTTAATCCGAAAGGCATAATAAGAAATTCATAATGCTTGTACCTTGTTCTGAATGCAATTTTTGGCACATCTGAATCTTTAACTCGCAACTGATAATAGCCAGATCTCAAATCAATCTTCGAAAACACTGTTGCTCCTTTCAACTAATCAAAAAAATCATCAATTCTCTATAAAGGATACTTATTCTTAATCGTAACCTTGTTGAGCGGACGATAATCAATACACATTCTTATCAATTCATCTTTTTTCTTTTACGAACAGAACTGGTGCACCCCAGGGCGAAAAACTAGGTCATGCAAAACCTTTATCTGTTAACTCTTGTAAATGAGATTTCAATTCTTTCAATTCTATCAGAGCCATTCTGTATGGAGCTATCGATATCGGTGATGTTCCCGGTATTAAATCAATAGCAAACTCGACCTCTCTGATCGGTGCCAACCCAGGCAACTCTTCTGGAAACACATCCGGATATTCACATACCATTGGTACTGATTCAATCTTAGATTCAGATACTTTTTTATCCAATACATATGCAAGATAAGCATCACAACCTTTTCTCACATACCTCTGAGCTAACATCAACGATATCACATCGGCAATCCAATCGACTCATCTGGTTCAATTCGAAGGATTTCACTATTCTGACATTTCAATTCAAAAATCTTTTATCGACAATTCACAACAGCATCATGCAGCGTCAAACAATCCATACCAAGAATTACATCGAATTCATCAAATGGTAAAAGCATCAAATTTGTTGGAAAACAGTAACCTCGAGTCTAAAGGACAGTTCTTGCAAACTGTATCAACTAGAACATACTTGCCTAAGGGGTTCGATACTTTAATCACAAACTCAGTAGACTCAATAGGCAAACTCTTAATAGACACAAAATTCATACAGATTGTAACATCCCCAAACCCGGCCCATTTGTTACGACCGAATATGGTTATGTTATTGAGGAAAAGACGGTTGAAAATCTTCTTAACTTAGAATTTAAAATAGGAAAATTTACTATCTTTTTGAAACCAAGTTCTTTTGAAAACACAACCAAAACTTACATGTTATAAAACGTCTGAATCAACCTTAGTGAATATATAAAGCCCATTTGGATAATCAAGTTGTTGAAATAAATTTGCCTTCACTTAGCAATTCAAATAAAAATCCAACCATATCTTAAAATAATAATAAAATAGTTTCCAAAATACATGAAGATCTAAAGGCCCTTATTACATATTTTATTTAAAACCAAATACTTAAAGTAAACCTAAAACGTTTAAACTCTTCTTTCTGCATGGGCCACCATGTGTCCTCTCCGAACCCGATCCAACTACGCGTCACCTGAAATGGTTAATGAAAAGAGTGAGTCCACTGACTCAGTGCATAACCATAACCCATATTTCCATCCGTATGGGCTTGGCCCATACCCACACAGCCATCGAAACAACTCATGCAAGAATGCATCTCAGCCCAACCCATTGTCCAACCGTACACCAACCTTAGCAGACTCCCTGCCTAAGGCCGTGGCTAATCCACCACTGATCACATCGTGATCCATAAATCTTACCTCGGCAAACTCGCTGCTCGAGGCCGTGGTTGAGCCACCGATCAACCAAAGTGATCCAAATATCGTAATCTGTCTACGGTGATGCACATAGCCATCAACCGCCGAGATGGGCACCGAGCCAACACCTCCCTTGAGGTAGCACACAGCTAATCCCCAAGCGCTAATGTAGCCGGAGCTATCATTAGACCACGTACACCTTGTGTACACTTCCTCCTTCGTCGAATCAAGCCCAAATCCCATGCAACTATATAAATGCAACAAGTTAAGTCATCATATAACATAAGTATATAAATATTTATACATACATAAATACATCACAAATAATCTTACCATCACCAGTTCTCATAACTTATGCCATTATAAACGGCTTCCACACATAATACACATGTAACACGTTAGCAAACCAAAACCACAGAAATAGTGCGATGATTACGCACCTAAATGATACCAAAACCCGAAACGCTACTTCTGCTTCTGCACCCGCAGACTAACGGACTTACGAAAGGTTCCCAGCGATAGGCTCTTCTCCCCTACAATCGGCCTTGCTAACCACTACCCTTTGCTCTAACAAGAATCCACCACCACCAGGAAGTTCGGCTCAGGGACTTGCAACAAAAGTGGAGTAAGAGAATAAATGGTGATTCGGCAATGACTCTAAAATGGTGTTGAGATATTCGGCAATGGCAGGCTTTTAAGGGTGATTTCGGTTTGAAGCAAGGTCAAAGAAAAGGGGTGAAGGGAGAGGGGAAAATGGATAAGCCAACTTCCGGCTTTGGCTACAACAAAATGAAAGGAAAAGAAAGGGTGTTCTTGACTTATTTTCGGCAAGAGACTAAGGGAAAATAAAATAGAAGAAGCAAGAACTTTTAGTGAGGGAGAAAGCAAATGGTGAATGAACAATGAGCACCTCCCCCCTATTTATAATATTCGGCCAAGCTACAACCCCCCAAAAAAAATCCCTCAAATCTCTCCTACAACACCTCCCTTCCCTTCATTCAAAAATATTTGAAAAAGTCAACCTACCTAGCCAAATTCAAAAGCAAAGACCAAGTCTTTGTCCATCTTTTAAGCCTCCCAAAACCGTCCAACACTCTACCTAGATGACGCAAAAACAAAGCCCCCTGCTGCCCTTGCGAATCGAACACTGGCCCCCCTTTCCCTTGCACCTGAGGCGTCACCTTGCCAAGCTCTTAGTGGCGCCTCCCTTGCCACTCAAGCTGCCCAATCTTTGTGTCTAATTCACCCAAATAATTCTCTTAAGACACCCACAACCAAGCTCCCCCCTTTTAGCCCCTAAAACTAAAAATTTACCAAAGCAACCTACCTCCACCTAGGGTTCTCAAGACCCCTAAAACTAACCCAAACACACACTAAAGTGTGCCAACACCCGAGCTAAGCACCAAAAGCCTAACCCCTAAAACCGGGGTGTTACAATGCTACCCTCCTTAAAATAATTTCGTCCCCGAAATTACTTAGCTAACGAACATCTGTACAACCTATCTTACCACCTTCGCTTATGCTGCGCAACTCTGATTAACAAGTTTTATGCATTAGAAATTCTTGTTTCACTGTTTTATCCACGAGCAATTTTATGCAATGAAGTTTCCGAGAGTAGTTCTTTCGAGCAATCAAGTTCCACTTCCTACCCAGGGGTATTTCCGTCATTTTCCTATCGGGGTATATCGGTAATAACCAAAGCGATTCAAAAACTTTAATAAGTCAGGATATTTTTGAAATTCCAAAAAAAATTGAAGAGTATTTTTGAAAATTTCGCAAATTAAAGATATAGCAGGATTTTAAAAACCAGGGGTATTTTGTAATTTTTTGTCAACAGGGAAATTTTGTAAATTTCCAAAGTCGGAGTATTATTTTTGCCATACAGAAAATTGGGTACTTTTGCAAAAATAAGAAAATTTTATTAAACTTGGGGTTAAACCGAAAATTTTGAAAGTCAGGGGCATTTTAGTAATTTTTAACATAGGGGTATTTTCGTAAATTTTCACAAACCAAAATATCTTAATATTTCGAAACCTCAAGATTTTGATATTTTATAAAGTAAAAAATCATTTTATCAAAAGTTGAAGGTAGTACGGTAATTTTGCAATACAGGGGCATTTTTGTAATTTTGCCACTAGGGCATTTTGGGAAATTTTGTAAATCGAGACAACTTTTTTTCAAAATCTGATTTAGAGTTTTACAAACCAAAGGGGTAAAGTTGGAAAAAAAATTTTAAAACAGAAAGTTTTTTAAAAAAAAAAGCAAGGCTAGTTCCCTTTCGGGTTTTAATAATCGGTTTAGCCTATGAACAAGTCCTCTTGGTTAAGGTGAACCAAAGCTACGCACCAGGTAGGATTCCTGCGAAGAGGAGGTGAGTCACAAGGATTGCTTAAGTACCAAGCTCTTCTGGATCCAATCCTAGACATGCGTACCAAGGTTACCACACCTTAACTCGGCGACTTACTCCACAGGTTTGTTTAAGAGCTTTAAGTTTTATGCAAATGTTTGAGTAGTCTAATCCTAGGGTCCAACAGATCCTAGTATTCCATTCGACGAGCCCAAACTAAGCCCATAATAAATCACACCAACAAAACACTTCAAAAAGGTCCAAAGTACTTACCTGGTGGACTTCGGGCCGGAGACACAGGTGCCATGCCAGAATAACCTGAGAACCTTTTTATAAAAGCCCACATTTCAAAAAGCCCATTTTGAAAACTGTTTCGGGCCCAAAACCCTCAAAGCCGAGTTTTGAACCGGGCTCTGATACCAATCTGTAACATCCCCAAACCCGGCCCATTCGTTACGACCGAATATGGTTATGTTATTGAGGAAAAGACGGTTGAAAATCTTCTTAACTTAGAATTTAAAATAGGAAAATTTACTATCTTTTTGAAACCAAGTTCTTTTGAAAACACAACCAAAACTTACATGTTATAAAACGTCTGAATCAACCTTAGTGAATATATAAAGCCCATTTGGATAATCAAGTTGTTGAAATAAATTTGCCTTCACTTAGCAATTCAAATAAAAATCCAACCATATCTTAAAATAATAATAAAATAGTTTCCAAAATACATGAAGATCTAAAGGCCCTTATTACATATTTTATTTAAAACCAAATACTTAAAGTAAACCTAAAATGTTTAAACTCTTCTTTCTGCATGGGCCACCATGTGTCCTCTCCGAACCCGATCCAACTACGCGTCACCTGAAATGGTTAATGAAAAGAGTGAGTCCACTGACTCAGTGCATAACCATAACCCATATTTCCATCCGTATGGGCTTGGCCCATACCCACACAGCCATCGAAACAACTCATGCAAGAATGCATCTCAGCCCAACCCATTGTCCAACCGTACACCAACCTTAGCAGACTCCCTGCCTAAGGCCGTGGCTAATCCACCACTGATCACATCGTGATCCATAAATCTTACCTCGGCAAACTCGCTGCTCGAGGCCGTGGTTGAGCCACCGATCAACCAAAGTGATCCAAATATCGTAATCTGTCTACGGTGATGCACATAGCCATCAACCGCCGAGATGGGCACCGAGCCAACACCTCCCTTGAGGTAGCACACAGCTAATCCCCAAGCGCTAATGTAGCCGGAGCTATCATTAGACCACGTACACCTTGTGTACACTTCCTCCTTCGTCGAATCAAGCCCAAATCCCATGCAACTATATAAATGCAACAAGTTAAGTCATCATATAACATAAGTATATAAATATTTATACATACATAAATACATCACAAATAATCTTACCATCACCAGTTCTCATAACTTATGCCATTATAAACGGCTTCCACACATAATACACATGTAACACGTTAGCAAACCAAAACCACAGAAATAGTGCGATGATTACGCACCTAAATGATACCAAAACCCGAAACGCTACTTCTGCTTCTGCACCCGCAGACTAACGGACTTACGAAAGGTTCCCAGCGATAGGCTCTTCTCCCCTACAATCGGCCTTGCTAACCACTACCCTTTGCTCTAACAAGAATCCACCACCACCAGGAAGTTCGGCTCAGGGACTTGCAACAAAAGTGGAGTAAGAGAATAAATGGTGATTCGGCAATGACTCTAAAATGGTGTTGAGATATTCGGCAATGGCAGGCTTTTAAGGGTGATTTCGGTTTGAAGCAAGGTCAAAGAAAAGGGGTGAAGGGAGAGGGGAAAATGGATAAGCCAACTTCCGGCTTTGGCTACAACAAAATGAAAGGAAAAGAAAGGGTGTTCTTGACTTATTTTCGGCAAGAGACTAAGGGAAAATAAAATAGAAGAAGCAAGAACTTTTAGTGAGGGAGAAAGCAAATGGTGAATGAACAATGAGCACCTCCCCCCTATTTATAATATTCGGCCAAGCTACAACCCCCCAAAAAAAATCCCTCAAATCTCTCCTACAACACCTCCCTTCCCTTCATTCAAAAATATTTGAAAAAGTCAACCTACCTAGCCAAATTCAAAAGCAAAGACCAAGTCTTTGTCCATCTTTTAAGCCTCCCAAAACCGTCCAACACTCTACCTAGATGACGCAAAAACAAAGCCCCCTGCTGCCCTTGCGAATCGAACACTGGCCCCCCTTTCCCTTGCACCTGAGGCGTCACCTTGCCAAGCTCTTAGTGGCGCCTCCCTTGCCACTCAAGCTGCCCAATCTTTGTGTCTAATTCACCCAAATAATTCTCTTAAGACACCCACAACCAAGCTCCCCCCTTTTAGCCCCTAAAACTAAAAATTTACCAAAGCAACCTACCTCCACCTAGGGTTCTCAAGACCCCTAAAACTAACCCAAACACACACTAAAGTGTGCCAACACCCGAGCTAAGCACCAAAAGCCTAACCCCTAAAACCGGGGTGTTACAATGCTACCCTCCTTAAAATAATTTCGTCCCCGAAATTACTTAGCTAACGAACATCTGTACAACCTATCTTACCACCTTCGCTTATGCTGCGCAACTCTGATTAACAAGTTTTATGCATTAGAAATTCTTGTTTCACTGTTTTATCCACGAGCAATTTTATGCAATGAAGTTTCCGAGAGTAGTTCTTTCGAGCAATCAAGTTCCACTTCCTACCCAGGGGTATTTCCGTCATTTTCCTATCGGGGTATATCGGTAATAACCAAAGCGATTCAAAAACTTTAATAAGTCAGGATATTTTTGAAATTCCAAAAAAAATTGAAGAGTATTTTTGAAAATTTCGCAAATTAAAGATATAGCAGGATTTTAAAAACCAGGGGTATTTTGTAATTTTTTGTCAACAGGGAAATTTTGTAAATTTCCAAAGTCGGAGTATTATTTTTGCCATACAGAAAATTGGGTACTTTTGCAAAATAAGAAAATTTTATTAAACTTGGGGTTAAACCGAAAATTTTGAAAGTCAGGGGCATTTTAGTAATTTTTAACATAGGGGTATTTTCGTAAATTTTCACAAACCAAAATATCTTAATATTTCGAAACCTCAAGATTTTGATATTTTATAAAGTAAAAAATCATTTTATCAAAAGTTGAAGGTAGTACGGTAATTTTGCAATACAGGGGCATTTTTGTAATTTTGCCACTAGGGCATTTTGGGAAATTTTGTAAATCGAGACAACTTTTTTTCAAAATCTGATTTAGAGTTTTACAAACCAAAGGGGTAAAGTTGGAAAAAAAATTTTAAAACAGAAAGTTTTTTAAAAAAAAAAAGCAAGGCTAGTTCCCTTTCGGGTTTTAATAATCGGTTTAGCCTATGAACAAGTCCTCTTGGTTAAGGTGAACCAAAGCTACGCACCAGGTAGGATTCCTGCGAAGAGGAGGTGAGTCACAAGGATTGCTTAAGTACCAAGCTCTTCTGGATCCAATCCTAGACATGCGTACCAAGGTTACCACACCTTAACTCGGCGACTTACTCCACAGGTTTGTTTAAGAGCTTTAAGTTTTATGCAAATGTTTGAGTAGTCTAATCCTAGGGTCCAACAGATCCTAGTATTCCATTCGACGAGCCCAAACTAAGCCCATAATAAATCACACCAACAAAACACTTCAAAAAGGTCCAAAGTACTTACCTGGTGGACTTCGGGCCGGAGACACAGGTGCCATGCCAGAATAACCTGAGAACCTTTTTATAAAAGCCCACATTTCAAAAAGCCCATTTTGAAAACTGTTTCGGGCCCAAAACCCTCAAAGCCGAGTTTTGAACCGGGCTCTGATACCAATCTGTAACATCCCCAAACCCGGCCCATTCGTTACGACCGAATATGGTTATGTTATTGAGGAAAAGACGGTTGAAAATCTTCTTAACTTAGAATTTAAAATAGGAAAATTTACTATCTTTTTGAAACCAAGTTCTTTTGAAAACACAACCAAAACTTACATGTTATAAAACGTCTGAATCAACCTTAGTGAATATATAAAGCCCATTTGGATAATCAAGTTGTTGAAATAAATTTGCCTTCACTTAGCAATTCAAATAAAAATCCAACCATATCTTAAAATAATAATAAAATAGTTTCCAAAATACATGAAGATCTAAAGGCCCTTATTACATATTTTATTTAAAACCAAATACTTAAAGTAAACCTAAAATGTTTAAACTCTTCTTTCTGCATGGGCCACCATGTGTCCTCTCCGAACCCGATCCAACTACGCGTCACCTGAAATGGTTAATGAAAAGAGTGAGTCCACTGACTCAGTGCATAACCATAACCCATATTTCCATCCGTATGGGCTTGGCCCATACCCACACAGCCATCGAAACAACTCATGCAAGAATGCATCTCAGCCCAACCCATTGTCCAACCGTACACCAACCTTAGCAGACTCCCTGCCTAAGGCCGTGGCTAATCCACCACTGATCACATCGTGATCCATAAATCTTACCTCGGCAAACTCGCTGCTCGAGGCCGTGGTTGAGCCACCGATCAACCAAAGTGATCCAAATATCGTAATCTGTCTACGGTGATGCACATAGCCATCAACCGCCGAGATGGGCACCGAGCCAACACCTCCCTTGAGGTAGCACACAGCTAATCCCCAAGCGCTAATGTAGCCGGAGCTATCATTAGACCACGTACACCTTGTGTACACTTCCTCCTTCGTCGAATCAAGCCCAAATCCCATGCAACTATATAAATGCAACAAGTTAAGTCATCATATAACATAAGTATATAAATATTTATACATACATAAATACATCACAAATAATCTTACCATCACCAGTTCTCATAACTTATGCCATTATAAACGGCTTCCACACATAATACACATGTAACACGTTAGCAAACCAAAACCACAGAAATAGTGCGATGATTACGCACCTAAATGATACCAAAACCCGGAACGCTACTTCTGCTTCTGCACCCGCAGACTAACGGACTTACGAAAGGTTCCCAGCGATAGGCTCTTCTCCCCTACAATCGGCCTTGCTAACCACTACCCTTTGCTCTAACAAGAATCCACCACCACCAGGAAGTTCGGCTCAGGGACTTGCAACAAAAGTGGAGTAAGAGAATAAATGGTGATTCGGCAATGACTCTAAAATGGTGTTGAGATATTCGGCAATGGCAGGCTTTTAAGGGTGATTTCGGTTTGAAGCAAGGTCAAAGAAAAGGGGTGAAGGGAGAGGGGAAAATGGATAAGCCAACTTCCGGCTTTGGCTACAACAAAATGAAAGGAAAAGAAAGGGTGTTCTTGACTTATTTTCGGCAAGAGACTAAGGGAAAATAAAATAGAAGAAGCAAGAACTTTTAGTGAGGGAGAAAGCAAATGGTGAATAAACAATGAGCACCTCCCCCCTATTTATAATATTCGGCCAAGCTACAACCCCCCAAAAAAAAATCCCTCAAATCTCTCCTACAACACCTCCCTTCCCTTCATTCAAAAATATTTGAAAAAGTCAACCTACCTAGCCAAATTCAAAAAGCAAAGACCAAGTCTTTGTCCATCTTTTAAGCCTCCCAAAACCGTCCAACACTCTACCTAGATGACGCAAAAACAAAGCCCCCTGCTGCCCTTGCGAATCGAACACTGGCCCCCCTTTCCCTTGCACCTGAGGCGTCACCTTGCCAAGCTCTAAGTGGCGCCTCCCTTGCCACTCAAGCTGCCCAATCTTTGTGTCTAATTCACCCAAATAATTCTCTTAAGACACCCACAACCAAGCTCCCCCCTTTTAGCCCCTAAAACTAAAAATTTACCAAAGCAACCTACCTCCACCTAGGGTTCTCAGGACCCCTAAAACTAACCCAAACACACACTAAAGTGTGCCAACACCCGAGCTAAGCACCAAAAGCCTAACCCCTAAAACTGGGGTGTTACACAGATATATGAATGAGTCGATCCAGGATCTATCAAAGCAATCACATTAGTGTCATAGAGAGAAAATGTACAGGTGATAACATCAGGTGACGAAGCATTTTCACGAGCACGAATAGCATAAGCTCTAGCTGGTGCTCTAGTCTTAGATCTCACAGCAGAGTCCTTTGTTGTTCCTTTGCTACTGGACACATTTTTTGTATTTCTAAGTGGTTTTCCTCTAGCAGTTGTATTACGCGATCTTGCATTCTGATATCTATCTTTCTCGGGTAACTTAGGACAATCTCAAATGAAATTATCTTGCTAGCCACATTTAAAACAACATTTATTACTCATCCAACAATCTCCAAAATTTCACCTTCCACATTGTTGACGCTCGAGTTTATTGTTTCTCACACTACCCACACTCGACACTGAAGTAGCCTAAGCTTTAGGACTAGTGTATTGCTTTCCACGATCTCTATTAGAATACCTCGCTAAAGCTGTTGAACAATTATACGAATCCCATGATCTCTTCGACGAGGATTGATAGGGTTTATTCATCGGTCTCTTCCTCGAATCTTTAGCTTCAAAATTAGCTTTTCACTTTTCTTTTCCAAGTTCTTTGGCTTTGCAAGCTCGATCAACTAACACAGCAAATTCCTTCAATTCCAGGATCCTGACTAGTAATTTGATGTCTTCACTCAATCCGTCTTCGAATCTCTTACACATAATTGCCTCAGTTGAAACACATTCTCGAGCATATTTACTAAGTTTCACAAACTCTCTCTCGTACTTAGTTATAGAAATTCGGCCTTGTTTCAATTCCAGAAATTCCTTGCGCTTCTGGTCGATAAAACCCTGGCTTAAATATTTCTTTCTAAACTCGGCTTGAAAGAATTCCCACGTGACTCATTCTGTAACAGCCCTATTTAAGGGCTAGTCAGAACAGTGGTTCAGAACCACTAATCCAAGGTTAGAGAAAATTATTTTCATAATATTTTATGAGTTAGAGTATGATTGTATAAGTACATGAAAATTTTGGTGCTTTAATTTTAGCGATTTCATGCTAAATCGCGAGAAAGGACTAAATCGCATAAAGTGTAAAAGTTCAATTTTACAAGCTAAAGGTGCTTAATAGCCATAGAATGTTAATTGGAGGTCCCAAATGTGCAATTAGGCCTTTTTTTAAGAGGTGGCCGGCCATAGGGGGACAAAGAAGTCAAAATTAGCCAAAGTTGGTGTAGTAGGTGGATGAAATGGATGAAATAGAATAAAATAAAGAAAGAAAAGATATCATCCTTTCTCCTTCACTCATCCACTAAAAATTAGCAGCAAATAGGGGTTTTGAAAGCTCAAAAATTTCAGCAAACTCTTCTCCTTACAAGTAAGTGTTCTAGTGATCATTTCCTGATAATATTTGTACTTTTGGAATCCCTAAAGCTTAAGCTTTCTAAAGAGGGGACTACCTTGCAAAATGGTTGAAAGATTAGAGTTTTTCCATGTGATCTTTTAATTTGTTTGCTACATTTTTATGGAAGAAAATGGGTCTTAGTTGTTAAATGAACAACTTTTGTGAAAGGTGTTACCATGAAAACACCTAAAAGGACCTTTTTGTAAAGGTTGTAAAATATGTAGTAAATGTGTGAAATGTTGAGTTTTGATGGTAGTAATAAGAGGAATAAATGTTCATCTAGGCTCGTTAAAAAGAGAAATTTGATTAGAATTGATTCTGAGCCTAGGGGTAACATGGTCATGGTCATTTTACCAAAGCCTAAGGGAAAAATAGTAATTTTGCCAAAGCATGATTATTGAAATGCATTTATTAATGTGATGATTAAAATGAGCTAATTTGCTATTATAGAGCAAGAAGAACCAAGAATCAACCTCGAACGGGGAAAGAACAAAATATCGGACTAGACCGACAATCTAGCCTATTTTGAAAACGAGGTAAGTTTGTATGTGATAAATTCAACAATTATGCCAGCATGTTTGAGAATGTTTGATATTATGATGATACATGATATTCTACTAAATTGAGTAAGTTGAGATGTTGAAGTCCTAGTTGGACTATAATGAATGTGAAAACACTATCATTGAGACATGAGATGGATAAGGTCCCGTATAAGACCATGTCGGGGACATGGCCTCGGCACCGAACTGAGATCCCGTATAAGACCATATCTTGGATATGGCTTCGGCATTGAATATGATAAAAAAATCGTATAAGACCATATCTGGGATATGGCATCGGTATTCGGAGATGATCCATGTGAGACCACATCCAGGATGTGGCATTGGCTTCGCGTTTATGCTAATGATAATGAATATGCATATTTGAGTATCCCTAATGATTTGTTGGAATCAATAGATCACCTTAGAAATAGAAATGAGAATTGTATTAAAGCTATGTGATTGAGTTAACACAGGTACCCGTGAATAATTCACGAAGAACATTTACGATATGTGGCATGGTGTGTGCTAGATAAGGGCAAGTATGAGTAAGTATGGCAAGGAGCCTTTGACTTTGTGTGTGGTTATTTAATGCCATGGATGGATATTGTCATGAGCTTATTGTTGCTATTTATTTCCATGCAAACTTACTAAGCTTTATGCTTACCCATTTCATTGCTCGTTTCCTTGTAGTATTGCCAAGTTAGCTCAAGAATTCACGGACGCTTGAGTTAGAGATCACAGTATCGACCACTTTTTGGTATAGCCAAATTAGACTTATTTTGAGTATGGCATGTATGGGACTTGAATGTTTTGGTTATGTCATATTTGCAAGCCAAATGTGTTGGCTACTATGGTTATTTCAAT
Source organism: Gossypium australe (assembly GCA_005393395.2). Lineage (NCBI taxonomy): Eukaryota > Viridiplantae > Streptophyta > Magnoliopsida > Malvales > Malvaceae > Gossypium > Gossypium australe. The sequence goes on from CM016616.1 coordinate 91,341,660, forward strand.
TCATTTTGTAAAGGTCATTAAAGTTGGGCCAATACTTGACTAGTTCTTATATATATAGTCATTGAGGATGAATCATGAATTTATGCTTGATTGAGTTCGTAAGTATGGTTGCTATGTAGGGTGCCATTTGGCTTAGAATATAGCCTTTTTAATGTCCAAACGAGTAGACACACGGGTGTATGTGTCTAGGTCGTGTGTGATACATGGTCAGCCCCATGGGTGTGTTGATCGGTCGTGTATCCCCTTGTGAGCTAGGTTTATAAGTCAGTATGCTCAGTAGTAAACACACAGGCAAAGACACGACCGTGTGGGAGGCACGGCCTCAGACATGGGCGTGTGCCCAGGCCGTGTGAAGTCTGCACCTGAATTTAGGAATTTAATTCGACATATGGCCTAAGGACATGGGCGTGTGCCTTAGTGTGTGACCTTAGTGAGGTGGTGACGTCATAATCAGAATGCCAAGGTTTTGGCACACAGGCATGTCAAGGCCATGTGAGGAACACGGGCTAGGGACACGGGCGTGTGTCTAGCCGTGTGAAATAAGTCAGTGTCGACCATGGGTGAAGAACACGGGCATGCCTCAGGGCCACACGGGCGTGTGGCCCCTATTTGGACAAAAATTTTCTAAGCATGTAAAGTTCTCGGTTTAATTCTGAAATCTCCTGGAAGTATGTTTAGGGCCTCGTAGACCCCGAATGAGTAGGTTATGAGTTTAAATGGAAAGTTTCTAAGCTGCAGCAAAATTTTATAGCCCGATGTGTTATGTTTAAGCAAGTTAATTTAGGCAATGCCTCCTATCTGATTCCGGCTTCGAACACCGGTAAGGGGTGTTACACATTCTCTCGGTACCACAGATATTAAAGTATTCCACCATTGATACCCAGTGTCTCTCAGAAGTGATACGGCACATTTAACACATTCAGCAGGTGTGCACGATAGTTCATCAAATACTCTAATTGTATTCTCAAGCCAAAACTCGGCTCTCTCAGGATCGTCATCAACAGTAGCTCTGAATTCTTTAGCCCTGTATTTTCAGAATTTATCAACAGGCAGCTTATTCAATCGTAGAGGTTTCAAACCTTGAGGAGCTACGTGAACAGATTGGGGAATAGGTGGGGGTAGAGGTTGTTGAGCAGCCAGATTTGTTAGAACAAACTCCGTGAACCATTCATTCATCCTTTGGAAAAAGGCTTCCTTGGCCTCTCCTCCCTAACTACCCGATACGGGTCTCGACTCAGATTGCACTACTCCGTGAACGGAGGCTGGCGCATTACTCTCAACATCATCAACAAAGCTCAATTGGGATCCATTTACTATATAAAACACGATTTAAAACTGTAAGGAGATATCACACTATCACAAGTTATAAATGGCATGCATAGCTAGACTCTCACATACGGTACCTAGTCCCAGAATCGACTAAATTGTAGCTCTGATACCAATAAATGTAACACCACTCACCCGTATTTAACGACAGAATAGGGTTATGGAGCATTACTAGACTTATACACAAATAAACATACATTTCACATAAATTTTCCATTTCCAAATAAACATCTTTCAGAATCAATCATATTGTCCCTAATACGAGCCTACGAGGCCCAAAACATACTATAAAGAGTGGTTCGGGACTAAACAGATAATTTAAGAAACTTTTATAAAACTTAGAAATTTTTTCAAAATACAGAGGACACACGCCCGTGTGGCCCGGCCGTGTGTCTCACACAGCCAAAGACACGCCCGTGTCACAGGCCGTGTGGACATTCGAAATGGGATCACATGGTCGTGTCATAGCCCGTGTCCGGCCTCGTGTAACTCTCTGACTTGGGTCACAGGGCCAACACACATGTCCGTGTGACTAGCCCGTGTGCCCTTTGAAATGGCCTCACACGCCCGTGTGCCAGGCAGTGTGCTAGGCCATGCCAATCCTGTAGGGTATACTTACTTATGCCGCACAACCAAGTCACACGCCCGTGTGCTCGGCTGTGTGGAGCATAATGACTTGAATTCTAATTTAACACCAGGTGGCACATAGCCGTGTAACCTGATTGTGTGTTGCACATGGCTGAGGCACATGCCCGTATCTCTGCATGTGTTGACAAAAAAAGGCTATTTACCAAGCCATCTTGCCACCCAAATTTGTATACACCTACATTAAACCAAATGGCACCAAAACATGGCATAAATAGGCATTCATCCAATCTCAAATAAACATAATTCATGCCATAACAATACTAACAAGACAAGGTACACAAATACCACAATGTGTCATTCAATTTCATACCAAAACTCATAATCTGAAATCATTTATATAACCACTTTCAAATATGCATTATTTTCCTAGACTCACTAGCAATCCAATATTCAAAAACTCAACCATTTGACATTCATAATACCTATTTATAACAAACATCTTCTATCAATAATCAACCACACCTCATAAGACCAAATACACACATATATATGAGCAAAATATGCCAAAAAATAAGCCAAATCACATGGCTAAAATCATAACACATCCATCACCATTTACAAGCCAACTCCAATAGTTAAATGCATTACCAAAATATATCAAAATGACCAAACTCCTATACATGCCATATAACCATAAACATAGATTCAAAAGTACCAAAGTGATAGCTTGATAGTGTGATGAGATCTTCGACGATTCCTGAATCCGAGCTAGCTTTGATTTCACTATAAAACACGTTAAGCTATAAAGCTGTAACACCCCTAACCCGTATCTGTCGCCGGACTAAAGTTAAGAGGCATTACCGAACATATCAGAACAATTTACTCTCATTTCACAATATCAATCATACAACATCATTTCATAATGATTCATACACATATAATCCCTTTAGAAAGTCTATGAGACCTTAAACATGCTTTAGAGAATGTTCAGGACCAAACCGATCTCATACATAAACTTTGCGAAACTTAGGAAATTTCTCTTTTAAAACAGGGCACACGCCCATGTGGCTAGGTTGTGTGCCTCACACGGTCGTGCCTTGGACCATGTCTCAGCCCGTGTGCAGAACTGACTTGAATCACACAGCCTGTCACACGTCCGTGTGTCTGGCCCGTGTGCAACACTGACTTGATTCACACGGCCTGTCACACGCTCGTGTGTCTGGCTCGGGTGCAAGTCTGACTTGCTTCAAATTGGAACATTGAAGGACATGGTTGAGACACACGTCCGTGTGCTCAACTATGTGGACAATTATAGGCTATTTACAAGGCCAAATTGCCACTCATTTTGGGTCATATCTACAAGCATCAAACAAACATCAATTCATATCCCAAAGGCAACCAAAAACATACCAAATCATTCAGAATTTGACCTGTAATAACATCCTTCATTTCCATATACAAATCCAACTCAAACATACCAATTCAAAGGACCAACTTCACATAAAAAACATGTGATTCATACATCATATTACTCCATTTCAATTCATAGTATTTCTCAAATCAACCATGAAACTTACCAAAATTGACCATTTCTTTAGGCTATTCATGAGCACATCAAAACATACCAAATTTTGCATCACATAGCATGCACTAAATTCACTCTATAATCACATTCATTATCAAGCCATATCACATGGCTATATTTACACATTTCAAAACATAATCAAAGTTCTCTAGCCTATACATGCCATACTTCAATATGTACATTTTCAAAAGGTACCAAAATATAGTTCAATAGTGTAGTGATGATCCTCAACGATCCCTGAGCTTTCGATAGCTTCGATAATCTATAAAACAATTAAAACACACACAAAGTAAGCTTATAAAAGCTTAGTAAGCCATATACAAATAAACTCATCACATAAACAATTACAAACCACTTGCTTATAAACATATCACATTTTCATATAGCTCACATATCAAATGATCATATTCATACTTATCTTCCATTGCCAAATTTCATATACATTTCATACGTACCTAAAATGGATACATATTCAATCATATCTCAGAATGCCCGTTGAACCATTCAAAATCAAATAGGATACTCGGATAGCTCGAAAAGCTCGTACAATGCCAACATCCAAGACATGGTCTTACATGTAATCAATATCAATGCCACTGTCCCAGACATGGTCTTACACGAAATCAAATACGATGTCGATGTCCTAGACACGATCTTACACGTAAATCACAAATCGATGCCAACGTTCCAGACGTGGTCTTACACAATAACTCATATCAGAATCCTATGTCATGACATACATACCCTAACTACTTCCTATGGTTCGAACGGGACTTTTCGGACAATGTCACATTATCGAAACTTTCCTGAATTTCAAATATTCAGTTCAAATAGCCATATATCACAATTCATTCACATATAAGCAATAATAATTCAATTCAAACACATTTATTTGTATATCGACTTACCTCGTACGGATTCGAATGGAAATAAACGCTTACTTGACCACTTTAGATTTCCCCCGATCTAATTCTGTTTTCTTTGGTTCTTGATCTATACACATTCAAATTTAGCTTATTCATTCACCAAATCACTCAACTGAACCCATATACACATATTTAGAGATTTTTATGTAACACCCCTAACCCGTAACCAATGTCGGTCTAGGGTTAAATGCATTACCGGACAAATCGGAGTCTTTTACAAACATTTCATAATATAATTCAATGAATAGAATAAAGTTGTCCCTTAAATAGGTCTACGAGACCTTAAGCATGCTTTATAAATGGGCCGAGACTAAATTGAACACATAAAGAAATTTTCAAAAATTTAAAAATTTTCTAAGTTACAGAGGTCACACGCCCGTATGGGTAGGCCGTGTGCCTCCCACGGCCTCAGACACGACCGTGTGTCTAAGCCGTGTCAAAACAGGGCATACATACTGACATGTCCACACGGCCGTGAACACGCCCGTGTGCCTCACCCGTGGTCACTACTGACTTGCACACACGGCCAGTCACACACCCGTGTGTCCAGCCCGTGGTCAACAATGACTTGATCCACACGGCCAGTCACACGCCCATGTGTCTAGCCCGTGGTCAAATCTGACTTGTTTTGAAATACAACCACGAGGGACACGGTCGAGCCACACGCCCGTGTGCTCAACCATGAGGGCAATTATAGGCCATTTGCAAGGCCAAAATGCCACCCACACTTTGGGTCATCCCTACAAGCACATACAAGCGCCATTCCAACACTTATAGCAACCAAAAACATACCAAAATTGACCATCTATTATACTCATTCAAGAACATTTCATCACAACATCTTATATGCCAATTAGCCCAACTAAATCACAAGTAAATCCAAGCGTGATTCATCCACAACTTACCACAATAATAAGACATCTTCTCATCATTGATATACCAAACTTTGCATCAATAAGCTTACCATTACTTTGACCATTTCATTAGTCATTAAACCATACCAAACAAAGCATCATATAACATGACTACACATTCATATCACAACTATTTCTCTAGCCATATCACATGGCTATACACATATCTCAAACATAATTCAAAGTGACTAGCCTATACATGCCATACTTTAGTATATACATTTTCAAAAGGTACCAAAATAAGATTGGGTAGTGTGATGACGATCCTCAATGATCCCCAAGAGTTTCGTAGCCTTAACGATCTATAAAACAAAGCAAACACACACAAAGTAAGCTTTCAAAAGCTTAGTAAGCCATATACGAATAAACTTATCATATAATCATTTATAAACATAGCAATTTAAATCATAAACATATCTTCATTTCAAACACATAGATGTCTTTTTAGTTCAATTGGTTTGCCATTGCTTACCAACATATCATAACTTAAGCATTTCTTTTACTCATATGTCAAACATACATTTATCACACTTCTTTTTTCATTGCATCTATGTACATATTTACTCACCTTCCATGCCTATTCAAAGCATATACATCAAATTTACCTGAGATGATTACACAATTCATGTAGTCATTCATTTCTCGGACTTGCCCGTTGAACCATTCGGAATCAAATAGGATACTCAGAGTACTCGGAATAGTCGTACAATGCCAACATCCCAGACGTGGTCTTACATGTACTCAGATATCGATGCCACTGTCCCAGACAGGGTCTTACACGAATCAAATACGATGCCAATGTCCCAGATGTGGTCTTACACGACATCACATATCAGAAACCTATGTCATGACATATGTAATCCTATCTATTTCTAGGTTCGTACGAGACTTCTTGGACATTAATACATTGTTGATACTTCCTCAGATTTCCTATATTTATCATAACGTACACATTCATCACAATGAAATTTCATATGAACATACATAAATCAATACAAATACATTTATTTGTATATAGACTTACTTTGGATTCAGATAAATGGAAACAAAAGCTATTTAACTATTTTCGACTTTTCTCGATCTAAATTCATTTTCTTTGGTTCTTGATTTATACACATTCAAATTTAATCCATTTATTCACCAAATCATTCAATTCAATCCAAAAACACATATTTAGGGCAATTTACAAATTAACCTTCATATTTTCACATTTTGACATTTTAGTCCCTATTTCATAAAATCACAAAATACACAAAATTCAATACAGCCCATGCTTAGCCGAATTCTCACTAGCTTCATACAAGTCCATACATTTCGTTTATTTTATATTTTACTCCCTCAAAATATTATTTTCTCAACTAAGTCCAAATTACTCAAATTCATCAAAAATCCAAAGACAAACTATGTTAATCTAACACATATTTCATATTTCATCACCAAACATCACAAAACTCATGAATTCTTCAATGGCATATTTCAAAGTCATCATCAATTCACAAAATTGAAACATGGGTTTTGAAGAACATGAAGCAACGATTACAAAAACGTAGAAATTATCAAAAGCTCTTTCTTTTTCTTTTTCTTTCCATTTTCGGTGGATGAACACACTTATCATGGCATTTTAATGTTTGTTTTATTTTAACATATAATAATTCAAGAATTATCATTTTATCCATCATAAAATAATGCATAAACCTTTTTACCTCAACCATCCATTCTAAAGTTTAATGGCCAATTTACAACAACAGGGCTTATATATAGAAAGACACATCAATTAGGCACTTAATCAAATAGAATGTTACTTTTACATTTTATGCGATTTAGTCCTTTTATTAAATTAAGCACACAAACGGACAAATTAATTCACGAAACTTTCACACATGCTTAATCACATACCATAAGCACGGAAAAATAATATTAAAATGTTTTTTCTGACTCGGGTCTGTGGTCCCGAAACCACTATTCCAACTAGGGTCTAAACCGGACTGTTACAATTCTCCCCCTTAGGGATTTTTGTCCTCGAAAATTTTACCGTTGAATAGATTCAGATATTGTTGTCTCATAGAATCTTCAAGCTCCCACGTAGCCTCTTCAATTCCGTGTCGATGCCACAACACTTTCACTAACGAGATTTTCTTATTTCTCAATTCTTTCACCTGCCAATCTAAGATACAGATCAGTTCTTCCTCGTAAGTCATATCGGACTGGATTTCAATCTCAGATGAAGAAATTACATGTGATGGGTCAGATCTGTATCGTCTAAGCATTGACACGTGAAATACATTATGAATCTTTTCCAACTCAGGTGGCAACAATAATCTATATGCTACAGGTCGATACGCTCGATAATTTCATATGGCCTGATGAACCTCGAACTCAATTTCCCTTTACGTCAAAATCTGTGTACTTTTTTCCACAGAGATACGTTCAAAAATACTTTATCACCGATCTCAAACTCAATATCCTTTCGTTTCAAATCTGCATAAGATTTCTAACGATCACAGGCTACTTTCAGACTATCAGGAATCACCTTCACTTTCTGTTCAGTGTCTTTTACCGAAAAATCAAAATCTTTTACAGACATTTCATAATATAATTCAATGAATAGAATCAAGTTGTCACTTAAACAGGTCTATGAGACCCTAAGCATGCTTTAGAAAGGGGCCGGGACTAAACTGAACACATATGGAAATTTTTAAAAATTTAAAAATTTTCTAAGTTACAGAGGTCACAAGCTCGTGTGGGCAGGCCGTGCGCCTCCCATGACCTCGGACACGCCCGTTTGTCTAAGCCGTGTCAAAATAGGGCATACATACTAACTTGTCCACACGGCCGTGGACACGCCCGTGTGCCTCACCCGTGGTCGCTACTGACTTGCACCACATGGCCAGTCACACGATCGTGTGTCCAGCCCATTGTCGACACTGACTTGATCTACACGACAAGTCACATGCCCATGTGTCTAGCCCGTGGTCAAGTCTGACTTGTTTTGAAATACAACCACAAGGGACACGGTTGAGCCACACGCCCGTGTGCTCAACTGTGAGGGCAATTATAGGCCATTTGCAAGGCCAAAATGCCACCCATACTTTGGGTCATCTGTAACACCCCTAGACCCGGCCCGGACATTATGGTCAAATCTAGGAATGTCACATCGAAGGTACAATTTCAAACGATTTTGCTAAGTTAAAATTTAAGGCCTAAAAGCCCAAAATCCTTAAATTTTGTTAAGTAATGATAAAAGTCCATTTTATTATTTTAAGTATTTCAGAAACCATGTTAGACATAAGAAATTTACTCAGGTTTAATAACTAAGTAAACAATTGAAACAATAATAACAAAACTCAAAAGCTAAAGTCAAATCGGAGTATAAGGCCTTATTACATTCATCAAAAATAAAGCAATTTAAAATCATGTCCTTTGAAAAATTAAATAAAATGTCTAAGTATCTTGTAGTGTGGCCATCCCCGAGTGCTCTCACACGTCGAGCCGTCTACTAAGTATCACCTGAAACACTTAATAAAAAGAGTGTGAGTTTCATAACTCAGTGTGTACGACCCTTAGCAATCCAATCAACATGCAAATATTACATTGGGCCTAAGCCCTATCAAAATCAGTGGTCTTAGGCCTTAGCCCACAACGACCTCATATCACATTTGTATCACATGAATGCAATGCACCCATCCCAAATCCAACCTTGCTGACCATTTCCCTTCCAACCCTACACACTTGTGGGGATATAAATATCAACCCACCCATCCTTACACTCCAAAGGTAGCACCAGCAGAAGCACTACTCAATGTTGCAGCAAAGCTGCTATAATGGGCTTAAAGCCACCGGTGGATCCACGGTCGTCAAGTGACTATGCGATCCTCAAATCTTCCTCCGTATCATCAAAACCCACCCAAGTGCAACATATATTCCTTGAATGCAACATACATATTTCCACCCATTCGGCACTTAGGGGTATTTTAGTCATTTCATTACCTAGGGGTATTTCTGTAAATCTACTCTATAGGGGTATTTAGGTAATTTTGCAAAACAGAGGTATTTTGGAAATTTTGTAAATCATGGATGTTTTGGTAATTCTGCAAATCAAGGGTATTCTGGTAATTTTACAATTTGGGGGTATTTTAGTAATTTTGTAAATCTAAGGATATTTTGGTAATTTTCAAACTAAGGGTATTTGGTAATTTCTCAAACTAAGGGTATTTTGGTAATTTTCAAATCAGGGGTATTTTAGTAATTTTACAAATCTAAGGGTATTTTGGTAATTTCCAAATCAGGGGTATTTTAGTAATTTTACAAATCTAAGGATATTTGGTCCCTCTCGAGTTTTAGTTATGAACTTTGGCCCATTAACAAGTGCTTGCGGCTAAAGTGAACAGACACTATGCACCAGGTAGGATTCCAGAGAAGAGGAGGTGGGCCACTAGGACCGCTTAAGTACCAAGCTCTCCCTAGATCCAATCTTAGACATGCATATGTCCGTTGCCACAGTCTAACCCAGCGACTTGTCTACGGACATGTTTAATTATTAGGTTAAGTCTTATGCGGTTTAAGAGTTGTTCAGAACTAGGCCTAAAGTCCATTAAACCCTAGCATACTTTTCTACGTCCCTATAAAGCCTAACAAGCCCAAATCACATCCTTACGGCCCATTAGGCCCAAATCTCATCCATATGGCCTATTAGGACCAAAACAATTCCAGATCATGTAACATGCATGATTAACTCAATTCGTATAACCAAACCAAACAATTTCATCAAACTTAACCTCAGGGCCCACCGGGCCCATTTAGCCACTTTCGGCTTTCCGGCTTTTCGGTATTGCCGATATCGTGTGTGTGTAGTGTTTGTAAACACCTGGTTACTGCAACATGCTATACTATCCTTAGCCTTGAACCTACAACCAATCAACCTTCAATCAATTACTAAATCAAAACATTTACCAAAAGTCGAAACCTTACCGTAACCTTACCGTGTGCCACCGTGTTCTAATAACCCTTCCTTAGCTGCTAATCAGAAGTATCCCCTAGATCTGTACTCACACATACACCATCAAAATCCAAGTGACTCATAATCCACACAAGTCACCCCTATAGATCACATACACATTCGGCCATTTACTTAAACCACAATCGAGTTGAGTACACTTACCCTTGCTAACGATTCTACCATGTTTGCGATCTTTGAACCTTATCCTTGTTATCACAGAGTTAACGACAGGACAGTTAGATAGCCTTTCAGCTTTTAGCAAAATGCACAAGAGAGGTTAACTGAATACTTACCAAATCCACTTTCGATCCTACGGCTTAAAATCGACTTTTAACCTTGACTGATAGTAGATAATAATCGATTTGTGATGGAGTAAAACAACAAGAGTTTGGCACAAATAGGAATTTCAGAAAGGAAAAAGATGGTGGTAATTCGGCAATAAAAAAGTTTGGCTATGAGATAATTCGGCAAAAACGATTCGGCTATAGGAGATTTCGACAATTGAGAGAATTTAGATACGTGAAAACCGATTAAGGGAAGAAAAGAAAGACTAATGAAAGCTCAAAAACCTTTAAAAGCATTCAGCCACTCCTTTAATAGCCACCAGCTGAATACTCCCTTCCCCACAATCCATTTCGGCACCAATTCATCCCTCTCCTCATCTCCTAACTTTTCTCCTGATAACACCTTCGCCTTATCCAAATTTTCCTCCATTATCAGTTCCCCTTACCACTCAAACACTCCAACGTAAGAGTTCATACTCAACACAACTCTGGCCGTCCACCTATGCAAAATAAAACACTCCAAAAATACCACTCCTAATGCTCGAACTTTGGACCTCTTCAGCTGACAACACGCCACCTTTTAGCTCTCCAAGTGACGCCACTTGCCACTGGACCACAAGCCCATCATGTGTCCTATTCTCTCCTTAATATGCTTAAGGGGCCTAATGTTTGAGACTAGGGTCCACTAAAGCAAAAATAATTTTTTCCCTATGGTCCTCCCTATCTCTAAGGCTTCAAATAATCCCGATAATACCTTAAAATTAATATTTTAAGTGCTACTTATACATACCAACTTCAATGCACAGAAATTTAAAGTTTCAGGATTTTTGGGGCATTACAACTCATACCCCTCTTAAAAAAAATTTTGGCCTCAAAATTTACCTGCTTGAAACAAGTGAGGGTATTGTCGTCGCATTGCCTCATCAGGTTCCTAAGTAGCCTCCTCGACAGTATGGTTAAGCCATAGCACTTTGACCAAAGGGACAGACTTTCTTCTTACCACCTTAACATCCTGATCAATTATTTGAACTGGCTCCTCTTCAAAAGTTAGGTCTGGTCTAACCTCGATCCCCTCAACTGACACGATGTGAGAAGGGTCTGAGCGATAACGTCTTAGCATTGATACATGAAACGCATCGTGTATTGATAAACCGTAATTATAACATTTTTTAATCCCGCATTTAGCTTGTTTTTGGATGACTTATCCCCTAATTTATGTAAAAAGGTGCTCTTAATCCTTTCTTTTCATGTTTTATACTCAGGAAAGCACCCAAGGATGAAAAGAACGGGCTTAAAATGGACCAAATTGGGCCAAGAGAGAAATCGACACGGCCTGGCCCAAAGCTAACACGATCGTGCCTCATTAAAAGTCCGAGCACGGCCTGGCCACGATCCACACGGGCGTGTACCATGGCCGTGTCCCTGTCGCTGGAAAGAGCAATTTCATTCGGGAGAGGATACTTGGAGGCAAAGAAACACATTCCAAAGCCTATTCAAACACCCTATTAGGAATTCTACTTAAATTAGGATACTTAGGGGCCAAGTAAGGCATCTCAAAGTCTATATAAACACCCAAGGGGGCAACTTGAGAGGAGAGTTCGGCAGAAGCCGAAGGGGCGAAAGTGAGGCCAAGGAGCCAACCCGAGAAGGCCAGAGTTACGGAATAACGCGAGGATAGCCAGTTGATCCATCCCAAGAAGCCGGAATTATACTTAAGACGGTGGAATTCTCCTTCAATTCTTTCAGGGGTTTTAGGGTTTTCTTATGTTTTGTTTCATCTTTTCTCTTGCGATGTTTTGTTTATTCACTATGAACTAAACCCCTCAGATACCTGAAGGGGATGAAACCTAGATGGATTTTATTATTTGATTTTTAAGTTATATGATAAATTACTTAGTTTGTTCTTAATTATGTCGCTTAATCCAAATCTGATGTGCTTAGGTGGAGGAGGAATAGACCCTGCGTAAGAGGAGATCTAACATAATTAAGCGGAGTTGATCGAACGCCTAGAGATAGGGTTACGAGATTTTGCCGGATTAGGGTGAAACCTAATATGGGAGTCCATTGATCGATTTACTGCTATCCTAGGGGGTTATTATAAGCGAACGAGAGTTCCACTAATTAACCTAGGGTTAGACGTTATTCGCCTCGAGAGAGGGTTTAATATAGGTTAGGGAGTCTCACGAATCAAGCTAAGTAAAAGAAATCATATAATTTGGGGTTAGATAATAAGTGACGTCTAGGTGGATTTTTCCCGAAGGTATCCTTGAAATCAACTGAGTTTTTCTTCAAAGTTATTCTCCAATTCGTCTTCTTGTCTTCGTATCCTTAGTTTAGTTGTCGTCAAATTAGTTTACAAGTAATCTCCGCTCTAACTTTAAGGCTAAATAATAAAAAGAAAGTGAGTATTAATACTTCTAGTTCCTTTGGGTTCGATAACCGGTCTTGCCTAAGCTATACTACTATTTGATAGGTACACTTGCCTTAATATCATTGTCAGAGTTAGTTTCCAGGTTTGATCATTCTTTTATAAATATTTAAAGCTCTAATTTGCAGCGATCAAGTTTTTGGCGCCGTTGCCGGGGAACTAAAATATTAAGAAAGCTTAAATTTTATTACTTTAGCCATTTTTTTTATTGCAAATTTTTTTTTGTTTTATTTTGTTTTTTTACTTTGCTAATTTTTCTTTTATTTGATTTTGGCAGATAATTACAGTCTATAGAGGAGATGCCGCTAAAGAACTATCAGTGGCAAGTTATGAGGACAATGCCAACAAAAGCCGCCAGTGTTTTCAACCTCGACGTGGTCACTAGGTTATCTAACCAGCTAGAGATGATGAATAAAAAGGTTGATTATCTACATAGTCTATCGCAGGTACACCCAGTAATGCAATATGATTTGAATCTAGGAGGCGTGGCGAATCCTGAGTACTCACCCTACGGATATGGCATGGAAAACGAGCAAGCTCACTATACAGGTAACTATTCTAGACCTCAAAATAATTTTTATAGTGACACTTATAATATAGGTTGGAGGTACCATCACAACTTCTTGTGGGATGATCAAAATAGCCAAAGACCGAACCTTTCTCCAAATTTTCAACAACTACCTCACCTTTCTCCAGATTTTCACCAACTACCTTATCAACTTAAATGCTTACCTTGAATACACCATTAGTTCATAAGCACGTACCTGGATCGAACATTCATTTACTCAATCTGTTAAAGCTCGGATTTGCCATTTGCATTTCAGACTTATTTGTAGAACCATAAAGAAATCCAGTAATATATTCAAAAACTCGGAAAGATCGTACAATGCCATCGTCCCAGATGAGGTCTTACGTGTACTCAGATATTGATGCCACTGTCCTAGACAGGGTCTTACACGAATCAGTACGATGCCGATGTCCCAGACATGGTCTTACACGTAAAGCTTTTATTGATGCCAGCGTCCCTGACATGGTCTTACTCGTAAACAGATATTGATGCCAACGTCCCAGACGTGGTCTTACACGTAAAGCTTGTATCGATGCCAGCATCCCTGACGTGGTCTTACTCGTAAACAGATATTGGTGCCAATGTCCCAGACGTGGTCTTACACGTAAAGCTTGTATCGATGCCAACGTCCCTGACGTGGTCTTACTCGTAAACAATAATTGATGCCAACATCCCAGACGTGGTCTTACACGTAAACAGATATTGATGCCAACGTCCCAGACGTGGTCTTACACGATAAAATAGAACAGATACCTATTCCTAGGTTCGTACGGGGCTTCTCAGACTTAGTCACTATATCAAACTTATCTCGAAATTTAAATACAGAACCTCTCATAAGCATCCATTATCAACATTAATTATATGAACAATTGCAATTGCATACATATATATTTATTTGCATAGTGACTTACCTCGGATTCGGTTTATCGGAATAAAAACGGCTACTCGGTGACTTTTGCTTTTCCGCGATCTAAATCCATTTTCCTCGGTTCTTGATCTAAACATATTCAGAATTAACCCTTTTATTCACTATTTCATTCAATTCAATCCATGGACACACATTTAGGGCTATTTACACTTTAACCCTCAAATTTGCACACTTTAACAATTTAGTCTATTTTTCACAAAACATCAAATTCACAAAATTCACACATATACATGTTTGGCCGAATACATATACATCACATACAAGACCACATTTCTCATCAAATTTGCAATTAAGTCCTCCAAAATAATATTTTCTCAATTTCGCCCTAATTAGCTAAATTCATCAAAAATCCAAGAACAAAGTATGTTCATCTAGCTCATATCTTAATCACATATCAACGACAAAGAATATAATATTAAAATACTATTCAAACTCGAATTTGTGGTCTTGAAACCACTGTTCCGACTAGGGTATAAACCGGACTGTTATAATTCTCCCCCCTTAGGGATTTTTGTCCCCGAAAATCTTACCGTTAAACAGATTCGGATATTGTTGTTTCACTGAGTCTTTAGGCTCCCAGTAGCCTCTTCGATCCCATGTCGATTCCACAGTACTTTCACTAACGGAATCTTCTTATTTCTCAACTCTTTCACTTCACGAGCTAAGATATGGATCGGTTCCTCTTCATATGTCATATCTGATCGGATTTTAATTTCAGATGGGGCAATCACATGTGACGGATTGGATCGATACCTACGGAGCATCGAAATATGAAATACGTTGTGTATCTTTTCTAGCTCAGACGACAACTTTAATCTATATGCAATAGGTCCGACACGTTCAATGATCTCATATGGTCCGATGAACCTCGAACTTAATTTGCCTTTACACCCAAACTGAAGCACTTTCTTCCACGAAGACACTTTCAGAAATACTTTGTTGCCGATCTCAAATTCTATATCTTTTTGTTTCAAGTCTGCATAAGACGTTTGACGATCAGATGCTGCTTTCAGACAATCTCGGATCAACTTCACTTTCTGTTCTGAATCTTTTATTAAATCATCCCCGTGAAGCTTATTTTCACAGAGTTCGGTCCAATACAGAGGTGTATGACATTTACGTCCATACAAAGCTTCATAAGGTGCCATTTTGATGCTTGTCTGAAAACTGTTATTGTACGCAAATTCGATCAACGGCAGATACAGTTCTCACGAACCATTAAATTCAAGTATACAACATCTCAACAACGTTCGCTTTACCCGGATGGTAATCTATTACAAGGTCGTAATCTTTTAACAATTCAAGCCATCTTCTCTGTCGCAAATTCAAATCATTCTAAGTCATCAGATACTTCAAACTTTTATGATCTGAAAACAAGTGACATTTCTCACCGTACAAATAATGACGCCAAATCTTTAGTGCAAACACAATCGCAGCTAACTCAAGGCCGTGCGTCGGATAGTTCATTTCATGAGGCTTCAACTGTCTCGAAGCATATGCTACAACTTCGCCTTCCTGCATCAAAACACATCCCAGACCGTTTAATGAAGCATCACTGTATACAACAAATTTTTTACCCGATTCCAGCTGTACTAACACTGGAGCTTCTGTTAACAGAGTTTTCAGCTGATCAAAACTTTTATGACATTTATCCGACCATTCGAATCTGACATCTTTCTGAAGTAGTCTAGACAACAGAGTAGCTATCGCTGAAAATCCTTTTTCAAATCTGCGGTAATAACCAGCTAAGCCCAGAAAACTACAAACTTCAGATACGTTCTTCAGAGGTTTCCAACTCAGAATAGCATAAATCTTGCTTGGATCTACTAGGATTCCAGAAGCAGACACAATATGTCCCAGAAAGCTAACCTCTTGCAACCAGAATTCACATTTGCTGAATTTCGCGTACAATTGCTTTTCTCTCAAAGTTTGCAACACAATCCTCAAGTGTTCAGCATGTTCATTTTCATCACGTGAATAAATCAGGATGTCATCTATAAACACCACAAAAAATTGATATAAATACGGTCTAAAAATTCTGTTCATCAGATCCATAAAGACAGCAGGAGCATTGGTTAGTCCAAATGGCATAACTAAGAATTCATAATGCCCGTACCTCGTTCTGAAAGCAGTCTTCGGAATGTCTGAATCTTTCACTCTCAACTGATAGTATCCCGCTCTCAGGTCAATCTTGGAAAACACAGTAGCTCCTTTTAGCTGATCAAATAAATCGTCAATTCTGGGCAACGGGTATTTATTCTTTATTGTCACCTTATTTAACTGACGATAGTCAATACACATTCTCATCGTACCATCTTTCTTTTTCACAAACAAAACCGGAGCACCCCAAGGCGAGAAACTCAGTCTAGCAAACCCTTTCTCAGTCAAATCTTGCAGTTGTGACTTTAACTCTTTTAACTCTGTTGGTGCCATCCTATACGGAGCTATCGAAATAGGTGTGGTACCAGGTAGCAACTCAATATCGAACTCAACTTCACGAATTGGAGGCAAACCCAGCAATTCTTCAGAGAACACATCAGAAAACTCACAGACTACAGGCACTGACTCAACCTTCTTCTCCGATACTCTTGAATCAATCACATAAGCAAAATATGCCTCGTAACCCTTTTTCACATATTTCTAAGCTTTCAAAACAGATATCATAGCAGACAAATCATTTAAATCATCAAATTCAACCCATACAATCTCATTATTCAGACCTTTCAAATCTATAGATTTTCTTTTGCAGTTCACAACAGCATCATGCATAAACAACCAATCCATACCCAAAATCATATCAAATTCATCAAATGGAAAAAGCATCAGATCAGCAGGGAAACATATACCTCGAAACATTAACGGACAGTTCTTGCATACTTTGTCAACCAAGACACTTTTACCTAAAGGGTTCGATACTTTTATAGCAAACTCAGTAGACTTTACAGGCAAAGTCTTGCTGAATACTAAATTCATGCAAATATATGAATGCGTAGAACCAGGGTCTATTAAAGCAATCGCAGAAGT
The DNA here is from genome assembly GCA_005393395.2 of Gossypium australe. Classification (NCBI taxonomy): domain Eukaryota; kingdom Viridiplantae; phylum Streptophyta; class Magnoliopsida; order Malvales; family Malvaceae; genus Gossypium; species Gossypium australe. The sequence goes on from CM016616.1 coordinate 91,359,227, forward strand.
ACCGTAAAGAGTAAAAGTACCCGTTATAACATCTGGCGATGAAGCTTCCTCTCGAGCCCGGATAGCATATGCTCTGGCAGGCACTCTAGCTTCAGATCGGACAACATTGTCTCTCATAGCTCTTTGACTAACACTGACGTTTCTTACATTATTCGATGATCTTCCTCTTACAGGTGCATTATCAGATCTCACATTCTGAATAGCTTCTGGCTCAACAGTCTCAGGGCAATCACGGATAAAATGATCAAGTGATCCACATCTGAAACAAGCTCTATCATTTAATCTACAACTTCCCTGATGTCTTTTTCCACAATGCTTATATTCAAGTCTCTCGGATCGAACATTACCAACACTGGCCACTGAAGTTGCTGGAGCTTTAGAACTCATTTTCGGTCTAACTTGATTTCTGTTCAAATGTCTCACATTATCTCTGGATCAACTTTGATCATCTCTGAATCTTTTCGGAGCAGACTGAAATGATTTACTCTGAAATCTCTTTTTCACATCTTGAGCTTCAGACTCAACTTTTCTCTTATCTTTCCCGAGTGCCTCAGCTTTACAGGCTCTGTCAACAAGTACAACAAACTCTTTGATTTCCAAAATCCCGACTAGCAAACGTATGTCTTCATTAAGACCATCTTTGAATCTCTTACACATTATAGCTTCAGAAGATACACATTCCCGGGCATACTGACTTAGTCTCACGAATTCTGTTCATACTCAGAAACAGTCATTCAGCCATATTTAAGTACCAGAAATTCCTTTTGTTTCTGATCAACAAACCTCTCACTAATATATGTCTTTCGAAATTCGTTCTGAAAGAAATCCCATGTAACTCGTTCTCTCGGAACGACAGAAATCAGAGTTTTCCACCATTGATAAGCTGCATCTCGAAGCAAAGATACCATACACATGATGCATTCTTCCGGAGTCAGAGACATTTCATCAAATACCCTAATCGTGTTTTTAATCCAGAACTCAGCCTTTTCAGCATTATCATCTTTGGTAGCTCGGAATTCTTCGGCCCCATACATACGGATCTTGTCAACAGGAGGCTTATTCAATAGATTCAGATTTACAGCCGGAGGTATATCGGATGTCTAAGGGGAATTAATCGAGAGCGGGGGTTGTGAAACAGTTGGGTTATTTCTTACGAACTGAGTGAACCACTCACTCATCATCTGGAAGAAAGCTTGTTTAGCTTCTCCCTCATGACCGCTCGTAGCCGGTCTCAAATCAGAGGGCACTGTCCCTTGGGCGGGGGCAGGCGCATTACTTTCTACGTCGTCAGCTACGGCTCTTTCGGGATCCATTACTATACAAAAATCACATTTATACGTCAGGATTCATCACACTATAACAATTCAGAGATATGGCATGTATAGCTAGACTCTGACACGCTACGTTAGTGTAACACCCCAAACCCGGCCAAAACACTACGACCGAATCTGGCATGTCACAGGGAAGAAAATGTTTTTGAAAACTGAGTTGACGTCTTGAGTTGAAAATGAATCGTTGATTTTATAAAACAGGGTTCGTATTGAGAGAGCAATTGAAAACGATTTTGAGTCTTGGTCTAAACATTGAGTTGCCTTGTTGTAAATACCCGATTATTAATCACTCGATTGTAAAATTTTGGAAATCCCGGAGTTCTCTAAGTTTTGAAAATCGTTTGATTCGTAATTTGTTAGGCATGCCTTAACGCTCAAAGCAAGATTTAAGAAAATCAACAAAATAAATAAATCCAAGTTAAAAATTTAGATGGCCTTGTTACATTACCAAAATCTAACTCAAAGCAAAGCAAATCCGAAATAAATATTTTTAAAATAAATCGAAATATCATGCATGGCCACCTCGAGTCCACCCCGGCTCCATATCCGCGGTCTAAGAGTTACCTGCAAAAATAAGCGAAAGGGGTGAGTCACCGAGACTCAGTGTGTAAATCCCCATCCACAAGAATTCTAGTCGCTCACACAGATTCATATGCAAATTATGTATACCATGCAACCCAACCAACCTAGAGGTCCATCCGCATCTCCTATGTCCAAATTTGTGGCACCTAGCCACTGGTGGTACCTAACCACTGGTGGTTCCAAACCACTGGTGACAAAAGTCACAAATAATCATATATATGGGGCCAACCCACTTGTGGTACCTAACCATTGGTGACAATCCCTTATATCAATATGTGGGGCCAACCCACTGTGGTACCAAACCACTGGGACGAGTCACAAAAATATATGTGGTACCTAACCACTGGTGGTTACAAACCACTGAGACTTAGTTACAATATGATAGTATGTGGGGCCAACCCACTTGTGGTACCTAACCACTGGTGACAGTCTGATAGATCATATTTTCACCTTCCTCATCTCATTAAGCCCAATATCATGTACATGCTTTACATTATGATAAGATCATGCTTAACGATTTCAATAACATGGCACATTCAGGTTTCAACATGTGCTTTACCCGGAGTCCTCGCTTTTACCCACAAGGGTAACTTAGTAATCCCTACCATCACTTCGGCTTTTGGCCATACACAAATAAAACATATTTAACATATAAAGTGTGCAAGAGTTACACACCTGATAACGCGTAACACAATACTCTCTACGTCAACACTATCGTTGACAGACACTACCGCTATCTGCCTAGTACTCTGCTCAGAAGCCGGCCCACAACCCGGTGGCCAATCCCGAACCGCTGACACTGCTCGCTTCTTAAACTTAGGGGCTGGGTTTATAGGTCCCACCCCTCCTATTGCTTGGCTGACATTTGAGTCCATGAACAAACCTTGGTCACTAGACCGGATTAAAGCAGTGAAATCGTATAAAAAAGAAATCAAAACTTAAAGCTAAGACCCTTACCTAGATCGGGAAATCTCAAGCTTTCATACTTGATTCCCAAGCCAGACGAATCCCGGAAATCAGAAGAATGCGACACCACCTCCACCTATAATCGGCCAAGCATCCAAACATTAGGCCAAGTAGCCATTCGGCTTTGGCAAGAAAACCTGACCTTATCCTCAATATCAAAAACCAGTTCAGGACCCAGAACACGTTGCTCGCCTAACTCAGTCCAACACAAAGGGGGTACGACACTTACGACCATAGAGCGCCTCGTAAGGTGCCATCTGTATTCTAGACTGGTAACTGTTGTTGTAAGCAAACTCTGCCAACTGCAAAAACTCCTCCCAACTGCCTCGGAAGTCAATTACACAACCCTTTAACATATCCTCCAGTATCTGAATCATCCTTCAAATTAACCATCTGTCTGAGGATGGAACACAGTACTGAAGTCCAACCTTGTACCTAGAGCTTCATGTAGCTTCATGTAGCTTACCTTAGAGCGAAAATACGATTTTGCAGTATGAGAACACTGATTGGCTGACCTCAGACTCTTAGACTTCACCTAATACAGAAAAGAGCCCCCTATCAAACGAATGCTTGCAAATAAATTAGAATCAAACGATTTCAACTTACCAACACGAACGCGAGTCACCGAGACGATAAGGGTAAGACTTCTCAGACACTCCCAGAACACTTAATCACTGAAGCATATACAAATTTTTGTCACAAATATACAAAAAGAAATATTAAGGATTTTTGGGACGTTACATTTTGTAATCTATCCATTGGAATGGCTAGTGATGGTTTAAGTTTGGTTATGCATGAAGTTATTTTATGGTAATTACTTAAGTTTATTATGGGTTGGTTTGATGGAATTATATCAAACTTAAGTGTTTATGATTAGAGTATATTTAGGCTAAGAGCACATGTGATGTAACACCCCTAACCCGTATCCGTCGCCGGACTAGGGTTAAGAGGCATTACCAATCAAATCATAACATTCACCTTCATAGTTCATACATCATTAAATCATAATCAAACAATGTCACTAAATCCCTTAATAAGGTCTACGAGACCTTAAACATACATTAGAAAGGGGTCAGGACTAAACCGAGCTCATAAGAAATTTTTCAAAAAACTAAACATTTTTCAAAGCTACAGAGGTCACACGCCCATGTGGGTAGGCACACGACCTCAGACACACCCATGTGTCAAGCCGTGGCAAAACAGGGCATACATACTGACTTGTCCACATAGCCGAAGACACGCCCGTGTGCTTGACCTGTGGGCAACACTGACTTAATTCACACGGCCTGTCACACGCCCGTGTGTCTGGCCCGTGTGCGAGTCTAACTTGTTTTAAAATGCAACTTTAAGAGACACGGTCGAGCCACATGCCCGTGTGCTCAACTGTGTGGGCAAATATAGGCCATTTGTAAGGCCAATTTGCTACCCAAACTTTGGGTCACACCTATAAGCATCAAACCATATAATTTCATACAACAAATGGAATCCAAACATACTAAACATGGCATAGTTTAAACTCTTAACATCATCATTCATTTCCCTATACAACTTCAACTCAACTTACAAATCCCAAATCATATAATCCATTCATCATTCAATCCTTACCCAAATCTAAACATGAAACATACCATTTCCATTATACTAAATCATGCCATAATGGTCATTCACATTGAACACACATACACATATTAACCATCCTTTTCACACACCCAAAGCATATACCAAAATCATTAAACTATAAAGCCATATCACTTGGCAAGATCTATACATCTCAAACATACAAAAATCACTAGCCTGTACATGCCATATTCCAAATTTACAACTTCCAAAAGTATCAAAATAGATGGCCAATAGTGTGATTGAGTCGCTAACGATCCCTGAATCCGAGCTAGCTTTAATGACACTGTAACACCCCAAACCCGGCCAAAACGCTACGGCCGAATCTGCCATGTCACAGGGAAGAAAACATTTTTGAAAACTGAGTTGACGTCTTGAGTTGAAAATGAATCGTTGATTTTATAAAACAGGGTTCGTATTGAGAGAGAAGTTGAAAACAATTTTGAGTCTTAGTCTAAACATTGAGTTGCCTTGTTGTAAATACCCAATTATTAATCACTCTATTGTAAAATTTTGGAAATCCCGAAGTTCTCTAAGTTTTGAAAATCGTCTGATTCGTAATTTGTTAGGCATGCCTTAACGCTCAAAGCAAGATTTAAGAAAATCAACAAAATAAATAAATCCAAGTTAAAAATCTAGATGGCCTTGTTACATTACCAAAATCTAACTCAAAGTAAAGTAAATCCAAAATAACTATTTTTAAAATAAACTGAAATATCATGCATGGCCACCTCGAGTCCACCCCGACTCTATATCCGCGGTCTAAGAGTTACCTGCAAAAATAAGCGAAAGGGGTGAGTCACCGAGAATCCCCATCCACAAGAATCTAGTCGCTCACACAGATTCATATGCAAATTATGTATGCCATGCAACCCAACCAACCTAAATGTCCATCCGCATCTCCTGTGTCTACCCAAATTTGTGGCACCTAGCCACTGGTGGTACCTAACCACTGGTGGTTCCAAACCACAAGTGACAAAAGTCACAAATATTCATATATGTGTGGCCAACCCACTTGTGGTACCTAACCAGTGGTGATAATCCCTTATATCAATATGTGGGGCCAACCCACTGTGGTACAAAACCACTGGGACGAGTCACAGAAATATATGTGGTACCTAACCACTGGTGGTTCCAAACTACTGAGACTTAGTCACAATATGATAGTATGTGGGGCCAACCCACTTGTGGTACCTAACCACTGGTGACAGTCTGATAGATCATATTTTCACCTTCGTCATCTCATTAAGCCCAATATCATGTACATTCTTTACATTATGATAAGATCATGCTTAACATTTCAATAACATGGCACATTCAGGTTTCAACATGTGCTTTTATTAATAGCAAAGCATAATAGACTTACCCGGAGTCCTCGCTTTTACCCACAAGGGTAACTTAGTAATCCCTACAATCACTTCGGCTTTGGCCATACACAAATAAAACATATTTAACATATAAAGTGTGCAAGAGTTACACACCTGATAACGCGTAACACAATACTCTCTACGTCGACACTATCGTTGACAGACACTACCGCTATCTGCCTACTACTCTGCTCAGAAGCCGGCCCACAACCCGGTGGCCAATCCCGAACCGCTGACACTGCTCGCTTCTTAAACTTAGGGGCTGGGTTTACAGGTCCCACCCCTCCAATCGCTTGGCTGACATTTGAGTCCATGAACAAACCTTGGTCACTAGACCGGATTAAAGCAGTGAAATCGTATCAAAAAGAAATCAAAACTTAAAGCTAAGACCCTTACCTAGATCAGCAAATCTCAAGCTTTCAGACTTGATTCCCAAGCCAGACGAATCCCGGAAATCAAAAGAATTTGACACCACCTCCACCTATAATCGGCCAAGCATCCAAACATTAGGCCAAGTAGCCATTCGGCTTTGGCAAGAAAACCTGAAAGAGAGATAACCAAAATAGAGAAATCGATCCCTACCTTAACCCAACAGGCTCTAGGAAGAATCGGCACCACACCACTCTAGAGAAGATTCGGCAAAGGTTCAAGTAGAAGAAAATCAAATAGAAAAGCCGAAAATAGAAATAAAGATCTTCAAATGAAAACTTGGGAGTTCCGGCTTCCAGAAGAATTATGGAATAGGGAATGGGGTTTGAGGTTTCGGCTTAGAGAACAATAAATAGAGAAGGGGATTGATGAAAACAGATTTTGGCTCCTAAGGAGATTAGGAGAAAACACAGAAGAGAAAGAAAAAAAGTATAGACAAGGGGTATTCGGCTTTTGCAAGAAATTGGAGATGAGAAGAGAGTTAGAAAGTTTCAGCCTCAAGAAGGAATTGAGTGAAGAGAAGAACCAAAATGAAAGGAGGGTTCGGCTTGGATGTTATTGGCAAAATAAATAACAAAGATGATGAGTAGAGAGCAATGTAGGTTTCGGCCAAACACTAGGAAGTAAAAAAGAAGAAACTTGGGAGGCCACTCGGTTTTGGTACTTGAGAGAAAAGAAATAATGCAACTAAGAAGTGTGATTTCGGCACAAAAGAAATGAGAGGAAAAGGCACTAGATGCTCCCTAACTAGCCGAATATTCAACACCCCTGAGCTAACACCAACAATCGGCCACCCCTAAGCTAACACCCAAAACCGAATGCCCAACAACACCTAGCCACTTCAAAATTCGGCTAACATCTCACACCTCTTCAATCCCTTGCTTTCCTCCTCAATTTCCTTCTGACCACCCATTCAAACTTGTCTGAATGATTCAAACTCCTTGAATCACTCCCTTCCACACATTTAAAGATGTTGACCCCTTCAACACTCATCCACCAGAGTCCCACCTGAGTGCAACTCTCCCCTATCTTGGCGTAAAAAAGAAATCCCCAAAAGGGAGACCTCCCAGCTCGAACCTGCTCCCTGCCAGCTCCTCTGAGGCGTCACTCCCTTTCCCCCTAAGTGGCTCCTCCCTACCACTCTACTAAGGCATTTCTTGTGTCAAATACTCACAAGAACAACCCTAAAGTCCTATCCCGTCCAACACTCCCCTAAGGTGCCCAAAAAGAAAATTTTGACCAAGGTTTTGGTTATCCCTGACTCATTCCTGGACCCTAAAGTATCTTAAACTAGCATGCCAAACATAGCATTCATATGCAAACACATAAAATGCAAAGGCCCCGACTCAGGATGTTACAGTTAGTCCGAGAATCGGCTAAACCGTAGCTCTGATACCAACCAAATGTAACACCCCTATCCCGAATCCTTCGCCGGATTAAGGTTAGGAGCTTTACCGACATATCGGAAACGTTCACAGACAAAATCATACATTCAATCAACATTCTCAGACATAATGCCCCTTAAGTATGTCATCGAGACCTTAAGCATGCTTACAATTTGAGTTGGGACTAAATCGAAACACATAGAGATTCTCGAAAAATTTAAAACTTTACTAAACTACAGGGGAGGCACGCCCGTGGGAGGAGACCGTGTGCCTCCACGGCTTCTAGACACCCCCGTGTATCCAACCGTGTCTATATACTGACTATACCAACACAGTCATTAGGCACGCCCGTGTGCCATGGCCGTGTACTTCAAGGTCATATACTGACTTTACCACCACGACCACCAAGCACGCTTGTGTATTTTGGCCAGGTACTTTTTAGTTAGCTACTGACTTGCACACCACGGCCAGATGACACGCCCGTGTCGAGGCTATGTGATACAAAACTGCATCCTATAATTCATCCACGGTCGTTAGGCACGCCCGTGTGCCAAAACCGTGTGACATTATAGGCCATTTACAAGGCCAAAATGCCACCCATAAGGGTCAAACCTACAAGCCATATTTAACAAGATACCTCATGCACATTTAACCATCAAAACATACCAAAATAAACAATCAATTCATGCATATTTGCCAACTAAGATAATCACACCACAAATCGTTCAAACCAATTCCAAACATACCAATTTGCATGACTAAATCTAAATTGTACCAAGCTCTTTTCATCCATATATACTTACCATCTCATAACCATTTCATATATCAACTAATCATGCCAAAACAACTTCACATATCACATTCATTAAGGCATATTACCAAAACATAATTAGCCAAATCACATGGCTAAGTTCATTATACAACTCATACCAAAACTAGCCTATACATGCCATATTGAGCTATATACATTTTCAAAGTGTACCAAAATAAGTTTTAGTAATGTGATGACGATCTGTGACGGTCCCGATCCTTCAGTAGCTTTGACGACCTATAAAATAGATTAAACACACACACAGAGAGTAAGCATTCCAAAAGCTTAGTAAGTCATATACAAATAAATTGGTATAAAAATGCATATGTGCAAACAAATACATTAGCACTTCTCAATCACTTAGCCATTTTCACCATTTCTGAATCATATCACAAATTCCATATACATATCATCATTGTAGGATCACTTAAATGCTTACCTTGAATACACCATTAGTGTATAATCACGTACCTGAATCAAACATTCATTTACTCAATCTATTAAAGCTCAGATTTGCCATTTCCATTTCAGACTTATTTGTAGAACCATAAAGAAATCTAGTAATATATTCAGAAACTCGAAAAGATCGTACAATGCCACCATCCTAGACGAGGTCTTACGTGTACTCAAATATTGATGCCACTGTCCCGGACAGGGTCTTACACGAATCAGTACGATGTCGATGTCCCAGACATGGTCTTACACGTAAAGCTTGTATCGATGCCAGCATCCCTGTCGTGGTCTTACTCGTAAATAGATATTGATGCCAACGTCCTAGACGTGGTCTTACACGTAAAGCTTGTATCGATGCCAGCGTCCCTGACGTGGTCTTACTCGTAAACAGATATTGATGCCAACGTCGCAGACGTGGTCTTACACGTAAAGCTTGTATCGATGCCAACGTCCCTGACGAGGTCTTACTCATAAACAGATATTGATGCCAACGTCCCAGACGTGGTCTTACACGTAAACAGATATTGATGCCAACGTCCCAGACGTGGTCTTACACGATAAAACAGAACAGATACCTATTCCTAGGTTCGTACGGGGCTTCTCAAACTTAGTCATTATATTGAACTTATCTCAAAATTCAAATACAGAACCTCTCATAAGCATCCATTATCAACATTAATTATATGAACAATTGCAATTGCATACATATACATTTATTTGCATAGTGACTTACCTCGGATTCAGTTTATCGGAATAAAAACGGCTACTCGGTGACTTTTGCTTTTCCGCGATCTAAATCTGTTTTCCTCGGTTCTTGATCTAAACATATTCAGAATTAACCCTTTTATTCACTATTTCATTCAACTCAATCCATGGACACACATTTAGGGCTATTTACACTTGAACCCTCAAATTTGCACACTTTAACAATTTAGTCCATTTTTCACGAAACATCAAATTCACAAAATTCACACATAAACATGTTTGGCCGAATACATATACATCACATACAAGACCACATTTTTCATCAAATTTGCAATTAAGTCCTCCAAAATAATATTTTCTCAATTTAGCCCTAATTAGCTAAATTCATCAAAAATCCAAGAACAAAGTATGTTCATCTAGCTCATATCTTTCATTTAACACCAAAAATCATCAAAAAGCTTAACAAATCATCAATGGCATATTACACAAACATCATCAATTCATCAAATTGAAACATGGGTTTGATAGCTCTCAAAGCAACGATTGCAAAAATGTAAAAATTATCAAAAACCGATAAAAAATGAACCTTGAATTTTGCTTGATAGTAGCCGAATATCACAAAGCTTTCAAGCTTTCTTTTTCTTTGCTTATTCGGTGGATGAACAATTAGATTAAAGCTTATTTTAAGCTTTAATTTTATTAATAATATGTTATAAACAAATTTTACCATAATAACCTTTCATATAAAAATATATAAAACATAGTTACAAGGTCATTTATGACCTTAGCCATCCACTAACCATGGAAATGGCCAAATTGCCACATAAGTCCTCATATTTATAAAGCCATAACACATAAGCACTTTAACATATAGCATACAACTTTCATATTTAATGCAATTTCATCCTTTAGTCAAATTAAACACACAGACAGACAAACTAGTTCACGGAAATTTATCACATGCTTAATCACATATCAACGGCACAGAATATAATATTAAAATACTATTCAGACTCAAATTTGTGGTCCCGAAACCACTATTCCGACTAGGGTATAAACTGGACTGTTACAAGAACATTTCATCACAACATCTTATATGCCAATTAGCCCAACTAAATCACAAGTAAATCCAAGCATGATTCATCCACAACTTGCCACAATAATAAGACATTTCTCATCATTGATATACCAAACTTTGCATCAATAAGCTTACCATTACTTTGACTATTTCATTAGTCATTAAACCATACCAAACAAAGCATCATATAACATGACTACTCATTCATATCACAACTATTTATCTAACCATATCACATGGCTATACACATATCTCAAACATAATTCAAAGTGACTAGCATATACATGCCATACTTTAGTATATACTTTTTCAAAAGGTACCAAAATAAGATTGGGTAGTGTGCTGACGATCCTCACTGATCCCCAAGAGTTTCGTAGCCTTAACGATCTATAAAACAAAACAAACACACACAAAGTAAGCTTTCAAAAGCTTAGTAAGCCATATACAAATAAACTTATCATATAATTATTTATAAACATAGCAATTTAAATCATAAACATATCTTCATTTCAAACACATAGATTTCTCTTTAGTTCAATTGGTTTGCCATTGCTTACCAACATATCATATCTCAAGCATTTCTTTTACTCATATGTCAAACATACATATATCACACTCTTTTTTTTCATTGCATCTATGTACATATTTACTCACCTTCCATGCCTATTCAAAGCATATACATCAAACGTACCTGAGATGATTACACAATTCACGTAGTCATTCATTTCTCGGACTTGCCCGTTGAAGCATTCGAAATCAAATAGGATCAGAGTACTCGAAATAGTCGTACAATGACAACGTCCCAGATGTGGTCTTACATGTACTCAGATATCGATGCCACTGTCCCAAACAGGGTCTTACACGAATCAAATACGATGCCAATGTCCCAGACATGGTCTTACACGTAAATCTCAAATCGACGCCAACGTCCCAGATGTGGTCTTACACGATATCACATATCGGAAACTTATGTCATGACATATGTAATCTTATCTATTCCTAGGTTCGTACAGGACTTCTCGAACATTGATACGTTGTTGATACTTCCTTAGATTTCATATATTTATCATCTCGTACACATTCATCCCAATGAAATTTCATATGAACATACATAAATCAATACAAATACATTTATTTTTATATAGACTTACCTCGGATTCAGATAAACGGAAACAACGGCAATTCAACTATTTTTGACTTTCCTGGATCTAAATCAGTTTTCTTCGGTTCTTGATCTATACACATTCAAATTTAATCCATTTATTCACGAAATCATTCAATTAATCCAAAAACACATATTTAGGGCAATTTACAAATTAACCCTCATATTTTCACATTTTGATATTTTAGTCCCTATTTCATAAAATCACAAAATACACAAAATTTAATACAACCCATGCGTAGTCAAATTCTCACTAGCTGCATACAAGTCCATACATTTCATTTATTTCACATTTTAGTCCCTCAAAATATTATTTTCTCAATTAAGTCCAAATTACTCAAATTCATCAAAAATCCAAAGACAAACTATGTTAATCTAACACATATATTTCATATTTCATCACCAAACATCACAAAACTCATGAATTCTTCAATGGCATATTTCAAAATCATCATCAATTCACAAAATTGAAACATGAGTTATGAAGAACACGAAGCAACGATTACAAAAATGTAGAAATCATAAAAAACCGAAGCAAAACATACCTTGAATCAAGCTAAATGAGTGCTGAATGCCTAACAAGCTCTTTCTTTTTCTTTTTTTTTTCTATTTTCGGTTGGATGAACACACTTATCATGGCATTTTAATGTTTGTTTTTGTAACACCACAAACCCGACCCAAACATTACAACCGGATCTGGTATATCTCTAAAGTAATTTTTATAAAACATGTCGTAGCACTTTGGAAAACAATTATCAGGTTTAAATAATTATACTGAAAACTTAATAGTTTATTAAGTCATATGAGATTTAAAGTTATAAATTGCCTTGGCAAATTTTAAATAAAAACCGAGATTTTATACATGTCTTAACTTAATTTAAATATAAAATTTAAATGCCCAGTAATAAAAGTCCAACATAAAACCAAAACATAAATAATAGTCTAGTGGCCCAAGGCCTTATTACAATGAAATTTGAAAACATTAATCAAAATATTAAAAACAATATTCTAAGTAAAATCTTCTGCTGGATCAAGAACTCTCTCGCATGGCCACCTCGCGCTCCTGTCCAGCACGGTCCGATGCACTAGGTGCTACCTGTAATTGTTAAATAATAGGGTGAGTCGTGAGACTCAGTATGCAACCCTCATGCACCATTAGATTTGGGCCTTAACCCCACAGAACATATAACAGAATATAATATATCAGAAAATATGCTAAGCCCAACCCAAATCCTAGGTTTCCATCCGCTACACGCCACCCTTACCTGCCAGTCACACCATTGGGAATTTCTACAATCAACACACACCGCTACACACCATTGATGGCAGACATGCTGCTCATCGTCAGATCATGGCCGTAGCCACTACAACAGGTCATGGCAAAAGCCACTACAACAGGTCACGGCAGAAGCCACTACAACAGGTCACGACAGAAGCTGCTACAACAGGTCACGGCAGAAGCCGCTACAACAGAACACTTCCTCTTTCAGTAAACCCAACCCCATGCAATCACAGAAATAGCATACTTATCACAGATGTCAACAGGAACATTCACTTAGGAATGACAGAGATCACTAACCTGGTGATTCGCTTTTACCCTCCTCGGGTTTCAACCATGATGCCGGGATTTCGACATTTATCAGAATATAATTGATTTATAACATGATGCCGGGATTTCGGCATTTATCAGAATATAACAGATTTATAACATGATGCCAGGATTTCGGCATTTATTAGAATATAGCAGATTTATAACATGATGTCGGGATTTTCGCATTTATCAGAATATAACAGATTTATAACATATTTTAACAGGCAATCTAAAGGGTGTGGAAGTGTTACACACCTGATATCGCGTAGTTTTACTCCCTTTGTTAAATCCTTCTATCTGGATCTACAACCCTTAGTCTAAAACCTTGCTCAAAATCCGAAAGAATACGAAGATTTGGGCTCCCCTACATTTGGCCAAGGGTTAATAAATACCTGAATTTACATGTTAAAACTAATAGATCTCCTTACCTTGAAATCTCGAAAGTAACACGATTCGAGTGTTACTAAACTCTATCTTAGAGATCTAAGGGAGTGACTCCCCTTCAAAACCCGGAATGCCGCAAATAAGAGAAAAACTTAAGATTAGCTCCTTATAGCCATTCGACTAGAGTCCCTAAAAAGCCGGAAAAGATTGAAATCTTACGAATCAATACTTACCTTTAGTTTCCTTCGAGATTCGGCACAAGCAGATACCTCAGAGAGAATTCGGCAAACACTGAAGATTAGATCTAAGGATTTCGGCTTTTATGGAAATCTCGGAAAAGATGAACTGATGCATTTTAGGCTTTTAGAAGATCTGAATAGAGTGTTTCGGCTTTGGCTTAGAAACGAAGTAAAAAGAAATCTTAGAGATTTTAGCTAAAATATTTGAAAGAGATGAGGAAGAGATTGTCAGAGAGTTCGGCCAAAAAGGGAAAAAGAAAAGAAAGAAAGCTGAGAGGGAGAATGGAGTGGAGGTTTCAGCAGAGAAAAGAAAAAAGATGAAGAGAACTATACAGCAAATTTTGGCACAAGGAAAGAAGAAAAGAGTAGGGTTCAACTGCCAGGATTGATGAGATATCCCCCTATTTATAGAAATTTCGGCACTTACCTAACCTTGCAGATAAATACTATATTTTCTCCTTTATCTTAATCTACTAACTTATCCAAAAGAGACTTAATTAGCTCCAACTCCTCCCTCCTTTATCAGCTTATTATCCACAAATTAAAAACATTAAAATTTTCCTAAATTATAGCCTTGTGCCGTCCCCCCTAGCTCCTCTTTAAATGCCGAATTTGGCCCAAAAACATGGGCTCCAAGTGGCCAAAACTTGGGCCTCCTCCTTTGCCAGTGACGCCAACTCCCTTCCCTCTTAGTGGCGCCATTTTGCCATTGGGCCACAAGCCCAAGCTTGATATTTTTAACATAGATAACTATCTTTAAAACTTATAATGCCCAAACAGAATATTTTAACTGAGGTCTCAGCCCATTCCTGAGCCCAATTAATACCTCAATTCTCAATTTAACATATTTAAGCATTCATTACACAAAGTGCACAGGCCCTAAAATTCAGGATGTTACAGTTCTACCCTTCTTAAAGAAATTTCGTCCTCGAAATTTCCAACTAACTAGTAATCGTACTACCTATGTCTCACCACTATGCTTTCGCTGCGCACTCTAATTCTAGAGCCAAAATAAACACTTAGAATACTATGGTAGAGTACGCATCAGTATTCGCATCCAAAGCGTCCTTGTCCCCTTGTACTCATTCTTCCGATTGGCGTTTATATGATTAAGAATTTTATGAATCATTAATTCTTTCCACTGATTAACCACGAACATTCTTATGAATAGTAATTTTAAGAGTAGTTCTTTCGAATCTACAATTCAGTTTCAAGTTCACATCTCCTAGTTCTAGAAACTACATACATTGAACAATCAACATACAGACAACATCCATACATCCACATTCAATACATAGGGGTATTTTCATTATTCCACTACCTAGGGGTATTTTTGTAATTTTATCCTACAGGGGGTATTTTCGTAATTTTCAAAAATAGAGTTCCTTGTTGATTTCATGAAATAAGGGTATTTTGGTAATTTTGAAATCTGGGGGTATTTCGGTAATTTTCCATTCCGGGGGTATTTCGATAATTTTGAAATTAGGGGTACTTTGGTCATTTTACAAATCAAGGGCAATTTAGTAATTTTTACAAATCAGGGATATTTTAGTTATTTTATAAATCAGGGTTAATTTGGAATTTTACAAATCAGGGATATTTTCAAATATTTTTTTCTTTTTCTAAAGAAAAATTTCGTTGACTTTGTAAATCGGGGTATATTTGCAAATCATGGGTATCTTGGTATTTTTTTTCAAAATAAGGGTATTTTAGCGATTTTGTAAAAATAAGGTGGCTGGTCCCTTTCGGGTTTTAATTATAGATTTTGGCCCGTCAACAAATCCTCATGGCTAGGGTGAACAGTCACTACGCACCATGTAGGATTCTAGCGAAGAGGAGGTGAGTCACTAGGACTGCTTAAATACCAGGCTCTTCCGGATCCAATCCTAGACATGCGCATGCCTGTTGCCACACCCTAGTCTTGCGACTCGTTCACGGGTTTGTTTAGTGAAATTAAGTCTTATGAGATTTAAGGAGTTATTTCAGCTAAGCCTAAATTCCATCAAGTTCCAATCTAACTAATCTATGTCCCATAAAGCCCATCAAGCCCACATATACTTCACACAATGGTTTAGAATACTTACCTGGCGGACTTGGGCCGGAGACGCAGGTGTCATGCCGAGCTAACAGACCTGTTATCATTTAAAAATATGCATGTTTCGAAAACCCTACTTTAGAAAACGTTTTGAGCCAAAAAACCCCCAGAGCCAAGTTTTGAACCGAGCTCTGATACCAATTTGTAACACCCCAAACCCGGCCCAAACACTACAACCGGATCTGGTATGTCACTAAAGTAATTTTTATAAAACATGTCGTAGCACTTTGGAAAACAAATATCAGGTTTAAATAATTATACCGAAAACTTAATAGTTTATTAAGTCATATGAGATTTAAAGTTATAAATTGCCTTGGCGAATTTTAAATAAAAACCGAGATTTTATACATGTCTTAACTTAATTTAAATATAAAATTTAAATGCCCAGTAATAAAAGCCCAACATAAAACCAAAACATAAATAATAGTTTAGTGGCCCAAGGCCTTATTACAACGAAATTTGAAACCCTTAATCAAAATATTAAAAACAATATTCTAAGTAAAATCTTCTGCTGGATCAAGAACTCTCTTGCATGGCCACCTCGCGCTCCTCTCTAGCCCGGTCTAATGCACTAGATGCTACCTGTAATTGTTAAATAATAGGGTGAGTCGCGAGACTCAGTGTGCAACCCTCATGCACCATTAGATTTGGGCCTTAACCCCACAGAACATATAACAGAATATAATACATCAGAAAATATGCAAAGCCCAACCCAAATCCTAGGTTTCCATCCGCTGCACGCCACCCTTACCTGCCAGTCACACCATTGGAGATTTCTACAATCAACCCACACCGCTACACACCATTGATGGCAGACATGCTGCTCATCGTCAGATCATGGCCGTAGCTACTACAACAGGTCATGGAAAAAGCCATTACAATAGGTCACGACAGAAGCCGCTACAACAGGTCACGGCAGAAGTCGCTACAATAGGTCACGACAGAAGCCGCTACAACAGAACACTTCCCCTTTCAATAAACCCAACCCCATGCAATCACAGAAACAGCATACTTATCATAGATGTCACCTTAACAGGAACATTCACTTAGGAATGACAGAGATCACTAACCTGGTGATTCGCTTTTACCCTCCTCAGCTTTCAACCATGATGCCGGGATTTCGACATTTATCAGAATATAATAGATTTATAACATGATGCCGGGATTTCGGCATTTATCAGAATATAACAGATTTATAACATGATGCCAGGATTTCGGCATTTATCAGAATATAACAGATTTATAACATATTTTAACAGCCAATCTAAAGGGTGTGTAAGTGTTACACACCTGATATCGCGTAGTTTTACTCCCTTAGTTAAATCCTTACTATCTGGATCTACAACCCTTAGTCTAAAACCTTGCTCAAAAGCCGGAAGAATATGAAGATTTGGGCTCCCTTACATTCGGACAAGGGTTAATAAATACCCGAATTTACACGTTAAAACTAATAGATCTCCTTACCTTGAAACAACGAAAGTAACACGATTCGAGCGTTACTAAACTCTATCTTAGAGATCTAAGCGAGTCACTCCCCTTCAAATCCCGGAATGCCACAAATAAGAGAAAAAACTTAAGATTAGCTCCTTATAGCCATTCGGGTAGAGTGCTTAAAAAGCCGAAAAAGATTGAAATCTTACGAATCAATACTTACCTTTAGTTTCCTTCGAGATTCAGCACAAGCAGATACCTCAGAGAGAATTCGGCAAACACAGGAGTTGAGATCTAAGGATTTCAACTTTTATGGAAATCCAAGAAAAGATGAACTGATGCATTTTCGGCTTTTAGAAGATCTGAATAGAGTGTTTCGGCTTTGGCTTAGAAAGGAAGTAAAAAGAAATCTTAGAGATTTTGGCTAAAATATTTGAAAGAGATGAGGAAGTGATTGTCAGAGAGTTTGGCCAAAAACGGAAAAAGAAAAGAAAGAAAGTTGAGAGGGAGAATGGAGTGGAGTTTTCGGCAGAGAAAAGAAAAAAGATGAAGAGAACTATACAGCAAATTTTGGCACAAGGAAAGAAGAAAAGAGTAGGGTTCAATTGCCAGAATGGATGAGATATCCCCCCTATTTATAGAAATTTAAGCAATTACCTAACCTTGCAGATAAATCCTATCTTTCTCCTTTATCTTAATCTACTAACTCATCCAAAAGAGACTTAATTAGCTCCAACTCCTCCCTCCTTTATCAGCTTATTATCCACAAATTAAAAACATTAAAATTTTCCTAAATTATAGCCTTGTGCCGTCCCCCTAGCTCCTCTTTAAATGCCGAATTTGGCCCAAAAACATGGGCTCCAAGTGGCCAAAACTTGGGCCTCCTCCTTTGCCAGTGACCCCAACTCCCTTCCCTCTTAGTGGCGCCATTTTGCCACTGGGCCACAAGCCCAATCTTGATATTTTAACATAGATAACTATCTTTAAAACTTATAATGCCCAAACAGATTATTTTAACTGAGGTCTCAGCCCATTCATGAGCCCAATTAATACCTCAATTCTCAATTTAACATATTTAAGCATTCATTACACAAAGTGCACAGGCCCTAAAATTCAGGATGTTACAGTTCTACCCTCCTAAAAGAAATTTCGTCCTCGAAATTTCCAACTAACTAGTAATCGTACTACCTATGTCTCACCACTATGCTTTCGCTGCGGACTCTAATTCTAGAGCAAAAATAAATACTTAGAATACTATGGTAGAGTACGCACCAGTATTTGCATCCAAAGCGTTCTTGTCCCCTTGTACTCATTCTTCCGACTGGCGTTTCTCTGATTAAGAATTTTATGAAACATTAATTCTTTCCACTGATTAACCACGAACAGTCTTATGAATAGTGATTTTAAGAGTAGTTCTTTCGAATCTACAATTCAGCCTCAAGTTCACATCTCCTAGTTCTAGAAACTACATACATTCAACAATCAACATACAGACAACATCCATACATCCACATTCAATACATAGGGGTATTTTCATTATTCCACTACCTAGGGGTATTTTCGTAATTTTATCCTACAGGGGTATTTTCATAATTTTCAAAAATAGAGTTCCTTGTTGATTTCATGAAATAAGGGTATTTTGGTAATTTTGAAATCTAGGGGTATTTCTATAATTTTGCACTCTAGGGGTATTTCGCTAATTTTTTAATTCGGGGGTATTTCGGTAATTTTCCAATCCGGGGGAATTTCGGTAATTTTGAAATTAGGGGTACTTTGGTCATTTTACAAATCAGGGGTAATTTAGTAATTTTTACAAATCAGGGATATTTTAGTTATTATATAAATCAGGGGTAATTTGGAATTTTACAAATCAGGGATATTTTCAAATATTTTTTTCTTTTTCTAAAGAAAAATTTCGTTGACATTGTAAATCGGGGTATATTTGCAAATCATGGGTATCTTGGTATTTTTTTTTCAAAATAAGGGTATTTTAGCGATTTTGTAAAAATAAGGTGGCTAGTCCCTTTCGGGTTTTAATTATAGATTTTGGCGAGTCAACAAATCCTCATGGCTAGGGTGAACAGTCACTACGCACCAGGTAGGATTCCAGCGAAGAGGAGGTGAATCACTAGGACTGCTTAAATACCAGGCTCTTCCAGAACCAATCCTAGACATGAGCATGCCTGTTGCCACACCCTAGCCCATCAAGCCCACATATACTTCACACAATGGTTTAGAATACTTACCTGGCGGACTTGGGCCAGAGACGCAGGTGTCATGCCCAGCTAACAAACATGTTATCATTTAAAAATATGCATGTTTCGAAAACCCTACTTTAGAAAACGTTTTGAGCCCAAAAACCCCAGAGCCAAGTTTTGAGTCGGGCTCTGATACAAATTTGTAACACCCCAAACCCAGCCCAAACACTACAACCGGATCTGGTATGTCACTAAAGCAATTTTTATAAAACATGTCATAGCACTTTGGAAAACAATTATCAGGTTTAAATAATTATACTGAAAACTTAATAGTTTATTAAGTCATATGAGATTTAAAGTTATAAATTGCCTTGGCGAATTTTAAATAAAAACCGAGATTTTATACATGTCTTAACTTAATTTAAATATAAAATTTAAATGCCCAGTAATAAAAGCCCAACATAAAACCAAAACATAAATAATAGTCTAGTGGCCCAAGGCCTTATTACAACGAAATTTGAAACCCTTAATCAAAATATTAAAAACAATATTCTAAGTAAAATCTTCTGCTGGATCAAGAACTCTCTCGCATGGCCACCTCGCGCTCCTCTCCAGCCCGGTCCGATGCACTAGGTGCTACCTGTAATTGTTAAATAATAGGGTGAGTCGCGAGACTCAGTGTGCAACCCTCATGCACCATTAGATTTGGGCCTTAACCCCACAGAACATATAACAGAATATAATATATCAGAAAATATGCAAAGCCCAAACCAAATCCTAGGTTTCCATCCGCTACACGCCACCCTTACATGCCAGTCACACCATTGGAGATTTCTACAATCAACCCACACCGCTACACACCATTGGTGGCAGACATGCTGTTCATCGTCAGATCATGGCCATAGCCACTACAACAGGTCATGGCAAAAGCCACTACAACAGGTCACGGTAGAAGCCGCTACAACAGGTCACGGCAAAAGCCGCTACAACAGGTCACGGCAGAAGCCGCTACAATAGAACACTTCCCCTTTAAATAAACCCAACCCCATGCAATCACAGAAATAGCATACTTATCACAGATGTCACCTTAACAGGAACATTCACTTAGGAATGACAGAGATCACTAACCTGGTTATTCGCTTTTACCCTCCTCGAGTTTCAACCATGATGCTGAGATTTCAGCATTTATCAGAATATAACAGATTTATAACATGATGCCGGGATTTCGGCATTTATCAGAATATAACAGATTTATAACATGATGCCGGGATTTCGGCATTTATCAGAATATAACAGATTTATAACATATTTTAACAGGGAATCTAAAGGTTGTGGAAGTGTTACACACCTGATATCGCGTAGTTTTACTCCCCTAGTTAAATCCTTACTATCTGGATCTACAACCCTTAGTCTAAAACCTTGCTCAAAAGCCGGAAGAATACGAAGATTTGGGCTCCCCTACATTCGGCCAAGGGTTAATAAATACCCGAATTTACACGTTAAAACTAATAGATCTCCTTACCTTGAAATCCCGAAAGTAACACGATTCGAGTGTTACTAAACTCTATCTTAGAGATCTAAGCGAGTGACTCCCCTTCAAATCCCAAAAATACCGCAAATAAGAGAAAAAACTTAAGATTAGCTCCTTATAGCCATTCGGCTAGAGTCCCTAAAAAGGCGGAAAAGATTGAAATCTTACGAATCAATACTTACCTTTAGTTTCCTTCGAGATTCGGCACAAGCAGATACCTCAGAGAAAATTCGGCAAACACAGGAGATGAGATCTACGGATTTCGGCTTTTATGGAAATCCCGGAAAAGATGAACTGATGCGTTTTCGGGTTTTAGAAGATCTGAATAGAGTGTTTCGGCTTTGGCTTAGAAAGGAAGTAAAAGAAATCTTAGAGATTTTGGCTAAAATATTTGAAAGAGATGAGGAAGAGATTGTCAGAGATTCGGCCAAAAAGGGAAAAAGAAAAGAAAGAAAGTTGAGAGGGAGAATGGAGTGGAGGTTTCGGCAGAGAAAAGAAAAAAGATGAAGAGAACTATACAGCAAATTTTGGCACAAGGAAAGAAGAAAAGAGTAGGGTTCAATTGCCAGAATGGATGAGATATCCCCCCTATTTATAGAAATTTAAGCAATTACCTAACCTTGCAGATAAATCCTATCTTTCTCCTTTATCTTAATCTACTAACTCATCCAAAAGAGACTTAATTAGCTCCAACTCCTCCCTCCTTTATCAGCTTATTATCCACAAATTAAAAACATTAAAATTTTCCTAAATTATAGCCTTGTGCCGTCCCCCTAGCTCCTCTTTAAATGCCGAATTTGGCCCAAAAACATGGGCTCCAAGTGGCCAAAACTTGGGCCTCCTCCTTTGCCAGTGACCCCAACTCCCTTCCCTCTTAGTGGCGCCATTTTGCCACTGGGCCACAAGCCCAATCTTGATATTTTAACATAGATAACTATCTTTAAAACTTATAATGCCCAAACAGATTATTTTAACTGAGGTCTCAGCCCATTCCTGAGCCCAATTAATACCTCAATTCTCAATTTAACATATTTAAGCATTCATTACACAAAGTGCACAGGCCCTAAAATTCAGGATGTTACAGTTCTACCCTCCTAAAAGAAATTTCGTCCTCGAAATTTCCAACTAACTAGTAATCGTACTACCTATGTCTCACCACTATGCTTTCGCTGCGGACTCTAATTCTAGAGCAAAAATAAATACTTAGAATACTATGGTAGAGTACGCACCAGTATTTGCATCCAAAGCGTTCTTGTCCCCTTGTACTCATTCTTCCGACTGGCGTTTCTCTGATTAAGAATTTTATGAAACATTAATTCTTTCCACTGATTAACCACGAACAGTCTTATGAATAGTGATTTTAAGAGTAGTTCTTTCGAATCTACAATTCAGCCTCAAGTTCACATCTCCTAGTTCTAGAAACTACATACATTCAATAATCAACATACAGACAACATCCATACATCCACATTCAATACATAGGGGTATTTTCGTTATTCCACTACCTAGGGGTATTTTCGTAATTTTATCCTACAGGGGTATTTTCATAATTTTCAAAAATAGAGTTCCTTGTTGATTTCATGAAATAAGGGTATTTTGGTAATTTTGAAATCCGGGGGTATTTCGATAATTTTGCAATCCGTGGGTATTTCGGTAATTTTTCAATTCGGGGGTATTTCGATAATTTTCCAATCCGGGGGTATTTCGGTAATTTTGAAATTATGGGTACTTTGGTCATTTTACAAATCAGGGGCAATTTAGTAATTTTTACAAATCAGGGATATTTTAGTTATTTTATAAATCAGGCGTAATTTGGAATTTTACAAATCAGGGATATTTTCAAATATTTTTTTCTTTTTCTAAAGAAAAATTTCGTTGACTTTGTAAATCGGGGTATATTTGCAAATCATGGGTATCTTGGTATTTGTTTTTCAAAATAAGGGTATTTTAGCGATTTTGTAAAAATAAGGTGGCTGGTCCCTTTCGGGTTTTAATTATAGATTTTGGCCCGTCAACAAATCCTCATGGCTAGGGTGAACAGTCTGTAACACCCCAAACCCGGACAAGACACCACGTCCGAATCTGGTATGTTACGGGGGGAAAAGCACTTTCGAGAGGTTAAATTTTTCGTCTAAAAACTGGGTGAAACATCATGTATTTGAAGAAAAGTTGAGTAGACTTGTTTGAAGTCGGAGGATGTATTTGAAACCCGGATATTTTAAAAACTTATCCAAAGTATGTGGTTAAAACGAGTTAAATTCATTTAAAACCTCATTAGTTTCTTAGTGTTTCTTAAATAATTTTTTTGACTTAGCAGGAAATAAAGTTTGATTCGAAAAGCATTTGAGTTTACTTTATATCAAAACATAGTGAGATACCCGATGGTATAGTTTAAAACACATTGCGTTATAGTTTTGAAAACATTATCCTTCCAAATTTTAGTAAAATTTATACCGAGTTATTTTGTTAAGCAGATTAAAATCTATTCAAGACATAAACATCATAAAACCTAATAAAAAAGGCCTTTACAATCCAAAATAAAGCCCAAATGAAAGTAATTAAACTAAAGTACCCAAATGGAATGGTCTGAGTAAAACTTTATTAAAGCATGGCATGTGCACCCCGAGTCCATCCCGGCTCCATGTCCGCGCCTACGAGTCACCTGAAATGTCAAAGGAGAGGGTGAGTCGAATGACTCAGTGCATAAATCCCGCTCCCGATGAAACAACATGCTAACACACATCATTCATAGCAACATAATTAATGCAACCCGATCCTAACCATCCATATCTCCGTTTCTACCCCGTGTGGTACCAAACCACTGGTGGTGCCAAACCACTGGTGACATATAGTCACAATGTGTTACCAAAACACTGGTGTCCCAAAGACACAATATCCGTCATTGTGGTGCCAAACCACTGGTGTCCCGAAGACACGTTTGTGCTACCAAAGCACTGGTGACCGAAGTCACAGATCCAATGATGGGGCCAACCCATCGTGTGATACCCAATCACTAGCAGACGATCCCATATCTCATGTGAGGCCAACCCACGGTGGTATCAAACCACAGGGACAAGTCGCAATGAGGTGCCCAACCTCTGGTGTCCCAAAGACACAAATGTGCTACCAAAGCACTGGTGACCGTAGTCACAATCATCGAGTGATGGGGCCAACCCATCGTGTGATACCCAATCACTAGCAGACGATCCCATATCTCAAGTGGGGCCAACCCACGGTGGTGTCAAACCACAGGGACGAGTCGCAATGAGGTGCCAAACCTCTGGAGGTGCCAAACCTCTGGTGACCCAAAGTCACAAAGTGTGTTACCAAAACACTGGTGCTCGTCAGCACAAAATATCACTGCTCCCTCCACTCATAACACCCATCAACATACCATACTCATGTAATCATGCATATCATACAAGTCATGCATATCATGCTAATATGTCTAACCTCATATCCCCTGTCACATATACCCATAGCCATGGTATCATATAAATCAACAGTAACTCATAACAATAATAATACTGACTTACCCGAGTCCAAAGTCATACCCAAAAAAGGTATCATATCAATCCATCAAACTGCCATGATTTTAATAGACCAACAGGTTTAATAACAATATCACTAAATATGGGTGTGTTAGTTACACACCTGGTAAATACGAGTCTAGAATCCCGACGAAAACGATCTAAGCCCCCCGATTACTAGCTCCTACAATCGGCCAAGACATAGGGGTTAGGTACTAAAGCCATTCGGCCAAGGATTTTAAGCCAACAGGAATTGCTACCAACCCTTACCTTCACTTGATTTGGTTTCCTACCAAATCCGAACCCACAGTGGTTCCTTCTTCAACAATCGGCACCCTATCAAAATAGTTAATCACAAATCACCTTTGACTTAATCGAAATCACGAATAAACCATGAACGATATATCACCATCACTTACCGAATTGGTTAACAAAGGGAGAAAGCTCCACCTGACTGCTTGGAACTCCCTGATTGCCCTATCACACAATCGGTTTAATCATAAGAGACCACACCTTTACCACATGCCTAGAATCGGCTAATAATCCAATCAAAAACCCATTAAGCACTAGAGAGGGAAGAAATGGCTATTCGGCCTAGCACTTACCAACACCAACCAATTATTCGGCCAAGACGCCACTAGGGAAGAAGATAGGTTCGGTCCACACTTTGCACCACAATCAAACAAAAGGTACGGCTAGGGGGGTTTATCACTCTTATTTTCGGCCTTGAAAGAAAAAGGAGGAAAAAATAGAGGTGGGAAGAAATGGGGAACTCGGCAATTGAGTTTAAAGAAAAGAAGAGGAATAAAGTTGGATAAGGGAGGGTACTTTCGGCTTGTAAATGAAAGAAAAAGAAGATGTGTTCTAAGAGAATGGAGTTTCGGCTAGCAAGAAAAGAAGTGGAAAAACGGTTTTGGAGAGGTGGGGTTTCGGCTCAACACAATGAACAAAAGAAATAGGTGAGAGGGAGCATTCGGCCTACACCAATGAAAGAGGGACAGAGATGATTGAAAACTTTCGGTTTGCAAAAAGTAAAGATGGAGTCACTCACTTGGATTTTTGGTTTCAAGAAGTGAAGAAAATGAGAAGAAACCTTGAAGAAAATTCGGCTACAAGTATCAAAAGGGAACTTTTGCTTTTTACCAAATGTGACCGAAAATGCCAAAATTTCCAAAAAAAAATTCGGCACTCCACCAACATCACACTACTATGCCGTCACTCCCCCTCCCAACTCCCCTAAAATTCGGCCATGATCCCCCCCAACTACTCCATGCCACACATTCAAATGTGTTTACCAAGTCTTCCTCCTAAAATCCCTCTCCACCGTCCATTCAAATGGGAAGACTTAGTCTTAGGCAGAGTTTGAACTGCCACAAACTCCTCCCTCCATGCCGTCAAAATGAGTGCCAAAAAGTGGCCACTCCGCAGCTCGAACACAAGGCCTACACCCTTGCATTAGGCGTTACCCACACAAAGCCTTAGTGGCGTCTAGCTTGCCACTACACCAGCTCCCTTTTTGTGATAACTCTTGCCAATTAAAACTCTTAAGCCCCAGCTACTTCTGCCCCTCATACCTTAGCTCAAAACTAAAATTTTTCCACCTATTCCGGCTTACTTCTAGTTCATAACTAAGCCCCAAAATCACACAAACGACAACATAACGATCCAATAACATGCAAACAAAGTCACAACAGAATAGCCCCTAACCCGGGATATTACACAGTCACTACGCACCAGGTAGGATTCCAGCGAAGAGGAGGTGAGTCACTAGGACTGCTTAAATACCAGGTTCTTCCGGATCCAATCCTAGACATGCGCATGCCTGTTGCAACACCCTAGTCTTGCGACTCGTTCACGGGTTTGTTTAGTGAAATTAAGTCTTATGAGATTTAAGGAGTTATTTCAGCTAAGTCTAAAGTCCATCAAGTTCTAATCTAACTAATCTAAGTCCCATAAAGCCCATCAAGCCCACATATACTTCACACAATGGTTTAGAATACTTACCTGGCGGACTTGGGCCGGAGACGCAGGTGTCATGCCGAGCTAACAGACCTGTTATCATCTAAAAATATGAATGTTTCGAAAACCCTACTTTACAAAACGTTTTGAGCCCAAAAACCCCAGAGCCAAGTTTTGAACCGGGCTCTGATACCAATTTGTAACACCCCAAACCCGACCCAAACACTACAACCGGATCTGGTATGTCACTAAAGCAATTTTTATAAAACATGCCATAGCACTTTGGAAAACAATTATCAGGTTTAAATAATTATTCTGAAAACTTAATAGTTTATTAAGTCATATGAGATTTAAAGTTATAAATTGCCTTAGCGAATTTTAAATAAAAACCAAGATTTTATACATGTCTTAACTTAATTTAAATATAAAATTTAAATGCCCAGTAATAAAAGCCCAACATAAAACCAAAACATAAATAATAGTCTAGTGGCCTAAGGCCTTATTACAACAAAATTTGAAACCCTTAATCAAAATATTAAAAACAATATTCTAAGTAAAATCTTCTGCTGGATCAAGAACTCTCTTGCATGGCCCCCTCGCACTCCTCTCCAGCCCGGTCCGATGTACTAGGTGCTACCTGTAATTGTTAAATAATAGGGTGAGTCGCGAGACTCAGTGTGCAGCCCTCATGCACCATTAGATTTGGGCCTTAACCCCACAGAACATATAACAGAATATAATATATCAGAAAATATGCAAAGCCCAACCCAAATCCTAGGTTTCCATCCGCTACACGCCACCCTTACCTGCCAGTCACACCATTGGAGATTTCTACAATCAACCCACACCGCTACACACCATTGATGGTAGACATGCTGTTCATCGTCAGATCATGGCCGTAGCCACTACAACAGGTCATGGCAAAAGGCACTACAACAGGTCACGGCAGAAGCCGCTACAACAGGTCACGGCAGAAGCCGCTACAACAGAACACTTCCCCTTTAAATAAACCCAACCCATGCAATCACAGAAACAGCATACTTATCATAGATGTCACCTTAACAGGAACATTCACTTAGGAATGACAGAGATACTAACCTGGTTATTCGCTTTTACCCTCCTCGGGTTTCAACCATGATGCCGAGATTTCGGCATTTATCAGAATATAACAGATTTATAACATGATGCCGGGATTTCGGCATTTATCAAAATATAACAGATTTATAACATGATGCCGGGATTTCGGCATTTATCAGAATATAATAGATTTATAACATATTTTAACAGGCAATCTAAAGGGTGTGGAAGTGTTACACACCTGATATCACGTAGTTTTACTCCCCTAGTTAAATCCTTACTATCTGGATCTACAACCCTTAGTCTAAAACCTTGCTCAAAAGCCGGAAGAATACGAAGATTTGGGCTCCCCTACATTCGGCCAAGGGTTAATAAATACCCAAATTTACACGTTAAAACTAATAGATCTCCTTACCTTGAAATCCCAAAAGTAACACGATTCGAGTGTTACTAAACTCTATCTTAGAGATCTAAGCGAGTGACTCCCCTTCAAATCCCGAAATGCCGCAAATAAGAGAAAAAACTTAAGATTAGCTCCTTATAGCCATTCGGCTAGAGTCCCTAAAAAGGTGAAAAAGATTGAAATCTTACGAATCAATACTTACCTTTAGTTTCCTTCGAGATTCGGCACAAGCAGATACCTCAGAGAAAATTCGGCAAACACAGGAGATGAGATCTAAGGATTTCGACTTTTATGGAAATCCCGGAAAAGATGAACTGATGCGTTTTCGACTTTTAGAAGATCTGAATAGAGTGTTTCGGCTTTGGCTTAGAAAGGAAGTAAAAAGAAATCTTAGAGATTTTGGCTAAAATATTTGAAAGAGATGAGGAAGAGATTGTCAGAGAGTTCGGCCAAAAAGGGAAAAAGAAAAGAAAGAAAGTTGAGAGGGAGAATGGAGTGGAGGTTTCGGCAGAGAAAAGAAAAAAGATGAAGAGAATTATACAGCAAATTTTGGTACAAGGAAAGAAGAAAAGAGTAGGGTTCAATTGCCAGAATTGATGAGATATCCCCCTATTTATAAAAATTTCGGCACTTACCTAACCTTGCAGATAAATCCTATCTTTTCTCCTTTATCTTAATGTACTAACTCATCCAAAAGAGACTTAATTAGCTCCAACTCCTCCCTCCTTTATCAGCTTATTATCCACAAATTAAAAACATTAAAATTTTCCTAAATTATAGCCTTGTGCCGTCCCCCCAGCTCCTCTTTAAATGTCGAATTTGACCCAAAAACATGGGCTCCAAGTGGCCAAAACTTGGGCCTCCTCCTTTGCCAGTGACGCCAACTCCCTTCCCTCTTAGTGGCGCCATTTTGCCACTAGGCCACAAGCCCAATCTTGATATTTTTAACATAGATAACTATCTTTAAAACTTATAATGCCCAAACAGAATATTTTAACTTAGGTCTCAGCCCATTCCTGAGCCCAATTAATACCTCAATTCTCAATTTAACATATTTAAGCATTCATTACACAAAATGCACAGGCCCTAAAATTCAGGATGTTACAGTTTTATTTTAACATATAATAATTCAACAATTACCATTTTATCCATCATAAAATAATGCATAAATCTTTTAATTAATGACCACAACCGTCCATTCTAAAGTTTAATGGCCAATTTACAACATAAGGCCTCATATATAGAAAGACACATCAATAGGCACTTAATCAAATAGAATGCTACTTTTACATTTCATGCGATTTAGTCCTTTTATTAAATTAAGCACACAAATGGACAGATTAATTCACGGAACTTTCACACATGCTTAATCACATACCATAAGCACGGAAAAATAATATTAAAATTTTTTTTGACTCAGATCTGTGGTCCCGAAGCCACTATTCTGACTAGGGTCTAAACCGGACTGTTACATTTTACAAATTAGCCCTCACATTTTCACCTTTTGACATTTTAGTCCCTATTTCTTGAAATCGCAAAATAACATAATTTAACAATATCATAGCTTGGTCGAATATTCCTTTAGCTCATATAACCCACATTTTTCATTTATTTCACATTTTAGTCCCTTAATTTCTCATTTTCACAATTTAGCCCAAAATAGTCAAATTCATCAAAAATTTAATGACAAAACATACTAATCTATCACATATCTTTCATATTTCATCAACTATCATCACAAACCTTACAAAATCATCAATGGCATAACTCACAAGCTTCATCACATTCAGAAATTGAGACATGGGCTAGGTAGATGACAAAGCAACGATCTCAAAAACATAAAAATTATTAAAAACCGAGCTCAAAACCCATACCTAATAAATCATGCAAGGGCTGAACTTAATGAATTTTCAATGGCTGTTTCCTTTCTCTATATTCGGTGGTGGAAGATGATGATAAAAGTAATTTTATGTTTTATTTTATCTAATATAACTTATTAACTAATTTACATAATTAACCTTTAATAAAAACATATAATAACATATAATGGATGGTCATTTATGTCCATTCCCACTATCCATGGTCTATTTGCATAATAAAGGCTTCATAGTTAATAAGCCATAGTAATATAACACATTAACAAATAGCATATAACTTTTGCATTTTGCACGATTAAGTCCTTTTATCAAATTAACCAACCAATCAGTAAAATTAAATCACGAAATTTTCACACATAAATTTACATATTGTAAATGCCAAAATAAAATTAAAAATAATTTTACGACCTCAGATTTGTGATTCTGAAACCACTATTCCAACTAGGGTCTAAACCGGGCTGTTACAAAAGCTTAGTAAGTTCGTATAACAATAAACTTAATTAATCATAAATACACAATTCCAATAATTGAATATATCAACACATAATTCATATTAGCTAACAAAACTTCCACATATTCAACCATAAGATTAGATGTGAAATTCACAAGTTTCTTCTATTCAAAGCTTATACGGTTCAAGTACATACCTGTACCATCTCTTATTAGTCTCATACTCATCCATGACTTCGATATACCCATTGAACCATTTGGAATACTATTGGATACTCGGGAATCTCTCACCCTAAGTGCCACATACATAGCCGAAACTATCTCAATCTCATATCACATATAGTGCTCACTCTCGAGCTATCAACGGGTCAGCTCACACAAGCTGGCGATCATGACGAAGCTACACAGTGCTGCTCACACAAGCCGACAAGTATTTGCAACACATGCCGGATAACTCAGCCACCGGTAGGACATACTGTAACAACCCTTACCCGTATTCGAAGCTAGAACCGGGCTGAGGCATTACCTAACTCATCTCGCTTAAATATGTCACATTGGGCTATAAAAAACTTTATTTAAACCTATTTCTTACTCATTCTCGGCCTACGAGGCCCTAAACATACCTCCGAGAGGTTTTGGGATTTAACCGGAAACTTTTACAAACTTGGAAAACTTTTCATCAAAACAGGGACCACACGCTTGTGTTGATCTAGGGACACGCCCGTGTGCCCTTAAGACATGCCCGTGTTCACCACCCATGGTCGACACTGACTAAATTCACACGACCGGACACATGCCCATGTTTCCAGCCCGTGTCCTTCACACGGCCTCGACACGCCCATGTGCCAAAACCCTGGCATTCTGTTTATGACGTCAGCACTTCACTATGGCCACACGGCCAAGGCACATGCCCGTGTCCTTAGATTGCATGTCGAATTAAATTCTACATTTAAGGTGCAGACTTCACACGGCCTAGGCACCGCCCATGTCCTAGGCCGTGCCTCCCACACGGCTGAGATACACGGCCGTGTCTCTGCCCATGTGTTTACTACAAGGCATACTGACTTGTAATTCTAGCATGCAAGGGGACACACGGTCAATCAACACGCCGATGGGCCTGACCGTGTGTCACACACGGCCTAGACACACGCTCGTGTGCCTACCCGTGTGGACAATTAGATGGCTATCTACCAAGCCATTTGCCACCCCATCAAGAAATTATACTCATACCGAACAACTTATAACACAAAGGCACATCCAAGAACTCAATTCATAACAATCACACAAGCATAAACTTCATAATTCCATCATCATTGAATATATAAAGTATCAAGTATTGGCCCAATTCTAATGACCATTACAAAATGACTTTGATACATACATAGCCAACACTTTGGTTAACAATTACGACCTAACAAAATACCCAAGTCCTATACATGCCATACTCAAAATAAGTCTAAATTGTTATACCAAAGTGATGTCGATAGTGTGATTTTCGAACTCTGACGATCCACGTTCCTCGAGTTATCTTGGCAATACTACAAGGAAAAAGGGCATGAAAAGGGGTAAGCATAACGCTTAGTAAGTTTGCATGGAAATAAATAGCAACAATGAGCTCCTAATATAATCCATCCTTGGCATTAACTAACCATACACAAGTGATAGGCTTCTTACCATACTTACTCACACTTTCTCTTATTTAGCACATACCATGCCACATATCGTAATCGTTTCTTCGTAACTCATTCACAAGTACCTGTATTCACTCATTCACATGACTTTAGTACAAATTTCATTTTTACTTCTAAATCATCTACTTATCCCATTAATCACTAGGGATAATCAAAGACACATATTCGTCATCATTAATGTAGGTACGAAGCCAATGCCACGTCCCCGGGATGGTCTTACATAGAGTCACCTCTAAATGCCAATGCCATATCCCAGATATGGTCTTATATGGAATTTCACATCAAGTATCGATGCCATATCCCGGATATGGTCTTGTACGGGATCTCAACTCGGTACCGAGGCCATGTCCCAGACATGGTCTTATACGGGACCTTATCTATTTCATATCTCGATGATAGCATTTTCATATTCAATATGGTCCACAAGGACTTCAACATCTTATTCAACATTAACTACTCAATTTAGTAAAGCATCATGCATAAATATACTTCCAAGCATTCTCAACATGCTAACATAAATGTTGAATCTATCACATACAAACTTACCTCATTTTCAAAATGAGCTAAACTATCGATCTAATCCGAGACTTTGTTCTTTCCCCGATCGAGGTGAATTCTCGGTTCTTCTTGCTCTATAATAGCAAATTAGCTCATTTTAATCAAAATCATTTTAATAATCATGCTTTGGTAAAATTACTATTTTGCCTCTAGAGTTTGGAAAAATGACCATTTTTCCCCTAAGCTCAGAAATTAATTCTAATCATATTTCTACCTTCAACAAGCCTAGGTGAACATTTAAGACTCTTATGGCTATCATCAAAATCAACTTTTCACACAATTACTACCATTTTTATAACCTTTAGAACAAGGTCCAATTAGGTGTTTTTATGACAACACCTTTCACAAAAGTTGTTCATCTAACAACCAAGAATCATTTTCTTCCATAAAAATGCAGCAAACAACCATGAAATCTCTCATAACAAAACTCTAAACTCTTCACCATATTGCAAATTAGTCCCCTCATTTGAAAGCTTAAGCTTTAGGGGTTCTAATGTAATAATGCTCTGACTCATAAAATAACATGAAAACGATTTTCTCTAACCTCAGATTAGTGATCTCAAGATCACTGTTTTGACTAGCCCCTAAATCGGGCTATTATAATTCTCCCCCTTAAGGATTTTCGTCCCTGAAAATCTTACCGGTGAAAAGGTTGGGAAATTGGTTTCTCATCGTTTCTCGGGCTCCCATGTAACATCCTGAAATAGGGCCTAAATAGAATAGTGGTTGCGAAACCACGAATCCAAGATAAAAAATTTTATTTTGATTAATTTTTATGATTTACCGATTGATTGGATGCATGTGTTAGAGTATCGATAGAAAATTTTATGAATTTCATGTCTAATTTGCTTATCAGGGCTTAATTGTAAAAGTTGATAAATGAGAGTTCTAGATGCTAAAGGATTAAATTGAAGTGAATATCTAAAGTAAGAGTCCTTGAATGGTAATTGGACCATTATATTTTCATGGACAAAAATGGACATGCATGGGTAGAAATAACTAAAATTTTAATGAAGGGTATTTTAGTAAAATGTCAAATAAAAGAAATTAAATGGGAAAAAGATGGAAAAAGGTTTTCATCTTCTTCCTTAAGCAGAATCCTCAAGGAGGAGACTCCATAGCTAGGGTTTCCAAGCTTCCAAGCTCCATAGTAAGTCAATCTAAGCCCCGTTTTTCATGTACTTTACGTTTTTAGAATCCCGGTAACTCGGTTTAGCTTATTCTAGCAATATTTTAACCTAGGGTTCATATTTGGAAAAATACCCATAGGTGAAATGTGTTTATTTTGATGTTTTATGATAGGATGTAAAGAATGAAACTATGTTAAACAACTTTTGCTAAGCAATTTTACGTAAAAACAAGTAAAACGACATAATCGGTAAAAATACCTAATGTTCATAAGTACATGTTAGAGTGAGAATTTGATGCTCCCATAGAAGGGAAAAATGTTCAGCATGTCCTAAAAAGTAATAAAGAAGGATACAGTTTAATTTTCAAGCCTAGGGGCAAAATCATAATTTTGTAAAAGTTAGGGGGCAAAAACGTAATTTTGCCATAATGTGATTTTTGGATTGAATTAAATAATGTAAATATTAAATAAGCTAAATGTGTTATTATAGATAGAGAAGAACGTGGAATTGATCTTGAACGAGGGAAAGGAAAAGTTAAGGACTAAATTGCAAATTTCGCCATATTTTGCACCGAAGTAAGTAGTATGTAAATAATTCATTATTTTTATTGACTTTTTATATTTCAGCATGTTTAATGTATTGTGTCTGATTTTTGAATCATAATTGACTATTGAAAGAATGAAATAATGTGTTAAAAAGTGAGTTATTTCCCGTTTGAACCTTCGGAATCGAAAGATGTAATTGGCATGTAGCTAGGTCACATGAGTGGTACTAAGTGTAGGCCACTATGTGCACAAGAGAGCTACAAGAGATTTCGTATACGTAGGTAGGTCACATGTGTAGTACCGTGAGTACACCATGTGTACAAGAAAGCTATATGTAGCTAGGTTACATGTGTGGCATATGGTGTGAGCCACTATGTGTACAAGAGAGCTATGAGAAGGCTAGGTCATATGAGTGGTGCTAAGTGAAGGCCACCATATGTACAAGAGAACCAGAATTATGAGTACAATCGAGCTAGGTCACATGAGTGGTACTGGGTGAAGGCCACTATGTGTACAAGAGAGCTTCGATTTCAAAGGTGGGCTATGTGCGAAACCACTGCATATTCGTTATTATTCCGAAGCGTTCAACGGGAAAACTGACTAAATGAAATTATATGATATGTTGTAGTGATAAGTATATGTATATGTATGTGTAATGTATGAGCAATATGCTCAATATGTGATTGGAAATTTGAATGATTGTTATAGGTAAGTAATGAATACAACTAAAGTGAGAGAGCAAAAATTTACAATAAAATTGTTTTGGACAGCAGCAGTGATGTGATTTTGAAAAATCACCAAAAATGGTAGCAATTGAATTATAAGTTGTATGAGATATTTATGTAAATCTTACTGGGTCTATTTTCATATAAAAGAAACAAAGAAAGTAAAGAAATTGTATATTTTGAGATATTAAACTTTTGTGAGACTGGTTCAGAATGGTTACTTGATCCCCTATTCTGTCTTGGAAAAATCATTTCAAATTCTTCAAAAATAATTATGGGGTATAAGTTATATGATTGAAATCCTTAATGAGTCTATTTTCAAATTAAATAAAATTTATCATCATATGAATTCTGTATAATGACAAAATTGGTTCATAGTGAAAAGTGGTCAGAGCAGTCGAACAGCGAAGCAGGGGAGCCTTTAATGAATAAACTGTACTAATTGGCAGGACCAAAAATTCTTAAATTTTTATGGTGAGAAGATAAATGATTTTAGTTTCAGGAAACATTTACGGATCTTTATTTGGATTTTCGTAGTTTCAGATAAAAATAATTTAATGACTATGACTCAAATAGACAACTTGCTCCAAAATTGAATAAATGATGAAATTGAGTTTAGATTTAATTGTGTTGTTTTGTAAAATTAATAAATCCATTATTAATTATTTATATACTTATTTACTAAGCTATATGCTTACACTCTTTTTATTTTCCTTGTTCTATAGTGTCATCAAGCTAGCTCAGGATTCGGTGATCGTCGGAGATCCATCCACACTATCAACCTTCTTTTGGTATTTTGAAAACAATATTTTGGGAATTATGGCATGTATAGATGGCTTAATTGTTTTGTTATTTGTAATAACGAATGATTATTTTGCTTATGGGTATTGACGACTATGTATGGAAAAAGTTCTAAATTTATATGGATTTTACATTTTAAATTTTGTACAGTAGTTTGAATCATGTTTGGTAATGCCTCGTACCCTGTTCCAGCGACGGACCTGGGTGAGGGGTGTTACATTTAGTGGTATCAGAGCTATGGTTTAGTCGGCTCTCGGACTATCATAGCATGTGTAAAAGTCTAGCTATGCATGCCATAAATATATTGTGATAGTGTGATGACTCCTGACAATTTAAAATGTTTTTTTTATATAGTAAATGAATCCCGGCCGAGCCACTGCTGACGATACTGAAAGTAACGCGTCGGCTCCCGCGCAAGGGACCGCGCCAGTAGAAAATAGATCTGAAACACGTGGACAGGGAGAGGGGGCTCGGGAAGCCTTCCTCCAAATGATGAGTAATTGGTATACTGAGTTTATTCAAGCGAATTCGAATGCTCAACCTCCTCCACCCCTCCCATACCTCAGACGGTTCCCGTAGCTCCCCAAGGCATGGATTTGGTAAGAATGAACAAGCCTCCTGTCGACAAAATTAGGAGGCAAGGAGCAGAAGAGTTTAGAGCAAACATTGATGATGATCCTGAGAAAGCGGAGTTCTGGCCCGAAAATTCTATCCGTGTGTTTGATGAGCTCTCGTTTACGCCGGAAGAGTGTTTAAAATGTGTTGTATCACTTCTGAGAGACTCCGCCTATCATTGGTGGAAGACTTTAGTAGCATTTGTGCCAAAAGAAAAGATTACTTGGGATTTCTTCCAGGAAGAATTTAGAAAGAAATATATAAGTCGGTGGTTTATTGATCAGAAACAGAAGGAGTTCCTTGAATTGAAGCATGGCAAGATGTCTATGGCAGAGTACGAGCGTGAATTTGTTAGACTTAGTAAGTATGCCCAGGAGTGTGTGTCCACCCAGGCTATTATGTGCAAGAGATTCAAAGATGGGCTTAATGAGGACATTAAAATGTTAGTGGAATTCTGGAGCTGAAAGAATTTGTGGTATTGGTCGACCGAGCCCTTAAAGCTGAGGAATTAAACAAAGAAAGAAGGAAAGCTGCTATCGAGGCCCGAGATACAAGAAAGAGACTGATGAGCAAGTCGTTCCAAACCCAATCAAAAAGGCCCAGAGAGATGAATTCTCGAAGGACAGTTTCAGTTGAGTATTCACATCGAGACCGTGGGAAATCGTATTTGGGCTCAAAAACTCAAACTAATTCAGTGGCAAGTGTGGGCAATGTGAAGTCTAGTAAACCTGAGTGTCAGCATTGTGGAAGGCAACATTTTGGTGAGTGTTGGGGAACTGGTCGAGCTTGTTTCAGGTGTGGTTCTCGCGAGCATTTTGTTAAAGATTGTCCGGAGGGAGCTAAGGAAGAGAAATTTCATAGTGCTAGACAGACTAACACTGCTAATAGAGCTAGACTTTCGAGAAATACTGGAAGTGGAGCTAGCAGTAAAAGTGTGATGAAAGACCCAGCCACAAGATCAGAAGCTAGAACACCTTCCAAGACATATGCCATCCGAGCTCGTGAAGAGGCATCCTCCCCCGATGTAATTACGGGTACATTTTCTCTACATGATATTAATGTTGTTGCTTTGATTGATTCGGGTTCGACCCATTCCTATGTTTGCTTGAAATTGATGCCTAGTATAAGTATGCCTATAGAATCTACAGAATTTGTGATTAAAGTATCGAATCCATTAGGCAAGCATGTGTTAGTAGATAAAGTAAGTAGAAATTGCCCTTTAATGATTAGAGGTCATTGTTTCCCGATCGACCTCATGCTATTGCCATTTGACGAGTTTGATGTGATTCTTGGTATGGATTGGCTGACTGCACATGATGTGATAGTGAATTGTGGGAAGAAATTCATCGAGCTGAAATGTGAAACTGGTGAAATTCTTCGGGTTAACTCAGATGAGTTAGATAGTTCATTTGCTATGATTTCTATTATGTCTGCTCAGAAATGTTTGAGAAAAGGGTATGAAGCTTATCTTTCTTTTGTGTTAAACACTAAAGATTCAAAGATGAAAATTGAGTTAGTGCCAGTAGTATGCGAGTATCCAGATGTGTTTCCGGAAGAATTACCAGGTTTGCCTCCTATTAGAGAAGTAGAGTTTGGTACTGAGTTGATTCCAAGTACCACACCCATCTCTATTGCTCCATATAGTATGGCCCCGTTGGAATTGAAAGAATTGAAAGCTCAGCTGCAGGAATTAACTGATAAAGCCTTTGCAAGACCTAGTTATTCACCCTGGGGTGCACCAGTCCTATTTGTGAAAAAGAAAGACGGTTCGATGAGATTGTGCATAGACTATCGTCAACTTAACAAGGTAACAATAAAGAACAGGTATCTACTACCTAGAATTGATGATTTATTTGATCAATTGAAGGGAGCCATTGTGTTCTCTAAGATAGATTTGAGATCCGGATACTACCAGTTACGAGTTAAAGAGTCAGATGTTCCGAAGACTGCTTTCCGGACTAGGTACAGTCATTATGAGTTCCTTGTAATGCCATTTGGCTTGACTAATGCTCCTTCCATTTTTATGAACTTAATGAACCAAATATTCTAACCTTACTTGGATAAGTTTGTAGTCGTGTTTATTGATGATATCTTAATTTATTCTCATGATGAGACTGAGCATGCAGAGTATTTGAGAACTGTCTTACAGACTTTGAGAGATAACCAGTTGTACGCCAAATTTAGTAAAAGTGAGTTCTAGCTTCGAGAAGTTGGATTCCTTGGACACATCGTCTCAGGTGAAGGCATTAGAGTTGACCCGAGCAAGATCTCAGCCATTGTTGAGTGGAAGCCTCCGAGGAATGTATCTGAGGTTAGAAGTTTTCTGGGATTAGCTAGTTATTATAGACGATTTGTAGAGGGATTTTCCATAATAGCTACCCCATTGACGAGATTGCTACAAAAAGATGTCAAATTTGAATGGACTGAGAAATGTCAGCAGAGTTTTGACAAGTTAAAGGCATTATTGACTGAAGCTCCTGTCTTAGTACAACCAGAACCAAGTAAAGAGTTTGTGGTCTACAGTGATGCATCCTTGAATGGATTGGGTTGTGTACTTATACAGGAAGGTAAAGTAATTGCTTATGCTTCTAGACAGCTAAAACCGCATGAGAAAAATTATTCGACGCATGATTTAAAGCTAGCTGCCATTGTATTTACTCTGAAAATTTGGAGACATCACTTGTATGGCGAGAAGTATCGAATATTCACTGACCATAAAAGCTTGAAATACTTGATGACTCAGAAAGAATTGAACTTGAGGCAAAGAAGATGGTTAGAGTTGATTAAAGATTATGAGCTAGTGATCGATTATCACTCGGGTAAAGCTAATGTTATTGCTGATGCTTTGAGTAGAAAATTTTTATTTCCATTGAGAGCTTTAAATACTAGCTTAGCTTTACAGGATGACGGTTTCATTATAGCTAAGTTGAGAGCTAAACTGACATTTCTTGAAGAAATCCGTAAAGCTTATAAAGATGACAGTAAGTTGGAAGCTAAAAGAGCTCAGTGCAAGTCAGATGCAGAGTCTGATTTTCAGATTGGTTCTGATGGTTGTTTGTTGTTCAGAGACAGAGTATGTGTACTGAAGAATGACGAGCTTATTCAAAAGATCTTACAGGAAGCACATAGTAGTTCTTTGTCTATACACCCAAGTAGTACAAAGATGTATAATGATTTGAAGAAAATGTATTGGTGGGTAGGAATGAAAAGAGATATTTCAGAGTTTGTTTCTAGATGCTTGATTTGTTAGTAAGTAAAGGCTGAACATCAGGTGCCTTCATGTTTATTGTAGCCTGTGCTAATCCTGAGTAGAAATGGGACTGAGTTACTAAGGATTTTGTAATAGGATTGTCGTTAACACTGAGAAAGAAAGATGCAGTATGGGTTGTAATTGATAAGCTAACGAAGTCAGCTCATTTTATCCCAGTTCGTATTATTCGCTTGATAAGTTGGTCGAATTATATATCTCAGAGATAGTCAAACTACACGGGGTACCATTATCGATCATTTCAGATAGAGATCCGAGATTTACTTCACGGTTTTGGAAAAAGTTACAGGAAGCTTTGGGCACAAATTCAGTTTCAGTACAGCTTTTCATCCTCAGACCGATGGTCAGTCAGAGAGAGTAATTCAGGTGCTTGATGATATGCTTAGATGCTGTGTATTAGAATTTCAAGGCAGTTGGGAAATGTATTTACCATTAGTGGAGTTTGCCTACAATAATAGTTATCAGCCGAGTTTGAAAATGGCACCTTATGAGGCTTTGTATGGACGCAAATGTCGTACACCTTTATATTGGACAGAGCTTAAGGAAAATCACATTCATGGGGTCGATTTAGTTAAAGAAACAGAAGAGAAAGTAAAAGTCATCAGAGATTGCTTGAAAGCAGCTTCAGATAAACAGAAGTCATATGCAGATTTGAAGAGAAAAGAGATTGAGTATCAAGTTGGTGACAATGTGTTTTTAAAAGTATCCCTGTGGAAGAAGGTTCTCAGATTTGGCAAGAAAGGCAAACTAAGTCCACAATTTATTGGACCATTTGAGGTTATTAAGAGAGTTGGGTCATTAGCATATTGGTTAGCCTTGCCAACTGAGTTAGAGAAGATTCATAACGTGTTCCATGTATCCATGTTACGTCGCTATTGTTCTAATCCGTCACATGTGATTTCTCAAACGGAGTTTGAGATTCAGCCAGATATGACTTACGAAGAGGAACCAGTTAAGATTTTAGCCCGAGAGGTCAAACAACTAAGGAACAAAAATATCGCACTTGTGAAAGTATTTTGGAATAGACATGGGGTAGACGAGGCTACATGGGAGCCCGAAGAGGCTATGCGAAAACAATACCCAAACCTCTTTACAGGTAAGATTTTCGGGGACAAAAATCCCTAAATGAGGGAGAAATGCAACATCCCGAAATAGGGCCTAAATGGAATAGTGGTTGCGAAACCACGAATCCAAGATAGAAAAGTTTATTTTGATTAATTTTTATGATTTACCGATTGATTGGATGCATGTGTTAGAGTATTGATAGAAACTTTTATGAATTTCATGTCTAATTTGCTTATTAGGGCTTAATTGTAAAAGTTGATAAATGAGAGTTCTAGATGCTAAAGGATTAAATTGAAGTGAATATCTAAAAGAGTCCTTAAATCATAATTAGACCATTATAAATTGAAGTGAATATCTAAAGTAAGAGTTCTTAAATGGTAATTAGACCATTATATTTTCATGGATAAAAATGGACATGTATGGGTAGAAATAACTAAAATTTTAATGAAGGGTATTTTAGTAAAATGTCAAACCAAAGAAATTAAATGGGAAAAAGATGGAAAAAGGTTGTCATCTTCTTCCTTAGGCCGAATCTTCAAGGGGGGACTCCATAGCTAGGGTTTCCAAGCTTCCAAGCTCCATAGTAAGTCAATCCAAGCCCCGTTTTTCATGTTCTTTACGTTTTTGGAATCCTGGTAACTCGGTTTAGCTTATTCTAGCAATATTTTAACCTAGGGTTCATATTTGGAAAAATACCCATAGGTGAAATGTGTTTATTTTGATGTTTTATGATAGAATATAAAGGCTGAAATTATGTTAAACAACTTTTGCTAAGTGATTTTACGTAAAAACGAGTAAAACGACATAATCGGTAAAAATACTAATGTTCATAACTACATGTTAGAGTGAGAATTTTGTAATTTTGTAAAAGTTAGGGGGAAAAACGTAATTTTACCATAATGTGATTTTTGGATTAAATTAAATAATATAAATATTGAATAAGCTAAATGTGTTACTATAGATCGAGAAGAACGTGGAATTGATCTTGAACGAGGGAAAGGAAAAGTTAAGGACTAAATTGCAAATTTCGCCATATTTTGCACCGAGGTAAGTAGTATGTAAATAATTCATTATTTTTATTGACGTTTTATATTTCAGCATGTTTAATGTATTGTATCTGATTTTTGAATCATAATTGACTATTGAAAGAATGAAATAAAGTGTTAAAAAGTGAGTTATTTCCCGTTTGAACCTTCGGAATCGAAAGATGTAATTGGCATGTAGCTAGGTCACATGAGTGGTACTAAGTGTAGGCCACTATGTGCACAAGAGAGCTACAAGAGATTTCGTATACGTAGCTAGGTCACATGTGTAGTACCGAGAGTACGCCATGTGTACAAGAAAGCTATATGTAGCTAGGTCACATGTATGGCATATGGTGTGAGCCACTATGTGTACAAGAGAGCTACGAGAAGGCTAGGTCATATGAGTGGTGATAAGTGAAGGCCACCATATGTAAAAGACAGCCAGAATTATGAGTACGATCGAGCTAGGTCACATGAGTGGTACTGGGTGAAGGCCACTATGTGTACAAGAGAGCTTTGATTTCAAAGGTGGGCTGTGTGCGAAACCACCGCATATTCGTTATTATTCCGAAGCGTTCAACGGGAAAACTGACTAAATGAAATTATATGAGATGTTGTAGTGATAAGTATATGTATATGTATGTGTAATGTATGAGCAATATGCTCAATATGTGATTGGAAATTTGAATGATTGTTATAGGTAAGTAATGAATACAACTAAAGTGAGAGATCAAAAATTTACAAAATCTGTTTTGGACAACAGCAGTGACGTGATTTTGAAAAATCACCAAAAATGGTAAAAATTTAATTATAAGTTGTATGAGATATTTATTTAAATCTTATTTGGTTTATTTTCATATAAAAGAA
Organism: Gossypium australe; assembly: GCA_005393395.2. Taxonomy (NCBI): domain Eukaryota; kingdom Viridiplantae; phylum Streptophyta; class Magnoliopsida; order Malvales; family Malvaceae; genus Gossypium; species Gossypium australe. Next base: position 91,402,168 of record CM016616.1, read on the forward strand.
CATAGAAAGTAAAGGAATTGTATATTTTGATATATTTAAACTTTTGTGAGACTGTTCAGAATGGTTACTTGATCCCCTGTTCTGTCTTGGAAAAATCATTTCAAATTCTAAAAAAATAATTATAGGGTATAAGTTATATGATTGAAATCCTTAATGAGTCTATTTTCAAATGAAATAAAATTTATCATCATATGAATTCTTTATAATGATAAAATTGGTTTGTAGTGAAAAGTGGTCAGAGTAGTCAAACAGCGAAGTAGGGGAACCTTTAATGAATAAAATGTACTAATTGGCAAGATAAAAAATTCTGAAAATTTTATGGTGAGAAGATAAATGAGTCTAGTTTATGAAAAATTTACGGATCTTAATTTGGAGTTTCATAGCTTCAGATAAAAATAATTTAGTGACTGTGACTCGAATAGACGGCTTGCTCCAAACTTGAATAAATGATGAAATTGATTTTAGATTTGATTGTGTTGTTTTGTAAACTTAATAAATCCATTATTAATTATTTATATACTTATTTACTAAGCTATATGCTTACTCTCTTTTCTTTTCCTTGTTCTATAGTGTCATCAAGCTAGCTCGGGATTCGGTGATCGTCGGAGATCCATCCACACTATCAGCCTTCTTTTGGTATTTTGAAAACAATATTTTGGGAATTATGGCATGTATAGAAGGCTTAATTGTTTTGTTATTTGTAATAACGAATGATTATTATGCTTATTGGTATTGACGACTATGTATGGAAAAAGTTCTAAATTTATACGGATTTTACATTTTAAATTTTGTACAGTAGTTTGAATCATGTTCGGTAATGCCTCGTACCCTGTTCCGGCGACGGACCTGGGTGAGGGGTGTTACATCTCATGTAGCCTCTTCTATTCTGTGCCTTTGCCATAGTACTTTCACAAGGGCTATGTTTTTGTTTCTTAACTGTTTGGCCTCTCGCGCCAAAATTTTAACTGGCTCTTCACCATAAGTCAAATCCGGTTGTAACTCAACCTCTATCGGTACTATGACATGCAAAGGGTCTGAACCGTATTGGTGCAAAATGGATACGTGAAAGACATCATGAATCTTTTCCAGCTCAGGTGGCAAGACCAACCAATAAGCGACTAGCCCTACCCTCTCGGTAACTTCATAAGGTCCGATAAAACACGGACTCAATTTGCCTTTCCGGCCAAATCTAAGGACTTTCCTCCGAGGTGATAGTTTTAGGAACACTTTATCACCTACTTGGAACTCAATCTCTTTCCTTTTTTAAATCCGAATAGGACTTTTGTCTATCTGAGACGACTTTCAGACACTCACGTATCACCATTACTTTCTCTTCAGTTTCCCTAACCAAATCAACCCCATGTATCTGTTTTTCTTTGAGTTTTGACCAATACAAGGGCATCCGGCACTTACGCCCATACAATGCCTCGTAAGGCGCCATTTTCAAGCTTGACTGAAAGTTGTTGTAGGTGAATTCCACCAACGGTAAGTATTTCTCACAATTACCTTGGAATTCTAAAACACAACATTGAAGCATGTCTTCTAGTATCTGAATTACTCTCTCCGACTGCCTATTGGTTTGTGGATGGAAGGCTGTACTGAAACTCAATTTCGTGCCCAAGGCCTCTTGCAACTTTTTCCAACACCGTGACATGAATCTCAAATCTCTATCCGAAATGATCGACAACGGTGCACCATGAAGTCTTACTATCTCCAACACGTACAAGTCCGCTAATTTTCAAGCGAATAATCTACTCGCACTGGTATGAAATGGGCTGACTTTGTGAGTCTATCAACTACTACTCATACCGCATCTTTCTTCTTTGGAGTCAACGGTAAGCCTGTCATGAAGTCCATGGCAATACGGTCCCATTTCCACTCAGGAACCATAATGGGCTGAAGTAAACCCGAAGGTACTTGATGTTCAGCCTTCACTTACTGACAAATTAAGCATCTCGATACAAACTCGGAAATGTCTTTCTTCATACCAGGCCACCAATACCATTTCTTCAAGTCACTATACATCTTCGTGCTCCCCAAGTGCATAGTTAAACATCCGTTATGCGCTTCATGCAAGATCTTATGAATAAGTTCATCATTTTTGGGTACACAGACCCTATCTCGAAACGTTAGATATCCATCAAGATTTACTCGAAAGTCTGACTCAACATTTGACTCACATAAAAATCTTTTGGCTTGCAAGCTGTTATCTTCTTTTTGAGCTTCACAAATCTCTTGGAAGAACAATGGTCTAGCCTTCAACTCGGCTAGAATAGAACCATCACCTGACAAAGCCATCTGAGTATTCATGGCTCTCAGCTCGAACAATGATTTTTTGCTCAAGGCATAGGCGACTACGTTTGCCTTTCCTAGATGGTAGTCAATCATTAACTCGTAATCCTTAATCAATTCCAACCATCTTCGTTGCCTTAAATTCAAATCCTTTTGAGTCATTAAGTATTTTAGGCTTTTATGGTTGGTGAAAATCCGACACCTTTCACCATACAAATGGTGTCTCCAAATCTTCAACGCAAACACAATTGCGGCCAAATCTAAATCATGAGTCCGGTAATTTTTCACGTGCGGCTTTAATTGCGTAGAGGCGTATGCAATTAGCTTACCCTCTTGCATAAGTGCGCAACCCAATCCGTTTAGGGATGCATCACTGTAAACCACAAATTCTCTTCCCAGTTCAGGTTGCACCAAAATAGGAGCCTCAGTCAACAGCGTCTTCAAATTCTCAAAACTTTGTTGACACTTTTCTGTCCAATCAAACTTCACATCCTTTTGCAATAATCTAGTCATCGGGGTAGCTATCATGGAAAACCCCTTGACCAAACACCTATAATAGCCGGCTATGCTTAGAAAACTCCTTACTTCAGTTACGCTCCTCGGCGGTTTCCAATCAACAATTGTTGAAATCTTACTTGGGTCCACTCTAATTCCATCTCCCGAGACAATGTGCCCCAAAAATCCCACTTCCTTGAGCCAAACTTCCTTCAAGACTTGCAGAACCGTACTCAAATGCTCGGCATGCTCGTTCTCATCTCAAGAGTAGATCAGTATGTCGTCGATGAAAACCACGACAAATTTATCCAAGTATGGCTGAAAAATGCGATTCATCAAATCCATGAAGATCGCAGGGACATTCATCAGACCAAAAGGCATGACCAAAAATTCGTAGTGGTCATACCTAGTCCTAAATGCAGTTTTCGGTACATCTGAGTCCTTGACTCTCAACTGATAGTACTCGGACCTCAAATCTATCTTAGAAAATATCGTGGCGCCTTTTAATTGATCAAATAAATCATTGATGCTCGGCAACGGGTACTTGTTCTTCACAGTTACCTTGTTGAGCTGCCGATAATCGATGCATAATCTCATAGAACCATATTTCTTCTTCACGAATAAGACGAGAGCACCCCACGGAGAAAAGCTCGGCCTTGCGAAACCTTTATCCGTTAGTTCTTGCAACTGTGTGATCGTCAAAATCAGAGCTTTAAAATTTATAATAAGAGTGATCGAACCTGGAAACTAACTCTGACAATGATTGTAAGGCAAGCACACCTATCGAACAGTAGTATAGTTTAGGCAAGATCAGAATATCAAATCCCAAAGGAACCAAAAGTACTAATACTAACTCTCTTCCTATTATTTAGCCTAAGAATTAAGTGAATGTTTATCTAATCTAAATATAACTATCAACTAAACTAAAGACGCAAAGACAAAAAGAGAATGAATTGAGAAAAATAACTTGGAAGAAAAACCAATTAATTAAGACGATACCATAGGTAGACTCCACCTAGACTTCACTTGTTATCTAACACTGAACCAGACGATTTATTCATTTGACTTGATCCGTAAGATTCCCTAAGTTATATTAAACCCTGATCGTCGAAATCAAAGCTTTAAAATTTATAATAAAAATGATCAAACCCAGAAACTAACTCTAACAATGATTGTAAGGCAAGTGCACCTATCGAACAATAGTATAGTTTAGGCAAGACCGGAATATCGAATCCCAAAGGAACCAAAAGTAATAATACCAACTCTCTTTCTATTATTTAGCCTAAGAATTAAGTGAATGGTTTATCTAATCTAAACTTAATTATCAACTAAACTAAAGATGCAAAGACAAAAGGAGAATGAATTGGAAAAAGTAACTCGAAAGAAAAACCAATTGATTAAGACGATACCCTTGGAAGAATCCACCTAGACTTTAGTTGTTATCTAACAATGAACCAGACGATGTATTCACTTGACTTGACCCGTAAGATTCCCTAAGTTATATTAAACCCTCTCTCGAAGTGAATAACGTCTAACCCTAGGTTGATTAATTGAAATCTCTTTCTAATTAAAACCCCTAGAATCACATTAACTCGATCTATGGACTCCCATATTAGGTTTCACCCTAATCAAGCAAAATCTCGTCACCCTATCTCTAGGCGTGCGATTAACTCCGCTTTATTATGCTAGATCTACTCTTAAGCAGGGACTTTTGCTCCTCCACCTAAGCACATCATACATGAATTAATATCCCAGAAATATCAACACAAGAATTAAGCACACATAATTAAGCACAAGTCAAATATTTATCATATAGTTCAGAAAACAATAACAAGATCTGTCTTAGGTTTCATCCCTTCAGGTATCTGAAGGGTTTAGTTCATAACAGTAAAGGAAAACATCTCAGAAGAAAAGATAAAATAAAACATAAGAAATCCCTAAAACTCCCTGAAGGAATTGAAGGAGAGATCCACTGTCTTGAGTAGAATTTCTGCTTCTTGAGATGGATCAACTGGCTATCTTCGAGTGATACTCCACAAATATGGTCTTTCTGGCTCAGCTCCTTGGCCTAGCTAATCGCCCCCTTTCAGGTAACACTTATGGGGTTTATATAGGCTTTCGAAATATGTTTCTTCGCCCCAAAGTATCCAAATCCGAATGAAATTGCTCTTTGCCACGACAGGGACACGGCCATGTCACACGCCCGTATGACTAGTGGTCAGGCTGTGTTAGGACTTCTTTAATGAGACACGACGGTGTAAGTCGAGATCAGGCAGTGTTCTAGTAGATTGGCGTGGCACGGCCATGTGGGCTTAAGTCCAGGCCGTGTTGATTTCCTCTTTGCCCAATTTGGTCTGTTTCTCGTTCTTTTCATCCTCGGGTGCTTTCCTGAGTATAAAACATAAAAACAAAGGATTAAGAGCACCTTTTTACATAAATCGAGGTTTAATTCATCCAAAAGCATACTAAATGTGGGCTTAAAATATGTTACTTTTATGGTTTATCAAACCCTCTCTCGAAGCGAATAACGTCTAACCCTAGGTTGATTAATTGAAATCTATTTCTAATTAAAACCCCTAGAATTGCATTAACTCGATCTATGGACTCCCATATTAGGTTTCACCCTAATCCAGCAAAATCTCGTCACCCTATCTCTAGGCGTGCGATCAACTCCGCTTAATTATGCTAGATCTACTCTTAAGCAGGGACTTTTGCTCCACCACCTGAGCACATCACACGTGAAACAATATCCTGGAAATATCAACACAAGAATTAAGCACACATAATTAAGAACAAGTCGAATATTTATCATATAGTTCAGAAATCAATAACAAGATCTGTCTTAGGTTTCATCCCCTTCAGGTATCTGAAGGGTTTAGTTCATAACAAATAAAGAAAACATCTCAGAAGAAAAGATAAAACAAAACATAAAAAATCCCTAAAACTCCCTGAAGGAATTAAAGGAGAGATCCGCCGTCTTGAGTAGAATTTCAGCTTCTTGAGATGGATCAACTAGCTATCTTCGAGTGATTCTCCACAAATCTGGTCTTTTTGGCTCGGCTCCTTGGCCTAGCTAACCGCCCTCTTTCAGGTAACACATAGGGGGTTTATATAGGCTTTCAAAATATGTTTCTTTGCCCCAAAGTATCCAAATCCGAATGAAATTACTCTTTGCCACGACAGGGACACGGCCATGGCACACGCCCGTGTGACTAGTGGCCAGGCCGTGTTCAGACTTCTTTAATGAGGCACGGCCTATAAGTCGAGATCAGGCCGTGTTCTAGTAGATTGGCGTGGCACGGCCTTGTGGGCTTAAGTCCAGGCCGTGTCGATTTCCTCTTTGGCCATATTTAGTCTGTTTTAGGCCCGTTTCTCGTTCTTTTCATCCTCGGGTGCTTCCCTGGGTATAAAACATGAAAAGAAAGGATTAAGAGCACCTTTTTACATAAATCGAGGCTTAATTCATCCAAAAGCATACTAAATGTGGGCTTAAAATATGTTACTTTTACAATTTATCAAATACCCCCACACTTAAGCTTTTGCTTGTCCTCAAGCAAAATTCTCAACTTACAATTAAAACGAACTTTCCATGATTCATAATTCCTACTGACAATGTTTCATCATAATTCATAGATAATTTATACATGGATGATCAAACTCGAAGAGTCCTAAAGATTCAAACAATATAAGTCATACATTTGTATTACGAAAACTTAGGTGTTTCCCTTTACCTGAATAATTACCTTTAATTCAAAATTTACAGGAATTGACATCCTCACAAAGATTCACTCAAATCACTCGAAATGTTTAAGGTTCAAAATTAAGCACTCAAAAGTCGAACCTGAAAAGTTAATCCCATAGGCTTGCCTGAAAATCAAATCTCCACCACTGTAAAATGAGATGATAAACATATCAAAAGGTCTTTAACAAGGTTGTAACGGGGCTTTGATTAAGGATATGGATATAGGCTGAATTAGAAGGTTAGAATCGAGATTGAATTGATAAGTTACCTACCTAGAAAAAAATGAACTTATCCTAAATAATAACATCAATATACTACTATTGATAATACTCTAATACGAGCCTCTTCTCCAATAATTGGAATTTAATGCATAAGCTCACTTAATCACACAACTAATAATGAATATAATTCGATTTTTTTTAGAACAAGTCAAATATATAAAGGATAAATTTAACTACTGAAATAATATAATTAGGTAACTAATCAAATAAAATCTCGGTATAAGGGTAGTAAAAAAGGAATGGTGATAACAAATACAAGGGTTTTGGGTTAATATTAGCGGGTGAGTCAATAAAAAGGGTTATTAGGATCAACAGGGTTCACTAGGGGTTAATTATGAAGGTAGGCTTTTAGTGGAGTAGGTGGGTTAAATCCTAGGTGCCTTAATCATCTCTATATATCAAATCAAAGGTGTGGTCTCAACATGTATAATTGAGGCAAGTTCTAGAATAACAGTTCAAAGTTGACACACTCATAATCAATAAAGTGAGCATGAAAAAGAATATATGCTCTAATAGGCTCAAAATTTCACAAAAAATATGGGTGTTTTTGACATCATCCTTGTAAATTTCAAATTTCAAGGTAACATCAGATTTAGGTAGACAACCTAACAAAAAAATTTAATTCTGAAAAATAGACTTATCATGCTTGATTCTCTAATATTCTTCTAATTTAATCATCAATGCACAATTAACTATGACTTACTCAGAAACATGTCAATAAAAATAATAATTCATCAGAAATTTCATCCTAATTAGTAATATGAGAAAATTGATTAAAAACAAGACTAATTTCAGGGATTTGAGAATAATGAAGAAAGTTAGGCACTTTCTTGAAATAACTATTCACCCCCACACTTAAGATGTACATTGCCCTCAATGTACAAGCATAGATATGTAATTTAAGAGAGAGAGGGAGGTGAGACTTCCTGAATTTGGATGGTTTCCTGGAGTTGGAAGTCGATACGGGTGGTGGCTGCTACCGAGCTCTGTGATAGATGAAGAAATTGGGGAGCTCGTAGAGAGTTAGCCAGGAGTTATTAAGACACATTTAAAATAAACTAAATATATAAATAAAGATAAGAAAGATAAAGAAAAAGAGACTAAGGAGGAAAATAAACTAAGACTAGAAGATAAAAGGGCTTGAGAATCTTTATTGGTAGATGGTTCGTGAGGTGGGTGTGACTTCTAAGGCGACGGAGGTGCTGGCGGTGGCGGAAGTGACGTGATTCCCAAGTAGCCTTTTGAACTTCTCAGGCTGCGGTGGTGGTGGTCGTGTTTCCCAAGGTGTGATTCCCTAGCAACCTAAAGAACCTAACACTAAGAAACTAAAATATATTAAACTAAATTAAGCAAAAGATTGTCAAAGAGAAGGAAATTGAAGCAAAAGAGAAAAGAAAAAGAAAAGATAAATGGACTCAAAGACCCTTGGCTTGTTGTTTGGATGAAGCGGCCGGCATAAGATTATGTATATTGATCTCCCTTGAGGAGACTACGCTTGCCTTCTTCCGCTTCTTTGTCATGGCTTTGGTGTGGCTCAAGGGTTTAGAGACTTGTTATGGAGAGGAGAATATGAGAAAAGGGGATAATAAAAGAAGTGGGAAGTGGATGAGGAAGATGGGGAGGGGGTTGGTGTTTAAATAGAGGCTCAATTCTGGTACTTTCCCATGCCCGTGGACCGAGGGCGTGTCGTTTCACACGTCTGTCTCGCATGGCAGTGTGTCTAGGCGTGTTGATTCTCTATGCCCATTTTTCAGACAGCCACGCTCGTTCTTGATAAGTCAGTGTCGTCCACGGCCGCGTCGCACGGCCGTGGGCTTTTGTCGGTGCCCGTGTTAGAGTGGTTGGGTCCGTGAACTTCAAAAATTAGTTGAGTCTGATTTGTACCGCCTCTACCATGTTGGTACAAAGATTCTTGAGGTACACACGACCATGGCCACGGCCGTGTGCAAGGCCATGTGGCTTGGAAATCTGCACCCTTGGTTAGTTTAGAATTAGGTATAAAGAAAAGAAGAAAACAAAATGAATTGAAAACAAAATTGTGAAAATAAATTGTGTTAGTATTCGGGTTGCTTCCCGAGAAGCGCTCGTTTATAGTCTTAACCTAGACTTTCCTCGTATTGAAAAATCAGGGAGGTTTAAAGGTTTGAATATCTTCCCTCATGCTGACAGTTCTATTTTCTTGATAATATTTAAGTCGAGAAGCGTGTACCTGAAAAGTACCAAATATAGGATTGCTTACCTCGACTGCTCCGTATGGGAAGATATTGTGTACCTCAAAGGGGATTTCTTCGTTTGCTTTCAGGTCAGACATGGTGATTCGAGGATTTGATTTATCTAACAGTACCTAGTCTCCTTTTTTGAAGTGGTTTGATGTTCCTATGAGCTCTTCTGGGTGCTCTTTCGATTTTTCTTCGTGCGGTTCTGGTTCCTTTTTAAAGTGCGTCGTCCACTTTTCTAATTTGTAGATCTCAAGGCTTCGTTCTTTGTGTGATCTTTCTGTGTCGACATGGGGGCCATGCTTCAGCTCAGGTTTGTAACCTTGTGGTGTTTCCTGTGGTGAAAGTTGAACAACCTGGTTATCAACTATTTTTACTTTATCACCTTCATCAATTGTTGTCATGGCCTAGTCAAGAGCTTGTAGGCTGATCGATTCATCACCTACTTGAAGTACTAATTCTCCTGTGCTAACATCAATTTTAGTCCTGGCAGTTGCTAAAAAGGGTTTTCCTAAAATTAAGGGAATCGAATTATCTTCATCCATGTCTAAGACAACAAAATCTACTGGGAAAATGAATTTATCAATTTTTACAATAACATCTTCGATAATACCCCTAGGAATTCTAATAGTATTATCAGCTAATTGAATGCTCATCCTAGTTTGTTTGGGTTTCCCTAGACCTAGTTGTTTAAACATTTTATAAGGCATGACATTTATACTTGCCCCTAAATCAGCTAATGCATTATCAACAGTTAGTCTACCAAATAAACATGGAATTGTAAAAATCCCTGGATCTTTTAGCTTCTGTGGTAGTCTATTCTGTAACATTGCTGAGCATACTGCGTTTAATTCCACATGTGGCTCATCGTCTAATTTACGCTTGTTCGTCAGGAGCTGTTTTAAAAATTTCCTTGAATCTGGCATCTGAAAAAGAGATTCAAGAAGAGGTAAGTTAATATGTAATTTCTTTAAAAGTTTAAGAAACTTACCGAACTGTTCCTCTGTATCGTCTCTCTTCATCGCTTTGGGATAAGGTATGCGGGGTTTGTACTCTTTGATTATCGGTTTCGGCTTGTTATTGACCTCAACCATATCTTCTTCAACCACCTTCTTTTGTTTTGAATTAGGCTCGTCTAACCCTTCACTATCTTGAGCTGTTATGGCTTGAACTTGCTCCCTTGGGTTAGTCTCAGTGTTGCTCGGTAGTCTTCCCTGTGGTCTCTCAGAAATCTGCTTAGCAAGTTTCCCGAATTGATCCTTGAACTCTTGTGTCAATGCCTCAATTTTTGTTTCTATCTTCTAGAAATGTGTGTCTGAGGCTATTATGAAGTTTGTCAGGACCTCTTCAAGGTTCGGCTTCTTTTCCTGTGGGTAGGGTTGTTCTTGGAAGTTTTGGGATGGTTGTGATCTTTGATTTCTTTGACCGCCCCATGAGAAATTGGGGTGGTTCTTCTAACCTGGATTATAAGTATTACTATAAGGGTTATTGCTAGATCAGAAATTATTACCCATATAGTTCATTTGTTCACTCTCCATGCCCTGTCCGTAAGGTGCGTACTCAGGATTCACCACTCCTTCACTTGCGTCGCACTGCATAACTGGATGTGCCTGCGAAGAACCATAGAAACTATCAAATTTTTTTTGTAACAATTCCACCTGATTTGATAGCGCGGTCATTGTGTCAATGTTGAAAACTCTGGCTGCTTTGGCTGGCCTTGTCCTTGTAACTTGCCACTGATAGTTATTTAGTGACATCTCATCTATAAACTCGTAGGCTACTTCAGGAGTTTTGTTGTTCAGGGTTCCACCGGCAGCTGAATCGATTAGCTGCCTTGTTGAAGGGCTCACACCATTGTAAAAAGTTTGGACCTGTAGCCACAATGGTAGTCCATGGTGTGGGCACCTTCTCAACAAATCTTTGTATCTCTCCCATGCATCGTATAGTGTCTCTGAATCTATCTGCACAAAAGAAGAGATATCATTCCTTAATTTGGCCGTTTTGGCCGGTGGAAAATATTTTAATAGGAATTTTTTGGTCATTTGATCCCATGTAGTGATTGATCCTCGTGGAAGAGAATGTAACCACTGTTTGGCTTTATTTCTCAGGGAAAAGGGAAATAACCGAAGACGGATGGCATCATTAGAAACGCCATTTATTTTGAAGGTGTCGCAAAATTCTAGGAAATTTGCTAAGTGTGTGTTAGGATCCTCATCCTGCAAACCATCAAACTGAGCAAACTGTTGTATCATTTGTATAGTGTTAGGTTTCAGTTCAAAATTATTTGCAGCAATAGTAGGCCTAACAATACTAGACTCAGTTCCTGTTAAACTAGGTTTAGCATAATCATACATAGTACGTGAAGCATGATGTTCGGCCATCTCTGGAGGTGGCGGATTATTTTCAACCATCTCTTCTGTGGTATTTATTTCGGCTTCTTGCTCTTCGTCTATGTAGTTTAGGCTTCACCTTGTTTCTCTGCGATTTCTACGAACGGTACCTTCAATATCACTGTCATAAAGTAGGGGTCCTGTCGGGTTCCTTCTAGTCATAAACTAGACGTACCTGAAAGGGACAAAAGAAAGAAGAAAGGAAATTTAGAAAAATAAAATAAAATTGCAAAAATAAAAATAAATAGTAAATATGGCTAAAGTAATAAAAATTAAGCTTTCTTAATATTTCAGTTCCCCGGCAACGGCGCCAAAAACTTGATCGTCGAAATCAGAGCTTTAAAATTTATGACAAGAATGATCGAACCTGGAAACTAACTCTGACAACGATTGTAAGGCAAGTGCACCTATCGAACAGTAGTATAGTTTAGGCAAGACCGGAATATCGAATCTTAAAGGAACCAAAAGTACTAATACTAACTCTTTTCCTATTATTTAGCCTAAGAATTAAGTGAATGTTTATCTAATCTAAATTTAACTATCTACTAAAGTAAAGACGCAAAGACAAAAAGAGAATGAATTGAGAAAAATAACTTGGAAGAAAAACCAATTGATTAAGACGATACCCTAGGTAGAATCCACCTAGACTTCACTTGTTATCTAACACTGAACCAGACGATTTATTCATTTAACTTGATATGTAAGATTCCCTAAGTTATATTAAACCCTCTCTCGAAGCGAATAACATCTAACCCTAGGTTAATTAATTGAAATCTCTTTCTAATTAAAACCCCTAGAATCGTATTAACTCGATCTATGGACTCCCATATTAGGTTTCACCCTAATCCAGCAAAATCTCGTCACCCTATCTCTAGGCGTGCGATCAACTCTGCTTAATTATGCTAGATCTACTCTTAAGCAGGAACTTTTGCTCCACTACCTAAGCACATCATACTTGAATCAATATCCTGGAAATATCAACACAAGAATTAGGCACACATAATTAAGAACAAGTCAAATATTTATCATATAGTTCAGAAAACAATAACAAGATCTATCTTAGGTTTCATCCCCTTCAGGTATCTGAAGGGTTTAGTTCATGACAAATAAAGAAAACATCTCAGAAGAAAAGATAAAACAAAACATAAGAAATTCCTAAAACTCCCTGAAGGAATTGAAGGAGAGATCCGTCGTCTTGAGTAAAATTCCGACTTCTTGAGATGGATCAACTGGCTATCTTCGAGTAATTCTCCACAAATATGGTCCTTCTGGCTTGACTCATTGGCCTAGCTAACCGCCCTCTTTCAGGTAACACTTAGGGAGTTTATATAGGCTTTCGAAATATGTTTCTTCGCCCCAAAGTATCCAAATCCAAATAAAATTGATCTTTGCCACGACAGGGACACGGCCATGGCACACGCCCGTGTGACTAGTGGCCAGGCCATGTTCAGACTTCTTTAATGAGGCACGGCCGTGTAAGTCAAGATTAGGCCGTGTTCTAGTAGATTGGCATCGCACGACCGTGTGGGCTTAAGTCTAGGCCGTGTCGATTTCCTCTTTGGCCCAATTTAGTTTGTTTTAGGCTCGTTTCTTGTTCTTTTCATCCTCAGGTGCTTCCTTGGGTATAAAACATGAAAAGAAAGGATTAAGAGCACCTTTTTACATAAATCGAGGCTTAATTCATCCAAATGCATACTAAATGTGGGCTTAAAATATGTTACTTTTACAATTTATCACTATGCTTTCAACTCTTTTAGCTCAGTTGGAGCCATTCTATATGGAGCAATAGAAATAGGGGCAGTACCTGAAGCTAATACAATCCCAAATTCAATCTCTCTAACCGGAGGTAGCCCTAGCAACTCTTCTGAAAAAACATCTAAGTACTCACATACTATGGGTACCGACTCCATTTTCAAATTAGTCTCTTCAGTATTCAACATAAAGGCAAGGTAAGCCTCGTACCCCTTCCTTAAAAACCTCTAAGTCGACAAGGTCGTTATCACTACTGGTGATCTATCTTACTTATCTGATTCAACACGAATAAGATTCCCATTTTCACTTTTCAACTTAATAAACTTCTTCCCACAATTCACAATTACATCATGAGTAACTAACCAATCTATTCCAAGGATGACATCAAACTCATCACACGGTAATAACATAAGATCCACCAGAAAACTATGACCCTTAATCATCAAAGGGCAACCTTTGTAAACTCTATCAACCAACACATATTTGCCTAGGGGATCAGACACTTTTATTACGAACTCAGTAGACTCTATAGGCATGCTCATACTAAAGACTAATTTCATGCATATGTATGAGTGGGTAGATCCCGGATCAATAAAAGGTATAACAAGAGTATCATAAAGAGAAAATGTACTCGTGATTACGTCGGGGGAAGATTGCTCTTCACGAGCACGAATGACATATGTTCTCGCCGGTGCTCTACCCTCGACTCTTGCAGCTTGCTCTCTGGATGGATTCTTGTTACCCATTTCACTTCTCGGGTTTCTCTGTGGTCTTCCTCTAGCAGTACTTCCTGGTCTTGCATTCTGAGACTTCTCTTTCTCTCCCACCTAGGGGCAATCTTTGATAAAGTGGTCTAAGGACCCACATCTAAAACAAGCTTTCTCATTTTCCCGGCACTGGCCAGAATATCACCTGCCACACTGCAGGCATTCCGGTCTGCTCAGACGAATGTTTCCCACACTAGCAACTGATGTGGTCTGCCCTTTAGATCTCGAAAATTGCTTGCCCTTGCGTCGATTTGAAAACCCTGCTGAGGTGATCGATCGAGCAGCAAAATCCCTCAATTTCTATGAGGATTGGAGTGACTTATTCAGTTGTCTTTTCCTCAAGTCACGAGACTTATTCTCTGCTCTCCTTTTCTCTTTAGCCAACTCTTCAGCCTTACAGGCTCTATCTACCAACACTGCAAGTTCTTTTTGTTCGAGGACTCCCACGTATAAACGAATATCTTTATTTAACCCGTCCTCAAATCTTTTGCATATGACGGCCTCGGTAGACATGTATTCCCGGGCATACTTACTAAGCCTTACAAATTCCCATTCGTAGTTGGTCACTAATATACGGCCTTGCTTTAATTTTAGGAACTCCTTTCTCTTATGATCGATAAACCCCTAGCTGATATACTTTTTTCGGAATTCCTCTTGGAAGAATTCCCAGCTAACTCTCTCACTTGATACCACCGATACAAGGGTATTCCACCACAGATAAGTCGAATCTCTCAAGAGAGATACCACACATTTTAGGCACTCCTCAGGTGTGCACGTCAATTCATTGAATACCCTAATGGTATTCTTGAGCCAGAATTCCGCTCTCTCCGGATCATCATTCTTACTAGCCTAGAATTCTTCGGCTCCTTCCTTCCAGATCTTATCAACCGGAGGCCTTTCTCTTCTCACTACCTCAACCACTTGAGGAGCTACAAGGGCGGGTTGAGGAATAGGTGGGGGTGGAGGGGTTGAGCATTAGGGTTTGCTCGGGTATACTCGATATACCAGTTGCTCATCATACGGAGAAAGGTGATCGTGTCAAAATCAGAGCTTTAAAATTTATAAAAGAATGATCGAACCTGGAGACTAACTCTGACAACGATTAAAGGCAAGTGTACCTATCGAACAGTAGTATAGCTTAGGCAAGACCGGATTATCGAACCCAAAGGAACTAAAAGTATTAATACTTTCTTTTTATTATTTAGCCTATATTAAAGTGAAGGTTGCTTTTAAACTATATTGTCGAAGAATAAGACTAAGAACACAAAGACAAGAAGAATGAATTGGAAAATAACTTTGAAGAAAAACTCAGTTGATTGCGACGATACCTTCAGGAAGAATCCACCTAGACTTCACTTATTATCTAACCCCAAATTATATGATTTCTTTAATTAGCTTGATCCGTGAGACTTCCTAACCTATATTAAACCCTCTCTCGAGGCGAATAACGTCTAACCCTAGGTTAATTAGTGGAACTCTCTTTCGCTTATAATAACCCCCTAAGATAGCAGTAAATCGATCAATGGACTCCCATATTAGGTTTCACCCTAATCCGGTAAAATCTCGTAACCCTATCTCTAGACGTTCGATCAACTCAGCTTAATTATGTTAGATCTACTCTTAGGCAGGGTCTATTCCTCCTCCACCTAAGCACATTAGATTTGGATTAAGTAACATAATTAATAACAAACTAAGTAATTATCATATAACTTGAAAATCAAATAACAAAATCCATCTAGGTTTCATCCCCTTCAGGTATTTGAGGGGTTTAGTTCATGATGAATAAACAAAACATCGCAAGAGAAAAGATAAAACAAAACATAAGAAAACCCTAAAACCCCCTGAAGGAATTGAAGGAGAATTCCGCCGTCTTGAGTATAATTCCGACTTCTTGGGATGATCAACTGGCTATCCTCGCGTTATTCCCTAACTCTGACCTCCTCGACTTGGCTCCTTGGCCTAGCTTTCGATGTCCTTCAAAGGTGGTACTTGAGGATATATATAGGCTCTTGGAATGCGATTCTTTCTAACTAAGTATCCTTTTTCGACTGAAATTGCTCTTTCCAGCGACAGAGGCACGGCCATGGCACACGCCCGTGTGGATCGAGACCTGACCGTGTTCGAATTTCTAACTTGAGGCACGGCTGTGTGTGACGGAGTTGAGGTCGTGCTCTAGGTGTTCGTTGAGGCACGGCCGTGTGGTCTTTGGGCCAGGCCGTGTCAATTTCGTGCTAAGGCCCATTTACTTCGTTTTGGGCCCGTTTCGTGTTCTTTTCATCCTTGGGTGCTTTCCTGGGTATAAGACATGAAAAGAAAGGATTACAAGCACCTTCTTATATAAAACAAGGAATAAATCATCCAAAAGCATATTAAATGTGGGATTAAAATATGTTACTTTTACGGTTTATCAAATACCCCCACACTTAAGCTTTTGCTTATCCTCAAGCAAAATTCTCATATTACAATTAAAACGAACTTTCCATGATCTGCAATTCTTAACAACAATGCTATATTATAATTCATAGATAATTTATACATGGATAATTCAATTCAAATAGTCCTAAAGATTTAAACAAGATAAGCCATGATTTTGTACCTTAAAAACATAGGTGTCTCCCTTTATTTAAATGACTACCTTTTCAATTCAAAACCAACAAGGATTGATGTACTCACTGAGGATTCACTCAAATTACTCTAAAGTGTTTAAGGTTCAGGAAAATATTGCTCATAAGTCAAACCTGAAAAGTTAATCCCATAGGCTTGCCTGAAAATCAAATCTCCACCACTGTAATATAAGATGATAAACAGATCAAAAGATCTTTGTTAGGGTTGTAACGGGGCTAGGGTAAAAGGTGTGGTCACAAACTGAAATTGGAGGGTTAGAATCGAGATTGAATTGACAAGTACCTATCTAAAACTTTTCCGAAATTTCATTAACTGAAAAGTAATCATCATATTAATACGAGCTTTTCTTTTAAAAACGGTCTTTGATTGTGTAAGCTCTCTTTTCATACTACTAATATTTAATAACTCAGATTTTTTTTTAAGAACAAACTAAGTAATACATAAATTTAACTATCAGAATAATAAACTTCGGTAACTGATCAAATCAAGTCTCGATTAAGGGGTAGTCAAAAGAAAGGGTGATAACAAATACAAAGGTTTTGGGTTAATATTAGTAGGTGAGTCAAATAAAAAGGGTTTGTTAGGATCAACGGGGTTCACTAGGGGTTAATTGTAAAGGTGGGCTATTTAGTGGAATTAGTGGGTTAAAACCTAGGTGCCTTTATCATCTCTGTATATCAAATCATAACTGTGGTCTCAACATGTATAAACTAGGCAAGTTCTAGAATAACAGTTCATAGTTGACACACTCATAATCAAAAAATGAGCACGTAAAAGAATGTATGCTCTATAAGGTTCAAATACTCACAAAAATTATAGGTGTTTTGACATCATCCTTATGAAATTTAAATTTCAAGGTAGTATTCAAATTTAGGTCAACAACCTAGTAAAAATTTTAATTCCTGAAAAACAGACTTATCATGCTTGATTCTCTAGTATTCCTTAAATTAAACATCAATGTACAATTAACTATGACTTATTCTAAAACATGTCAATAATCATCAAAAATTTCATCCTAATTAGTAATATGACAACTTTGCATAAAAACAAGACTGAATCAGGGATTTGAGAATAATGAAAAAAGTTTGGCACTTTTATTCCACTTTTACCCTCAGGGATTTGAGAATAATGCAAAAAGTTAGGTCCTTTTACCCCCCACGCTTAAGATGTACATTGTCCTCAATGTACAAAGCTAGATAATACAGTTATGTTCAAAATAAAAAAATGAGGGGTTAGGATACTCCCTGAGGTGTGGACGGTTTCCCTAGCAGATGGCAGGTGTCGTAGAGGTTATGGTGGCGAAGGCATCGGTATGGTGGTGGTGCTGGTTCCCAAGCTCTTTGCTAGATGAAGAAATTGGGGAACTCGTGAAGGATTAGCCAGGGGTTATTAAGACATAATATAAATAAACTAAATACAAAATTAAAGAAAAGCAAGCTAAAGTGAAGGAGACTAAGAAGAAAACTAAAAAGAAAAGAAAATCCTAATGGACTGTGGAGTCCTTATTGAAGGATGGTTCGCAAGGTGGGAATCAACGCTAAGGTTGGGGATGTTATGGTGGTGGCGGAAGTGAAGAGGTTCTCGTGGTGGTCGGTGTGATTCCCAAGCAGCCTGGCGAACCTGACACTAAGAAACTAAAAGAAAATTAAATGAAAAGAGCAGTTGAGAAGCTTAGATAAGGAAAATAAAGAAGAAGAGAAACAAAAAGGAAAAATAATTTGGTCTCAAAGACCATTGGCTTGGTGTTGAGACGAAGCTGCCGACATGAACTCATGCTTATCGTTCTTTGTTAACGAGTCTATGCTTAGCTTCTTTCGCTTCTTCGGCATAGTGTTGATTTGCTCAAGGATCTAGAGTCTTGGAGAGTCTGAGATAGAGAAGAGTGAAAAGGAGAGAAAATAAAGAAGAAGTTAGATGGAGGGAAGGGGAAAAGGTGAGGGGTTTAAATGAATGTTCAAATTTGGTGCTCCCCCACGGCCGTGGTCCCAGGGTGTGTCGATTTACACGACCACCTCGCACGGTCGTGTTGTGGTGTGTGTTTGCCCCTCCATACCCATGCTCAGGATCTGCATGCCCGTGTTTGTCAAGTCAGTAGCTTCACACGGTTTGTAGGCAAGGGCATGTTCTACCCGTGGTGTGGAAGTCAGTAGCTTCACACGGTTGAGGGCACGGCTGTAGTTCGGTCTGAATTAAAATCCATATGCTTCATGAAACACAAAGATTTTTAAAATTCAGGAGCCATCACACTATCATTACACAGGTACTCCTACATATGGCATGTCTAGCTAGACTCATACTTACGCCACGTTAGTCTTAGAATCGACTAAACTGTAGCTCTGATACCAATAAATGTAACACCCCTTACCCGTATTCGAAGCCTGAATCGGGCTTGAGGTAATACCTAACTCATCTCGCTTAAACATGTCACATTGGGCTATAAAAATTTCATTTAAACCCATTTCTTACTCATTCTCGGACTACGAGGCCCTAAACATAACTCCAAGAGGTTTCGGGATTTAATCGGAAACTTTTACAAACTTGAAAAACTTTTCATCAAAACAGGGGCCACATGCCCGTGTTAATCTAGGGACACGCCCATGTGCCCCTAAGACATGCCCGTGTTCACCAACCGTGGTCGACACTGACTAAATTCACACGACCGGACACACGCCCGTGTCCCTCACACGGCCTTAACACGCCCGTGTGCCAAAACCCTGGCATTCTGTTTATGACGTTATCACTTTATTATGGCCACACGGCCAAGGCACACGCCCGTGTCCTTAGACCATGTGTCGAATTAAATTCCACATTTAAGGTGCAGACTTCACAATGCCTAGGTACACGCCCATGTCCTAAGCCGTTCCTCCCGCACGGCTGAGATACACGGCCGTGTCTCTACCCGTGTGTTTACTACAAGGCATACTGACTTGCAATTCTAGCATGTAAGGGGGCACACGGTCGATCAACACGCCCATGGGCCTGACCGTGTGTCACACACGGCCTAGACACATGCCTGTGTGCCTACCCGTGTGGACAAGTAGGTGGCTATCTACCAAGCCATTTGCCACCCTATCAAGAAATTATACTCATACCAAACAACTCATAACTCAAAGGCACATCCAAGAACTCAATTCATAACAATCACACAAGTATAAACTTCATAATTCTATCATCATCAAATATATAAAGTATCAAGTATTGGCCCAATTCTAATGGCCATTACAAAATGACTTTGATACATACATAGCCAACATTTTGACTAACAATTATGACCTAACAAAATACCCAAGTCCTATACATGCCATACTCAAAATAAGTCTAAATTGTTATACCAAAGTGATGTCGATAGTGTGATTTCCAAACTCTGACGATCCATGTTCCTCGAGTTATCTTGGCAATACTACAAAGAAAAAGGGCAATGAAAAGGGGTAAGCATTGTCGAAACCATTTTTTTAAACGAGTTTGAAAAATAGGGATCGACTTTGAAAAATATGGAAATGGAGTCGCCACCAATCTTTTTTGATGAGGTGTGATCGGGTCACCTTTGTTTTAATAAAACATTTTGGTTTACTAAAACGGTGTTTTTGGTCAAAGAAATTCGAGAAAATAGGTTTGGGAGTCGGTTACATACGAGGAAGGGTTAGCACCCCCGTAACGCCCAAAATTGGTACCAAATTGATTAATTAATGTCCTGACGTCGAAAATTTGAAAGATTTTAAAATTATGACCTTCCTTGACCCGTTTGAAGATACTCGAGTTTAAATATTAAGATTCTCTGGTTTCGAAGGAATAAAATGTCACATCCAGCACGTTAGAATGTAACAATTTAAATCTTCGAATTCCAGATCATCTCAAAATTATCAAACTCATGCATTGAGATATAAAAAGGGTATTTCATTATTTGGAATTAAACAAAAAATCGAAACCCAGCACATTAGGGTACGATTCCTTGAGTTTCCAAATACGAAATATTGCCTTATTTTGAAAACGTGGATGAGATTTTAAAAAGGGTATTCAGTTATTTGGTCAAACAAAAAACTGAAACCCAAAACGGTAGGGCACGATCTCGCATATTTTCCTAACACGAAACATTGCTTTATGTTGAACGTGAATGAAGTTTTAAAAGGATGTTTGGTCATTTAGTCAAACGAAAAACCGAAACCCAACACGTTAGGGCACGATTTCACAGATTTTCCAAACACGAAACATTGCCTTATTTTGAAAATGAGAAAAAAACATGAATGAATCTTTATGAGGATATTTAGTTATTTGGCCAAACAAAAAACAGAAACCCAGCGCGTTAGGGCACGATCTCTCAGACTTCCAAACACAAAACATTGCCTTATTTTGAAGTTGGGTAAAACATGAATGAAGTTTTAAAAAGGATGTTTAGTTATTTGGTCAAACAAAAAACTGAAACCCAGCACGTTAGGGCACGACCTCTTGGATTTCCAAACACGAAACATTGCCTTATTTTAAAAACATTGAATGACTTTGATATTTGAACTATATTTGTAACACCCCAAACCCGGCCCACAAGTCCTGACCGGATCTGGTATGTCACTGCGGAAAAACGTTTGAAAAATCTTTTGTCTTTGGAATAGACTTGAAAATTTGGTTAACTTTTGGAAAGTGTGTCCAGTAAAAATTATTTAATAATCTAAGCTTGATTTGAATTAAAACTTTATTATAAGTTGGTATGATATTAATCATTTGTAAAAATATTTCTAAGTATAGTATAAACTTCAACAATAATAAATAAAGCATTTTAAAACAAAAGTGGCTCTTATTACATCCAATAAATACCCAAAACTGATAATATAAAATAATTAAATCAAATAAAACATCTACTGCATAAAATCTGCTTCTGCATGGCCACCTTTGTCTCCACTCCAACCCGGTCCATTAATCACGAATCACCTGCGATGTTTAAAAAGTTGGGTGAGTCACACAGACTCAGTGTGTAATTAACCACTGGAATCCACCCACATGCTAACCATACAATAACCCAAGCATCAGATATTACATCTCAGATTCAGTTCATAACACAATTTGGGCTTGGGCCATACTCAGAATACTTATCAATTGATCGGGTAATTAGCCACATACCCTCCACATACTGGGCTTAGCCCATTTCTTGTACAAGTCCACAATCACATATTACCACATGCCACAATTTATGCAAAAATGAATCCCAGCCCAAGCCTAAGGTCCATCCTCTACACACCCCCTTATCCAGCCTACTACACACCAGGGGATTATCAAATCACCCTCTCCTTTTAACTCCACGTGCAATTAAGCACAAATCCACAACGCGACCTCAGTCAGCGCCAATCCACGATGTAGCCGTAGCTAACACCAAAATTACGATGGGACACACAGTCACTCATCAATCCACGATATGGCACGTAGCCTATATCAATCACGATGAGGCACATAGCCACTCATCAACCACGTACTCGAAGTACACCCGTACCTTCTTTTCATAACCCACCCATGCACATGCCACATAAAATATAATCATGATAATGCATGCACATGCTTAATAATATCCACAAGCATACTCATATACAAGCAAGTAATTTTCCACAGGTTTGATACTAACCTGATCATCGCTATACCCTTTAAGGGTATTTATGTCACATTCATCACTGTGTTGTTAGTAAACACATTATACACATAAAACCCGGAAACAGTAGGCTAGCTACACACCTTATAACCTGCAGTTCTAGACTCTCGATCCCGATGCTATCGTTTAATGAGACTACAGCTATCTGCCTATAGCTTTCTCCCGCTGCTGGCCCACACCCCGGTGGCCAATCCCGAACAGCTGAAACCGCTCTTTTCTTAAACTTTTGGATGAGAGCTTTCCTTTTGCCCTCTTGACTGGCACTCGCATCCATAACGATATCTAATCAACACACGATTAATACAGATCTCAAACGAATAACCATAAACTATACATCCTTACCGAAACGAATTGAGATCCAAAAAGGTTTCCCTTTACTCTTGTCGATCTGGCCCTAAAAAGATCATAGCCACCACTCAGTCAACACATAAACATATACAATGGCCTAGGGCCGAATACCAATGGATCACTTACCAACCGAATACTCAAGGGTAAAATCTTTGCTTGCTTGCTTCCAAATCTCGGAGCCCTTTCTCTAAAAACCGATTGGAGATGCTCTTGCCTTGATTCGTCTTAACTAAACCAAAATGACTAATGGGGAGTTTCGGCTAGGCCTTGAAGAGTTGAAACAAAAGAATTGTTTTATGAAGAAAAGGGGAATTCGGCCTAAGTAGAGTTTCCAAGAAAAAGTATAAAGGAAGAGAGAAAATAGATGCACCAACTTTCGGCTTTGGTTTCCACAAAATAAAAGAAAAAGAGGAAGTGTTCCTTGACTTGGTTTCGGCAAGAGGCTAAGGGAAGAATTAGAAATAATTTGGCATAAAAGAAATGGGGCTAAAATTCGATTAAGGGATGAGCACACCCTATTTATAGAATTCGGCCACACCTACTAATTCCAATAAATAATAATCCTATACTTAAAATAACTAAGTAGATAAATAAATAAAATACTAATAGAAACTTTATCCAATATCACTACTTTAATTCAAAAAAAACCAAGCAAAAGACCACCCAAATACCTTTGGCCGCCAATTCTTCTTTTAATTCTAATCCAAATTCCCTTCCTATTTTAACTCATAGTTAATCACCTAATCCTATTAAAAAAAACAATCCACTAGCAGCCATTATCTCTTATTTCAAATTTAAAACTAACTAAAATAATCCTATATTTATCTAAAATAATAAACTAACAAAAGCTACCCACCAGCCGAATTCAAAATGATTAAACAACCTTGGTTTAATCCTTATCCTATGAAGCTTCCATGTGCCGTCCCACCTTCAAATTTGCTGCCAAAAAGAATAAAACAAACATAAACTCCAACGCCAATCTCTTGGTTTGAACCTGGGACCTTGCTGCTGTACTCCTCTCCTCCAACGCCCCAGGCCACTCGGCCACATTGAATTTCATGCCATAAAGCCCCAACATTTATCTTTAAACCCTTCCTACTCAAGCCCATAGCCGCATATAAAAATAAAACACGCCAAAATGCTGCTGCAGCCCCTCGAACCAGCGCCCACGTTCACCTCTAGCTCCTATGTGGCGCACGGGAACCACTCTGCCAAGGTGCTGCTTGTGTCAAAAACATGCCCCAACTCCTTTTAAGGCCTCCTACCTTGTAACGCCAAAATCCAAAAATTAAAACCAGCCTGCTGCCTCTTCGATTCGAACCTGAGACCTTAAGGCGCCACCTTCCCACAGCCCCAAGTAGCGCCTCCATGCCACTCCACCAAATGATTTCTTGTGCCATAACCTTCCAAATAAATTTCTTAAGCCATCTAAAGCCAAGCTCCCTTTCTTAACCCTAAAATTCAAAATTTTCCTAAGTCATCCCTCACCTTCTAGGGTTCTCCAAACCCCTCAAAAATTCCTCCCACATGACCATAAGCCTGTTAACCACTCGGGTTATGCTCCAAACGCATAACCCCTAAACCAGGGTGTTACAATTCTACCCCCCTAAAAAATAATTTCGTCCCCGAAATTACTTACTACCATGCAATCCTAACTCACTACTCTACGCCTCTGCTGCGCACTCTGATTTTAGTAAATCTATCCTGCCTTCTATACACAGTCCTAAGGTTCACATCCAAAGTTCTTATACTTCACTAGCCACACAAGCATGAGCTAACTTCATATAACAAAACCATAATTGGTGCCCCAAAATAAAGAACGTACCTGATATCAAGTCATTGGCTGACTCGCATCCAATCCTTTAGCACCCCTGCCGGTACCATTTCCTTCACAGCTCAAACCTCGACCTCTCGTTGCCTGAGGACAGTTCTTAACCAAATGGGCCTTCGACCCACACCGGAAACATTTCTTACTATTTCCCCAACATTCCCCTGAATGAGTTCTCCCACACTTAACATAGGAATGATTCCAATTCACATCCACTGGTGTACGAACAGGATTCTCGATCCTTGGTCTTTTCTGAACACTACCAAACGATGCTGATGGTCCAACATTTCTCTTATTCTCGTTCCTATTCTTCTCTCGATTTTCTCTTATAGTCTTCTTAACCTCTTCAGCGATCCGAGCTTTCTCCACCAAAATGGTGAAGTCCCTTTCTCTCTGCGGAGCTATCAACTCCCGCAACTCATCTCGCAGCCCATCTTCGAATCGAACACTCCTTTCATAATCAGTAGCCACGATTCCTTTGGCGTACTGACTTAGTCGCACAAACTCAGCTTCATATTCCGCTACCGACTTATTCCCTTGTACTAGATTTAGAAACGCTTTCCTTTGCGAGTCCAAATAACTGGCTCCTACGTACTTTCCTTCAAACTTGGCCTTAAAGTAATCCCAATCCAGTCGATCCGCCGGTACACCTTGTTTGACAGTGAGCCACCAACGATAAGCTTCGTCGCGAAGTAATGAAACAGCACCCTTCAGCTTTTCTTCATTGGTGCAGTCCAAATCGTCTATGATACTTTCGGCTGCTTCTAGCCAATACTCTGCTACATTCGGAGCTACTCCTGACACTCCTCTAAAGATCTCGGCTCCATTCGATCTAAGCCTTTTCGATACTGACTTTCGAGTTCAATTTCCCTTACTAACTCCTGCTACTCGTTCTAGCACTCGTAACATGGCCCGCGATACTGCGTCATCTTCTCCTGTCTGATCTTGCCCCTCTACGTCCACTGCTGGCGGCACTTCACTTTCTGACCCATGGCCAGACCCTATCGGTTCCGATGCTGCCATTCTACCTCTACCGCGTCTCCTAGAACTCATCTCTATCGTCGCGATTTAATCTGATTAACAAGTTTTATGCATTAGAAATTTGGTTCCACTATTTAACCACGAGCATATTTTATGCATGAAAGATTTTAGAAGTAGTTCTTTCGATCACACAAGGGTTCAGTTCGAGTTTACTACTCTAATTCAAAGAATCACTTTCACATTCATCAATAGAGACACCTTCATTTCTCAATGAAGACACATTCATTCCTCCATAGAGGCAAATTCAGTGGTATCTACCACACACATTCACTATTCAGACATTTCTGCCCGTTTCTACCCTAGGGGTATTTTCGTCATTTTCCTACAGGGACATTTTCGTAATAAACCAGAGAAATTTTAAAACTTTAATAAACCAGGACATTTTGAAATTTCCACATCTGGAGGGTATTTCTGAGAATTTGCCAAATTAGAGATACAGCAGAATTTTGGAAACCAGGAGTATTTTGGTAATTTTGTCAATCAGGGTAATTCTGTAAATTTCCAAAGTCAGGGTATTATTTTGAAGTACAGAAAACTGGATACTTTTGCAAAGTGAGAGAATTTTATTAAAATTGGGTTGAACCAGAAATCTTGAAAGTTAGGGGCATTTTAGTAATTTTCAACACAAGGGTATTTTCGTAGATTCTCCCCAAATCAGGGAATCTTAATATTTGAAACTCAGGATTTTGGTATTTTATGAAGTAAAATCATTTTAATAAAAGTTGAGGGTAGTGCGGTAATTTTACAATACAGGGGCATTTTTGTAATTTTGCCACTAGGGGCATTTTGGTAATTTTGGAAATCAATGATACTTTAGAAAAACTTTCACAAGAATCTTTTACTACAGGAAAAAGGGTAATTTAAGGATTTTAGAACTAGGAATTTTATAAAACGGCACGGCTAGTCCCTTTCGGGTTTTAATAATTGGTTTAGCCTATGAACAAGTCCTCTTGGTTAAGGTGAACTGTAGCTACGCACCAGGTAGGATTCGAGTAAAGAGGAGGTGAGTCGCTAGGACTGCTTAAATACCAAGCTCTTACTGAATACCACTCCTAGACATGCGTACCATGGTTGCCACACCTTAACTCGGCGACTTGCTTCACAGGTTTGTTTAAGAGTTCTTAAGTCTTATGCTTATGTTTGAGTAGACTAGTCCTAGGGTTCAAAGATCCTAATATTCTAATCTACGTCCCCAAATAAGCCCATAACAATTCACATATAACAAATCACTTCAAAAGTCCGAAGTACTTACCTGGTGGACTTCGGGTCGGAGGTACAGGTGCCATGCCAGAATAACCTGAAATAAAAGCCCATATTTTGAAAAGCCCATTTTTGAAAAATATTTGTGGGCCCAAAACCCTCAAAGCCGAGTTTTGAACCGGGCTCTGATACCAAACTGTAACACCCCAAACCCGGCCCACAAGTCCTGACCGGATCTGGTATGTCACTGCGGAAAAACGTTTGAAAAATCTTTTGTCTTTGGAATAGACTTGAAAATTTGGTCAACTTTTGGAAAGTGTGTCCAGTAAAAATTATTTAATAATCTAAGCTTGATTTGAATTAAAACTTTATTATAAGTTGGTATGATATTAATCATTTGTAAAAATATTTCTAAGTATAGTATAAACTTCAACAATAATAAATAAAGCACTTTAAAACAAAAGTGGCTCTTATTACATCCAATAAATACCCAAAACTGATAATATAAAATAATTAAATCAAATAAAACATCTACTGCATAAAATCTGCTTCTGCATGGCCACCTTTGTCTCCACTCCAACCCGGTCCATTAATCACGAATCACCTGCAATGTTTAAAAAGTTGGGTGAGTCACACAGACTCAGTGTGTAATTAATCACTGGAATCCACCCACATGCTAACCATACAATAACCCAAGCATCAGATATTACATCTCAGATTCAGTTCATAACACAATCTGGGCTTGGGCCATACTCAGAATACTTATCAATTGATCGGGTAATTAGCCACATACCCTCCACATACTGGGCTTAGCCCATTTCTTGTACAAGTCCACAATCACATATTACCACATGCCACAATTTTAGCAAAAATGAATCCCAGCCCAAGCCTAAGGTCCATCCTCTACACACCCCCTTATCCAGCCTACCACACACCAGGGGATTATCAAATCACCCTCTCCTTTTAACTCCACGTGCAATTAAGCACAAAATCCACAACGCGACCTCAGTCAGCGCCAATCCACGATGTAGCCGTAGCTAACACCAAAATTACGATGGGACACACAGTCACTCATCAATCCACGATATGGCACGTAGCCTATATCAATCACGATGAGGCACATAGCCACTCATCAACCACGTACTCGAAGTACACCCGTACCTTCTTTTTATAACCCACCCATGCACATGCCACATAAAATATAATCATGATAATGCATGCACATGCTTAATAATATCCAGAAGCATACTCATATACAAGCAAGTAATTTTCCACAGGTTCGATACTAACCTGATCATCGCTATACCCTTTAAGGGTATTTATGTCACATTCATCACTGCGTTGTTAGTAAACACATTATACACATAAAACCCGGAAACAGTAGGCTAGCTACACACCTTATAACCTGCAGTTCTAGACTCTCGATCCCGATGCTATCGTTTAATGAGACTACAGCTATCTGCCTATAGCTTTCTCCCGCTGCTGGCCCGCACCCCGGTGGCCAATCCCGAACAGCTGAAACCGCTCTTTTCTTAAACTTTTGGATGGGAGCTTTCCTTTTGCCCTCTTGACTGGCACTCGCATCCATAACGATATCTAATCAACACACGATTAATACAGATCTCAAACGAATAACCATAAACTATACATCCTTACCGAAACAAATTGAGATCCAAAAAGGTTTCCCTTTACTCTTGTCGATCTGGCCCTAAAAAGATCATAGCCACCACTCAGTCAACACATAAACATATACAATGGCCTAGGGCCGAGTACCAATGGATCACTTACCAACCGAATACTCAAGGGTAAAATCTTTGCTTGCTTGCTTCCAAATCTCGGAGCCCTTTCTCTAAAAACCGATTGGAGATGCTCTTGCCTTGATTCGTCTTAACTAAACCAAAATGACTAATGGGGAGTTTCGGCTAGGCCTTGAAGAGTTGAAACAAAAGAATTGTTTTATGAAGAAAAGGGGAATTCGGCCTAAGTAGAGTTTCCAAGAAAAAGTATAAAGGAAGAGAGAAAATAGATGCACCAACTTTCGGCTTTGGTTTCCACAAAATAAAAGAAAAAAAGGAAGTGTTCCTTGACTTGGTTTCGGCAAGAGGCTAAGGGAAGAATTAGAAATAATTTGGCATAAAAGAAATGGGGCTAAAATTCGATTAAGGGATGAGCACACCCTATTTATAGAATTCGGCCACACCTACTAATTCCAATAAATAATAATCCTATACTTAAAATAACTAAGTAGATAAATAAATAAAATACTAATAGAAACTTTATCCAATATCACTACTTTAATTCAAAAAAAAACCAAGTAAAAGACCACCCAAATACCTTTGGCCGCCAATTCTTCTTTTAATTCTAATCCAAATTCCCTTCCTATTTTAACTCATATTTAATCACCTAATCCTATTAAAAAAACAATCCACTAGCAGCCATTATCTCTTATTTCAAATTTAAAACTAACTACAATAATCCTATATTTATCTAAAATAATAAACTAACAAAAGCTACCCACCAGCCGAATTCAAAAATGATTAAACAACCTTGGTTTAATCCTTATCCTATGAAGCTTCCATGTGCCGTCCCACCTTCAAATTTGCTGCCAAAAAGAATAAAACAAACATAAACTCCAACGCCAATCTCTTGGTTCGAACCTGGGACCTTGCTGCTGTACTCCTCTCCTCCAACGCCCCAGGCCACTCGGCCACATTGAATTTCATGCCATAAAGCCCCAACATTTATCTTTAAACTCTTCCTACTCAAGCCCATAGCCGCATATAAAAATAAAACACGCCAAAATGCTGCTGCAGCCCCTCGAACCAGCGCCCACGTTCACCTCTAGCTCCTATGTGGCGCACGGGAACCACTCTGCCAAGGTGCTGCTTGTGTCAAAAACATGCCCCAACTCCTTTTAAGGCCTCCTACCTTGTAACGCCAAAATCCAAAAATTAAAACCAGCCTGCTGCCTCTTCGATTCGAACCTGAGACCTTAAGGCGCCACCTTCCCACAGCCCCAAGTAGCGCCTCCATGCCACTCCACCAAATGATTTCTTGTGCCATAACCTTCTAAATAAATTTCTTAAGCCCTCTAAAGCCAAGCTCCCTTTCTTAACCCTAAAATTCAAAATTTTCCTAAGTCATCCCTCACCTTCTAAGGTTCTCCAAACCCCTCAAAAATTCCTCCCACATGACCATAAGCCTGTTAACCACTCGGGTTATGCTCCAAACGCATAACCCCTAAACCAGGGTGTTACAATTCTACCCCCCTAAAAAATAATTTCGTCCCCGAAATTACTTACTACCATGCAATCCTAACTCACTACTCTACGCCTCTGCTGCGCACTCTGATTTTAGTAAATCTATCCTGCCTTCTATACACAGTTCTAAGGTTCACATCCAAAGTTCTTATACTTCACTAGCCACACAAGCATGAGCTAACTTCATATAACAAAACCATAATTGGTGCCCCAAAATAAAGAACGTACCTGATATCAAGTCATTGGCTGACTCGCATCCAATCCTTTAGCACCCCTGCCGGTACCATTTCCTTCACAGCTCAAACCTCGACCTCTCGTTGCCTGAGGACAGTTCTTAACCAAATGGGCCTTCGACCCACACCGGAAACATTTCTTACTATTTCCCCAACATTCCCCTGAATAGTTCTCCCACACTTAACATAGGAATGATTCCAATTCACATCCACTGGTGTACGAACAGGATTCTCGATCCTTGGTCTTTTCTGAACATTACCAAACGATGTTGATGGTCCAACATTTCTCTTATTCTCGTTCCTATTCTTCTCTCGATTTTCTCTTATAGTCTTCTTAACCTCTTCAGCGATCCGAGCTTTCTCCACCAAAATGGTGAAGTCCCTTTCTCTCTGCGGAGCTATCAACTCCCGCAACTCATCTCGCAGCCCATCTTCGAATCGAACACTCCTTTCATAATCAGTAGCCACGATTCCTTTGGCGTACTGACTTAGTCGCACAAACTCAGCTTCATATTCCGCTACCGACTTATTCCCTTGTACTAGATTTAGAAACGCTTTCCTTTGCGAGTCCAAATAACTGGCTCCTACGTACTTTCCTTCAAACTTGGCCTTAAAGTAATCCCAATCCAGTCGATCCGCCGGTACACCTTGTTTGACAGTGAGCCACCAACGATAAGCTTCGTCGCGAAGTAATGAAACAGCACCCTTCAGCTTTTCTTCATTGGTGCAGTCCAAATCGTCTATGATCCTTTCGACTGCTTCTAGCCAATACTCTGCTACATTCGGAGCTACTCCTGACACTCCTCTAAAGATCTCGGCTCCATTCGATCTAAGCCTTTCCGATACTGACTTTCGAGTTCAATTTCCCTTACTAACTCCTGCTACTCGTTCTAGCACTCGTAACATGGCCCGCAATAATGCGTCATCTTCTCCTGTCTGATCTTGCCCCTCTACGTCCACTGCTGGCGGCACTTCACTTTCTGACCCATGGCCAGACCCTATCAGTTCCGATGCTGCCATTCTACCTCTACCGCATCTCCTAGAACTCATCTCTATCGTCGCGATTTAATCTAATTAACAAGTTTTATGCATTAGAAATTTGGTTCCACTATTTAACCACGAGCATATTTTATGCATGAAAGATTTTAGAAGTAGTTCTTTCGATCACACAAGGGTTCAGTTCGAGTTTACTACTCTAATTCAGAGAATCACTTTCACATTCATCAATAGAGACACCTTCATTTCTCAATGAAGACACATTCATTCCTCCATAGAGGCACATTCAGTGGTATCTACCACACACATTCACTATTCGGACATTTCTGCCCGTTTCTACCCTAGGGGTATTTTCGTCATTTTCCTACAGGGACATTTTCGTAATAAACCAGAGAAATTTTAAAACTTTAATAAACCAGGACATTTTGAAATTTCCACATCTGGAGGGTATTTCTGAGAATTTGCCAAATTAGAGATACAGCAGAATTTTGGAAACCAGGAGTATTTTGGTAATTTTGTCAATCAGGGTAATTCTGTAAATTTCCAAAGTCAGGGTATTATTTTGAAGTACAGAAAATTGGATACTTTTGCAAAGTGAGAGAATTTTATTAAAATTGGGGTTGAACCAGAAATCTTGAAAGTCAGGGGCATTTTAGTAATTTTCAACACAGGGGTATTTTCGTAGATTCTCCCCAAATCAGGGAATCTTAATATTTGAAACTCAGGATTTTGGTATTTTATGAAGTAAAATCATTTTAATAAAAGTTGAGGGTAGTGCGGTAATTTTACAATACAGGGGCATTTTTGTAATTTTGCCACTAGGGGCATTTTGGTAATTTTGGAAATCAATGATACTTTAGAAAAACTTTCACAAGAATCTTTTACTACAGGAAAAAGGGTAATTTAAGGATTTTAGAACTAGGAATTTTATAAAACGGCACGGCTAGTCCCTTTCGGGTTTTAATAATTGGTTTAGCCTATGAACAAGTCCTCTTGGTTAAGGTGAACCGTAGCTACGCACCAGGTAGGATTCGAGTAAAGAGGAGGTGAGTCGCTAGGACTGCTTAAATACCAAGCTCTTACTGAATACCACTCCTAGACATGCGTACCATGGTTGCCACACCTTAACTCGGCGACTTGCTTCACAGGTTTGTTTAAGAGTTCTTAAGTCTTATGCTTATGTTTGAGTAGACTAGTCCTAGGGTTCAAAGATCCTAGTATTCTAATCTACGTCCCCAAATAAGCCCATAACAATTCACATATAACAAATCACTTCAAAAGTCCGAAGTACTTACCTGGTGGACTTCGGGTCGGAGGTACAGGTGCCATGCCAGAATAACCTGAAATAAAAGCCCATATTTTGAAAAGCCCATTTTTGAAAAATATTTGTGGGCCCAAAACCCTCAAAGCCGAGTTTTGAACCGGGCTCTGATACCAAACTGTAACACCCCAAACCCGGCCCACAAGTCCTGACCGGATCTGGTATGTCACTGCGAAAAAACGTTTGAAAAATCTTTTGTCTTTGGAATAGACTTGAAAATTTGGTTAACTTTTGGAAAGTGTGTCCAGTAAAAATTATTTAATAATCTAAGCTTGATTTGAATTAAAACTTTATTATAAGTTGGTATGATATTAATCATTTGTAAAAATATTTCTATGTATAGTATAAACTTCAACAATAATAAATAAAGCACTTTAAAACAAAAATGGCTCTTATTACATCCAATAAATACCCAAAACTGATAATATAAAATAATTAAATCAAATAAAACATCTACTGTATAAAATCTGCTTCTGCATGGCCACCTTTGTCTCCACTCCAACCCGGTCCATTAATCACGAATCACCTGCAATGTTTAAAAAGTTGGGTGAGTCACACAGACTCAGTGTGTAATTAACCACTGGAATCCACCCACATGCTAACCATACAATAACCCAAGCATCAGATATTACATCTCAGATTCAGTTCATAACACAATCTGGGCTTGGGCTATACTCAGAATACTTATCAATTGATCGGGTAATTAGCCACATACCCTCCACATACTGGGCTTAGCCCATTTCTTGTACAAGTCCACAATCACATATTACCACATGCCACAATTTATGCAAAAATGAATCCCAGCCCAAGCCTAAGGTCCATCCTCTACACACCCCCTTATCTAGCCTACCACACACCAGGGGATTATCAAATCACCCTCTCCTTTTAACTCCACGTGCAATTAAGCACAAAATCCACAACGCGACCTCAGTCAGCGCCAATCCACGATGTAGCCGTAGCTAACACCAAAATTACGATGGGACACACAGTCACTCATCAATCCACGATATGGCACGTAGCCTATATCAATCACGATGAGGCACATAGCCACTCATCAACCACGTACTCGAAGTACACCCGTACCTTCTTTTCATAACCCACCCATGCACATGCCACATAAAATATAATCATGATAATGCATGCACATGCTTAATAATATCCACAAGCATACTCATATACAAGCAAGTAATTTTCCACAGGTTCGATACTAAACTGATCATCGCTATACCCTTTAAGGGTATTTATGTCACATTCATCACTGCGTTGTTAGTAAACACATTATACACACGATTTTCTTAAACTTTGGGATGGGAGCTTTCCCTTTGCCCTCTTGACTGGCACTCGCATCCATAACGATATCTAATCAACACACGATTAATATAGATCTCAAACGAATAACCATAAACTATACATCCTTACCGAAACGAATTGAGATGCAAAAAGGCTTCCCTTTACTCTTGTCGATCTGGCCCTAAAAAGATCATAGCCACCACTCAGTCAACACATAAACATATACAATGGCCTAGGGCCGAATACCAATGGATCACTTACCAACCGAATACTCAAGGGTAAAATCTTTGCTTGCTTGCTTCCAAATCTCGGAGCCCTTTCTCTAAAAACCGATTGGAGATGCTCTTGCCTTGATTCGTCTTAACTAAACCAAAATGACTAATGGGGAGTTTCGGCTAGGCCTTGAAGAGTTGAAACAAAAGAATTGTTTTATGAAGAAAAGGGGAATTCGGCCTAAGCAGAGTTTCCAAGAAAAAGTATAAAGGAAGAGAGAAAATAGATGCACCAACTTTTGGCTTTGGTTTCCACAAAATAAAAGAAAAAGAGGAAGTGTTCCTTGACTTGGTTTCGGCAAGAGGCTAAGGGAAGAATTAGAAATAATTTGGCATAAAAGAAATGGGGCTAAAATTCGATTAAGGGATGAGCACACCCCTATTTATAGAATTCGACCACACCTACTAATTCCAATAAATAATAATCTTATACTTAAAATAACTAAGTAGATAAATAAATAAAATACTAATAGAAACTTTATCCAATATCACTACTTTAATTCAAAAAAAACCAAGCAAAAAACCACCCAAATACCTTTGGTCGGCCGCCAATTCTTCTTTTAATTCTAATCCAAATTCCCTTCCTATTTTAACTCATATTTAATCACCTAATCCTATTAAAAAAAAACAATCCACTAGCAGCCATTATCTCTTATTTCAAATTTAAAACTAACTAAAATAATCCTATATTTATCTAAAATAATAAACTAACAAAAGTTACCCACCAGCCGAATTCAAAAATGATTAAACAACCTTGGTTTAATCCTTATCCTATGAAGCTTCCATGTGCCGTCCCACCTTCAAATTTGCTGCCAAAAAGAATAAAACAAACATAAACTCCGACGCCAATCTCTTGGTTCGAACCTGGGACCTTGCTGCTGTACTCCTCTCCTCCAACGCCCCAGGCCACTCGGCCACATTGAATTTCATGCCATAAAGCCCCAACATTTATCTTTAAACCCTTCCTACTCAAGCCCATAGCCGCATATAAAAATAAAACACGCCAAAATGCTGCTGCAGCCCCTCGAACCAGCGCCCACGTTCACCTCTAGCTCCTATGTGGCGCACGGGAACCACTCTGCCAAGGTGCTGCTTCTGTCAAAAACACTCCCCAACTCCTTTTAAGGCCTCCTACCTTGTAACGCCAAAATCCAAAAATTAAAACCAGCCTGCTGCCTCTTCGATTCGAACCTGAGACCTTAAGGCGCCACCTTCCCACAGCCCCAAGTAGCGCCTCCATGCCACTCCACCAAATGATTTCTTGTGCCATAACCTTCCAAATAAATTTCTTAAGCCCTCTAAAGCCAAGCTCCCTTTCTTAACCCTAAAATTCAAAATTTTCCTAAGTCATCCCTCACCTTTTAAGGTTCTCCAAACCCCTCAAAAATTCCTCCCACATGACCATAAGCCTGTTAACCACTCGGGTTATGCTCCAAACGCATAACCCCTAAACCAGGGTGTTACAATATTAAACTCGATTTTCTTTAACAAATAAATCGTAATGGAATAACAGTATACTAAGCAAGATACCAATACATACACGAAGTCTTACACTAATGAATCGTAAATAATTAATAGTTACAAATTAAGAATTATAATCCATACTATAACACTAATCACATAGTATGCACTCTTTAAAAAACCAATATCAATAATTAAGGACAAATGGATTAAAAACACAAGTAACAATATAAAAGCAAATGATATAAAGCCAATTTAAAATATGTACTTTATAGAACAACTTAAAATGACATATAAAAAGTTTAAACTAGATAATATGTAAAAGAGATTTAAAATGAATAATATATAAAAATGCGAAACAATTTAATACAAACAATGTATAAAATCTTAAAATAAGTAATAATAAAATAATTTTAAAGCAAATAATAAAAATTAGAATTAAAATGGATAACATATAGTGTAATTTGAACTAGATAATATATACAAATTTAGAACATATAACATATAAAATAACTTAGAATAATATGTATAATAAGTTCAAGATAAATAATACGTAAAAAGAAAATCAAAATAAATAGTATATAAAAATTTAAAATGAATAATATGTATTATAAAACAAAACAATATAAAATAAATAACTTATAAGATAATTTTAAATAAATAATACATAGAACGCTTTGAAATAAATGAAATAGAATAGTTTAACACAAATAATACATGAAATATTGACATGGATAAGCGAATAACAAATTAACAGGATCAAATCAGAATAAGAATAAATTTATCAGGCTATTCTATAAAAATTTAAATAGATTGAAGGATTAAATTAAAACACGCATAAATAGTTAGGGATTAAAAATGAAATATTCCGTTATTCAAAACGCAGCACATTGACGGGGCTAAATTGAAAACACGCTTAAATTACAGAGATTAAATTTAAAAAAAAAAAAAGCAAACAGGGCCTAATCAAATAGTGACGCAGAAACAGGGGACCAATCGCGCAAATAAACCAAACACAAAACACACTGATCTTTTTTTGAAACGGGTCGGGTTGAGACGAGTTATGGCCTGTACGGCGTCGTTTTAGGGCTATTAGAATGAACCCCAAACGGCACCATTTTACTAACAGTTTTTTTAAAAAAAACTAATCAAAATGGCTTAAGCCTCATCCACCCTTCTTTTTTTAAAAAACAACTGAAACCCTAAGCCCCCCTTTGTCTCGTTCTCCACCGCAAAGAAAAGGAGGTGAAACGACCACTACAACGCCATGGTGACCGGCGATTAGTGGTCGAATCGGGACCATTCAATCGTGGCCCCTCCAACTCCGACTAGAATGCTTCACGGCGACGCCCCGACGAACTGCTTTGTTCCGATTAGCACAAAGAAAACAACTCAACGGTCTTCTCTGAAGGTGAACCCTAACCTTCCTCTCTCATATTTTTTTTGAATCCAAACCCCAAAAAACTTGAAACATGAAAAGAAAAAGGATCGATTCAAGAAAGAGAAGATAAGTCGTCAGAAAAAGACCTTTTTTATTCTGATTTCTTTGATATATTCTGCATGCGTCCAGAAAACAGTGGTTATTGGTTCGGCCCTTTTTATAGCCGACCTTAAAAATCAATAAAAAAAATACAAGTTTTTTTTGCTATTTTATCCTATTTCTATTATGTATTTGATGCTGTCTCTGTTGTTCTTTTGCTATTCGTTTGCAGGTACAGACGTGGCCGAGATGTGGGGGGTCGTACGACACTAATGCGCTGGAGGCAGTACGGAGGCGCTCTGGTGAAGGCTTGCACGTGGGTGGAGCGTGTGGTGCGAGCGGGGATACGAACGGTCACGCGCGTGAAGGCACGCATGAGGGTAGCTAAAGTGTCATTAGAATGTTCTGGAAACCCTCTGGAGCGTCAAACGTGTTGGGCCAGTTCTAAAATTGGGTTGGGTTTGGTTTAGTGTTTGGGTTTTTGTAATTGTGTTTTAATTTGTAAAAGGGCTGCGGACTTTATTAATGGTCTTTTAATATATTTTTGGTTTATTTTGTATCTTGTTTTTGGTTAAACAGGGCCCGGGAGAAAATGGTCTCCTACAACTGCCCCTCTTTGCTCATTGTCGTGTAACGAGAATAAAGCAAAGACTTCAAAAAGGACCATTTTTGCCCGATCTTCAAATCTTGGACTTCTTTCACTGCTTTTATTCTTCAAGTATCTTCGTTTCCATCCCACTGCATCTTTAAGAGCCCGAGAACAAGCGCTTCGATTCCAGACTTGTAGCTCCAATCTGCTCAATTGTAACCTCAAGGAGAAGGGATTTGTAGTATCAACCAACTCCACTGGGGCTTCACGGAAATGAGAATTCAGAGAGAAGAGATTCGTAGCTTCGATCTTCCTACTGAAACTTCTCGAAAATGAAAGTTAATCCTCAATACACTCAGGGAAGAGGGATTTGTAACCTCAACCTACTCCAATAGAAATTCAGGGAGAGGAGATTCGTAACCTCAATCTTCTCTACTAAAAATTCAAAGAAATACGGACTGATCCTCATTGTAAACTCAGGGAGGAGGGATTTGTAGCCTCAACCTACTCCACTGGAACTTCGAGGAGAAAAAAATTCAGGGAGAAGAGATTCGTAACCTCAATCTTCTTTGCTGAAACTTCAAAGAAATACTGACTAATCCTCATTGTAAACGCAGGGAGGAGGGATTTGTAGCCTCAACCTACTCCACCGGAACTTCGAGGAGATGAGAATTCAGAGAGAAGAGATTCGTAGCTTCGATCTTCCTATTGAAGCTTCTCGAAAATGAAAGTTGATCCTCAATACACTCAGGGAAGAGGGATTTGTAGCCCCAACCTACTCTAATAGAAATTCAGAGAGAAGAGATTCATAGCCTCAATCTTCTCTACTGAAACTTCAAAGAAATACGGACTGATCCTCATTGTAAACTTAGGGAGGAGGGATTTGTAGCCTCAACCTACTCCACCAGAACTTCGAGGAGATAAAAATTCAGGGAGAAGAGATTCGTAACCTCAATCTTCTCTGCTGAAACTTTAAAGAAATACTGATTGGTCCTCATTGTAAACTCAGGGAGGAGGGATTTGTAGCCTCAACCTACTCCACTGGAACTTCGAGGAGATAGAAATTCAGGGAGAAGAGATTCGTAACCTCCATCTTCTCTGCTAAAACTTCAAAGAAATACTGACTGGTCCTCATTGTAGACTCAGGGGAAGGGATTTGTAGCCTCAACCTACTCCACTGGAACTTCAAGGAGATAGAAATTCGCATGGCTTCGATCTGTTCCTGTAACTTCAGGATTGCCAGATCTGCTGTCTTTGATTCACTTCGCTGAGGAAGGCAAGATCTTCGAATTTACTGATGCTGCGACAACGTACTCTAGGGGACCTGTACTGTAAAATCAGTTTCGTGTTTATGCCTATGCAAAATGGTTAGGATGCTAGGATCAGAATGAATCTAATGCTCCTAACTAAATGTAATACAGACGGCATATGAATGCTGAATGTCATGAAGATGATCTTTTTACAAATATTAAAATGCAATGATCGGATTGAATCAAATGCCCCTAAATAGATTTGTCAGGCATGTTGTCCTTGTTCAGCTGGTAATTTGACCCCAAAACTCAAAGGAATCACTACTCTGCTCCACCGATTTTCCCTTGTTGTAGCTTCAATGTCTATTCCCTCATATCTCGAAGGTGCGAGGTTTATATTATTGCACGGTCCCCTATCATGTCTTCAGCATATAGGATCCAAAATAACTTGTTACCCATTCTCTGAGTATTTAGTCTGAACACGAAATTCCATCTTTGAGAATAGTCTCTTTCTTGTTGTTTGTTAAAGCCTCACCTTTGCTGCGGTACTTTAAAAATGAAGAAATCATCACTTATATAAATACCCTCGTTTCCGATATTATCAACCCCTTAAACCTGGTGAGTTTTACACAACAGTCCTGTTTTTGGGTTCTTGTTTTATTAGAAACCTCTAGAGTAATGCGCAGAACTTCTTTTATAAAAGCATTATTAGTTCATCCATCATTATTTCAATGCAACACGCTTGCATGGGGGTAATATCAATAGATAAGAATAAAATTGGTGTGAAGTAAAGCTTATGATTAATAAAAGAAATTAATCAAAACGTACATCTTGAAAAGAACAAAGTATTCAAAGATAGCACATTTAATGTGAATAAAAATGACTACTATGCGACCTCTAGATATCGCAGCCTGAGCTTCTCTGCCCCAATGTCTGGAAGACTATTTTGAGTTTGACATGTGTTTATAAGATCTTGAGTATTTTGTCGAAGCACCAAGACGCAACATACCCTTTCCTTGTTAATTCAAGTATGGCAGGATCACCGCATGCCCCATTATAATCTGATCACAATTTGAGCCACCTTTTTTCGGTTTTCGACACGAAACCCCTTTGGTCTCAAGGTGCCCTTTGCGGGTTTTCACCCTGGCCTCTCCATTTTTATTTTTCATTTTTCATCATCTTTTTTTTTTGAAGAAAACTCAAAGCGTCCTTTGCGGATTTTCACTTTGGCTTCTTTCCTTTTTCAAGTATAGTACTTCTTAACAGAATCCGAGTTTACAGGATTGGGTAAGTTTTTCCCATCCATCTCGACCAGGATCAATACTCCTCTCGAGAAAGCCTTTTTTACCACATAAGGTCCTTCCCAATTTGGCATCCATTTCCCCCTGAAATCTCTTTGTATAGGGAGAATCTTTTTCAATACCAGGTCTCCCTCGTAAAATTCTCTTGGGCGAACCTTTTTGTCATAAGCCCGCATCATCCTCTTTTGGTATATCCGACCATGACGAATGGCCTTTAGCCTTTTTCCCTCAATCAAGTTCAACTGATCGTATTGAGACTGGATCCACTCGGCTTCATCTAACTTTAGCTCTGACAAGACTCGAAGGGAAGGAATTTCAACCTCGATGGGGAGCACTGCCTCCATTCCGTAAATTGGTGAGAAAGGAGTTGCCCCGGTAGAGGTCCTAACTGATGTTCGATAAGCATAGAAGGCGAATGGTAACTTTTCGTGCCAATCTTTATAGGTTTTAGCCATTTTCCCCTACAATTTTCTTAATGTTCTTATTGGCTGCTTCTACTGCACCATTCATTTTTGGACGATATGGTGATGAATTGTGGTGTCTGATCTCAAATTGACTGTAGACCTCCGCAATCATGCTGTTGTTCATGTTTAACGCATTGTCTGATATGATTCTTTCTGGCATTCCATATCGACATATGATTTCCATTTTTAAGAACTTGCTGATTGCTGACTTGGTAAGGCTGACGTATGAAGCAGCCTCTACCCAATTGGTAAAGTAGTCGATAACCACAAAGATGAACCGATGCCCGTTTGAAGCTTTCGGAGAGATTGGCCCGATGACGTCCATGCCCCACATGGAGAAAGGCCATGGAGAAGTCATAACATGCAATGGTGAAAGAGGCACGTGAATTTTGTCCCCGTATATCTGGCATTTGTGACATGTTTTAGCATAATTGATGCAATCTCCTTCCTTGGTAGACCAATAGCATCCGAATCTCATGATTTGTCTAGCCATTGTGTAACCATTAGCATGCGTTCCGCAAACACCCTCGTGGATTTCCTCCAAAATTTTCTTAGCTCCAACAGCATCGACACATCTCAACAGTAGTTGATCCTTTCTTCTTTTGTACAGGACTTCCCAGTCTAAGACATAACCACAAGCTAGCCTTCTCAATGTCCTCTTTTCATTCTCGGTTGCTTGTTCAGGATATTCGTGGTTTTTTACATATCTCAGAATGTCATGATACCAAGGATGATCATCTCTTCTCTCCTCTTCGTCAATATTACAACAGTGAGCTGGAGCCTTACAGATACTCATTTGGATAGGCTTCATACTTTCCTGCTCATTTACTCTAATCATAGAAGCTAACGTGGCCAAGGCGTCAGCCATTTGGTTCTCATCACGCAGGAGGTAGAAGAATATGATATCATCAAAATCCTCAATCAACTCCAGAATTAACTTTCGGTAACTGATCAATTTGGGATCCCTCGTTTCCCATTCTCCTTTGAGTTGATAAATCACCAATGCGGAATCTCTGTATACCTCTAGCGTCTTAACTTTGCAATCTATGCCTGCTCGAATTCCCATAATACAAGCTCCATACTCTGCCATATTGTTTGTGCAATCGAAATCCAATTTACAAGTAAATGGGTAATGATCTCCGTTTAAGGATATCAGGACTGCCCCAATTCCATTACCAATGGCATTTGATGCTCCGTCGAAGTTCAACTTCCAAGGACAATCTTCTAGGGTATCTTCCTCATTAGTTGCTACAAACATTAGATCCTCATTGGGAAAAT
Organism: Gossypium australe; assembly: GCA_005393395.2. NCBI lineage: Eukaryota > Viridiplantae > Streptophyta > Magnoliopsida > Malvales > Malvaceae > Gossypium > Gossypium australe. The sequence continues at coordinate 91,443,969 of CM016616.1, forward strand.
CAAAGTTCAAGGGTTCGTAATCATTTAGCGCTCTGCTGGCTAGAAAGTCTGCTATTGCACTTCCCTTCACAGCCTTCTGGCTCACGTAGACTATGTCGAACTCAGAGAGCAGAATTTACCATCAAGCCATTCTACCATTCAAAGCGGTTGACTCCATCATATATTTAAGAGGATCTAGTTTCGAGATTAACCAGGTCGTATGGCACAACATGTACTGTCTCAACCTTCGAGTAGTCCAGATCAAGGCACAACACAATTTTTCAATTGGCGAATATCTCATCTCACACTCAGTAAATTTCTTACTGATGTAATATATCGCCTTTTCTCTTCTCCCTGAGTCATCATGCTAACCCAGCACACACCCCATAGAGTGATCAAACACTGTTAAATACAAGATTAGCGGCTTATCTTAGCAATGAGGTGATAAGACTGGAGGATTCGACAAGTACTGTTTGACCCTATCGAAAGCTTTCTGGCATTGATCATCCCACACACCTGGATTATGTTTCTTCAGAAGACGAAATATGCGATCATACTTTTCAGTTAACTGTGAAATAAACCAAGTAATGTAATTTAACCTCCCAAGGAAACCTCGAACTTCTTTTTGAGTGCATGGTGGAAGCAATTCTTGTATAGCCTTGACCTTATCTGAGTCGATCTCAATTCCCTTTTCGCTGACTATGAAGCCCAGCAATTTACCCGATCTAGCTCCAAAAGTGCATTTTGCGGGATTGAGCTTTAACTGTAATTTCCTCAGTCTCGAGAACAATTTTCTCAAAACTTGGATATGTTCTTCTTCTGTTCTAGACTTTGCAATCATGTCATCCACATAAACCTCAATTTCTTTATGCATCATATCATGGAATAAAGTCACCATAGCTCTTTGGTATGTAGCTCCCGCATTTTTCAACCCAAATGGCATCACTTTGTAACAGAACGTACCCCACAATGTTATAAAGGTAGTCTTTCCCATATCTTCAGGATGCATTTTTATCTGATTGTACCCCGAGAAACCGTCCATAAATGAAAACAACGAGTATCCTACTGTGTTATCTACTAGAGTATCAATATGAGGTAAAGGAAAATTATCCTTTGAGCTAGCCTTATTTAGGTCCCTATAATCCACACACATTCGTACCTTCCCCTCTTTTTTAGGGATAGGCACAATGTTGGCTACCCATTCCGAATATTTGATCTCTTACAAAAATCCGGCATGAAACTGCTTTTTAACTTCCTCCTTTATTTTTAACACAATATCCGGTCTCATCCTTTGGAGCTTCTGCTGGACTGGTTTGCAATCCTCTTTTATGGGCAGGCAGTGTACTACAATGTCAGTGCTTAAACCAGGCATATAGTGCTTAAACCAGGCATATCCCTATATGACCATGTGAAGACATCCTTGAATTCTTGTAGCAGCTCGACAAGATCTCGTCTTGTTTCCCCGGTTATACACGTTCCACTCTTCACTACCTTCCCCTCCTCCAATGTCACAGTCTCTACTATTTCTTCATGAGGTAGAATTTGTTTCTCCTCCTGTTCTACCATTCTTAACAAGTCAGGGGATAAGTCACTATCTATGTCATCTTCAAAATCCTGTGATCCCTCTAAACACATGTCCTACTCAAAAGGATATTCCGAGTCCGTGGCAGCGTCGCTCATGTCATTGATATCTGGGGACCTATTGTAGTTCAAAAGAATATGGAAAGAATGAATGAATTTATGAATGGTTATTTGTATGTATAATGATTATGAAAGAATGATTTGAAGGAATCACACAATAACGAAAGGAATAGAGGAATGTTTGCTTCAAATGATAGCAAAAATGTATTTCATTAATATAATAATGTTTGAACATGAGCCTATTTCACAAAAGAAATCTTATCACTTCTAGGCTTAAAGTAATAAGTGCGTTCTGAACATTACTCTGAATAAGTTTTAAATACTACAGGAATCTCCTCTGCAGTCCAGTTGTCCAAAACGCTTCCTGGTTCGTAAGGTTGAATATCCGATAAGGTCCCTTCTTCAACTGTCTCCTCAGATACGGCATTAATGCAGACATTACCCAACATTGCTACGATGTCCTCTCCCTTTGGCACCTTCTGCTCAGCATGAATTACCCCTCCTGACACAAAGGTTTTGGATATATGTGGAATTATCATAGGTTCCCACTTGGCCTCTTCGCCGTTCAAACGAGCACGTCTTCTTTCTTGTCTCTTTCCTAGTTCTTTCCTTTTTTTGTTTTACATCTGTCCTAAATACTAAGCCAAAGCGATCTTGTTTTTCTCTCAATGTCGGGGCCACAGCTCTCCCCTGAAGATACTTTCCAAGTCCTCTTCCCGATAAAGCTCATTTTCCCACAGTCATTTTCAGTCCCATTCCTGTAGTCTTGGAGATTCTTGGTATTAAGATTCTATTTCCTTCTCTGACGAAAGTTGCATTCAGGAACTCGAGAGACTAGAAAGAACATTCGGTTGTCTCATCGTTTATCTCTAGCTACGGCATCTCACTAGTCACAGCTGCAATAATGTCCTCAGCCTTTATCGTTATTAGTCGACCATCCGCTATCAACTTCACTTTCTGATGTAATGATGAGGGCACTGCCCTTGACGAATGTATCCATGGCTTCCCTAATAAGTAGTTATAGGAAGGCTTGATGTCCATTACCAGAAAATCCACTTTGTAAGTAGTCGGGCCAATCAATAAAGGTATATCGATCCTTCCCAACACCTTTCTTTGCGTGCCATCAAATGCCTTCACTATGCTCTGGCACTCTTTCATGTGCGAACTATCTATCAGTAATCTGCTTAGGGTGGACAAGGGCAATACGTTCAACGCTGACCTGTTATCTATCAAGACCCTTGGTAACATGTACCCTTTGCATCTAGTGGTAATATGCAAAGCTTTGGTGGATCCTCTACCACCTGGTGGTATCTCGTCATCATTGAAAGAGATGAAGTTGTCAGCGCTTATGTTACCCAACAATCGATCCAGTTTATTAACCGAGATATCATTGGCGACGTAGGTTTCATTTAAAACTTTCATCAACGCATTCCTGTGTATCTCCGAATTCTGAAGCAAAGCCAGCACAGATATGCGCGCTGGTTGCTTATACAGCTATTCTACCACACAATATTCACTATGTTTCAGGAACTTTAGGAACTCCTTGGCTTCTTCCTCTTTCACTGGTTCCTTGATGGATGATTCAGACTCGACTAATTTTTCTCCCTCTGACTCTACCATTGGGGCTTTCCCTTTTGCCAAATCATAGCGTCTCTCGCTACGAGTATGAGAACCTGCATCCAACTCCTCTCTTGAAGCACTAGCCAAATTCTCCTTCTCTGGGATTGTCACACTACATCCATAGTTCCAGGGAACCTTCTTGCTATCCTTATAAGCAAAGGCTGCGGGCCTTTGTATTATCACTTTTGGTGCTCCTGGCATTCCAGCTTCGTTGTTCTTGGGTGCCGCGGGTCTCTGTATTATCACTTTCGGTGCTGGCTGTATTCCAGCTCTATTGTTCTTGGGTGCCGCAGGTCTCTGTATTATCACCTCCGGTGCTACCTGCATTCCAGCTCCATTGTTCTTGGGTGCCGAGATAATGATTACAGGGAATTTAACTTTTGAGCTCCTCGCTCTGAGGTGCATATGCTCTTCTCTTCTACACCTTCTTCACAAAACTCAATTTCTTTATTGTTCATCAAACTTTGTACCAAAGTCCTGAATTCCTCACAGCTCTAAATCTCATGCCCCGGTTCCCGATGGTACTCACAATAATTCATCAACTTTCTTCGACTCTCTTCCGCAACAATTAGTCCATGTCTGCCCATTTCTTTCTAGACCAATCTTAAGGAAGTCTTAACCTCCGCAACACTTGTTTTGATTCTTCTCTCTGAGCTTTCGCTAACTGCGTTGACCCTATTATGATTGGGTAATGGATTTTCTGCGTTTGCCAAGTCTGCTAACTCTATAACACCCATATTAACAAGCCTTTCTACCAATTTCTTAAAGGCTAGGCAATTCTCTATTGAATGCCCTGTGATCCCTGCATGATACTCACATTCCGCATTCAGATCATACCACTTGAGGTACGGAGGCTGCATTGCTTTTAGATAGCAAGGAGACACAATATGTGCATCAAATAGGTTTTTATACATTGCCTTGTATGTTATCGGGATCGGTGTAAATTGGAGTTTCTCATTGTTCTGTCTTGCGGTGCCAGATTCCTTCCTGGACAAACCCTGATGCCCCGTAGCCACTGCCTTTGGCTAATTAACGGTGACCGATTTCGAATACCCTAGGCTTACGTTATTCACTTCGCTTTCTTTCTTTCTCGTAGTCATTCTTTTGTTACTTTCCCCCGCCTCAATCTTTCCACTTTTTATAGCGTTCTCGATCATCTCTCCGATCATTAAGACATCCGAGAAACTCTTGGTTGCGCTTCCTAGCATATGCGTGATAAATGGGGCCTTTAGCGTATTGATAAAGAGCATTGTGGTCTCTTTCTCTAGAAGTGGTGGCTAAACTTAAATGGCAACCTCCCTCCACCTCTGTGCGTACTGCCAAAAACTCTCGTTTGGTTTCTTTTCCATATTTTGCAGAGCAATTCTATCAGGGGTCATATTGGTTACATGACTGTACTGCCTCATAAATGCCTGTGTTAGATCTCTCCAAGAACCAATTTCAGTACGACTCAACTGATTACACCATCTGGTTGCTGCTCCGACCAGGCTATCCTGGAAGCAATGTATCAACAGTTGGTCATTGTTAATATACCCAGTCATTCTTCAGCAAAACATAGTTATGTGAGCTTCGGGGCAAGTAATCCCTTTGTATTTTTCAAACTCTGGCATCTTGAATTTGTGGGGAAGTATTAGATCTGGCACCAAACTTAGATCTTTAGCGTCAACTCCGCGTTGCCTATCAGCATCTTCCATAGCCCTGAATTTGTCTTCTAACCATTTGCAACGCTCTTCTAGCTGTCTTGGCAATTCAGACTTTGCCTTTTCCTCTTCCGCTACCTCATCAAGGTCGAGAATAATAGCATTGATCGGATGATGTACCAAATTGGAACCTGATCCAGCCTGAAAATTTGGTGGTATCAAAACTCCTTCTTGAAATTGTCGAGGTTTAATTATGACTGATGTCTTTCGTGGATGCACTTCAGGATGAGTCGGGGTGAAACCCGGGAGGGATAGTCGCTCCTCACTATCTTCAGCAGTGTTAACCATAGGGGCTTTCCCTTTGTCTGCCAGTAATTGAGTTAATTGGGACATCATGGTTTTTTGCGATTCCATCATCTGATCCATCATATCACACTGGATCTTAGCAAGCTGCTCCTGCATTTGCAGCTGAAGTTTTTCCTGCATCTCCTTTTGGAGTTGTTCAAGTTTCTCTATTCTCTGATCTATATTTTTTGTTTTCTTTCTTGTGCCGTAGGGATGCGTCTCAGGTAAGGTTTTGTTGGTTTCCAGGTTGCTGAAATAATTTTACTTTAATTAGAACCTTTTAATGACTTTTAATGCATATGAATGAAATGAAGACAAATGCAAATGCATGAAATGTGAAAGAAGTCGATTTTGATTCAATTCCCTTTAGGAAACTTTATTAGAAAACAAAGCTCTTTACATAAAGTGGATTACAAGTACGACCTTGCTCTAGCACCTAAGGCCTTAATTTTTGCAAGTAGAGAGGCTAATTCTTGTCCACAATCTGACCGTGTCTCGACCTGCATGCTCAATACATCAGTTTGTACGGTTAAAGTCTGTAAATATTCGGTTATCTCTCGCATCTGGGTTATAGCTTCCCCCATGAGGTAATCTCTATCTTTGACTTGATTCTGGGAATGGTGAAGCTCCTCTTCCCTTCGTTCTTCATTCGCCTCTAGATACTTGATATGGTTCTGACAATTTAGTAAGGCCATTTCTAATTCTTCGGTCTTCTTCTTCATTTCCTCTATTTGGCTCAAACTTGCTCTTAATTCTTTCACCGAGTTATGGCTTCAGTGATAATGAAAGGATCTCTAGAGTTCCGCAACCCTAGCCTTTAACTCATTTTGTTCACCTTGGCTTTCCGAAAGGCTCTTTTCCATGAGTTCGTTTCGTGCTTGTGCCTCTCTGAACTTCTCCTCCCATTGGTTAGCTTTAACCCTTTCACCTTGAATTTCCTATCGCCATTGATCCGAAGTTTTTCCTAAAACGGCGGTCCTCATTGATAGCCGCATCTTCTTATAATCTGTTTTTAAGTGTTGAGATCCTCTTCAACCCGTTCTTTTCCTTTTCTGAATTCTCTGCTTCTGCCTTTTGAACGTCAGCATCCAACCCTAAATGCATCTTCTCTTCCTCTAATTGCTCTATTCTCTTTTCCAGCTCTCGATTCCTTTTTTCAAAATCTTGTTTTATTATCTCTAATTCAGACGGGACAACTCGTAAATATTCCTCAATCGGTCGAGCTCCTTCCAGACTTGGCCCCGGAATGTTGTCATTGATCCTTCTACTGAACCATCCACTATACTCAGGGGTAGTTATTGATCCTACCATCAACCTTTTCATACGACGAGTTTGTTTCCAAGCATCGGCAACTTCCCGAATCATTTTCTTGTAGTTTTCTCCTTTATATGGAAAATCGCTTTGGGCTAACCCGTATGTCGCCGGCACGAATTGCCTAGACTTGTACTGCCTTGCTGCAAGCAAAGGAGCATATCCAACGGCTCCCCAAATTTCGGGCAAAGGGACCCAATCGAAACTCCCACACCTATAGAGTATCTCGTTAGGCACCATCCACAAAACTCTCCACTCGATGTCCCCTTCTTGGAGATTTCGGAAGATCATCATCCATTTTTCCTCGGATACATCCTCGCGCCTCGTCGTAGCTACTTCTTCTTTTAAAGGCAAATAGTTCTCACAAAAAGGTCGGTAAGAAACTTTATCCACCTTCCAGAAGTGTCCGTGAAACCAAACCAATAATAGTTGAGCGCACCCTACGAACCTGCCTTCTCCGGACCTTCTACATGTGTTCAAAGATCTAAAAGTCTCAGCCAAAATTGCAGGAACTAGTGTGACCCCTCTATTGAGTCGGTCGAAAAGATCTGTGACAGTTTCATTTATGTACCCTAGAGCCCTAGGGAAGAGCATTAACCCGTAGATGCTTAATGCAAAGGCATCAACTTTCTTCTTTGTATCGGGATGAGCTAAAATCAAATCCCTCAAGTTCTTCTAGGAGATGCACTTATACTCCCCCTTCTGCTTAATCCTGGCGGTTACCCATTGCTCGCTCATTCCCATAATACTCATTAACTTCTACCAAAAGGCTGGGACATATGGAGCTCTCACATAGACCTTGTCGTTTTATATCCTCGGACAATGTAGTAGGACAGTATATTCTTCTATAGTGGGTACCAAATCCACTCTCCCAAGGGTAAAACAACTATACGCGGGATTCCAGTATTGTACCAAGGCTCGGAACAAATGCTCATTTACCTTAACATCGAGTAGGTACGAAAAATCTCCGTAATCCTGGTAGAACAAACTCTTGGTCTCCTCATCCCACTGATCCCATATCATTTTCAGCTCCTGGAGATTATTCTGTGTAACGCTAATGCGAGTGTAGTCCCATGACTCTGACACATGCCCTGCAGCCAAACTATCCCCCTTTTCTAGTTGTACCGTTTCTGACCAAACTTGGACAGCTGCATTGTCCTCCACTCTATCAAGAAAATTGTTTACCATGCCGAGCTCTCTAATTTAGCAATTTAACCCGAATCGACACCTTTCTCTAATATGAGAATGCATCCAAAATGACAGAAACACAAAAATTTAGTACAATATATAGGAATAACAATCAAAGCATAAAAACATTCAAGCACCTATCTGGGTGACCACTAAGGTTTATCGTATCTCTACCTACGGTGGGTTCTTAAAGTTTTCTATATGCGGTTTGGTTCTAAAGAGAGGTACCTAAACCAGCAGATTCCTCAATCCTCACCCATTATAGGCTCATACGGACCGAGTTCGGTTCAGGGGAACACATTTCCCTATTGCTGCACGAAGATGAAAATCTCACGAAGACATAGGTACGGATGTATCCCGAAAGCGAACCACTATCTTGCACGGAGGTGAAAACCTCACGAAAGAGTAGCTTCTCACTCCCACTTAAAAAGGTGTGACCCAATGGTCATGCAATATGATGCAAAAAATATTATACGAGACTCAAACCATAGCAATCAAATAAGATGACGCTAGCGAATGCAATAAGAGGATCGTAATTTTTACAAATCAAAATTTCAATTTTCGACAAAAGGACAGAAATTAATTAATTTTACGGCTTGACTCTCTTAGTGTCCCCAGTGGAGTCGCAAAGCTGTCGAAACCATTTTTTTAAATGAGTATGAAAAACGGGGATCGACTTTGAAAAATATGGAAATAAAGTCGCCACCAATCTTTTTTGATGAGGTGTGATCGGGTCACCTTTATTTTAATAAAACATTTTGGTTTACTAAAATGGTGTTTTTGGTCTACGAAATTCGAGAAAATAGGTTCAGGAGTCGATTATGTACGAGGAAGGATTAGCACCCCCGTAACGCCCAAAATTGGTACCGAATTGATTAATTAATGTCCTGACGTTGAAAATTTGAAAGATTTTAAAATTACGACCTTCCTTGACCCGTTTGAAGATACTCGAGTTTAAATATTAAGATTCTCTGGCTGCGAAGGAATAAAATGTCACATCCAGCACGTTAGAATGTAAAAATTTAAATCTTCGAATTTCAGATCATCTCAAAATTCTCAAACTCATGCATTGAGATATAAAAAGGGTATTTCATTATTTGGAATTAAACAAAAAATCGAAACCCAGAACTTTAGGGTACGATTCCTTGAGTTTCCAAATACGAAATATTGCCTTATTTTGAAAATGTGGATGAGATTTTAAAAAGGGTATTCAGTTATTTGGTCAAACGGAAAACCGAAACCCAACACGTTAGGGCACGATCTCGTATATTTTCCAAACACGAAACATTCCCTTATTTTGAACATGAATGAAGTTTTAAAAGGATGTTTGGTCTTTTGGTCAAACGAAAAACCAAAACCCAACACGTTAGGGCACGATTTCGCAGATTTTCCAAACACGAAACATTGCCTTATTTTGAATATGAATGAAGTTTTAAAAGGATGTTTGGTCATTTGGTCAAACGAAAAACCGAAACCCAACACATTAGGGCACGATTTCGCAGATTTTCCAAACACGAAACTTTGCCTTATTTTGAAATTGAGAAAAAAAAAATGAATGAATCTTTAAGAGGATATTTAGTTATTTGGCCAAACAAAAAACCGAAACCCAGCGCGTTAGGGCATGATCTCTCGGATTTCCAAACACAAAACATTGCCTTATTTTGAAGTTGGGTAAAACATGAATGGAGTTTTAAAAAGGATGTTTAGTTATTTGGTCAAACGAAAAACCGAAGCCCAGCATGTTAGGGCACGACCTCTCGGATTTCCAAACACGAAACATTACCTTATTTTAAAAACATTGAATGACTTTAATATTTGAACGATATTAAACTCGATTTTCTTTAACAAATAAATCGTAATGGAATAACAGTATACTAAGCAAGATACCAATACATACACGAAGTCTTACACTAATCAATCGTAAATAATTGATAGTTACAAATTAAGAATTATAATCCATACTATAACACTAATCACATAGTATGCACTCTTTAAAAAACCAATATCAATAATTAAGGACAAATGGATTAAAAACACAAGTAACAATATCAAAACAAATGATATAAAGCCAATTCAAAATATGTACTTTATAGAACAACTTAAAATGACATGTAAAAAGTTTAAACTAGATAATATGTAAAAGAGATTTAAAATGAATAATATATAAAAATACGAAACAATTTAATACAAACAATGTATAAAATCTTAAAATAAGTAATAATAAAATAATTTTAAAGCAAATAATAAAAATTAGAATTAAAATGGATAACATATAGTGTAATTTGAACTAGATAATATATACAAATTTAGAACATATAACATATAAAATAACTTAGAATAATATGTATAATAAGTTCAAGATAAATAATACATAAAAAGAAAATCAAAATAAATAGTATATAAAAATTTAAAATGAATAATATGTATTATAAAACAAAACAATATAAAATAAATAACATATAAGATAATTTTAAATAAGTAATACTTAGAACGCTTTGAAATAAATGAAATAGAACAGTTTAACACAAATAATACATGAAATATTGACATGGATAAGCGAATAACAAATTAACAGGATCAAATCAGAATAAAAATAAATTTATAAGGCTATTCTATAAAAATTTAAACACATTCAGGGATTAAATTAAAACGCGCATAAATAGTTAGGGATTAAAAATGAAATATTTCGTTATTCAAAACGCAGCTCATTGACGGGGCTAAATTGAAAACACGCTTAAATTACAGAGATTAAATTTAAAAAAGAAAAGAAAACAGGGCCTAATCAAATAGCGACGCAGAAACAGGGGACCAATCGCGCAAATAAACCAAACACAAAACACGCAGATCTTTTTTCTGAAATGGGTTGGGTTGAGACGAGTTATGGCCAGTACGGCGTCATTTTAGGGCTATCAGAATGAACCCCAAACGGCACCGTTTTACTAACAGTTCTTTTTAAAAAAAACTAATCAAAATGGCTTAAGCCTCATCCACCCCTTTGTCCCGTTCTCCGCCGCAAAGAAAAGGAGGTGAAACGACCACTACAACGCCATGGTGACCGGTGATTAGTGGTCGAATCGAGACCATTCAATCATGGCCCCTCCAACTCTGACTAGAACGCTTCACGGTGACGCCCCGATGAACTGCTTTGTTCCGATCAGCACGAAGAAAACAACTCGACGGTCTTCTTTGAAGGTGAACCCTAACCTTCCTCTCTCGTTTTTTTTTAATCTAAACCCCAAAAAACTTCAAACACAAAAAGAAAAAGGATCTATTCAAAAAAGAGAAGATAAGTCATCAGAAAAAGGCCTTTTTGATTCTAATTTCTTTGATATATTCTGCATGCGTCCAAAAAATAGTGGTTTTTGGTTCGGCCCTTTTTATAGCCGACCTCAAAAATCAATAAAAAAATACAAGTTTTTTTGCTATTTTATCCTATTTCTATTCTGTATTTGCTGCTATCTCTGTTGTTCTTTTGCTATTCATTTACAGGTACAGACGTGGTCGAGATGTGGGGGGTCGTACAACACTGCTGCATTGGAGGCAGTACAGAGGCGCGCTGGTGAAGGCTTGCGCGTGGGTGGAGCGTGGCACGAGTGGGGATACGAACGGTCGCGCGCATGAAGGCACACATGAGGGCAGTTGAAGCGTCATTGGAACGTTCTGGAAACCCTCTGGAGCATCAAACGTGTTGGGCCATTTGGGCCAGTCCTAAAATTGGGTTGGGTTTGGTTTAGTGTTTGGGTTTTTGTAATTGGGTTTTAATTTGTAAAAGGACTGTGGACTTTATTAATGGACTTTTAATATAATTTTAGTTTATTTTGTATCTTGTTTTTGGTTAAACAGTGTAACACCCCAAACCCGGCCCAAACATTACAACCGGATCTGGAATGTCACTAAGGAAATCTAGTAAAACATGTCGTGATTTCGGGAAATATTTTTCTTGTATTTAGTCTTCTGTTTGGGAAAACCTAAAAACTTGATAGGTTTAAATAAGATATAAATTTAATTTGTTGATTTATGAATTAAATTTAAAAACCTTAATTCATGCCTTAGTTTAATTAAAGTTTAAGTGTCTAAAAATAATAAGAGCCCAAATTAAAATCCAAAACAAAGTATAATAGTCTGGTGGCTCAAAGCCTTATTACAACCATATTTAAAACCCACTTAAATGAAAATATAAAATAATAAACTAAAGTCTTTTCACCGAATCCAAATGCTCTTTTGCATGGCCACCTTGCTCTCATCTCCAGCCCGGTCCGGTGCGCTAAGTGTCACCTGAAATTGTTAAAATAAAAGGGTGAGTCGCGAGACTCAGTGTGCAACCCTCAAGCACCGTTAGATTGGGCCTTAGCCCACAGATCAGAACATAAAATATAGTACAAAAAATAACATACATAAAACCCAACCCATTCCTAGGTTTCCATCCGCTACACACCACCCTTACCTGCCAATCACACCATTGGGGATTTCTACAATCAACCCACACCGCTACACACCATCGGTGGCAATCATGCTGTAGTTAGCTGCTCATCGTCAAAGTTGTGACAGCACCAGGCTGAAATGGCTAGAGCCACCAGAAACAGAGTATGTGACAGAGTCACCAGGCTGAAATGGCATAAGCCACCAGAACAGATCACTTCCCCTTTCATCAATCACCCAACCCCAAGCATACATAGAAATTGACATATGAAACATATCGTTTTTAACAGAACATTCACTGAGGAATGGCAGAAAATACTAACCTGACATTTAGCCTTTACCCTTCTCGGGTTTTCAAACGTTATGCCGGGATTTCGACATTTAACAGAGTATAGCAGACTTATACATATATAAATATATATTAGCAACCAATCTAATAGTGTGAAAGGTTACACACCTGATTAATGTCGATACCCTTGCTAAACCGATCTACAACTTTGCTCGAAAAGCCGGAAAGATCTGAAAATAGGCCCTCTCCTATAATCGGCCATGGTTAGTGTTCTACCCGATTTTACACACTAAAATCAATAGATTTCCTTACATTGAAATCCCAAAAGTACCTCGATTCGAGTATTACTGAACTTACGACTTAGAGATCTACGTGATTGACTCTTCTTCAGATCCCAGAATGCCGAAAATAAGAGAGAAATAAGAGATTAGTTTCTAAATAGCCATTCGGTTAGGGACTTTGAAAAGCCAAAAAAAAAACATTGAAATCCTGAAATCAACACTTACCTATTGTTTCCTTCAGATTTCGGCACAAGTAGGCTCCACTAAAGAAGATTCGGCAACTTCAGGAGGTGAGATCCTAGGGATTTCGGCTTTTGGAAGAACAAAGGATTTGAAGAGATGGCTAAGAAAGATTCGGCCAATGAATATTAAGGAGGAGAATAGAATAATAGGGATGTAGTTTCGGCTTTTAGAGATTAGAAGAAGAATAATAATAGAGGTTAGCAGATTCGACCAACCAAGAAATTTCAGAGAGGAAGAAAGGGTGAAGAAGATGATGGTTTTTCGGCTTTTGAGAGGAAGAAGATGAGAAAAGAAATTAAAAGAGAGGCTTCAAAATTTCAGCACACCTTATTGCCTATACTGAGCCGATTCTTTCCCCTTTACAGAGTCAAATTTTCGGCCAATTCTAGCCCCTTGGATGAGCTCTCATCTTTTCCCTTATCTTGATCTATTATCTCCTCAAAAATAGCCCTAATTCTTCTCTTCATTATCTGCCTATTATCCTTATAATTAAACATAAAATAAATCCCTAAATAATAGCCTTGTGCCGTCCCCCCTTGCTCATTTAAGTGCCGAATTTTAGCCCTAAAACTTGGGCTTCAAGCAACCATAATTTGGGCCTTCCTCATGCACAAGTGACGCCAACTCCTCTTCCTCCTAGTGGCACCATTTCCTCTGGGCCACAAGCCCAATATGCCCATTAAACTACTAGAACTTCAATTTAAACCCCTAGAGTGTCTGAACAAAATATTTAAAAAAAGGCCTTAGCCCAACTTGAGCCCCATTTGTACCTCAAACTCTCAAATTAATATTTTAAGCAATTATCACATAAATGCACAAGCCCAATAATTCGGGATGTTACAAACAGGGCCCGGGCGAAAATGGGCTCCTACAAGCATAACACTTAGGAAGTTTGCATGGAAATAAATAGCAACAATGGGCTCCTAATATAATCCATCCATGGCATTAACTAACCATGCACAAGTGAAAGGCTTCTTGCCATACTTACTCACACTTGCCCTTATTTAGCACATACCATGCCACATATCGTAATCATTTCTTCGTAACTCATTCACGAGTACATGTATTCACTCATTCACATGACTTTAGTACAAATCTCATTTCTACTTATAAACTCATTTACTTATCCCATTAATCACTAGGGATAATCAAAGACACATATTTGTCGTCATTAATGTAGGTACGAAGCCAATGCCACATCCCTGAGATGGTCTTACATGGAGTCACCTCTAAATGCCAATGTCATATCCCAGATATGGTCTTATATGGAATTTCACATCAAGTATCGATGCCGTATCCCTGATATGGTCTTATATGGGATCTCAACTCGGTACCTAGGCCATGTCCCAGACATGGTCTTATACAGGACCTTATCTATTTCATATCTCGATGATAGCATTTTCATATTCAATATGGTCCACAAGGACTTCAACATCTCATTCAACATTAACTACTCAATTTAGTAGAGCATCATGCATCAATATAATGCCAAACATTCTCAACATGCTAACATAAATGTTGAATCCATCACATACAAACTTACCTCGTTTTCAAAATAAGCTAAACTGTCGATCTAATCCGAGACTTTGTTCTTTCCCCGATCGAGGTGAATTCTTGGTTCTTCTTGCTCTATAATAGCAAATTAGCTCATTTTAATCATCACATTAATAAAAGCATTTTAATAATCATGCTTTGGCAAAATTACTATTTTGCCCCTAGACTTTGGCAAAATGACCATTTTGCCCCTAGGCTCGAAAATTAATTCTAATCATATTTCTACCTTCAACAAGCCTAGGTGAACATTTAATACTCTTATGGCTATCATCAAAATAAACTTTTCACACAATTACTACCATTTTTATAACCTTTACAACAAGGTCCAATTAGGTGTTTTTATGACAACACCTTTCACAAAAGTTGTTCATCTAACAACCAATACTCATTTTCTTCCATAAAAATGCAGCAAACAACCATGAAAGCTCTCATGGCAAAACTCTAAACTCTTCACCATATTGCTAGTTAGTCCCTTCATTTGAAAGTTTAAGCTTTAGGGGTTCCAAAAGTACAATTATCTTCAAGAAAAATCATCAAAATCACTTACTAGGATAGAGGAGAGCTTGCTGAAAATTTGAGCTTTCAAAAACCTTTATTTGCTTGCTATTTTCGGTGGAGAAGGATGGAGAGAAAAGATGATATCTTTTCTTTCTTTATTTTATTAATACAAGTCAAATTGGTCACCAACTTTCACCAACTTTGACCAATTTTTTGTCCATCTTTGTCTCCTATCTTAGCCTATGGCCGGCCAACCATATACAAAGGGGTAAATTGCCTTTTAAAGGCCTCCAATAACAATCTATGGCTATTTGGCACCTTTAGCTTATAAAATGGAACTTTCACACTTTATGCGATTTAGTCCATTTTCGCACTTATAAAATTTTCATGCACTAATGTAATCATGTTCTAACTCATAAAATAACATGAAAATGATTTTCTCTCACCTAGGATTTGTGATCCCGAGATCACTGTTCCTGAAACACCCCAAACCCAGCCCACAAGCCTCGACCGGATTTGACATGTTCCTTAAGAAAACTTATCTTAATCTCGTTTTATCCTCTTATAAAATAAGTCAATTTCAAAATAAGTTTGTAATTTTAACGAGTTGGAAACCAAGTCGCCATTCGAGTTTGTGCTTGTTAAAAACCATTCCTTTCATACTTCAAAATTAAAAGATTTGTCGGATTTTAGAGCACATTAAGTTGAAAATCGTAAGTTGAATAGGTGATAAAACATTTGAAGTTGCTTTAAGAAAAGTATTTAATTACTCTTTTGTTTACCATCACATGGACATGAAATTTAAACGCAAAACTTAAAACAGTTAAGTAGTGGCCTTATTACAAATTAAATACCCAAAATAAATCCCGGAAGAAAACATACTAAAGAAAACGAAAAGAGTTCAAATATTTGAAAACCCGAAATTTTGCTGAGCATGGCCACCACGCAGTCCTTGCCGACCCGGTCCATAGCACTAAGTATCACCTGCAAAATGTTAGCCCACAATGGGTGAGTCAACAGACTCAATGTGCAACAACCAACACAGGTTCCCAATCGATTAAAGCCTTCACTACCGCATTTTGGGTAAAGCCCATCCGGAATCATTATCGGCCATAAGCCCGTATCACAACATATTAAATCACATATATGTAAAACAATGATGCAACCCGAACCCATCTAGATGTCCAACCTCTACACACCACCAGTACCAACCAATCACACCAATGGGGATTACTAAATCGACCCTCCATCCGCTACACACCCTCGAAGGCAGTCGCTGCAGTCAACTGCTCATCGCCCTTAATACGTGGCATAGCCACCGGATAATGTGACAAGGTCACTGAATCATAATATTGTGACCTGAGTCACCAGATAATGTGGTAAAACCACCGAAACACTTCCCCTTTTCATTATAACCCTCGTGCCCACGCAACATACATAGTATTACAGGTATCATGCTATATGCTTATCCCAAGCCCATATCGAAATTATACATGCTTTCATACAAATAATTGTAAACACCATTAACAGAGTGTTAGATGCAACGTACCTGAACGAACTGTACCATTGAATGGTACCCTTAGCCGTGACTATTCATAACCTTATTAACATATACTTAATATTATTAATCTATCGGGAATAGTGTGGGGTTACACACCTGAAAACATGGAGAACGACATTCTCGATCTCACTGACACCCTCACTTGCAGGGATCACCACGATTTGCTTATCCCTTTCCGATGATGGCCCACAACCCGGTGGCCAATCACGTACCGCAGAAACCGAATGTTTCTTGAATCTAGGGGTAGGAACTGCGCTTCCAACCCCCTCCTTTGATTGGCTAGGACCCGACTCCATGAGATTAACTTAATCAGAAAAACCCGATTGAGTGAATGGATCTAAGAATATTCATTTAAACGAACAGGGGCTTACCTAGATCGGCAGAATACTGAAGTCTCGGCTTTTGCTTCAGGAGTCGATTGTGTACCTACAAAATACCATATGAGAAATCGACTAACACTAAGGGTATGGCCTTTGGCCGAATAGCATTATCCTCTTACCTTAATCAATCGAATCCCGAAAGCTCTCCCCTTAACGTCGACTACAAGAAATCCCGAACACCTTCCATGGTTTCAGTCATACCAAGAAAATGGGGTTAGACTTCCAACTTTCGACAACCACAAAGAGGAAGAAGAATGAAAACTTTATCGAAACCTTACCACTATTACTAGGAATCGTATGGCAAAATGACAGGAGATGACCGACGGCACAGAGGTGAGGCTTGAGAAGATATTCAAATCGAAGAAGAAAAGGATATAGATGAAAAGAGAGAAGAAATGGCTATTTGGGAGATTCGGTCAAGGTCTAAATGACTAAGAAAGTTATTCGGTTTTAAGCAAAGAAAAAAAAGAGAAGAGAGGGTTGGAGTTTTGAGAGGTTTCGGCTTTGATGAGAAAGTTTTGGTCTTAGCAAAAGAAAAGAGAAGGGGAAGATGGATTCGGTCTAAAGAAGAGCATAGAGGAGAAGAGAAAGATGAAGAAAGTAATGGTCTTCCCAAGTTCCGGCTAAAGCAAAGAAAATAGAAAAGATATTGAAGGATTTCAAACTATCACTTTCGGCACAAGACTTAAGGAAGGAAAGAAAAAACACAAAAGATGCACCTAAACCCTTAAGCAAATTCGGCACCTAGCTCCCCCTTGCATGATCGAAATATGCCCCCTCCAAAGTCCTACATTCGGCCAACTCTTGCCCCTCTCCTCATCCCCTCTTTTTTCTCCACTTTTTCCTCCCCTCCTTTCATTCAAAAGAGTTTGAATGAATCAAACTCTCCTTTCTTCTCCTAGCCGCATATTCAAATACATTGACCAAGTCTATCTCTCATCCATTCAGAGTCCCCATGCCGTCCAACACCTCTTCCCTTGACGCATAAAGAAACCTCCAAAACGTTTCCCTTGCTGCTCGAACCCTGTCCACCTAGCCCCCTGAGGCGTCACTCCCCTAAGCACTAAGTGGCGCCTCCCTTTCCACTTTACCACTTGATCTTTTGTGTCATAACCCACACACTAACCTTATTAAGGCCTAGCGCTCCTAGCTCCTCCCCTGTCAGCTTAAGAACCATTATTTTCCTAAGGCTTCTACCTACACCCCAAGGTTCCCGAAGCCCCCAAACATATGCAAACAGCACACAAAGCACCCTACCACATAAATATGAATTAAAACGCATAACCCCTAAATTCCGGATATTACAGTTCTACCCCCTTAAAATAATTTCGGCCACGAAATTACCTAGCTAAAATAGGTGAGGGTATTGTTGTCGCATTGCTTCCTCCGGCTCCCACGAAGCTTCTTCCGATCCATGGTTCCGCCATAACACTTTGACTAGAGGAACTGATTTCCTACGTAATACTTTCACATCCTGTTCCAAAATCTGAATCGGCTCTTCCTCGTAAGACAAGTCTGGTCTCAATTCCACTTCTTCCACTGGCACCACATGCGATGGATCCGATCGGTAACGCCGTAGCATCGAAACGTGAAACAGATCGTGCATCTGTTTTAATTCCGCAGGCAACTCCAGCCGATATGCCACTGGTCCAACCCGCTTCAAAACCCGATAAGGCCCTATAAACCTGGGACTCAGCTTACCCTTGCGACCAAATCTCATCACCTTTTTCTATGGTGAAACTTTCAAGAACACCTGATCCCCTACTGCAAACTCTATCTCTTTCCGCTTGAGATCTGCATACGACTTTTGTCTGTTAGATGCCTCCTTCAACCGTGCCCGAATCACCTTAACCTTTTCTTCCGATTCTGCCACAATCTCTGGACCCAAAACATGACGTTCCCCTAATTCTGTCCAACACGTAGGAGTGCGACACTTCCGTCCATACAGTGCTTCATATGGTGCCATCCGAATGCTTGCTTGATAGCTATTGTTGTACGCAAACTCCGCTAAAGGCAAGAACTCCTCCCAGCTTCCTCTAAAGCCAATAACGCAACCCCTTAACATATCCTCTAACACTTGAATTACCCGCTTAGACTGGCCGTCTGTCTGCGGATGAAATGCCGTACTGAAGTCTAACCTGGTGCCCAATGCCTGATGCAGTGCTCTCCAAAACCGAGACGTAAACCTCGGATCCTTATCCGATATAATCGACACCGGTACCCCGTGCAGTCTCACAATTTCTGCCACATACAACTTGGCCAACCTTTGCAGCGAATAGTCAACCCGCACCGGCATGAAATGTGCAGACTTTGTCAACCGATCCACTATCACCCATATCGAATCCTTCTTAGTAGGCGTAAGGGGAAACCCACTAACGAAGTCCATTGTGATTCTCTCCCATTTCCACTGCGGAATCTTAATTGGTTGAAGCAACCCCGACGGTACTTGATGTTCAGCTTTAACCTGCTGACACGTTAAGCACTTCCCCACAAATTCTGTAACTTCCCGTTTCAGACTAGGCCACCAAAACTGATCTCGTAGATCCCTGTATAACTTACTTCCTCCAGGATGCATAGCATAAGGACTACTATACGATTCCCGAAGAATTCTCTGCCTTAATTCCTCATCCTTCGGCATACAGACCTTACCTTGGAAACATAACACCCCGTCGCTGTTTATACCATAGTCCTCCAATTCCCCATTCTGCACTTGCCGTAGCTTAGCACTTAGATCGTCATCGACCAACTGTTTCTCTTTCACCTGACTTAACCATGTCGGCTTCACCTGCATCTCTGCTAGCAAACTTCCATCGTCATAAAGGCTAAGATGTGCAAACATCGCCCTCAGATCCGCCACTACTTTCCAACTTAGGGCATCTGCCACCATATTCGCCTTACCCGGGTGATACTCTATTGAACAATCGTAGTCTTTCAATAACTCCACCCACCTTCGCTGTCTCAAATTCAGTTCCTTCTGAGTTAGCAGATATTTCAGACTCTTGTGGCCCGTGTAGATCACTGACTTTTCTCCATATAAGTAATGCCTCCACACTTTTAAAGCGAACACTACCGCAGCCAACTCCAGATCATGCGTTGGATAACTAACCTCATGAGGCCTTAATTACCGAGACACATAAGCAACCACCTTTCCTTCTTGCATCAACACGCATCCCAATCCTGTGTGAGAAGCATCACAATACACCACAAAGTCTTTCCCTGCCTCAGGTTGAATTAAAATCGGAGCTTCTGTCAATACTCTCTTAAGCTTCTCAAAACTCTCCTGTTGCTTATCCGACCACACGAAAGGTGCCTCCTTTCTCAACAATTTCGTCAAAGGTGCTGCTATTGACGAGAACCCTTCAACAAATCTCCTGTAGTAGCCTGCTAACCCCAAGAAACTATGAACCTCTGCCACAGACTTAGGTGGTTTCCAAACTAGCACCGCCTCAATTTTCCGAGGATCCACCCTTATCCCTTCCACAGACACCACATGTCCTAAAAACGTAACTTCCTTCAACCAGAATTCGCACTTGCTAAACTTGCCATATAACCTCTTTTCCCTTAGAACCTGCAGCACTACCGGGAGATGCGCATCATGCTCCTTCTCAGACTTAAAATATACCAAGATGTCATCTATGAACACAACGACGAACTGGTCCAAGTAGGGTTGAAAAACCCGATTCATCATGTCCATGAATGCAGCTGGAGCGTTCGTCAATCCGAGCGGCATTACTAGGAACTCATAATATCCGTATCTAGTCCGGAAAGTTGTCTTATGGATATCTGCTTCCTTCACCTTAAGCTGATGATATCCCGACCTTATATCTATCTTAGAAAATACCGCGGCCCCCTTAAGCTGATCAAACAAGTCGTCTATCCTCGGCAACGGGTACTTGTTTTTGATTGTCAGCTTATTTAACTGCCGGTAATCTATGCACATGCGCATAGTCCCGTTCTTCTTCTTCACGAATAGGATCGGTGCTCCCCATGGAGACACACTGGGTCGGATAAACCCAGGATCAAGCAACTCTTGGATCTGAGCCTTGAGCTCAACCAACTCCTTTGGTGCCATTCTGTACGGAGCGATAGATACTGGCACTGTACCTGGCAACAAATCAATCCCGATCTCCACCTCACGATTCGGAGGCAACCCTGGAAGTTCTTCCAGAAAGACATCCACAAACTCTTTTATCGTCCTGACCTTTTCTACAGCTGCTTCCTTAGCCTCCAAGGCACTAACAAACATCAGAAAAGCCATACATCCCTTCCTTACCATCTTCTCTGCCTTAAGGGCAGACACTACATTCGACAGGTAATTCCTCCTCTCACCCATCACCATAATCTCATTGTCATCAGAAGTCCTCAACGACATGCGCTTAGCAGCACAATCCACATTCGCACGGTACCTCACTAACCAGTCCATACCTCAGATTAAGTCAAATTCCCCAAATGGCGGCTCCATTAAGTCAGCCGGAAACTGCGCCCCCTGAACTTCTAAAGGCACTTCCCTAAAGAGTTTGTCTACCACTACTGATTGCCCTAAAGGACTAAGTACAGTCATCTTTCTAGGGTCAGTCTCAAAGTTCACATTCAGAGTTCCAAACACTTCACTAGCGATGTAAGAATGAGTCGACCCAATATCTATTAGAGCAATAAAGGGTAATCCAGAAATAAGGAACGTACCTGTAACACCCCAAACCCGACCTAAACCTTACGACCGGATCTGGCATGTCACATAAAAGGGTTGTTTAAAAACTGCGCGTTTGTTAAAAATTTCGAGTTTAAATATTTATTCGCTTAATATCCTTTTGTTAACATTTTGGAAAACGGTTATTAAGGGTTTAGGACATTCCCATATTGAACATTTGATAACAATAGGCAGCAATCATATTAAAAGCTAAACCAGATAAAATACCAAAAATACAGTTAAAGCGGCCTTATTACAACTTAAAATCCCGAATGAAAAATAAGTTGAAATAAGAGAACAAGTTTACGAGAAAATAATGTATGGCCTTCACGAGTTCGCCTCAGCTCCCAAATCCGTGATCTAACGATTACCTGCAAAATTAACTAAGTGGTGAGTCATCGAGACTCAGTGTGTAAATCCCCATCCAAAGTATGTTAAGCTCATACACAGATCCATGTGCAAATATGCATGTCATGCAACCCATCCATCCTATCCATCCGAAACTCCCAAATCTACCCCGTGTGGTCAAAACCACTGGTGGTCAAAACCACTGGTGGTCAAAACCACTGGTGACCGTAATCACAAATAATATCGGTGTGGTCAAAACCACTGGTGACCGTAGTCACAATAATATGTGTGGGGCCAACCCACAATGTGGTCAAAACCACTGATGACAATCCTGTATATCGATATGTGGGGCCAACCCACTGTGGTACCAAACCACTGGGACGAGTCACGAAGATAGCAATATGTGGTCAAAACCACTGGTGACCGTAGTCACAATAATATGTGTGGAGCCAACCCACAATGTGGTCAAAACCATTGATGACAATCCCGTATATCGATATGTGGGGCCAACCCACTGTGGTACCAAACCACTGGGACGAGTCACGAAGATAGCAATATGTGGTCAAAACCACTGGTGACCGTAGTCACAAATAATATCGGTGTGGTCAAAACCACTGGTGGTCAAAACCACTGAGACTTAGTCACAAAAATAATATAGAAAGCGGGACCAACCCACTGTGTGGTCAAAACCACTGGTGACAGTCTAGAATCATATCTTCCCCCTCCTCTCATCATACCCATGCAATATGACATAATAATTCGTATGCAGTATGACATGTATGCAAATCATATATCACATATAACGTATGAAAAAAATTACCATCATAATCAGAATAACAAATACGACATAATCAAGCCAATCAACCTCTAAGGGTATAACAGTAATTTACCTTCTAGGGGTATTTTGGTAATTTACCCACTAAGGGTATTTCAGTAATTTCGTACCTGAAATGGCCTTTCCGAAGGCCCAATGTCGCCCCGAGCGACTCGACTACCAATTCTGTCTTTACCAGACTATTGGGCCTAAAACCAAATTCCGGCCCATTTGGGCCCACACGCTCGTGTGGCCCACCTAACATAATTCTAGCCACGTATATAAGTTCCACCTGGTCTAGTTCACTATATACTATACCATCATACATTTTGCTCAATTGGGCCCACGGGCCCATCGCGGCCCAAGCAGCCCCAACCCACAAGAAACTACTGATGGCCTCAACTATCGCGTCGAATCCCCACACGTGCGCTCGTACGCTCGTGAGGCTACTATTGCTGTGACCGGCACTTCGGCATTTGCCGCTCTACAACTAGAGTAGAGAGAGTTACACACCTGATAGGAATCTGAAGCTGCTAAACCGCGCTCCGAGCACTCCTTTGCCCAACGCCAACCAGGTATGATAACTCTCCTCCTGGAATGCTCTTTATATAGCTAGCTCTTCACCTTCCTTCTTTGTATCTTTCCGATATGGGATCCCTTCATCAGTAGAGTTTAAATTCAACTGAAACTCTTGCCGTCCAATCCGCAAAATAAATACTCCCTTGCTTCTCATGAGATTCGAACCCAAGCTCCCTTGCAACATAATCCACGCCGCTAACCACTTGGCCACAACCTCCTCTTGTGCCTTAAACCATGCACAACTAAATATAAACTATGGCCCAAATTCTAAGATCCAAGTAAAAGAAACTAAAATGCAAAAGCCAAGACTTGAACCTTAGACCTCCTTCCTTCCTTGTGGCGTCATTCCCTTGTCTCTTATGTGGCGTCACTTTGCCACTACACCACACACTCCACTTGTGTCATTTTCCTCCACTTTTTATTCTTAAGGCCTACCTGCCAACTTCCAGGGTTTTTTTGGCCTAAAACCAAAATTTCCCCAAAGTTAATGTTCGATCCCGGGACTTCATAGAAGCCCTCTAACCTTCCAAAATCACTTATCTAATAAGTCCAACTTGTACTAAAACCGATCTCCTGTTCTCCCAAAAATTTTAAATGCTACTACTCCTAAGGCCCATTGGGCCCAATCCTACTAGGCCCAACTTTGGGATGTTACAGTACCCGTTATGATGTCATGTGCGTCACCATCCTCCCTCCGACGAACTGCATACACCAGACCTGGCTGCCTCGCCTCCGTGTTACCGACACCTCTGCCCGGTGCCCCGTGACCTCTACCAAAACCATTACCTCTGCCAATCGGACCACGACCCCTCGGCGGCTGCTGTCCACCTCTGCCAGTCAGATTAAAACCCTGACCCGCTGGTCGGCTCCTATCTGTTTCCACTGGACAGTCCCTAATCATGTGATCTTTGGACCCACACTTAAAATATCCCCCTGTCTTTTTCCAACACTCCCCCGGGTGCATCTTTCCACATTGAGCACATGTACGATACTGACCTCCCACAGCAACCTGCTGACCTCGCGGCCCATGAACTCTAGCTCTTTTCTGAAAATTCCCGGATGACCCTAATGACACATAACTCCTCTTACTCTTACCCTGACCTCTGTCCTGGTTCTGCCTCTCGGTACGCTTCACCTTCTCGACTATTTTCGCTTTTTCAACCAACACCGCGAAGTCCCTCTCTCACTGTGGAGCTATTAACACCCTCAACTCATCTCGAAGCCCATCTTCGAACCGTACGCAGCGCTCATAGTCAGTCGCCACGATTCCTCAAGCATATCGACTCAAACGAAGGAATTCTGCTTCATACTCGGCTACAGATTTGCCCCCTTGTACTAGGTTCAGGAATGCCTTCCTCTGAGCATCCACGTAACTCGCTCCTACGTACTTCCCTTGGAACATTGTCTTGAAATAGTCCCAATCAATCCGGTCCACCTGGGTACCCTCTCTAACAGTGAGCCACCACTGGTACGCCTCATCCCGAAGTAGTGACACCGCCCCTTTCAGTTTCTCCTCAGCCGTGCAGTCCAGGTCGTCCATGATTCTTTCGACTGCTTCTAACCAATATTCAGAAACATTTGGGGCCACCCCAGAAACCCCCCTGAACACCTCAGCTCTGTTTGCTCGCAATCGTTCAGGCACTGACTTCCAAGCCCCTCCACCTAGACCTGCCCCAGCAACTCTTTCTAATACTCGCAACATCGCCTAGGATATCGCGTCATCTCCTCCGGTTTGGCCCTGGAATTCTGCTTCTCCAACCGGTGGTAACGGTGCCTCATTCCCAGGCCCATGTCCAGACCCTGCTAGTTTGGACACAGTGATTCTGCCTCTGCCACGTCCGCGCGTATTGCGACCACATCCCCTAGTACTCATTTCTACCGTCGCGTTCTATCTGTTTTTACAAGTTTTATGCATTAGCTTCTTTTCACTTCTTGTTTAAAGAGGAGTTTAAGGCAAAGAGAGATTTAACAGTTGTTTTTCGCAGGGGTACGCATATACCTAGGGGTTCGTGTCTCTATAGTATGGTTTCCTAGTCCTACCATCTATAGTATCATACATCAGCACATACAAATCAATTTACTATCCAAGGAACTTACCTGGTGGACTTGGGCCGAGAACCCGGGTGCCATGCTCCCATAAGACCATTTTAATGAAAAATTTCCAAAAACCCATTTTTAGTTCAACTTTGAAAATGTTGTGGGCTTCAAAACCCAAGGCCGAGTGTTTAAAACCTGGCTCTGATACCAAATTGAAACACCACAAACCCGGTCCACAAGCCCCGACCGGATCTGACATGTTCCTTAAGAAAACTTATCGTAATCTCGTTTTATCCTCTTATAAAATAAGTCAATTTCAAAATAAGTTTGTAATTTTAACGAGTTGGAAACCAAGTCGCCATTCGAGTTTGTGCTTGTTAAAAACCGTTCCTTTCATACTTCAAAAATTAAAAGATTTCTCGGATTTTAGAGCTCATTAAGTTGAAAACCGTAAGTTGAATAGGTGATAAAACATTTGAAGTTGCTTTAAGAAAAGGATTTAATTACTCTTTTGTTTACCATCGCATGGACATGAAATTTAAACGTAAAACTTAAAACAGTTAAGTAGTGGCCTTATTACAAATTAAATACCCAAAATAAATCCCAGAAGAAAACATACTAAAGAAAACGAAAAGAGTTCAAATATTTGAAAACCCGAAATTTTACTGAGCATGGCCACCACGCAGTCCTTGTCGACCCGGTCCATAGCACTAAGTATCACCTGCAAAATGTTAGTCCACAATGGGTGAGTCAACAGACTCAATGTGCAACAACCAACACAGGTTCCCAATCGATTAAAGCCTTCACTACCGCATTTTGGGCAAAGTCCATCCGGAATCATTATCGGCCATAAGCCCGTATCACAACATATTAAATCACATATATGTAAAACAATGATGCAACCCGAACCCACCTAGATGTCCAACCTCTACACACCACCCGTACCAACCAATCACACCAATGGGGATTACTAAATCGACCCTCCATCCGCTACACACCCTCGAAGGCAGTCACTGCAGTCAAATGCTCATCGCCCTTAATACGTGGCATAGCCACCGGATAATGTGACAAGGTCACCGAATCATAATATTGTGACATGAGTCACCAGATAATATGGTAAAACCACCGGAACACTTCCCCTTTTCATTATAACCCTCGTGCCCATGCAACATACATAGTATTACAGGTATCATGCTATATGCTTATCCCAAGCCCATATCGAAATTATACATGCTTTCATACAAATAATTGTAAACACCATTAACAGAGTGTTAGATGCAACGTACCTGAACGAACTGTACCATTGAATGGTACCCTTAGCCGTGACTATTCATAACCTTATTAACATATACTTAATATTATTAATCTATCAGGAATAGTGTGGGGTTATACACCTGAAAACACGGAGAACGACACTCTCGATCTCACTGACACCCACACTTGCAGGGATCACCACGATTTGCTTATCCCTTTCTGATGCTGGCCCACAACCCGATGGCCAATCACGTACCGTAGAAACCGAACATTTCTTGAATCTAGGGGTAGGAACTGCGCTTCTAACCCCCTCCTTTGATTGGCTAGGACCCGACTCCATGAGATTAACTTAATCAGAAAACCCGAATGAGTGAATGGATCTAAGAATATTCATCTAAATGAACAGAAGCTTACCTAGATCGGCAGAATATTGAAGTCTCGGCTTTTGCTTCAGGAGTCGATTGTGTACCTACATAATACCATATGAGAAATCGACTAACAGTGAGGGTATGGCCTTTGGCCGAATAGCATTATCCTCTTACCTTAATCAATCGAATCCTGAAAGCTCTCCCCTTAATGTCGACTACAAGAAATCCCGAACACCTTCCATGGTTTCAGTCATACCAAGAAAATGGGGTTAGACTTCCAACTTTCGGCAACCACAAAGAGGAAGAAGAATGAAAACTTTATCGAAACCTTACCACTATTACTAGGAATCGTATGGCAAAATGACAGGAGATGACCGACGGCACAAAGGTGAGGCTTGAGAAGATATTCAAATCGAAGAAGAAAAGGATATAGATGAAAAGAGAGAAGAAATGGCTATTTGGGAGATTCGGTCAAGGTCTAAATGACTAAGAGAGTTATTCGGTTTTAAGCAAAGAAAAAAAAGAGAAGAGAGGGTTGGAGTTTTGAGAGGTTTCGTCTTTGATGAGAAAGTTTTGGTCTTAGCAAAAGAAAAGAGAAGGGGAAGATGGATTCGGTCTAAAGAAGAGCATAGAGGAGAAGAGAAAGATGAAGAAAGTGACCTTAATGGTCTTCCCAAGTTTCGGCTAAAGCAAAGAAAATAGAAAAGATATTAAAGGATTTCAGACTATCACTTTCGGCACAAGACTTAAGGAAGGAAAGAAAAAACACAAAAGATGCACCTAAACCCTTAAGCAAATTTGGCACCTAGCTCCCCCTTGCATGACCGAAATATGCCCCCTCCAAAGTCCTACATTCGGCCAACTCTTGCCCCTCTCCTCATCCCCTCTTTTCTCTCCACTTTCTCCTCCCCTCCTTTCATTCAAAAGAGTTTGAATGAATCAAACTCTCCTCTCCTCTCCTAGCCGCATATTTAAATACATTGACCAAGTCTATCTCTCATCCATTCAGAGTCCCCATGCCGTCCAACACCTCTTCCCTTGACGCAAAAAGAAACCTCCAAAACGTTTCCCTTGCTGCTCGAACCCTGTCCACCTAGCCCCCTAAGGCATCACTCCCCTAAGCACTAAGTGGCGCCTCCCTTGCCACTTTACCACTTGATCTTTTGTGTCATAACCTACACACTAACCTCCTTAAGGCCTAGCGCTCCTAGCTCCTCCCTTGTCAGCTTAAGAACCATTATTTTCCTAAGGCTTCTACCTACACCCCAAGGTTCCCGAAGCCCCCAAACATATGCAAACAGCACACAAAGCACCCTACCACATAAATATGAATTAAAATGCATAACCCCTAAATCCCAGATATTACAGTTCCTACTAGCCCCTAAATCGTGCTGTTACACATACGAACTAGCTCCCAAATCACATAACCCCTAAGGACATGTCATTCGTGTCCTAATCTATTCCTAAGGTTCAACCGGGATTTCACATTTTCCGAATCATTGTCGAATATGTCCGTAAGGTCGTATTCACAATTTATGCAATATTAAAGCATTAAAAATACAATTATAATAATGCTTATTACATATGAACTTACCTCGAAGGCAAAAACGATGAAACGAGTCGATTAATCCAAAACCTTGTTCTTTCTCCGATCTAATTCTGTATTTCGCTTTTATTGATCTATATAATATCACATTTAGCTTATTTAATCATCACTCTATTCAATTTAATCCAAAATACACATTAAGGCAACTTTACACTTTTGTCCCAAATATTTCAACATTTTTACAATTTGGTCCTTATCTCATAAAAATACAAATTCATGCAATTCAACCTATACCCATGATAGCTAAATTTCAATTAGATCTCTAGCAGCCCACATTTTTTATTTATTTCACAAATTAATCATGAATTTTACACATTTCACAATTTAATCCCTATTTGGACATTTTACTAAAAATCATTTACAAATGTTGTTTATCTACTAACAAGCATGCATTTTCTATCTTCAAACATCAAAATAAACTAAAATTCATAAATGGAAAAACCCTAAACCTTTAACAATTTTGCAAATTAGTCCCTGGGCTAGCTAGATTAAGCTGCAACGATATCAAAAACATAGGAATCATTAAAAATGGGACAAAACCATACCCAAATGAGCAAAATAGGGTTGGCCAAATGTTAAGCTACCATGGCTTCTTTTTATCTTTAATTTTTGGTTGAAGATGATGTTTTAAAGATGAAGATTTGTTTTTCTTTTATTTTAATTAACCATTATTTATTAAATACCAAAATTAACCTTTTAATTAATTAACAAAAATCACTTAAAATATGTCCATAAATGTCCACTTAAGCAACCAAGGGTCTTATTACCACATAAGGACCTTTAATTTAATATTCCATAGCCATTTAATACCTTTAGCTATTAGAACATCACTTTTGCACTTTACGCGATTTAGTCATTTTTATCAAATTAAGCACTCAAACGATAAAATTTCTTAACGAAAATTTCACACAATCATAATATCATGTTGTAAACATTAAAATAATAATAAAATAATTATTTTAACTTTGGATTTTTGGTCTCGAAACCAGTGTTCTAATTTGACTAAAAACGGGTTGTTACATCCAGGATACTTTTTGTGCAAGTAACCTTCTTATAAACTGAGTAGGGTTTCTTAAGTCTAGTAAGGTATCCTAGGATCACTAAGACACTTAGTTCCTATAAATACAACCATTGTTCCATGAAAATTCTCTCATCGATATTCTGTTGCTATGTCTCTATTCTGAACCGAGTTCATAGCAATCCAGGTAAGCCTCTATCCTGTTAGGGTCGACTGTCCAGAAAGCTAGGTTCACTTGGGTGTGTGGATTCCGCAAGTTTTGTCTATTTAAGTAATTTGTGTGTTTATGTATGTTGCAAACTAGCCGACCCATCTACCAGCAAGGATAACAAAAAAGAAAAACTCATTTAAAATCTCAACCTTATTGGTGAGTGGTTAAGAATTGCCATAAGTGTGCTAGCTATCATGTTTTTCCGTATGAATGCTCAAGGTTCATAACTTGTGTGCGAACCGTTATGTTTTCCAAAAACCTCGCTTTTAAAACTAAGTTCCAAAGGTAAGTTTTTTTCACAAAACCCTATTTTTAAAGTTCTAATACTCTGTTTTCAATATATGTTTCATGTGTGCTCCTATGCGAGCCTATGTTTTCAAGCATGTACTGAAAGTATAGTTTTATAAGCTATGTTTTTGTGAGCTCTATGTGATAAGTTTTTGTTTAA
Organism: Gossypium australe; assembly: GCA_005393395.2. Taxonomy (NCBI): domain Eukaryota; kingdom Viridiplantae; phylum Streptophyta; class Magnoliopsida; order Malvales; family Malvaceae; genus Gossypium; species Gossypium australe. Next base: position 91,474,288 of record CM016616.1, read on the forward strand.
GCTCCTTTGTGAGCCCTTATGTTGGATATATTGGTATACCAAAGGATTGCGAGTACTCACCTATAAGTTTTTTTTGGGGGGGGCGATTAGGCAAGGGAATGTCCATCTATACTCCATTCAATGGGACATGTTGGAGTATAGGATATTCTTTAGCTATATGCTACACTTATGGGACATGTTTAGGACTCTTTGAGTCATTTTGCAACGTTATAAGGAGATATGTATATCGAACAAAGATAAGTAAGATAAGGGCAAGATCATAGTCGATGATTCTCAACCATTCTGATAAGACAAGTATGTGAGCATGTTTCATGTTATCTGTAACAACCCGTTTTTAGTGGTGTCAAAAATAGTGTTTCAGGACCAAAATTTTGACGAGTGAGTTATTATTTTAATATTTATTTAATGTCTACATGATTATTCTAAGGTCCTATTAAAGTTTCGTTAAGAAATTTTGAAGTTTAAATGGTTAATCAGGTAAAAAGGACTAAATAGTAAAGGTTACAAAGGTAAGCATCTATTAGTTACAAAGGGTTAAATAGCTATGGAAAGATAAATTAATGGGCTTAGATGGTAATTATACCATATATGTTGATGGTGGAAAAATATGGACATTATTTAGTTGTTTTTAAAGTTAAATTACTAAGGGTAAAATAGTAATTAAATAAATAAAACTTAAACTAAAATAAAACAAAATGGTATCATCTTCATTCATGGTTTTCTCCATCGAAATTTGAAGGAAAAAACACAATTTTAGGGCTTTAAAGTTTGGCTAAGCTTTTACCTTGCATGGTATGTGAGTTTGATCTCGTTTTTAATGATTTTTATGTTTTTGTGATCATATTAGCTTAATTTAGCTAGCTCGAGGGTTAATTTGCAAAATTGTCAAACGTTGAGGGACATACCATGGTTGTTTTCGAATGTATTTTGATGTTAGTTGATAGATTATTAACTTTAATTGTTAAACAAACATGTTTTGTTAAGGGATTTTTGATGAATTTTAAAACAGGGATTAAATTGTTGAAAGTGTAAATATATGGGTTTTATTGTGAAATGTTGGTAATTATGGGTTGTACCAAGGTCCCTTGTAGCATTGGTTTAATTTCAATAAGGTTAAAATGGTTAAATTTCAATTTATGAGTTTAAGGACTAAATTGAGAAAAGTTAAAGTATTAGGGGTAATTTTGTAATTTTATATAAATATGAATTATGGATTGAATTGAATACTTGAAGTACTTAATTGAATGAAATTATCTATTTAGATCAAGATAAACCACAATCAGACTTAAATCGAGGACAGGATAAAGCTTCAAATTAGTTTGTAACTCTACTTCTACGACCATAATTATCGAGGTAAGTTCGTATGAATTATAATCATATTAATGTTAGTTAAATTGACTATCTATTAAATTGTGTTAGTTATAAATGAATTTGAATATAAATGTATCAATGTTATGAATAATTGATGGATAACGAATCTCGTATGAACCTTAAGAATTCTTAGGATATGAATGACATGTTATTAGGGATTTCATGTTTCGGGTGTTGGTCTTGAATGTCCTACCGATGGATGAAGTCCTGCATTCGTTACAGATTATCCACAACTCGTGTGAGCAGCATCATGTAGCTAACATTTTGACCCACAGCTCGTGCAAGTAGGCCCATTTCACAGCTCTTGTGAGCACTATTGAAAAGGAAAGGTTACAGTTATATGGAAAGACACATTATGTGTGAGTATTCCTGAGTATCCGATGTAATTCTAGATGGTTCAACGGGTAAGTAAAGGAAATGGCATGATAAGTATACAAATGAAACGATTCATGATCATATGAAAAGGTTGATGAGATAAATGATGTGTATATGAAATGTACTTGCTATATGATTGAATTCATTTGTATCATCGATAAGCATACTAACTTGTGAGTTTGATGGTGATTGTATAGGATTATACTAACCTTATGGTCTTGGTAATGACATTATGCATATTTTATAGTTTGTGCTAAATAAATGGTAAGTTATATTTGAGTTTATACGAGCTTACTAAGCACTCGTTGCTTACGTAGTTACTTTCTTTTGTTTTATAAATTATCGGAAGCTCAATCGGTTGGAAGCTTGTCGGGGATCAATCACACTATCTAGCAACCATTTTGATAGTTTTTGAGTAATTTGGCCAAAGTTATAAATGGCATTATAGGATCTTTTGTAATGGTATTTCTAGAATGTGTAATAGATTTTTTGGTATGCATATACTTTAAAGTTTATGTTTGGTTTGAAGAGCTTTGGAACCTTGTTAAGTTAGTTCATTTTGGCCATTCTTAAGTGGTTGTATATAAGACTCTTTTGGTATGTTTGTGATGGCTTGGAAATGGTCATTTATGATAACATTTGGTAGATAAATGAACTAGATTTTGTTCTTGAAGTATGGTCATATTGAAATGTTGGTTAATGATTTTTTGGTATATAAATGTGGTGCCTTTTGAATGACATATTGGTTAGATGAAGTAGAATGTTTGAAATGGAATGTTTATAAGTGTTTGAATAATGTTTAAGTTTCTTGAATGTGTGCACAAATGGAATGGTTGGTTAGGTTTGGTTTGGCCTTGAAATGGCTTGATTTTAGGGTCAAATTATGGATCACACAGCATGGTGACACGGTTGTGGGTCATTTGTAAATTTCTAGTGTTATAAGTCAATGAGTTACACGGCCTAGCACACAGATTGCGACACGGTTGTGTGTCACAACTCAGAGAGTTACACGGTCTGGCACACGGCTTGCACCACAGGCGTGTGACCGAACTCAATGAGTTACATGAGTTGTGGCATGACCGTGTTTCCCTTGTTCAATTGACACTGCCTGGCTATGTCACACGCTCGTGTGACCCCTGTTTTCAAATTTTTGCAACTTTTTCTTAAATATTCTGATTTTTTTCAAATTAGTCTCATATTGCTTCTAAGTTATTCTTAGGGCCTTGAAGGCTCAATTTAAGGACCAAATGCATATGATTGGTTGGTATTTAATAAGATTAATCCATTTAATGTTATGATGTTAAATGTTTTCTGATTGTACGGTAATACTTTGTAACCCTAATCTGGCAACAGAGACGGGTTAGAAGTGTTACATTTAGTGGTATCAGAGCTACAGTTTAATCAATTCTTGGACTAAACATAGCATGTATGAAGTCTAGAAGTACATGCCATAATATAACCTATGATAGTGCGATATCTCCTAACTCAAATTGAACTATTGTAACAGCCCGATTTAGACCCTAGTCAGAATACTGGTTTTGGGACCACAAATTTGAGTCTAAAAAAATAATTTAATATTATTTTTGCTGTTTATGGCATGTGATAAAGTATGTGTGAAAGTTCTATGTGAAAATTTTATCGTTCGTGTGCCGATTTGTGAAAAATGACCTAACTGCGTAAAATGCAAAAGATGTGTGCTAGTTGTTAAAAATGCTTATTTGATATGGTTCCTTAAATGTGGGGTCCTTATGTTGTAAATCGACCATTGAATTTATGAATGGACATTTATGCCAAGGGTTAGTGGATTTTAAATGTGTTTAATAAGGCTATTTTGGTAAATGTGAATTAATGTTTATTAATTAAACAAAACATGATTTTTGCTTCATCTTTTCATCATTTTTGTTGAAAATCAAAAAGGAAATAATGGTTTGAGTTCTCAAACATTCGGCCATTGTCTAAGCATCAATCATGTGTTTTTGATTCGTTTTTGATAATTTCTACGTTTTTGTGATCGTTGCTTTATGTTCTATAAAGCCCATGCTTAAATTCATGAAGTTAATGATGATTTTGAGTTATGCCATTGTTGATTTTGTGAGCTTTGTGATGTTTGATGATGAAAAGTAAGTGTTTGATGATTGATATACATATTTTCTAAAATGATTTTGAGTAAAAAATGCATTTTTGGGATTTAATTGAGAGATGTGAATACTTTGTGTTGAAATGTGAAATAAATGTGAAATATGGGCTGCTAGGGGCACTATGGTAATTCGGCTAAGCATGGGTTAAATTGGATTTTGTGAATTTGATGTATTTGTGAAATAAGGACTAAAATGCTAGAGTGTGAAATTATAAGGGCTAAAGTGCAAAATGCCCTAATTGTGTATTTTTGAATTGAATTGAGTTAAGATGAGATTGAATGAGTTGAATTTGATATTTTATAGATCAAGAAAAGAGAAATTCGGGCTTAGATCAAGGCAAGAACAAAGTACTCGATTGATCGACCAGTATTGTTGTTTCTACGTCCGAGATAAGTTCGTGTATAATATGTATTGTTTAAACAATGTTCATATGTGATGAAATGAATGGAAATGTGATTGTGGAGTTTGGTAATGTGAAATGTGAGTTCAAAGATATGTGGCACTAAGTGTGCGTAAATAGAATCATTACAGTGATGAATGGAACTAAGTGTACGAGATAAAGAAAGCATCGGCTGTATTATTTGGCACTACGTGTGCGATACCAAGACAAAATTGGTTTAATGTGAAGGCACTAAGTGTGCGATATTATTGTAGCTTCGGCTAATTAATTGGCACTAAGTGTGCGAGTTCATCGAACTTTTAAAGAGGATCGTATGAATTATGGCATTGAGCATTGAAGTGGTAAATGTGACAGATAAATACGTGATGGTACAGGTATGTACAGAACATAAGTGGTTGATGATATTTTGTATGAGATAGATGGAAGATTATGTGAATGAATGATGAAAATAGTTGGATTGAGTAGCATTATAAATGCTTGTATATGAACCTATAGATATGGTATGAAAGTGAGTAATAGCCATGGATGAGATTGAGGAGTGATGTGAATTGAACTAAGTGTTGATTAATTTTGCATATTGAATTTGAATTGTTGAGTTAATTGTGTTATATTACAAACTTACTAAGCTTTAAAGCTTATTGTGTGAAGTATTTCTCTGTTTTACAGTGGTATTTAAAGCTAGCTCGGATCCGGAGATCGTCAGTGACTCAATCACACAATCAGACATCTATTTTCGTACCTTTTGAAAGTTGTATATATGGTATATGGCATGTATAGGCTAGTGAGGTTGTGGAATGTTTTGAGATGTATAAATCTTGCCATGTTATATGGCTTGATAATGGATGAGACTTTGGATTGATTGTTGTATATGTTTTTCTATGTGAAAATGGTGTATGTGACGTGTATATATGGTCTTGTGTGAATGGCCATTATGGTATGCTTTAGTGAAATAGAAATAGTATGTTACATACTTGATTTGGTAGTTGAGATGGTGAATATATTGCATGTTTGAAATGGTTTGAAATGAAATGTGAATCATATGCTTTTGGTATGGAAATTGGTTCATGAATTGTGCATGTTTTGGTAGGGTTTTGACCATTAATTGGGCATGAATTGAGTATTGAGTGATGCTTGTAGGAATGACCCAAAATGGGTGGCAAATTTGGCCTTGTAAATGGCCTATAATTGTCCACACAGTTGAGCACACGGGCGTGTGTCTCGATCGTGTCCTTCAATATCCCAATTCAAAGCAAGTCAGACTTGCACACGGGCCACACACACGGGCGTGTAGCAGGCCATGTGAATCAAGTCAGTGTTGCACACGAGTCAGACACATGGGCGTGTGACAGGCCGTGTGACCCAAGTCAGTGTTGCACACAGGGTAAGACATGGTCTAAGGCATGGCCGTGTGAGGCAACGGCCTAGCCTCACGGGCATGTGCCCTGTTTTGTAGAAAAAAGTTTTTGAAGTTTCGTAAAAGTTTTAAATGTGATCAGTTCTATCCTGAACCACTTCTAAAGCATGTTTAAGGTCTCGTAGACTTTCTAAAGGGACATTGTGTTATTGATTAACTATGATATGCTGATGTGTGAGCAATGGTTGTTTAAATGTTATGATTTGACCGGTAATACCCTAGTCCAGTGATGGATGTGGGTTAGGGTGTTATAACTATGTTTTCATATAGATAAAAGATGTCATCCAACTAAGCTGATTCCGATGAGGTTGATAGTAATGCACAAGCTTTCGTACACGAAGAAGCTAGCTATGGACTTGTAGTTGAGGGCCGGGGAAGTGAGGTGAAAGAAGCCTTCTTCCAAATGATGTCTGAGTGGTTTTCTGAGTTCGTTAGAACGAACCCTATGGCTTAACAACCTGCACCCCTCCCGTACCCCAACCTATCCCCTTTATTCCTCAAGGTTAGAAACAAGTACGCGTAAGCAAGCCACCGGTTGATAAGATTCCTAAGTATAGGGCTGAAAAGTTTCGTGGAATAGCTGAAGATGATCCTGAAAAAGCTGAATTTTGCTTAGAAAATACTGTGAGGGTTTTTGATAAGCTGTCTTTATAACAGCCTGTTTTTAGTGAAATTGGAATAGTGGTTTCAGGACCACAAATCCGAGTTGGAAAGAAAATTTATTTTAAAAGTATTGCATGGTCTGCATCATGATAGGAAAGACGTATGAAAATTTTGATAAGAAAATTTTACCGATTTCATGTTTAATTATAGAAAGGACCAAATTGCATAAAATGCAAAAGTTGAGTTCCAGTAGCTATAAGTATCAAATAGCTATGGAATTCAAAACTTGAGGTCCTTATATGGTAATTAGACCATTAAATGGAGTTAGTATATATTTATGATGAATCATCCATGGAAAATTAGAAAAAGAAAAGGACTAAATTGGAATTTAGAATAAATAAAGATGATAATAGCCTAATATCATCTTATTTCATCATCTTCCCCAAAAATTCTTCGGAAACCCTAGGAAAGAGAAAGAAAATCAAGCAAGCTTAATTAGGTAAGTAATCATGTCCCATTTTTAGTAATTTTTATATTTTTGAGATCGGAATAACCTAATTTAGCTATTTTGGGGATCAATTTGTAAATTTATCAAAGTATTAAAATTTTTCAATGGATGAATATGCTGAAATTTTGAAATTTATGGTAGAAAATGAAAGGTTGTTTATAGATAAACAACTTTTGTAAAATGAATTTTCATGAAATTGTGATTTAGGGACTAAATTGTAAAGATGTAAAATGGAAAATTTCTGATTTTTATGAAATATATGTGCTGTAAATGTTTTATGTAAAAATCAGTTAAGCTTGGAATAAGGATTAAATTGCATGAATTTCATTTTTCGAGCCTAGGGATGAAATCGTCATTTATGAAAAGTATAGGAGCAAAATGGTAATTTTGCCTAGGATGTGAATTGAATTAAATTGAATATGAAATGGATTAAATTGACGTTAAATTCATTTATATAGATCCGAATAACTCAAATATGAAGTTAGATCGAAGAAAAGAAAAAGTGTCGGATTAGTAGATTTTCGTATACGAACAAGTGATTAGGTAAGTTCGTGTCACTAAATTGTGTATATTTACATGTTTGAATTGAATGTTGCATATATATGAATTGTGTAATTGCTATGTACATGAAATGGATTACATATTTGCAAAGCCCGATACATGATAAGTCCCGTTTGAATAATGGAATTCGATGGATACAGGAATTCTCGATTGGTTGTGGTCTTGCATATGTTGCAGACACGCCATAGCTCTTATGAGCATCCTGTTATAAGCCCTCTCGAGCTTCCTGATACATGCTTCCTGCTAGCATCCTGATTGGTAGTGATCCTGCATGTGTTGCGGACTACCGCAGCTCTTTGTGAGCGTCCTGTTATATGATCGGTTGTGATCCTGCATATATTGCGGACACAAACGCAGCTCTTTATGAGCATCCTGATATAGGCTCTTTGTGAGTTTCCTGACGTGGCTCGCTTGAACATCCTGTTATATGGCTATCCGGAGTTCCCTAATAATAGCTCTTCGGAGTTACCTGCTAAGCTCAATGAGCTTCCTGTTCTAAACTCTTGTGAGTTTCATGATTTAGCCCAGATAAGCTTCCTGTTATGTAATGCCCCAAAAATGTAGGGTTTGTAATTTTGCTAATTTGGCTTAAATTCCATGTGTGCTTCAATAGATAAGTATTGTAGTGTATTTGGGGGTTGTTAGGAAACCTCGGTTCGAGTCTGGGCCTTGGAAAATTTTTAGTTTTTTCTCTTAAGTGGAATTGGCTGTTAGCAGTTAGGACTTATGTTTAAATATGTGTGATTCTATGTCACAAAAAGAGCATGTGGCTTGATGGTTGTGGCGTCACTAAGATGGCAAGGGAATTGGGGTTCGAATCCCATGGCATGCAAATAGGGGGTTTTATTTTATGACTTGGTGGTGTGAGAGGTAGAGTTTGAATCAAACTCTGTAGATGAGGTTAGAGACTTGGTCAACAAATTTGAATGGGAGGCTAGGAGCAATTCAAGGAGGAATTGGTAGAGAGTTTGAAGGAGTTGGGATGTGAGGGGAGTCTTGGCCAATTGGGAGAGCATGAGTAAGGGGAATTTTGGCTATGGCATTCATTTTGGGGTGCATTTTCGGCTTTGTGAGAGTTTAGAGGTGCCGAACTTTCTCTGGTAATTTCGGGTTTTTCTCTTTTTTTTTTTCATTTTGGGATTTACCTCTTTCGTGGCATCTCGTGCAACATTTTTGACCATTCGGGTCTTTCTTCTTCTACTTTCCTTTTCTCTCAATTGTCATTCATCATAGCCAATTGCCGAATTCTCCATTGAAGCCTTCTTTTCTTCTCCACACTTTCTCTCTGCCGAATTGGTAGTCTCCTTCTCTTTTACTTCCATTTCTTCTTCTGTTCCAATTTTTCGTCTCCCTTTCTCTGCTAGGCCGAATACTTATATTCTCTCCCTCTCAAATCTTTTTGGTTCTTCTTGGTTCGGGCCGAATCTTCTTGTCAAACAACTGCCGAAATACGTTATTAATTGGTATTGGTAAGGGAGGAATACTACAATCACTTTATTATTTCGTTATTAGTTAGATTTCTTATGGCTTTTTTATCAAACTTCGGTTTTCCCTTCTTTTTCTTTGGGGTCCGAATGTTGGATTGTTTCTAACAACTTCTGTTACACCAAATCTAGTTAGGAGGGGAAATCGCCCTTGATCAGCAGGGAGGTGCTAGTATCGGCGAGTTCGAGCAATGTGAGTGGTTGTGGCTTAAGTTAATAATGGTGGTGGATTAAAAGTATGCGTTAACCTTATTGGTGTAAATCTGATACGATATGTTGGTGGATTGTAGGATTCAGAGAGTGCGGATCTTATCTAGTTTCGCGAACAGGTGTGTAATCGTATGCAGCATTCGATAATCGGCTGAAAAGCCGAAAGTACGTAATGGTTACACTTCTAATACTGTAGAATCAGCTAAATGTCGAAAAGCCGAAAATATGGCGTGCGATGCCACACGAGCGTGCGATCGTGCGTGTGGTAAACCGAGCCCATGAACATGAGCGCTAGACTGTAGAAGCCACCACGAGCATTCTCGTGGACTTAGGCCATAATTGGCCTCGTTGGGTTGAGATGGGCCATGTGGGCCCAATGGGCTCATGGGCCCTACATGGGTAAAATTCACGATAGTGACAAATAATGGATTGGGCTGCGAAGTTCGCATAGCCGTGATTGAAATTGGGTTGAATGGGCCACACGAGCATGTGGGCCCACTTGGGTCGAATAGTTGGCTTTGGGCCCAATTACACTATTTTGACCATATAAGTTATCCAAGTCGTTTGAGACAACGGTAGGCCTTTGCAAAGGTCGTAACCTGTACCGAAATACCCTCGAAGGGTAAAATTACCGAAATACCATTAAATGGTAAAATTACTGAAATACCCTCGAAAGGTGAAATTATCTAAATACCCTCGAAGGGTAAAATTACCAGAATACCCTCGAAGGGTAGAATTATCGAAATACCCTCAAAGGGTAAAATTACCAAAATACCCTTGAGGGGTGAAATTACCGTTTTACCCCTAACCAACGAAATGACCATTATACCCTTAGTGGTAGTTTAGTTGTTGTGTGTATGCTATCTATATGACTGTATATGAATATGACATACTGCATACACGTACTATTTATGACGCGACATTCTGTAATGGGGTTGGGATTCTGATTTGGAGGAAGTACTATACTAGTGGCTCTGCCAAGTTTTTACCGTTCTAGTGGCTTCGCCACGTTTACTGTTATTAGTAGCTTTGTTGCGTTACTATTAGTAGCTATGCTGCGATATTGGTGTGTTGGCTGGGTGGGTCGACTTAGTTCCCACATGGTGTGTTGGTTGGTACGGGTGGTGTGTTGGCTGGATTGGGTTGGGTTGCATCTCTGTTCTGCACTGTTATGACTTTGGGCTTAGACTCACTCTGTTACTGTATAGGGCTAAAGCCCAGACTAATCTGTTACTAAATAGGGCTCTAGCCCAGACTGTTACTGCATGATAGGGGATTACACATTGAGTTCTCGTAACTCACCCTTTTTTTATTAATTGTACAGGTAGTCCACAGCCTTATAGGATTTGGAGTTGTGAAGGACTCGGAGGTGGCCACATGTTTGCAAGTATTTTGAATTATACCTAGTTTTCTTTAAGTTATTTATTTTGGGAAGATATTTGTGTAATAAAGCCATTTGAGGTTTTAACTTTTATTTTATTTTAACTTTTTATGTTAACCTGTTAGATTAGGAAACACGGGTTTTCAAAATAATAACTGTTTCCAAAGAAAATCACGCATTTTCAAATTTTAAAGTTTACATTTGGAAAAGCTTCCGTGATATTTAATCCTGATTAATAAACTTGTAATAAATTATATGACCAATAAGTGAATAACAAGTTTTGATTTTACAACCCCTAATGTTTTCAAAAAGGATTTAAAACTTTAGTCACGAATTTGTATCGACAAGACCGATTTTCAAATTAGCACTCTGATGTGACACATCAGATTCGTTCGTAACGTCTAGGCTGGGTTTGGGGTGTTACATTTAGTGGTATCAGAGCCAGGTTGTAAAACTCGACCGTGAAATGGGTTTTTGAAAATTTTCCTAAAATTGTCTAAATTTTGGTTTGGAAAGAAAATCGAAATGTTGTTACTAAAAGTGTGGCACACTGAGTCTCCGGCACCAAATCTGTAAGTTCTCTGACACTGTTTACTGTTATAGATTTATATGTTATACTGAGAAACTACCATAGATAGCAGTACTATGCTCAAACTCTTTTGTTAGGGTAAACTGAGACAGTAGAAAATTAGAAACTGTAATGGGATATCACGATCTGCGAAAACAAAAACTTTAAATACTGATTGTCATAAAACATTCATTAATAATTACTGGAATTATGAACTGATTCATAAGAATTTTAAAACAGATAATACGCTATATCGATATGAGCATAAGAGGTACTCGCGGAAGGGGTACACGAGGCCACGGTAAAGGCCGAGGTGCTAGGGCTGGGTCTTCAGCATCGGGTCACATGCCTACTAGGGAGGCACCAGCCTCACCAGTAATTGAGACAGGGTCTCATGATCGAGCAGTTGGGGATGATGCTCTATGTCAAGCAATGTTGCGTGCTCTTGAAAGGGTTGCTGGAGCAAGTATTGGATCAGTGGGCTGAGGGTCAATTTTTGAGTGACTTCGGTCTAATGGAGTGAAAATCTTTAGGGGCATTTCTGGTGTAGCTCTGAATGTTGCAGAATATTGGTTAGAGGCTACCGAGCAGATTATGGATGACATTGATTGCACTATGGAACAGAAACTAAAGGAAGCAGTGTCCTTACTGCGGGACGAGGCATACCAATGGTGGCTCACTGTAAGAGAAGGCACGCAGGTCGACCGCTTGACATGGGACTTCTTTAAAGCAGCCTTTCAAGGAAAATATGTTGGGGCGAGTTATGAGGATGCCCGGAGGAAGGAATTTCTAAGCCTGGTCCAGGGAAATAGGTTTGTGGCAGAGTATGAGGCAGAGTTTATGTGGTTGAGTCGGTATGCTCGAGGCATAGTCGCAACTGAGTATGAATGCTGTGTGCGTTTCGAGGATGGCCTCCGAGATGAGTTGCGGGTGCTGATAGCTCCATAGAGGGAACAAGATTTTGATGCCCTTATTGAGAATGCAAAAATTACAGAGGATGTAAAGCGCTCGGAGCACCAGAACCGTGAAAAAAGATAGGGGCAGAAATAAGAGGGATTTTAGGCCCTCAAGTTCTTTTGGTGGGCCTAAGAAGAAGCCTAGATTTGATGGGCCAGTCCAAGCTGGAGCTCCTGTTGTTGCTGCTAGACCGCAGCCTTGCGCAAATTGTAGGAGATCTCACCATGGTGAATGCTGGAAAAGAACTTGGGTGTGCTTCAAATGTGGGTCCATGGATCTTCAGGTTAAGAACTGTACTCAGAGGCCTGTTCAGATGCAAACCGTAGGCCAGGGCTATGTTCAGCCAGGGAGAGGTGGTCAGCAGCCACCGAGAGGCCGTGGTCAGGCTAGAGGAGGAAATGGTTTGGGAAGAGGTTGTGGAGCACCGGGCAGAGGTGCTAGTAATACTTAGGTGAGACAGCCGGCTTTGGTCTATGCAGCTCGGCGCCAAGAGGATGGCGACGCTCCTGACGCCATAAATGGTACGTTCCTAATTTATAATGTACCATTCACAACTTTAATTGATATTGGGTCTACACAATCGTATGTTGCATGTACTGTGTCTGGGACGTTGGGTTCTCGGTTTGAAATTATTAATTGTGAGATGAATGTGTTAAGTCCACTGGGACAGTTGGTTAAAGTGAATAAGTTATACATGGACGTGCCCCTAGAGCTCCAAGGGATGTCTTTCCGGAAGATTTGATGGAACTGCCGTTTGGTGAATTTGATCTTATTTTGGGCATGGATTGGCTAGTGAAACACCGTGCGAATTTGGGTTGCACTGCTAAGCATATGGTGTTGAAGTCTTCTGAGGATGAGGAGGTGGCTGTGTTAGGGGAGCGAAGAGAATATTTGTCCAATGTAATCTCAGCATTAAGGGCCGAGAAACTGGTTCGCAAGGGTTGCGAGATGTTTTTAGTGTATGTCAGCATTCCTGATTCAGAAGGTCCTTCTGTGGCAGATGTCAGAACTATTAAGGAATTTTCAGATGCAATTCAAAAGTTTTGATTTTACAGCCCCCAACGTTTTCAAAAAGGATTTAAAACTTTAGTCACAAATTTGTATCGACAAGACCGGTTTTTAAATCAGCACTCTGACGTGACACGTCAGATTCGGTCATAACGTCTAGGCTGGGTTTGGGCGGTTACAAGTTACATGGCTCACATGAGCATCCTGTTATATGGCTTGAGAAAGTGTTTCCTGATTATGTGCCCTAATCGGGAACCCCTGAATATGAGTTGACGATTTATAGTTTTGTACACTTTGAGTGTACTACATGTGTATTGTAACACCCCTCACCCGTATTCAATGCCGGAATAGGGTTTCAGAGCATTACCGGACTTATAACACAATATTCAAACATTTCACATACATTTCTCAAATTCATAGCAAACATCATTTAATTCAATCACATTATCTCTAATATGAGCCTACGAGGCTCTAAACATGCTCTAGGAGTGGTTCGGAACTAAATCGATAACTTAAGAAACTTTTAGAACACTTAGAAAATTTTCTCAAAAACAAGGGACACACGCCCATGTGGCTTGGCCTTGTGTCTCACACGGCCAAAGACACGCCCATGTCCCAAGCCGTGTGGACATTCGAAATGGAAGCACGTGGCCGTGTCCCAGCCCTTGTTCGACCCCGTGTAACACTTTGACTTGGGTCACACGACCAACACACACACCCTGTGCCCAAAAAATGGCCATACACGCCCGTGTGCCAGGTCGTGTGCTAGGCCGTGCCAAACCTATAGGGTATACTGACTTATGCCACACGGCCAAGTCACATGCCCGTATGTGAGGCTATGTGGAGCATACTGACTTGGTTTCTAATTCAACACCAGGGGATACACGGCTGTGTATATGACCGTGTATCACACACGGCTAAGACACACACCCGTGTGGACAAAAATAGGCTATTTACCAAGCCAATTTGCCACCCAAACCTTGGTACACCTACACCAAACTCAATGGCACCTAAACATAGCATATATGAACACTTAAATTAACTCTAAACAAGCATAATCCATAATTTCATTTCCAACAAATCTAAAACACATTCATACCATAATATACCACTCAATTCATATCAATCTAATTAGCTCAAATCACCAATATGAATACTTTCAAATTTTTTGCATCATTTAGCCTAATCTAATAAACATGCTAAGTTCATTTCTCATCCATTTAGTACTTCTAATTTCCAAATACCAACCAACAACACATTACTACATTCAAACACATAATAAGAGCCATATGCACAAATATATACACAACCTCGTCAACATAAATAAGCCAACTCTCATGGCTATATACAAACCAAAACATTTAACATTTACAAGCCATCCAAAATCATTATCAACTCATAACCAAACTAACCAAAGTCCCTATACATGCCATATACCAAAATACCAAAGTTCAAAAGTACCAAGTGATAGTAGGATAGTGTGACATAGTCTCCGACGATCCCCGAATCCGAGCTAGCTTTGAAATCACTATAAAACATGGAAAAATAAATAAAGTAAGCTTTATATCTTAGTAAGCTCGTATGAAATAAGCTCAATCAAATCATAAATACACAATTCAACCATTCAAATATATCAATATGTAACTCATATTATCAAACAAACCTTTCATATCTTTAAATCATAAGATTATATCCAAACTACTCAATTTCTTCAATTTAAAGCTTATACGGTCCATGTACATACCTGTACCATATCGTATCAATCTCATACTTCAACCACATCTTTCATTTACCCGTTAAACCATTTGGAATACTATCAGATACTTAGGAAACTCGCACAAAAGTGCCACATATATAGCCAATGCTATCTCAATCTCATATCACATATATGCTCGCTCTCGAGCTATCAACGGGCCTGCTCACACAAGCTTTCAAGTAACTGTACACATGGCAGTATACTCAGCCACCAGTAGGACGTACAGGACCAGCACTCGGATCACATAATCACAATAAGCCCTAATGACATGTCATTCGTATCCTAATCTATTCCTAAGGTTCAACCGAGATTTCACACTTGCCAAATCTTCATCAAGCATGCCCGTAGAGTTGTATTCACAATTCATACAATATCAAAGCATTAAAAACATAATTATAACAATGCTTATTACAAACGAACTTACCTCGGATGTAAAAATGGCTAAATTGGTCGATTAGCCGAGAACTTCGTTTTTCCCTCGATCTAGATCCGAGTTTCGCTTTTCTTGATCTCTATGTAATCAAAATTAACTTATTTAATTATCTCTCTATTAAATTTAGTTCAAAAATTCACTTTAAGGCACTTTTACACATTTACCCCTAACGTTTCACAACTTTTACAATTTAGTCCTTATTTCATGAAAACACAAATTAATGTAATTCAACCACAACCCATGCTAGCCGAATTACAATTAGGTCCCTAGCAGCCATATTTTTCATTTATTTCACATTTTAACCACAAAGTTTGCACATTTCACAATTTAATCCCTAATTTGCATTTTCACTAAAAATCACTTAACAGAACTTGTATAACTATCATCAAACATTCATAAACTATCATTAAACATCAAAACACTCATGTGTTCATCAATGGAAACCTCTAAAATATTTAACAGTTTTGCAAAATAGTCCCAGGGCTAGCTAGACCTAGCTGCAACGATCTCAAAAACATAGAAATCATTAAAAACGGGACAAAAATCACTCACCAATTGACAAAATAGGGTTAGCCGAATTGAGCTCAATAATGGCTTCCTTTTTCCTCTTTTAATTTTGGTTGGAGATGGAGAAGTAAAGATGATAATTGTTTTTGTTTTATTTATTTTAAGTTTAATTACCAATTTACAAATATAACCTTAATGAATATTAGTTATTTCACTAAATGCCAAACCATTATCATCCATTAACTCACTAATGGGTTAATTATCACTTAAAGACCTGAACTTTAAGGTTCTATAGCTATTTAACACCTTTAGCTAATAGAACACAAATTTTACACTTTACGCGATTTAATCCTTTTTATCAAATTGACTAATCAAACGATAAAATTTCTAAATGAAACTTTCACACAATCACTCAATCATGCTGTAGAAAGTAAAATAATAATAAAATAAATATTTCAACTTCAGATTTGTGGTCTCGAAACCACTGTTCTGATTTGACTAAAAACGGGATGTTACATGTATCCATCGATATTTCAAATAAATTCAATAGGAATAGTTTTGACATTGTTGAATTGAACTTAAGATGATTGATTATAGAAATTCACATATTATATGGAAATATGATATGAAAAGCACATGTTTATGAAAGTTATTACATGATGAGCTCATCATTGATTTTTGATGTTTACATGATATACATGACTAACAAGTTTTTTGAGATCATATGTGCTTAGGCAAATGACCATAATGATTTGTATGCATGTTTGTATACTTATTTTGAATGTACATGATTGGTAAGTTAAATTCTTGTTATACGAACTTACTACTTGAAATGCTTATTCGGTTTTGTTTTCTCTGTTTTATAGTGCTCGTAAGCTCATAAAGGTTGGAATCGGTCGGAGCATCATCACACTATCCTTTAGCACATTTTGGTATAAATAGCAAACTTATTTTGGTATAATGGCATGTATAGGCTAACTTAGGCAATGTTGGCATGTAAATGGTTGTTTGTAATCTAGCCATTGGAATGGCTAGTGATGGTATATTTAGTGAATATATAGTTGAGGTTAAAATATGGTTAATGTATATGTGCTTGGTATGGTTAGATTGAATTATGGTGAATATATGTCTTTCAAAAGGTAAGTTTGAATACATGTGATGATATATCAATTATAATGTTAATGTTGGTTTGGTTTTAACATCTTGAATTGGTTGGTATATGTATGCAAGTATTAATGTAGGTATAAGGCAAAATTTGGGTGAGAAATAAGGCTTGGAAATGGTCTTATTTTGTCTACACAGGTAGGCACACAGACGTGTGTCTCAACTGTGTGTAACACACGACCATACGCATGGGCGTGTGGTTTGGCTATATGTCTCCTGCATCTTAAAAACTGAGAAACAGAATGCTCAGAATTGGTTACACGGGCAGAGACACGGGCATGTGTCTCAGTCGTGTGAAACACACGGCCCAACACACGGGCGTGTGTCTTAGCCGTGTAAATCTTAGACCTACTTTTGAAAATTAAATTGTCCATGGCCTAGCATATAGGCGTGTAGCTGGCCATGTGGCCCAAGTCAGTAGATACCCTAATTTGAACACGGGCTGGGACACGGTCGTGTGCCTCACATCGAATGTGCACACAGCCTAAGACACGAGCTTGTCACCTGGTCGTGTGAGTCACACGGCCTGACCACATGAATGTGTGTCCCCTGCTCTGTCTCCTAATTCTGGCAACGGATATGGGTTAGGGTGTTACAGTCTTGTTCTCCCGTTAAATTTTTAAAATGTGTAGTATTTATGTTGAAAGACTTAGCGTATTAGTGGCGGAATACTTTGATCATGGTGGTACCAAAAGATCGTGTGAATTGGGATTTCTTTCAGGAAGAACTGTATTAGTCAACGATATCTTGATAAGAAGCAAAAAGAGTTTCTCAAGCTAAAATAGGGTCGTATGACTGTAGCCTATTATGAAAGAGAGTTTGTGCAACTTAGGAAGTATGCTCGGGAGTGTATACCAACAGAAGTTGTTATGTGTACCTGGTTTGAAGATGGTTTAAACAAAGATATCGAACTGCTAGTAGGAATTTTGGAATTGAAAGAATTCGAGGTACTGGTGGATCGAGAGCACAAAGCCGAAAAACTTAGTAAAGCTAAAAGAAAGATAGATTTTAAGGCTCATGACTCTGGTAAATGACCTATTGGATAATCATTTTTGTCTCCTTCGAAGAAATCAAAGGAATTTCACAGTCATACATCAGCTTCGGTAGGATTCTCAGGAAAAGATAAAGCAAAACAACATTCAAATTCAAGACATCGGGCTACTTTTTTATTGAGTGTGGGTAGTGTCTGAAATACTAAACCTGAATGTCAAGAGTGCAATAGACGACATTTTGGGGAGTGCAGATTGAGAGATGGAATCATGTTTTAAATGTGGTTCCTATGACCATTTTTTTCGAGACTGCCCTAAAAGATCTGGTAGGGAGAAAGTTCAGAACACTCGTTCAAGTAACACTGCTGTAAGAGGGAGACCGTCCAGAAATAGTGGTAATGCGAGGAATAGTCAAAGTGGAACTAAAGATTCTACAGTTAGATCTGAGGCTCAGGCACCAGCTAGAGCTTATGCAATTCGAGCTTGTGAGGGATCTTCGAAACCTAAGGTGATTACCGGTACATTTTCTATCTTTGGTACTAATGTTAATGCTTTGATTGACCCAGGGTCAACAAACTCATGTATATGGACAACTTTAGTGTCGAAGAAGAAAATACCTTAGGAGTCAACTAAATTTGTAATCAAAGTAACAAATCCTTTAGGTCAGTATGTGTTAGTTGATAATGATTGTAGAAACTATCCCCTAATGATTCGAGATTACAACTTTTTGGTTGATTTGATGCTATTGCCATTTGATGAGTTCGATGTAATTCTTGGTATGGATTGGTTGACTCTGTATGATGCTATTGTGAATTGTAGAAAAAAGAAAATTTTGTTGAAATGTCAAAATGGTGAAATAGTTCAGGTTGAATCTGATAGATTTGATGGTACAGCTAATATGATTTCAGCTATGTCAGTTCAGAAATATGTCAGAAAGGGCTGTGAGGCGTATCTAGCTTATATATTTGATTACTGAGCTTCAAAATTGAAATTAGAGTCAGCTCTGAATATTTGTGAGTTTTTGGATGTATTTCCAGAAGAGTTACCTAGGTTACCGCTAGTCAGAGAAGTTGAATTTGCTATTGAGTTGGTACCAGGAACTTCTCCGATATCGATAGCTCCGTATAGAATGGCACCTAAAAAATTGAAAGAGTTGAAAGCACAATTGCAAGAATTGATAGACAGAGGATTCATTCAGCCTAGTTTTTCACCCTGGGGTGCTCTTGTATTATTTGTCAAGAAAAAGGACAGGTCAATACGGTTATGTATCTATTATTGACAACTTAGCAAAGTCACGATCAAAAGCAAGTATTCTTTGCCACGTATCGATGATTTTCTTGATAAATTGAAAGGTGTGGCAGTAGTTTCAAAGATTGATCTTCGTTCTAGATATTATCAGTTACGAGTTAAAAATTTGGATATATCAAAGACTGCTTTTAGAACCAGGTACAGACATTATGAATTTTTAGTTATGTTGTTTGGTTTAACCAATGTACAAGATATGTTTATGGATTTGATAAACAAAATATTCCGACCTTATTTAGACAGATTTGTAGTTGTATTCATTGATGATATTCTGATCTATTCTCGAGATGGACAGCATTTGAGAATAATTTTGAAGACTTTGCATGAGAAACGGTTGTTTGCTAAATTTAGCAAGTGTAAGTTCTGGCTTTGAGAAGTTGGATTTTTGGGATGTTGTATCAATAGACGGTATTAGAGTTGATCTGAGTAAAATATCAATTATAGTAGACTGAAAGCCTCCGAGAAATGTTTTAGAGATCAGAAGTTTCTTAGGTCTAGCCGAATATTATCGGAGATTTGTAAAAGAGTTTTTGGTGATTTCTACATCGTTGACAAAGCTTCTTTAGAAAGTGTCAGCAAAGTTCGAATGGTTTGAAAAGTGTCAGCAAAGTTTTGATCAATTGAAAACATTGTTGACCGAAGCCCATGTGTTGATTCAACCTGAGTCTGATAAGGAATTTGTGATTTATAGTGATGTTTCACTGAATGGTTTAGGCTACATTATGCAATAAGGAAAAGTGATAGCTTATGCTTCTCATCAATTGAAATCGCACGAGAAAAATTACCCAACTCATGATTTAGAGCTTGCAGCTATTGTGTTTGCTTTAAAGATCTGGTGACACTATTTGTATGGAGAGAAATGTCATATCTTTATGGATCACAAAATCTTGAAGTATTTGATGTCACAAAAAGAATTAAATTTGAGACAACATAGATGGTTAGAGCTGCTAAAAGATTATGATTTGATCATTGATTATCATCCGGGAAAAACTAATGTTGTTGCAGATGCTTTAAGTAGAAAGTCTTTATTTTCTTTGTGAGCTTTGAACACTTTATTGGCATCGACTGATGATGGTTTCATTGTAGCAGAATTAAAAGCTAGACCGACATTTGTTTGTGAAGCTCAAAAAAGTGACTTAGAGTTGATTGCTAAACGAGAGTATATTGAAACAACACCTGATTCTGAATTTCATGTTAGTTCTTATGGTAGGTTGTATTTTCAAAAATAGAATATGTGTTTGGAGGAATTCTTGATACGAGCACGCCTGGGGCACCAACGAATTTTAATTTGTGGAGCTCGTTATTAGCTCACTCTTAACTCATTTTAAATTATTTAATTGTTGGAATAAAAATTAGTTAACTTAGTTTGAGTTAATTAAATGTCTGGAATAAAATTTAATTAATTTAATTTAAGTTAATTAAATAATTTAGTCATGTATCACTATGTCCTAGTTATTGTGTCTTGTTAATCTTTGTTTTTACCTAGTATTTAAATAAAGTGTTTAGATTTTGTTTTAACTATGTTCAGCTGAATTGCACTTAAATTGATGTTGGTTCATGTATTACAGGTGCCGTCAAAATGAGGAGTACTTTCAAGCTTGATAGAAGACCCAAATGTGCATGGGCGGCACAAGCTATGGTGTGGGAATAATTAAGCATGGCCACATCTTCTTTTATTAATTTGATTGAGCATGCTTGAATTAAGAAGACCATGGAATATGGAAAATATGGTGGACGGCACAAGCTATAGGATTGAATAAACAAATGGTGAATAAACAAATGGGAGAATAAACAAGGTGGGAAGTTTGGATGGCATGATGGACAAATGGGAGCTATAAACAAATGAAATGTGCATATGTAGTAGAGATCATAGTGGACGGCAAAGGGGTAGTGCATGAAGGAAGGGAATTTAATTAGGTATGGGGTTTGTCAACCCTTGAATTAATTAATGAATTGATAAGGACAAATGGAAGGCACCACGTGATTTAAACTACATGAAGGTGAAAGAAACAAATCATTTTAAAATGCCTAGTAATGGACGGCAATGAAGGAATATTATGGCATGGTGGAGCATTAAAATAATCAACTTGGTAAAGAGCTTGTGGAAATTAAAAATTCAAATGCATGGTTGGACGACAAGCATGTTTTTGGTATTGGTTGAATAAACAAATGGCAACTATGGTGGAACTAGTGGAAACATGGTTGGACGGCCTTGAAGCTTGTTGGAAGCTTGAAATCAAATAAAGCAAAGCTTGGATTGATGAAGGTAAAGTGGAGCATGATTAAAAGATTCTTTTGATAGCACATGCAAGTTGACTTTCATAAAATCATTCAAAGCATGGGGACGGCTAAAAACATTCTTGGCCGAATATTAGGCCTTCATAAATTTTAAATTCTAGAAGTGCATAAGAGCTGAGAAACAATTGTAAGCCCGGTAACCACTTATCCTATAAATAGGTGGTCCTTTTTCATTTGAACACACAATTTTTAGGAATGAAATTTTAGGAACTTTGTTCATTTGAGTGAGTTTATCTCCTCTTCGTTTTCGTACAAGTTTCGCTAGACTTATCAAGCTTGCTTGTGGCGTCTTCGACTTGTTTGAACTTATCACCAAACTTCGTTTGGTGTGGCGTTCATCAACCTATCTTCATCTATCCACCTTAACGATATAAGAAACGGGGTGACACTGTTATATAGTGTTGAATCTTTCTTAAAGTTAAGTTCGTATTTCCATTTCCATCATCGATTCCATTCATCCACCTTAAACATTATAGAACCCGGGGTGACACTTTTTAGTGTTGAATCGCTTCTCGTTTAAGTTCGTTTATCCATCTCCATTAAATTATCCTTTTATCTATCTTATTTAATTTTTATTTTATCAAAACCGAACCAAATCCTATTTTTATTCACTTAAGCTTCTGCAAACTCATTTATATTTTCCGATTATCTTCCAAAGGCTTGATTCCTCCTCGTAGACGATTGGGTAACCCGCATACGGTTCGACTCACCCCGACCCAGCCCGTATCAATTCTAATGTTATTCAGAAGATTTTATAGGAAGCTCACAGCAGTATTTTTTCGATACACCCTGGTAGCAACAAAATGTACGGTGATTTGAAACAGATGTACTGGTGGCCAAGTTTGAAACGAGAGATTTCAGAGTTTGTATCAAAATGTTTGATTTGTTAGCTAATCAAAGCTGAGCATCAAGTACCTTCTGGACTATTACAGCTTGTGATGATTCCAAAGTGGAAATGGGAACGGGTTACGATGGATTTTGTATCAGGATTACCTTTGTCTCTACAGAAGAAACATGTTATCTGGGTTATTGTGGACCATTTAACTAAATCTAAATATTTCATTCTAGTATGTACGAATTATTCACTTGAGAAGTTGGCAAAACTATACATTTATGAGATTGTTCGATTACATGGTGTGCATGTGTCTATTATTTTTGATAGAGATGTAACAACACGTTTTCAGTAAAATCGGAATAGTTGTTTTGGGACCACAAATTCGACGAGTAAATTATTATTTTACTGTTTACGGTATGTTAGTAAGGTCGTATTAAAATTTTGTTAAGAAATTTGGACGTTTGCATGCTTCATTAAGTAAAAAGGACTTGTAACACCTCTAACCTGTATTCGTCGCTAAAATAGGGTTAAGAGGCATTATCGGACAATCGAAAACTTTTACGGACATTTCATAATACAAATTATCAAATGCAATCAAAGTGTCCCTTTAATAGGTCAACGAGACCTTAATCATGCTTTAGAATAGGGTCGGGACTAAACCGAACACGTGCGGAAATTTTCAGAAATTTAAAAATTTTTCTAAGTTACAGAGGTCACACGCCCGTGTGTCTAAGCCGTGTCAAAACAGGGCATACATACTGACTTGTTGATACGAACCGGCTCGGGATGAGTCGAAACGTATATGAGTTGCCCAATCGTCTACGAGGAGGAATCAAGCCTTTGGAAAATAATCGGATATGGATGAATTTGCGGAAGCTTTAAGTAAATAAATAGGAGTTGGTTCAGTTTGATAAAGAAAATAAAGTAGACAAAAAGGATAATTGGATGGAGATGGATAAAAGAACTTAAACGAGAACCGATTCAACACTAAAGAGTGTCACCCCGGGTTCTATAATCTTTAAGGTGAAAAATGGTAATCGAAGATGGAAACAGAAATACGAACTTAACTTAAGAAAGATACAACACTATATAACGGTGTCACCCCATTTCTTATATTGTTAAGGTGAAAAGATGGAATTCGATGATAGACTAAGACTCGTTATCTAAAAAGATAAGAACCGTTGGTATAAATAAATGGATGAGAAACGACTGACGCCACAAGCAAAGCTTGATAAGTCGGAATCGAAACTCGTACGAAAGATAGAGAGGAGATAAACTCACTCAAATGAACAACAGTTCATAAAATTTCATTCATGAAAATTCTGTATCTTACAAATAAAAATAGCAAATATTTATAGCCTAAAGCTAGGTATCCGAATGTTCAAACATTTTTTTTCAAATCCCACTCTCCAGTGTTGTTGCCGTCCACCTCATAGCTTGTTCATGGTTCTTGAATTATTCTTCATGTTGTCCACTACACTTTCCTTCAATTTAGCACATGTCTTCAAGGATTTTTAACTCAGCCCATGCTCCAATTCATTGCACAAAGCCTCCATGCTGTCCACCTAGATGAGTGCTTGTATTATTTTATGCAATCCATAGCTTGTGCCATCTATGCATAAAATATTCCTTCATTACCGTCTCTTGCTCATGGTTGTGCTTTTCATACTTTATCTTAATTGTTCAATCCATAGTTTCCATGTAGTCAACATAAATAATAAACTAATGAAGATTCGAAACAGTGGTAGTCATGAATTCAGCCACCATGCTTGTTCTTCATTGTTTATTCTCCATGCTTTCTTTAAGAATTTAAAATTCATGAAACCATGTAAACTTGTTCACCATATTCAGCCAAGAAAAATTAAGCTCCATACTTTCCTTGTTATTTTAATCCTTGCCGTCCAACAATCCCCATTATTTATGCTTCCATTCAATTGAATTTGCAATTTGTTTTTGGCTGCATATTCCTTCTTATTGCCGTCCACATTATCTAATTTTTTCCTATTATTTTATTCAAAACAAGCATGCCCAATACTCCCATGAATTTGTCGTCCATCACTAGCACCACATACGCATCTTGCTCTTTCAATTGTTCATTTGTTTATTCAATCATGGCCTTCCCAAATAAGCACACTTGCATATGATTCTTTTGTGTCTTAATTATTTATTCTATCATGGTTCCATGATGTTGCCATCCAGGCTTCCATTAAACATACACATGCACTTGTAATACTTTATCCCAATGCCGAATGTCCCCCATTAAAAATCAGCAAAGTGCAGCAAATTATGAACCCACTAGTGACTAAAAATCAGCATATTAAATTGGGTAAATTGCCACCATTAATTCGGCTGAATGTTGGCATTGTTTAATCTTCCATTAATCTCCCACCTTGTGCCGTCCAAGCATATATATTTCCTCAAACAAAAACTTTATTCAATGCCCATGCTTCCTCCATGAATTTTGGTCTTCATGCTCCCACTTGATTCATGCTACCTGCAACACATTAAGTCAACTTATTAATTTATAAAATGAGCACATTACAATGGCAATTAGACATCAAAAATTCGGCAATCACTAATTAAATTAATTAGTGACACATATTTATTGACACAAACTAATGCACGAAAGAAAACAAATTAATTAAAGCTTGGACAAATTAATTTAGTCAATAATTAAATTATTAGGCCACATTAATTTGCTGTAGGAAATAATTAATTTGAAGATGCAATTTATTTAAAACATTAAGTTAAAACAATCAGCTCAATGAGCTGAGATGAGCTCGAGTGAGCTCAAATTGAACCCAAATGGACTAATCCGGTTCAATTGGAAATGCACCAAGGTGCAAATCAACTTTTTCAACACTTGGGGCATTTAATTCGCGCTTCGTCACTTTGCAAAATGTTGGTGCCCCGGGCGTGCTCGTATCATCCCCTCCCTCTTCAAGACGATTCGTCCTTGAATCGACCCGTTAGTTGTCCGAACAACACTCCTTGCTCATCCTTCCTAGATCAAACGGGGCGGATGATAAAAGCAATACCTGAAAAAGATAACCAAGAATTGGTAAGATTGGCTTCAAACAATCTTACAACCCAACTATGGACATCATCAAACAAGTAAATCGCATGTGATCGGGCAGCACCAAATTATAGTACAAAAGAAGTAATGCCTTGTTAAACACTTGCAACAAAATTGAAAAGATCTCAAGGCATGCATATGATCTACTTGGATTCCACAAGAAAAGATAAACATGCGAATAACACATCAAATGATAGATATAATCGTCAAAAGCAAGTAATGAAGAAAACGCATATGGCACTTGAAATTGAGCATTCAAAGCTTGCTTTGTATTCGCACATGAATAAAAATTATCAAACACAAAATTCTTGTTGTCTTCTTTTAAAATAAATAGATCATAAAGAAGAAAATTGGAATGGCTAAGCATATTATGATCTAGTTGCTTTACAAAAGGTAGTTCATCAAAATAATGCATGTAATCATCCGAAGAGAGCAAAATTATATCAACTATTTCAGAAGACTTACCTTTACGCGCAAAAAGACAGAGACCGTTCTTACCTTGCTTGTCTTCACAAGTTGAAACTCGAAGATCAAATTTACCTTGCTTGATCAAGACGAACCTTCTCTCCTCGGGCATGTAATGTAGTAGATGCTTTATTCGCGAATCAGCGAATTGCATATACAAACACAAAATTTGCTTAAGGAACGAATAAAAATTGAAAACAAGGTTGACAAAATTTGTTACCTTATTCAGAAACCAAGTATTGAATCGATGGGAATTGCTCACACACAATTGTTGAGACTTGATTTTTCCACAAAATATACCGGATGATACAAAACATATTCCTCGCTTACCTTCCGGCTCGTGGGGTTCAACTTTACCTTCAACTTTACCTCTTTCAATCAAAGAAATACGTCGCTCTTCCGGGAGGTATTGAAGTTGTAGGTTCTTGTGCGATACATCGGGAACCTGAAATGAAGAAGCAGAAGAAAAACAAACTTCAAATGAGTTAGTTAAACCAACACTCACTTCTAATTGCTCATCTCGTTTTCTCATTTCTTTTTCACACACTTTTTCGTTTTCTCTCTCTTTTTCTTGTTCTTTTTCAATGATCTTCTCAATGGCCTTTTCAAGCTTTCTCAAAACTTGCTCATTTTCTCTCTTTCTTGCCTCTTTTCTTCCTATTTCTTTTTCTTTGTTTCTATTACATGAAGTTACAAAAGAATCATAATAATAAGAATTTCCAAAAGAAGAAAAATTATTTACATATGAATCACGATAATTGCGTCGGGAAGAATACTCCATGTAGGATTTCTTCGAATCATACGTCGAATAACTTGTGCTTTCCTGTCCGTCGCCTTGAAGAAAATCGAGCTCGTAACTTTCTTCTCTCCGTCTCGAAGGCCGCATTGAGTAGGATTCCTGGTAATAATGTCTTCTAGAATAGTCCTTGGTCGGGTATTGCCGTGCTGTTCTTAACTCCGTCCTTTGTGTTGAAGAAGTTCGCCCTCAATGATAGGAAGATGGGAGGTACCGCTTGCGCATCACTTCTTTCATTTCGGACCACGTTAATATTGGGTACTCTCCATTCCGTTTTTTGACTCTTGGTGAATTGATCCCACCAAGTCATGGCATAATCGGTGAAACTATTTTCCGCGATCCTTACTTTCTTGCTTTCCAAATAATCGTGGGACCCAAAAACCATTTCTATTCGTATTTCCCATTCAAGGTATGCATCCGGATCGGCTCTAGCTTGAAATGGTGGAATGTTTGACTTGTTATTCTTCTTGACGTCATTAAAACATCCTTGATCTCTAAAGCTTCGGTTTCTTTGATTGCATCGCCTTTCGCTTTGGTTGTATGATGGATCGAACCAATCTCCATCTACAGTACTTCTTCTTTCAAAATTTGGAGACATGTTATCGTTGCTGAAAGAAATATGTTAAAAAAAAAAATAACTAGAAAAAGTTAAAAATATGTTACCATAAAACTCGCAAGTCACTCACAAAGAAAAATCACTCTTTACTCGTGTTTTCACTCGTATTAAGGCTTTTCTTTGATGAATACACTCGTGCCTTTTACCGCTAAATCTCGTCTCACAAATTCGTACTTCGTTTCAAAAGACTTATTGCGGTTTGAGGGTCGGCTTCAAGTTGGTTACAAGGGTTAAATGATTTACAGGTATAGGTAGGCTGAAACAAAAAGAAGATTTTTTTTTAATATCGGGGTAGAAATATGAAAGTAAAGCAAAACTTGCAAACTTCACACTTTTTTTTTAACTTCTCTCTTTTTTTTTTAACCTCGATTTTTTTTGAACTTTTTTTTAATATCTCTTTTTTTTTTTGAACTTCAAATATACTATAATGAAAAACAATAAACAAAAATTACAACTTGAATTTTTTTTACGAACCTATTCCGGCTTCATGTATGGTCGTCGGTAGTCGTCGTTTTGTAGCTCTGATACCAGATGATACGAACCGGCTCGGGATGAGTCGAAACGTATATGATTTGCCCAATCGTCTACGAGGAGGAATCAAGCCTTCGGAAAATAATCGAAAAATATGGATGAATTTGCGGAAGCTTTAAGTAAATAAATAGGAGTTGGTTTGGTTTCATAAAGAGAATAAAATAGACAAAAATGATAATTGGATGGAGATGGATAAAAGAACTTAAACGAGAACCGATTCAACACTAAAGATTGTCACCCCAGGTTCTATAATGTTTAAGGTGAAAAATGGTAATCGAAGATGGAAACGGAAATACGAACTTAACTTAAGAAAGATTCAACACTATATAACAGTGTCACCCCGTTTCTTATATTTTTAAGGTGAAAAGATGGAATTCGATGATGGACTAAGACCCGTTATCTAAAAAGATAAGAATCGTTGGTATAAATAAATGGATGAGAAATGACTGACGCCACAAGCAAAGCTTGATAAGTCGAAATCGAAACTCGTACGAAAGATAGAGAGGAGATAAACTCACTCAAATGAACAACAGTTCATAAAATTTCATTCATGAAAATTCTATATCTTACAAATAAAAATAGCAAATATTTATAGCCTAAAGCTAGGTAGCCGAATGTTCAAACATTTTTTTTCAAATTCCACTCTCCAGTGTTGTTGCCGTCCACCTCAAAACTTGTTCATGGTTCTTGAATTATTCTTCATGTTGTCCACTACACTTTCCTTCAATTTAGCACATGTCTTCAAGGATTTTTAACTCAGCCCATGCTCCAATTCATTGCACAAAGCCTCTGTGCCGTCCACCTAGATGAGTGCTTGTATTATTTTATGCAATCCATAGCTTGTGCCATCTATGCATAAAATATTCCTTCATTGCCGTCACTTGCTCATGGTTGTGCTTTTCATACTTTATCTTAATTGTTCAATCCATAGTTTCCATGTAGTCAACATAAATAATAAACTAATGGAGATTCGAAACAGTGGTAGTCATGAATTCGTATATGAGTTGCCCAATCGTCTACGAGGAGGAATCAAGCCTTTGGAAAATAATCGGAAAATATGGATGAATTTGCGGAAGCTTTAAGTAAATAAATAGGAGTGGGTTCGTTTTGATAAAGAAAATAAAATAGACAAAAAGGATAATTGGATGGAGATGGATAAAAGAACTTAAACGAGAACCGATTCAACACTAAAGAGTGTCACCCTGGGTTCTATAATGTTTAAGGTGAAAAATTGTAATCGAAGATGGAAAAGGAAATACGAACTTAACTTAAGAAAGATTCAACACTATATAACAGTGTCACCCCGTTTCTTATAGCGTTAAGGTGGAAAGATGGAATTCGATGATGGACCAAGACCCGTTATCTAAAAAGATAAAAACCGTTGGTATAAATAAATGGATGAGAAACGACTGACGCCACAAGCAAAGCTTGATAAGTCGGAATCGAAACTCGTACAAAAGATAGAGAGAAGATAAACTCACTCAAATGAACAACGTTCATAAAAATTCATTCATAAAAATTCTGTTTTTTTTTTTTTTGAACTTTGAATATACTATAATGAAATACAAGAAAAAAAAATTACAACTTGAATTTTTTTTTTGATTTTTTTTAAATATTTTTTTCAACTTACGAACCTAATCTCGGCTTCACATACGTCGTCAAAATTCCTCGTTTTATAGCTCTGATACCAGATGATACGATCTGGTATCAATTGATACGTCCCGTCTTTGAAAGGACTTCGGGTTAGTCGTCAGAAACCAGATGATACGAACCGGCTCCTGGTGAGTCGAAACGTATGCGGGTTGCCCAATCGTCTACGAGGAGGAATCAAGCCTTCGGAAAAATAATCAGAAAATATGATGAATTTGTGGAAGCTTTAAGTAAATAAAAAAGAGTTGGTTCGGTTTGATAAAATAAAAAATAAAATAGACAAAAGGATAATTGGATGGAGATGGATAAAAGAACTTAAACGAGAACCGATTCAACACTAAAGAGTGTCACCCCGGGTTCTATAATGTTTAAGGTGAAAAATGGTAATTGAAGATGGAAACGGAAACACGAACTTAACTTAAGAAAGATCCAACACAATAAATCAGTGTCACCCCGTTTCTTATATCGTTAAGGTGGAAAGATGGAATTCGATGATGAACCAAGACCCGTTATCTAAAAAGATAAGAACCGTTGGTATAAATAAATGGATGAGAAACGACTGACGCCACAAGCAAAGCTTGATAAGTCGGAATCGAAACTCGTACGAAAGATAGAGAGGAGATAAACTCACTCAAATGAATAACGTTCATAAAAATTCATTCATAAAAATTCTGTTTTCTTCTCTCTCTTTTTCTTTTCTCTTATTTTTATTTTCCTTTTTCTCGAGTTCGTTCCATATTCGCTCATTTTCTCTCATGATATTCTCTTGCCTTTCTTTTCTTTTTTGTTCTTTTTCTCTCGTCTTTACATTACTACATGAAGATGATACAAAAGAATCAAAATTTTGTTCAAGAGAAGGGATAGCGTTCTCATAGCTATCTCGATAAGTTCTTCGGGAACATTTCTCCAATAGAGACTTCGTTGAAGCAAAAGAGGGATAACTTGTTCCTTCTCGTTCGTCGCCTCGAAAGGATTCGAACTCATATCTTTCTTCTCTCCGTCTCGAAGACTGCGTTGAGTAGGAGTCTTGGTAATAATCTCTTCTAGAATAGTCCTTGGTCGGGTATTGCCGTGCTATTCTTAACTCCGTCCTTTGTGTTGAAGAAGTTCGCCCTCGATGATAGGAAGATGGGAGGTACCGCTTGCGCATCACTTCTTTCATTTTGGACCACGTTAATATTGGGTACTCTCCATTTCGTTTCCGACTCTTAGTGAATTCATCCCACCAAGTTATGGCATAATCGGTGAAACTATTTTCTGCCAGCCATACTTTCTTGCTTTCCAAATAATCGTGGTACCCAAAAACCATTTCTACTTGCATTTCCCATTCAAGGTATGCATCCGGATCGGCTCTACCTTGAAACGGTGGAATGTTTGACTTGTTATTCTTCTTGACGTCATTAAAACATCCTTGATCTCTAAAGCCTCGGTTTCTTTGATCGTGTCGCCTTTCGTTTGGTTGTATGACGAGTCGAACCAATCGCCATCTACAGTACTTCTTCTTTCAAAATATAAAGACATGCTATCGTTGCTGAAAGAAATATGTTATCAAAAAAAATAAAATAAACATAAAATAAACATAAAAAGTTAAAAATACCTTACCACAAAACTCACAAGTCACTCACAAAGAAAAATCACTCACACTCGCGTTTCACTCGTTTTGTGGCTTTTTCTCTAACGAGTACACTCGTGCCTTTTACCACTCTTTCTCGCTCTCACAATTTCGTACTTCGTTTTAAAAAGACATATTGCGGCTTAGGATCGGCTTCAAGTTAGTTACAAGGGTTAAATGATTTACAGGTATAGGTAGGCTGAAAAAAAAAAATTTGGTATGTGTGGTGTTGAGGTGAAATGATGAGAACTTAATGATGGTAGAATTTTTTTTTAATCGGGGGTAGAAATATGAAAGTAAAGCAGAACTTGCAAACTTCACACTCTTTTTTTTTACTTCTTTTTTTTGTATTCGTATATTTTTTTATACGAATTTTTTTAACCTCGATTTTTTTGAACCTTTTTTTTTGTATCTCTTTTTTTAACTCGTATATTTTTTTTTTGGATCTTTGTTTTTTTTTTTGAACTTTGAATATACTAAATGAAATACAAGAAACAAAAATTACAACTTGAAATTTTTTTTTGAAATATTTTTTTCAACTTACAAACCTAATCTCGGCTTCATGTACGTCGTCAAAATTTCTCGTTTTTATAGCTCTGATACCAGATGATACGATCTGGTTTCAGAGCTAGTTAAACCGAGAACTACGAAGCTCTGACGACTAACCCGAAGTCCTTTCAAAGACTAGTTAATCGGAAAATATGGATGAATTTGCGGAAGCCTTAAGTAAATAAATAGAGTTGGTTCGGTTTGATAAAGAAAATAAAATATACAAAAAGGATAATTGGATGGAGATGGATAAAAAAACTTAAACGAGAACCGATTCAACACTAAAAAGTGTCACCCCGGGTTCTATAATGTTTAAGGTGAAAAATGGTAATCGAAGATGGAAACGGAAATCCGAACTTAACTTAAGAAAGATTCAACACTATATAACAGTGTCACCCTGTTTCTTATATTGTTAAGGTGAAAAGATAGAATTTGATGATGAACTAAGACCCGTTATCTAAAAAGATAAGAACCGTTGGTATAAATAAATGGATGAGAAACGACTGATGCCACAAGCAAAGCTTGATAAGTCGGAATCGAAACTCGTACGAAAGATAGAGAGGAGATAAACTCACTCAAATGAACAACAGCTCATAAAATTTCATTCATGAAAATTCTGTATCTTACAAATAAAAATAGCAAATATTTATAGCCTAAAGCTAGGTATCCGAATGTTCAAACATTTTTTTTCAAATCCCACTCTCCAGTGTTGTTGCCGTCCACCTCATAGCTTGTTCATGGTTCTTGAATTATTCTTCATGTTGTCCACTACACTTTCCTTCAATTTAGCACATGTCTTCAAGGATTTTTAACTTAGCCCATGCTCCAATTCATTGCACAAAGCCTCCATGCCGTCCACCTAGATGAGTGCTTGTATTATTTTTTGCAATCCATAGCTTGTGCCATCTATGCATAAAATATTCCTTCATTGCCATCACTTGCTCATGGTTGTGCTTTTCATACTTTATCTTAATTGTTCAATCCATAGTTTCCATGTAGTCAACATAAATAATAAACTAATGAAGATTCGAAACAGTGGTAGTCATGAATTCAGCCACCATGCTTGTTCTTCATTGTTTATTCTCCATGCTTCCTTTAAGAGTTTAAAATTCATGAAACCATGTAAACTTGTTCACCATATTCGGCCAAGAAAAATTAAGCTCCATACTTCCCTTGTTATTTTAATCCTTGCCGTCCAACAATCCCCATTATTTATGCTTCCATTCAATTAAATTTGCAATTTGTTTTTGGCTGCATATTCCTTCTCATTGCCGTAAACATTATCTAATTGTTTCCTATTATTTTATTCAAAACAAGCATGCCCAATACTCCCATGAATTTGTCGTCCATCACTAGCACCACACACGCATATTGCTCTTTAAATTGTTCATTTGTTTATTCAATCATGGCCTTCCCATACAAGCACACTTGCATATGATTCTTTTGTGTCTTAATTATTTATTCTATCATGGTTCCATGATGTTGCCGTCCAGGCTTCCATTAAACACACACATGCACTTGTAATACTTTATCCCAATGCCGAATGTCCCCCATTAAAAATCAGCAAAGTGCAGCAAATTATGAACCCACTAGTGACAAAAGAAGTAATGCCTTGTCAAACACTTGCAACAAAATTGAAAAGATCTCAAGGAATGCATATGATCTAGTTGGATTCCACAAGAAAAGATAGACATGCGAATAACACATCCAATGATAGATATAATCGTCAAAAGCAAGTAATGAAGAAAACGCATAAGGCACTTGAAATTGAGCATTCAAAGCTTGCTTTGTATTCGCACATGAATAAAAATTATCAAACACAAAATTCTTTTTGTCTTCTTTTAAAATAAATAGATCATAAAGAAGAAAATTGGAATGGCTAAGCATATTATGATCTAATTGCTTTACAAAAGGTAGTTCATCAAAATAATGCATGCCATCATCCGAAGAGAGCAAAATTATATCAACTATTTCAGAAGACTTACCTTTACGCGCAAAAAGACAGAGACCGTTCTTACCTTGCTTGTCTTAATAAGTTGAAACTCGAAGATCGGATTTACCTTGCTTGATCAAGATGAACCTTCTCTCCTCGGGCATGTAATGTAGTCAATGCTTTATTCGCGAATCAACATTTTTCAAACAAAATGGGAATTCCATGTACACGAATTGCATATACAAATACAAAATTTGCTTAAGAAACGAATAAAAATTGAAAACAAGGTTGACAAAATTTGTTACCTTATTTAGAAACCAAGTATCGAATCGATGGGAATTGCTCACACACAATTGTTGAGACTTGATTTTTCCACAAAATATACCAGATGATACAAATCATATTCCTCGCTTACCTTCCGGCTCGTGGGGTTCAACTTTACCTTCAACTTTACCTCTTTCAATCAAAGAAATACGTCGCTCTTTCGGGAGGTATTGAAGTTGTAGGTTCTTGTGCGATACGTCGAGAACCTGAAATGAAGAAGCAGAAGAAAAACAAACTTCAAATGAGTTAGTTAAATCAACACTCACTTCTACTTGCTCATCTCGTTTTCTCGTTTCTTTTTCACACACTTTTTCATTTTCTCTCTCTTTTTCTTGTTCTTTTTCAATGATCTTCTCAATGGCCTTTTCAAGCTTTCTCAAAACTTGCTCATTTTCCCTCTTTCTTTCCTTTTTTTCTTTCTATTTCTTTTTCTTTTTCTTTTTCTTTGTTTCTATTACATGAAGTTACAAAAGAATCATAATAATAAGAATTTCCAAAAGAAGAAAAATTATTTATAGATGAATCACGATAATTGCGTCAGGAAGAATACTCCGTGTAGGATTTCTTCGAATCATACGTCAAATAACTTGTGCTTTCCTGTCCATCGCCTTGAAGAAAATCGAGCTCGTAACTTTCTTCTCTCCATCTCGAAGGCCTCATTGAGTAGGATTCCTTGTAATAATCTCTTCTAGAATAGTCCTTGGTCGGGTATTGACGTGCTGTTCTTAACTCCGTCCTTTGTGTTGAAGAAGTTCACCCTCGATGATAGGAAGATGGGAGGTACCGCTTGCGCATCACTTCTTTCATTTCGGACCACGTTAATATTGGGTACTCTCCATTCTGTTTTTGACTCTTGGTGAATTGATCCCACCAAGTCATGGCATAATCGGTGAAACTATTTTCCGCGATCCTTACTTTCTTGTTTTCCAAATAATCGTGGGACCCAAAAACCATTTCTATTCGCATTTCCCATTCAAGGTATGCATCCGGATCGGCTCTACCTTGAAACGGTGGAATGTTTGACTTGTTATTCTTCTTGACGTCATTAAAACATCCTTGATCTCTAAAGCTTCGGTTTCTTTGATTGCATCGCCTTTCGCTTTGGTTGTATGATGGATCAAACCAATCTCCATCTACAGTACTTCTTCTTTCGAAATTTAGAGACGTGCTATCGTTGCTGAAAGAAATATGTTAAAAAAATAAACATAAATAGAAAAAGCTAAAAATATGTTACCACAAAACTCGCAAGTCACTCACAAAGAAAAATCACTCTTTACTCGTGTTTTCACTCGTATTAAGGCTTTTCTTCGATGAATACACTCGTGCCTTTTACCGCTTAATCTCGTCTTACAAATTCGTACTTCGTTTCAAAAGACTTATTGCGGCTTGAGGGTCGGCTTCAAGTTGGTTACAAGGGTTAAATGATTTACAGGTATACGTAGGCTGAAACAAAAAGAAGATTTTTTTTTTTAAGATCGGGATAGAAATATAAAAGTAAAGCAAAACTTGCAAACTTCACACTTTTTTTTTAACTTCTCTCGTTTTTTTTAGACTAGAATTTTTTTTTAACCTCGTTTTTTTTGAACTTTTTTTTTAATATCTCTTGTTTTGTTTTTTTTTTTTTTGAACTTCAAATATACTATAATGAAATACAAGAAACAAAAATTACAACTTGAATTTCTTTTACGAACCTATTCCGGCTTCACGTATGGTCGTCGGTAGTCCTCGTTTTGTAGCTCTGATACCAGATGATACGAACCGGCTCGGGATGAGTCGAAACATATATGAGTTGCCCAATCGTCTACGAGGACGAATCAAGTCTTTGGAAAATAATCGGAAAATATGGATGAATTTGCGGAAGCTTTAAGAAAATAAATAGGAGTTGGTTCGGTTTGATAAAGAAAATAAAATAGACAAAAAGGATAATTGGATGGAGATGGATAAAAGAACTTAAACGAGAACCGATTCAACACTAAAGAGTGTCACCCCGGGTTCTATAATGTTTAAGGTGAAAAATGGTTATCGAAGATGGAAACGGAAATATGAACTTAACTTAAGAAAGATGCAACACTATATAACAGTGTCACCCCGTTTCTTATATTTTTAAGGTGAAAAGATGGAATTCGATGATGGACTAAGACCCGTAATCTAAAAAGATAAGAACCGTTGGTATAAATAAATGGATGAGAAACGACTGACGCCACAAGCAAAGCTTGATAAGTTAGAATCGAAACTCGTACGAAAGATAGAGAGGAGATAAACTCACTCAAATGAACAACAGTTCATAAAATTTCATTCATGAAAATTCTGTATCTTACAAATAAAAATAGCAAATATTTATAGCCTAAAGCTAGGTAGCCGAATGTTCAAACATTTTTTTTCAAATCCCACTCTCCAGTGTTGTTGCTGTCCACCTCATAGCTTGTTCATGGTTCTTGAATTATTCTTCATGTTGTCCACTACACTTTCCTTCAATTTAGCACATGTCTTCAAGGATTTTTAACTCAGCCCATGCTCCAATTCATTGCACAAAGCCTTCATGCCGTCCACCTAGATGAGTGCTTGTATTATTTTATGCAATCCATAGCTTGTGCCATCTATGCATAAAATATTCCTTCATTGCCTTCACTTGCTCATGCCTTTTCTTTTCATACTTTATCTTAATTGTTCAATCCATAGTTTCCATGTAGTCAACATAAATAATAAACTAATGAAGATTCGAAACAGTGGTAGTCATGAATTCGTATATGAGTTGCCCAATCGTCTACGAGGAGGAATCAAGCCTTTGGAAAATAATCAAAAAATATGGATGAATTTGCGGAAGCTTTAAGTAAATAAATAGGAGTTGGTTCGGTTTGATAAAGAAAATAAAATAGACAAAAAGGATAATTGGATGGAGATGGATAAAAGAACTTAAACGAGAACTGATTCAACACTAAAGAGTGTCACCCCGGGTTCTATAATGTTTAAGGTGAAAAATGGTAGTCGAAGATGGAAATGGAAATACGAACTTAACTTAAGAAAGATTCAAGACTATATAACAGTGTCACCCCATTTCTTATATCGTTAAGGTGGAAAGATGGAATTCGATGATGGACCAAGACCCGTTATCTAAAAAGTTAAGAACCGTTGGTATAAGTAAATGGATGAGAAACGATTGACGCCACAAGCAAAGCTTGATAAGTCAGAATTGAAACTCGTACGAAAGATAGAGAGGAGATAAACTCACTCAAATGAACAACGTTCATAAAAATTCATTCATAAAAATTCTGCTTTCTTCTCTCTCTTTTTCTTTTCTCTTATTTTCATTTTTCTTTTTCTCGAGTTCGTTCCATATTCGCTCGTTTTCTTTCATGATCTTCTCTTGCCTTTCTTTTCTTTTTTGTTCTTTTTCTCTCGTCTTTACATTACTACATGAAGATGATACAAAAGAATCAAAATTTTGTTCAAGAGAAGGGATAGCGTTCTCATAGGTATCTCGATAAGTTCTTCGGGAACGTTTCTCCAATAGAGACTTCGTTGAAGCAAAAGAGAGATAACTTGTTCCTTCTCGTTCGTCGCCTCGAAAGGATTCGAACTCATATCTTTCTTCTCTCCGTCTCGAAGACTGCGTTGAGTAGGAGTCTTGGTAATAATCTCTTCTAGAATAGTCCTTGGTCGGGTATTGCCGTGCTGTTCTTAACTCCGTCCTTTGTGTTGAAGAAGTTCGCCCTCGATGATAGGAAGATGGGAGGTACCGCTTGCGCATCACTTCTTTCATTTTGGACCACGTTAATATTGGGTACTCTCCATTTCGTTTTCGGCTCTTGGTGAATTCATCCCACCAAGTCATGGCATAATCAATGAAACTATTTTCCGCCAGCCTTACTTTCTTGCTTTCCAAATAATCGTGGTACCCAAAAACCATTTCTACTCGCATTTCCCATTCAAGGTATGCATCCGGATCGGCTCTACCTTGAAACGGTGGAATGTTTGACTTGTTATTCTTCTTGACGTCATTAAAACATCCTTGATCTCTAAAGCCTCGGTTTCTTTGATCGCATCGCCTTTCGCTTTGGTTGTATGATGGGTCGAACCAATCGCCATCTACAATACTTCTTCTTTCAAAATATAAAGACATGCTATCGTTGCTGAAAGAAATATGTTATCAAGAAAAAAATAAAATAAAATAAAATAAACATAAAAAGTTAAAAATACCTTACCACAAAACTCACAAGTCACTCACAAAGAAAAATCACACACACTCATGTTTCACTCCTTTTGTGGCTTTTTCTCTAATGAGTACACTCGTGCCTCTTACCACTCTTTCTCGATCTCACAATTTCGTACTTCGTTTTAAAAAGACATATTGCGGCTTGAGGATCGGTTTCAAGTTAGTTACAAGGGTTAAATGATTTACAGGTATAGGTAGGCTGAAAAAAAAATTTTGGTATGTGTGGTGTTCAGGTGAAATGATGAGAACTTAATGATGGTAGAATTTTTTTTTTTTAATCGGGGGTAGAAATATGAAAGTAAAGCAAAACTTGCAAACTTCACACTCTTTTTTTTTTACTTCTTTTTTTTTGTATTCGTATATTTTTTTATACGAATTTTTTTTAACCTCGATTTTTTTTGAACCTTTTTTTTGTATCTCTTTTTTTAACTCGTATATTTTTTTTTGGATCTTTTTTTTTAACTTTGAATATACTATAATGAAATACAAGAAACAAAAATTACAACTTGAAATTTTTTTTGATTATTTTGAAATAATTTTTTCAACTTACGAACCTAATCTCGGCTTCACGTACGTCGTCAAAATTCCTCATTTTATAGCTCTGATACCAGATGATACGATCTGGTATCAGAGCTAGTTAAACCGAGAACTACGAAGCTCCGACGACTAACCCGAAGTCCTTTCGAAGACTAGTTAATCAGAAAATATGGCTGAATTTGCGGAAGCTTTAAGTAAATAAATAGGAGTTGGTTCGGTTTGATAAAGAAAATAAAATAGACAAAAAGGATAATTGGATGGAGATGGATAAAAGAACTTAAACGAGAACCGATTCAACACCAAAGAGTGTCACCCCGGGTTCTATAATGTTTAACGTGAAAAATGGTAATCGAAGATGGAAACGGAAATACGAACTTAACTTAAGAAAGATTCAACACTATATAACAGTGTCACCCCGTTTCTTATATTGCTAAAGTTAAAAGATGGAATTCGATGATGCACTAAGACCCGTAATCTAAAAAGATAAGAACCGTTGCTATAAATAAATGGATGAGAAACGACTGACGCCACATGCAAAGCTTGATAAGTCAGAATCGAAACTCGTACGAAAGATAGAGAGGAGATAAACTCACTCAAATGAACAACAGTTCATAAAATTTCATTCATGAAAATTCTGTATCTTACAAATAAAAATAGCAAGTATTTATAGCCTAAAGCTAGGTAGCCGAATGTTCAAACATTTTTTTTCAAATCCCACTCTCCAGTGTTGTTGCTGTCCACCTCATAGCTTGTTCATGGTTCTTGAATTATTCTTCATGTTGTCCACTACACTTTCCTTCAATTTAGCACATGTCTTCAAGGATTTTTAACTCAGCCCATGCTCCAATTCATTGCACAAAGCCTTCATGCCGTCCACCTAGATGAGTGCTTGTATTATTTTATCCAATCCATAGCTTGTGCCATCTATGCATAAAATATTCCTTCATTGCCTTCACTTGCTCATGGCTTTTCTTTTCATACTTTATCTTAATTGTTCAATCCATAGTTTCCATGTAGTCAACATAAATAATAAACTAATGAAGATTCGAAACAGTGGTAGTCATGAATTCGTATATGAGTTGCCCAATCGTCTACGAGGAGGAATCAAGCCTTTGGAAAATAATCAAAAAATATGGATGAATTT
Source organism: Gossypium australe (assembly GCA_005393395.2). Lineage (NCBI taxonomy): Eukaryota > Viridiplantae > Streptophyta > Magnoliopsida > Malvales > Malvaceae > Gossypium > Gossypium australe. The sequence continues at coordinate 91,513,999 of CM016616.1, forward strand.
GCGGAAGCTTTAAGTAAATAAATAGGAGTTGGTTCGGTTTGATAAAGAAAATAAAATAGACAAAAAGGATAATTGGATGGAGATGGATAAAAGAACTTAAACGAGAACTGATTTAACACTAAAGAGTGTCACCCCGGGTTCTATAATGTTTAAGGTGAAAAATGGTAGTCGAAGATGGAAATGGAAATACGAACTTAACTTAAGAAAGATTCAAGACTATATAACAGTGTCACCCTATTTCTTATATCGTTAAGGTGGAAAGATGGAATTCGATGATGGATCAAGACCCGTTATCTAAAAAGTTAAGAACCGTTGGTATAAGTAAATGGATGAGAAACGATTGACGCCACAAGCAAAGCTTGATAAGTCAGAATTGAAACTCATACGAAAGATAGAGAGGAGATAAACTCACTCAAATGAACAACGTTCATAAAAATTCATTCATAAAAATTCTGCTTTCTTCTCTCTCTTTTTCTTTTCTCTTATTTTCATTTTCCTTTTTCTCGAGTTCGTTCCATATTCGCTCGTTTTCTTTTATGATCTTCTCTTGCCTTTCTTTTCTTTTTTGTTCTTTTTCTCTCGTCTTTACATTACTACATGAAGATGATACAAAAGAATCAAAATTTTGTTCAGGAGAAGGGATAGCGTTCTCATAGGTATCTCGATAAGTTCTTCGGGAACGTTTCTCCAATAGAGACTTCGTTGAAGCAAAAGAGAGATAACTTGTTCCATCTCGTTCGTCGCCTCGAAAGGATTCGAACTCATATCTTTCTTCTCTCCGTCTCGAAGACTGCGTTGAGTAGGAGTCTTGGTAATAATCCCTTCTAGAATAGTCCTTGGTCGGGTATTGCCGTGCTGTTCTTAACTCCGTCCTTTGTGTTGAAGATGTTCGCCCTCGATGATAGGAAGATGGGAGGTACCGCTTGCGCATCACTTCTTTCATTTTGGACCACGTTAATATTGGGTACTCTCCATTTCGTTTTCGGCTCTTGGTGAATTCATCCCACCAAGTCATGGCATAATCAATGAAACTATTTTCCGCCAGCCTTACTTTCTTGCTTTCCAAATAATCGTGGTACCCAAAAACCATTTCTACTCGCATTTCCCATTCAAGGTATGCATCCGGATCGGCTCTACCTTGAAACGGTGGAATGTTTGACTTGTTATTCTTCTTGACGTCATTAAAACATCCTTGATCTCTAAAGCCTCGGTTTTTTTGATCGCATCGCCTTTCGCTTTGGTTGTATGATGGGTCGAACCAATCGCCATCTACAATACTTCTTCTTTCAAAATATAAAGACATGCTATCGTTGCTGAAAGAAATATGTTATCAAGAAAAAAATAAAATAAAATAAAATAAACATAAAAAGTTAAAAATACCTTACCACAAAACTCACAAGTCACTCACAAAGAAAAATCACACACACTCATGTTTCACTCCTTTTGTGGCTTTTTCTCTAATGAGTACACTCGTGCCTCTTACCACTCTTTCTCGATCTCACAATTTCGTACTTCATTTTAAAAAGACATATTGCGGCTTGAGGATCGGTTTCAAGTTAGTTACAAGGGTTAAATGATTTACAGGTATAGGTAGGCTGAAAAAAAAATTTTGGTATGTGTGGTGTTCAGGTGAAATGATGAGAACTTAATGATGGTAGAATTTTTTTTTTTAATCGGGGGTAGAAATATGAAAGTAAAGCAAAACTTGCAAACTTCACACTCTTTTTTTTTTACTTCTTTTTTTTGTATTCGTATATTTTTTTATACGAATTTTTTTTAACCTCGATTTTTTTTGAACCTTTTTTTTTGTATCTCTTTTTTTAACTCGTATATTTTTTTTTTGGATCTTTTTTTTTTAACTTTGAATATACTATAATGAAATACAAGAAACAAAAATTACAACTTGAAATTTTTTTTGATTTTTTTTGAAATATTTTTTTCAACTTACGAACCTAATCTCGGCTTCACGTACGTCGTCAAAATTCCTCATTTTATAGCTCTGATACCAGATGATACGATCTGGTATCAGAGCTAGTTAAACTGAGAACTACGAAGCTCCGACGACTAACTCGAAGTCCTTTCGAAGACTTGTTAATCGGAAAATATGGCTGGATTTGCGGAAGCTTTAAGTAAATAAATAGGAGTTGGTTCGGTTTGATAAAGAAAATAAAATAGACAAAAAGGATAATTGGATGGAGATGGATAAAAGAACTTAAACGAGAACCGATTCAACACTAAAGAGTGGCACCCCGGGTTCTATAATGTTTAAGGTTAAAAATGGTAATCGAAGATGGAAACGGAAATACGAACTTAACTTAAGAAAGATTCAACACTATATAACAGTGTCACCCCGTTTCTTATATTGCTAAGGTTAAAAGATGGAATTCGATGATGGACTAAGACCCATAATCTAAAAAGATAAGAACCGTTGGTATAAATAAATGGATGAGAAACGACTGATGCCACAAGCAAAGCTTGATAAGTCAGAATCGAAACTCGTACGAAAGATAGAGAGGAGATAAACTCACTCAAATGAACAACAGTTCATAAAATTTCATTCATGAAAATTCTGTATCTTACAAATAAAAATAGCAAATATTTATAGCCTAAAGCTAGGTAGCCGAATGTTCAAACATTTTTTTTCAAATCCCACTCTCCAGTGTTGTTGCTGTCCACCTCATAGCTTGTTCATGGTTCTTGAATTATTCTTCATGTTGTCCACTACACTTTCCTTCAATTTAGCACATGTCTTCAAGGATTTTTAACTCAGCCCATGCTCCAATTCATTGCACAAAGCCTTCATGCCGTCCACCTAGATGAGTGCTTGTATTATTTTATGCAATCCATAGCTTGTGCCATCTATGCATAAAATATTCCTTCATTGCCTTCACTTGCTCATGGCTTTTCTTTTCATACTTTATCTTAATTGTTCAATCCATAGTTTCCATGTAGTCAACATAAATAATAAACTAATGAAGATTCGAAACAGTGGTAGTCATGAATTCGTATATGAGTTGCCCAATCGTCTACGAGGAGGAATCAAGCCTTTGGAAAATAATCAAAAAATATGGATGAATTTGCGGAAGCTTTAAGTAAATAAATAGGAGTTGGTTCGGTTTGATAAAGAAAATAAAATAGACAAAAAGGATAATTGGATGGAGATGGATAAAAGAACTTAAACGAGAACTGATTCAACACTAAAGAGTGTCACCCCGGGTTCTATAATGTTTAAGGTGAAAAATGGTAGTCGAAGATGGAAATGGAAATACGAACTTAACTTAAGAAAGATTCAAGACTATATAACAGTGTCACCCCATTTCTTATATCGTTAAGGTGGAAAGATGGAATTCGATGATGGACCAAGACCCGTTATTTAAAAAGTTAAGAACCGTTGGTATAAGTAAATGGATGAGAAACGATTGACGCCACAAGCAAAGCTTGATAAGTCAGAATTGAAACTCGTACGAAAGATAGAGAGGAGATAAACTCACTCAAATGAACAACGTTCATAAAAATTCATTCATAAAAATTCTGCTTTCTTCTCTCTCTTTTTCTTTTCTCATATTTTCATTTTCCTATTTCTCGAGTTCGTTCCATATTCGCTCGTTTTCTTTTATGATCTTCTCTTGCCTTTCTTTTCTTTTTTGTTCTTTTTCTCTCGTCTTTACATTACTACATGAAGATGATACAAAAGAATCAAAATTTTGTTCAAGAGAAGGGATAGCGTTCTCATAGGTATCTCGATAAGTTCTTCGGGAACGTTTCTCCAATAGAGACTTCGTTGAAGCAAAAGAGAGATAACTTGTTCCTTCTCGTTCGTCGCCTCGAAAGGATTCGAACTCATATCTTTCTTCTCTCCGTCTCGAAGACTGCGTTGAGTAGGAGTCTTGGTAATAATCTCTTCTAGAATAGTCCTTGGTCGGGTATTGTCGTGCTGTTCTTAACTCCGTCCTTTGTGTTGAAGAAGTTCGCCCTCGATGATAGGAAGATGGGAGGTACCGCTTGCGCATCACTTCTTTCATTTTGGACCACGTTAATATTGGGTACTCTCCATTTCGTTTTCGGCTCTTGGTGAATTCATCCCACCAAGTCATGGCATAATCAATGAAACTATTTTCCGCCAGCCTTACTTTCTTGCTTTCCAAATAATCGTGGTACCCAAAAACCATTTCTACTCGCATTTCCCATTCAAGGTATGCATCCGGATCGGCTCTACCTTGAAACGGTGGAATGTTTGACTTGTTATTCTTCTTGACGTCATTAAAACATCCTTGATCTCTAAAGCCTCGGTTTCTTTGATCGCATCGCCTTTCGCTTTGGTTGTATGATGGGTCGAACCAATCGCCATCTACAATACTTCTTCTTTCAAAATATAAAGACATGCTATCGTTGCTGAAAGAAATATGTTATCAAGAAAAAAATAAAATAAAATAAAATAAACATAAAAAGTTAAAAATACCTTACCACAAAACTCACAAGTCACTCACAAAGAAAAATCACACACACTCATGTTTCACTCCTTTTGTGGCTTTTTCTCTAATGAGTACACTCGTGCCTCTTACCACTCTTTCTCGATCTCACAATTTCGTACTTCGTTTTAAAAAGACATATTGCGGCTTGAGGATCGGTTTCAAGTTAGTTACAAGGGTTAAATGATTTACAAGTATAGGTAGGCTGAAAAAAAAATTTTGGTATGTGTGGTGTTCAGGTGAAATGATGAGAACTTAATGATGGTAGAATTTTTTTTTTAATCGGGGGTAGAAATATGAAAGTAAAGCAAAACTTGCAAACTTCACACTCTTTTTTTTACTTCTTTTTTTTTTGTATTCGTATATTTTTTTATACGAATTTTTTTAACCTCGATTTTTTTTGAACCTTTTTTTTTGTATCTCTTTTTTTAACTCGTATATTTTTTTTGGATCTTTTTTTTTAACTTTGAATATACTATAATGAAATACAAGAAACAAAAATTACAACTTGAAATTTTTTTTGATTTTTTTGAAATATTTTTTTCAACTTACGAACCTAATTTCGGCTTCACGTACGTCGTCAAAATTCCTCATTTTATAGCTCTGATACCAGATGATACGATCTGGTATCAGAGCTAGTTAAATCGAGAACTACGAAGCTCTGACGACTAACCCGAAGTCCTTTCGAAGACTAGTTAATCGGAAAATATGGCTGAATTTGCGGAAGCTTTAAGTAAATAAATAGGAGTTGGTTCGGTTTGATAAAGAAAATAAAATAGACAAAAAGGATAATTGGATGGAGATGGATAAAAGAACTTAAACGAGAACCGATTCAACACTAAAGAGTGTCACCCCGGGTTCTATAATGTTTAAGGTGAAAAATGGTAATCGAAGATGGAAACGGAAATACGAACTTAACTTAAGAAAGATTCAACACTATATAACAGTGTCACCCCGTTTCTTATATTGCTAAGGTTAAAAGATGGAATTCGATGATGGACAAAGACCCGTTATCTAAAAAGATAATAACCGTTGGTATAAATAAATGGATGAGAAACGACTGACGCCACAAGCAAAGATTGATAAGTCGGAATCGAAACTCCTACGAAAGATAGAGAGGAGATAAACTCACTCAAATGAACAACAGTTCATAAAATTTCATTCATGAAAATTCTGTATCTTACAAATAAAAATAGCAAATATTTATAGCCTAAAGCTAGGTAGTCGAATGTTCAAACATTTTTTTTCAAATCCTACTCTCCAGTGTTGTTGCCGTCCACCTCATAGCTTGTTCATGGTTCTTGAATTATTCTTCATGTTGTCCACTACACTTTCCTTCAATTTAGCACATGTCTTCAAGGATTTTTAACTCAGCCCATGCTCCAATTCATTGCACAAAGCCTCCATGCCGTCCACCTAGATGAGTGCTTGTATTATTTTATGCAATCCATAGCTTGTGCCATTTATGCATAAAATATTCCTTCATTGCCGTCACTTGCTCATGGTTGTGTTTTTCATACTTTATCTTAATTGTTCAATCCATAGTTTCCATGTAGTCAACATAAATAATAAACTAATGAAGATTCGAAACAGTGGTAGTCATGAATTCAGCCACCGTGCTTGTTCTTCATTGTTTATTCTCCATGCTTTCTTTAAGAGTTTAAAATTCATGAAACCATGTAAACTTGTTCACCATATTCGGCCAAGAAAAATTAAGCTCCATACTTCCCTTGTTATTTTAATCCTTGCCGTCCAACAATCCTCATTATTTATGCTTCCATTCAATTGAATTTGCAATTTGTTTTTGGCTGCATATTCCTTCTCATTGCCGTCCACATTATCTAATTGTTTCCTATTATTTTATTCAAAACAAGCATGCCCAATACTCCCATGAATTTGTCGTCCATCACTAGCACCACACATGCATATTGCTCTTTCAATTGTTCATTTGTTTATTCAATCATGGCCTTCCCTATAAGCACGCTTGCATATGATTCTTTTGTGTCTTAATTATTTATTCTATCATGGTTCCATGATGTTGTCGTCTGGCTTCCATTAAACACACACATGCACTCGTAATACTTTATCCCAATGCCGAATGTCCCCCATTAAAAATCAGCAAAGTGCAGCAAATTATGAACCCACTAGTGACTAAAAATCAGCATATTAAATTGGTAAATTGCCACCATTAATTCGGCTGAATGTTGGCATTTTTTAATCTTCCATTAATCTCCCACCTTGTGCCGTCCAAGCATATATATTCCCCCAAACAAAAACTTTATTCAATGCCCATGCTTCCTCCATGAATTTTGGTCTTCATGCTCCCACTTGATTCATGCTACCTGCAACACATTAAGTCAACTTATTAATTTATAAAATGAGCACATTGCAATGGCAATTAGACATCAAAAATTCGGCAATCACTAATTAAATTAATTAGTGACACATATTTATTGACGCAAACTAATGCACGAAAGAAAACAAACTAATTAAAGCTTGGACAAATTAATTTAGTCAATAATTAAATTATTAGGCCGCATTAATTTGCTGTAGGAAATAATTAATTTGAGGATGCAATTTATTTAAAACATTAAATTAAAACAATCAGCTCAATGAGCTGAGATGAGCTCGAGTGAGCTCAAATTGAACCCAAATGGACTAATCCGGTTCAATTGGAAATGCACCAAGGTGCAAATCAACTTTTTCAACACTTAGGGCATTTAATTCGCGCTTCATCACTTTGCAAAATGTTGGTGCCCCGGGCGTGCTCGTATCACTTGTCCACGCGGACGTGGACACGCCCGTGTGCCTCACCCGTTGTCGCTACTAACTTGCACCACACGGCAGTCACACACCCGTGTGTCTTGCCCGTGGTCGAGTCTGACTTGTTTTGAATTTCAACCACGAGGGATACAGTCAAGCCACACGCCCGTGTGCTCAACCGTGTGGGCAATTATATGCCATTTTCAAGGCCAAATTGCCGCCCACACTATGGGTCATCCCTACAAGCACAATTAAGCATCTTTTCATGCATCATTGGCAACCAAAACACATCAAATTGTTCATCATATCATCATATTCAATCTCATCTCAAAGCATGCTAACTAGCACAATTAAATCACATGTAAAACCAAGCATGTTTCATCCACAATTTCACCAATTCACTATGGTATCAATCCATCAATAAGCTTACCATTCATAAGACCTTTTCATTGCCATCAAGCCATACCAAAACATGCATCATATACCATAATCACTCATGCGTATTACCAATATTTATCTAGCCACATCATATGGCTATTTATATCCCAAACATATACCAAAATGACTAGCCTATACATGCCATATTTATCTATATACATGTTCAAAAGTGCCAAAATTAAGTTTGATAGTGTGGTGACGATCCTCGACGGTCCCCGAGCCTTCAGTAGCTTTGACGATCTATAAAATAGAGCAAACACACACAAAGTAAGCTTTCAAAAGTTTAGTAAGCCATATACAAATAAACTTAACATAAATGCATATGAGCACAATAATACAATGTCAATAATATGTCTTCCAATGACAAATTCATATCATTTTCTATAGCTCATTGGATTATTCATTGTTCACCCACATATCATATCTCAAATATCACTTTTACTAATTGAACATCCATACATATATCACGTTTTACTCATTGCATCTAGGTATATATACTCACCTTTCATGCTTATACAAAGCATACTCATCAAACGTACCTAAAACGAACTTACACCTCACATAGTCTCTTATTTCTCAGATTTTTCCCGTTGAACCATTCGGATTCTAATAGGATACTCAGAATACTCAGAATAGTCGTACAATGCCAACGTCCCAAACGTAGTCTTATGTAACGCCTCGAAATTGGGCCTAGGAGAATTGGGCCTATTAGGCCCCGAGCGTAGGAGTTTTTTAAAATTTTTGGGAATGTGAGAATGGCATTAATGCAAGTTTGATCTATTAGGTATGTGATTTTGGAAGGTTACGGGGTTTCTATGAAGTCCCTGGTTCAAGTTAGGCCACAGGAAAAATTTTGATTTTGGCTCTTTAGGGGAGAGGGCTACTGAAAGTAGGACTTAAGTAAAATAGTGTGGGTTTAGGAGACACAAGTGGAGTGTGTGGCAAGGTGGTGTGGCGTCAAGGGGTAGTCTAAGGAGGTTGGAGGTTCGAATCTCACAAGTGGTATTTTGGAGGCTATTATTTTGTGCTCAGGAAAGGAGGAAGCAGAGTTGTGACCAAACTCTGCCTTGGTGGTTAAAGACTCAGTCAAATCGTTTGAATGGGTGGTGTGGAGAAATACAAGGAGAAAATCAAGGAGTGAATCAAGGAGGGGGAGAGGTTGGCCGAATGTGGGAGTGTTGGGGGAGAGGAAAAATAGCTAAGGGGGTGGTGTTTTGGCACTTTCGGCTAGTGAGGAGTAGATGCCGAATTTCTTTAGGCTTCCAAAGCAACCTTTTTGCTTTGTTTTTCTTTTCTTTCTTTGGCATTTTTCTACTCAAGTGGTTTTTCGGGTCTTTTCTCTTCCTTTTCTTTTTCATCTTGCTATTGCTGAATTTGGTTAGTTTCACCTTTCTTCTATTTTGTTTCGCTCGGTCTCCATACTTTTCCCTCTTTTGCTAGTTACCAAATCACTCTTGGCCGAAAATCACCTTCCATCTCCTCCCATCTTCTCTTTTTCTATACCATAGCCGAAACCTATATTCCCTCTTCCTCTACCATACTTGTCGAATCCTTCCTTCCAAAACCGAACTTACACATTTTCTCCTCCTTTCTTCTTCTTCAGTTGAGACTTGGCCGAACCTATGGGGAGTTGTCCACTTGCGTAGTTTCTCTTCGATCTCTACTCTCTTTTCTTTAAACTGTTAACCACACATCCTCTCTTGGCCGATTCTGGGTAAGTCTTTGTTTTCACTCTCGTTCTTTTTCTCTCATTCTATTCTATTTCTCTGATCAAGCTTGGTATTCTCTCATTTTCATCGGATCCCATTTCTTTCACTTTTTAGCATAAGTCGAAACACTCTTGTTGGGGGTAGGACAAGTCGTTAGCAACCATCGGGTGTAGATCATTAATCTTGATGTCGGTAAGGTGAAGTTGTTTTAACACCTTTTTAAGTCGATGTTGGTTTTATTCATATGATCTTATATAGTGAATTTGGCGTCGATTTCTTCCTTTTGTATAGGAGAACCGAATGTGGCTTGGATGCTAACCTCGTTAGTGCACCAATGGTTTCTTTTAGGTACTTGTGGTGGTAGCCAGGAAGCAAGGTCGGATTTTAGAACTCTATAGTCAAGATCACGTTGTGGTAGGTGATTATGGTGGGTTATGAAAATTGGATCTATGAATCTTTTATGAAGTTGAGGCTAACCCTTGATCGTTATTATTCTAGGGGCAGTGAAGAGTGGTTTCTTGGCAATCTAAACTAGGTGTGTAATCTCACTGCCCTCTGAATGATTGCATGTGGTGTTATGCAAATCGACCAAAAGCCGAAAAGCTGGGAAACTGGAATCGGTGACCACTCGAGCGTGCGAACGCTCGTAGTGGTAAATCGAAATGCGAATAATGACGGTAAGTCGTTGAGAGTGTCACGAGCACTCTCGCGAAACTGAGGCTGTAACGAGCTCGATCGAGCTGAAACGGGCCAAATGGGCCCAATGGGCTATCCGGCTCACTTGGGCAAAACTGGCAAATAATGAATCCGAATGGGAAATCTGCAAATCTGAAACCGAAACCATGTGTTTTGGGCCACACGAGCGTGTGGGCCTGTTTGGGCCTAAAATGGATTTTAGGCCCAATAGTTTCGTAGAGACCCAAAAAGGGTTCTGTGTCGCTCAAGGCGACAGTAGGCTTTCAGAAAGGCTGTTGAATGCGAAATTACCAAAATACCCCAGAAGGGTAAAATTACTAAAATACCCTTGGTGGGTAAATTAATGAAATACCCTCGGTGGGTAAAATTACTGTTATACCCTCATGGGTTGATTAGTATGATTGTGTGTATTCTGTTTAACTGGTTATGACGGTAATTTATTTCATACATCATTATGATATGTGCTTTGCATACATGACATTTTGCATGGGATTGGAATATTGATGATCGGAGGAAGTGTATTCTGGTGGCTCTGCCACATTCTAATCTGGTCGCTCTGTCACATTCTATCTGGTGGCTATGCCACATATAATCTGTTATTCTGGTGGCTCCACCACAAATTCTATGATGAGCAGCTTGTCTTTCATATTGGTGTGTTGGGCTGGGTGGGTTGACTTGGTCCCCACAGGTGTGATGGGCTGGTACGGTGGTGTGTAGTGGATGGATTATTAGGTTGGGCTGCATCACATTGTTTGCATTACCATGTTTTTAGGGCTAAGGCCCAGTCTGTTTCTGTATGGGCTTGGACCCAGACTGCTTCTGTATGGGCTCGAGCCTAGTTGATGATCGTTTAGAGGGATTACACACTGAGTTCTCGTAACTCACCCCTCTGCTTTAACCTTGCAGGTGATCCCCAGCATTGGAGGATTTGGCGCATCGGAGGACTCTGTGGTGGCCATACATCGGAATACTTCTCATGAATTGTTTTGCTCTATTTTTAAATTTTCATTTAATCTGGGTTTAATATTCCGTAATAAGGCCTTTGGGATTTTATTTTTCTTTTAACTTTCGATTCGGTTATTTTTTAAACTGTTAGACGTTTGAATATTGAGTTTTCCAAAATATTAATAATGGTTTTCAAAATATCACATTTCCACAGTTCACTGAATATCTTTTTTGTTATAAACAAAGTTTTCAATAATAATAATACCAACGTTTTTACAATAACACCATAAAAGCAAATCTGAATTTCACTAAACAATAAAGCACGAAATTTCAAAAAGAATACGAAGTTTTTAACGAGAACGCAGTTTTTAAAACAACTTATCCATGTGACATGCTAGATCCGGTCGTAACGTCTAGGCCGGGTTTGAGGTGTTACATCTTACATGTATCCAGATATCGATGCCACTGTCCCAGACAGGGTCTTACACAAATCAATACGATGCCAATGTCCCAGACATGGTCTTACACGTAAATCTCATATCGATGCCAACGTCCCAGACGTGGTCTTACATAAAATCTCGAATCAATGCCAATGTCCCAGACGTGGTCTTACATGATATCACAGATCGGACACCTATGTCATGACATATACAATCCTATCTATCCTTAGGTTCAAACGGGACTTCTCAGACATTATCAACTTGTCGACATAAATATATCCTCAGATTTCATACACATTCCATCTCAATTGATATTCGTAACAATCCAAATTTCATATATGCACAAATAATTCAATTCAAATACATTTATTTGTATATCGACTTACCTCGTATAGGAGGAACGGAAATGGATGGCTATTCAACTATTTTTTATTTCCCACGATCTAAATTCGTTTTCTTCGGTTCTTGATCTATACATAATCAAATTTAACTCATTTATTCACTAATTCATTCAATTCAATCCAAAGACACATATTTAGGGCAATTTACAAACTAGCCCTCACATTTTCACATTTCGACATTTTAGTCCTTATTTCACAAAATCACAAAATACACAAAATTTTAATACACCCATGCTTAGCCGAATTTTCATGTAGTCCATACAAGTCCATATATTTCATTTATTTCACAATTTAGTCCCTCAAAATATTATTTTCTCAATTAAGTACAAATTACTCAAATTCAACAAAAATCTAAAGACAAACTATGTCAATCTAATACATATCTTTCATAATTCATCTTCAAACATCACAAAACCCATATGTTCATCAATGGCACATTTCAAAATATTCATCAATTTACAAAATTGAAGCATGGGTTTCAAAGTACTCGAAGCAACGATTACGAAAACGTAGAAATTATCAAAAACAGAAATCAAACATACCTTAATTCTTGCTTGGAGCTAGTCAAAACCTAACTTTGTTTTCTTTCTTTTCTTTTTCTATGATATTCAGCCAAAGATGATAGAAAATGGCCATTTATTACATGCTTTGTTTTATTATAAAAGCTTTAATACATATTTTATTTATTTAACCTTTTTAATATAACATATAAACTTATAATATTCAAACCCATAACTGTCCACTAGCCTTATGAGTGGAAAAATTGCTTCATAAAGTCTCCCAATTATAAAGACATCAACAATTTGGTACTTTCACATTTAACCATCAAATTTTCATTTTATGCGATTAAGTCATTTTCTCAAATTAAGCACACAAACAGACAAATTAATTCACAGAAATTTCACACATGCTAAATCACACAATAGGCACAGAAAATGATATTAAAATATTTTTTTGACTCAGACTTGTGGTCCCGAAACCACTATTCCGTCTAGGGTCTAAATCAGATTGTTACAAGACTAAATCGTAAAAGGTGCAAAAGTAGAGTTCTATAAGTTAAAGGTGTCGAATTGCTATGAGTTTTTAAAATGAGTGGACTTAAATGCTAATTAGACCATTATTATTGGTAGTGGACAAAGATGGGCATGAGATAGATGTTTTAATTAGTTTAAGTAAAGGTTAATTAAGTAATTTGATAAACAAATTAAGAAAAATATGCAAAAGACAAGGTATCATCTTCTTCAAGTGAAAATCCACTGAAAACTAGAGGAGAGAAAGGCCATAGCTAGGTTTCTTGGTTGGGCAACTTCTAATGCTTGCATGTAAGTGAAATTTGTCTCATTTTTAATGATTTCTATGTTTTTGATATCGTTGTAGTTTAATCTAGCTAGCCCAGGGACTAATTTGTAAAACTATTAAAGGTTTAGAGTTTTACCATGACCATGTTTGCATGTTTCTTGAAGTTTAATGAAAGATTATGAGTCCTTATTGTTAAATAAACAAGTTTTTTAAAGTAATTTTTGATGAAAATGTCATTTAGGGATTTATTTGTAAAAGTAGTAAATATCATGGTTAAATTGTGAAATGATTATTTGTATGAGATGATATGGGTTTATAATAAATTTGGCTAGCATGAGTTAGGGATTAAAATCTTAGATTTTAAATTACAAGTTTAAGGATTAAATTATAAAAAAGGTTACAATGTTAGGGGCAAAATTATAATTATATATAAATATGGATTATGGATTGAATTGAATGTTTGAGATTGATTGAAACACTTAATTGAATATAATTATTTATTTAGATTAAGATAAATCTCAAGCAAATTTAAGCCGAGGAAAGGCGAAAATCACAGATTAGCTTGATCGTACTTTTACGCTCTTGTTGTCAAGGTAAGTTCATAGTATTTCTATATATAATTGAATTTCTACTTGTATGTTTACAATATAGTTATGTAATTAATTGCTTATACTTAATTATTCCCTAAATTGTACATACATGACCCCATTTGTACTCCGGTACCCCTGAATTGCACTTACGTGCCCCTGTTTGTACTTCGGTACCCCTGAATTGCACATACATGCCGCTATTTCTACTTTGATACCCCTGAATTGTATCATCCCAAACCCGTATCCGTTCCTGGAATAGAGTTGCGGAACATTATCAAAACTTTGAGAATATTTTCAGATAAACCATGTCAATCATTGTTCATTTTCTGAGATTATTCATAACGTTCCTTAAATGGACCCTCGAGGTCCAATATAAGCATTAGAATCAAGTCGGGACTAAATCGAAAACTCTAAGAATTATTCGCGAAATTTCAAAATTTTTCCAAGGTACAGGGCTCACACGCCTGTGTGGTCCAAGGGACACGCCCGTGCTACTAGCCGTGTTTGACCTCGTATAACTCTGTGACTTGTGCACACAGCCATGCCACACACCCGTGTGCTAGGTAGTGTGGTTAATTCAATTTTTTCAAAATTAGATGCAAGTTTCACATGACCATGACACACGCCCGTGTTCTAGGCCATGTAGCACACACGGCTGAGAGACACACCCGTGTCTCTGTCCGTGTGCTCAATTTTGAGCATTCTGTTTCTAAAAATAAGGTGCAGGGGACATACTGCCTAACCACACACCCATGTAGCAGGCCGTGTGTCACACACGGTCTAGACACACGCCCGTGTGTCTACCTGTATGGACAAAATAAGGCTATTCCTAGCTTCATTTCTCACCCAAAATCATACCAATGACCTATACTAAAACTCACATCCATAAACCATCCAATTCTAGCATTCAAATTAAGCAAATTCTATCATTCAACATGGCATATCATTACTTGCATTCATGTTTATAATCTTACCCTTTTTGTGAACATACGTGTTAACATAATTTAATCAACCACACTAAACATATGGATATTCATCGTGGTATAACCTTATAATTTTACCAAAACAAATCTTTACTAGCCCTTCCAAATGGCTAGATTATAGTGAACCCTTTTACATGCCAATATGGCCAATTAACCTATACATGCCATTATAACCATAACTAATTTACCATATGTACCAAAATGAGTTGATGGATAGTGTGAGTGATCTCTGCCAAGTTTCCAATCCAACGAGTTTTCGATTTACTATAAAATAGGGAAATAAAACTAAGCATAAAATGCTTAGTAAGTTTGTATAACATGGTACTTAGTTTACCATTCATTCTATTTTGAGGTAACTATGTAAGGAATATTCAATCACTTTGACATCAAACCCTACACATATCCTCATTGCCCTTGTTGGGCATATAATCCATAATAACATCAAAACATATATGGGCTCAACAACAATCAAGTTTCCATGCACATATGCTTTCCACAATATGTATTCATTTAACATGTATAAATCATCTCTTTATATTACAAGTATAATTTCATTAATAGTTCATCTAGAGATCAGATCATTTCATATCAAACTTTACCCATATTACTCGGAATATCAAGGTCACGATTAGTACACTCAAAGTGTACAAGTCTACAATCAAGGATGTACATACTTATTAAACAAATTCCATGTACAATACCATCATTTCATATTTCCATATATCAATCATCACGTATCGTCATTTTCATGCATTTCAGGCCAATATGTGTAATAACTCATTTCTTTTTCATATCATCGCATGTTAAGAACTTTTACCCGTTGAATTTATTCGAAATATCGATGGATACACAGGTAGTACATTCATGGTGTACAAATCAAGATCTGTCAATTAATTTTCAATGATACACATAGAGTACTATTTTAGAGAGTACACTCTCAAGCCACATATATATAAACAACAGGATTACTAGTCCAGGCTAAATCCTGTCTACAATATATACTCAATAAAGCTTAGTCAGGATTACTAGTCCAGGCTAAATCCTTTTTATGACATATGCTCTAAAGTGCTTGATATGGATTACCCGTCCAGGCTAAATCCAATACATAACATATCCTCGAGAGGACTTATATCAGGATTACCCGTCCGGGCTAAATCCTTTCATAAATGAGGTCAATAGGATTGCTCGTCCGAGCTAAATCCCGTCAGCGACAAATGCAGGACCTCATTCATTTCGAGAAATCACATATTCATCGATTTTCATTTATTCAAACGAGATTTAACATTTTCAAGCATTTCCTAACATGTGATTTTTTCATGCATCTATAACATTCATATAATTCAATTGATCACATTCCACATTTATTCCAAGCATAAGAGTAACATATTTATATTTTATCCTTTATCGGGTATTATCGTTGACCGGGCTTTCTCAAGTATATTTTCAATGTCATATACATATATGATATTTATACAATTCACAAACACAACATCTAATTCAAGCATATAAAATGCATAATTTAGTTACACGAACTTACCTCAATAAATGTTCGTGTACGTAAAATTTACTAACCTGACATTTTCCTTTTTTCCTCGCTCTAGCTCCAAATTTGGTCTATCCAGATCTATACAAGTAAATGAAACATCAATTTATCATATTTCATATTCAACTGGACTCAATTTTCATCCTAGGCAAAATTACCATTTTGCCCCTAACTTTTCCATAAATTCCCATTCATCCCTAGGCTCGAAAAATGAAATTTGTGCAATTTACTCCCTATTCTGAGCCTAACCAAAATTCCATCATAAAATTTATAGCACATGTTTTCTTTAAATTTTAGAATTTTTCATCAATTTTCACAACTTTACATTTTAGTCCCTAAATCATGTTTTCATCAAAAATCACTTTGTAAAAGTTGTTTATCTATCAACAATCTTTCATTTTATACCACAAATTTCTAATTTTTAGCTTATACATCCATGAATCATTTTCCATACTTTGATAACTTCTCAAATTAATCCCCTAAATAGATAGATTATACTATTCCGGTTTCAAAAATATCAAAATTACTAAAAATGGGACAAGGAAACTTACCCAATTTGGCCATGAAAGTTTCTTCTCTCTCTCCTAGGGTTTCCATGTATTTTTGGGGAAGAAGATGATAAAATAAGATGATATTTCTTTTTATCATCTTTTAATTAATAAAATATTTCACTTTTCAATTTAGTCCTTGCCCTTTTTTTCTAAATTTCCATGGATGAGTCACCATAATATCTACATAAATTTCTTTAATGGTCTAATTACCATATAAGGACCTTAAGTTTTGAATTCCATAGCTATTTAATCCTTATAGCTACTAGAATTCAACTTTTGCATTTTATCTGATTTAGTCCTTTTCGTAATTAAGCACATAATCGGTAAAATTTTCTTATCAAAATTTTCACATGACATTTCTATCATATTACGGACCATAAAATAAAATAAAAAATAAATTTTATTTTTGGCTCGAATTTGTCGTCCCGAAACAACTGTTCTGATTTCACTGAAATTGGGCTACTACATGAATTATGCATACATGTCCCTGTTTGTACTTCAGTACCCTTGAATTGCACATACATGCCCCTATTTGTACTTCGGTACCCCTGAATAGCACATATGTGCCTATTTACACTTCGGTAACTTCGAATCGAGTAAAATATGAGTTGTATTCAATTGTTGTTAAGTTTAATGGTAAACTATGCTCTTACTAAGCTTTGTAAGCTTATTCCTTTTTGTGAATTATTTTGTAGATCGTTCCTGTTGACGTTTCGACGGGTCGAATCTACGACTCACACTATCCTTTGATGTTGGTAGTTCTTGTGTCCTTTAGGGTCGTAGCATGTATATGTTGCTATATAGGTTGTTTTGGTATAATATGACAATATCATAACCAAGTTGATAGGTTTCTTTTTGTATAGTTAGAATGGTATTAAATTGCACACTTGTCAATTGTTTTGGTTTGTGAGTGAATTAAGTGTTATGATAGAAATGGATCAAGGTTTATATGTTTTGGGTTTAATTATGGTATCTATGAAGGCACGTTGATTGATTATTTTTAGGTCATTAAAATGGTAAATTATGTTCAGTTGCTTGTGATCTCATTTGTGGTATGCTGTAAGATGATATTGAATTAGTAGTGTATGTTTTTAGTGTAGTAATGCATAAGTTTAGATATATTTGATGGTTTGTGGTTGAGGTGCCTTATTGGCATATTGGTTATATGGATTAATTGTATAGTGAATTGGTCATTTGATGCATGTTTTGGGCATATTTTAATGTGTTGGTCATATATGCAAATTGTGTTTAAGTACATGCTTGAATTGGGAGAAAGGAATGGCTAGATTTTGGTAAATTCTTGTCCACACAGGCGTGTGTCTCAGCCGTGTGTGACACATGGCCACGTGACATGGCCATGTGTCCCCTATAGGTTTTAAAGGTTGCAAGTTAGGCAGTTACATGACCTAGTATATGTCCTGACAAATGGGTGTGTGGCTTGGCCATGTGACCCAAGTTAGAGTGTTACACGGGCACAGTCACGGGCTGGGACATGACCATGTGTCCCTATTTCGATTGTTACACGGCCTGGCCACACGGCGGTGTGACCCCTACAGTTTAAAAATTTGTATCTTTTTCTTAAATGTTTCAAATGATCTCGATTTAGCCCCGAATCATTTCTAAAGTGATTTTAAGGCCTGAAGGGCTCGATTAAAGGACAATATGCATGTTTATAAATTAATTATGCTATGTTTAATGAAATGTTTGAAAGTGAATGTTTTTAAGTTATGTTTATTCGGTAATATTTTGGAACCCTATTTCGGCAATGGATACATGTTAGGGGTGTTACTTAGTGGTATTAGAGCTACGATTTAGTCGATTCTAGGACTAACGTAGCAAAGTAAGTTTAGTATATACATGCCACATATATCGTGTGATAGTGTGATGCTTCTTATCCGTTCTAACATTTTATTTTTTATAGATTCAAGATGTCAGCTGAATCAAATCGAGCTATAGTTAATGAAGCTGAAAGTAGTGTTCAAGCTTCGAATCTTGAGGCAAGTAATAGTATGCTTATTCCACAACCGGTTGGTAATGAGATGAAAAATGTATTTATTGGAATGCTAAACCAATGGTTCAACAAGTTCAAGCAAGCAAATCTTGCAACTCTACCACCTCCACCCCTTGTATTGCCTCCCCCGGCGACCTTAAATATTCCAAACCTTGTACCTACGACTGTTACCCGAGTATCTAAAGACAAAATTCAGAAATGTGGAGAGGAAGAGTTCAGAGGTACGATAAATAATGATCCTTCAAAAGCTGAGTATTGGCTATTGAATACAAAGAGAGTATTTGTGGAGTTATTGTGCACCCCCGAAGATTGCTTAAGGTGTGTGGTGTCTTTGAGTACGATGGTATCGGATGATCTGGTTAGTTGGTATTTTGTTTAGAATGAATTCAAGAAAAAGTATATTAGTCGGTTGTTCATAGACAGAAAAAAGAAAGAATTTCTTGAGTTAAAATAAGGAAATCGGATTTTAGTTGAGTATGAACGTGAATTTTAGAAGTTAAGCAAATATGCTTGTAAGATCGCATCCAATGAGGAAGAAATGTGTATCCTATTTGAAGATGGGTTGAATGATGAGATCCGCATGGCTATAGTAGTATTAAAGTTACGCAAATTTGTAGAACTTTCAGAGTGGGCTCAAAAAGTTGAAGAGATTTGTAAAAGCAAACGATAATCGGATTTGAAATTCAGAGACAATAACAAAAGGGGGTCATTCAAGCTAGCTCAAACTTCTCCCTCAAAGAAATTTAGAAGTGACACCAGTCGATCAGCTACTCCTATAAAGTTCGTTGGTAGAGAGAAACCGAGGCAAAGTAATTTCCAATTAGTTAATTCTCCAGCGACTAGTGTTGGAATTATATGAAATGTTGAGAGAACCGTTCTGGTGTGTGATGAATGTAACAAAAGAAGCAAAATGATTTCAGAAATAAATCAAATAAGCCTGAAGCAACTTCTTGGAAGGATAGACAATCTAGAAATGTTAGAAATACTACTCCCAGTCGAGGAAAGAACATTGAGATGAACGAATGGTTTGAAGCGAGAATATCGGCCAGACCCTATGCAATTCGAGCTCGAGAGGAAGCTACTACTCTAGATGTTATTGCATGTACTTTTTTTCTCTTTGATATTAATGTATATGCATTGATTGATCCTGGATCAATTCATTCATATATATGCATTGCATTAGTTGAAAAAAAGAAAATACCTATTGAATTCACTGAATATACTGTCCGAGTTACAAATCCCCTAGGTCAGTGTGTTCTAGTTAATCAATTATGTAGATCATGTCCACTGAAAATTAGGGGTTACGATTTCCCTGCTAGTTTGATGTTGTTACCCTTTGATGAGTTTGATGTGATTTTGGGTATGGACTGGTTGACTTTGCATGATGTTATTATGAATTGTAGAAGAAAACATATTGTGTTAAAATGTCAAGATGGTAAATAGGTCCGAATTGAGTCAGACAGAGTGGATAGTACATCTAATATAATCTCAGCTATGATGGCACAGAAATATGTTAAAAGGGCTGTGAAGCATATCTTGTTTACATAGTTGGTTCCAAGGTTTCCAAAGGAGTTACCAAGGTTACCTCCGACTCGGGAGGTTGAGGTTGCTATTGAATTGTTGCCAAGAGCATCCCCGATATCGATAGCTCCATACAAAATGGCACCTACAAAATTCAAAGAGTTGAAAGCACAATTGCAAGACTTGACAGATAGGGGTTTTGCTCGACCCAGGTTTTCTCCTTGGGGTGCTCTTATGTTATTTGTTAAGAAAAAGGACAGATCTATGCGATTACATATCGATTATTGAAAACTCAGCAAGGTGAGGGTCAAGAAAAAATATCCATTGCCACGTATTAACGATCTGTTTGATCAGTTGAAATGTACGACAGTGTTCTCAAAGATCGATCTTCGTTTTGGTTATTATCAGTTGCGAGTTAAAGATTCAGATGTGCCAAAACCTATGTTTAGGACTAGATATGGACATTATCAATTCCTTGTGATGTCGTTTGGTTTGACTAATGCACCTGCAGTATTTATGGACTTGATGAATAGAATCTTCAGGCCGTACTTAGACAGATTCGTTGTGGTATTCATTGATGATATCTTAATTTATTCACGACATGAGACAGAGCATGCCGAGCATTTGAGAATTGTTTTGCAAAATTTACGCAAAAAACAATTATTTGATAAGTTTAGTAAATGTGAATTCTGGCTTCGGGAAGTAGGATTTCTGGGACATGTTGTGTTAGCCGGTGGCATTAGAATGGATCTGAGCAAAATTTTAGCTGTCGTAGATTGGAAGCATTCGAGAAATGTATCTGAAGTCAGCAGTTTCCTAGGTTTAGTCGGATATTATAAAAGATTCGTCAAGGGATTCTCGATGATTGCTACACCATTTATGAGACTGTTGCAAAAAGATGTTAAGTTCAAGTGGTCCGAGAAATGTCAGCAAAGCTTCAATTAGTTAAAAGCATTTTTAACCGAGGCAACGATGTTAGTTCAACCAGAGTCAGGTAAAGAATTTTTAATTTATGGTGATACATTGTTAAATAGTTTGGGATGTGTTTTGATTCAATAAGGCAAAGTGATAGCGTATGCTTCTAGATAATTAAAACCGCACGAAAAGAATTATCTAACACACAATCTAGAGCTTGTATTGATTGTTTCTACTTTGAAGATTTAGCAACACCATTTGTATGGGGAAAATGTCATATCTTCACGGATCATAAAAGTCTTAAATACTTAATGTCGTAGAAAGATTTGAATTTGAGGCAGCACAAATGGTTTGAGTTATTGAAAATCTATGACTTGATCATTGATTACCATTCGGGAAAGGCTAATGTTGTTGTTGATGTTTTGAGTAGAAAGTCTTTAGTTGCTTTACGTGTTTTGAACACGTGATTGATGTTGATTGATGATGGTTCAATTTTAGCTAAGTTGAAAGCTAGACCAATGTTTTTGTAACAAATTTACGAAGCTCAGAAGTGTGATGATGCCTTGATAGCTAAACGGAAAAATATTGAAATGACTCCTGATGCGTGCTCGTAATCGTGAATTTTATTACAAGACATTGAGTTGCCCGACCATCTAATGATGTATTGTTTTGAAATAGACTTTAAGGTAAAAATAGGATTAATGGTTATTGATTCGATGGAAAGGATGGAAATGGTGTTGGATGGATAACTTTCATGAAATGGACACTTAGAAATGAACCAATGATATGAAAGATCATGACCCAATTTCTATAAAGCGAAATAACAAACAAGTCTTCGAAGAAGAAGAAGAAGTAAATTGTGACCTGCTATTTAGCAAAATAGGAACCAGCAGTATGTTAGAGCACCACACTTCAGAACAAATAAAGAAAGGAAGTGATAAGTTCAAAATAAAAAGGTTTGACACCACAAGGAGTACCTTGATAAGTCTAAGTAAGTTCTTCCAAGAACAATGAGATAGAATTCTCACAATAGTTCAAAAATATTGATTCAACATAGTCTTTTTTAACATTTTCCTTTTACAAGCTATTTATAGGCACTAATATGACTATTCAAATTCGACATTCATACCAGCTATTAACACAATATTAAAATTCGGTTATAACTCTTGATGGTTAGCCAAAGAGTCATGTCTTTTCACTTGATTCATGCATAGCTGAAAAGTCATGCCTCTTCACTTGATGAAGGCTTAATGGTCCTTTAAATGTGATGTTTGATGCCCCTTCATTTTCCCCTTAACCAAATGCCTTAGTGCTTGTGTATTCATCTCTTTAATTGGCGCCAAAACTAGCTTTGAGTGCATGAAACCGATCAGACTTGAAGAGTAACTCTTGGCCCATTTGAATAGCCACCATAATGAGCTTTGAACGCTTCAATATCCACCAAAAATGTTCCCTTTATACACCAGCAATTAAGTGACCAAATGCACACTCTTTTATGCAAAAACTGAACAACCATTTGAATGTGACTGCATTTGATTCTTCTTGGCAAATGAACAGCTCTATTGTAGATTTAAAATATGTAACCAGCGTTTTGGACTTTCCTACAACAAACTCTTGAACACACAATTAATTTATTTAAGAAAAATTAAACACACTATAACTTATGCATACTTATATAAA
This sequence comes from Gossypium australe, assembly GCA_005393395.2. Classification (NCBI taxonomy): domain Eukaryota; kingdom Viridiplantae; phylum Streptophyta; class Magnoliopsida; order Malvales; family Malvaceae; genus Gossypium; species Gossypium australe. The sequence goes on from CM016616.1 coordinate 91,536,953, forward strand.
CAAACTCAAACATATTTAACAACTAAGATGCTTAAATGCATGGTTTAAGATGTAAACTAAATGAAAAAATGAGTTACTTAATGCATCACTTAATTTAATGATGAAAACTTTAACTAACATGTGAGTTACATAATGCATATTATAAATTATGATACAAACTTAACTAACATGAGAGTTACATAATGCATGACTTTATTAAATGCAGAACACATAGTGCATGTCACAATTAAAACATGTAGATTAATAATGCAAAACATTAATTAAAGATGCATATAATAAACAAGACATAATTAAAAGTTGTAGAATTAATTAAACTAAAACAAACAGCCACATGCAAAACATTGCATGAACTTGGGATGTTATTTTGGGTCCAATAAGGATTGGACATCTCATGTTCAGCCCAAACTTGCATAATCAGGCCTATCATCGCCTCTTTAAACTTCTTTGATCTAGCACATGTTATAGACCAAATGAGAATTTCAATTGAATTCTCTTTTGAAACGAGCAGCTTAGAGTTTGGTCCACTTAATAAACTCGAATGCACTTCAATCGTTCCTGTGCATGTATCAACTCCTGATTCAAACTTTCAGATTGGGTCCAATTATAGTTTGTATTTCAAAGGAAGAATTTGCATTCTGAGAAATTCTGATCTCGTCCAGAAGATTTTACAGGAAGGTCACAGTAGTAGCTTGTCTATTCATCCTGGTAGCAATAAAACATACAGTGATTTGAAACAAATGTACTGGTGGCCAGGTATGAAGCGAGAGATTTCTGAGTTTGTATCACAATTTTTATTTTTTCAGCAAGTTAAAGCCAAACATTAGGTACCTTCTAGCTTGTTACAGCCAGTGATGCTTTCAGAGTTGAAATGGGCATGTTACGGTGGATTTCATATCGAGATATCCTCTATCTCCGAGAAAGAAAGATGTTATTTGGGTCATTGTTGATCATTTGATGAAATCGGCGCATTTCATTCCAGTGCATACGAATTTTTTGCTCGAGAGATTAGCAGAGTTATATGTTGCTGAGATACGTTAGATTGCACGGTGTACTAGTTTCCATTATTTCCGATAAAGATCCACGATTTAAGTCTCAACTCTGGAGCAAGTTACATGAGGCTCTAGGTACTCGTTTGGATTTTAGTACCATGTTTCACCTTCAGACAGACGGTCAATCTGATCAAGTAATGTAGATAATCGAGGATATGCCTCAATGTTGTGTTTTAAAATTCGAAGGTAATTAGGAGAGATTTCTACCGTTTGTTGAATTTGCGTACAAAAATAGTTATGATTCGAGTATAAAAACGGAACCGTACGAAGCTTTGTATGGACAAAAGTGTAGAACTCATTATACTGGACTAAGCTCAGTAAGAAAAAGTTGATTGGTATTGAATTGATATGAGAAATTGAAGAAAAGGTTAAAGTAATACGAGATATCTTGAAAGCAGCTTCAGATCAACAAAAATCTTATGCGAATTTGAAAAGAAAAGACATATAATTTCGAGTTAGCGGTAAAGTGTTTTTTAAGGTATCGCCCTGGAAGAAATTTTTCGATTCTGTCGTAAAGGAAAGCTAAGTCCGCAGTTTATAGGGCCGTATGAGATCATTGAGAGAGTCGGGCCAGTAGCTTGAAAAGATTCACAATGTTTTTCACATATCGATATTACGACGATATCGATAAGATTCACAATGTTTTTCACATATCCATATTACGACGATATCGATAAGATTCTTCACACGTAATTTCACTTGTGGATATCAACATACAACTAGATATGACGTGCGGTGAAGAGCTGATCAGAATTATAGCTCGAGAGGTTAAATAATTAAGAAATAAAAGTATAGCTTTAGTAAAAGTTCTCTGGAAACGTCACAGTATAGAAGAAGCCACCTGGAAACCGAAAGAAGCTATGAAAGTACAATACCCGAACCTTTTTTCTGGTAAGATTTTCAGGGATGAAAATTCCTTTAATGGGGAGAGTTGTAACAACCCGTTTTCAGTGAAACTAGAACAGTGATTTCGGGACCACAAATTTGATAAGTAAATTATTTTTTTATTATTTTAATGTTTGTAGTATGCTAGTAAGGCTGTATTAAAATTTTATTAAGAAATTTGGACGTTTGCATGCTTAATTAAGTAAAAAGGACTAAATCGTAAAAGGTGAAAAAGTTAAAGGTGCCAAATTTCTATGAGTTTTTAAAATGAGTGGACTTAAATGGTAATTAGACCGTTATTATTGGTAGTGGACAAAGATGGGCATGAGATAGATGTTTTAATTAGTTTAAGTAAAGGTTAATTAAATAATTTTATAAATAAATTAAGAAAAATATGCAAAAGACAAGGTATCATCTTCTTCAAATGAATTTTCCACCAAAAATTCAAATGATTTCTTGGTTGGGAAACTTCAAATACTTGCATGTAAGTGAAATTTGGCCCGTTTTTAATGATTTCTATGTTTTTAGGATCGCTGTAGCTTAATCTAATTAGCCCAAGCACTAATTTGCAAAATTTTTAAAGTTTTAGAGTTTTACCATGAACATGTTTGCATGTTTCTTCAAGTTTAATGAATGATTATGAGACCTTGTTGTTAAATAAACAAGTATTATAAAGTGATTTTTGATGAAAATGTCATTTAGGGATTTATTTGTAAAAGTAGTAAAATAACATGGTTAAATTGTGAAATGATGATTTGTAGGAGTTCATATGGATTTATAATAAACTCGGCTAGCATGATTTAGGGATGAAAACCCTTAGATTTCAAATTATGAGTTTAAGGATTAAATTGTAAAAAGGTTAAAATGTTAGGTGCAAAACTGTAATTATGTATTAATATGGATTATGGATTGAATTGAATGTTTGAGATTGATTGAAACACTTAATTGAATATAATTATTTATTTAGATCAAGATAAATCTAAACCGGATCTAAACCGAAGAAAGGTGAAAATCACGGATTAACTTTATCATACTTTTGCGCTCTAGTTGTCAAGGTAAGTTCATAGTATTTCTGTATATAATTGAATTTCTACTTGTATGTGTACAATATAGTTATGAAATTAATTGCTTATACTTAATTATTCCCTAAATTACACATGCGTGCCCCTATATGTACTTCGGTATCCTGAATTGCACATACGTGCCCCTGTTTGTACTTCAGTACCCCTGAATTGCACATACGTGCCCCTATTTGTACTTTGATACCCTTAAATTGCACATACGTGCCCCTATTTGTACTTTGGTACCCCTGAATTGAACATATGTGCCCTTATTTGAACTTTGATACCCCTAAATTACACATATGTCCCCTGTTTGTACTTCGATAACCCTGAGTTACACATACGTGCCCCTGTTTGCACTTCATTACACCTGAATAGCACCTACGTGCCAGTTTACACTCTGGTGACTTTAAATCGAGTAAAATGTGAGTTGTATTCAATTGTTGTTAAGTTTAATGATAAACTATGCTCTTACTAATCTCTATAAGCTTATTCGTTTTTGTGAATTATTTTGTAGATCATTCTTGCTGACGTTTGGACAGATCGAATCTACGACTCACACTATTCTTCGATGTTGGTAGTTCTTGTGTCCTTTAGGGACGTGGCATGTATATGTTGCTATATAGGTTTTTTTGGTACAATATGACAATATCCTAACCAAGTTAATAGGTATCTTTTTGTATAGTTAGAATGGTATGAAATTGCACACTTGTGAATTGTTTTGGTTTGTGAGTGAATTAAGTGTTATGATATAAATGGATCAAGGTTTATATCGTTTAGATGTTCATGTTGAATTTAATTGTGGTGTCTACAAAGGCACTTTGATTGATTTTTTTAGGTCATTAAAATGGTAAGTTATGTTAAGTTGTTAGTAATCTCATTTGTGGTATGCTTTAAGGTGATATTGAATTAGTTGTTTATGTTTTTAGTGTATTAATGTGTAAGTTTAGATATGTTTGATGGTTTGTGATTGAGGTGCCTTATTGGCATAATGGTTGTATGGATTAATGGTATAGTGAATTGTTCATTTTATGCATGTTTTGGGCATGTTTTAATGTGCTGGTCATATATGCAAATTGTGTTTAGGTGCATGCTTGAATTGGGTGAATGGAATGGCTTTATTTTGGTAAATTTTGTGTGCACACGGACTAAGACACGGGCGTGTGTCTCAGCCGTGTGTGACACACGGTCATGCGACATGAGCTTGTGTCCCCTGTAGGTTTTAAATGTTTCAAGTCAAGCAGTCAGACGGCCTAGCACAAGGACGTGTGGCTTGGCCATATGACCCAAGTCAGAGAGTTACACGGGCACAGACACAAGCTGTGACACGGTCGTGTGTCCCTATTTCGATTGTTACACAGCCTGAGGCACGGGTGTGTAACACCTTTAACCCGTATTTGTCTTCAGAATAGGGTTACGGAGTAGTACCGGACTTATCACACAATCGAACATACATTTCTCAAACAATTATCAAATTCAAAAACAAGCCATCCACAATCATTCATCAAGTCCCTAATACGAGCCTACGAGGCCGAAATATGCTTTAGAAGTGGTTCGAGACTAAACCAATATCTCAGGAAATTTTCGGAAAACTTAGAAAAATTTTCAATATATTGGGGACACACGCCTGTGTGTCCAGGCTGTGTGTCTCACACGGCCAAAGACACGCCCGTGTCACAGGCTATGTGGACATTCAAAATGGGATCACATGGCCGTGTCCCAGCTAGTGTCTGACCCCGTGTAACTCCCTAACATGGGTCACAAGGCCAACCACACGCCTGTGTGACCAGCCCGTGTGCCCTACGAAATGGTCTCACACGCCCGTATGCTAGACCGTGCCAAACTTGTAGGGTATACTGACTTAGGCCACACGACCAAGTCATACGCCCATGTGCTGGGCCGTGTGGAGCATACTGACCTAATTTCTAATTAAACACCAGGGGACACACGGCTGTGTCACCTGACCGTATGTCACACATGGCTGAGACACACGCCTGTGTCACTGCCCGTGTGGACAAAAATAGCCTATTTACCAAGCCATCTTTCTCACCCAAAATGCAACCACATAAAAACATCAATTGGCATATAGCATAGCATCAATAGACATTCGAACCAATCTCAACAAAGCATAGCTCATGCCATTTCAAAACCATCAAATACAAGGCACACAAATACCACAATATGCTATTCAATTTCACACCAATTTCACATTCTCAAATCACCTAAATGGTCACTCTCAATTATGCCCAATTTTTGCCTAAACTCACAAAAATATCAACGTCTAATTTCAACTATTTGACATCCATAATGCAAATTCACAATAAGCATATAAATGGCAGTTATGAACCATGCAACAAAAGGCTATTTGCACAAATATATATATATGTATACATCACCAACTATACCAAAATAAGCCAACTCTCATGGCTATACACAAAACCAAACACTTAACATTTACAAGCCAACTCAAATGGCTAAATTCATTACCAAACTATATACCAAAACGACCATAATTCCTATACATGCCATATAACCAAAACATAATTTCAAAAGTACCAAAGTGAAAGCTTGATAGTGTGATGCAATCTCCGACGACTCCCAATCTGAGCTAGCTTCGATATTGACTATAAAACATGGAAAAGAAAACAGAGTAAGCTATAAAGCTTAGTAAGCTCGTATAGTTAATAAGTAAAGCTCGCCATTCATTCACAAGTCAAGTAGTATGAACATAATATACTACAAAGTCATTATGAAGTCATTAAATCATAAGATTAGCAAATATTCAATCACATGAGTAATCATGAATTCACACTTTTCATAGGTTCAATGCTCATATAGTTTCCGTACATACCTGTACTGATATGTATCTATATCTCATCGTTTCATATCTTCGATATACTCGTTGAACCATTTGGAATACTATCGGATACTCAGGAATCTCGCACCCAAAGTGCCAATACATAGTCGAAGCTATCTCAATCTCATATCACATATAATGCTCACTCTCGAGCTACCAACGGGTCTGCTCACACAAGCTGACGGTCATGACATAGCTACACGGTGTTGCTTACACAAGCTGACGAGAATCCGCAACATATGCCGGATAACTCAACCACCGGTAGGACGTACAGACTAGCACCCAAATCACATAACCCCTAATGACATGTCATTCGTATCCTAATCTATTCCTAATGTTCGATCGGGATTTGTCATTGCCGAATCTTCGTCGACCATTTCCGTAAAATCATATTCATCAACAATTCAAATATAATGCATTTAAAACTCAATTACAGTAATGCTTATTAATATACGAACTTACCTCGAATGCAAAAACGATGAAATAGATCGACTAGTCCGAAACTTTGGTTTTTCCCCGATCTAAATTCGAACTTCGCTCTTCTTGATCTATATGTAATCAAATTTATCTTATTTAATTATCATTCTATTCAATTTAACCCAAATTGCATATTATGGGAACTTTACACTTTTGCCTAAAATATTTCAACATTTTTACAATTTAGTCCTTAGCTAATAAAAACACAAATTCATGCAATTAGATCCCTACCCATGCTAGTCGAATTTCTCTTATTACCATAGCAGCCCATATTGTTTATTTATTTCACATTTCTACCACAAAATTTCCACATTTCTCAATTTAATCCCTAATTGACAATTTTACCAAAAATCACGTTACAAATGTTGTTTATTTAATAACAAACATACATTTTCTATCATCAAACATCAAAATACATGAACATTCATCAATGGTAAAAACCCTAAACCTTTAACAGTCTTGCAAATTAATCCCTGGGCTACCTAGATTAAGTTACGACGACTCCAAAAACATAGAAATCATTAAAAACCGAGTCAAAATCACTTACATGCAAGAAATTGTTGTAGCCGAAAGAATGAACTCTAAAATGGTGTCTTTTGTTCTTCAATTTTGGTCAAAGAAACCATTGAAGAAGATGATATAATTATTTTACTTATTTTTACTATGTTTATTTGATAATTTACCTAAATAATCGTTGTTATAATTCATTAAAATTCACTTAGCCATGCACATAAATGTCCACTCATATTTCAAATGGTCTAATTACAACATAAGGACCTCCAATTTAAAGTTCTATAGCTATTAGACACCTTTACCTAGTAGAACTCAACTTTTACACTTTACGCATTTTAGTCCTTTTTATCAAATTAAGCAAGCAAACGATAAAATTTCTTAACGAAATTTTCACACAATCACACAATCATGCTGTAAATAATAAAATAATAATAAAATAATTATTTCAATCTCGAATTTGTGGTCCCAAAACCACTATCCTAATTTGACTAAAAACGGGCTGTTACAACTCTCCCCCTTAGGAATTTTTGTCCCTGAAAATCTTACCAGAAAATAGGTTAGGGTATTGTTTTCTCATAGCTTCCTCGGGTTCCCACGTAGCTTCTTCAACCCCGTGACATTGCCACAAAACCTTCACAAGCTATATTTTTGTTTCCCAACTCTTTAATCATTCGAGCTAGAATTTTGATCGGTTCCTCACTATACGTCATATCAAGTTGCATTTCAATCTCTGACGGAGAAATTGCGTGTGACGGATCTGATCTATATCAGTGCAACATCGACACATGAAATACATTGTGAATCTTTTCTAACTCTGACGGTAAAGCTAGTTGATATGCCACTGGCCCTATTCTCTCGATAATTTCATACGACCCGATAAATCATGGACTCAATTTGCTTTTGCGACCAAATCGAAGAATCTTTTTCCGCGGAGATACTTTCAAAAATACATTGTCGCCGATTTGAAATTCAATGTCTTTGCATTTCAAATTCGCATACGATTTCTATCGATCAAAAGTTGCTTTCAAACCATCGCGAATTACTTTCACTTTATATTCCGTCTCTCTAACCAAATCAACCCCGTTGTAACACCCCCAAACCCGGCCCATGCATTTCGACCAGATCTGGTATGCTACGAGTTGTTCATTAAAAACTTTTGCCTTGTTGGTTTTGGAAGTCGTAAGTTATTTAGACATTATTTGAATAAATAAATGACATTTTAAAGATAAAATCCTTTGTATTATTATTAAGTATAAAACCTTGACTTAAATTCATAAGTTGCAGAACATTGAAAACTACTTAGTTGAATAAAAACTACGAGGCCTTATTACAGAAATATTCCCAAAATAAAATGAAACAAAACTTAAAGGAAACTGAAATAATTTGTAGAAATAAAAACTTGATGGCCCTTCGAGTCCTTCTCGGCTCCCATGTCCACGATCTACTGCTCATCTGGAAGAGTAGAGAGAAAGGAAAGCGTGAGTCACCAAGACTCAGTGTATAAATCTCAAAACACACATCGACCTGAGCCCACAAACACATTATGGGCCCTGGCCCATACATAGAGGCAACAATCATGATTATATATTAAAAAAATAAATGATTAATAACCCAACCCATCCTAGGTTTCCATCCTCTACACACCAACCCGTACCAACCATCACACCTTAGGGATTTCTACAATCAACCCTCCATCCACTACACACCATAACGACAGCCATACTGCCTATTCCTGTTATTCAGGAATCATTAAACGTGGCATAGCCACTGATCACTATGTGACCTAACATTTACATTTGTGGGATTTCTACCACCGATCACCAAGTGACCTATCATGCATTTCCCCTTCAATATCATAATTCCCCCCCATGCATACACATATAAAGAAGACATCATGCAGGCTTACATATATTTCGATACACATAGAGAGTTCTATGTTTACATACCTGGCATCCATGCCTAACCCATTTAGGGTTCCATTTGACTGTCCATACAGCCTTTTTTCGGCTTTTTAGCCCATAACATATATATATATAAACATACATACAGGTTTAATAGTGTGTTAGAGATCTACACACCTGATTACCGACAGAATGATGCTTTCTATGTCGACGCTATCCTTAGTCGACACAACTGCTATCTGCCTAAGGTGTTATTCAGAATCTGGTCCACAACCAAGTGGCCAATCTCGAACGGCAGATACCGCTCGTTTCTTAAACTTGGGGATTCTCTCCTTTGCCTCATCCATATTTATTCCATCACAAGTCCTTGTCAGAACTACTATCACAATTTATGATCGTTAATCCCCATCATAAAGTTAAGATCATGCATATAATGAACGAATCTAGTAAAAATCTAAGGAAAATCTTCTTACCTTAAAATCCCAAAATTGGAGACTAATCATTTTCGGCTTTTAGATCTAGACACCAAGTTTCCTTCAAATCCCGGAATGCCGCCCAACATAGAACCATTAAACTATTAGCTTTTCGGCTTTTGCCTTTCAAAAACCAACATAGAATGTGAGAGCTTAACAGAAGTCGACACTTACCTTAACACAGGGGATTCGGCTAGCACTAGAGAGAAGATTCGACAATGCCAAAGAAAAAGACTTAAATGCCGGAAGAATAGATCTAACGCACAAATGGGATGAAGAGAGAAAAACTATGGAGATTTCGGCTTGTTAGAGAAATCGGCACAAGAGGAAAAGAACAGAAAAGAGAGTGAAGGGGTGAGGTTTCGGCTTTTGAAGAAATTAAAGAAAAGAAATTGCAGAGGGAGAGGCTAAGAATTTCGGCACAAAGAATGAAGAGGAAATTAGGGTTTAAATGCCAGAATCAATGAGATATCCCCCCTATTTATAGAAATTTCGGCACCTACTGCTTAAAACCGAAAACGCCCTTCCTGATAACTAAAAGTTAAGCTAATGAAAAGGGAAAATTCGGCACCCCTTTTCCATGAAGTAGCCGAATTCTTCACTCCTCTAGGTGATGGAATTTCGGCCATCACCTAGCCTTGTAGATAGCTCCTATCCTTTCTCATTTTTATCTTCTATATTATCAATTATAAAATCCATATAAATTCTCCGATTTTTGAGCCTTGTTGCCGTCCACTTCACCTAACCCTAATGTCGAATTTAGCAACTTAAATTTAAAGATTTGGGCTCCATGAAACTTCAATTTTGGGCCCCTAACTCCTTGTGTGTGGCGTCACCCCTTGCTCCCTTTTAAATGCCGAAAATGGCCTAAAAACATGGGCTCCTTGCAGCCAAAACTTGGGCCTCTTTAACTGTTAGTAACGCCACCCTCTCTCTCCCTTGCAGCGTCATCCATTGTTGGGCCACAAGCCCACGTTGGTGTTTTTAACCTCAATTACCACCCTTTTAACTCTATAATGCCCAATCAGATAATTTAACCAAGGCCTTTGCCTAGTTTTAAGCCCAATTTGGACCCCTATCACTTAGATTAACATTTTAAACATATCCTTACACTAAACGCATAGACCCATTTACTCAGGATGTTACAGTTCTACCCCCTTAATGAAATTTCATCCTCGAAATTACCTGATCAGAAAAGATGGGGGTATTGTTGCCACATTGCTTCCTCGGGTTCCCACGTAGCCTCCTTAGAACCATGATTCCTCCACAACACCTTAACCAGTGGAACTGTTTTCCTTCGCAACACCTTGACATCACGATCTAGAATTTCCATCGGTTCCTATTCAAAGGATAGATCAGGTCTTACCTCGATTTCCTCCACAGTCACAACATGAGACGGATCCGAACGGTAACGTCTTAGCATGGAGACGTGAAATACATCATGAATTTGACTTAACTCCAGAGGTAACTCCAGCTGGTAGGCTACTGGTCCTACTCGCTTCAACACCCGATATGGTCCGATAAATCTGGGACTTAATTTACCCTTTCGACCAAACCTTAATACCTTTTTCCACGGCTACATCTTTAGGAATACTTTATCACCCACTACATACTCTATATCCTTACGCTTTAAATCAGCATAGGACTTTTGTCTGTCCGACGCCTCCTTCAGTCGAACCCGAATCAATTCAACCTTCTCTTCTGTCTCGGTCACCAACTCCGGACCCAAAATCCGATGTTCCCTTAGTTCTGTCCAACAAGTAGGAGTACGACACCTCCGCCCATACAAAGCTTCGTAGGGCGCCATCTGAATACTTGATTGGTAGCTGTTGTTGCAAGCAAACTCTGCTAATGGTAAGAACTCTTCCCAACTACCTCTGAAATCAATGACACATCCTCTCAACATGTCCTCTAAGATCTGAATCACCCGCTCAGACTGTCCATCAGTCTGAGGATGAAACGTTGTACTGAAATCCAACTTCGTTCCCAGCGCTTGATGCAACGCCTTCCAGAATCGTGAGGTGAACCTAGGGTCCCTATCTGATATGATCGAAACTGGCACTCCATGCAACCTCACAACCTCCGCTATGTATAACTTAGCTAACTTCTGCAAGGAATAATCAACACGTATGGGTATAAAGTGTGCAGACTTTGTCAAGCGATCAACAACTACCCAAACTGCATCTTTCTTAGTGGGTGTGAGGGGAAGCCCACTAACAAAGTCCATGGTGATTCTTTCCCACTTCCATTGTGGAATCTTCACTAGCTGCAATAGTCCTGATGGTAACTGATGTTTCGCCTTGACCTGCTGACAGGTCAAACACTTACCCACCAATTCAGTTACTTCTTGCTTCAACCCCTGCCACCAGAACTGATCTCGCAAATCCGAAACATCTCGCAAATCTCGCAAATCCTCGTGCAAAATCCTACGCCTCAACTCCGGATCTTTTGGCATGCGCACTCTCCCTCAGAAACATAACAGTCCTTCCTCATTTATACTGAATTCCGTTGGTCCATCCTTTGAGATTAGCTGCAATTTCTCCTTTAGCAACTCATCGGTCTGTTGCCTCTCCTTCACTTGGCTAATCCAAGAAGGTTTCACTTGAAGTTCAGCTAATAAACTTCCATCCTCATACAAACTAAGGTGAGCAAACATTGCTCTTAAATCGGAGACTACTTTACGACTTAGAGCATCCTCCACTACATTAGCTTTTCTCGGGTGATACTCGATCGAGCAGTCATAATCTTTTAGCAACTCAGTCCACCTTCTCTGCCTTAGATTCAGCTCCTTCTGAGTCAAAAGATACTTTAAGCTCTTATGATCTGTGTAGATGACAGATTTCTCCCCGTACAAATAGTGCCTCCAAATTTTTAAGGCAAACACCACCACCGCCAATTCTAAATCAGGGGTGGGATATTTCAATTCATGCGGTCTTAACTACCGAGATGCATATGCAACCACCTTTCCATCTTGCATCAACACACATCCTAATCCTGCGTGTGACGCATCACAGTAAATTATAAACTCTTTCCCTGCCTCTGGCTGAATCAACACCGGAGCCTCCATCAGGAACCTCTTTAACTTTTCGAAACTCTCTTGTTGCTTATTCGACCAAACAAACGGAACTCCTTTCTGTAGCAACTTAGTCAACGGTGCCGCAACCGAAGAAAATCCTTCACCAAACCTTCGGTAGTACCCAGCTAAACCGAGAAAACTCCTAATCTCAGCCACAGACCTAGGTGGCTTCCAATCCAACACCGCTTCAATCTTTCTAGGGTCAACCCTAATCCCTTCTGCCGACACGACGTGCCCTAGAAATGTAACTTCCCTTAGCCAAAATTCACACTTACTGAATTTGGCATACAACTGCTTCTCCCTTAGAATCTGTAAAACTATTCGCAGATGAGCATCATGCTCCTCCTCCGACTTCGAATAAACCAAGATATCGTCTATAAACACCACGACACACCGGTCTAGGTAGGGTTGAAACACCCGGTTCATCATGTCCATGAACGCTGCTGGCGCGTTGCTCAGTCCAAATGGCATCACCATAAACTCATAATGACCGTAGCGAGTCCTGAAAGCTTTCTTATGAATATCTGCCTCTTTGACCCTAAGCTGATGGTACCCTGACCTCAGATCTATCTTTGAAAAGACTGAGGCCCCCTTCAACTGATCGAACAAGTCATCGATCCTTGGCAACGGGTACTTGTTCTTGATTGTTAGCTTATTCAACTGGCGATAATCTATGCACATACGCATTGATTCATCCTTCTTCTTAACAAATAACACCGGTGCTCCCCAAGGCGACACACTTGGTCGAATAAACCCTCTATCCAACAACTCCTGAATCTGCGTTTTCAATTCCACCAATTCCTTTGACGCCATCCTATACGAAGTAATAGATACCGACGTTGTTCCCGACAGAAGATCGATACCAAAATCCACTTCACGATCTGGGGGTAATCCCGGAAGCTCTTCAGGAAAAACATCAAGAAATTCCTTTACCGTCCTGATGTCCCCAACAGTCAGGTCCTTTGCTTCCAAAGCCCGAACAAACAATAAAACTGCCTCGCATCCTTTCCTCACAATCCTTTCTGCTCTTAGGGCAGTCACTAAATTCGACAAGCAGTTTCCCCTTTCTCCTATCACCAACACTTCATCGCCCTCGGGGGTTTTTAACACCATACGCTTGGCCGCACAATCTAGATTAGCTTGATACTTCACAAGCCAATCCATGCCTAAAATTAAATCAAACTCCCCGAACGGTAATTCTATTAGATCCGTTCAGAAGACTATCCCCTGAACTTCTAGAGGTACTTCACGATAGAGTTTATCCACTACTACGGATTGTCCAAACGGGCTAACACAGTCATGGCCGTAGAGGTAACTTCAAATTCTAACTTTAGAGTTCCAGATACGCTACTAGCTACATACGAATGCGTCGACCCAATGTCAATCAATGCAGTGTAAGGCAAGCCAAAAATTAAAAACGTACCGGTTATGACATCTGGTGCGTCAGCCTCCTCTCGACGTCTAACAGCATAGACCAATCCCGGCTGTCTCGCCTCGGTGTTTCCTGCCCCTTGACCTGGTGCTCCACGACCCTGACCAGCACCATTACCACCTTTGGCTGCACCATTACCCCTAACTCGTATTCGTCGCCAGAGTAGGGTCACAAGGTATTACCGATCAATACACAACATATAACATACATTCTCATACATCATTCAACACAATCACTTTGTCCCTTATAAGGGCCTAGGATGCCTTAAACATTCTTTAGAAGTGGTTTGGGACTAAGCCGATAGTATACGAAAATTTTTGGAAACTTAGAAATATTTCAACCATAGAGGGGTCACACACCCGTGTGAACAAGCCGTGTGCCTCACACGGCTCCAGACACGCCCGTGTCTCAGGTCTTGTGGAAACAAGGCATACATATTGACTTGGGTCACACGGCCAACCACACGCCCGTGTGTCCAGCCAGTTTGCCCTTCAACATGGCCACTCATACCTGTGTGCCAGGCCGTGTGCTAGGCTGTGTCAAACCTGTAGGGTATACTGACTTATACAACATGGCCAAGCCACACACCGGTGTGCTAGGTCGTGTGCCAATTAGGGGGTATACTGACTTATACCACACGGTCGGTCACACGCTCGTGTGTGAGACCGTGTGGAGCATACTAACTTCAACACGAGGGGACAGACGGCCATGTAACATGACTGTGTGTCACACACGACTGAGACACGCGCTCGTGTCTCTGCTCGTGTGGACAAAAATAGGCCATTTGCAAGGCCAATTTGCCACCCCAATTTCAATGTACCTATACAAGGCAAAATGGTACCATTTCATCATACAATTAGGCAACCAAAATCATCAACCAAATGCACAATTCATGCCATTATAATTTCATCAATCCCTGTTCTCAAATCACTACCATTTACTTAGCCAAATACATGCCACAACAACATCAAACAATATAGTTCATTTACCATATTCCACACTTACATACCTTATAAATAACCAACACAACATCTAAATTCATACCTCGTCAAGGCATTTCTAAATTCATACTTCACGAAATTTTCACACATACATGCTATCATGCTGTAAACACGTAAAAAATATTAAAAACATTTCTGACATCGGTTTGGTGGTTCCGAAACCACTGTCTCAATTTGGCTAAAATTGAGTTGTTACAACTCTCCCTCTTAGGGATTTTTGTCCCCGAAAATCTTACCAATGAATAGGTTCGGGTATTGTTTTCTCATAGCATCCTTGGGTTCCCATGTAGCTTCTTCAACCCCGTGTCAACGCCATAATACTTTCACTAATGCGATTATCTTATTTCTCAGCTCTTTGATCTCACGAGTTAAAATTCGAATCGATTCTTTACTGTATGATAAATCTGACTATATCTCAACTTCAGTTGGAGAAATAATGTGCGAAGGGTCTGATCAATACCTTCATAGCATCGATACATGAAACACATTATGTATCTTTTCTAACTCAGATGATAAGGACAACCGATAAGCCACTAGCTCAACTCACTCAGTAATTTCATACGGTCCGATGAATCGCGGACTCAATTTCCTTTTTCGACCAAACCGCAATATCTTTTTCCACGGTGACACTTTATCCCCAATCTGGAACTCAATATCTTTTCATTTCAAGTCTGCGTACGATTTTTTTCGATCCGAAGCTACTTCCAAACTATCGCGAATTACTTTCACTTTTTCTTATGTTTCTCTGATCAGAACAACCCCGTGAATCTTATTCTCACTAAGCTCAATCTAGTACAACGGTGTTCTACATTTACGACCGTATAGATCTTCATACGGTACCATCATTATACTTGATTAGAAGCTATTATTATAAGCAAATTCAATCAGTGGTAGATATTTCTCCTAGCTACCTTCAAACTCAAGAATGCAACAACGCAACATATCCTCAAGTATCTGAATAACTCATTTGGATTGACCATCCGTTTGCAGGTGAAACGCAATGCTAAAATGCAACTTTGAACCCAAAGCTTCTTGCAATTTCTTCCAAAATCGTGAAGTAAATCTTGGATCTCTATCCGAAACAATAGATAGGGGAACACCATGTAATCTCACAATTTTAGAAATACAACTCAGCTAATTTATCAAGCGAGAAATCTGTACGTACCGGAATGAAATGAGCTGATTTTGTCAATCTGTCAACAACAACCCAGATCGCATCTTTCTTTTTCGGAGATAAGGGCAAACCCGATACGAAACCCATTGTTACTCTATCCCACTTCCACTTAGGAATCATAATAGGCTGTAATAAACCTGACGGCACTTGATGCTCAACTTTGACTTGTTGACAAATCAAACATTTTGAAACAAATTCTGAGATATCCTGTTTCAAGTCGTGCCACCAATAAAGCTGTTTCAAATCGTTATACATTTTCGTGCTTCTTGGATGTACTGATAAATAACTACTATGTGCTTCATTTAGAATCTTCCGAATGAGCTCAGAATTTCTTGGTACACATATTCTATCACGAAATATCAAACAATCATCAGGCCCTATTCGAAACTCTGAATCAGAAGTCGACTCACATTGAGCTCGTTTTGCTTGCAATTCATTATCAAATTTTTGAGCCTCACAAATCTGCTGTAGAAATAATGGTCTCACTTTCAACTCGGCTACTATCGAACCATCATCAGACAAAGCTAATTGTATGTTCAAAGCACGTAAAGCAAATAATGACTTTCGGCTTAAAGCATCAGCAACTACTTTCGCTTTCCCCGGATGATAATTACTCATTAATTCATAGTCTTTTAGCAATTCTAGCCATCTCCACTATCGTAAATTCAAATCTTTTTAAGTCATCAAATATTTCAAGCTTTTGTGATCGGTATAAATATGGCATTTCTCACCAAACAAGTAATGACGCCAAATTTTCAATGTGAACACTATCGCAGCTGACTCTCGATCGTGCGTCGGATAATTCTTTTCGTGCAGCTTCAACTATCTCAAGGCATAAGCTACAACTTTGCCTTCCTACATCAAATCACAACCCAGACCATTTAACGATGCATCACTAAAAACTACAAATTTTTAACCCGACTCAGGCTGAACTAACAATGGTGCCTCTGTCAATAATGCTTTCAACTACTCGAAGCTCTGCTGAAACTTTTCTGACCACTCAAATTTAACATCTTTTTGAAGCAATAGTGTCATTGGAGTCGCAATCATCGAAAAGCCTTTCACAAATAGTCTATAATAGCCGGCTAGTCCCAGAAAACTACAGACGTTGGATACATTTCTCGAAGGCTTCTAATCTATAATCGCAAAAATTTTGCTCGGGTCAACTCGGATACCCTCGACTGAAACTATATGTCCCAGAAAACCAACCTCTCATAACCAAAACTCACATTTTCTGAACTTTGCAAACAACTGTTTATCTGTCAAAGTTTGTAATATGATTCTCAAATGCTCAGCATGCTCAAATTCAACATGAGAGTAAATCAAAATGTCATCAATAAACACAACTACGAATTGGTCTAAGTACGGCCTGAAAGTTCAGTTCATCATGTCCATAAAAACAGCAGGTGCATTTGTTAGTCCAAAAGGCATAATAAGAAATTCGTGGTGTCTGTACCTTGTTCTAAATGCAGTCTTTGGCACATCTGAGTCTTTAATTCACAAATGGTAATAACCTAATCTCAAATCAATTTTTGAAAACATTGTTGCCCCTTTTAACTGATCAAACAAATCATCTATTCGTGGCAAAGAGTATTTATTCTTGATTGTCACTTTGTTGAGCTGTCGATAGTCTATACGCATTCTCATCGTGCCATCTTTCTTTTTCACAAATAACACCGTGCACCCCAATAAGAGAAACTTGTTGTAACATCCTGAATTAATGGGCTTGTGCGTTTAGTGTGGGGATATGTTTAATGTGTTAATTTAAACGTTAGAGGTCCAAATTGGGCTCAGGCTTAGGCTGAGGCTTTGGTTAAATTCTCTGTTTGGACACTATAGGGTTTAAAAGGGTGGTACCTGTGTTTAAAAATACCAAAGTGGGCTTGTGGCCCAGTGTTGGCTGGCGCTGCAAAGGAGTTAGAGGGTGGCATCACTAGTAGATGGAGAGGGCCCAAGTGTTGGCCGCATGGAGCCCATGTATTTGGGCCAATTTCGGCAATTAAAGGGGAGCTAGTTGGGACGGCAATGGGGCTAGGAAATAGGAGGATTGAATGACATGAATAATGGGGATAATGAGCTGATAAAGGAAGGAAGAGGTGGTGTTATCTAGGTTTCTTCTAAAGGTATGAATAGATTAAGATACAGGAGAAAAGATAGGAGCTATCTGCTGAGTGCAGTGTTGGCCGAAATTCCATCACCTAGAGGAGGAAAGAAATTGGTTTCTGATATGGCTAAGGGGTGCCGAAATTTCCGTTCCTAATTAACTAGTTTTAATTGTCAAAAAGAGGGCAATTCTGGCTTTTGGATAGTAGGAGTGCCGAAACTTTAAATAGTCAGGGGAAGGTTCTTTTCTTTATTTTCAACATTTAGGGTTTCCATCTTTTCTTTCTCTTCTTCTCTGAGTAAAACCTGAAAACTCCATTGTTCTTTTCTCTTCTTTCTTCTAAAAGCCAAAACCTCATAATCCTTTCTCTATATTTCTTTTGATACTTGCTTAGGCCGAACCCACCCCTAGTCTACTGAAATTCTCTTTTCTTCTTCCTACCGATTTCTTCATTAAAAGTCGAATCACCATAGACTTCTTTGAACCATCTTCACTTCCTGATTTTCGGAAAAAGCTGAAATCTCCTAAGAGTAGCCGAATTTTCTCTATTGAGGTAAGTGTCGACTTTTGCTATTCCTTAAGATCTCTTCCGGTTTTTTTAGAAGACAAGGCCAAATGGCCACTTGGTTTGTTAAGGCTGTCGATTGGGGCTAATACTTTCTCTCTTTTTGCGTTTTGGGCGGTATTCTGAGATTTGAAGGAAACCTGAACGTTTAGATCTAAAAGTCGAAAGTCGCTAGTCTCTAATTTCGGGATTTCAACGTAAGGGGTTTCTTTAGATTTCTGATAGATTCGCTATCATACCTGTGATCTTCACCATAGGTTATGGTTTAACAACCCTATTTCGTTATAGTAGTTCTGACAAGGACTTTTGATGGAATCGAATATGGATCAGGCAAAGGAGAGGATTGGGTCCATAAACCCAATCCCTAAGTTTAAGAAACGAGCGGTGTCTGCTGTTCAAGATTGGCCACCGGGTTGTGGACCAGCTTCTGAACAACACCTTAGGCAAATAGCGGTTGTATCGGCTACGGATAGCGTCGACATAGGTAGTATCATCTTGCCGGTAATCAGGTGTGAAGATCTCTAACACACTAGTTAACTGTAATAAATATATATGTTATGGGCTAAAAAGCTGGAAAGAGGCTGTGTAGACAGTCGAATAAAACCCTAAAAGGGTTAGGCAAAGGATGCCAAGTACGTAATCATAGAAATCTCTATGTGTATCGAAATATATGAAAGCCTGTTTTCTTTAAGATGGTATGACGTTTTTCCTTTTTCATGTGTGTATGCATGGGGTGGGATTATGATAATGAAGGGGAAGTGCATGATAGGTCATTTGGTGATCGGTGGTTAAACCACAAAATCTAATGTTAGGTCACATAGTGATCGGTGGCAATGCCACGTTTAATGATTCCTAATTATTAGGAATAGGCAGTACGGCTGTCGTTATGGTGTGTAGCGGATGGAGGGTCGATTGTAGAAATTCCCGAGGTGTGATGGTTGGTACGGGTTGGTGTGTAGAGGATGGAATTCTAGGATGGGTTGGGCTAATCATCATTTATTAATTAGCATATAATTATGATTGTTGCCTTTATGTATGGGCCAGGGCTCATAATGTGTTTGTGGGCCTCAGGTCATTGTGTTCGGGATTTATACACTGAGTCTTGGTGACTCACTCTTTTTTTTTCCTACTCTTTTAGATGAGCAGTAGATCGTGGACATGGGAGCCAAGGCAGACTCGAGGGGCCGTCAGGTTTTTATCATTATAGATTATTTTGGATTTTCTTTAAGTTTTTAATTTTGGGAATATTTATGTAATAAGGCCCCATAGTTTATATTCAACTAAGTAGTTTTTAATATTCGCAACTTAGGAAATTATGTCAAAGGTTTAATTATTTAAAATAATAATAATACAAGTTTTTTTTTTCAAATGTCACTTATTTATTAATTATTGGCTAATTAATTTAAGATTTCCAAAACCGATAAGGAACTATGTTTTCAACTTCAAACCCTTAGCATGCCAGATCTAGTCGACACGTATGGGCCGGGTTTGGGGTGTTACACTTATTCTAGCAAAACCTCTATCTGTCAACTCTTACAACGAGCTTTCAATTCTTTTAACTTTGTCGGAGTCATTCTGTACGGAGCTATCGATATCGGCGTTGTTCCCGGTACTAATTCAATACCAAACTCAACCTCTCTAATAGGTGGAAAACCCGGTAACTCTTCGAGAAATACATCTGGATACTCGCACACAACTGGTACTGATTCAATCTTTGATTCTGACACTTTTGTATCAAGCACATATGCAAGATATGCGTTGCATCCCTTTTTCACAAATTTCTAAACTAACATCGACGAAATTACAGCTGGTAGACCCTTCAAATCATTTGATTCAATTCGGATAGTTTCATTATTCTGACATTTCAACTCAATGGTCTTTCGTCTACAATTTACTACTGCATCATGAAATGTCAACCAATCCATACCTAGAATAACATCAAACTCATCAAACGGCAACAACATCAAATTAGCCATAAAATGGTAACCCCGAGTCATTAACGGACAATTCTTGCAAACTTTGTCAACCAGGACATATTTGCCTAAGGGGTTCGACAATTTTATACCAAACTCAGTAGACTCTACAGGCAAAGTCTTACTAGATACTAATTTGATACATATATAAGAATGAGTTGATCCTAGATCTATCAATGTAATCACATTAGTATCATAGAGAGTGAAAGTACCGGTGATAACATCTGGAGATGATGCTTCTTCGTGAGTGCAAATAGCGCAGGCTTTAGCAGGTACTCTGGCCTCATATCTCACAGCTGAATCCTTTGTCGCTCCTCTACTACCACTTACATTTTCAGCAATTCTAGGTGGTCTACCTCTATTCGACGTGTTACTTGGTCTCACATTCTGAATTTTCGGATAGAGATCTGAGGTTCACATCACGATTTTGGAAAAAGTTGCAAGAAACATTGGGGACGAAACTGAATTTTAGTACTGCTTTCCACCGCAAACCGATGGTCAGTTGGAAAGAGTAATTCAGATTCTTGAAGATATGTTGTGGTGTTGTGTTCTTGAGTTTCAAGGCAGTTGGGAAATGTACTTACCGTTGGTAGAGCTTGCCTACGACCATAATTATCAGGCGAGTTTGAAAATGGCGCCTTATAAGGCTTTGTATGGGCGTAAGTGCCGAACACCCTTGTATTGGACCGAACTCAGAGAAAATCAGATTCACAGGGTTGACTTAGTCAAAGAGACCGAAGAGAAAGTAAATGTAATTCGTGACTGATTGAAGGCAGCTCCAGATAGACAGAAATCCTACGCAGATTTGAAACAGAAAGAAGTTGAGTTTCAAGTCGGTGATAAGGAGTTTTTGAAAGTATCCCCGTGGTGGAAAGTACTTAGATTTGGTGGGAAAGGCAAATTATGTCCACGTTTTATTGGGCCATATAAGGTGACTGAAAGAATTGGACTGGTAGCATACCGATTAGCTTTACCGTCTGAGTTAGAGAAGATCCATGATGTTTTCCATGTGTATATGTTGCATCGTTACCGTTCTGACCCTTCACACATTATTTCACCGGCAAAGGTTGAAATTGGACCGGATATAACCTATGGTGAAGAGCCGGTTAAGATTATAGATCGGGAGGTCAAGAAATTGAGGAATAAGAGTATAGCACTTGTAAAGTATTATGGCATAGACATGGGGTCGAGGAAGCCACATGGAAACCCGAGGAGACTATAAGAGACCATTACCCAAACCTTTTTAACGGTAAGATTTTCGGGGATGAAAATCCCTAAGGGGGAGAATTGTAATACCCTGATTTTAGGCCTAGTCACAATAGTGGTTTTGAGACCACAAATTTGAGGTCGAAGAAATTATTTTAATATTATTTCAATATTCATGGCATGATTATATTAGTGTTTGAAAATTTTGGTAAATTAATTTTAGCTGTTTCATGCTTAATTTTGAAAAAGGACTAAATCGCATAAAGTGCAAAAGTTTTGTCCTACAAGCTAAAGGTGTTAAATAGCTATGGAACACTAAAGTAGAGGTCCTTATTGAGTAAATAGACCAATGAAATTATGGTGGGTGGACATGAATTTTTAATTCATGAAATTGATCAAAGTTTGGTGGCATTATGTGACTTAATTGATAAAATAATCATAAAATAAAAAGAAGCTTCATCCTTTTCATTCTTTCTCCTCTCCACCGAAAATATCAACAAAAATGGGGTTTTTTACAGCTTAAAGTTTCAACCAAACTTCCCTCTTGCAAGTAAGTGTTTTTTATAGTCATTCTTGATGATTTTTGTATTTTTGTGACCCTTGTAGCTTAAGGTAACTAATGGAGGGACTATTTTGCAAAATGGTTGAGAGTCTAGGGTTTTACCGTGTGAGTATTCATGTTGTTTGCTTAAAATTTATGGAAGAAAATGAATCTTGGTTGTTAAATAAACAACTTTTGTGAAAGGGGTTTTCATGAAAACACCTAAAAGGACAATTTTGTGAAGTTTATAAAATAGGTGGTAAATGTGTGAAATAATAGAAATTGTGAGCTGCTACAAGTATAAATTAGATTCGGCTAGGCTTTTTAAAGGAGGAAATTTGATTAAAATCGTTTTACAAGCCTAAGGCAAAATAGTAATTATGTGAAAGTCTAAGGGCAAACGGTAATTCTGCCAAAAGTAGGAATTTTGGAATGCCTTGATTAATGTGGTGATTAAATAAGTAAATTTTGTCATTATAGATCAAGAAAAATGAAATTCGGACCTAGAGCGGGGGAAGACCAAGCTATTGGACTAAATCGAATTAGTCGCCCATATTTTGTATACCGAGGTAAGTTGTACGTAAATAATACAATTTAGTGCTATTATGTATTGAACAGTTAATATGGCATAAAGTGTATGATTATTATTGTGAATATGCATGATGAGAATCGATGTAGTAAAAACTCCTGGTTTAACCTTAGGAATAGATTGGATATCTATGCCATTACATTTGGGAGATATGTGTGCTAGTGTAAGACCATGTTTGGGACATGGAATCGGCCACATTATGAGAGCCAATGTAAGACCATGTCTGGGACATGGCATCGGCATTGAGACGAGAGCTAGTGTAAGACCATGTCTGGGACATGGCATCGACATTTTACACTCTTGTATGAGGCTTATCGGATATCCCTTAGTATTCTAAATGGTTCCACGGGTTATTTAAAGTTTATGATAAAGATATGAAAGGATATAACCATGTTGTGAGTGGTACAAGTTCTTACTCGAAACTCATGAGATATGAGCTTAGTTATGATGTCTTAATGGTAAAAATGAAATTGAGTAAGTTCTATCTACGAGAATGAATTCGGGACGATCTTGTAATCTTTGGCTTATACTTGTGATGTGTAAATATGTAATGAATCTACCATTGTTAAATCAAGAATGTTGCGCTGGGTTATAATATGCTATGTGTTTAAAGATGCATGGTTGATGTTGTTACTTATTTACATGCAACTTACTAAGAGTTTATGCTTACTCCCTTTCTTTTCCATTTTCTTATAGTATCGCCAAGCTAGCTCGAGGATCAAAGGACGTCGTAGGCTCGATCACACTAACAATCTAAA
Organism: Gossypium australe; assembly: GCA_005393395.2. NCBI lineage: Eukaryota > Viridiplantae > Streptophyta > Magnoliopsida > Malvales > Malvaceae > Gossypium > Gossypium australe. Next base: position 91,560,588 of record CM016616.1, read on the forward strand.
CATTTGGTATAGTATTTTGAGTATGGCATGTATAGGGACTTGGCCTTTTGTCAAGTGTCATATTGTTTTGGCCAAATGTGTTGACTTGTCTTGAAGATTGATTCATTTTGTATAAGGCCATGGATGATGGCTAATAGTTGTTATTGATATATGTAAATGATGATGTTTTTCATGAATGTACAATTTGCATGAATGAGTAAGTCGCATGATTGGATTGATAAAGTATGTGATAAGTTGTGCATGCGAATAAAGTGTAGTGGCCTTGATGTGTGTATGTCTTGGTTGTGGCTTATGTTGGTGCAAGTAAGGGTGGCAAAAGGGCTTGGTAAATAACCTTGTTTTTTGTCCACACAAGTAGACACATGGGCATGTGTCTAGGCCGTGTGTGACACATGGTCTGCCCCATGGGCGTGTAGTCCGGCCGTTTGTCCCTTGCACCTTAATTTGGTAAAACAGAATGCCCAGTAGTAACCATACGAGCCGAGACACGGCCGTGTGTCTCAACCGTGTGGAAGACACAGAAATAGGACATGGGCATGTGCCTAGGCCATGTGCAGTCTGCACCTTGAATGTGAAATTTAGAATTTCCACACAGCCTTGCACATGGGCGTGTGCCTTGGTCGTGTGACCCTAAAATGTTACTGACGTCAGAAACAGAAAGTCAAGGTTTTTGCACACAGGCTGAGACACATGTATGTCATGGCCGTGTGGGGGACGCAGGCCATGGACACGAGCGTGTGCCAGGCCGTGTAAAAACCCTTGTAGGTTCGAATTGAAAAATAAATCGACACGGGCAAGGGACACGGGCGTGTCCCTATATGCGGAGGTCGTGTGACTTACACAGTCCTTCAACATGGCCATGTTATTAGGTCACACGGGCGTGTCGCCCTTCCACACGGGCGTGTGCCCCTGTTTTTAGTGACATTTTCCAAAGTTTTTCTAAAGAACTCAGTTTGGTCCTAAACCATTTCTAAAGTGTGTTTTGGGCCTCTTAGGCTCATATTAAGGATTTTATGACAAACATTGAAAAGTTTTAAATTTGAAAGAAATTTCATAACCCGGAAGTGTTTCTATGCATGTTATTAAGTTAGGTAATGCCTCGTACCTTGTTCTGACGTAAGATACGGGTAAGGGGTGTTACAATTGTAACACCCCTTACCAGTATTCAACGCCGGAATAGGGTACGAGGCATTACCAAAACACATACACTTGTAAACGTACATACAAAATGAACTGCTAAATATTAAAGGCCAACATTTTAAGCCAAACCAATTATAACATATACAAATGACTAAGTCCCCTATACATGCCATAAACTTAAGAGGTTTGTATTCACTTTTACCCCCACGATGATAGCTTGATAGTGTGATTACATCTCCGGCGATCTCCAACTCGAGTTAGCATACAACCCTATAAGATATAGGAAATAAAGGGAAGTAAGCTACAAAGCTTAGTAAGTAAGTATGTAAATAATAAGTGATTTATTAACGGGCTTTATTAAATCTTCACAATATGTTCTCAAGATAATACAATCATAATTGCACATAGTTCCACTTTTTGTTCATGTTCATCTCAAGCTGTCTACTCGAGTCACAGTCACTAAATTATTTATATCTTGAGCTACGGGACTTTGAATTAAGATCCGATAATTTTCCCTAAAACTAGACTCAAATATATTATTACCATAAAATTTTCAGAATTTTTGATTTAGCCAATTAGTACATTTTATTCTTCAAAGTCTCCCCTATTCTGCTGTCCAACAGTTCCAACCATTCTTTGCTAACATTTAAGTATCTTTTCATACAGAATTCAAATAATGTTATAGTTTGTTTCTTATAAAAATAAACTCAATAAGGAATCTAACCATAAAAATTATGTCCCAAAATTATTTTTTTACAATTTTCAATGATTTTTCCAAGTCAGAATAGGGGATCTCGAAATCACTCTGAACCAGTCTCACAAAAATGTAAATATCTCAGAATATACAAATCCTTTGCTTTCTATGTTTCTTTTATATGAAAATAGACTCAACAATATTTAAATCAATATCTCATCCAACAAATAATTCAATTTCTACTATTTAAGGTGATTTTTCACAATCACATAACTGCTGTTGTTTCAATCTATTTTACTGAAAATTTTACTCTCCCATATTTTCTTTATATTACTTCCATATATGCACACATAACACCAAGCATGTTCAATACTAGCCATACAAATGAATAATCATCACCAATATTTACGAGTACTCATAATGGCACTCACACCATATCAGCCTTACCACAATTTCAATCACGTATCACATATCAAACACATTATGCACATAGTCACATAGTCACATGCACCCTTGCTCACACGTACATTTGCCACATTTCTCAATTGATCACATTCACTCTTGCACTTATTCATAACATGATCGTACCAATCACCATTAGTAATTTATCTCGTTGAACCCCTTCGAAAAACACCCGATACTTGGTGGTCTCAGCACATAGCTCCACCTACACATAACTCGGCTTTCTTGTACACATGGTGAAGGTCTCTTATCACCCATGTGACCTAGCCATTCCATCTCGTAGCTGTCTTATCTACATGGTGTCCAACAGTAGGAACCACTCATGTGACCTAGCTACTCATAACCCGTAACTTTCTTGTACACATGGTATACACACAGTATTACACATGTGACCTAGTTACATATGAAATTATTATCCCGTAGCTTTCTTGCACACATGGTGAAAGTCCCTTATCATCCATGTGGCCTAGCTACGTATCAAATTTTGCCATCTCGTAGCTTTCTTGTGCACACAGTGAAGGTCCCTTATCACTCGTGCGACCTAGCTACATATTGTCCGTATCTCTCGGTTTTCTGAAGGTTCATTTTTCGGGGTCTAAAACATCACATTTCACTTATTTAATTAATGTACTACTCAAAATAGTCCCTAACTCAAAATTTTTCAAAATTACAAGTTTGCCCCTAAACTTTTACATATTTAAACTTTTGCCCCAATACTCAAAAATTAAACTTCAGCCCTTATTCTTATGTTTTATAACATGCTGATCATTTTTCCCTTCTATGGAAACATCAAATTCTTACTCTAACATACACTTATGGACATTAGGTATTTTTACCGATTATGTCGTTTTACTCGTTTTCACTTAAAATCGCTTAGTAAAAGTTGTTTAACATAATTTCAAGCTTCATATTCTACCATAAAACATAAAAATACACACTTCTCACCTATGGGTAATTTTCCAAAGATGAACCCTAGCATGAATTATTGGTAGCATAAGCTAAATCGAGCTACCGGGACTCCAAAACTGTAAATAACTTGAAAAACGGGGCTAGAACGGACTTACCATGAGCTTGGAAAGTTAAGAAAACCCTAGCCATGTCTTCCCTTGGTAAATTTAGTCCATATGAAGAAGCTGGACAAATTTGGCATTTTAATTTTGTTTTTAATTCATTTAATTTACAAAAGGACTAAAATGCCCTTACAAAAAATATCTTATCTAACATTTACCATATCCATTTTTGTCCAACAATTTAACCAATGGGCTAATTACCATTTAAGAACCTATACTTTAAAATTTCATAGCAATTTGACACCTCTAACTTCTAGAACTCAAGTTTTGCACTTTTTACAATTTAGTCCTTTTGACTAAATTGAGTGGCCAAACGTCAAAATTTTTGAACGAAATTTTCACGAAATCGTTCTGTGAAATTGTAGACCATAAAAATATAATAAAAATAATTTTTTTTACGTTGGATTTGTGGTCCCCAAACCACTGTTCCGACTAGGCCCTAATTCGGGATGTTACAACAATGATAGAATTATTGTGTGAAAGTTTCGTAAAGAAATTTACTGCTTGAATACTTAATTCAGCAAAAAGGACTAAATCGCATAAAATTTAAAATGCTTGTTCTATTAGTTAAAGGTGTCAATTAGCTTTGACTTTTAAATATGATGGCCTTAAATGGTAATTAAACCATTTCATTTATGAGTGGACTTTTATGGACACATTTTATGTGCTTTTAATGGTTATATGTTAAGGTTATACTTGTAATTTAGTAATTTATCATAAAATAAATAATACAAAGGTAATTAAAAGTTTCCCATTATCATCTTATAACCGAAAATTAGATGAAGAAGAAGATAAAATAGGGTTCTTCATTCTGCAATGATAAATTCTTCAATTAGTTATGTATTTTGACTCGATTTTTAATGATTTCTACGTTTTTGAGATCGTTGCTTCCTATTCTAACTAGCCCATATCTTAGATTTTGAAATTTTTAAAGACTTATCATGTTGCCATTGTTTAATGCTTGAGTAATTTGATAGTTTATGATGGATTTTGAATAATTGTTGTTAGTAAAACTAGTTTTGTAAAGTGATTTTTGACAAAAATGTCAAAAAGGGATTAAATTGAGAAAATGTAAAATTATGTGGGTAAAAGTGTGAATAATGAAAGATATGGGTTCCTAAGAGTCCCTATGAAATTCGGCTAGCATGTAATTGTACTAAATTGCATAAATTTGCAATTTTATGTGAAAAGGACTAAATTATAAAAATGTGAAAGTTTAGGGGAAAATGTGTAAAATAGCCCTAATGGGTGTTTTGGACTAAATTGCATAAATATTTGATTAAATAAGTTGATTTTGATAATATACAGATCACGATAAACTGAGATCGGGTTTAGATCGGGGAAAAGGAAAAGTGGACGAATAGTCGATAGTTTCCATCTGAGCAACTTGAGGTAAGTTTGTACAATTAGATTCGAACTTTTAAATACTTGAATTTATTTGAAATGTATGTATATAGTTAAGAAAATGCTATACTTGGAATACGAATGCCTATTTGATCTAGACTGTTGGTTACCAAGCCCCGTTTGAACCGTATGAATTCGTAAGATACGAATGACATGTCAATAGGGTTACCATTTTGGTTGAGCTCTTGTATTTGTTGTGGACTCACCACAGCTCGTATGAGCTTACCGATATATCATGTAACGCCCTGAATTTGGACCTAGTAGATTTGGGCCTATTCGGTTGTAACGCCCAAAAAATCCCGAAACTTTAAATTTTTGTGCAATGAGGTTGGTATGTATGAGTAGCACTTAGAATATTAATTTTAAGGTATTATCAGGATTCTTTCAAGTCTTAGAGATAGGGATGACCATAGGGAAAAATTTATTTTTTCTTGCTTTAGTGGACCCTAGTCCCAGGCATTAGGCCTCTTAAGCAGATTAAGGGGAAAATAGGACACAAATGGGCTTGTGGTCCAGTGGCAAGGTGGCGTCACTAGGGGAGCTACAAGGTGGCGTGAAGAGGTCCAAGGTTTGAGTAGTGGTAAGGTGTTTTTGGAGGGTTTATTTTGCTTAGTGGACGACCAGAGTTGTGTGGAATTTGGACTCATTTTTTGAATTGTTTGAATTGGTCTTGTGAGCTGATAAATGAGGGAATTTCGGATGAGATAAGGGAGATATCATGGAGGAAAATTAGGAGATGAGAGGTGGGAAGAGTTGGTGCCGAATTGGATTGTGGGGGAAGGTAGGATTCGGCTATTGGCTATAAAAGGAGGTGCTGAATTCCTTTGAGAGGTTCCTTGGGTTCCATTACATTTCTTTTTCTCCCCCTTAGCTGAATTCTTCCATTTGCCGAAAAAAACTCATCATTCCTTTGCCGAAATTTTGGTTTTCTCTCTAGCCGAATTCCCCATACCTTCTCTTCTTAACTTCCTTCCCTTGTTCACCTTTAGTTCTAGCCGATCACTTCTCCTCTTCTTCTCCCTATTGGTGCTGAATTGTCTCGTCACCATACTAATCTCAAAAGCCGAATTTAGGCCGCAGGATCGAAAGTAGATTTGGTAAGTGTACGGTTAACCTCTCTTGTACGATTTGTTAAAAGCCGAAAGGCTATCTAACTGACCTGTCATTAACTCTGTGGTAACAAGGATAAGGTTCAAAGATCGCAAACATGGTAGGACCATTAGCAAGGGTAAGTGTACTCGTCTCAGTTATGGATTAATGGATGGCCGAATGTAGGTATGGCTTATAGGGGTGACTTATGTGAAAAATGAGTCACTCGATTTTGATGATATATGTTTGGGTGCAGATCTAGGGATATTCGCGAATAGTAGCTAAAGAAGGGCCACTAGAACGTGTGGCACACGGTAAGGTTACAATGAGGTTTCAGTTTTTGATAAAGTTTGTATTAAGCCAAGATTAATCATTAAGTGGTGACTATTGTAGGTTCGTGATTAAGAGGTTTACAGCACGCGTTGTAACCAGGTGTGTACAAACACTATGCACACACGAAATCGGCAATACTGAAAAGCCCAAAAGCCGAAAGTGGCTAAATAGGTCCGGTGGGCCCTGAGGCTAAGTTTAATGAAATGGATTAATTTGATTATATGAATTGGGTTAGGCATGCATGTTACATGATCCGAATTTGTTTTGGGCCTAATGGGTATATGACTGAGATTTGGGCCTAGTCGGCCATAAAAGCGGGATGCGGCCATTATGGGTTATATAAACGTGAAATGGGTTGATGGGCTTTATGGGGACGTAGAATAGTATGCTAGGGTTTTATGGACTTTAGGCTTAGTATTGAACAACTCTTAAACTGCATAAGACTTTCTAATAATTAAACATGTCCGTGAACAAGTTGCTGGGTTAGAGTGTGGCAACGGACATATGCATGTCTAGGATTGATCTAGGGAGAGCTTGGTACTTAAGCGGCCCTAGCGTCCCACCTCCTCTTCTTTGGAATCCTACCTGGTGCATAGTGTCTGTTCACTTTAGCCGCCAGGACTTCTTATTGGACCAAAGTTCATAACTAAAACCCGAGACGGACCAAATACCCCTAGATTTGTAAAATTACTAAAATACCCCTAATTTGAAAATAACCAAAATACCCTTAGTTTGAAAATTACCAAAACATCTTTAGATTTGCAAAATCACTAAAATAGCCCTGAATTGTGAAATTACTAGAACACCCTTGGTTTGCATAATTACCCAAACCAAGTGGGTTTGAATTTTGTTTTTTTTAAATTGGTATTCTAATTTGTTTAAGTTACAATTTAGTCCTGAAAATTGATTAGTCTAATTAGGGCCCTCGATGATAAGGAAACTTGGTAATAATTTAGGATTACTCTTGTACTAGGTAAAATTTTATAGAAACACAATTAATTTGTAACTCGGGGTAGGTTCTGATAGTTTGTATTTGTTACAATTTAGTCCATAATAGTAAAACTTGAATTAGATATAGCAAATGAACTAAATTTAAGCTGAAATTTTTAGGCTTGCATAATTTTGACTAAAACAAGGTTGGTAAACATTTAGATATAAAATTGGGTTAATTTTACCATAGGTGGTAAAATGACGAAAACGCCCTTGGCTTAAATTATATAGAAGAAGTTTAAAATTTGCTCATAATTTGCTTCTGCATTAATAAATAACTAATAATTAGATAAGATTGAGGTGTTATAAGGTCAAGTGTGTCTTGGGTGGTCGTTAGTCGTAAAGTCACTAAGGAGACTAATGTAATGCTTTGAATTCGGGTCGATCCGTCCTGATCAGGTTTGGGGTGTCACAGCGGGGAACCTAACGATGTGGTTGAGTTTGTGTAGGGAGACAATAATGGCCCAACCTCGAGGAAAACATCATTTAGAATAGGTGTCGCAACATAATCCCAGAGAAGTCGCAACACCAAACCTTTCACCTTCAGGACGCTAAACTTCAACGAAAAGTCAACATGGAAGCTTATTGTCGTGAGAGTCGCGATACAGAGGGATGAATGTCGCAACACCAAGCCAACATTGCGATCCCAAGTCTTCGAAGTCGTGATAACCCTGAAGGTGTTGAAGTGAAGAAATTGAGGCCAAACCTAGTGATGTTGCAACACTGAGATCCCCATGATAACCAAGTTAGCTACTGTTTTCGGTGTCGTCACACCATTGCCCTGGGGGAGAAAAATTGCAAGGGCAATTTTGTGCCCAAACAAGTTTTAAGTCTTTTTTTCATTTAAGGGCATAATGGTCAATGTTAGGTTAAAGGTTAGTAGACTATAAATATTATTTTATAATATTTGGAAGAAAGATTTTGTTTGTTGAACATTTCTTCTTTACTTTTCATATTTCTTAGTTTATGTTTTTATTTATTTTTCTTTTCTTTTCTCTTCTTCTTCTTTTTTTTTTTGTTTTTGTTGTAGTATTTTTGTTTCTTCCTTTTTGCTGGAACATTATGGATGGAGATGTATTAAGCACTAGTTCTTCATCGGATGTTTATCTATTAATGAGCATTTTCTAAACCCTTATCTTTTATATTTTATGCCGACCATGTGTTTGTTAAAATGCTTGTACGAAATTTAAGTTCAATAATGATGAATGGTTTTATTAGTTGATTGATGAATGGGTTGTTTAGCTAAGTTGTTATCTATGCCTTAATTTGTTGTTTGCTGAAGTATATTAAATTGCATATTACGCTAGAATTGATGCCTTTAGTGGAAGATTTAGATAGACGAGATCAAAAAGAGACTCTATCATGTAGGATTTTGATACACTTGTATCAAATAGTAAGGCCGAGAGGAGATCTATATGCCTAAGAGAGATTGAAAGGAGAGCTTAGGTGGTATCTTTTAGTTTAGGATGAGACCAAGAGGAGATTCCTAGTTAGAAGTAGCAAATAATATAATCATCATAGGTTTATTAACCTAGTTAGTAATCCATTACTCATTCAACCATCATTTCAATCCATTTGCATTATTTTTAATAAAAAGGAAGAAAGTTAGTTTAGTCTTTTTATTAATGTAACACCCCTTACCCGTATTCAATGCAGAAATAGGGTACGAGGCATTACCGGAGATAAACACAAGCAAACATACATTTCTGAGTCATAAATTTCCATTCAAATTAAAACTTTTCCTACACATTCATATCGTCCCTAAAACGAGCCTACGAGGCTCAATACATGCTTTGGAAGTGGTTCGGGACTAAACCGAGAACCTTAGAAAATTTTACAAAAGCAAATTTTTCACGTTACAGGGCTCACATGCCCGTGTGGTCCAAGGGACACGCCCGTGTGACCCTTAGACACCCTCGTGTTACAGCCCGTGTTCAAAATAGGGTGCTCTCTGACTTGTACCGCACAGCTGAGACACGTCCGTGTGCTCAATTTTGGACATTCTATTTTCCAACAATTAAGGTGTAGAGGACACACGGCCGAAACACATGCCCGTGGGGCAAGCCGTGTGTCACACATGGCCTAGACACACGCCTGTGTGGACAACAATAAGGCTATTTACCAATCCATTTTGCCACCCTTCCTTGTACATACATACACAACATCATATAGCACCCATCCAAGCATATTACTTACAACCAAATCAGCCACAATCAAGACATCAACACATCATTCACATGCTACCATCTATCATACACAAACATCACATGCTTATCAACTCAAATCATGTAAATTCCCACATCTATGAAAGGCATCATAATATAAATTGCTCATACTAATTGTAGCCAATTTTCAATAGCCTTATACAAAATGAACTTTCAACCAATATAAGCCAACACATTTGGCCAAATCAATTATGACACATAACAAACTGACCAAGTCCCCTATACATGCCATAACTCAAAATGTAGAATTCATTGGTACCAAAATAATAGTTGATAGTGTGAATGGATCTCCGACGATCTCCAATCCCGAGCTAGCTTGGTGACACTATAAGACAAGGGAAAGAAAAGGGAGTAAGCTATATAGCTTAGTAAGTTCATATACAAATAATGAACAACATTAACCATACAATTGCCATATAAGTAATATATGTATATCAACCTAAATGTTATTAAAACCTCATGAACATAACATACTAAATCACATACTTACCAATAGTTCATCATATACCGAATTCATTTCCTTTGAGTTTTCTTCGTACATACATGTACCAACTCGTAACATAATCATATACTTTCCCACCTTTGACATACCCATTGAACCACTTGGAATACTATCGAATACACGGAAACTTTACACATAAGTGCCACATATGTAGCCAATGCTACCAAAAAACTCATAACATATATAAGCTCACTCTCGAGCTATCCTCGGGCCTGCTCACACAAGCTGTCAGTCGAGACGTAGCTACGTGGTGCTGCTCACACAAGCTGTCAGGTATCCACAACATATGCAGGTATACCCAGCCACCGATAGGACGTACAGGACCAGCAATCGGGACACAAATCACATAACTCCATAGGCTCGTAGTAACATGTCACTTGAATCCTAATCTATTCCTAAGGTTCAACCAGGATTTCTCTCTTGCCGGAACTTCGTCGAATATACTCATAAAATCAATTATACATTTCATGCAATATCAAAATATTAAAATACAAATATAACATTGCATTATTTACATACGCACTTACCTCGGAACAAAAATAGTGAAAATGGACCTAATCGTCAAACACTTTGTTTTTCCTCCGATCTAGGTCCAAACTTCATTTTTCTTGATCTATAATAGCAAATTCAGCTCATTTAATACTCACATTATTCAATTCAGCATGGACAAATTGAATTTTTACCCCTAACTTTTTAGCTTTTTACATTTTAGTCCCTAGGCTTGTAAAATGAAATATGTTCAATTTCTTCAATGCACAAGCCTAGCCGAACCATTTTCATACCCATAACAGCCCACAATTTCCATTAAATCATAGTTTTACTACAAGTTTTATAACTTTTACAAATAGGTCCTTTTTGACATTTTTACCAAAAATCACTTAGCAAAAGTTGTTTTTCCAACCTCAAATTTGTATAATCTACCATTAAACATCAAAATACACAAATATCTAACATGGTTCAAATCCTATACCTTAATCATACTTCAAATTAATACTGGAAATAGGTAGATTGAGTTACAAGGATCTCAAAAACATAAAAATCATTAAAAATGGGGCTAGAACGGACTTACAATCGAGCCTGAAAGCTTGAAAAACCCTAGCTATGTATTCCTCTTGTAAAATTCAGCCAAGGGTAGAAGATTAGCAAAAATTGGCTTTTAATTTGATTTTTAATTTATTTAATTAGCCAAATGACCAAAATGCCCCTAACTTAAAACATAAAAATTCTCTTACTTCATGTCCATTTTTGTCCACTAACTTAACCAATGGTCTAATTACCATTTAAGGACTTCTAATTTAAAGTTTCATAGCAATTAGACACCTCTAGCTTCTAGAACACACATTTTTCATTTTTTGCAATTTAGTCCTTTTAACTAAATTAAGTGCCCAGACGTTGAAATTTTCGAACGAAATTTTCAAGAAATCATTTCATAAAATTGTAGACCTTAAAAATATAATAAAAACAAATTTTATTGTGTCGAATTTATGATCCCAAAACCACTGTTTCGACTAGACCCAAAATTGGGTTATTACAACTCTCCCCCCTTAGGGATATTCGTCCCTGAAAATCTTACCAAAAAATAGGTTTGGGTACTCTTTTCGCATAGCTTCCTCGAGTTCCCACGTAGCCTCTTCAACTCCGTGTCGTTGCCAAAAAACTTTAACTAGGGCTATGTTTTTATCTCTCAACTGTTTAACTTCTCGAGCAAAAGTCTTGATCGATTCTTCACTATAAGTCATATCGGGTCGAATCTCAACCTCTGTCGGAGAAATCACATGTGAAGGGTCTGATCGATAACGGCGTAACATAGATACATGAAACACGTTGTGGATCCTTTCTAACTCTGTCGGTAAAGCTAACCGATATGCCACCGGCCCTATTCTTTCAATAACCTCATACGGCCCAATGAAACGTGGACTTAACTTGCCTTTACGGCCAAATCTCAGATCTTCTTCCATGGAGATACTTTTAGGAATACATTATCACCAATCTGAAATTCGATCTCTTTTCTTTTCAAATCTGCATACGACTTCTGTCGATCTGAAGCTGCCTTCAAACAGTCACGAATTACTTTCTCTTGGGCCTCTCAAATCAAATCGGCCCTATGTATCTGTTTCTCGCTAGGCTCGGTCCAATACAACGGAGTTCGACACTTGCGGCCATACAATGCCTTATACGATGCCATCTTTATACTCGACTGAAAACTATTGTTATAAGTAAATTCGATTAAGCGTAAATATTTTTCCCAACTACCTTCGAACTCTAAAACACAACAGCGAAACATATCTTCGAGCACCTGAATCATCCTCTCAGATTGGCCGTCAGTTTGCGGATGAATTGCGGTACTAAAGTTTAACTTTGTACCCAAAGCTTCTTGCAACTTCTTCCAGAATCGTGAAGTAAACCTCGGATCTCTATCCGAAATAATAGAAATAGGTACTCCGTGCAATCTCACAATTTCAGTAATGTACAATTCAGCTAGCTTATCAAGTGAGTAATCGGTACATATCGGTATAAAATGAGCCGGTTTTTTCTACCTATCAACAACGACCCAAATGGCATTTTTTTTGAAGTCAAAGGTAAACCTGTTACAAAGTCCATCGTAATTCTATCCCATTTCCACTCGGGTACCATCACTGGCTGAAGTAAACCTGAAGGTACTTAGTGTTCGACTTTCACTTGCTGACAAATCAAACATTTCGATACAAATTCATAGATATCTCGTTTCATACCTGACCACCAATACAGTTTCTTCAAATCATTATACATCTTCGTACTTTCCAGATGAACAGGTAAATAGCCACTGTATGCCTCTTGTAAAATCTTCTGAATAAGTTCATCATTTTTCGATACATATATTCTATCTCAGAACATCTAGCAATCATCCGAACCGATCTGAAAGTTTGAATCATTACCCGATTCAGACTGAGCTCTTTTAGCTTGCAATTCATTATCACTTTTTTGAGCTTCACAAATCTGTTGAAGAAATATCGGTCTATCTCTCAACTCGGCCAAATTTGAACCATCATTAGACAAGGTCAATCTTGTACTCATATCTTTCAAAGCAAATAAGGACTTTCTGCTCAAAGCATCTACGACTACATTCGCCTTTCCAGGATGGTAGTCAATCACTAGCTCATAATCTTTTAATAGCTCGAGCCATCTCCTTTTCCGCAAATTCAAATCTTTCTGAGTCATCAAATACTTTAAACTTTTATGATCGGTATAGATGTGGCACTTCTCACCTTACAAGTGATCACGCCAAATTTTCAAAGCAAAAACAATGGCGGCCAATTCCAAATCGTGCGCCGGATAATTCTTCTCGTGTGGTTTCAACTGTCTCGAGGCATAAGCTATCACTTTGCCCTCTTGCATCAGCATACATCCTAATCCATGCAGTGACGCATCGCTAAAAATAACAAACTCCTTTCCCGGTTCAGGTTGCACTAAAATTGGTGCCTCAAACAACAATGCTTTCAACTTCTCAAAACTTCGCTAACATTTTTCGGACCATTCAAACTTAACATCTTTTTGCAAAAGCTTAGTCATAAGAGTAGCAATCATCAAAAATCCTTTGACAAAACAACGGTAATAACCGGCTAAGCCCGAAAGCTTCTGACCTCTGATACATTCTTCGGCGGTTTCCAATCAACAATTGCCGATATCTTACTCGGATCAACCCGAATACTGTCTTCAGAGACAATATGTCCCAAGAATCTGACTTCTCGGAGCTAAAACTCCCTTTTACTAAATTTAGCAAATAATTTCTTATCTCTCAAAGTCTGCAATACGATTCTTAAATGCTCGGCATGCTCAGACTCGTTTCTAGAATAAATCAGGATGTCATCGATGAACACAACCACAAACTTATCTAAATACGATCGGAAAATTCAATTCATCAAGTCTATAAAAACAGCAGGAGCATTTGTTAGTCTGAAAGGCATAACAAAAAATTCATAGTGGCCATACCTTGTTCTGAAAGCGATTTTCGGCACATCTAACTCTTTAACTCTCAACTAGTAGTGGCCAGACCTCAAATCAATTTTTAAAAATACTGTTGCCCTTTCAACTGATCACACAAGTCGTCAATTCTTAGTAAAGGATACTTGTTCTTTATAGTCACCTTGTTGAGCTGTCGGTAACCGATACAAAGTCTCATGGATCCATCTTTCTTCTTGACAAATAACACTGGTGCACCCCATGGTGAAAAACTCAGTCTCGCAAATCCCTTATCCGTCAATTCTTGTAACTGAGACTTCCACTCCTTTAACTCAGTTGAAGCCATTCTATACGGGGCTATCGATATCGGTGAAATACCTGGTACTAAATCAATACCAAACTCAACTTCTCTAATCAGTGGCAACCCAGGCAACTCTTTTGGAAAAATATCTGAATGTTCACCAACTACCGGTACTGATTCAATTTTCAATCCAGATACTTTTGTATTCAACACATAAGGTAGATAAGCTTCACAACCCTTTCTCACATATCTTTGGGCAGTCATTGAAGAAATCACAACAGGTAACTCACCCGACTCATCTGAATCAATTCGAAGAATTTCACCATTCTCACATTTCAGTTCAATAATTTTTCATCTACAATTCACTACAACATCATGCAGTGTCAACCAATCCATACCCGAAATGACATCAAACTCATCAAATGGCAACAACATTAGATCAGTCGGAAAATAATGACCTCGAATCATCATTGGACAATTCTTGCAAACTTTATCAACTAGCACATATTTGCCTAAGGGGTTTGACACTTTAATCACAAATTCAGTAAACTCAACAGGTAAGTTCTTAGTAGCTACCAATTTCATGTAAACATAAGAATGAGTCGATCCAGGATCAATCAATGCAACTATATTAGTATTATAGAGAGAAAAAGTACCAATGATAACATCGGGAGATGTCGCTTCTTCACGAGCACGGATAGCATAGGCTCTAGCAGGTGCCCTAGTCTCAGATCCTACAGCTGTATCTTTTATCACACCTTTACTACTAGCTCCATTTCCTGTGTTCCTTGGTGGTCTCCCTTTAGAGGTAGTGTTGCCCAATCTTATAGTTTGGAACTTATCATTTTCAACCATCTCTGGGAATCTTTAATAAAGTGGTCGTAAGAGCCACACTTAAAACAAGCCCGGTCATATACATTCTACATTCGTCGGGGTGTCATCTACCGCAATGCTGACATTCAGGCCTACCAGACTTAGTGTTACCAACGCTCACTACTAATGTAGTTTGGGCTTTAGAACCCGAGTATTGTTTCCCATGATCTCTTTTGGGGTATGTAACACCCTGGTTTAGGGGCTATGCATGTTGGGTATAATTCAAGTTCTAGTAGGTTTTTGGGTATGCTTGGATGTGTTTTAGAGGTGTTGAGAACGCTCGGAGTAAACGGGAAGACTTTGGAAAATTTTGGATTTTTAGTGTGAAAAGGGAATCGGGCCAAGGGAGGCCTTAAGAATTATTTTTGGTAATCTATGGCACAAGGAAGGCTTTGGCAATGTGGCTGTACGCGCAGCTTAAGGGGCTGGAGGTAGCGCCTTTGAGGGTCTTAGGTTCGATCCAAGAAGGCAGCAGTTGGGTTTTAATTTTTGAATTATGGCGCTAAAGGGATGGAAGCCTTAAAAGAGCTGGGGCGCGTATTTGGCACAAGAAGCAGCTGGTCCAGGTGGTGCTCGTGGGGCACTTAGGCGCTGGAGGAGTGATAGGCGCAGGTTCGAGCGCCTGGAGCAGCATTTTGGGCGTGATTTATTTTATGCGGTTATGGGGCTGAAGTAAGAAGGGGTTAAAAATAAATGTGGGGGCTTTATGGCATGAAAGGCGGGCTGGAAGAGTTGGCAAGGGTGCTGGAAGAAAGGGCTGCGGTAGTAGGTCCTGCGTTCGAACCGAAGCAGCAGTGGGATTTTATCTTTTTCTGTTTTAGCGTTAGAAGGGAACTAAGGAGGGAAGGCCTAAAAGAAATTATGGCGCGTTTGTATCACAAAACAACGCCTGGCCCAAGTGGCCTGGGCGCTACTTGGCTGTTGGATTCCCCCAGGTCCCATGTTCGAACCCAGTATGCAACAGCGGTGGTTCTTTTTATTTTGCAAGGCTGGCGTGAATTGGCTGCACATGGCCTTTGTTTCTGTCGGCTGGAGTTTGTCCAGCACATGGACTCTTTGTTTTATTATCTATTGATAAGATAATGAGAATTAAATTAGATTTTTATTAGATTATTATAGGATTAATCAACAAGAGATGGCAAGAGAAAAAGTAGGCATATGATAATTCAAACTCTTTTGAATTATTTCAAATATAGAATTGGCTGAATTTTGAATTCCCTAGGGGGTTGGACGACAAGCTTAAGGGGGGGTTGCCGAATGCCTATAAAAGCACCTATGTACCATCCTTTTTTTTTCTTTTCTTCAATTGATGCATAGCCGAATTTTACCCTTCCCAATATTCCATTTTTCAATTCTTTTTCATTCCCCGAAAACCATTCTCCTTTTTCTTAGTCTTTTGTCAAATTCTCCACACTTCTATATCTCATCTATTTCTTTTCTTCTTAAACCGAAATCCCTATATTTTTCCTATCTCTCATAGCCGAATAACCTCCACCCTTGTTGTCGAAATCTCCTTCCCCCCTATTAAGATTCCTTGTGGCCAAATATCAGGAAGACAGAGGTGTTCTCGGGATTTCTTGTGGCAATCGATTAGTAAAGGTACTCAGGGATATTTCAATCAAGCCTTCATTTGTTAATTGTCGACGTTGGTAAGTGGTGGTAAGGGCCTCTTGTTAATGGATTATTATGTTAAGTGATTAAAAGCCGAAGGCGATTGACATTGTCTAATGACTGATTATAGTTTGTGAACCAGATTCGTGATTCGGGTGCTGAAGCTAGTATTCAAAGCGAGTAGGTAAGATTCGGGTTCAAAAGATGACCCCTTTTTATTAATTGGGTTGGCCAAATAGGCCATAATACTAATCCCATGGTTGGCCGAATATAGGTGCAGAGAGATCTGGTGTGGCCGACCTGTCTTTTCGGGATTTAGACTTCTCGTGGTGACAGGTGTGTACATACACACGTATAACTATTTAAATGTGCTGAGTGCTATGTATGCTAACTTTGATTTGTGTAGCATCGGATTAATACCATAACGGTATAAGTGGTGATTCAGGTAAGTACCTGTTAATATGAATGTGTTATTGATGCTTTTGGTAAGCATGATGTATTGATACATGATATGTATACATGACTGATGTGGGATTAATGAGTGGAGGGGGCAGTATTATTGTGCCGACGGGCACCAGTGTTTTGGTAACACACTGTGACTACGGTCACCAGAGGTTTGGTACCTCCAGAGGTTTGGTACCTCATTGCGTCTCGTCCCAGTGGCTTAGCACCACAGTGGGTTGGCCCCACATATTATTTAAGGGATCGACGCCAGTGATTTGGCATCACACGATGGGTTGGCCCCATCAATCGTTTGTGTCTATGGACACCAGAGGTTTGGCACCTCCAATGATTTGGCATCACATCTGTGACTATACGTCACCAGTGGTTTGGCACCACCAGTGGTTTGGTACCACAACAGGGTAGACAGTGGCGTATGACTGGCTAGGTTGGGACACATGATATTTTGCATATTAATTGTTATATGTTGTGTATGAAAAATGTTTTTTTTAAACGGGGGAAGGGTTACATACTGAGTCTTGGTGACTCACCTTCTCCTTTATGTTTCAGGTGATACATAGATCGCGGATATGGAGCCGGAGGGGCTCGAGGTGGCCATGCAGTGGATTTGAATTAATTGAACTTTAACTTAGCTATTTTATTTTATTGGTTTACTATTATTTTGGATCTAATAAGGCCTCCATAGACTTTATTTTTGTTATTTTACACATGCTGGATATTTTGATTTAAACTATATTATTAAAATTAAATTTAAATCACATGTTTTCTAAAATTATCCCGAAAATGTTTTATCGTGCCATCGGGCACATTTAAAATTTGTATAACAACTTGACTCAATTAAATTTCCAAATTAACACTAAGCATGGTTTCAGCAAGATCACCAAAAACGAGAAGTTTTCAACAAAACTTAAATCGATTTAAAAACGGGTTTCAAAAAGTTTTCTCCGTAACAAACCAGATTCGGTCATAATGTTTGGGCCGGGTTTGGGGTGTTACAAAATTGGTATCAGAGCCCAGTTCAAAGCTCGGTTGTGGGGGCCCAAGGCCCAAAAAAATGTTTTAGTAGGCCTTTTTAATTGTTTTTGGGTTTTAAAGCAGCATGGCCCGACTCTCCGGCACCGATCCGCCCAGGTAAGTACATCTAAACCTCTTTGTGAATTATATTCTGTAGAAGGGTAGGAAGCATGGAACGTAGATAGACTTATAGGAACTTGAACCCTAGGATTAGATTACTCAAACACACAAACAGAACATAAGACTTAAAGAACTAAACCAACCTATGACTTAGTCACTGAGCTAGGGTGTGGTAACCCCTGTACGCATGTCTAGGATTGGATTCGGAAGAGCCTGGTATTTAAGCAGTCCTCGTGACTCACCTCCTCTTCGCAGGTATCCTACCTGGTGCGTAGCTTCGGTTCACCCTAACTCAGAGGGCTCAGTGGTGTGGCAACCTCTGTGCGCATGTCTAGAAAGGTTCAGTGGGAGCTTGGTATTTAAGCGGTCCGCGTGACCCACCTCCTTTTCACTCGAATCCTGCCTGGTGCGTAGCTTTGGTTCACCCTGACCAGGAGGGCTCGGTCATAGGCTAAACACAATGATTAAAACCCGAACAGGGAATTAGCCATGTTTTCGAAAAAGAATGAAACAACAAACCCTAATGTTTTCAAAACTGGTGCAATAACTTTTTCAAATCCGAGAACATTATTTTTACAACGTTTTCCTCGAAAAACTTGATTTGTGGAAAATTACAAAAATGCCCTTAGGGGTAAAATTACTAAAATGCCCTCGATTCATATATATCAGTTCAATGGTTTTGCTCAAGATTTCAACTATTTTATAAATATTCAACAACTTAGTTTTGAAAATCATCAGCAAAATATTTTGGTTTTGGAAAATTACGAAAACGCCCTCAAGTCGCAAAATTACCGAAATGACCCTGGTTTGGAAATCTTTACAAACATCACTATTTGAAAAGGAACACTTTTTTTAAAAAAAAAAAGAACCCTCGGAGTTTTACAACTGTTAAAAATATCCCTGACTTATTAAAATTTCGAAATTGCCCCTGAATGACAAAATTACCAAAATACCCTGGTTTCAAAACGATGCCGTATCTCTAAATTTTACAGAGTTTTCAGAAAAACCCTCCAGTGTTGGGAATCGCAAAACAACCTACTTTACTAAAGTTTTGGAAATTTCTCGGATTTGATTACGAAAATACCCCTGTAGGAAAAAGACGAAAATACCCCTGAGTTAGAAATGGGCAGAAATGTCCGAAGAGCGAATAGGTATGGAAAGTATTAAGGAATGGATGCAAGAACTTCTTTGTGTGAACTAGGTTAGGAAACTGAAACCTTGTTTGCTCGAAAGAATCTCTGATTAAAACTCTATCCATAAAATTTCTTCGCGAATAAGAAAGTGGAACAAATGCTAACGCATAAAATTTTTTCTTAATCAGATTAAAAGCGCGGTAGATAGAATGAATTCCAGAGGACGAGGACGCCGTGGACGCGGTAGGGGTAGGATGACGGTGTCTGAACCCGTCAGGTCGGGACAAGGTTCTGAAAACGAAGTACCACCGCCACCACCACCTCCTACTTTTAGAGCTGAGGAGCAGGATCAGCCTGGTGGCGAGGCAGTATCGCAAGCGGTATTGCGAGTTCTGGAGATTGTGGCCGGGGCCAGTGGAAATCTAGGAGCTCGAAAATTGATTCCCGAGCGAATTCGATCTAATGGAGCTGAGGTGTTCCGAGGTGTGTCGGGAGTAGCACCTAGTGCAGCAGAATACTGGCTGGAATCTACGGAAAGGATCATGGACGATCTGGACCTGTCCAATGAGGAAAAGCTGAAAGGGGCTGTGTCGCTTCTAAAGGACGAAGCATATCAGTGGTGGCTCACTGTTCGAGATGGTGCCACGGTGGATGATCTTACGTGGGATTACTTTAGAGTTGCTTTTCAGAAGAAGTATGTGGGTACCAGCTACACTGACGCGCAAAGGAAGGCTTTTCTGGGGTTGGTGCAAGGAACTAAGTCAGTGTCGGAATATGAGGCGGAGTTCTTAAGGCTAAGTAGATATGCTAGAGGCATCGTGGCTACTGAACATGAACGTTGCGTCCGCTTTGAGGACGGGCTTAGAGATGACTTGAGGCTGATAATTGCTCCACAGCAGGTTCGTGAGTTTTCGTCGCTAGTGGAGAATGCTAAGGTGGCCGAAGGGATCAAAGAGACCGTAAGACAGAAGCATGATGGGAACAAACAGAAGAGAGGCTTTGGATCGCCTGGATCAGGCAGTAATGTGGAGAAGAGGGCTAGATTTGGGGAATCAGAAAGAGCCACAAAGCCTGCTCAGTGGCCACCTCAGTGTGTTAGATGCGGAAAATCCCACTTAGGGGAATGTTTGGCTGGAAGTCGAGGGTGCTTTGAATGTGGATCGTTTGATCACCGTATAAGGGACTGTCCTCGGAAGTTAGCTAAAAATCAACCAGAGGGTCGAAACCGTGCTCAGGATAGAAACGAAGGACCACCACAGAGGGGTCGAGGTGCAGCTAGAGGTAATGATAATGGTAACGGGCGTGGTCGAGGTACTGAAGGTGCAGAGGCGAGGCAACCAAGGTTGGTTTAGGCAGTTGGCCGTCGCGAGGAGGAAGATGTGCCAGACATGACAACGGGTAAGTTTCTTATTTTTGGAATACCCTCAATTGTCTTGGTTATGGTTACGTTGGTTAATTCTTATGATTGCTAGTAAAGTGTATAAATTTGGATTATGAACGTAGGAAATGTTTCTAGGGAGTATGATAGTTCTTTAAGATCAGAGTGCGCAGCAGTAGCGTAGTGTGATGAGTTAAGGATGCACGATTGAACGATAGTAAGTAATTTCGAGGACGAAATTATTTTTAAGGAGGGTAGAATTGTAACACCCTGGTTTAGGGGCTATGCATGTTGGGTATAATTCAAGTTCTAGTAGGTTTTTGGGTATGCTTGGATGTGTTTTAGAGGTGTTGAGAACGCTCGGAGTAAACGGGAAGACTTTGGAAAATTTTGGATTTTTAGTGTGAAAAGGGAATCGGGCCAAAGGAGGCCTTAAGAATTATTTTTGGTAATCTATGGCACAAGGAAGGCTTTGGCAATGTGGCTGTACGCGCAGCTTAAGGGGCTGGAGGTAGCGCCTTTGAGGGTCTTAGGTTCGATCCAAGAAGGCAGCAGTTGGGTTTTAATTTTTGAATTATGGTGCTACAGGGATGGAAGCCTTAAAAGAGCTAGGGCGCGTATTTGGCACAAGAAGCAGCTGGTCCAGGTGGTGCTCGTGGGGCACTTAGGCGCTGGAGGAGTGATAGGCGCAGGTTCGAGCGCCTGGAGCAGCATTTTGGGCGTGATTTATTTTATGCGGTTATGGGGCTGAAGTAAGAAGGGGTTAAAAATAAATGTGGGGGCTTTATGGCATGAAAGGCGGGCTGGAAGAGTTGGCAAGGGCGCTGGAAGAAAGGGCTGCGGTAGTAGGTCCTGCATTCGAACCGAAGCAGCAGTGGGATTTTATCTTTTTCTGTTTTAGCGTTAGAAGGGAACTAAGGAGGGAAGGCCTAAAAGAAATTATGGCGCGTTTGTATCACAAAACAACGCCTGGCCCAAGTGGCCTGGGCGCTACTTGGCTGTTGGATTCCCCCAGGTCCCATGTTCGAACCCAGTATGCAGCAGCGGTGGTTCTTTTTATTTTGCAAGGCTGGCGTGAATTGGCTGCACATGGCCTTTGTTTCTGTCGGCTGGAGTTTGTCCAGCACATGGACTCTTTGTTTTATTATCTATTGATAAGATAATGAGAATTAAATTAGATTTTTATTAGATTATTATAGGATTAATCAACAAGAGATGGCAAGAGAAAAAGTAGGCATATGATAATTCAAATTCTTTTGAATTATTTCAAATATAGAATTGGCTGAATTTTGAATTCCCTAGGGGGTTGGACGGCAAGCTTAAGGGGGGGTTGCCGAATGCCTATAAAAGCACCTATGTACCATCCTATTTTTTTTTCTTTTCTTCAATTGATGCATAGCCGAATTTTACCCTTCCCAATATTCCATTTTTCAATTCTTTTTCATTCCCCGAAAACCATTCTCCTTTTTCTTAGTCTTTTGCCGAATTCTCCACACTTCTATATCTCATCTATTTCTTTTCTTCATAAACCGAAATCCCTATATTTTTCCTATCTCTCATAGCCGAATAACCTCCACCCTTGTTGCCGAAATCTCCTTCCCCCCTATTAAGATTCCTTGTGGCCGAATATCAGGAAGACAGAGGTGTTCTCAGGATTTCTTGTGGCAATCGATTAGTGAAGGTACTCAGGGATATTTCAATCAAGCCTTCATTTGTTAATTGTCGATGTTGGTAAGTGGTGGTAAGGGCCTATTGTTAATGGATTATTATTTTAAGTGATTAAAAGCCGAAGGCGATTGACATTGTCTAATGACTGATTATAGTTTGTGAACCAGATTCGTGATTCGGGTGCTGAAGCTAGTATTCAAAGCGAGTAGGTAAGATTCGGGTTCAAAAGATGACCCCTTTTTATTAATTGGGTTGGCCGAATAGGCCATAATACTAATCCCATGGTTGGCCGAATATAGGTGCAGAGAGATCTGGTGTGGCCGACCTGTCTTTTCGGGATTTAGACTTCTCGTGGTGACAGGTGTGTACATACACACGTATAACTATTTAAATGTACTGAGTGCTATGTATGCTAACTTTGATTTGTGTAGCATCGGATTAATACCATAACGGTATAAGTGGTGATTCAGGTAAGTACCTGTTAATATGAATGTGTTATTGATGCTTTTGGTAAGCATGATGTATTGATACATGATATGTATACATGACTGATGTGGGATTAATGAGTGGAGGGGGCAGTATTATTGTGCCGACGGGCACCAGTGTTTTGGTAACACACTGTGACTACGGTCACCAGAGGTTTGGTACCTCCAGAGGTTTGGTACCTCATTGCGTCTCGTCCCAGTGGCTTAGCACCACAGTGGGTTGGCCCCACATATTATTTAAGGGATCGACGCCAGTGATTTGGCATCACACGATGGGTTGGCCCCATCAATCGTTTGTGTCTATGGACACCAGAGGTTTGGCACCTCCAGTGATTTGGCATCACATCTGTGACTATACGTCACCAGTGGTTTGGCACCACCAGTGGTTTGGTACCACAACAGGGTAGATAGTGGCGTATGACTGGCTAGGTTGGGACACATGATATTTTGCATATTAATTGTTATATGTTGTGTATGAAAAATGTTTTTTTTAAACGGGGGAAGGGTTACATACTGAGTCTTGGTGACTCGCCTTCTCCTTTATGTTTCAGGTGATACATAGATCGCGGATATGGAGCCGGAGGGACTCGAGGTGGCCATGCAGTGGATTTGAATTAATTGAACTTTAACTTAGCTATTTTATTTTATTGGTTTACTATTATTTTGGATGTAATAAGGCCTCCATAGACTTTATTTTTGTTATTTTACACATGCTGGATATTTTGATTTAAACTATATTACTAAAATTAAATTTAAATCACATGTTTTCTAAAATTATCCCGAAAATGTTTTATCGTGCCATCGGGCACATTTAAAATTTGTATAACAACTTGACTCAATTAAATTTCCAAATTAACACTAAGCATGGTTTCAGCAAGATCACCAAAAACGAGAAGTTTTCAACAAAACTTAAATCGATTTAAAAACGTGTTTCAAAAAGTTTTCTCCGTAACAAACCAGATTCGGTCATAATGTTTGGGCCGGGTTTGGGGTGTTACAGGGTACCTAGCTGAAGCACTCAATCAAACATACAACTCTCTTGATTTCTTAGACTGAGATTGAAATGACTTACTCATCGGCCTTTTTCTTACATCTCTAGCCTCAGACTCAGCTTTCCTCTTCTCTTTTCTTAATTCTTCAGCCTTACAAGCTCGGTCGAATAGCACCACAAATTTCTTCAACTCAAGAACTCCAACTAACAATCAGATATCCTCATTCAACCTATCTTTGAACCTTTTACACATGATAACCTCGGTGGAAACACACTCTTGAGCATACTTACGAAGCCTAACAAACTCTCGCTCGTACTCGGTTACCAATATTAAACCCTGTTTGAGCTCCAAAAACTCATTGCGTTTCTGATCAATAAACCGTTGGCTGATATATTTCTTCCTAAACTCATCTTGAAAGAATTCCCAATTAACCCTCTCTCTCGGTACTACTGACACAAGGGTTTTCCACCACCAGTATGTTGAATCTCTCAGAAGTGACAGCACATTTCAGACAATCATCTAGTGTGAATAATAGTTCATCAAATACCCTGATGGAGTTTTCGAGCCAGAATTCTGCTCTTTTAGGATCATCATCGACATTTGCTCTAAAATCTTCATCCCCATGCTTTCAAATCTTATCAACTGAAGGCTTACTCAATCTCATGAATTCCATACCTTGTGGAGCTACAGGAATCGACTGAGGTATAGGTGGGGGTGGAGGGGGTTAAGCATTCAGATTTCTTCGAACAAATTACGTATACCACTCGTTCATCAGGTGGAGGAAGGCTTCCCTACCCCCTTCTGCTCCTCCCTGACTAATCGTGGGAGGTCTACTTTCAGACGGCGCTGCCCTTTGAGCGGGAGCCGGCGCATTACTTTCTATGTCATCAGCTTCAGCTCGATTGAGATCCATTTACTATATGAAAACACATTTTAAAATTGTCAGGAGTCATCACACTATCACAGTTCATTTATTGCATGTATAGATAGACTTTCACACACACTACATTAGTCCAAGAATTGACTAAATCGTAGTTCTGATACCACTAAATGTAACACCCCTTACCCATATTCAACGCCAGAATAGGGTACGAGGTATTACCGGACATAACACAAGCAAACATACATTTCCGAGTCACAAATTTCCATTCAAATTAAAACTTTTCATACACATCCATATCATCCTTAAAACGAGCCTACGAGGCTCAATACATGCTTTGGAAGTGGTTCGGGACTAACCCGAGAACCTTAGAAAATTCTACAAAACTTGAAAAAAATTTCATGTTACAGGGCTCGCACGCCTGTGAGGTCCAAAGGACACGCCTGTGTGACCCTTAGACATGCCCGTGTTACAGGCCGTGTTCAAAATAGAGTGCTCTCTGACTTGTGCCACACGGCCATGCCACATGCTCGTGTGCTATGCCGTGTGCTCGATTTAATTTTCATAATTTTTAATAAAATAGGTGCAGACTTCACACGACCGAGACACAAGCTCGTATCTCTGCCCGTGCACTCAATTCTAGACATTCTGTTTTGCAGCAATTAAGGTGCAGAGGACACACGGCAGAAACACATGCCCGTGGGGTAGGCCGTGTGTCTAGACACACGCCTGTATGGACAATAATAAGGCTATTTACCAAGCCATTTTGCCACCCTTACTTGTACATACATACACAACATCATATGGCACCCATCCAAGCATATTACATACAACCAAATCAACCACAATCAAGACATCAACACATCATTCACATGCTACCATCTATCATACACAAACATCACATGCTTATCAACTCAAATCATGTAAATTCCCATGTCTATGAAAGGCATCATCATATAAATTGCTTATACCAATTGTAGCCAATTTTCAATTGCCTTATACAAAATGAACTTTCAACCAATATAAGCCAACACATTTGGCCAAATCAATTATGACACATAACAAACTGACCAAGTCCCCTATACATGTCATAACTCAAAATGTAGAATTCATTGGTACTAAAATAATAGTTGATAGTGTGAATGGATCTCCGACGATCTCCAATCCCAAGCTAGCTTAGTGACACTATAAGACAAGGGAAAGAAAAGGGAGTAAGCTATATAGCTTAGTAAGTTCATATGCAAATAATGAACAACATTAACCATACAATTTCCCTATAAGTAATATACGTATATCAACCTAAATGTCATTAAAACCTCATAAACATAACATACTAAATCACATTCTTACCAATAGTTCATCATATACCGAATTCATTTCCTTCGAGTTTTTTTCGTACATACCTATACCAACTCATAACATAATCACATACTTTCTCTCGCCTTTGACATACCCGTTGAACCACTTGAAATACTATCGGATACACGGAAACTTTGCAATAAGTGCCACATATGTACCAATGCTACCACAAATATCATAACACATATAAGCTCGCTCTCGAGCTATCCTCGAGCCAGCTCATACAAGCTGTCAATCGAGACGTAGCTACGCGGTGCTGCTCACACAAGCTGACGGGTATCCGCAACATATGCAGGTATACCCAGCCACTGGTAGGACGTACAGGACCAGCACCCAGGACACATAAATCACATAACCACATAGGTTCCTAGTGACATGTCACTTGTATCCTAATCTATTCCTAAGGTTCAATAGGGATTTCTCTCTTGCCGGAACTCCGTCGAATATACTCATAGAATCAATCATACATTTCATGCAATATAAAAACATTAAAATACAAATATGATATTACATTATTTACATACGAACTTACCTCAATACAAAAATAGTGAAAATGGACCTAATTGTCAAATACTTTGTGTTTCCCCCGATTTAGGTCCGAACTTTATTTTTCTTGATCTATAATAGCAAATTCAGCTCATTTAATACTCACATTATTCAATTCAGCCCAAAAATCACATGATGGAAAAATTACATTTTTGCCCCTAACTTTTCAACTTTTTTCATTTTAATCCCTAGGCTCGTAAAATGAAATATGTTCAATTTCTTCAACACACAAGCCTAGCCGAACCATTTTCATACCCATAACAGCCCACAATTTCTATTAAATCACACCTTTAATACACATTTTATAACTTTTACAAATAGGTCCTTTTTGACATTTTTACCGAAATTACTTAGCAAAAATTGTTTATCCAACCTCAAATTTGTATAATCTACCATCAAACATCAAAATACACAAATATCTAACATGGGTTAAACCCTATACCTTAATCATACTTCAAATTAGTACTAGGAATAGGTAGATCGAGTTATAAGGATCTCAAAAACATAAAAATCATTAAAACGGAGCTAGAACAGACTTACAATCGAGCTTGGAAGCTTGAAAAACCCTAGATATATCTTTCTCTTGTAAAATTAGGCCAAGGGGTAGAAGATGAGCAAAAATTGGCTTTTAATTTGATTTTTAATTCATTTAATTAGCCAAATGACCAAAATGCCCCTAACTTAAAACATAAAAATTATCTTACTTCATGTCCATTTTTGTCCACTAACTTAACCAATGGTCTAATTACCATCTAAGGACCTTCAATTTAAAGTTTCATAGCAATTAGACACCTCTAGCTTCTAAAACACACATTTTGCACTTTTTTACAATTTAGTCCTTTTAACTAAATTAAGTGCCTAAACGTCAAACTTTTCAAACGAAATTTTCACGAAATCATTCCATAAAACTGTAGACCATAAAAATATAATAAAAACAAATTTTATTGCGTTAGATTTGTGGTCCCGAAACCACTATTCCGACTAGACCCAAAATCGGGTTGTTATATGTTAATTTAGATATAGCTCAAATCTTAGTTTATTTGAACTTGCATTAATAATTTCTGACTTGATTATATTAGTACATGTTTAACTTGTAATTAACTTGATAAACACATTTACCAATTTGACATTCCATTGGATTTGATCCTTGGAATACTCGGGTGTTCCATTATAATACTACAAATATTACAACTGACATGTCACACTTGCAGAAAGCCACTAGATATTTACATATAAAAGTTTTGATTCATAGCCTCAGTGCACACATGCCGAGACGCAGTTAGAGACTCCGTTGGAAATGCTAAAGGTGCAGAAAACTGATATGAAGCCTATTGAGTTATCAATAGTGCTACCACCTATGAGAGAGGTGGCTTATGCATCGAACCTTTTGGGTGATGCAAACTAGGCAAAGACACAAGAGGCCTTTCAGAGTTCTGAAACGAATAAGCTGAGGGGCTTACAAACCAGAGTTAGCGACAGTACCCAAGGTCAACCCGGTGCTCAATGTAAGTGTGCCGAAGCCTATTTGTGCGGATCAAATGGATCCCAATCGAGGCAAGTCGTAATGGTGGCAAGAGTAGTGGCCCCTTACGATTGAAATGTACAAGAGAGAAATACAATTTGAGTTAGGCGACAACGAAGACATAAGCCAAGGCAAATGTTTCGAGGGAAGAAACTACCCGACAAATAGGCTAGTTGGGAATCAGTCAATGCATTGAGGCAATTCCAAGATGAGTCAAACCACTGTCATTCTGAGGACGCGATGAGGGTGTCATGAGAATTTGTGGAGGAATGTCACTAGCCACGGACCCAAGCCATAACAAATGCACACGAAACATGCCATGGAGGTTAATTGATCAAACAGGGCTTATTTAACCCACTTGCTTGATTCATGAAACCAATGAAGAAACCCATCTACTTGAAGCTTTAGTAGCCTTGTGAAACACTCAGTAAAACTAGAGTTACTAGGATAATTATTGTAAATCCTAAGGAATAAAGATGTATACAGTTCCAATCCCTTAGGACTCTTATCTTGTAAATAGACACTAATCTCAACCGTTGATGTAATTCGATATGCATCGTTGAATCTAAGGAGCTCAACTATAAAGAGAGGCCTTCCCCTCATTTGTAGTAATTCAATTGTAATCCTTCAAAATAATAGAATACTTTTAAGAGCATTTCATGTGATGTGTGCTATTTTTCTATGACTTTTTTGTTCGTTTTTGACTCTTTTTTTTCTCTTTTTAGTTTATTTTCGTTTTGTTTCGAAGCCTTAGAGAATTTCTCGAGAATCATTATTTTTCTAGAATAAGGTTGATTTAGGTGAATTTAGACCCAAAAAACGGCCCCAAGTTGTGCAATTTACTAGATTAAAATTCTAGTCCCATGAATTTGCATCTTGATAATCTAAGACTCAAAGAAGAAGATAAAGTAATTTGATTAGCAATTATTTGGTCATGTTGTTTTTGTATCCCCTTTTTATTTAATTTTGGGCATTTTGGGCTTGGTGTTATTTTTTTGTTGGGACCGATTGATTGTGTAATGATTTTTTTTCCAATTTGGGCTAGATAAAATTTAACCCAAAAATCATAAAATCCAGTTCAGCTAATTTTTTTATTAATTCATCCGATTTACAGTTGACAATTTAATAACGATTTAATGTCGTTTGCGATTGGAACTACTCTACAACTACCTTCGGACCAGTATACCAATTGATTTTCAATTCAACAGATACAAATTGATCGGATCGAAGTCCAAGTTGAACAACATATATATGACCTAAGGTAGTCAATACCATACTGTTGGGTGTACCATTTTTGTCTTGATACTAGCACATACTAGTATCATGTTTCAATGTACCATTTCGAATTTATTTATGTTTAAATATTTTTCACATATATAGTCTCATTTATAGTTTCTCGATAAATTATATATACATTTAAATATTGTATATATATTATTTTGATAAAAAGAAATTATGTATCATATATACATGCAAATATATCTCAATTATATTCATATAAATATGTTTATATGTAAATATAAGTTTGAAAATTATTAATTAAGTTCAATAATTTAATTTAATAACTTTTAATTTTAAATGTAATTATAAAAAATTAAAATGTTTAACTTAAAAAAGTTTTAAAAATTAATTTAAAAACATCAAATTTTGTATCAACTAGTATATATAGTACAAGTCGATATTAATCGAAACAGACCAAACACAAACAAAACAATCTACTTGCTGTCAATTTAGGACCGAAATAACTCAATACTGACCGATATGACCAATATCAATTCAGTATCAACTCCCATGGTATAACTCCATGCTTCACATTGAGTTAATTATTTATTTATACCAAACTTAATCTCTGCTTTGGTTCCCAAAAAAATACTCCCTCTATTTTACAAAATTTAAAATTCAACAACAACTATTATCATTGTTAAAATTCTTTTACTAAAATCCCTAGCATAACATTTTCTTTTTTTTGAAAAGCATTCATTTTTGTAATAATCAAAGAAAAATAATGTTGAAAATGTTTATGTGAATCATTTTCTTAAAACCACCCATTTGAATTCGTTATGATAAAATAATTTTTTTTGTGAGATAATATTTTTAAGAAAAATGACATTATTGTTGTAATTAAAATATATAACAATATTAACTATTTAGACTAAGTAATGATGTTAATAAGTAGAGGACCAAATTATATAAAAAAAAATTCAAGTATATGGATTAAATTCAAGTCTCAACATAATTTAGGAGTCTAAACTGAAATTGAACCATTGTCTTATAATGATAAAAAAAAAAAAAAAGAGCATAACAAATCCAAAAAAATGTGTCAATTTCTCTAATGCTCTGAGGTCATTCAAATTATATATAATCATATAACATTTTAATCAAGAAATTAACAATATTAATTATTTAGACAACTAATAACATTATAAAAAGAAATAGGAACAAAACTATATTGGAAATTAAAGTATATAAATCAAACCTCATATTTAGGCATAAAAAAAGGCTAAAATTGAAATTTAACATTTTCCTATATTGCGAAGGACAAAAAAATCGTACACTTTCAAAATTAAAGGAGTATACTTATAGCATGGCAAATGCCATGGCCACTGAATATATAGGTATATAGATTATTATATAGATATACCTAGATCAGTCTATCTACCCAACCCAATAACCTGACCTATAAGAGTCGAGCTTTAGACAAAAAACTTAACAAATTCAAACCTGCCAATCCAGCTCGAGCCAAAACTTGATTAAAAGATTTGAAAAACTTCTGATTATATAGCCTAAATCCAACCCATGTACATGTCTAATCACATCATCCTATGTCAATTGTTTGATTCAAGGACCAAAAAGGACGGGAAAAAATAGTATAAAAAATGAACCAATTGGTTTTGGAGAACCAATAGTTGAGATGTAAAACTGCAAATTGTAAATATTGGGAAATAACATTCTTTTACACAACGCCCGTTAAACTTGTATTAGAAAAATCCTGGAGAAATGATTGCAAACTTGTTGCCTAAGTTCTATGCTAAATATCCATTTTAAAAAGGTAAAAATGATGGCATACAGGCATTTCAATCCACGTGAATATAATGATACAACAGTTTACACTAACCTGGAATGAAGGATTTGGTCGAGCGGCACGCTTCTCTGTTAGAAACTGGAGACTCACTCTTCTATCCATTTCAAGAAATGATATCATTATAATGTCAGGCTTGTCGTCTATTTGAGGATTAAAATCTCATAGTTCAGCAAGGAACAATAAACTGGAAACAAATCCTAAATACCACCCAATCGACCAGTTTTCCTGCTTCGTATTTTGATCACAGGTTTATGTTGCCCTTCCAATGCTGCAAGATTTGCATCATTGCGGTTAACGATTCGTAAAGGGTGTGCTTCTGTGTTGAATACCCACTCATCCAATGGGATGACAGTAGGTGGTGAGAAAAGAAGATAAAGATATTTCAGTGTCTCTGCAAGAAAAAAGCTTTGCATTTTGTTGTCTTTTACACCAGTGTTAACCTGAGAAAACCATTAAATAACATAAATGAATCACAACAACAATAAACATCAAACATTGGATGGGGTTAGGCAAATTTAATATCCTAGAAGATACTGCTCACTGAAGAATTTTCTACTGTTAAGAATTATAGTGATTGATAGTTCAGCTCATCAAAAGGAAACTGAAATCTTTGGACTCTTCGAGAGAAACCCAAATCTTTTTAGGTTTTTCCCTTTCTTTTTGGTATCAATTCTGCTCTTAGGGTTTTATTATTTCATACTGATCGGTCTAACTACAAGAAAGAGGAAACCTATTCTTAAAAGGAAATTACATCAACCAAAATAAAAATATAATCAAGAAATAAAAACATAATCTAAGCCATAATTAAAGAACCCAAACTAAAGAACTTTCCGAGCATAAGTTTGGCCCATAACATTCATAAATTTCGGTTGTTAGATTAGATATTCTATTCTTTTCAACACTAGAAAGTAAATTACAAAGAAACAACAATGAAAAACAAACTTATCTTTCTTAAAATTAGTTCCCATGTCACATGAGTAGCACCTAGATTTACGTGTTTATTTTTTAATTTTTAAATTATTAAAAATATATATTTCCTATTTGAATATGAATTGGTCTAATTTATAATAAGAGTCAATTTTGAAAAATAATTTACGAAAATAAAATAACATTTTAAAAGTAATGAAAATAAAGAAAAGGGGAAACAACCTATAATAAAATATCAAGTAATAAGATCAAATAATTTTTCATTCGAGTATGACTAGAAATTTCACCTACAAAAGCCATTACTTTATTCTTCACTGCCTTCGAAACGTAATGGTAGATGATATTCACTATTATTAAAATTAAATAATAGTCAATTATCGAATATTAAATAATAATAACTAAACTAACTCAAATAATAATGAAAATCATATCTTTATTTATGATGGAAACAAAACCTATTAAATAATGCTAAAATATGCTTTTTTACATAAGTTTTTAGATGTTATTTTGAATAAAATGTCTTCCCAATGCATATATTTAAAATGCTAAATAGCCCTAATTAAGTTATAATTAATCAAGAATAATAAGTATAATTTAATATAGATCCAAAGTCTAATTAAATGATAATAACTATTACATTGATAATTAAAACATTATTAATAAAATAATTATAATTACAGTTATAATTATTATATAAATAATTTGTTAGGAATGTAATTTTATTGATTTAAAAATATGAGAAATATAGATAATACAAAATACTAATTCTTAATTAATCAATTTTTTTTCTCTTAATTTCTCAAATATACATGAGTCATACTATTTGTTAAGTCAAGATTTGTGTTGAATCAAATCGATTTTGGTTATATGCAATTAGTATTTATAAAAAATTAGGATTTAATTTAATCATAAGACATATTTATTTTCTTTTGAGTTTTAAAATATAAATTAAGAATAAATAAATAAACTTATACATTATAGATTAGATTACCAATATATTGATACTATCTTTAAAATATATATATAATGTTAATCTCACACATTTAATTTTTATTAATAATAAAAAATTGATTTTAACATTATTAATCACTATCATATTTAAAATAAAATCATATCTATATATAAAATTCTATTTTTATTATATTTAATTTAACCAATTATATTTAATGAGTTGATAATTTTATAATTTTATTAATTAATAAAAAATTATGTTATTCTTTTTAAGTACAACCTTTAAAAGATATGACCAAATTAATTAATTTCACATTAATATACTATTATATTAATTAATATTGTTTTTTATTATGATCAAACAATAATACTAATAAATTATTATTCTTATGTCAATTTAGTAATACAATTAACAATAAAGAGTATTATCATCAGTTTAAAAGTTTCTTCAAACTCGTGCTTATAAATATATTTTAAATCCTGAACATATATTTGCCATATAACAAGGATGAATATGTAAGACTGTTGACAAACACTAGAAAGGAACGTAAATAAAATAAACATACTGCCCAAAGAAAAGGTTCCATGGAAGTAGTTCACATTACAACTTTTTAATATGGACCCTAAACTATTAGGTTTCACCAGCTTAATGCCAATAAAAAGAAACAATTCATATTTTGTTATTTAAACATTACAACCAGATTCAAATATTCATAAACAAAAAGCAAAAAACTTAGATTACGCAAACAAGATTCACCCACAGTATAATGCCAAGTCAATATGACGACACAAATAGGGATTAAGATGTTCCAATTCATATTCAATATCAGACACTAAGTTTAAATCTTTTTATGCCATTTACATTATAGGTCATTTTTTAATAAAAATTTACCTGATAAAAGAAACTTTGTATGTTTGTGAATCTGATGCCATACATAGAAGCTCTCTCTCTCCCAATTTGGAGGATGATGAAATTTTGGTTTCAAGGAACTTAGAGGGATAATGCTTTTCTCTTAGTTAGCCTATATATAGCATGCTAAAACAAAATAATCTCTCCTCTCCCCTCGACCCAAACACTGTGTTAGGGGGCTAAAAAAAGAAATTAGCATTTCAAAGGAAACAAGAAAGTAATCAGGCACTAAGTATATACTATGACCAATCTAGCTAAAGTACCAAAATGCTCAGCTGAGCATCCTATTGCTTCTTTCTTTTATTAAAAACTGTGATCTTTGAAAGGATCAAAAGTACAAATATAAACACAAAATAAAAAAATAAACAATAGTGCTGGGGGTTTTGACAGAGAACTTACATCCTTCAGTCCAACATATCCAGATTCTATCCGGGAGTTCTTTTCAAATGCCTGAAATATATTCCAACCCCACTCTTGATATGTCTTATTACCAGTTAAGCGCCACAGATAAAAGAGTGATTCAACTGTCTCTGGTCTCAATATGTTCCAGGATGTGCCCACCGTCATGTCCTGAAAAGTTTACGCTTATAACTGTCATCATATAATATGATAAGAGCACGTATATCACTAGAATAATGGGAACTTACCTGCCCCGGATTAAAGAAATAATTCTCTCCAGCTAACTTTGTTGGTGTGGATTGGTAAAAACTGTAACAGGTCCAAGCAAGCTACATAAGAAAAAAAAATCAATAGCTGAAGATCAGCTGCTGTTTAAATGGATCATACAGGGGTAACCAAGTATCAGGAACCCAACATATTTATAAACCGCTCATGTGTGCTCAAAGCCACCCATTTGACACCCTCACATGAAGACACTATATTTTACATGACTTTTTCCCAAATGAAATCAGAAATAAACGAGATAACTGCAATTCACACTCTTAATCACCATACACTATACCTAGGACTCCATTTAAGATGATAACGCTACATGGAAAAAAGAAAGGAAATGTGCCTATACCGAGGAAAGTAATCTACAGTGCCAACAGGAGAAGCATTAAGTTCATAAATAATAAACTGATTGTAGACTTCTATCAATTTTTTAAAATAAAAAAAAATATCAAATGGACAATTTCATTGTTGGGTGTCAATTTGCACAAAGGGACAAAATTTCTTTGATAAAAAGGCATGAAGAATCCTCCTCACATTGCAAACCTTATAGCAAAAATTAGTTTGATTTTCCTTTGAGCAAGCCACAATCATAACCTATCTAGTTTACTCCTCCTTAAAGCTGGGAATGACATGAAGGCTTAAGTTATGAAACTACTTTTTTGAGTTTTAACCATTAAAGGAACACTTATTTCTTTCTTTTTTTTCGAGTTTTCCTTCACAACATTAGCAGCAACCTTGGTCATCTTATGGATGACATCAACTTTCTGTCTCAGAACCAGTTTGACATTTGTCAAGGGAACACCGAGAAAAAACATAAACATTTTTCAGTAGCATGATCAAGGTGAAAGCATTTTAAGCTTAGTATTTCAAGCCATTAAAAATACCTCTTCAGCAAGTGAAAGAAATTTCTTTGCCTCATCAGGACCATAATCAGATGAACCTAAAGCCAACATTCCTGGAGCAAAGCATGCTAATTCATCCATCTGCAAAAATATGAAATATCAAAGCAAGAAGTGAAACAATCAAACTATAAAATAACAATGCCGCACTGGAGCCACAGTAACTCATATTACCTTGTCTGTCAGTGAATCCCCATTTTTCTCACAGATATATGCAAAAGATGATGGCATTGATCTTCTAATTAAGCTTAGTAGACCTTTCATTGATGTTTCCCACATATCTCTACATCCAACATTCCCCAATGGAGTTCTCTTATCAGAAAGCAAAATCAAAATAAATAGCTGAGTATTGCACTAAAATCAATGTGCTTAAAGCATGAAAACAAAATTCATCAATAAAGATGTTCAACATTTTGCTTCTTGTTCAAGCTATAACAGATTTTTTTTTTTTTTTTTTTTTTTTTTTTTTTTTTTTTGTGTGTGTGTGTGTGTGTGTGTGTTCAAAAGTCTGTAGAAAGTCCCCTAAGGAAATATCTCAAGTACCTGAAACTTATCCTTCACCAGGTCTTTCATTTTATTTTCATACTAACTTCAGATCCAAACACACACTCACACACGCACATAAAGTTGGAAGTGACATCCATTTGATATTAATAGAATGCATTGGAACCTTGTCATATTCTGCATGAGCCTAAAGATGTGCCAACAACAAAATGTGCTTTCTTTATAAGGAAATAGAATAAAATTAGCACAAGTAAACCCAAAATCACTTAGCGAACAATGATTTGATTTCAGAAATCTTATGTTAAGCATAAACTTGATTATGCAGGATGGAAGGAGGCTAAGCTCCTTCCAAGTATTAACATTTAATGAAATATGATTTTAACATCCAATGGATAACCATAAGCAGCTATTAATAGCAGCAATTCAAAAAATGCAAATAGAGAAAAGAGAGATGATGGAATCTCACCTATAAAGCTTTAATGATGATGTTTTGTTTCCCTGTATCCAGGCTTTGAGCAGATATTCATAGAAGCTGCAATAAACTTATTAATATTATGCAGAACCTCAAATAGAAAAAAAAAAAATTGACCAAGGCTGATTTTCAAATGGTAAATACCTGTCACCCATAGCACCAAAGGTTATAGTGGAGTAAGAACCAGTTGCAGTGTCAGGATTAATATAGATGGGAAGCAAACCATCGGCCGGAAAAGTTTTATTAAGCGCAACTATAACCTTCTCCACCTAATGCATCAAAAGGCGAGCAAATTAATTATCCACCTTGGCAACCAATAGGCACTTGAACAAAACGTTTTCCCCTCAATAGAGCCAATGGTGGTCCTTTCAGCATAAAATTTCATTTAAAAAAAAAAAGGCTTCTAAAATATGGCTATAGCAATTAGCACCATACTGAAGTCTGATATCTGATATCAATAAAGCAGTCCTACCACAACAATCAGAAAGATGGTCTGTAACATACACACATGTAAGCATGAAAGGAGTATACCTTCTCCTGATACTTGGGATCTCCTGTTCTTTGAGAAAGAGCAATAAACTCTAGTTGCTCAGTCCCTGAGTCTGCAAGAATACTTTGACCCTAGGGAACAGAGGGAAAAAGTAAACTCAATGAAATAAATATGTGATACCAGCCCCAAATTCAAATAAAGGAGATTTCTGCTTAGGAGGTAAATTTTCTACTAGCAAAACGACAAACTACCATATAAAGGACAACGAAAGACCTAACAAATTACTTGCCAAAAATAGACACAGAATAATCTCTATGGCACATGGTCTCATTTGTTGGATAGACAAATAATAGTTTCAAGTCAAATTCAATTGGGATTTAATTTCAATAAGAGAAATCAACTAAATAAATACTTTTGCACAATGCCACTCAAACCAAACTCATGTTCCACTAAGTCTTCAGCAATGTTAGTGATGT
The DNA here is from genome assembly GCA_005393395.2 of Gossypium australe. Taxonomy (NCBI): domain Eukaryota; kingdom Viridiplantae; phylum Streptophyta; class Magnoliopsida; order Malvales; family Malvaceae; genus Gossypium; species Gossypium australe. The sequence goes on from CM016616.1 coordinate 91,598,163, forward strand.
CCGGTGCACAAGGATTTGTTTACATCAGCCAAAGGCACATGATGATAGAAAATTCCATACATTGTTTAACAAGCTTAAAATATATATTATTAATCAGCATTAAAAAGTTATCTCCATCCATTCAATCAGTTAAACTATTCTAAAGTTTAAGTTCTATCAATAATAACTAAAAGCAATGTTGTAAGAACCGGACTGGTGCTCGAATCGGTCAGACCACCACTTCCTAGTTCAACTATATATCTACTTCAAAATAAACAAAATAAAACCCAAGAATATATCATTTCATTTAACACCTTTTTAACGTTTCCTTCACTTTTCCAATTTCTTCCCTTGGAATATTACTGCAAAAAATCACCTGTATCAAAACCGAATACAATAGAAATCTTTCCTCTCTATCTCATCTCCCTTCTCATGTTTCCAGTTCTCCCCCTTCTTTTATCCTTTCCACTTTTTCCATTAAAACTTTTCTTCTCCTACACCCCCTCCCTACCACTCTAATCTCTCCCACCCTTTATATGTTGCCAAAATACCCTTTAGAGAACAAGTGTGAAATCTCTATCAGGGGAAGTTTCAACCTCATGAATCTTGTCTCTCCTTCATTTCTTGTTTATGCCAAACAACCACCTAAAAACAAGAAACATCTTCAACATTTTGGAAAAGTAGATAAATTTTAGATCTATACTGTCAACTTTTTCCCTTAATTTTGTCGTTTTTCTACTTCTTATGGATGACAGGTATTTTTGAAATATCCAAATATTGACTTCTACTTAGATTAAACCTGTTTTATTTATTCTATTTCCTAGGTTTTAAACAGTTCATAGCAGCTCTTTCAATTTCCAGCTCCATGGGGGTAGTTGAATCGCTAGACCAACCGATCCGCACCGATTTCAACAACACTAACTAGAAGCCACCATCATATGCTAGCTCATTTTCATTCTTTTCCAGATTTAATAAGAGGTTGCACATAACCATATACGTATTTCCTTTAAAGTGCATTTGCACTGTTCGTTTATTTTAAGGTAAAGATAATAAAACAACTAAAAACTAAAGCAACCAAAGGAACACTTAAGTTGTGCATGCTTTTATGTGCTTTGACAAAAGTGTCTAGGTGCAAAAGCATGCACATTGTCAAAAACATCCTTACCCAAAGCAAGGCATCTTTGTTAATTTGCCACTAATTCTAGGTGCACGCCTTTCTATGCTTAGTAATCATGGTTCGGATTATAAAAAGATGGCTATTGGATGGGGGCCATAACTTGTTGGTCCAACAATAGAAAAACAAGCTTCCAACTATTATAAGCTAGAGAAGTCATAATCTAAGCAACCTATCTTATCATGTATATGAAAAAATCTTTCAGTGCAATAGCATCAAGGAGTGTAAATACTAATAAACAACAACAATGCAAAAAATATTACCCCAGCCCATCCAGGGTTATGTGCATTTCCACGAGCCAAGTTGATAACATTATAAGGGATCCCAGTAGTAGTATCCCAAGCAGGTAGTAATCTATCTGCAATATCTCTAGCTTTTTCGAGGAAAACATTGTCCCTTGAAAGATCATATGCACTAAGAAGCCCACCTACAACTCTGAATTTTCAATTAGAATATGCAGGACGAATAGTCAGATATCACGGTCAGTTTAAAAATAAAACAAAAGAAAAAAACTATTTAGATGGGAAAAAGGACAATAACTCAAGATTTTCTCGATGGAAGAACTGATGCACATATAAACTAAAAAAGCAACCTTATGGTTGTCTCGAAAACACTGGCATCATAGTCCTTGTTAAAATCCAATGAGTTTGCAACCCACCTGCAAACAGTAGCACCAAAGCACCTATCAATAGTAATTTAACAATAACCCCCTCTAGGAAAACAATATTGCATGTTATTTATACTTGTGAACTAATGAAAAAACAGAAAAATGGTTGAAGCATTTAATGCTTCCATGCTCTCTAGAACACCAATGATGATAGTTCAACATAATAAAAATGACCTAAATAAAACAGTCCTATATACCTTAACTAGGGGAGCATGGTGTGACAATCAGATGTAACATTATTCAACTCAAATAGTTTAAATCAAAATAAGAAAATAATAGTCAATTAGAATTAGTGGTGTTGGCATAGACAACTAGAACTAGTGGTATTAGCACATGCAACTCAGGGGATACATACAGATAGGTATCCTTGTAAACTAGTACATGTAAAGGGAAAAAAAAAATAGAACAGAGTGAGCATCTAAAAGAAAATGATAAGAACAAGAAACATATATAGATTCAATCAAGGATCTTGGTGGCATAAGAATGAATGCTAAGCATGCTGAAAGATACTTGACAAACATACAAAAAAAGTGAGAAGGCTAAAACATGAAGGGAGATAAATTACGAAAATTATTTACATGACATGAAAACCAATTAGATTTTGCCCCATATCTATTTTCATTGTTCCGCATATTCAACTTGATTTTCAAATGTTTTGATATAACAAAATTTAACTTAAAATTCTCCTAAATCAAATTTGCAAAACTCATGACAAAATATTAGAAAATTATTTTCAAATGGTACTCATAAATTGGACCAATGTGTTTTAAAATATTTCTTATAAGTTAAAATTCCAAAAGAATTTGAAAAATATCCTTTAAAATTTACTTTAACCAGGTTTTGGAAGTTGTATTGGTAACCCGACCAGATTGCAGTGAAACAAGTCTAACAATAAGCCATCTTGTGCTTTCAAGGGAGTTGTACCACAACAAAGGCCCAGTTGTATCCATACCCAAGAGGCCTTGTAGCACAAGTCCCACAACTTACTTCTAAAGTTTTCCCTGAGACTTGTATTGATACCTAGGAGGAGTTCTATTGCCAAACGTCTAATAGTAAAGCTTTCTTAATTTTTCCCTATGACTTGTAGCAAAACAAGCCCAATTGTGGTGATATCACAAGCTCCAAAGACTATATTTTCAAGCACTTATATTGATACCAAAACACTTGTATTGGCACAAGTCCTCTACAGAGTGCAATTAATGTGTAAATTAAATGCTACAACTGCTCCAATTTGTGCCGAACATCTCCAAACTTGAGAGGGTATAAATATGGTTCAAGGACTTAATAATGATAACAAGAAACAAGTTCATAAAGTCTATTGTGCAAAAACCAAATTCTTCACTTGTAATTCTCATACTTTTCTTTTACACGCTTGTTGTTTCATTCTCTTTCAATCTTTTAAATGCTATATATTCATTTTGGTGAGTATAATTATTGTATATCAACCTTTAAGAGGTATTCTTTATTTGATTATCCATTTTTCAAATTTGTGAGGGTTTATTTAAGGTTCTTTAGTAGAAAACCTTAAGGAGGAAGTGGCTCTATCTCGCCTATTGAGAAGATAATGTTGTAAAGGTTAAATTTTGTCCTTAAAAGGTTTGATATTAGTGAATTTGGGAAGGTCATTAGTTGTGAAGAGCTAAAGCAGTGGAAATAAACAATTGGGGCCGAACCATTATAAATCATTGTATCATTTTTATTTTCCAACTTTCTTCCAAAATTTTGTTATCACTAATTCATCCCCTCTTGCTGCATCTTAAGCTTTATACTATTGAAAAGGATAGGTGATCTACAATTTCCCTTGACAAAACAAGCATATATAAAGGTTTGGATCAACCAAAGGTTCAAAGTTAACTACTCAAAAACAGAGAGAATGTATATTTTAAACTCTTTCCTATCCTTGATTTGTCATCTCGCGAATGGATTCATGGTGTGGAATCGTCAAAATTTATTCTCTGTCGCACCAACAATGCACTGAAAAGCCAATAGTGTGCCCTTTAAATACCAGAAAACCCTATAAATAGCACCAAAATGCTCATGACCATGCACATAAATTGGGTAATCACGCTTATAGCAAAGGCTATGACTTGGCTGTGTGTATGACATAAAAGGAAGTCTCTCAACAAGCCCTTAATACTGCGCAAGAATGTAAAGGAGCCTTCCTTTCATCTATCAAGTATCCCAACATTTCGCGTCCTCTAATGTATATACGAATAGGTTGTGAACAGTATAGGAAATTAGTGTAGGAAATTATCACCATTCAAGCAAATGGTCATAATTTGAACAGTGTGGGGAATCCTAGTCTTAATAAGATCGACTATTGTTTTGGAGGAAAGATTTTCTAGAACAGTAGTGGACCACATAAATCATGCTAGCAAAGAATGAAGAGTAAAGGAAAAAAAAATCTTTGATGCCAACTTGAAGAGTACAAATATCGAGGAATAAATTATCCAATTCATTAACTTTTATAAAGTTATAGACTACATAAATTAGGAAACAATTCACTAGGGAAAAAAATAACTATTGATAGACTTGACACCTAGCTAAATATCCAATTTACAACTATACATGGATTCTTTCCCAAACAGTTTCAAATCCTTCTATAAAAACAAATGGTTGAACCTTGAAAGATTCTATTCGTGAAATTGAAATTGAAATTAAAAGACACTACACTTCAATGGTGGAAAAGAGTTAAGGAATAGCGATCACGTCAAGGAAAGCAAGCAATAGTTGGGAGCACATGAAAAGGGATAGTTTCTGCCAGAAAACTATGCTATAGAACATTATAGAGAATTTTACGTGCTCAAACACTAGAGAGTCCATTGATCACTACACAATTTAATAAGCAGTTCATTAGAGTTGGTTTGAATGAAACTAATGAACAGCTAGCAGCTTGATATTTGCAAGTTTGGATCAAAATATTAGAGACAAACTAGAGATGATTCACGTCTATAATTAGAAGATGCTTAACAAGCCTTACAAGTTGAGGAAAGGGTTTTACACTATGGTGCAAGGAGACCTTTATCTAGTAGAGCAACTGTCATTTCTCAAGGCTATTACAATGATAAGAAAATTGCTTCTTCAAGTAAGACCTATAAAGGAAGTGTAATAGAAACCAACAAAGGCAACATAAGGTAGAGTGAGTTATGAAGTGGAATGCTATTCAACTTTAGTAAGGTAAGCAATTGGACTCAAATCAAAATGTTCAAATTTGTGGTGACAAGTGGCATGCTTCTTTTGCTTGTCCTCAAAGGAGAGGGAACCTAATAGAGCAAGATGAAGAAGGTAAAGAACTGTCAACTCCTATCTATGATTATGATGATCATAATGAACATGATGATAATGTAGATATTTACCAAGTACAAGGAGAATCATTGATGTAGGAGGTTAATGACAACAACACAAGAGAGAATGAAAATTGGAGACAAATCATTTTTAAGTCATGTTCTTCGAGATTCTAAAAAGTATATCACAAGATTTTGACTATGGGAGTTTGTGAAAATTATCTCCAAAAAACAATAGTGGACATGTTAAAGTTAATTATTGAGAGACACTCATGTCCATACAAAATTTATTTGGCTAAAAAGGACTTTGAGATACCTGTGAAATCTCAATGTGTAGTCAAATTTGTTATAGAAAATAATATAGGTCAACACTTTGTGTTACATTGTGCTATGGATGGATGTCATATTCTTTTTAGTCAACCTCGATTATTTGATCATGGTATGCATCATTTCACCAAAGAGAACACATTCTTTCTATAGAAGAGGTAAATTGTATAAAAAATAAGTAAATTAAATGAGTTTTTAACAACTAAAGAGTTATCAATCACGTCATTGACTCAGTGACAAACTTGTGTTTTCAAGTTGATTAGCATGAAGTCCAAGGTTCGATCTCTGTGTTTGTAAACCCTTTCCCCCTTCCCCTGTTATAATGTACTTGTTCACTTGTATAAAAAAAAAACCTACCGAGTTGGAAGCAAAAAGGTAGGAGTGACATTTGTAGCTACTTAGTATAGGCAACTCAAAGAGCAAAAGTTGCTACCCTAAAAGCTCAAACAAAATTTGCTCAGCCTTCTGCTTCCAATCCAGCCAACAATAATAGAAGCCAGGGAAAAGAAACGACCCTTGGCTATAAGGACTACAGATAAGACAGTTGGTCTCATGAAGAAGATGACAACGACCTTCCATAGTGGAGAAGGAAAAAAATCAAATTTCTTAAATTTAGTAGAAGTGACGCGGGTGAGTGGATTCTCAAGGCAAAAAAAATATTTTCGCTACTATCAAACACTAAATGAACTAAAAGTAGATGTCACAACAATGTACCTTGAGGGAGATGCACTAAATCTTTTCTCATGGCTCAACAGTGGAAGAACCATTATTTATTAGGACAAATTGGTGCAAGCATTATAGAACTATGGCCCAACCAAATTTCAAAACTCAATTAATACCTCTATAGTATTCGACAGACAGGTACTGTCCAAAAATATCAATAAGAGTCTCAAATTGGTCGGATCATTGTCTTTTGGGGGTATTTCTTAATTGTCTGTGAGAGGATTTGAAAGCAGATGTTCGTATTCACAAGGCACCCACTGTGTATAAGGCGATGAGCCTTGCATTGGAATATATAGCCAAGATAGGGCCCCACGCACTATGAAAGGGTCCACTTAGTCCATTACCAAGCCTAGCTTACTACAACAAGCTTGTCCTCCTCAAATACAGAAAGGCAAAAATTCAACTTCCCAGACAGCCACAATCCTCGCCTAAATTCCACCACTCCAATACGAAACTAGGATGTTGAAAAACAAGTAAAACTAGCCCGTGTCTTGTGTTTTCGTCGCTGCAAAACCAGCTCCTTTGTAGTATTAGAAGCCAACCAATAAGATAATGGTGCACCAGAAGACGAGACAATGCAAACATGACCCATCCTATGAAACGTCAATGAGTTGCATGGGTTTTTAGGTTTGACCGGGTACTACCGCCGTTTCATAAAAAAATTATGGGTTAATTGCTTGCACACTTACCATTCTTGCCAAAATTGATGGCTTTTAAGTTGGATTTTTCTTCTCCATCCATACTCCAAGCAAGCCCTCACTTCAGTACCAATATTGCACTTGTTGGATTTTTCTTTTCCACTCATAATGGAGTGTGATGCATCATCCGTAGGAGTGGGTATCATCCTTATGGATGCTAAACTTCCACCTTTCCTCTTATCACGTCCTATTTTTTCTCCTTGAATAAACACATAACGGAGGTTTACTATCAAGTTTTAATAAAGGTTGCAAGAAAAGATCAAAACCCTTTTTTATCCCACGTCAATTGCATTAAAAAATTTCTTTTAAATCTATTTTCAACTCTGAAACTCTACAAAATGCATTGTCATAATTGAAATATATCACTGATTGAGATGTAGTAGAGAGCTCCCATGATTGAAGAAGGGCCCCCAAGATGGTGTACGATGGGTGGACAAATTGGAGAGTGGAAGAGAAGAGGAACCTCGCTTTACCCTAATCCCAAGAAATGTATATAAAAGGGTATTTGGTGGGACCCAAGTTGTGATAAAAACATTTATGTATAACAATTGTCATCCAATCAAAGAGAAGGTTATAAAGTGATATTAACTCAAATGAAAAGCAATAGTAAGGTCTCTATGCCGTAGGAGAGGTCAATTTGATGTAGGAAAATCTATTTGCATTTCTTCTAAAAAAATAAAGATAATTGACAAGTATTTGAAATTATGCTAGCATCGTTCACCTTGCAACCGTTCATAAGTATTTATAATTATACTAACGCTGAAGGTATAACAATTGTTTAGAACTAAGCCTGCCTTAAAGGCATAGCAACCATTCAGGATTACGTTGATGTAATAAGGTGAGCCACTATTTATCGAGACAGTTCAAGATTATGCTAAATATGTGAGGACTAATTAACATTAATAATTAAGTGAAAAAGGGTAATGAAGTTATTACCTTAAGAACAATAAACCCTTAGGAGTAAATGAAATTTGTACCTTTAAGAGTTGTACCCTTAAGGGAGTAGTCTGTTAGGAAGGTGTAAGAGTTGTACCTTTAGAAGTCGTACTCTTAAGGGACTAAACCCTTAGAAGAATAATCCTTTAAAAGGGTGTAAGAGTTGCATCTTTAGAAGTCGTTCCCTTAGAGGAGTGAAACCTTAGAAAGCTGTGGGAGTTTTACCTTTAGGAGTCGTACTCATAGGGGAGTAAACCCTTAAGAAGGTGTAAGAGTTGTAGCCATAGGAACCATACCATTAGAGGAGTAAACCCTTAGGAGTAGTAAAGTTGAGCAATAAGCAAAAAGACTTCGTCTAAGATTACAAATTGGAATTATGCAAAAGTGATGATCATTTCCACCGTTCACAACGAAGAAATTCAGAATCATGCAAAGTGATGAACTGTAACACCGTTTACAACAAAGTTATTTGGGATTACGCAAATTCAAGAAGTGGTGCCACCATTCACGGTGAAGTCATTCGGAATTACACAGTGATCAAAGGTGTTATCTTTCATGGCAGAGCCGTTTGGGATTGTGTATATTTGAGGAGTAAAGCCACCGTTCACGGCAAAGCTATTCAGAGTACACAGTGATGAAAGGTGTTACCGTTCACAATGGAACCATTTGGGATTACACAAATTCAAGAGGTACCACCGTTCACGACAGTGTTGTTTGAGATAACGCAAATTCGAGGAAAGGTGCCACCATTCACAATGAAGCCATTCGAGATTACACAAATTTGAGAAGTGCAACCGTTCAAGGCGAAGCTGTTTCAGATTACGCAAATTTGAGTGATGACATTATTCACGATAGAGTCGTTTAGGATAATGCATAGTGATGAAAGGTGCCACCATTCACAACAGAGCGTTTGGAATTACGCATATTCAGCAAGTGATGCCACCATGAACGATGAAGTCGTTTGGGATTATGCAAATTTGAAGAGAGGTGCCATCGTTCAAGGCAAAGTCGTTTAAGATTATACAAAATGATAAAACGTGGCATCATTCATAACGAAGCCATTTAGAATCACGCAAAGTGATGAAAGGTGCCACCATTCAAAATTACGCAAAGTGATGAACGGTGTCATCATTAATGACAAGCTATTCGAGATTACGCATATTCAAGTGGTGCCACCGTTCACTACAAAGTCGTTCGAAATTACAAAAAGTGATGAAAAGTGCCACCATTCACGGTGAACCTATTTGGAATTATGTAAATTCGAGGAAAGGTGCCACCATTCATAACGAAGTTGTTTGGGATTACACAAAGTGATGAGAGGTGCCACCATTCACAACGAAAACGTTCAAGATTATGAAAATTCAAGAGGTCCCAACGTTTACAACAGTGCCACTGTCCACAGCGAAGTCGTTCAAAATTATGCAAAGTGATGAAAGGTGTCACCATTCACGAAGAAGCCATTCGAGATTATGCAAATCAATGAGTGGTGCCATTGTTCACAACAAAGCCATTTGGAGTTACGCGAAGTGATGAAATGTGTCACCAATCACAACAAAGCCATTCGGAATTATGCAAATTCGAGAAGAGTCCAAAATGCTCTTTTTTCCTTCTTTTTACACATATACAGTTGTCAAGGGGTTGATATTCAAAATGGCCAAGGGGTTCACCACAACCCTCACTTTTCTTCTCTCTTAATAAATATTATATGTATATATAATATATATATGGCAAGGGGTTTATAGCCTTGGAGGTTTCCACCCCAATGTTTTTTTTAAACAAGGTATTAACCTTTTTTTTAAACACAATATACATATATATGCAAGGGGTTTACATCCCTTGTGGGTTTTTCTTTTATATATAAAACATATGTATATATAAATGCAAATATGTGTAAGTGGCGAGCGGTTTGTACCCCTCGTAGGGCTCATACCCCAAAATATTGAGGGGTTCACAACCCCAACTTGCACCAATCATCTGACAAGGCCATTGGCGAAGGGTGCCACAGCTCACAAAAATATTGGAATATAGGGCTTTAATAAAAAAACAATGGTGAGGGGTATTAACCCCATTTCACTGTCGAAGGATTCACAACCCTCATTTTTTTAATTATTCATATTATTAGCTACTAAAGCCCCATCAAAAAGGTGTTGCCAAAAAAGCAGGTATATCACACTTTGAATCAAAATATTTGATACTAATATAAAATAAACGGGAAAGACAAACTGACATGCTTCAGTGCTTTTGTTGGGAGCTGTGTCAACTGATTTTGGACATCAAGAGTAAGCGCAAGCTCAGCACACCAATTGTTGATACAAGATTGCAACAAGATAGAGAAGGTGGTAAAGGTTTAAAGCCGCCCACCTGTGTAAGGCAAAAAGCCGTTGATGATTGAAATGAGGGGAAGAAATAGTGGAAAGCTCCCATTGTGTAAGAAGGCCCCCAAAGATGGTGTATGGTGGCTGAATAGATTGGGGAGTGAAAAGAGGAACCCCATTTGCCCTAATCCCAAAAAATGTATATAAAGGAATCCTTGGTGGGACCCAAGTTGTGATAAAGATATTTATGTATAATAAACTTTCTAGTAGCTTTGAATAATGAATTGTTAGGCTTTTGCTATTTTGAATTATTGAGAATTTGATTATTGAGCTATTTGGATTTGGATATTCATATTGAGAATTGAATTGAACATTTTTCAATTTAGATTTCAGCTTGTTTAATTGAGATTTTTTTTCACAATATATTTTCTATAAAATCACATAATTCGTTACCCATGGTTGAATCCATTTGATGAGAAAAGTATTTGTTTATTTGCTCTTATCCATTTTCAATTCTTAAAATCTACAAGGTTGTTGCTTTTATCCAAATGTGCTTTGTACAGTTTTAGGTATAATGGTCATCTAGTATGTTACATTTTACTAATGATTGTAGCTTTTAAGTCTAATAGCCTTGTATTATAAATTTCTTAGTTAAAAGGTCTCTATCCATAGGTAATTGTTTTAAATCTAGTGCGTTTGTTGCAAGATCATGCAAGATTATTAGGATAACCATTGATGAGTGCTCAACTTGCACTCATTTTTAACCATACTTTACTTACTCTTTTGAAATTGTCTTTAGGTTGTTTTAGTATTTCTTTTAGCTTAATTTTGCATTTTCTTGTTTTAATTTAGAAATTTTGTATTTGACATGTTTTTGATAGTTTTTAAAAGTTTTTTAACCTATTTTATTTTTCAAGGATTAGTTTAGGGTTTTTTGTAAGTTTAAGGAGCTTTGTAAAAAAACAAAGTGGAACAAGAAAACAAGTTGCAAAGATAAAAAGGAAGAAAAATTCATATTATAGAATAGGCTACCTTTTAGGCAAAAAAAAAAAAAAAGACTAGGTTGCCTTTGCTAGCATGCCAAGCCAAGGCCTAGGCACCCGTCAACTGCAATTTACTTACTAAAACAACATAGTTTTGCTAAAGGCAATTTAGTCTTTTCCATTATGGACATGAATTTTACCCTAAAAAAGCTCCGAAATAATGCAATTGGAGAAGAGGAGGAAAGGAGAAGTCATTTTTAGAATTCTTATGTTTGAGATTAGGTTAGGTAACTATCAAAAATGTTTTCTATACAATTTTTATTTATATTTTGAGCTTTCTTTAAGATGTGTTCGGATAAGAGATTTGGAAAAGAAATTTTATTTGTATTAAGGTTTTCAAGATTCTAAAACTAATTCCTCATAATTTTATATAATTTTATTTCATTTAATACACATAGTCCCATTAAAAAAAAAAAAAGTATATTTCAAAATTTTTTTATTTAATTCTAATATTTTAAAAATTTTATTATATTAAGAATATTTATAAATTTAATTATATCTATATTGAATATTTTTATATTATTTATATTTAATATCATTATTCTTCCTTTATAATTATTTTTTAATTTGTAAAATTTAAATAATTAGGTAAATGTGCTTTTTCATTTTCATCAAACTGAGTGATGCCAGGTTAGTTGCATACCAAGTCAAATACTAGAGTTCTCTCTAAAGATCTAGTTATTAAATTATCCAATCTTGCTTAAGACATGCACCAATTATCAACATTAATCTATAAGATATAGACCAACATTAAAGGAAAGTCTATGAGAGCTAAAGTTTCTTTGTTATTTCCTATTAAGATATGCAGTAATTTAAGGGGTTGCTAAAGAGGCTATAAGCTATACACCAACTTAGCTACCTTAGCGCTATAGATTATCCGAGTTTATACCAAAAGGATTATTAATATAATATAGGTTGCTAATACCCATTACTAAATAATTATCAATCCAATGCTTTTTATGTCATTGATTGCCACTTTGTTCATTTATTTAGTCCAACCCTTAATCGTTTCCGTCATTTAGTTAGTTGATTTGTTAGATTTAGTATTAAGTGTACAAAATAGCTCAAGTGTAGTAATTTTATTAGTATTTTATTCAGCAGAGCATTCTTCTCTGTGGGTTCAATTCTCGAAATACTTAATTCAATGAATTTATTTCATTATAATTTATTACTTGATACTATCTAGTGTGCTTTCTAGTAATTGGGTTTAATGGTGAAAATTTTATCAAGTTTGCAAATTTATTGGCTTTTTATATACCAATAACCACGTATCAACCATCCTTCAATGAATGTGCAACTTCATTCAATTAATGGAAAACTACTTAAGATGATTTTCAAAAAAGATCTCATTATTTGAATGGTGTAATCAACCTTATGTGCAAATCCTATGAAACCCGAGTGTGTAAGAAGCTTGGAATCTTTTTTCCTTTTTCTTTTTTCTATTTAGCATTTTCAAGTTCCTCCCTAGTTTCAAAACTAAAGCCAGCTTGTCTAGGTCTTTTCTAACCAACTCTTGTGAAGCTCATGTCATATACCTTCAACATTCACCCTTTAAAAACAAGAATGTGGTTCAAAGTACTTCCAGAAATTCCACACAAGAAAATAAAAAATGAAGTGTGAACCAAATTAAATCACTTGCCAAGCACCTTCTAATTTGACTCATGTCTTATGGCTTTCCAAAGAACGAAAGAATAAGCTATGTCAAAGTAAAGCAGCTATTCAAGTATCTGATAATCTACAGAAATAAGTCAATAAAAACAAGCATGCCTTCCTTCAACAACACTCCCTGCTCCCTTTTCAAAGTTTAACATAGCAAAACAACATATATAACTACTTATAAATGGTATATCTCCATGACAAGTGGGTTGCCAATCCCTCACTAGTAAAGTAGCATGACATTAATGCCAAACTTACAGTTACACAACTTCATCCAAATCACAAGCACAAGTAAACAAAAATTCAAACTTAAAAGCTATTTTTGACAGATGATGAAAGAACGATATATCTCCATGACAGTGGGTTGCCAACCCCTCATTAGTAACGTAGCATGACATTAATGCCAAACTTACAGTTACACAACTTCATCCAAATCACAAGCACAAGTAAACATAAATTCAAACTTAAAAGCTATTTTTGACAGATGATGAAAGAGCGATGCAATCTAGTATACAATGAAACAAAACCTTATATTCAAAAACAAAAAAGAAAAAAACTGAAAATCGAAAGCCGAACTTACTCTCTTGCTCTTTGGAATTGCTCATCCAGACCCATAATGTATAAAGTATCAAGAGAGTCTATTAGTGTTGCTCCAAGACCACCAAAGCTATTGACACCATCCTTTGACTGAGGCTGGTATAGGATACAAAAAATATACAAAATGAGCATCATTATGAAGAACAATCCAGATTCTTTTAATATATGAAATATTTGCATCAGTTTGAGACTTAAAATAAGTCTGCCTATATCAAACAAATGTCATATTTTAAACAAGCTGAAGTTGGTAAGCATAAATTCCAAGATTTTTCTTTTTTGTTTCCTATCATCCAATGTTTTTCAGAAATTATAAGTTGATAACTACTGCCAAACTGACAACCTGCATTCTATTCTACTTCACTGCACTTTTGAATTATTCTCAAAGTTGTTCACATTCAATTCTTTAACACTTCCTTTTAAGTGACATTTATTTGCCAACAAAAACTCATGCAAACAATGATAATGAATGCAACAGCCACATCACTTCCCATAAGACTGGAGTGCAAGGACCTATGAACCTCATGAAATCAATCATTAAGTTCTTCAAGTAAACTCCTAAAGGTTTGCAAGTGACACAAGTTTTGACAAGTAGAATTGGTATGGCAAACATATTGAGATGATATTCAAGTTAACTGAACTTAATGCTTATGCACAAATTGAACACATAGCTACAAATTATGAAGACAATACCAAATTGCAGGTTTTGGCACAGAAAGCCCCTAGTTTGTAGAGAAAATCATTCGTATTAATTGTTACTCTAATTATCATAACTTTGCTAATATGACAAAGAATATAATAAGCAGGAAAAAAGCAAGGACAATAGCTACAGATTATGAAGACAATACCAGATTGCAAATTTTGGCACAGAAAGCCCTAGTTTGTAGAGAAAATCATTCATGTTAACTGTTACTCTAATTGTCATAACTTTGGTAAGATGACCAAAAATATAGTATGCTAGAAAAAAGCAAGGACAACTGCTCATACCTGAAGTTCGTCATTGCCCCATGCATACCGCTCATATGAACTCCAGGCATGAACCATAGCTTCCTTAACTTTTTCTCTTCTGTGCATTTCAACGGGATCATTTGGCACTGCCTTACTCTTGAATTCCTCCAGCTGAAATAACCAAATGTTAATACTCAGTCCATGAATCTAACCAAAACTCACTGCACTGGAACATATATTGAGAGCAACATGACAGAACGGGATCCATGAAGACATAATAAAAGAAGAAAAACAGATAATATAATAAATGTATCACTAATCCCACCATTTTTTACAATATGTTGACAGTGAATTAAAAAAGAATGTCTAAATCTAGAGTCTCCAAACAAATTCATCTACAAATTTGTCATTCAAGAGATATAAGTCCAAAAGCCCCTCCTAGGAAGGGGAAAAAAAAGGATCACCGAATGCAAAATGTGATATTTTACATTTTTTTATTAAGTGTGGAAAAGAATGCTTAACTTGAGCATACTAAAGTTGCTCTTACCATATCTCGTAATCGATGCACTTCATCAGTTAACTTGGACACTTCAACCTGGACGTCAGTAGGAAATTTGTTATACATAGGCATTTAAAAACAATATATCTCCTATAGCCAGAGCGTATCCACTTCAAGTGAGGAATATGAACACAGCAGCCTTCACCTATCATTGTCGCAAATTCATAACAAATACCTACTTCAATTTTTAAGCCATCAAATCCATAAAAACCATACTTTTAGTACTTCCAATCTTTAAAAACAACAAAATCAGAATTGCAAGAATGCATAAAGAAAACGCTTCATAAGATTCTACACATTCAAAATTTGACAAAGCCTCTGTTAATTTCCTAACTATAAAATAGTGAATCAAACCGCAATTCGTCCTCACAAAAACCAACATCAAATTACCAAAAAAAAAAAAGGAAATACTATCGAATTTACGAGCTCTCGATTCAAAACCAAAATCCGTCTATATTACAGTAACAATATTAGAATTGTAGCAATTAGTGCATACAGATCAGCAGTCGATTATTCTCCGTTCATGGTCTAACAAATCTAATTCCTTCCTTTTAAAAAAATCCAATTCCTTCAATTTCACATCAACTTAAGAGATAGTAATTTATTTTCCCAAAAAAATAAACAAAAACAGAAAGAAGAAAACACGGCGATTCATAAAATTAAAGAATAAAAAATAAAAGTACAAGAAGTTTACCTCGTGTTCTCTAACGAGAGTTTGACGATCCCAAACGAAAAAAGTAGCTGAAACGAAAACAATCAAAAGCAAAGCCAAACGCTTCGGTCTTTTCAAATAATACGATGGATTACAGTATCTAAATTTACTCGAAGATGACGATGATCTACTCCTCGCCATTATCTAATTTTTCTTTAGACAAGAATCGGATCTTCAAAAACAAAAGTATTTTATAAATAATAAGGAGAATGTTGAAAGACAAGGAAGACCGGTAGACCAGAAAATGAAAAAGGAAGAAATAGACAAAGGAACAGGGAAAAAGGTTTTAAGTAGAGAAAAATGATAAAACTAAAATGACTTTGATTTGGTTTGAATTGGTTATGAAAAGGTCTTCAGTTTTATAGAGTGGTGTTGAATAGTCTATTTGGTGGAAATAGAGTAGTCAAGTGATAACATTAACACCATGTTTGGTTTGGGTAGCACGGATTACAGCCCAATTTGGCGGATCCATCGTTAAATTAATGTTTGGTTGATTGTATTGGCTTATTAAGGCTTGTATTGAATAGGGTTTTATTTTTGGAGAATACTTTATAGTCATTTCCTTTCTTCACCATTGATTAGAAATTCAATATGATAGAATAGAGAGTTTTTTTTTTTCAATTTTTGCCCTCACCTTAACCGAAAGGATGAAAACACTATAATTGGAACCATCGTCGTTCTCCCTCGATCTCATCAGTAACTTCATTTCCTTCCATCTCTACTAAGGATAATGGTACTCTTTTTTTAAACACTTCTCTTTTTTTCCTTTAGCTGCATAGGAAACCTACATTACTCGATTGAAGCCATCATTCTCTACTCTTTCTTCTTTTTCTTTTCCTTAATCGATATTACCTTGAAGCCGTCAGCTCCTCCTAGATTTGAAACAAAGGGTAAGCTTTTTACTGCTATGTTATTTTAAACCCAAAAATTAGGGGTTTGAATTGCATACTATGCTATGTTTCTTATGTTTGGTGCAAGCAGCGAAAGATTTTAATTCTTTACTTCTTTTGTTATACATTTAAAGATTTTTATGCAAAATTCTGTATTATGATTTGTAGCATGTAAAGTACTGTAATATAACCTCTAGGCTTGAGAGTTAATTACTTTGGATCAATGGAGCACAAGTTTGCTTTCTTCGTATCTTAATTGTATTTTATTTGTTTATTAGTCAGTTTTTTAAATAGGAACCTAGTTCCAGTTAATCAGATGATAATGTAATATAAATATCATGTTGTCTTCATATTTCTATAAGTATTAACTAACATATTTATGAATTTTTTGGTTAATTGGGTTTATGCCTAGAAAGTTGTCTTTTGCACCTCTTTGTCCCACATTTTTTTCTCTTTATTTACTATTATAATCTCAGGTTAATGACACAAGAATGGTACCACAAGTTTTATCTTGGTTTTTCAGTCGCTTACCAATCCCTGCTACTTTCCTTTCTGATATGGCTCTCCAGGGTTTGTCCTTAGCTACGATTTTTTACTACATCCACTATTCCGTCAAACACTCCTTTCTCCCTTAATTTGTTTTGCCGTTATGTGGTTTCTTTTAGGTTTAGCTATATCCGCATTGTTATAGTGTCATACCTTTTCCATACCTCATATTTGGCTCTCCATAATGAAGTTAGCAATATAAGCTTTCTCAACACTTATTCACACTATGGACCCACCATTTAGGACAAAAGCACAGCTTGATGACGATTTACTCGAATCTCAAAACGTTTGGAAGTCAAAATTAGTATATTTGATAAGAGTGAGATCTCCTTTGAAATACACAACATATAATCCTCTTTCTCTGTAAATACTTGATTATATGCTTAACTGTTTACTAGTGTCTTAGTCCTAAATTCACCTGATATCGACACACCAAACCCATTGCAAAACAAATATTTGGGCATGTACATTACATAGCATACATGAGACTCCCTACTGTCGAAGCATAAGGAACATTTCTCTTGTTCTTTCTTTCTTCCGTTGTCTTAGGATAGTCCTCTAAATGGAGATGAAATCCCAAGACAGAGGGTTGATTCCCCTTATTCGAATCGATCATTGCATAACACTCTAATATCTTGTTTATGTACAAAACCTGAGACTGTGTTATCATTTTGTTCTTTTGATCCCATAGGATTTAAATTCCTAGAAAAAAATTAGCCTCTCCCAAGTCCTCTATACTAAACTGTTAAGTTAACCACAATTTAACCGATGACAATGTCCCTTCATCGTTTCCAATGAGTAGAATGTCATTAACATATAGAACGAGAAAGACCACTTTTCCATCCCCTAAATGTTTATAAACACAAGGTTCATCTACATTTTTGCTCAAATCCAAAAGTTTTGATCGCTTGATCAAATCTTTGATTCCATGAACGGGATGCTTACTTAAGTCCGTATATAAATCTAAGCAGTTTGCAAACTTCATTCTCGTTTAGCTATATATCCGATGGGTTGCATCATTTAGATGCTCTATTCAATATAGTTGTTCAAAAATGCTATATTGACATCCATTTGCCAGATCTCATGATCGAAAGCCGCCGTAATAAATAACAATATGCGGATTGACTTGAACATGGCAACTAGAGAGAAAGTTTTTTCGTAATCAATGCCTTTTTGAATATAACCTTTTTGCTACAAGTTTGGCATTATAAGTTTCCACTTTTCCATTCATATTTCTTTTCCTCTTGTAGATCCACTTACACCCTCTAGGTTTTATCCCTTCCAGTAAGTTTACAAGTTCCCACACTGAGTTGGAATCCATAGAATCCATTTTAGCTTTCATAGTTATTTTCCAAAGCTTGGAATCAGTATTCTGCATTACTTCATCATACATGAGTGGGTCATCATCTTCCTACTCGGCAAACTCAATTTTGCACTGTAGTTTGAATTGATGTCATACGTTAAGCCATATATAATAAAATGCATCCTGCTAGAATTTTTGGCCAATTAGAGTATATAGGATGCAAAAGTGTCGTTGATAGTGTACACGATAATAGAAATGCACAAATCGAATCGAGTGATGCGACAATTCGGGTTGAGGTAACAAATTTTGCCGCCACCACGAGAAATAGAAGCACTGCACAAGCTGGACTTGCGGGGGAAGAACAACGAGAATTAGCAAGACTACCACAAGGAGTACATCGACATTTGGTATCACAGGATGGAATTCTTACCCATCCGCGAACCCTTTTTCTCATTGGACATTTTTCCTGTTTGGAGTACATGCCCTAGTTCAGAATCACCGATAAGTCATATATGTTATCAGTGGAGGCGAGGGGTAGGCAACTTCCTTAGAAGAGGAGACGACAACTGCCCCAACAGTGTAGGTCTAGAGGTAGAATCACGACAAGTTCGTCTTAGCTCTAATCCAACAAGCGCCACTAATGTCAGTTCCCCATCCCAGTCAGCTCACTCTACTTATTCCTATTTATTTCACTAACCCCGTGTTTGTTTCACAAGCACCACACTATGCACCACTGCAGTACTCTGCTTCTACCCCTCCCGTAGGTACATATGTCGGGGCACATTCATCCCTATCATTCTACGTCCTCATGCTAACATCGATGCCAATGCAAACACTAAGCTAGATGTTGACACATGTACTGTCATCGATGTCATTATTGATAATCGGGTCAATGCCGACATATCTAGGTTTTGTGACATCATACGGGTATTCATCGATAGTATTACAAACACCCACAACGCCATTGTTTTATCGATGTGGGTCATCAATGCAACAAGCTTATCGTGGAGTGGTAGACACACGATAGGAGGCTAGGATGGCACCACTTTCAAGCATGGATGGAGGCGGTGGAGACAAAGTCGAGTGCGGAGATGAAGACAACGATGGAGATGAAGATGAGAATGAAGGTAGATGTGAAGATAAAGAAAATAATGACAATGGTGACGATCAAATGGAGGAGCTGGAACCACTAGCTGTGCGCAGAAATCCTACTCGCACCCGTCATCCACCGCCCTACGGCACACATTCAACCCGACAACGTCGATGATGTATTTTTTATCTACTTATTATGATGTAAATATATATGACATCAATAATGAAATGGTGGCATTTTTTTTGTATATTTCTATTGCAACTCATATTTGTCTTTGTTAAATTCTAATGTAAATTATACTTAAATTTCAACATCTATTTGATATTTGATATGAAATATATAACTTTGGATAGGCACCCTTATCAAACTATTGATTAATAGAGGTATATGGGCTAGCTCCTAAAAAATGAAAAAGTTCAATTCCCTGAGAAATTGTAAATGATGCTTGAAATAGCGCTTAAAGTGACAATTTTTACACTACGTAATTGTTAGTAGACAGTGGCAAATACAATTGAAATGTAAGTTAAAAAGAAAGAACAATTTTTTTACATAAAAAATAAGCATTGTAATCATTTTTATATCCTCGAAAAAATGAATGCTACAGAAGTTGAGGCCCCAATGTACCCCTCAATACGGAACTTGTTGTCTTTGATGCCTTGGGTTTCTACAATACCTGCATAACCATGTTGATTGTCTCTCTCCTCAATATCCATATTGGTGCGTATCTGAGTGGAATTCAGGCTACCTTTCGGATCACGGCGTAGGTTCATGTTCGACATCAACTCGTATGGTATGCTGGACACTGACAGCCATATACTCTCATCTAGGGCTGGTGGAAATTTAGGATTCCATACACTTTGGACGCGTTCTAGTACGTATACATTGTTGATATATGGCGTGTACTCAATTCGTAGGTTTGCACATTCAGCAATTATATGTACGCATGAGAACTGAAGTGCTTGGAACCTCCCACAACAGCAAGTCCCTCCTGTTAGGTCGACAAGATATGATGCCTCTAACATGTCCTCATCGGGCCTAGCATACACCGTGACCCAAAATTTTAGGTTTTGACGTAACTGGCACACTGCATACATAGTGTTCACTCTCATTATATTTCATCTAATTTCTTTAATGACATCCCCGCAACAACATGACCGCCCACTATTTGTCCAGCATATGTTGTCGTCCTCTTTGGGAATATGATAGCTAAACGAAAGTATGTTTCTTTGAAAACCGAGGTTATCGGTAAATGACGCATCCTTTTTAGTACGAAATTAATACATTCGACTAAGTTCGTCATCATGTGCTCGTACCGTAGACCCTCGTCATACGATTACATCCACTGTTCAAAGGGTATGTTCGCGAGGTAGTCCACACCAGCATTGTTGATGGGCGCAAGTTATCCAACATCTCATGGAAATGATATTGGATGATCTCATACCCTATTGAGAAAAGTATACCCATGAATGTAAACAATACACGGTGATATAAATTCAAACATGATTTGGGATAAAGTAGAAACTATGTACCAATGTCAATGCACTGGTCTCGCTCACTTTTTGAAGGCTATTTTGTGTGGTAGTTGGAGCTGATATGTCGTTTACAGTACCTACGGTGGGTGCAGTTCCAAAGGCTACCCTACCACTAAATAGTAGAAAAGATTCTAGTTCTTCTGTCCAATATGACACATATGCTGAGCTGCGGGTAAACTCGACGATGTAATCAACTAAGAAAGAAATCTTAGTCATCTACCTATTTGGAAGAATTTACTGAAAACGCAATCCGTAGAATCCTCCGATTACTATCTTGGGCAACAACAATCAACAATCGGTGTTGATACCTCCCATATAGCCAAGTCTCGTCAATTTTCACCAAAGGTTTGCAGTGTTAGAAAGCTTTCCTCTATTGATCGAATGTCCAAAAGAATCAGTGGAATACTTTTTTCCTATGGACTAGACTATTGCAAAAGTACACTGGGTGCATTTCCAGATTGGTTATGGAACCTAGTACGTACCGATCCAGTACCTAACACTATTGCCATAAATAATTGTTTGAACTGTCCCAGTTATGATGCAACTTATCCATAGCTTTTTGTTTTGTGACCCACGCTTTGTAGTATGATGGCGTGTAATCGTGCTGGCTACAAATGTTGGCAATGAACACCGAGACAGGGATCCTAGGACTTCCCTTCACCATTGGTAGAATAATGTCAGAAATCATTTCTGAGTCTAGCCTAGGATGATCCTGACTTACACATACAAATTACAAGTTAAAGTTAAGTAATTGAAAAAAACGAAAACCATGACCAGGTTACATTATGTCAGAAAATAAAGCGATCGCACCGCGCACCTTCGCAACACAAGTATATGGACCAAAATACTTCTTTATCGTTCACAAGCTGGTTTTTTCACGCAAAGATGCCATTATTTTCCATTTGCACCTCCCGCCGCGCATTGTGCACTTTCCCTTGAATTTCTCTGAACGAGACTTTGTGACATGATAGTTCACACCATTCTTGAAGTTGTACCACTTTAGTGCAGTAAGGAAAGCATCTTTGTTTGGGTATTGTATGCCAACTTCCAATACTCGGGCATATAACGTTGAGCTTGCATGACCAGGTGTTCTGTGTGGTAGTTGTCGAAACTCTAAACCACCCTTGGCCGAGAGGTCGATGTTGGTCATGTGGGCCAGAGGTTCATATGCGCTATATCACGGATTTAGATCTGGAGCATTGTCCAAGGCATCATCGTCAAAACTACAAGGTCTTGGCTCTGTTGGAACCTGCTTTAATTCAGAAAAAAGTGTCATTTTCAAACCATCCGGACTACACTGCTGGATTGGATCCAAGTCTGACTCTGATCCATCAACTACATTCGCTGCCCCTTTTTCCTCGGCTGCATCTTCTTCCTCATCTGTGCCTTCATTATCACCTTCAACCAAGGGGTTCAATATACCCTTACTAAACTCAATCATAGGGAGTAAGTCATCGGTTCTTATGTACATTATGTGCCCGCCAAAATCTACACCGGATTGGTGATCAGTGTAGGTTGATGTCCCCCGGTATAAGTGCTTCCGCCTTAGGACATCGATCCACCAAAGTTGAAATTGAACGTACTAATGAAATGTTGAGTCTGGGTGTCGAGGTTCGGGTTACGCTAATATCCCGACTGGTAGTGGTTGCCAAAGTTTAAATCTATGTCGAAAATCAAAAAATGTTTACCCATAGACTTTTTAGGGACATCATAGTAGGAGCTTTGTAACAAGCTAGTGAACCCACCGCACAACCGTATAGTAGGACTTGATGCGATCCCAACCGCGTCATGTCTCGATACAATTTGACGACATTGGGGAATGGCCAAATCACGAGGTGCCCAAGTGCAAAATGAAGCTTCCATTTCAGCTTGTTACTGTGGTTGCTGGCGTGGAACTTTTGGAGAGCTTAATCTTAGCTCATTGAGCTCAATTCTAGCTCATCTAGCTCGTTTTAGTTCATTTTAGCTTTCACGTTATTTTGCTGGAATAAAATATTTAATTTGTTTTAGTTAATTTAGTTATTTAGTTTAAGTTATTAAATTTGTCATAATCTGAACATTTTAAATGCAGGTTTTAAATATGTCTTATTTTAGTAAATATTAAATAGGCGTTTTAATGTGTATTAGTTTTAGACATCTTTAATAAATGTTTTATTTCAGACTAATTAAATATGTCTAAAGTGTGTTTAATGTGTAATGTAGGAATTAGGAATGGACGACATTAAGGTGTTCACATTGGCTGCTACTAGGAAGCTTCTTTTGGCTGTTCGTATGGCACAATTATGAGCTGAACACAACCCCCCAAGAGCTATTTCGGGTTAAACAAGGCATCAAGTGCTTTTGCACTTGTTCTTTCAACTGAATAATCATGTTCACACCTTGTGGCCATCCAATTTCGTGTGTTCACACCAAGCTACTGATTACTCTTCTCCAAGTGCCTATTCGTGGAGATTAATAGACAATGAGCTGAATTAAAAACCAAGCTGCTGCTTTGAGCTTCTCTATGTGTCTTTTCGTGGAGATCAAAGGCCAATGGCTGTTCATATTGGTCCATTCAGCTTGCAGTTGATTTCACACCTTATGGGCTGTTTAAATTCGTTGGTTCACACTTGGAGGCTAATTGAGTTATTATATTCACACCGTTTGGGCTGTTCATGCGCCACAACTTCAATTAAAAGGCTGTTGCACATTCAGCTTTCCAAGGGAGGATTAAAGGAGCTCATAACTCTTTGAAATATCAATTATCAACAAGGTTTAACTCAGCTCATTAAGTGAACTTAATTAAGCTGATTGGGAATGTAAAAGCCTTGGCTAGTGGCGTCACCTAGGTCTAAGAGTTGCTAAAAGTCTTGTTAATTATTTTAGGAATTAAATCAGCTTGTTAATAGCTTAATTAAGCCGATTGGAAGTGTCCACTCGGCTGAAGTTAGCTCAGCCTATAAATACTTTGCTCATTCCATGTTTTCAAAGACTTTTGCTTATTTTTATTAACTTTATACTATTTGTGAGTGTTTATACTCTCCTTGTTCTCTTTAGGACTGAATTGACTTATCAAGACTAGTCTTGTGGCGTCATTCCTTCCTTTTGTTTCGAACTTATCACTTGTCTAAGTGTAGCGTTCGTTTATACCTGTGGTTCCTATCTGACATATATAGTGGGTCAAGGTTCACTTTTACTTCTATCGCCATTTCCACCGATTTCAATTAAGTGCTGTTTAAGACTCGGGTCAACAATCTATATTGTTGGTTTAGCCTTAGCCTTAGTCAAATTCACCCATCCATAATCACAACCATTTCTTATCCTTTGTTTTGAACCTATCTTGTAATCTTTTCTTAGCCATTTTCAAAACAACCTGTTCTTACTTAATTTTACGATTGGGCAACCTAAACTACTCGAATCAACACCGAGGCGAGTTCGTATCAGGACTTTGTGCTTCAACTTCAATTCCAACATTAGTCGCAACGGTGGCTAAAGATGGACCAATTCCATCAGCCTTGGCAAACTCGACATATAACTCTATTATAGCATTTTTGCTTAAGCAATGCAATGATATGACCACCTCGAGCTCAAGCTCACCTTTCACATCAAATAACTCATACCTATAGGGGTCAACGGAAGCAAGATATATACATTGCAACCTCAAAATTCTTCCCTCGAATCCCCCACTTTCCTCCTGATTTTAGTCTATAGCTCATGCAATTGAATGGCACGATTGAACGCCAATTCCACGGACTGGGCTCATGCAAATACTACCTCGATTTTTGTATTATAGATTTGACCATCGTAGTAAATGACGGCTTTCACTCGCCGAATCATTTCAATATCAGATATGAATTGGATGAGCAAAAGTAAAAAAATATTCAAACGTTTGTCTAAAGAAATGCAGACGACTCTCACAACTCAACCCTTTAATGTTTGATATGAATTTGTTGCTTGCCTAAGTTATGAATATTTCGTTACTTCAATAGGAAAATAGAACAAGGAGAGAAGGAATACGTGCTTCAGAATCTATTTTTGAGGACACGCTATTGTCTACTTCGGTCCTTGAAAGCATGTTTCATAGATCACGTAAATTTCATTAGAAGCGTGTTTTAGAGGGTATTTAGTGCCTCAAAACGTGCATCAAATTTCATCGTGATTATCGAGGTCAGGTACTTCTTTTTTCAACCTTTAAGGAAAAATGTTAGTGAAGGCTCGTCCAGTTAGGCAAGCTTCCCTATTAACATGGCAGAAAAGTGTGCCTAGCTAGCGGAGCCTTCACTAACATTTTCAAAGTTTGGAAAAAAATATACTTAACCCCGAGAATATTTCTGCAGATTTGAAGCATTTTTAAAGATATTCGATGAAAACATTGATCTTGTGACACGTTTTTGACCACGGGAACATTCTATTTTAAAATCTCACCCTTTCCTTGTGCTTATAAAAAGGGGCTCCCACTTCATACTTCATCATCCCTCAAACATCATCTCTCCTAGCCTCCATCCCTCTATTATACAATATTTCTCTTTCTCTATTTTCTTTCCAACTTCAGTGTTAAAAATTTTAGCCACTAATAAAATTTCCCATTCGAGGTATTCTCGAGTCATCGATGATGCGATATCGCTCTAAGATGCACACATTTCATATATTCTACCGAGATAGGACTATTACCTTTGAAACCTATCTTGTGGAAGTATAGTTTTGGGGTGATTTTGCTTTGTACGATCATGGGTGGAATTCTACATAGAGGTCTCAATTGACGATCATTATGCGATCATGAATTAGAGTATAACGGGGGAGACAGTTGACGATCGTTACGCTGCCACAAGCTCAAACTTTTCAAATACTTGGAAATGTTGCCTTATAAATACCATACAAAAGTTTAAAGGCATAATCATAGGGAAAAACTATAGGGCTTCTCGTTATAATCGGCGTAATCTTTTTCCCTATTTCCACGCAGCCGGTATCTTTAACCTTCCTTTTTGTCTGAAAGTCGACACCACAGTGGACATAGGAGGTCTTTCAGGCGGGAAGCAACTGTTGCGATGTAGTAAAGCTGATGCTCCTTTTGGGGTTATCGTGCAGACCTGAGTTTGACCTCTACCGTGTCATAACATCTACTCTCTGCCTAAAAGCCCTCTTGTGTCCACCTCGGTATCAGCTTTCAAATAAGAATGAAAGCTTAAAAATACTGGCTGCCTAGAAATATAGAAAAAACTACATTGATTACATAAAAAATCCCTCCGTTTTTCCCTACGTTTATGGCCTCAATCTTATGTATGGTATATAATCATTTGTGGGTATCCAAAAAGCCTGAACTCATGACCGTATAAAGACCATTAACTGGCCCTCGGTTATACTTGAACCCGTGGTAGCATCATGGCCGTCGACTGGGACCTCCACCTAGGCTTCGGCTCGTGGCCATATCAAGCACTTTCACCCCAAAATTTGAATTCTCTAAGATGAGTTTCTAAGGTAATGGTCCTATCCCGTCATAATATATGAAATGTATGTGTTTTGAGGCGCTATCACATCCCTTACCCCTCAAATCTACTTATAAACTTTCGTAGTTTCACCCATAAACTCTAACCCTAAACCCTTAAAAAACCCTAACCCTAAGAGAGAAAGCGGAAAAACACAGCCAGCTGTGCGCGCTTTCTGAACATGTGGTAGGAAAGCACGCCCAACTGGACGTGCTTTTCCACTCACTTTTCAAAATCGACTTATTTCATTAAATTAAAAAATAGCCTAAAAGCCAAATAAAAAATGCAGAATATATCATTAGAGGTGTCCATAGGTCGGGCCCAACCAAAAATTTAGGCCTATTTGCTAGGCCCGAGCCTGACCGACCCGAAAAATAGGCTTAGAATTTTTCTCAAGCCCGGCTCGAATAAAAATGCTAAAACCTGGGCCAAGCTCGACTCACCCGTATTAATTTTTTATATTAGTTTTAAAAATATATATAATACATCAAAAATATTAAAATAAATGTTTTCCAACAAATTGAAAATAAATTAAAAAATACGTAACATTAAGATAAATGCAACTTAACAAGAAAATGTAAAATGTCTCTAAAATAGTAACAAAATTAATAATAAAACAAGAATTATACAATATCTAAATACGAACAATAAAATGGTATCAACATAATTATGAAATGATATTAAAATAGTGGAAAAAATAACAAAATAATAATAATAAATGACAAAAAAAGTGAAAAAAAAAAACAGAATGTCTTTTTTTACATATTCGAGCCCAATCAAACCAGATTTGGACCAAAAAGATTTTCGAGTCCCAACCCGTTTTATAAATCAACCTATATTTTTTTACCTAAATCTTTTTTTTTAAGGCTATATTTTAACTCAATGGCTCCCAGTCGGCCAGGCCATCCACAGGTGTATATATCATTAATTTAGCCCGAATAAAATCATACCATTTATTAATATTGTAAAATTTACCAAAGTTGGTGTATAGATTTTATAAACGAAGTAGCAAACACTGAAACCACCCCTATTCGTTTTCGATCCTAATTTTCTTAATGTTTTTCCAATGGAATCTCTTTCGAGTTCCCTCTCCATCTCCATCTCTAATCTACGCGAGACCTACCCAATTCTCAACAGCCACTTACCATCTTCTTCTTTTTGTCTGATCAAAACGCCAAATCAACGAATTGGATCTCTCAAAGTCAACTCTGAAACCTCTCAGTTTCATAGGTTTTATCTCCAAGCTCTACCTCGAGAGGTTCCTGATGAAGGTGAAGACCAGCTGCAGCCTCTTACCCTTAATAATGGGTTTCGCTTAGTTTCTGAAGACAGTCAATCTGTTTATCAGGTATTGTACCGAATACTATCAAATAATTCATTTTCTCGCTTTTTTTCCCTTTGATTTCTCTGTTGTTTATGTATTGTTTGCTTTGTTTTCTCTACTTTTTTGGAACATCGAGATGAGAAGCCTCATTAACTTTATGATTTGTTTACAAAAGCAAATGCACTATTTTTGAATGATTAGAAGTTAAAATTTCATCTTTTGTGGATAACATTGGATTTGATATTATGTTGAATTGTTTTAGATTTGAACCGTTTGATCACTTTCAGTGGAAAAAGAATTACATTCTTATGACCATTTGGTATTTTTTGTTTTAGCAACTCTTGAGAAAGAAAGCAAATGCAAAATAGCCAAAAGTAAAAAATCAAATGTAACTATAAAGTAAAAAATTCAAATGAAACTGTACCCAGTTTAATTTTTTTTTTCATGGAATTAAATAATGGTTTTAAACTTTTACAAGGGTGTCGATGTTACTATATTTTAAAATCTTTGTAGCTCGAACTCTGTTGTGAGTGTCCAATATGTTTGATTTTGTTGAAGTTTTTCCATGTCACTGGAGGGTTTCGAATATGGGTGGGTACTTCAAGGAAATAGTTGGAGCAACATAGCGATGTAGTTCTATCATGCTATTTGGAATCCTTTTCTTGTCTTGGTTGACATAGATACTCGTTGGATATATCAAGTTGCTGCTTTGGCTCAGTATTAATGGTCTCTCTCATGTTCTGAAGGGTGATTCAAATCAGAGTAAAAGCAGCGAAAAAGATGTAGATAAGTTAATAAAGGTTGAACTCCATGGAAGTGGAGCAAGTGGGGGTAGCAGAACTGGACTTTTCAGAACCCCAATTTCTGGTGGAGTGCACAGTGCAACTTCAGCACATGGATTACCTCGGCCGGCCTTAGCTGTCCGTAATCTGATGGAACAAGTAAAGGCTATTATTTGAGTTCTAAATACTATCATATTTCGAAAAGCGAAAGAGGGGAAAACTCATCTGTTTCCTTCCCTGTGTTTTGTTTCCAGTTTTATTTTATTTTAATTTAATTGTTCTGAATTTGTTGGGTAATTCAAGGCCAGATTTGCTCATTTATGCACTGTAATGTCTCGGATGCACCACCGACGAGAAGGGTATCCTTTTGGCTCTCTGGTAGATTTTGCCCCTGATTCAATGGGCCGTAAGTAGTTGACTTTTGAAGTTCTGTTATTTGGTTACTTTTTGATTCTGCAAAAAATTTTGACATTTTGGTAAACCCTTTTTGTGGTTTCTTTTCTTAATATTTTGTTTGAAGTATAAGAGCCTTTGTAACTATGCGTAAGTTGTTAGATTTGTTTAATATATCTCCCTTTTTTTTTCAATTTGCAGATCCAATATTTTCATTTTCACCATTGGCCATCCACACACGGAATTTATTAGCAGACCCTAGGTGTACCCTTGTTGTGCAGGTTAATTCTTTTGTTCCTTTTGCCATGATGGAGTATCTTCCTTAGTTATTCTCTCTTTATGGAATCCATTGACAGTCTACAGATACCTGGATGGAGTGGCTTATCAAATGCAAGGGTAACAATATTTGGTGATGTCTATCCACTTCCCGAGCATGAACAGGTAGTCACCTAAATTCTTTTTCTTTCTTCTCATTGGTTGTGGGAGGGGATGGGGTTAGAGAAGTTTGGTAATAAAATATAGGGTTATCGAGGTTTCTTCTTTTTCTTCATGGGGTCATGGCTGTGTGGCTTTACAAATGGCTTTAGAGAGCGGGGTTCTGTTGCCACGGAGTATCCTTGTTGATTCTTTTGGAAGATGTATGTTTTGAGGAACTTCCATTTCCTCACTGTTTTAGGAATGCATAATTTGGATGCGCTTTCTACTTGTTCCCCTTCTCTTTGATCTCGTGTTTGGAGGTTATCCTTTATCTCTAGGCCCCATCAAATATCTGCCATGTTTTATATTACACTATGTTACACATATCTATACAATTTGTGCATAAAATATGCCTCAACAAGGGCCTGGTTATTTTGCTAGGAATGGGCTCATAAACAGTACATAGCAAAACATCAACAAGGGCCTTCACAACAGTGGGGAAATTTCTACTACTTCAGGATGCAGAATATAAGGTCAGCTTTGGTCTATGGTTTTTCCGTATTTTTTTGCAGACTAATATTTCCTGTTTAGAGCGACTCTGGTTATCCAATATTCTGTTTATATATTCATTCAGGATAGTAAGATTCGCTACTTGGTACAAAATCAATATTGTCATATTTAACCCTTATCGATACATCTAAAACTTGCAAAATCTTTCTGGTTATCCAA
This sequence comes from Gossypium australe, assembly GCA_005393395.2. Taxonomy (NCBI): domain Eukaryota; kingdom Viridiplantae; phylum Streptophyta; class Magnoliopsida; order Malvales; family Malvaceae; genus Gossypium; species Gossypium australe. Next base: position 91,628,249 of record CM016616.1, read on the forward strand.
ATAGTGAAGCAAGATTTTAAAGCCCAGGCTAGTTAAAGAACCGTTAAGGTGACACTTGGTCATATAAATACTTTTTTTATTTGTTTCCTTTCTTTCAAGTGTTTTCTTCTTTCATTTTCACCTTGTATATGTTATAGTCTCGAGTTACGAATCGAGTCACTGGACAATTTGTAGGAAAATTGTTTGACTTAAACGAGGTATATCCCCTTATTTCTGTTTCTTCTGCACGAATGATCTATAATGAACAAGTGGAACTTGTTGAAGGGAATTCCAGACCTTAGACTTGTTAAGAGGGAGAGAGTCTTAAACCTCTGAATATTCAAATAAATTCTGACTTAATTTTATTTCTAGCAGTCAACCTCTTAAATAGAGGTTACATAGGTTTACTTGTTTGAATGAAAAACATATAAGCTAAGTAAATTAAAACATTGACTCTAAGAAAGATTCCTGATATCTCTAAACTATTTTTAATTAAAAGATCTCATTAAGATATAAAATACTCATAAATAAAATCTCCTGATACTTCTCATAATAAAATTATAAACTGATCTAATAATTAATTGATGTCTAATATTACTCCCCTCCTAGAAAAAGAGCTTGTCCGCAAGCTTGAAATTGAATAGCTTGTGCATTTTTTGGCACGTTATTGCATGCAAGGATATTTCAGTTTCTCTACACTCTTGATTTTGCGCAAGATCATCTGGATCTTTTCGTTCTGCCATTTCTGAGCAAGTCAACTTTTTAAGAGAAGGATGGCTTGTCTTGCTAGTACTAGTGTCTTTTGCCAATGCCTAACTCCTCCCCAAATTGACTTTTGACACTACCATGGGTGTTACGAGAGAATTTCCCCTCAAGTAAGAAACTGAATTATTTCTTCATGAATGATCTATAAGGAACAAGTGTCAAAAGTAAATATTTACTTGATTATTTCTTCATTATCCTTTCATTGTTTTGAATGAAGAAATAATGAAGTAAACATTTGATTTTGATCTGCCTGGATCCCCTGAATTGGTCATCTTGGTTATAGAATCTCAGGAAAACTGGAAGGTTAGAACAGCCTTCAAGAGTTCTTAATGAACAGAAAGGAGAGGGGAATAAAACCAAGGATTAAGAGTCGATAGATAAGAGAGTGATTGTATTCATTCACGTCCAATCCTAGTCCAGTTCGTTAGATGGATGAGTTTCTGAATCGTTTTAGGAAGATGTGGAACAATAATAACAGAAAGTAATGCTTGTGGCATCATTTGTGGGTTTGGTCCTGCTTGTCATTGTAGCCATCTAAATTTTCTTGTTTCTACGGATACCAATTAGTGTTTTGTTCAAGCTTTAGTTGTGTGCTATTTTTTACTATTCCCTTATTGGTAACTGAAATTGGTTTGACATGATGTAAAGAAAATCCTGTTCGGTTGTCTGTTTTATTGTTAGTTCAGTTGCTTTGTATGACTAATTCCGGACTCTTGATTTCTGAATAGCATATATAACCATGTAAAATAGTGCAATGGTTTTGGATTCAGAAGTCTGATTAGCAGTGGATAAAAAAACTAACCAGTTAATAAATGATTCCCCCTCTTTCTTTTTTAGTTTTTCATTGATGCACAGTGTAGTGAACATTTTTATTCATCAAAATTCATTTCAGTGATATATATTTCATTGGAGGGTTTAAAACTGTTGTTTCAGTGATATATATTTCATTGGAGGGTTTGGAACTGTTGCATGGATTGATGTTAAGGAATATGAAGCACTTAAACCTGATAAGATTGCTGTTGATGGAGGCGAACAAAATCTAAAGGTGAACTTTTTAAATTCTCAAAATATCAGCTTTCCGCTTCTGTTTTTTTTTTTTGCATTGCATTGCATTGCAGCTGCCATCAAAAGAGGTATTTTTTCCTGTATTTGATTCTGTTTGAGGTGTTTTTTTCTCCAACCGAGTATCAAAATCTACTAATGCTTTTTTCGTGCATGTGCTCCAATGCAGTTTGTCACTATGCCTTTTTCTTTTTCTTTTTTTGTCATTACAATATTTGGGAGGGGAAAGGGCGATGATAGGAGAATGTTCTTACCACTGCTCCAAGCAAGTTTTGGCCACTATGCTTTTCTTTTTGCTAATTTGGGTTAATTTGCTAGGAACTCAATGTAACCTTTTCAAAGCCCCTCAAAGAGTTGCTATCCGCAGAGGCTGAGGTTGATGATGCAGCTCTTATATCAATTGACAGCAAGGGAATTGACATTAGGGTCCGTCAAGGTGCACAGGTATTTATTTCTACATTGTTCCAACTCTTCATTTTTCTTGAAGTATTTGTGTCTTGACACGTGAGTATGCGGATGGGGATACGGCTTGATCCTCTGAATAAGGAAAAACTTAAAAAAATCTGACCATACTTGTGTCAAAAAACATACCCATATAACATAGATTTATTTCATATAATGGCAATGGACAAGTTTCAAAGCTCGGGTTTCAGAGGAGGTTCAGGATTCATGTCAGATTTATATGTAACCATGTTACATTCTTTTCAGTTCAACGTACAGAGGTTATCATTTGAAGAAGGGCAGGGTGTTGAGACATTGGAGGAAGCCAAAGTAGCTTTATGGAAAGTAATAAAGAAAGGCCAAGTGCAAAATCTAAAGAGATAGAAGAAGCTGCAACTTTCTGGCCTTCCGGGGAGCATAAAGGCAAGACGATGCGAATCTCAGCCATCAGTGAATGTAATACTACTATAGAGAAATGTTATACAAGGTATGTTTTTCCTACTGCAAGTAATTTCTTAACTAGTAATTTTCTGATTTCTAGTGTATCGAATATTTTCTTTTATATGTTTTTCTACAAGGATCGGTTTACTATTTAAAAATTTTAGAATTGAATTTAAATTAAAAGGTTCGTTTTATGGGAAAAAAATTTAAATAAAATTGTTATATATAATAGGTTTAGATGTAAAATTGGTTATTAAATTATATCAATTTTCTCACTTAGGTTAAGTGGCAAGTATAATTCCGTTATCCAAATAATTCTGAACTTTTATTAAAGCATGAAAAGTAATATCAAAAGTGGGATCTTATTTCATGACATCAGTTTTTTTTTTTTTTTTTTTGGGAAATGTGGGGTGACTTACAACCTTTTTGAAGTGGTTAAAGCTGAAGAATAATTTTCATATTTACAATGAAATGGTCTTTTCAAGCTTCTTGAACTTGATAAAATATATTTTTTTTAAATGTCAAAGAAGAATTAATGCCTTTTCACCATTATCTCATCCCTATATTAATTTCTTACTAAATTAAATATCTTTTTCTATTAATTATTGCATTGGATCAATGTTTATTTGTTGCAAAATCAAAGAAAACTCCACTACTGATTGATACTTTTCTGCCATTGGCCTCCGCCGCCAAAAATTGCCCCGCGAATTTGTACAAAGGAAAAAATTGTTCTGCCAATTTGCAGAAAGAAAATTCCCGCTAAACTAATTTATTATCCTTTTTCAATTAAAAATAAATTATTAATTACATATATTCATATACTAATGAGCAATGACATTAAACTTTCAATTTAGACTTGAATTCAAAAATCTTTTTTGATAAATCTAAACTTGATTTAACTTAATTTCATCATAAAAATTCAACAACCTTAATCAATCCAATCTGAACCCAAAATGACCCAAACAATTAACTTGAAGTGACTCAATTTTAAACTATCATTTTATTTAATGTAAAATTTGTAAAATGTAATTATCATTGTCTATTAACATAAGATATGTAATATTAGCTTATATCATATGATCTTAATAGCAAAATCCAAATACAATAAACACTAAGTAAAAAATTATATTTGTCTATTTATTCTTAAGTTGTAAAAAGATCTATATATTTCAAAATCTCAAAAACATTTGGTTTTGATTTTATTTTACTTTAAATATTTTATTTTATTTTGATTCTAATTTACTTAAGAAATCCTAAAAACATCTTTGATAAAGTTTATCAATACTCTTAAATTGTTCAAATATTTAAAAATAAATTATTGATAGTCCAAAGTTTTGATATATTTCACTACATAACATTGGATTTCTAACATGTATAATATTGTGTTTACATGGACCGATTCAATTGGATCAATGATTGTACGATTAATAATACAATTTATTAAATTGGATCAATGGTTGTAACTGTTGGAAAATATCTAGTTCAAAAACAGTTTTCTTACACAGCGAAAAATAAAATTTTGAAAATCGAGTTGGTTTGTGATATTTATAGCAATAAATTTTTTCCCGAAATAGTATTTGTGCTTTGAGCGAAATAGATCCCAAATGCTCTTGATTTTCAATCGAACGACCTTTTGCGCTATTCTCGTACCACAAACTGTCTTGAGTGTGGGTTTGAACAATTTCGAATTAAATACATAACCAGAATTTTTTATTTTTTATTTACTTTCAGTTGGAAAGTAAATCTCTCTCTTATAAAAACCAGTAGGGTTTTATTCCCAGAAAATAGAATTTTTACTTAGAAATAAATTCTGACCATTTTCAAGTAGAATAACAATATTGAAAACTTCGGTATATTTTCTCTTGTATTTAGCCCTACCAGTTTCATATATTTATAAAGAGAGGTAGTGAAACACTAGTTGAATTATTAGAATACAAATAATATTTTATTTAATAGAAAAACAATCCCCTAGTTGAATTACGAGAGAGATTCGCCCCTCATACTTGTCATGAGAGGATTTTGGGCCTCTCCTATACCAGGTCTAATTATTGTTCACTTGTATTTTTTTTTTTTGAATAGATTGGTTTATTGATTTAATTACTTGTAATGTTCATAGTGTGGCATACATTAATCTTGAGTGAATGATGGACTATGTATTGATTTAATTACTTGTGATGTTCATAGTGTGACATACTTTAATCTTGAGTGGATGATGGATTATGTATGCGTCACTCGTATACTTTCATGTAAGTAAAAGCTTGAGTTCAAATTGATAAGGAATCGAAAGCTGGTATGTTGGGTATACGACTTCTGTAGTATGCAACACATTTACAACAGTGAAATTCATAATCCAAGACATGGGTAAATGATATCCTCTCAATGGAATTACATGATAAATGAAAATTAAATGTGGTCACGAGTCGTTCGTCTTTATGATGAATGACTTAATTACTATTTGATAGTAGTTGACTTTTCATAAAGGAAGATGTAATGATTACCATGATATAAAATAGAATCATATTGGGAAAACAAATTTATCCCAAAGAGATTAAGAATATCTTATAAGGGTAACACTTATGACAAGGTCACGAGCATTGATTGAGTAGCTTTTGTAATGGTATGCCATTAGGGAGAGCTCAGTCACAAGACTATAGTGGAATGACTTCGTGATTAAATGAGTTTATAATTGATAGGCGAAAAACTAAAACTTAATTATAAATCATTTGAGCCATAAATACATATGTCCAATTGGTATTTTCGCTAGCTCGTTGAAACTAGAAATGAATTGCATGTTGAATCAAATGAATAGAAATGGATAGAAATGATAAAGTTAGAGATATGAGTTGCATTAAAAAGTGAATGTGATCTCTTACTAAATATAGAAATGACCTGAGAATTAATCTAAGTTTTTTGAATTATTATTTGATTAAATAATTGAAGTTACAAAAGAGAAATTAAATTAAATAATTATAGTGAATCCGTTGAATGTAGGAATTAAATAAATTTTTTCATAGATTTTCTACAGTAAAATTGTCATGATTTTAACAGAATCGAAATTGGGTTGAGAAAATTATTTAATTGGAAAATTAATTAATTAAAATTAATTTATAATGTTTATTTTTAGAAATAGAAAAACATGTACTGAATTGGATTAAATTATAAAGTGCTAGGTTAAAAGTCCAAGAAGCACATATAATTAGACCCAATATAGGAGAGGTCCTAATCCCCATCGTAATACATATGAGGGGAGACACACCCAACGAATGTGAACGAGTCTGTAGACTTCATAAATGAATTGGTTAGTAAGTATAAGGTAAGTAATGGAATAGATCATGACAAGTTGATTAAATTAATGCCTTTGTTATGTTTGAAATTGAAAAGTGACTAACAAAAGTATAGCTTTGATGATTTCATGAATTTTGAGTGAAAAAGGTGAAATTAATGAAAAATGGCTTAACTATATAAAGTGCAAACTTTATTTCTTCTCCCTTTCATGGGCATGGGGGTTGGGAGCTTTATGAAAGTATGAAGAATTTTTTTCATAATTCCTTTATAAATACCATATATATTAATTAAAATAATAAAATATCTTAATAAAATTCTATTTAAAAAATAATTAAATAATAAAATGTCTCCAATATCATAATTATAATCCAAGGGTCCATATTCCTTTCCTTAATCTCCAAGTAAATCCAATGACCATGATTCATCCATACACCTAAGGGCATTTTAGTAAAAATTTCAAAACTATCTAGCAAAATGATCATTTTGCTTTTGACACTTTTTAATATTTACAATTTCATCATGCACACCATTGGCAAAATTACAACTTTAGTCCTTGAACTTTTCCACTTTGAACCCTTAACTTTTAAGTATTTATATTTTGGCTTCATTACTTTTCACTTTTTTACAATTTAGTCATTACTTCAAATTATTATCTCACAACATATTACTTGTTTTAACTTCCTTCAATATCCAATACTCTTTTCTACTAACACTAATAATTCACATTTTGTTTACTCTAAGAAATCTCAACACATACACTCCCGAGTTTACACTTTCTTCGACCAAGGGGACTTTAAGGATGTTATAAAAGGGGTTTGATAAACCTTAAAACAAATCACGATACCATGAATGATTGCACTCGCTGATGTCATCATTGAATCTGCCGTAAATGACACCAACGGAGTTGCTTTTAGGAAAACGAAAAGCCCAAAAACATGGCCAGATGGCTTCAATTAGGGAAGGAGAAAGAAACAATTTTAGCAAAACAGAAAAAGATGGAGAGATTTGATTGGTTTTGATAAATGAGAGAGTTTGAAAGAGCCTAAAGTGCAAAAATTAACAATATATTTATTTTATTTATTCTTTTAATGATTTTAACCTTCAAAAATAAAAAAAGGAAAAATTTTAGCAAGTCCCTAAAGTTTGGACTCTTTAGTTTGTTTTCTATGGCCCACATGCCACATGTCCTCTTATGTTAGAAATTAACACCATTAGCCCAGAGTACCACAATAATGGATGGAACAAAAGTACAAGTATTAAAATAAACAAATTAAAAGCGCATGTATCACATTGACAATTTTACTAAAGTACAGGGGTAAATAATAAAAATTGTCCAATTTTGATAAAAAAGTGTAAAAGGTAGATAGATTAAAATTCCACAAATACATAAATCTGAAGAAATTTCTTAGAATTTAACCATCATCATTTTATATTCTACCTAGGTAATTCAACATTTTATATTCTACTTAAATAATTAAAGACTTAACGGCGTAAAAAGCCTTTAATTAAAAAAAAGTAATTAATTCCCTCTTTTTTTTTTGCACTCAATTGAGCACTTGAACTTTCAAAATGTATAAAAAAGGACTTCAAACTTATTCAAAAAAAGCAATTAAGTCCCTGCCTTTTTTGTCACTCATTTTGTAACGGCCCGATTTTGGGGCTAGTCGGAATAATGGTCTCGGGACCACTAATCCAAGGTTGAGTAAAATTATTTTAGTATTATTTTATGTATTATGGTATTAATATATGACTATATGAAACTTTTGGTGCTTTAATTTTAGCAATAGCATGTTTAATTGAGAAAAAAGACTAAATCACATGAGATGCGAAAGTTCTATTTTATAAGGTAGGGGTACCTAATAGCTATAGAATGTAAATTGGAGGATTTTGAAGTACAATTGGGCCATTTAATGTGTGTTGACTGGCCATTGAGGATAGGGGACAAGGGCATTAAATTTTTGGTAAAAGTTGGTGACTAGGTGAATAAAATATGATAAAATAAAACAAAAGGAAGGCTATCATCTTTTTCATCCTCCTTCTTCCACCGATTTTTACACTAAAAGAAGAGTCTTGGGAGCTTGAAATTTCAACAACTTATACTCCTCACTAGTAAGTGTTCTTAATGGTTATTCTTGATAATTTTTGTACTTTTAGAACCCCCAAAGCTTAAGCTAGCTAATGAGGGGACTAATTTGTGATATGGTTGAAAGTCAAAGGACTTGCCATGAGAGTGTTTATGTGGTTAGCTGAGTTTTTATGGAAGAAAATGAATGTTGGGGAGTTGTGAAACGACTTTTGTGAAGGGTGTTTGCATGACAACACCTAAGTAGGACTTAAATGCAAAGATTGAGATTGTGTCATAAATGCATGAAATAGTTAGAATTGTGAGTAGTTATAAGGGTAATAAATGTTTAGCTAGGCTTGATTAATGAGAAAATGTGTTGAAAAATGATTTACGAGCTTAGAGGCAAAATTGTAATTTTGCCAATGTACAAGGGCAAAATGGTCATTTTTGCCCAAATGTAGAATTTGATGTATTATGATCATAGAATGATCTAAACGAATGAATTCCATTGTTCTAGATCAAGAAGAGTGCAGAATCAACCTTGACCGTGGAAAAGGCAAGGTGGTTATTACCAGTTGAGGGTTAAGGAGCAAGATGTACCAAAAACAACATTCAAGACTAGATATGGCCATTATGAGTTTCTGGTCATGCCGTTCGATTTAACGAATGCTCTTGCGGTTTTCATGGACTTAATGAACCGTGTCTTCCGACCGTATTTAGACAAGTTTGTAGTTGTCTTTATTGATGACATATTGATTTACTCTCGAGATGAGAGTGATCATGCGGAGCACTTGAAGATTGTCGTACAGACTTTGAGAGACAAGCAATTATATGCTAAATTTAGTAAGAGCGAGTTTTGGCTCCGAGAGGTCGGATTCCTAGGACACATTGTGTCAGGCAAGGGTATTAGGGTTGATCCAGGGAAGATATCGGCTATTATGGAGTGGAAACCGCCGAGGAACGTGTCGGAGGTCAGAAGCTTTTTGGGTTTAGCGAGGTACTATAGGCGATTTGTGAAAGGATTCTCTATGATTGCTACCCCGATGACAAAACTATTGCACAAGGATGTTAAGTTTGAATGGACTGAAAAATGCCAACAGAGTTTTGAGAGATTGAAAACGTTGCTGATGGAGGCATCGATTTTAGTGCAACCTGAGTCGAGCAAGGAGTTTGTAGTCTACAGTGACGCGTCGTTAAATGGTCTCGGGTGCATGTTGATGCAAGAGAGTAAGGTAGTCGCTTACGCCTCGAGGCAACTAAAACCACATAAGAAGAATTACCCGACTCATGATTTGGAGTTGGCCGCGATTGTTTTCGCATTGAAGATTTGGCGACATTAATTATATGGCGAGAAGTGCCAGATCTTCACAGACCATAAGAGTTTGAAGTATTTGATGGGTCAAAAAGATTTAAATTTACGGCAACGGCGGTGGCTCGAATTATTGAAGGACTATGAGCTAGTAATCGATTACCATCCGGGAAAAGCGAATGTGGTTGCGGTCGCCCTGAGTAGAAAATCCTTGTATGCCTTGAGAGTCATGAACACAAGTTTGTCTTTGTCCGATGATGGCGATATACTAGCCGAGTTGAGGGCTAGACCACTATTTGTTCAACAAATATGCGAAGCTCAAATGAGTGATAGGGAGATGCTAGCTAAAAGGGATAAGTGTGAATCAGGAGTTGATTCTGAATTTCGGGTAAGCTCGGATGGTTGTTTAATGTTCCATGATAGAATTTGTGTACCCAGAAATGACGAGTTGATCCGAGAAATTTTAAGAGAGGCATATAGTAGTTAATTGTCGGTACACCCGGGCAGTACGAAAATGTATAATGATCTGAAGAAATTTTATTGGTGGCCGGGAATGAAAAGAGATATCTCGGAGTATGTAACAAGATGTCTAATTTGTCAACAAGTGAAAGCTGAGCGTCAAATGTCTTCGGGATTACTTCAACCAGTAATGGTTCCTGAGTGGAAGTGGGATCGAATCACCATGAATTTTGTGACGGGGTTGCCTTCGACTCCGAAAAAGAAAGATGTTGTGTGGGTTGTTGTTGATAGGTTAACAAAGCCGGCTCACTTTATACCTGTGCGCGTTGATTATTCATTGGATAAGTTAGCCGGATTATATATTGTAGAAGTGGTAAGATTGCATGGAGTGCCTATATCCATTATCTCGGATAGAGACCCGAGATTTACTTCGAGGTTTTGGAAGAAGTTACAAGAGGCCCTAGGTACAAGGTTGAATTTTAGTACTGCATTCTATCCTCAAACTGACGGACAGCCTGAAAGGGTGATCCAAGTTCTTGAGGATATGCTCCGATGCTGAGGAGAAAGTGAAAGTGATTCGGGATAGTCTGAAAACTGCTTCGGACTGACAAAAGTCATACTCGGATTTGAAAAGAAAAGAAATTGAGTTTCAAGTGGGCGACAAAGTATTTTTGAAAGTGTCCCCGTGGAAGAAAATATTGAGATTTGGTCGAAAGGGTAAATTGAGTCCGAGATTCATAGGGCCGTATGAGATTATTGAAAGGATTGAGCCAATGGCATATCGGTTGGCTTTACCAGTAGAGTTAGAGAAAATCCACAACGTGTTCCATGTATCAATGTTAAGGCGTTATCGCTCCGATCCTTCCCATGTGATCCCTCCAACATAAATTGAGATACGACCGGATATGACATATGAGGAAGAGCCGATTAAAATCTTAGCTCGAGAAGTGAAACAGTTGAGGAATAAAAATATAGCCTTAGTAAAAGTGTTGTGGCAAAGACATGGTGTAGAAGAGGCTACGTGGGAACTGGAAGAAGCCATGAGAGCGCAATATCCAAACCTTTTTACCGGTAAGATTTTCGAGGGCGAAAATCCCTAAAGGGGGAGAGAGTTGTAACGACCCAATTTTGGGGCTAGTCGGAACAATGGTCTCGGGACCACTAATCCGAAGTTGAGTAAAATTATTTTAGTATTATTTTATGTATTATGGTATTAATATATGACTATATGGAAATTTTGGTGCTTTAATTTTAGCAATAGCATGTTTAATTGAGAAAAAGGACTAAATCGCATGAGATGCGAAAGTTCTATTTTATAAGGTAGGGGTACCTAATAGCTATAGAATGTAAATTGGAGGATTTTGAAGTGCAATTGGCCATTTAATGTGTGTTGACCGGCCATTGAGGATAGGGGACAAGGGCATTAAATTTTTGGTAAAAGTTGGTGACCAGGTGAATAAAATATGATAAAATAAAACAAAAGGAAGGCTATCATCTTTTTCATCCTCCTTCTTCCACCGATTTTTACACTAAAAGAAGAGTCTTGGGAGCTTGAAATTTCAGCAACTTATTCTCCTCACTAGTAAGTGTTCTTAATGGTTATTCTTGATAATTTTTGTACTTTTAGAACCCCCAAAGCTTAAGCTAGCTAATGAGGGGACTAATTTGTGATATGGTTGAAAGTCAAGGGACTTGCCATGAGGGTGTTTATGTGGTTAGCTGAGTTTTCATGGAAGAAAATGAATGTTGGGGAGTTGTGAAACGACTTTTGTGAAGGGTGTTTGCATGACACCACCTAAGTAGGACTTAAATGCAAAGATTGAGATTGTGTCATAAATGCATGAAATAGTTAGAATTGTGAGTAGTTATAAGGGTAATAAATGTTTAGCTAGGCTTTATTAATGAGAAAATGTGTTGAAAAATGATTTACGATCCTAGGGGTAAAATTGTAATTTTGCCAATGTACAAGGGCAAAATGGTCATTTTTGCCTAAATATAGAATTTGATGTATTATGATCATAGAATGATCTAAACGAATGAATTCCATTGTTCTAGATCAAGAAGAGCGCAGAATCAACCTTGATCGTGGAAAAGGCAAGGTGGTTGAGTAAATCGCTAGTTGACACGTTTTGCAATCGAGGTAAGTTTATGTGCAAACAGTACAATTTACTTATATACATTGTGATGCTAATTGGTTTATGACCTGATTGAGAACATATGTGATTCAAATGGATTGAATGTGGTAGTCATTGAATAATTATTGTTTAATTACGATGGGCTTTGTGCGATACCATCGTTTATTTATCTTAACGGTGGGCTAAGTGCGATACCACCTTATTGCTTAATTACGATGGGCTTTGTGCGATACCATCGTTCACTTAACATTTGGTGGGCTATATGCGATACCACCGTAACTAAATCTTTTAGTGGGTTATGTGCGATACCATCGTAACTAAATCTTTTGGTGGGCTAAGTGCGTTACCACCCTAATAAACACTAATGGTGGGCTAAGTGTGGAACCATCAAGTAAATTGACTCTAAATAATTGATTAAGAGATTGTGGGATGTTGTATATTGTAACATTATGATGTTAAGTGCAGGGGAACCTAGTAATGAATGTATGCATTATGCTAGTGATATGGCTGGAATGTGTGAATGGAGGAAATGAGTAAGCATGATCCTAAATCTAGTTGTTTCATGCCTGTTTTATAAAGCCAAGAAAATTGTAGAACAAGTGTTATAGTATTTTATTGTTTCATGTAAACTTACTAAGCTTAAAGCTTACTCCCCTTTTCTTTCCCCTTGTTTTATAGAGATTAAGAGCCGAGCGGGGATACGCCGATAACCAGGAGACCGCCCACACTATCTGCTCACTTCGGTATAAATAGACTTAGTGGTTTTGTGTATGGCATGTATAGGGGCTAGACTAGAGAGATTATTTTGTTATTTTGGCCAGAGGTGTATTGGCTCTTACTAATATATTAATTTTGTAAATTGCCAAGAATGTTGGCATATTTTACCATTTATGAAATTTCAAAGTTATCAATGAGAGTACATGTTGAATTATGAGATGTTTATTAGTATGTTGAATGGACTCATGTAGTGTAACGATATAGGGGTGCTAGAAGTTTGGCAAACAGCCTTGTTCTTGTCCACATGGGTAGGCACACGGGCGTGTGTCTAGACCATGTGTGACACACGGTCACCCCACGGGCGTGCGACTTGGCCGTGTGTCCCCTGCATGTTAGCATTTTAATTTAGGATAGACCACCGATTATCCACACGAGCGTGTTAAGGCCGTGTGAATATAGTCAGTAACCCCCCACGGTTTGAAAACACGGGCATGTTGTGAGGGTACACGGGCGTGTCCCATTTCACATGGGCGTGTGTCCTAACCGTGGTGTTAAAACAGAATGCTGGAGTTTTAAGCACGGGCTGAAACATGGGCGTGGGTACAAACCCACGGGCGTGTTACATGATACACAGGCGTGTTACATGATACACGGGCGTGTGATCCCTGTTTAGAAAAGAGAAAATTTTTAGGAATCGAAAAAGTTTCGATATGGTCTCGAGAGACTTCTTGAGTATGAGTAAAGCCTTGTAAGTCTAGAATAAGGCTGTCGGGGTGATGTAGGAGTGTAGTCACATCGAGCCTAAGTGGGGATCATGGGGTGTCAGTTTGGTAATACCTCGGGCTTGGTTCCGGCGTGGAACTCGTGTATGGGATGTTACACATTTGGGTACTTGAACTTGCAAAATGCATAAAAAAGTCCTTCAAAATTTTTCAAAAAAGCAATTAAGCCCCTGCTCTTATTAAAAATTAGAAAAAATAAAAAATAAAAAATAAGAAAAATTATTATATTATAATAACAATATAAAAAATTTAAAATTTATTAAAAAATAGATTCTTTTATAAAAATTGTAAAAAAATAAAAAATGTAAATTTTTATAAATTCATAAAAAAATTAACGACCTCTAGTTTTTTCAATTAAAGTCATCATGTGTCGCAACACAGCGTGACATATGGTGGAAAATGGTAAAAAATAAAAATCAATAAAAGTTATAGGAAAATTATAAATACTTTTTTTGGTATGGTAATTTTTAGAATTTTTTTTTACGAAATTTATATTTCTTTACATTTTTTATAATTTATTACGATTTTATAAAATTTTATAATTCTATATATTTCATATATTTTATTATTTTTAAAATTTTACAATTTTTTTATATTTTTTACAATTTTTATATATTTTTTCTAATTTTTAATATTTGAATTTTTTATTAAAATTTAATAATATTTATAGTTTTTATTTATTTTAATTTTTTATACTTTTATTTTCTAATTTTTAATAAAAGAAGGGGCTTAATTGTTTTTTTTTAAAATTTGAGGGTATTTTTGATGCATTTTGAAAGTTCAAATACCAAATTGAGTGCAAAAAGAAAGTAGGTGCATAATTTCTATTTTTAAAAAGGTTTGAGAAGCTTTTTGATGTATTTTAAAAGTTTAAATACGTGCCAAAAAAACAGAAATTTAATTATTTTTTTGAAAAAGTTTTGAGGATTTTTATCCTTAATTAAACATTTGTAATAGACTGTAACCGTAAATTTGAATGGGCTTAATCGATCCAGTTTGAAGTGCTCGCTCGGGTAACCGGCCCATGTATGTACACAAAGCCGAATAAAAAATGAGTTTAAAAGTACAAAAATCCTTTACTTCTTCTCTCGGCATCGGGAGTCAAATTCCATTTTTCTAAACAAAGAAACAGGAAGGAAAAAAATGTCTAATTCGCACATCGATACACTACCTCTTCATTTCTCGTCCCAATCCGACATCGACGAGATCAAGAATCTAATCACCGCCAGTATACAATCCGGCCCAACCACTGTCCTCCCGGCCCGCCCTCAAAGTCCACCTCGGGCCTTCAATCCTGTCTCCTCTTCCCCCTTTATCTAATCTAACATCCCTCCTCCGCCTCCGCTCTCGTCCAATCAGATGCCGCGGCCTGTCCCGGCTCCTCCTCCTCCTCCTCCTCCACCCGTCGGTAACTCTAGCAGCATCGTAGCTACCGGATTCGGTCCCCCGTCCAACACCCTAACGGAGCCCGTTTTGGACACGGTAAAAAGAGATCTGTCGAGGATTGTAAGTAAATTGAAGTTGGTGGTGTTCCCGAATCCGTTCAGAGAAGATCCAGGAAAGGCCTTGAGAAATTGGGATCTGTGGGGGCCTTTCTTCTTCATTGTTTTCTTGGGTCTCACGCTCTCCTGGTCCGCCTCCGCTAAGAAGGTTTGTTTTCGCACTGGATTTCCATTTTCTCTTTTTACATTATATATATATTTACATTTTCTTATTTTTGTGTGTTTGATGAATTGATTTGATACGCATATATTTTATTTCTTATGAAATTTTGATTGTTAGCTGTTAAAATCTGATAAGGTTGTTGTCGATCCTTGGCTTAAATGAACTGAAATTTGGGGTTGTTAGAATAATAATTCTTTCTAAAAGGCAACACTGAATTCTAAAATAATTGTTCTACCGGAAAGTAATATTTGCATCGATATTAAAGATTTCTAATTATTTCAAAATGTCATTTTATTTTTCATCAAAATTCTCTTTTTGCTTTTTGCTATTGGAAGCAAAAACTAATTGGTTCAAGTAACAAACTTCACAACATCATTAATTCCGTTTAAGTTAAAATGTGCTATGCATTGCTGATTTGAATTGTAAATATTAAGGTTCACTACTATAACTGCCTGTTATATGTGGTAATTAGATAGTCTCATTTTTTTAAAAAGAAAGCCTGTTGCATAGATCGGGATTGTAGTTTTTGGTTCTGGTGCTAATAAATTTATCCCTTTGGTGGATGGGTTGAAGCATCTATTTTCTGATGGATGATTTGGATTTATGTGTTTGTTTTCATTTGTAGCACTTAAGTAACACCTTGTTATACGTGTAAGAATTAGATAAGGAAGGATTCTCCTTTAAGTAAATAAGTCCTGTCTGTACCTTTTTTAATTTTCAGATTTATTCACATAGATGTTTCCTTTTCATTTTTTTCTCCATCATTTGATAGTTTAAACACAGCACAATGGCACAATATGGTCTCTGTAGCAGACTACATCATGAGAGAAAGGCTTAGTTTGTAATTTGTAATTTCTGATGCATTTGATAGTTTTGCTGGGGTTCTCATTGTGTAAGTGCAAACATCTTATGACACCTGTCAATGAGCTGCTTTTTGAAGATTATCTGTTGACAACCCTGGCTATGAACTCAAGTTGCAATGTATTGAGATTTGGATGTATAATCTATGGATCATGTACTCACCAGTCATGACTTATAGTTAGATAATTAGGTTTCTTTGTCCTTTGGAGTTTAGACTTTTGGAAGGTTTTAATCATAAATGAAATTCTCATTCATTTTGTCACCTTTCAGCAGCTTAACCATACGTTGCTTGAGTATTTGACCTCTCATCCATTTAGAGATGGAGATGATCCAACCACATTCATTGATAAAACTTGAGGTCAATCTAGGACAGATTGGAGATAGCCTAAGTTGCTGGGTTGCCTATTTGCATGAAATTCCTTCAAGACCTTTTGATGCATGATGGTGCTGCTTTGCATTTTGAAGAGGTATCAGCTCACTGTATTTTGTGAGTACTTTTTGATCTTGCTTCTCCTTGTGTCATAAATGTAATTTCTCTTCCTGCAATCTTGCTTCATTTTTGTACTTTTCTTTTATCTGACAGACTTTCTTGCAAATTATATATGTTCGCCATAGTTGCACTGTAGAAGAGGCATCTCTTGCTTTTGTATCTAGACTTTTCATCCATTCTTTATTTCCTGATATATATATGTGTGTGTGTGTGTATCTCCTATTTTCTGTTTAGAATAATATTATCAAGGTTTTTTTATTGAGTTATAACTAAATTTCTCCTCTTAAATGTTCCAGTCTGAGGTATTTGCTGTTGCATTTGCACTGCTCGCAGCTGGTGCAGTAATCTTGACATTGAATGTACTACTACTGGTAATTGCCTCTCTTCCTTACAGAGTAAAATTTTGATTGTGAGCAAGATTTTGAAATCTAGTTAAATGTTATATCTGGTCTGGGAATTCCCTTTTTACGAATAATAGTTAGATACCTTTAAAAAAAAAAAGAAAAATAGTATAAAAAGCTTTGCATAGGTAGTTGGGTATGCCTTCTGCTGAGGACTTTTCCTTTACATTGTTTCAGGGTGGCATATCATTTTTTTCCAGAGTCCGAGTCTTCTAGGTTATTGTTTGTTCCCTCTGGACGTAGGAGCCCTAATCTGTATGATGGAGAACAATGTCATACTCAAAATGATTGTGGTCTGTGTAACATTCGCTTGGAGTTCATGGGCTGCCTATCCTTTCATGAGTTCAGCTGTCAACTTGAGTAGGAAAGCACTTGCACTTTACCCTGTTTTTCTTATGTACGTGTCTGTTGGTTTTCTTATCATTGCCGTTGATTGAAGTTTCTTCCCTTCAGGGGTTTCAAAAGAGTTACCAAACCTTACATTGGAATGTCTAGTTACTGTATTTTTTTGACCTGACACGATTTTATTGAACACCATTCGGGGAATATGATATAATAGCTGCATCAGATCCTTTGTGTTCTACTACTGTCTCCTTTACTTTTGGTAGGGATGATTTATGGGCCCAAGCTGTAACAGGGTGTATTAGGGATTGAGCTTTATTTCTTTCTCATCTCATTCAAGTTTTATTTGGGGAAGAGGATTTGAACCCTTTTCTTCTCTTCTATTTTATGTACTAAATTGTTTACAAGTAAAAATTCTAATCCATCGGCTTTCATCCTAGAACTTAATTTCTATTGAAATAGGAAAACAATGCATCATCATGGTCTTAGGAAGGTAATTTCTCTTGGTTAGTTAGCAGATGTTAATTTAATTATTTCTTTTTTCCTTTGATTAATAAAGAAAAGAATGCACCAACCATTAGCATATTTTGATTCTTTTAAGGTATTTTTCTCTTGGCTTTGAAGGTTATTTTTGTTCTATCTGAATTGAGAAAAATGTAGAGTAGAAATGGGAAAGGGAAAAGGGTAGTAAACAATCCAAGTTGAAAGGAAACACAAACTGATCTAAAATTAAATTGATGTAATTGTAAAGTAGTTCGAGAGACCAATCCATTTGGAAATTTTTATTAATCAAGACGACTCCCGAGTTTTGGTAAGATTTGAAAAATTCAAAATTTTGAAGTAAGGGCTCGAAATGTCAAAATTTTAATCTCCCCAAATTAGAGAGAAAGCTAGTGAAAGGGAAGTAAATAGATTTTTAAGATATACAATATCTTTTTTACACCATATTTAGATTAAAAGTAGTGTAGGAAAGGAAAAGAAGGTAAAATAGTGGAAAGTTAAAGAAAGTAAATGATTATATTTATCTTGTTTGGATAATTAAAATTAACGAAAGGAAGTAAAGTTAAGTAATTTTAACAATTCTTTTAATAATAATGGAAATAAAATAATTAATTATAATGAATTTTTACAATTATAACATTTTTATAAACTATTTATAAAAGAAATAGAGGACAAGAAAGACCTTCATCTTAAAATTTTGTTTTATTTTCCTTTCTCTAGCTTTTCCCTCAATTTTAGGTAAATAAAAAATTTAACTTTTAAGAAAAAGTAAGAGATACTCAATTTCCATTACTTTCCTTAATTTAAATTATTAAGTTTATCTAAACAAAGAAAACGATGATCCTTTTTATTACTTCTTTTTCCCTCCCAACCTCTAATCCAGACATAGGTTTATTGTCTTTTCTAATCCAGACATAGGTTTACTGTCTTTACTTTTTTACATAATTATATTATAAAAAGTTTATAATGGTAAAAATTAATATAATTAGTTATTTTCCTTTATTAATTTTAACAAACCAAACAAAATAACATATACTCCTTTCTTTCATTTTTCTTTATAATTATTAATCTAAACATAGGGACGTTCTAATTAAGATATAATGTCCCAGCCGACCATGAACACTTTTAAGTTGGAAAACTCCCCTGGCCTACAAAGAAAAAACATAGGTCATAACCAATCATCTGGGGTTCATAGTGAATTGGTAAACACATTTTTCCAAGAAAGATAACATGGTGCAGGCCAAATTTGACAATATGCAAGCAATTAGAGAAAAGATGATTTCAGTGTTGGAGTATGCCCAAAAACTAATCACGAGATGATTGTAATCATATACTTGTTCACCTAGTTTATTAATAAAATGCATTGTCGTCGTTATTTCAGTTTCTATTTTTGTATATTAAATAATCTATTTAATAATAAAGTCTTAAGATTAAAATGATTATTCTTAAATGTCCTTAGTCAAGTATTATTATGGGTTTGGACAATAATAATGTATTGAGACTGATATGTAGTTGATTGAAGACAAAGTAGCCATCGTCATATGGATGTCAAATTTAATTCATGAGTACATGTTAGAGAACGACATATTGGACTAACCCATCATGGGAATGTTTTTTAGATTATTATGTAATAGTCACAATATTTTTTATAGTTATAATTATATGTATGATCCTTATACTCCAGATCATCATTATTCTAATATCGTAAGCTGTATGCTTTGACACAGTCAAACGTCTTCCATAAAAGATTGTACTACAAAGTTAATAGATTAAGGAACTTAAGTTGAAAACATGGATATATTGGTTTTAAACTCTATATGTGAGAATTTATTCAAACATGAGACTTTGAATAAAACTCCATAGATATCTTAGTTTTATTTTATCTTGAATTTCACAAAGTTTTAATTGTCTAAGGGGAATTTCGAAAAACCAAAAACTTCTTTAGGTGTTGGGTTTTTGATTTCGATCGTTGGTCACTTGGGTGGATTATGTAGAGATCGGAATTTTTGATTGCAGTTGTGGTTTGTGAAACAACTTACTGTGTGGAATCAAAGTTGTTTTACACATCCTTTGTGAAGGCATAATTGATTTGTCACAAGATATGATGTTATTTGTATTATTTTTATTTTTATTATATAATTATAGCTTGTTTAATAGAAAAATTAAGTCAATTTAGTAATAATTTATGCTTTTACAGTTTAAGTAGTTAATTTATGACTTTTAGTAGTTTTTAATAGTATTCGATATCGAAAGAAGGTTATTTGGTTATGTAGGATGAATCAAGAGCTAAAAATGCAACAACTGGAGGAAATTGTTGCTGATGTCACAACATAAAAAATACGTCAGAAATAAATTTTGGAATGAAATTGGTACGAATGTCGCGACATTGGTGTCGAAACCATTTTTTATTATTAAAAAAAACGGGGATCGACTTTAAAATGACAAATGGAGTCGCCACCAATCCTTTTTGTTTAGGTGTGATCGGGTCACCTATAAAATATTTTTTTTATTTTTAAAAGAAATTAATTTTGGTCTACGAATTTCAAGAAGAAAATGAGTTCGGGAGTCGGACCCTCGCAACGCCCAAAATTGGTACCAAATTGATTAATTGATGTCCTAATGTCGAAAAGTTTGAAACGATTTTAAAATTCCATTTTTTTAAAAAAAATTTAAATAACTCGAATTGGATATTGAGATTCTCTTGTTCCGAAGGAATAAAATATCACATCCAGCACGATAGGATATGACGTTTCAAACCCTCGATGCCGAGATCCTCTCATGATTTCCAAAGTTCATGCATTGAGATTTTTATAAGGATATTCAATTATTTGGACAAATGAAAAACCGAAGCCCAGCATGATAGGGTATGATTTCTCGAATTTCCAAACACGAAATATTGCCTTATCTTGAAAGCTTTTACTAAGCGATTATAAAATAGCTTCAAAAAACACATTCGTTTAGTTTGATAAAAGATAATCAATATCGGGCGAAAGTGGGAGTTTGAATCATGATACAACAATAGGAAATAAAACGTAGTTGCAAGCATGAATAGTAATACACGACAATAATATTATACATTATACAAATACAAACATTAATATTCAAAACCGATGAATTATAAGACAATTTGAAAAGAAATACCAAACAGATTAACACAAATCAAATGTAACTAATTCTAAATAATGGAGGAAATGAATAACATGAGGGAAAAAAAATTTAAATCATTAATATGCAAACGATAGATCATATGTACAAAAGTGTATACAAAAACTTAAAATAGATTAAAATACAAAGATAAGAATAATTTAATAACAAAAATAGAAACTAATAGTAATTTAATAAATGAATAAAATACTATACACAATAGTTTGAAAATAGTAGAATAATAATAATAATATTAACAAAAAAATACGATGATAAAAATGAAATATAATGAAAATATATTATCAAAATAATAAAGACAATAAAGATAATAGTAGTAATACTAAAATTAATTAGTAGTAATAGTAATAATAATAGTGATAATAATATTCATAATAATATTAAAAATAATAACAATAATAATATTGATAATAATAATATTTAAATAATGAAAATATAGCAAAAATAATTAAAGAAAATAAAAAATAGAAAAAAAGGACTAAATTAAAATAAAAGCAGGAATCTGGGGCAAAAATCGAAAATAAAAGAGAATCAAAGGACTCAAATGAAATGCGCGCAAACGATCAGGGATTGAACTAGCAATTATTCCCAGTCGCGATTGCGTTTAAGCGGGGACTAAAATGAAAACGGAATACAAGTTAAGGGCGAAATTAAAAATAAAATAAAACTTAATTAAAAAAGAAATAAAATGCGGAAGGACTAAAAGGGCAATTAGCCCATCAAAGGGAAAACGCGCGGATCCTGCCCTGAGTCGGGTCAACGCGCGGATCCTGGCCAAAACGACGCTGTTTCAAGGCTTAAAGCCCTGCCTCCAAACGACATCGTATTACTCAGCCTTAAATAGCAAAAATCTAACAAAAAAAAATCATTTCAAAACCATTTCTAAAAAAAAAAAAGAAAGGAAAACGCTCTGAAAGCCCTCTGGGGTTCTGACTTAGCTCGTCACCGGGCCGCCGCACTCGGCCACCATCCACCGTCGTGCACGGTGGTTAGAGACCCCAAATGCCGGCGCTTTCAGACCTTTCCTGTCTCCTAGGTCAAATCCAAACCCTAAATACCCGAAACTTTTCCCCAAAAATAAAAAAAGGAACTTATTAGATTCGGGACTCCGATCGACACACACAAAAAAGGTAACGTTTTCTTTCTTATTCTGTGTATGCGTGGTATTCAAAAAATAGACTAAAGGAATCTTTGTTTTAATATTTGCTATTTTTATTTCAAAAAAGTGAACCTTTACAACATTTTTTGCTTCGATTTTTATAACCGAAAAAGAAAAAAGAAAAATACAAATCTCTCTATTTTTCTGCTTTACTGTCGTTTTTGTCATTTTCGCAAGTACGGAGCTCCAGTTGTGGTGGTGTACGGAGGCTCGAACGCATGAGGTGACGTGAAGGAGCAACACTGGGACTGTTGCGGCGCTAGAAAGTTCTAGGGCTCTGAAACCTTAATCCGACCTTGGGTCCTCCAGGCCTGTCCAGTATCGGGCCTAAGGAATTAGGGTAGTGTTTGGGTTGGTATTGGGCTACTATTTTATTTTTTGTAATGGACTGAACTTTTATTAATTTTATTAATTTCTGTTTGCTTTCTTGGTTTTATTTGGTTAATGGGCCCGGGCATAAATTGGGTCCTACAATTGGGTTATGAAAGTTGTGACATTGAAGATAGAAACGAGGAAAAGTCATAAACAGATTCCACGTCGTGACAAGAAACTACCCGATGTCGCAACAATTTCTTATGCGTTTCAGCTATGATTTCAATGCTGACTTAGTATCTTTTTTCCAACTTAAAATCCTAATTGTTGTTATAAATGAGGGTTTTTTTTTCAGACTTAGTCATTATTTAGTTTTCAGTTTTTCATTAGATTAGATTTTTATTATGTTTTTTTAATTGGAATCTCTCGATTTTGAAGTTTAGACGCTGCAAATGGAGAATGTTCCGAACATGTACTTTAATCTCAATTTATCAATGAGCAATCTCTCATTTATTCTCCTTATTTATATATCTTTCGTTAATTGATTAATTGAATGTTTATATAACTAGGAGAATAAAACCCGTGTTTCCATAAATATCTTGCATGATTGATCGCTTAACTAATTATTTAAATGAGTGCTTATTTATATGAATTTGGGTATGTATTTGAGTTTGCTAAAGTTCCCAATATACTAGGATTGACGACCCTTAGTAGAATAATTAGATAGATAGACCGAAAGTGTATTCTATTGTTTAAGCCTTTAGTAAACTTGTGCTGAGCGATGAGTTCAAAAGGGTATCCATATGCCTGGAGGAGACCAAACGGGTATCTTAGGTAGTAACTTTTAGTAAGGATGAGACCGAGAGGGTATTCTTAGTTAAGAGTGGTAAATAACTCAATTAAAGTAAATATTGGCTTAATTGATAATTAGTAATTCAACCAACTTTAGGCTAAGTACCTTACATCGTTTAAACAAGAAATAGGAAGTGCCAATAGTTTTAACCTTAGATTTAGTTTAAATTTAGGCCATTTTACCCAAAAACGCCCATTTCTAACATTATTTACGGAAATGGGCCAACTTTTTGATTATTTACCGGAAAGGGCCGAATTCCCGAAAACGCGTCCACGTCAGCGCGATCTCAGGTGCTGTGTCAGCAAAATGCGTCCCTGAGGGGGCGTTTTGCCCTTTTTTTTAGGGTTAGGATTTTCTGCTTGGTTTAGGGTTTTTAAGGAAAAAAATAATTAAATTAGGATTTAGAGTTAATTAATTAAATTATGTTTTATTTTTTAAAAATAATTTTGTGTTTAGGGTTTTGAAAAAAATATATTAGCAATATAAAGATTTTTTTTCTACAGTAGTATCTGAAAAATAATTTTGAGAAGACGTTTCTGAACAAATAGTGTCCAAAATGCTTCAAGTAAGATGCACTGTCAGCAAAATTATGGAAAAAAGCTCCCACGTGGATGCTCTTTTTCTACAGTAGTATCTAAAAAAACAATTTTGAGAAGACGTTTCTAACCAAGTAGTGTCCAAAATGCTTCAAGTAGGATGCACTGTCAGCAAGATTACTGAAAAAATCCCACGTGGACACTCTTTTTCTACAGTTGTATCTGAAAAAATAATTTTGAGAAGACATTTCTGAACAAATAGTGTCCAAAACGCTTCAAGCAGGATGCACTGTCAGCAAGATTACTGAAAAAAGCTCCCACGTGGACCGCTTTTTTCTACAGTAGTTCCTATTTGGCCTTAGACTATAAATGAGCCAAATTTCATTCTCAGGTTGCATAAGTTACAGTAAGAGAAATTGAGGCTAAAGTAGAATAGAAACTGAAGATGAGTGAAGGTATTAGTGCTGTTATTTATTATGATGGTGAGGTCCGTGACACCGAGAATGGTGTTGTTTTTTTTATCGAAGAACACAGCGCGACTGGTTTTTAATTAGAACATAGATTTGACAGAACTTCGTAAAAGAATTAGGCATAAAATCTTCGGAACGACGCCAATGAAAGTTTTGTCTATTAAGTATCGATTTTGTGTTTCGGTTGATCCCGTGAGATATGACTCATTCGGCATCAAATGTCCTCGTAACTCGGAGGCAATGGTGCAGACTCATTTTGCTAGTGGATCACTCTATCTTGAGCTATATGTACAATTTTAATCTCCAAATGATGCATTTGCGACTTCAACATCTACTGCTGTTCGAGAGGAATACACGACCCCTAGCCGACACTCTATTAGTGGGAGGTAGAATACAGAAGCACCCGTTTTGGTGGCAGTATGGAAAGCACAACCCCTGCATGACACTTGGTTAGTGGATGGGACATGCACATCGGTGGGTTGATGTTTGATGCTGGAAATACGTAATGGGGAATGACATCAACTTCTAGTGGTTGGCAATCCACATATGATTGGGGACGTTACGAAACGTCCACAAGAAGGGATGATGTACTCCCTATGATGTCCACCGACAAGGGGACCTCGTTCATTGCAGATGATGGTGGGTCGGATGATGAGTCCGATGTGGATCCACCTCGAGAGCCCGGCCCTGATGGTGCAGAAGTTGCATTATTTTTTGAACCGGAGCCTGTTCCAACCATACCTAAAGATGTTGAAGGGGGTTCAGACGAAGAAGAAGAAGATCCGTGTTTTAGGGCGTACTCACCTCCAGCCCACATGCATAATGTCAATCTATCTCAAGATGATGCGTTGGATTTTCCAGATCTACCACACAGAAGGCGTGACCGTACAAGTTCGTTATTGGATTTGGGTGAATTGAAAGTTGGTGAGGAGTTTTCTAATAAGGATAGTTTTCTTGGTGTATCGAAACAACATAGCGTCATGAATGGGGTTAACTACAACGTAGTTAAATCCAAATCCGATAAGTATGATGCCAAGTGTGCAGTGCAAGACGGTACATGTTCATGGAAAATCATGGCCTCGCTGAGGAAAAAGACAGGCTTGTGGGAGATAAAAAAGTATAAAGGTCCACATACATGTGTTACCGGTACAATATCACCAGGTGTTTAAGGTTTTTGAATAATACTGTTATTACGTAATGTTGCATTATTTAACGTACTTCGTTGATAGGTGTTTCACAAGATCATCCCATGATGGATTCAGATATGTTAGCTAGCTTAATACTACCGACAGTGAAGGCGGATCCCAGGACTTCAATGCCGGTCTTAATTGCCAATATTCGTAGCCAATTGAGGTACATGCCCTCTTACCGCAAGGCTTAGATAGCTAAGCAGAAGGCATTGGAAAAGTTGCATGGTCGGTGGGACACTTCATATAATGAAGTGTGGCAGTGGTGTCAGGTGCTGGAGAGATATGTCCCAGGTTGCATAACAAACCTTGAAACGGCACCTGTGTACTACAACGACCGATTGCTCCGTGGATGCCAAGTGTTCGAGCGTCTGGTCTGGAGCTTTAAGCAATGCCGAGACGCATTTTTATACTGCAAGCCATTGGTACAAATTGACGGTACCTTTAGGTATGGTAGATATACCCATCGGCTATTGCTAGCTGTGGCACAGGATGGAAGTGGGAGAATCCTTCCAATTGCGTTTGTAATAACATCGGGGGAGTCAGCTGATGTGGGCTTTATTTCTTTCTAGGTTAAGGAGGCATGTCAGCCCCCAACCTGATATCTACGTTATATCAGATCGGGGCACTAGAATACTAGCCGCAATTGAGCAATAGGGAAGCCTATGGCATCGCACACACCATCAATATTGCCTAAGGCATGCTGCGTCCAACTACTACGGGCAATATCAATCTACAAGTGAACGACGTCAAGTGACCAACATGGGTATTTAATCTCTATTAATATAATTTTGTTTGTAATATTCAATTTATTCTGAATGGAAGAGTGGTATGTAATTTTTGCTATCAACTTATATTGGTAGGGTATGAGATAAGTAAGGACTGTTTTCATGAGATGTTGGCGGTTTTGAGTTCAGTTAATGAAGAAGGCATAAACTACCTCTATAACATACCTTTCGAACAGTGGACACAAGCATATGACGGCGGCCTATGATATGGTCATATGACCTCAAACCTAGTTGAATGCCTAAATTCTGTTCTAAAAGAAACGCGTCATTTGCTGATAACATCGGTTGTGCGAGAGGCATATTTTCATTTAGCAGCATTATTTCCAAAGCGAGCAGCGAGTTATAAAGGCTAAATGCAGGGAGGCCATGTATGGTGCGCGAAGATATTGAAAGAAATTAACAAGGCAAAGGCACGTGCCAACACCATGCACACAGTGTGTCATGATTGAGACAACCTATGGTTTTGTGTGACGGAGTTTGACAAACTGAACCAAGGTATTATTGGCGGGTAGTATCGTGTACACTTGAGAAATAGGACTTGCGACTGTGGGATGTTTGATGCACTTCATTATTCATGCGCTCATGTAATTGCAGCTTGTCAGAATCTTCGTCTGGATCCCATGAGCTATGTCGACGAAGTGTACAAAATAGAATACATGTACAACGTGTGGAGACACGTATTCCCACCAGTCCCAAATGAACGTAAGTGGCCGTCTGTATCGCTTGCTCTGTTTAAGCTCTTACCGGATAGATAACTGCGTCACAAACCAAAGGGTCGACCTTGCTTAACTAGAATACGTAACAATATGGATATTTGAGAAACAACCAGCCAACGGAAGTTGTGCAGATGGTGTAGGAACCCAGGCCATATAACTCGATCATGTCCAAATTGGAATAGCTGATAGTTATTGTAATAAAATTATGTTGCATTATTTATATTTTATTAAAAATATAAAAATATTAAAAATATTGCCTCATTCAAAAGAACTTTTATTTTATTAAAAATATAAAAATAAATTAAAATTAAAATAATAAAAAATTTTTATTTTATTAAATGAAACAATATAAAAAAGTTTATACAAATATATTAACAAAAATCAATGTTGGTGCCGGTCAGAATCAGTGCCACATGGGGGTCATAGACGGTTACGCGCTGGATTCCTTCTTGGTTCAGCTTTTGGCGGGGATTTTGGTTCTTCCGGTAGGGAATCTGGTTGTGGGTGTTGGGAGGATGACTCACCTTAATAGAATAATGACTGCGGAGGTGTTTGCATCGCCCATGGCGGAGGTGTTTGAATCCCATAAGGCGATGGAGATTGGTAAAAGGAAGAGCTTTCCGATGGCAACTCGTGCGATCCCTCATGCAACGACTTATAGATTGGCGATTGGCTCGGAGTAATCTGGAACGGAGATGAACCGGGCCATACATTCCAACTTGCCATAGGACTGGGAAAAGGAAACATATAAGGGTTAGGATACATATAAGGGCTAGGATACGCACCTGACATAATCTGAAAAGGCTCTGATATGGGTGTCATCGGTTGAAGTGTTGGGCCTGGTGACTGGTGGACGTTGTTGATGGGCTCAGTGATTGTGTGGACGCTATTGATGGGCCCGTGTTGTCATCCATTCTTCTTGGATTTAAAGGGCCCCGTCGTTCCCTTTAGACACGAATTTGCCGTCGCCTCTCCTCTTCCGATAGTAAATATGGCTTGCCATGGATCATAAACCATGGCATGTATTCCGGTACACACGCTAACTCAGGAACGATGGTCGGTTCCCGAGTAGGTATATAATCATACTAATTTTCCCACATTTCGATATATGCTGACCAGAATCTCGGCCAATCCGTATGCAACTGTCATAAGTTGACTTTGTGCTCATCATCGAGCACCTCAGGTGCCACGGGAATCGGTTGCCGGAATCCAAATTGTCGCAATACTCTATCTGACTGGTGCATCTCTACGGTGGCATAGTTGAGCAATGAGCCCTTCACATGCCAAATGTTCGGATTTTGAAAGAATTCATCCAGAATTAATGCCCGAATTGCCGGATCCTTGTATGGTGTCCATTGAAACTATATGAACATGATAAAAATATTAGTTATATACATAATACTAAATACTAAATACGAAACGACTATTTTATTATGTATATATATTTTATTTAATACTTGTGCTTCCGACCGTTGGTCTAATAGAAGCTACATATCTTTAAGAGAGGTAGGTATTCCAACATAACTCGCCGAATGGTTCCACCTAATTAAATAAATTTTTAGTATACAATTATATTTTAAATCTATGTAATAATTGTAAAATCTAATATAAAATTTACCTCGTTATGAGTGGGAATGTATATGGGTGGTCCACTCGAGAACGTAAAAATGGAAAGCGGAACCTTACCCATGATTGCATTAGTGATAGGCAACCTCTTATTTTGGCTTTATTCGGTCGTGTCGCTCCGCACATCTCCTGGTACAATGTTGCTAACACTGCAGACCCCCAACTAAATTCACCAGCTGCTCTAAAATCAACGAGTTTCAGTAGCCATCTTAGATGTACGAGGTTTCATGATAAGTCTGGCATTATATAACCTCCAATCATCTCAAGAATGTATGCCCGAGCATATCATATTCTTTCTAGTTCATTCGAATCATTATCCGGCTCCGGGAATGTGCCTCGTAACCAGCCCATCTCGATCCAACCTCCGTTAATATTATCCGGAATAGCACCCAAAAGCTCGTAGCATACAGCTCCCCAATCAACAGATTGAGCGGACTTGGTGACTGCGTACCCATCCACTGGCAATCCCAATTGCAACTGCACGTCTTCCAAAGTGATAGTACACTCTCTGCATGGAAGATGAAAAGTGTGCGTCTCGGGTCTCCACCTCTCTATCAATGTACTGATTAGTTTCGGGTCTAACTTGCACCCCCGGCCTATCGTGGCCACGTGCCAAAAACCCGCTTCCCGCAGGTAATTCTCTATTAACGACGATGGAGGACCAGACATATTACGAATATAGCATTGCAACACCCGATCTACATACTGTTATAAAAAATTATAAAATAAAAATTAATTAAAATTGCATAAATGAAAAATATTAAATAGTATTGAAAAATTAAAATTATCACTTACCATTGTCATTTGATCGACGGAGATGTGTTTATTATCGAGACGAATTAATTTTCCAGCCATTGCTAACACGATCGAATAATTCTTAATTTAAAAAAAAACTAATTCAAAAAAAATTTAAACAGAGCTTTTTTGCAAAATTTAAAGAGAGCTTTGAGAAAATTTGAGATAAATTTGAGAGGAAGACTTTTGTGTGAAAAAATGAAAGGGGGCCTTTTATAGTTTTTTTTTGATCGTTGGAGCCCAAACGGTAAAAAAAAGTAGCCGTTGGGGGTAAAAAAATGGCAAAACGCGTCTCTGGGGGAGTGTTTTGCTGACACAGCACCTGAGATCGCGCTGACGTGGACGCATTTTCGGGGAATTCGGCCCTTTCCGGTAAATAATAAAAAAGTTGGCCCATTTTCGTAAATAATTTTGGAAATGGGCGTTTTTGGGTAAAATGGCCTTTAATTTAATTAATTTTATTGCAATTTTAATCTTGAATTTGCACTACTAATTTGTGACTTGACTAGATTAGTATTTTTTTAGAATAATTAATTTAATAATAATTTTCACTAACTTAGCAATCCCTTGGGTACGATCCTTGGAATACTTCCGGTATTTTGTTGTACAATATATATTACAATTTGACATATTCGCTTGCAGACACCACACATATTTCTACATTTAATTGCATATTTCTAAGCCCTAGTGCACTCATGCTGGGGAGAGATTAAGTTGTTGGCGCCGTTGTCGGAGATTCAGACGGTGTAAAATTGTTATTAAATTGATTTTTTGGTAAAATAATGCTACTTGAAAGACAAGCGAGCTAGATAGTGCTTTGACTTTTTATATAATTATTTTTATTTCTCATTTTTACCTTGTTGATAATTTAGCTTAACTATAGATGAGGATGCATGCAGGTGGTATTATAATCAACAATCAAGCAAACAAAGATCGAGTTGGTAGAATGGAGCCTCGACGAACTAATAGAGAATATGGTAGGCACAAATATTCATACGAACCTGCTTATGATTCGTATGAGTATGCAACCGGGAGAGAGAGCTATAATCGAGCATGATACAACTATCCAACTTATGATATACATGTTGGATTTTGTGCGCTAAGTGTATTATATTATATTCGTTTGTATATTTGTAATTTTTTTGAATAGATTGGTTAATTAAAATTATTCATGAATTACATTATTACCTTTGTATAATGTCCTCATGTGGTTTTTGCATGTAAAGTAAAATAGAAGCAAATATAAGCTCATTGGTTGTCTAATTTTAGACTAATACTAAATGATATTATGTAGTCAGATCGTAATATAGAAAGACAATTTATATTAGTAGATGAACCTAAATATGTCCTTAGTTTAATTAGAAATGAGCAAACCGATCGAAAGACTATTATGTCGTCTATAAAGTCTAATTGTAGAGATGCTTTGTCTTGGGCATCAAAGCAGATGACTCACAGAAGATAGATGTATAGATGTGATTGACTGAACTAACAGTACATTGGACTGGACTTAAGCAGAATAGATCTTGAATCCGTTTATGGATTTATTCACTTGTGACGTTTATAGTGTGACATACCTTAATCCTGAGTTAATGATGGATTACGTATGCATGGCTTGTATATTTTGATTTAAGTAAAGTCTGAGTTCGAATAGATAAGGAATCGAAAGCTGTTACGTTGGGTATGCAAATTCAGTAGTATGCAGCATCATTCAAAAAAGTGGATTTTATAGCTCAAGGCATGGGTAAATGGTATCCTTTAATTGTCATTACATGATAGATGAAAAGTAAACGCGGTCGATGGTCATTTGTTTTTCTGATGAATGACTTAATTACTATATGATAGTAGTTGACTTTTCATGAAAGAAGATGTAATGGTTACCATGAGGTAAAATAGGATCATATTGATGGAATGAATTTATTCCAACGAGATTAAGGATATCATATAAGGGTAACACAATTATGATAAGGTCATTAGATGAGCACTGATCGAATAGCTTTCATAATGGTATGCCATTTGGGAGAGCTTAGTCATGATACTATAGTGGAATGACTTTATGACTAAACGAGTTTATAATTAATAGGTGAAAGGCTGAAACTTCATTATAAATTTGAGTCCTAATCACATAGGTCCAATTTGTCTCTCCGGTAGCTTGTTGAAACAAAAAATGAATTGTATGTTAAATCAAATAAAAAAATGGATAAAAACGATAAAGTCAGAGAAATAGGTAACATTTGGAAATAAATGTGGTTTTCTTACTAAGTATAGAAATGACTTGAGAATTAATTTATGGTTTTTTTGAATTATTAATTAATCAATTAATTGAAGTTTGAAAATGAAATTAAATTAATTGGTTATTGTGAATCCGTTGAATGTAGAAAAATTAAATATATTTTCTAATAGATTCTTTTACAATAAAGTTACTATGATTTCAAAGGAATTAGAATTGGGTTTAGAAAATTATTTAATTGAGAAATTAATTAATTTAATAAACAATGTCTATTTTTAGAAATAACAATTCTACCAGTTGCTATTAGAGAGAGAAGTTTTGTTTTCCCACTGAAAGTAAAGAAAATATTTTTGATTCTGTATTTGATTCGATTTTTTTTGAATCCACACTCAATGCATTTCTTGGCATGAGAATAACGGAGAAGGTCGTTTGGTTGAAAGCCGGGAACGACAATGATCAGCCTCACTCAAAGCATAAGTATATTTCAAAACAAGTTTATTGTTATAAATATCATAAACTGACTCGATTTTTAAAATTTTATTTTTTTGCTACGCTAGAACATCATTTTTGTACTAAATGTTTTCCAACAATTGGTATCAGAGCCAGTTGTGCTATGTTTATAATATAAAATGATATAAAAAATTTTCTCTTTCATGTGTGATTAATTTTGATAAGATGTGGCATTCTTATAATTGTCAGCAAGTTTAGGGATATGTATGTAAATGAATGTATGTTATTATTTTATTATTATATATGATAAACTATTGCCAAAGTTATGATTCCTAGAAAATTGAATATAATTAATATTAATTTTTGGGTATGTAAAATTAGATTGTGGACTATTATCTCCATTATAATTTATTTTATTATTTTGAAAATAAAATATTTTTTGGCGGAACCCAGAGATCCGAGACACATCCAGGTTATAACACCCATTACTCGACCCGATCACTGAGTCCTGATACCAGTTGTCTCCAAATAATCTGAGTGAGTTAATTAAAAATCTAGCTTAGTTTATTCACAACTTTAAGTACAACATGATTAATCCGAATTTACCAATTAAATATGATGTCTTTGATTCACAACAAATCTCAAAACAGAACTACAATTAAACTTTCTCCTAGTTCTACAATTCTTACATTCAATTCTCCTTAGCAAGCATGAACAATTAACTGCATTAACTTGAAGCTTAAGACTTCACTATAGGCACACTTAAGCAATTCCCTTAAGGCATAGCCTTTAAGGGTGCCCTTTATATACATACACAACTATTGTGTTCCGCCTAGCTCCTAATGAGGTTTGACTTGGTCCCTATCAATATCCCTATCCTTAATAAACCTATATGTAAGAAGAAAACATTATATGTTCGGGGGAATTTAGTGAGAACCTCTTATAAATTCTTAAGAAAACATGAGATGTTCAACTCAGGATTTAACTCATTAGTAACCGTATTCAGTATTTCTGGTAGGCGACATTTGAGGATTGCCCAGGTGATTTCTACATCTGCGGTCTTCCTTAGAGTTCAAGGTCCTCACTGCATTGAAGTACTAGGGCTTACTAGCAATGCTGAGACCCATGCTTTGTCAAATATCCCCGAAGAAGGCTTCTTAACATATGTATTTCCTACGTTGGGAGCTCAACGAAATCTATGCCATTCTTCTTGGCTAGGTCTGACCTCTACTTTCCACTATTCTTTGGTGGTCTTTGTTAGCCATTCAACCTTGGGCATACACTTCCTCTCAAGAAGACACGGTCTGGCCTATTAAACCCTTCGACTGCCCCTTTTCTATTATCTTGATATATGTACACATTTGCTACTAGTGCATACTTAATCATGCTTATTTACTTTGTATAGGATACACAGCTTCCCTAGCGGACTATTTTCTCTCTTCTACCACCTTTGCCCTATTTAGCGAATTCCTCAAGCCCACTCACCAGCACTCATATTTTCCTTTCTGCGGGACATTCCACAATTATCATCCTAGCGTTCCACTTTTCCCAATTGGTTCTTCATGATTCCATAGTCGAGCTTTGGTCTTACACTTTATTCCCCAGATTTTATGACCTGGAGGACTTCATTGGTTTCCATAACCTAACCATGGTCTTGTACCTCGTGGTCCCCGTGTTTATTGTCCCGATGGACTATCCCGTATTTATTGTCTCGACGGACTATCCCATGTTTATTGTCCCGGTGAACTAACTATGATGCCATAACGTCTTCTAGCTATTGTCTTACACAATATAACCTCGTGTTTACCATTCCAGTTGACCAACAAAGGATGCCATAACATCTTTTAGCTATGGTCTTAATCCTATTTACCGTGCTGGCGCACTTTTATATGATGCCATAGCTTGTTTCAACTATAGTCTTATTCACTTTTATCATGATGCCATAACATCTTTCAGCTATGGTCTTTGTAACACCCCTATCCTTGGTTCGATCCAACGAACCTGATATAGGAATATTACATTTGATGCCAAAGTGATTTTTGCTAGTCATTAATATATTTGAACATTTAAAAAAAAAAAAGTTTTCATAACTTATATTTTTGTCCCTACTACTTGGAACACATTTGATCTTCCTAAGTACATGCCATTCTATTCAAAATTTTGAAACATACCCTCTTGGCACTTGGAGATGTGATGAGATGGATGCTCACAACCTCAATTACAACTCTTCAAAATCACTGTACCTAATCTGCGCTCGAAAAACAAAACCGTACGCTGAGTAAAAACTCAGTGGTATTTCTATAATTTGAATAATTAAATATAAGAAATTACAAATATACAATTGAAATATAAACACATATAAATATTTAATTTTTACAACAACCATATCATATTTCATTTATTTCAAAAATATCTCAATTCTCACACTTGCTATATAAATAGCTTTTCACAATTCATTTCACAATTCATTATACAATTGCATTATCCATTCCATAATCATTTCTTGAGTATATAACTCATATATTCCATATATTTGCAACATATTTCACATTCTATTTTCAATTCACATTTCACTTCCATTTCTCATGCCATACCGTTTCAATATCAATCATAAAACTTTATTATTCATTTACCCCTATTAACACGACTCGGACTCGGATAGATACACGGATCCAACCAAAACACACTAGTTTGTCACCCAGTGCCTCATTAGATAATTCGAAGTAATAAATTGACACCTAATGTCTCATTGGCTAAACTGAAGTAATTTGGCACCCAGTGCCTCATCGAATTAATCTGAAGTAGTAAATTGACACCTAGTGTCTCATCGACTCGAAGTCGAAGAATTCCCTGAACTCTTCCAATCCTAAGGCATGCCATCTATATCTGACTCAGCCCGATACACTTAACAGGGTTTTCAATTCACTTTTCAAATACAACCAATATTCATTTCATTTCAAATAATTAATATATTTAATATGTATATATATTTCAATTCAATCAATATAAATTCAATAAATTCATCACATACTAAATCAATTCCATTTCAATTGCAAAACACAATAATTCTCACCGTAACACTTACCATGTACATTAAACTAAATTATAACAATTAACAACTAAATTTGGATTATAGAAATACAAACCGAAAATTTCGAGCTTTTTCTCCTTTCTCTTTCTCTTTTTCCTTTTTTCTTTTTCTTTCATTTTACTTCTCTGTTTCTATTTCTTTTTCTAATTCATTTCTTTTATTTATTTGTTTATTCTTTCATAATAATTATTATATTATAATATAATATAATATAATATAATATATAATATAATATAATATAATATAATATAATATAATATAATATAATATAATATAATATAATATAATATAATATATATACTTAAATATTAAGTATTACATATATTATTATATTCATATGTATATTATTTTTACACATGTAATTATTTTTACCATACACTTGTTAAATAGGGCTTAATTGCTTATTTAGTCCCTTTACTTTTTATTTAACCTATAATTAAACTTTCACCCTTTATGCAATTTAGTCCTTATACCTAATTACCCTTAATTCATACAAATTTACCTAAACAAAACCTAATTAACCACACAACTAACTTCGTAAATACTTTTAATAAATATTTACGAATCCATTTTACGAAAACGAAGACTCGAATATACACTTTTCAATTACCCGTGACTATCGGGTCATTACAGTCATACTCATTTTAGGTGTATAGCCTCCGATTGGTCCCATGGTGTGGCCATGATTATTCTTATTCACTTTTCTAGTTGCATTCCACCCATTCCTCCATCCGCTGTCATAACCTTGATGCTTGAACGCCGTAGTGTCCCCTTCGCATGGCCCAGAGCTTTGCCATCATGGTTCGATCACAACAATACTAAATGGCAGTATCTAACAAATCACCCCATTTTCCCATTCCTAACTTCGTCTAAACCCTTGGTAGTTTCCCTTCCATATCATGCATACAATAATCATGCATACCATACAGAACATTGTTATGCAATGCATTATGCCAGATAACAATTCAACAATCATCTATTATTACAATCAACAACTAGCATGACAATATCGCATAACAACACTTAGTAATCAGGAGGCAAAGTACAGGTACTTACTTTGTTTTCTTATCCTTGACAGCTTAGCTAGTCCAAACCCTAGAGCCTCATTCGTCCTAGTAGCTAAGCATGACAACTAGGTTTTGGTTAAACGAATGATGGTAAACTCTTTATAACCCAGAACCTTAAATTATAAAGAAGCTTTGAGGGTCTTATTCTACTTCTTTCTTTAGTACCTAAACATAAAGGGAGATAAAGAGACTTACCAGTACCTCTATTCTCCATTACTTGCCTTAAACTCCCACCTCTACTACTACATGTAGAGCTTCCTTCATCTGCATCCCTTTTCTTCTTCAAAATGACTGAAGAAGATGACTCCATGGAGAGGAGAAGATTTATTTATAGAATTGAGAGAATTTTGTCTCTACTCACACCTATATATGCTCTTTGGGCATGGTCTTCATCGACCATTTCCACCACCCATTCTTAATCATTTCCCACTTTGGAACCAGCTGGTTCCAATCTAATTGAATTGGGGTTGAGATCCAACTATTCAAAATTCAGCCTCTAAAATTCTCGGATTTACCAATGGAGTTAAATAATTTACTACTCCTTTCAGTTTAATCCTAGCTTTTCCTAATTCTGGGTCAATTAGGGTAACCTAGTGTTACACAAGTTGATCGAGACGATGCAAACCTGACCTAGACAAATTGATAGTAGACCAACGGTGATCCGACAATAGAGTGTGCAGATGGTTTGGCAGTGGTGATCAACGATAAGGGCCAATGATGGAGGCCGATGATGGTGGATCGATGGTGGGCGATGACTTTTCAACGGTTGCTGATGGTAGCCAAAGGCAGCTCGATAGTGGCGACATGAAAACGGCGACAAAAAAATGTTGATGACAGATACGTGAATTGATACTATAGCGAAAGTCCGTGGTGGCAAAATAGAAGACCCAGAGTATGCTTTGGGGTAAATTTTGTAATGTTATTAATTTTCTAGGATGGAATCATGAAAATTTTTGTTGGTCAGGTTCCTTTAAATATTATGCTTTTATATGAGATAGCATGATGATGTTTATTTGACTGCGAATGAATATTCATGCATATGTATGTTAAGCATGCCATATAGTTTGGGAAAATGATGCCACATGTACTTGTCATGCATTTATTAATCATTCATGATTGAAACCGAAGATTAAAAAACTCTACATGTTTTTAAAAGATAGAGTGATCTCTTGTGAAGGCATGAAATAGACCTGCTCTAAGGTAGACATTGTCATGTTGATTTCACTGAGGAGATTTTCTAAAAGAAAGAAGAATTATCTTGTAATCGTTTGATAGCTGGCCGACCACGTTGTAGGTATTATCATGCGATGTAACACCCACACCCGGCCTAGACGTTTTGGCCGAATTTGGTGATGCCACATGGAAAATGTTTTAAAAAAACGAGTTGTTCAATAAAAACTGTTCCAGTTATTAATTTATATTTAGTCCGAAAAATGAAAATTCATCGTTAAGTTAAAAAGGACCTTCTTATTTAGTGAAAGCTTTGGAAAATATCTTATTTTAGAAAATTGTCTCTAATTCTGAGAATCTTTCGTTTTTAATGAAAAATCAAGTTTTGTTGAGTTTGCAGTTTAAATATCCATAAATTATAAAACAGTTAAATTCCCAAATTAAAACCAAAAAGTCCAGCGTCCCAAAAATTACCACCAAAATCATGAACTAAAAATCAAAACAGAAAACCAGCAGAAGCGTTTCAAAAGTTTTTCGTGTGGCCACCGTCTAGTCCTCCGCTACACCGATCCGCCTAGTGCTGGGGATTACCTGGACATATTAAATAGAAAAGAGTAAGTTTCGCAACTCAGTGTGTAATCCCCACAGATATCATACATATCAAACACTCATCAGAAGTCAGAAATAACAGTCTGGGGCAAAAGCCCGTTACAGAATCAGTTCGGGCCTCAGCCCATTTGATGCAAAATCAGATATAGATTAGGGCCTTAGCCCAATCAGATACAGAATGCAGATCAGTATATCAAAATCCTACCCACCAGCCTCTACACACCATCTCCGTCCAGTCCTACACACCATGTGGGGATAAAATCAACCCACCCATCCCTACACACCATATTGTACCGAGATGCGGCATATGAATAGAATAATGCAGCTGAGCTGCCAGATATCAGGCTTAAAAGCCTTTCAGAACACTTCCTCCAAATAACATCAACCCCACCCCGATGCAATGCAACATACCAATATGACATGCAAACATGCAAGTAACCTAACATACGTTCAGTTCAGTACAAATATCATATAGTCAGATCACATAAATAGGGGTCTAAATAACGCTTACCGACACTACAGTAAGTCCACAGTCAACTTGGGTGACGGGCAGCATAAACCAATACGGGCTGCCTCACCTCAGTCAATCCAGCACCTTTGCCCGGTGCTCTCTGTTCTCGGCCCATGCCGTTACCACCCTTAGCCTGACCTCAGCCCCTAGGTGGCTGCTGCACTACTCTCAGTGGCTGCGTAGCACCAGTAACCAAAGCTTGCATCTGATCAGTTCTTAACAGAAAATCCCGAACACGGTGCTCAATCGACCCATATCTCAAACATGCCTCAGTCATCCTCCAACACTCACCCGGATGGTGTCTACCACAGTGCCCATACGGTAAAAGCCAGTAGGTGAACAGGAGGCCCAACTCTCACTGGTCCATCAGATCTGGCCTTTTTCTTAGGCCTCATCACAGAACTCGAGGGCTCTAATTCCCTCTTATTCTTTCCTCTCTCTCGGTTTTGGCGTTCAGCACGCTTAACTTCCTCGGCAATCTTCGCCTTCTCAACCAGTGTAGCAAACTCACTCTCCCTCTGTGTAGCTATCAGAACTCACAAACTGTCCTTAAGGCCATCCTCGAAGTGGATATATTTCTCATATTCGATCACCACCATGCCACGTGCATATCGGCTCAATCTCAGAAACTCGACTTCATACTCAGCCACTGTACGATCTCCCTGGGTGAGATTAAGGAACTTACGTCTCCTAGTGTCAATATAACTGGATCCCACATACTTACTCTGGAAAGCCATCTTAAAGTAATCCCAAGTCAATCGGTCGGACTGAGTGCCCTCCTTAACCGTCAGCCACCACTGGTAAGCTTCATCGCGAAGCAGAGAAATAGCCCCCTTAAGCTTCTGCTCGGCGGTAAAGTCCAGGTCGTCCAGAATCCTCTCCGTGGCCTCCATCCAATATTCAGCCACATTAGGGGCGACTCCAGTGATACCCTTGAATAACTCAGCCCCATTGGACCGGAGTCGTTCTGTAACCGGCCTTCAGTCCCAGATCCAGTGTTGGGCACAGTGACCCTCTCCAATATCCTCAGCATGGCCTGGGACAGTGCGCCGTCCCCAGCTATGCGATCTCGAGACCTAGTGTCTGTCGCAGGTGATACCGGTGTCTCATTAGTATCTAGTTTATGTAGATTTCCAGATGATGAGGACCCAACTTGTGCCTCTCTACGGCCTCTACCACGGCTTTTAGTACCCCGTTCGTGGATACCTCGTGCGCTCATCATAAATTTCGAGTTTATCTGTATTTACAGTTTTATGCATTAGTTACAGTTTCGATATTTATTAACAGATATTTTATGCAGAACAATATCAAAAGTTTAGAGTTGGTTATCGTGAGTCTCAGTCTCACTACAGTTTTCAGTTTACACTACCTAGAGTGTTTTCAGTACGATATACTACCTATTGGCTGTTTTAAGCATGCTAGTAGTATTTTAAGCAAATCTAAACAGAATTTTAGAACACTTACAGGATCGACACCGGAGACTCAGTGTACCACATACCCAGTCCAAAAATTTTTCAAATCACTTAAAAATCGTTTCTTTAAAACCAATCTTTAAAACCCAATCCACAGTCGGCTTTTGCAACCTGACTCTGATACCACTAAATGTAACACCTCAGACCCGGCCTAGACATTAGGCTGAATTTGGTGATGTCACATGGAAAGTGTTTTAAAAAAACGAGTTGTTCAGTAAAAACCGTTCCAGTTATTAACTTTTATTTAGTCAGAAAAATGAAAATTCATCGTTAAGTTAAAAGGACCTTCTTATTTAGTGAAAGCTTTGGAAAATATCTTATTTTAGAAAACTGTCTCTGATTTCGAAAATATTTCATTTTTAGTGAAAAATCAAGTTTTGTTGAGTTTGCAGTTTAAATATCCATAAATTATAAAACAGTTAAATTCGCAAATTAAAACCAAAAAGTCCAGCGTCCCAAAAATTACAACCAAAATCATGAACTAAAAATCAAAACAGAAAACCAGCGGAAGCATTTAAAGAGTTTTTCGTGTGGCCACCGTCGAGTCCTCCGCTACATCGATCCGCCTAGTGCTGGGGATTACCTAGACAAATTAAATAGAAAAGAGTGAGTTTCACAACTCAGTGTGTAATCCCCACAGACATCATACATATCAAACACTCATCAGAAGTCAGAAATAATAGTCTGAGGTAGAAGCCCATTACAGAATCAGTTCGGGCCCAGCCCATTCAGATGCAAAATCAGATATAGATTAGAGCCTTAGCCCAATCAGTTGCAGAATCAAATATATACAAGGGCCTTAGCCCAATCGGATACAAAATCAGATATATACAAGGGCCTTAGCCCAATCGGATACAGAATGTGTAACACCCCTTACCGTGTTCAACACCGGAATCGAATATGAGGCATTACCGAACTTAACTGACTTAAACATACAACCTTGGGCTATAAAATTTTGTTTTCACTTAAAACTCTTTCGTTCATGAACATAACTTCCTTATTATGGGTATATGAGGCCCTACTCATAGATTTGGAATAGTTCGGAACCAAACCGGAAACTTTATAGCACTTAGAAAATTCTTACTTAAAACAGGGCCACACACCCGTGTGATATATCACATGCCCGTGTTCCACACCCGTGGTTGACATTGACTTGCATCACACAGCCAGTCACACGCCCGTGTCCTCTGACCTTATGGTGAATTAAATTCCAAATTCAAGTGCAGACTTCGCACGGCTTGGGCACACGCCCATGTCCATGGCTGTGCCTCCCACACGGCTGAGACACACGGCCGTGTCTCTGCCCATATGTTTACTACTGAGCATACTGACTTGTAAACCTAGCATGCATGGGGACACACGTCCAATCAACACACCCATGGGGCTGACCGTGTGTCACACACGGCCTAGACACACTCCCGTGTGTCTACCTGTGTGGACATTTGAAAGGTTATCTACTAAGCCAAATGCCACCCTATACAGCCACCATACTTACACCACTTAAACCAACATATATCAGAACTAAAAAGCACTTCTAAAGACTCAAAATCAAGACATCCACACAAGCATACACTTAATAAATTTCATCATCAATGAATATATATATAAACTTGTCAAATATAGGCCCAATTCCAACGACCACTTGCAAAATAAATTTGAAAACATAAATAGCCAACATTTTGGCTAACAATATGACATAATAAAATGACCAAGTCCTATACATGCCATGCTCAAAATGAATCTAACTTTGCTATACCACAGAGTAGTCGATAGTGTGATTTCTGAACTCCAACGTTCCATGAATTCTCAAGCTAACTTGGCAATGCTACAAGGGAAAGGGAAATGAGAGGGGTAAGCATAAAGCTTAGTAAGTTTGCATGAAAATAAATAGCAACATAAAGCCCATAATGTCATTCATTCATGGCATTGGATAAACACACAAAGTCTTAAGCACTTTTCCACAACTTACTCGTACTTGCTCTTATTGAATTCATACCATGTCACATATCGTAAACATTTCTCGTGACTTACTCACGGGTACCTGTATTCACTCAATCACATAACTTTAGTTATAATCTCATTTCTATTTCAAGCTTAACTATTCATCCCACTAAATCACTTGGCATACTCAAAGAAACATGTTCATCATCATTCACATAAATACAAGCCAATTCCACATCCCAGATGCGATCTTACATGGGGTCACCTCTGAGTGCCGACGCCATATCCCAAATATGGTCTTATACGGGATCTCATATCGATTGTCGATGCCATATCCCAGATATGGTCTTATACGATTCTCATAATCAAAGCCAATGCCGTATCCCAGATATGGTCTTATACGTGATTTCAATTTGGTGCCGAGGTCATGTCCTAGACATGGTCTTATACGGGACCTTACACATCTCAAGTCTCAATGATATTGTTCTCTCATTTATTTAAGTCCAATCGGGACTTCAACATCACAATTCTCATCGTTTTCTCATACAACACCATTATTCAAATTCATAGTCATATTATATATCTTCACAAACATCAAACATTTAAAACCATACTAACATGGCGTTGAACT
Organism: Gossypium australe; assembly: GCA_005393395.2. Classification (NCBI taxonomy): domain Eukaryota; kingdom Viridiplantae; phylum Streptophyta; class Magnoliopsida; order Malvales; family Malvaceae; genus Gossypium; species Gossypium australe. The sequence continues at coordinate 91,670,722 of CM016616.1, forward strand.
TATTACACGCAAACTTACCTCGAATTTAAAATAGGTTAGATTGCCGTTCTAGTCTGGTACTTTGCCTTTTCCTCGGCCGAGGTTAATCCTTACCTTTTCTTGATCTATAATAACATTTTAGCTCATTTAATCGCCGCATTAACAAATATATTTCAAAAATCATAAATTTGGCAAAATTACTATTTTGCCCTTAAGCTTTCACAAAATGACCATTCTACCCCTAGGCTCGAAAATCAATTCGAATCAAATTTCTTTCTTTAATGAGCTTAGGTGAATATTTATTTCTCTTATGGCATCCCTCAACACTCACTATTTCATACATTTATCACAAATTTTATAACCTTTACAAAAAGGTCCTATTAGGTGTTTTCATGGAAACACCCTTCACAAAAGTTGTTTATCTAACAACTAAGACTCATTTTCTTCCATAAAAATGCAGAAAAAAACTTAAAAGCTCACATGGCAAAACTCTAAACTTTCAACCATTTTGCAAGATAGTCCCCTCTTTAGCTAGCTTAAGCTTTAGGGGTTCCAAAAGTATAAATATTATCAAGAAATGATCATTAAAACACTTGTAAGGAGAAGAGTGTGCTGAAATTTTTGAGCTTTCACACCCTTATTTTGCTGCTAATTTTCGGTGGAAGAGTGAAGGAGAAAAGATGATATCATTTCTTTCTTTATTTTAATCTATTTCATCAATTTAATCCACCTACTACACCAACTTTGACAATTTTTGACTTCTTTGTCCCCTAATGGCCGGCCACCCTATGTCTAAGGGTCAATTTGCACATCAAAGGCTTCCAATTAATATTATATGGCTATTAGGCACCTTTAACTTATGAAATAGAACTTTCGCACTTTATGCGATTTAGTCCTTTTTTGCGATTAAGCATGAAATCGCTAAAATTAAAGCACCAAAATTTTCATGCACCTATATAATCATGTTATAGCTCATAAAATAACATCAAAATAATTTTCTCTGACCTCAGATTAGTGGTTTCTAAACCACTGTTCCGACTAGCCCCTAAATCGGGCTGTTACAGGATGCAGATCAGTATATCAAAATCCTACCCACCAGCCTCTACACACCATCTCCGTCAAGCCCTACACACCATGTGGGGATAAAATCAACCCACCCATCCCTACACACCAATTGTACCGAGATGCGGCACATGAACAGAATAATGCAGCTGAGCTGCAAGATACCAGGCTTAAGAGCCTTTCAGAACACTTCTTCCAAATAACATCAACCCCACCCTGATGCAATGCAACATACCAATATGACATGCAAACATGCAAATAACCTAACATACGTTTAGTTCAGTACAGATATCATATAGTCAGATCACATAAATAGGGGTCTAAATAATGCTTATCGACCCTACAGTAGGTTCAAAGTCGACTTGGGCGACCCGTGAAACCTTACAGTATTTCTCAGAAAAATGAGCTCACACGCCCATGTGGTCTGCTCGTGTAGCCCACTCGGCCCAAATTAGCCTTGACCGTGTGGATCACACGGCCTGGCCCAGAATCCGACACGCTCGTGTGGCCCACACGGCCCAATTGGTCGAGCCCGTGTCTCATACACAGCCTTACCCAGCCATCGCACGGCCGTGTCCTTCACGCACGGCCTGGCCTCATCAATCACACGGCCATGTACTACCACACGGCCTACCACACGGGCAGCCACACGCCCGTGTGGTGTCGACAGTTTCATTTTTCGGCTTTAGCCGAATCTCGTTTTCTAAGTTTTCGGGTACACATCTGATATGCTTGTGATGCCAAAGCAACTCCAAGTAATCTCAAGCCCTCGGTCGAAAAGCAGAAACACCGAACCTTTAAAACATAAATGGCTGCTCTCCAACCCCTTGATAAACTCCAACACGCGCCCAACGCTCTATTCGTTGCAAAGTACAAAGGCGAGATAAGGAAACAAAAAGAAAAGGAAAGATTTGCTGATCGAACAAGATGAAAACTACAGGGGAAAGATGATAGCAAAACTCACGTCAGAAGTTTGAAAGAGGGGGAAAAAATCGAAATTGAGAAAATGAATAAAAATAAAAATAAAAACCCACTGATCACCCCCTAATCTCTAAATTTGCTCCCAAAACTATCCACTAACCCCCAGCCTCATCAGAATTATACCTCCATTCAAACACTTCCAGTTAACTAAGGTAAAAATTAAATCCCCTTGCTTACCCAAAGAATCGAACACAAGACCTCTAGCATAACCAACACTCCACCCAACCACCAGAACAACAGGCCCATTCTGATATAATTTTACCAACATTTAAACTTAAGCCTACTGACTAGAGACTAAGCTTTATTCATAAAAATACCAAAATTTACCCAAGTTGTGGCTTGAACTTGGGACCTCCCACACACGCCCAAAACACATAACCACTAAAGCAGATTAATATTTGTGTCAATGAATTACAGAAACATATTTAAAAACTTGGGGCGTTACATGCAATATAATAAGAAAAGTTTCCTTTAAAAAGGACAACTAGTCACTCAGTGAGATTTTCCCAAGATGAATCATTTATGGTACATGATGTGATAGGTGTTGAGTTGATTGTTATACACTCAAGACCATTCTAGTTAAGTAACTTCCTACGAATCTCTACTTAATTTAGAATGATATCTAAACGTTAAACGATTATAAATACGTGTGAATACCTAAAGAATTAGGTTCATGTATTAATTGGATGAAAATCCATGTTCTTTCTAGTTGATTGAGATTGCCCCATGGTTACTCAATTCAATGGGTGTAGGAATTATCGTTGCAATGACTTAAAACTATTTTCAAGGATTAATGTAAGACTCATGCATCATCTTAATGCATATCACTTGTTGCAAAATGTTTTCAAAATATTTGCATAATACAAAGATATTAATGAACGAATATTTTATTTTTAGTTTGAAAATGACACCTACTCCCTTATTAAATATACTCACTGAGAAAAAAACTGAACATAAATAATTATAAGAAATGGAAAAGGAACCTTATGATTGTCTTGAGCTATGAGAAACTGAAAATAGTCTTTGATAATAAATGCCCTTTGGCAACAAAGCTAAGGTTAGAAAACACTGAGAGGAGTTTGATGAGATAGCTTGTTGCTATAAGCTGACAAGTGTGACCAACAACCTTTACAAGGAAGTAGAGAGTTGTAAGACTACCAAAGCAATTTTAGACAAACTAGAGGTCATATTTGATGGCCTAGCTACATTGGCTTGAAAATCAGCTATAACTAGTTTGATAAATGCCCAAAAAAAAACTCGACACTTTGGTGAAAGACTATATGATCACTCTTATGGGATATTTTTCGAAGGCTGTGGATAATAAGGCCAATTTGGACCAGAACACACAAATAGAGATGGTGTTCAAAAGCTTTTCCAAGTATTTTGTAGGCTTTTGGGTCGCATATAACCTTGGAAACAAGAATCTGACGCTTACACAACTCATAAAGGAATTACAATTCTATGAGTTGATGTTGAATGGCGGTCAATTGGTTTGAAAAGTAGAAGCAAACATAGCTCTTGCTTTTTCCTCTAAAGGGAAGGAAAAACACACTAAAAGAAACAAGTCTAAGCTCTTTGGGCCACCTCAAGTGAAAAAGAAGAGAACCAAGAATTCTAAAGAATTATCCAAGTCTAAATGTTTCTTCTGTAGTAAAAAAAGGGCATTTCAAGGCAAACTTCAAAGAGTGAAAGGATTACCTAGCCACTAAGGGCAAATGTATGAAACTCTTTATGATAAAAGCTTACTTATTGGAAGATTCAATAGACCACTGCGTTTTTGTTTTTGGAGCCACTGATCATGTGTGCGTTTCTGTAAAGGGGTTAGATGAAACTAAAAATCTTAGATATAAGAGTCTATCATTGCAAACTGGAAATAGGACAAGTATGGCAGCTGAAGTAGTGGGAGATGTACATATTTACTTTTATCATTTTAGGAAGATTATTTTAAAATACATTTTCTATGTCCCAAGTTTCAAAAAAAACTTAATTTCTATTGAAACACCCCAAACCCGGCCCACAAGCCCCGACCGGATCTGGCATGTTCCCTGAGTAAAACTCGTTCTGTCGGTTTGTAAAATGTGGTGGTTTTGAAGAAAATAGATTTGTGTTATAATCAAGTAGAAAACCGTGTTGTTATTAAAGTGTGTATTTCATTAAAACGTTACCTTCTTGTTTCAAAAATTATAAGTGAAAAGAAATGCCAAATTTTAAAGCTTATTATTAAGTTGAAAACCGTAGGTGTTTAGGTGTTAAAACAATTGAAGTTGTTTTACGAAAAATGTTTAGTCATTTGTTTGATGTTGATCGTATCAGATTAAGAAATTGAATGCATAATTAAACAGTTAAATAGTGGCCTTATTACAACCAAAACAAAAGCCGAAATAAATCCCGAAATGTAATAAAGAAAACGAAGCAAGTTTAATTATAATAAAACCTGAAAATGCTGAGCTGAGCATGGCCACCACATAGTCCTCGCTGACCCGATCCACAAAGCTAAGTATTACCTGCAAAAAGTTAGCCCACGAAGGGTGAGTCAATAGACTCAATGTGTAACGGCTACACCACAACCCAACCGATCATAGCCTTATCGTTAAAGTCCATTTTTAGTCATATTCGGCCATAAGCCCATACATAACATATCGGATCATAGCATATCAACTCACATGTAAATAAAATGGAAATGCAATCCCGAGCCCATCTAGATATCCATCCTCTACACATCACCCGTACCCACCAATCACACCGTGGGGATTACTAAATCGACCCTCCATCCGTTACACACCATCGAAGGCAGTCGCTGCAGTCAACTGCTCATCGCCCTTATAATCGTGGCATGGCCACCAGATAATGTGACAGAGTCACCGTATTCATAATATGTGACATAAGTCACCGGATAATGTGGTAAAAACCACCGGAACACTTCCCCTTTATCATTATCACCCATATGCCCATGCAACATACATATTATTCAAATATCATGCAATGTACCTTACCCCATAGTCATAACGAAACCACATATATTTCATATCAATGTTTATAACATTATTAACGGAGTATTAAGGGTAATGTACCTGAATGCACTGTACCATGGAATGGTACCCTTAGCCATGTTCTTCATATTTCCATTAACACATATTTAACATTAATACTATTAATCTATTGGGAATTAGTGTAGGGCTACACACTTGATAACAGTGAGAACAACACTCTCGAAACCGATACTCTCGCTAGCAGGGATAACAATGATCTGCTTATCCCTTTCCGATGCTGGCCCACAACCCGGTGGCCAGTCATGTACGGCAGAAACGAAGCGTTTCTTGAATCTAGGGGTAGGAACTACCCCTTTCTCTCCTCCACTGGTACTCGCATCCATTGAGGAACACTTAATCAAAACCGATTAATCAATATACAAAATCCAAAACGAATATAGTCTATAACTTGAACACCCTTACCGAATAAATCTGAATCCAGAGACTCCTTCTTATCTTTGTCAACCTCCCCCTACATACCATAGTTAGAATCGGCCACCCTTCAAAAGAATAATATGGCCTTTGGCCGAATGTCACATCTTACTTACCTTGAATAATAAAATCTCGAAAGATCACCTCCTACCGTCGGCTACAAAAGAATTCCAAAAGATCTCCTTCATGGTTTTGGCCAAAGAGATGTAAAGATTAGTGTCTTAGATTTCGATAGGCTAAAATAACAAAAGAGATTTGGACCAGAAAAAGATCCCTTACCGAAAAGAGTGACCGAACGCTAAGATCACTGGCTCTAAGAAATCGACAAGAGAAGAAATCCCGAAGTAGAGGATTCGTTCCAGAGGAGAAAGATGATCGTCTTCCGGCTTTTAATGAATAGAGAGCAATCGGTTTTAAAGGGTGACAATGAAGTGAAACTTTTCAGCTTTAGAAGGAAATAGCAAAGAGATATAGATTCGGCTTGATGTTTAATGAACAATCGGCTAAGGTTAAATGTGTTTTCGGCTTTTGATGAATTGTGAAAAGAAGAAGTGAAGGGGTTGGAGTGTGATGCGATTCGGCTTTGGTGACAAGAGGAAGGTTCGGCTTTTAACAAACTAATGGAGATGAAAGGTGTGAGGCTTAAAGACATTCGGCAATGGTGAGATTGAGAAGGGTGCTTCGGCTTTTAGAGGGTGAATGAAGAAAGAGTAAGATGAGAAGAGAATGCACAAATGGTTTCGAGTTTTGGTCAAGAGAGAAAAGGGTGCACAAGTGATCTCCTATTTCGGTTTCAACAGAAAAAGAACACAAGCTTTCGGGACAAAGAAATTGCACAAAGAATGCCTAAACCTCACTATGCATATTCGGCTTCCTTCCCCCTTTAACATGACCGAAATTGTCATCCAAGAAGTCCCTTGGCCGGTCAACTCTTCTTCTCTCTCTCAAATCCCTTGTTTTTCTCCTATTTCTCCTCTTCTCCTCTCATTCAAAATAGTTTGAATGAGTCAACACTTATCTTCCCTCCTTAGCTGAATTTTAAATGAATTTGACTTGATCTTCCACTCATCCAATCAGAGTCCTTGTGTCGTCCACCACTGCTCCTCCTTGCCGCAAAATAAAAGCTCCAAACGCTACCTGTGCTGCTCGAACCTAGGATCCCTCACACTCCCTGAGGCATCACTCCCCTGAGCTCTAAGTGGCGCCTCCCTTGCCACTTTACTAACACAGTACTTGAGTCTAAATCCACATACAAATTTTCTTAAGGTCTAAGTCCCTTAGCTCCCCTTTAAGGCTTACAAAATCAAATATTTTTCTAAGGCTCCTACCTTCCTCCCAAGGTTCTCGAAGCCCCCAAAACACATACAAACCACACACAAGCATGCTACCACATACATTCAAGTTAAAACGCATAACCCCTAAATCTCGGATATTACATCTATGGCATTTTTATTTGAAGATGACTTGTCTGTGACTTTGCATTAGTTAGAAATCGTAAACTTCTTTATAATAGATGGATGCTAAATAATATCTATTTTATCAAACAAAATATGTACACACTACTTGAAACTAAAATTTCGAATAAAAGACTCAAAACTTCTCACTCTAATGAGTCGTACCTTTTGCATTTGAGACTTGGTCATATTAACCGAGAAAGGATCACAAGACTTGTGAAAGATGACACTTTAAGTTCATTGAAAGAATTTAATCTTCCATAATGTGAATCTTGCATGAAAGGTAAGATCAATAAGGGGTCTTTTAATATAAAAGGAACAAGGGCCATCAAACCATTAGAACTTGTGCACACTAACATATGTGGCCCCATGAACATCAGTGCAAGAGGTGGTTACGAGTATTATGTAACCTTTATTGATGATTATTCAAGATATGAGTATGTGTACCTAATACACCACAAAAGTGAAACCTTTGATAAATTCAAAGAGTTTCAAGCGGAATTGGAGGAATAACTAGGTTTACCCGTAAAGACACTTCGATCTGATCGAGGTGGAGAATATTTTTGAGACGAGTTCTTAGGGTATCACATAGATAATGGGATTCTATCCCAATTAATTGTGTCAGGCACTCCACAACAAAATGAAGTGGCAAAGAGAAGAAATCAAACTTTGTTAGACATGGTTCATTCAATGTTAACTTATTCAAAGCTGCCAATCTCCATCTCTTTTTGGGGATATGCATTACAAACGACTTTCTATATTCTAAATGATATACCAACAAAGACAACATCTAATACTCCATACAAATTGTGGCATGACAAGAAGCCACATCTAAATCATTTAAGGATTTGGGGATGCCCAGTCCACGTATTGGATAAACATGTAAGGAAGCTGGATTCACAGACAAAAAATTGTACATGTTTGTGGGATGTCCGAAAGGAGCAAAGGGTTGTCTATTTTATAACCTGAAAGAGTGAATAGTGATAGTGTTAACTCATGCTACTTTCCTTGAGGAAGTTACATGAATGACTTCAAACCATGAAGTAAAGAAGTACTCAAGGAACTTTCAGGAAATACATAAAACCCTATAGAAACGGTTCCAAAATGAATTCCTAATAGTAGACCTGCAAACGATCAACAACATAGAGTGCTTTGTCGCACTGAAGGGTCTCTTGTAGGCTTGAGTTCTCCCAATCTGGCAGAAGTGTTTTAAATAATGAGTCAACTGAACAGGAAGATGATGACCTACTTACATGTGATAAAGCAATATGGAGTGCTAATTTTAAGCTCTAGGAAATAACTATGAAAGCTGAGATGTATTCTACCAATTCCAACTCAGTGTGGGAACTTGTAGACTTAACAGAAGGGATAAAACCCATAGGGTGTTAGCGGATCTATAAGAAGAAAAGAAAATGGAAACTTACAAGGCTAAAGTTGTAGCAAAAGTTTATACTAAAAAAAATGGTACCAGTTATGAAGAAACCTTCTCTCCAATTCCCATGCTTAAGACAATATGCATATTGTTATCCATTACAGCATTTATCAATTAAGAGATTTGGAAAATGGATGTCAAGACAATGTTCTTGAACAACTAACTTGAAGGGAACATCTATATATGATGCAACCCATCAAATATATAGCTAAATAAAATGAACATAAAGTTTGCAAAATGCTTAAATCCATATATTGACTTAAGCAAGCATCCCATTCATGGAATCAAAAATTTAATCAAGTGATCAAAACTTCTGGATTTGAGCAAAATGTAGATGAACCTTGTGTTTATAAATGTTGTAACACCCTGGTTTTAGGGGTTAGATTTTTGGTGCTTAGTTCGGGTGTTGGCACACTTCAGTGTGTGGTTGGGTGAGTTTTAGGGGTCCTGAGAACCCTAGAAGGTGGGGCAATGCCTTAGAAAATTTTTGGTTTTTAGTGTTGAAAGGGGGGAGCTTGGCAAAGAGGGGACTTAAGAGAATTATTTGGGAGTTTATGTCACAAGAAAGGAGCTAGTGGAGTGGCAGGATGGGCACCACTAAGGCCTTGTGTGTGTGACGCCATTTGCAGGGGGAAGGGGCTCAGGTTCGAATCGCAAGGGTAGCATTTGGGGCTTTGTTTTTGCGTCATCTTGGTGGGGGTGGATGGACGGTTTGAAAGGCTTAAAAGGTGGAGAAGACTTGGTCAATTTTTTTTTTAAATTTTGGCTAGAAGGTTTGACCCATTCAAACTATTTTGAATGGATGGTGGGGAGGTATTTTAGGAGAATTTTAGGGATTATTTTTGGGGGGTTGGAGCTTGGCTTTTTAGTATAAATAGGGGGGGAGGTGCTCATTATTCATTCATCATTTTGGCTTTCTCTCCCTTGCCGAATTTTAGCCTTTCCTTTTAGCCTCCATTTTCATTTCCTCCTCATACCTCAACCTCACCAAAACGCCTCTCTCTCTCACTTATTCATCTGAGCCGAAACTTCAGGTCCCTTTCTCTTTCCATTTTTCTTATCCATTTCACTCGTTGGTAGATCATAAACTCTCTTCATTTCTCTGATTGCCGCAACACCTTTTGGAAGCACCTTAGCATCTACTTCTTGGTCTTATAGCTTTGCAAAGCCGAACCTACACCTTACCTCTGAGCCAAAATCCCTTTTCTATTTAGCGTACCTTTGCCGAATATTGGAAGTATCTCTTCGGGCCTCGGTTTGCAATCGGTTAGTGAAGGCACTTTGGGGATTTGTTGTATTCAGTCAAGTTTCCGCAATCGAACTCGGTAAGAAGGTGGTAAGGATAATGTTCGGCCAAGGGCCTCAAGTGTTATGTTTCTAAGTTTTGGGCCAATTCTAATATGGTATTATTATGGGTTGGTTAAGGTGGTGTTTCGGCAGAGAGTTAGTCAAGCAGCATTTCGGGATTGGATCGGTTGTATTTCTAAGGTGCGTAATCATCGCACTATTTCTGTGGTTTTGGTTGCTAACTTGTTACATGTGTATTATGTGTGGAAGCCGTTTATAATGGCATAAGTGATGAGAACTGGTGATGGTAAGTTTATTTGTGATGTATTTATGTATGTATCAATATTTATATACTTATGTGATATGATGGCTTAACATGTTGCATATATATATAGTTGCATGGGGTTTGGGCTTGATTCGATGAAGAAGGAAGTGTACACAAGGTATACGTGGTCTAATGATAGCTTCGGCTACATTAGCGCTTGGGGATTTGCTGTGTGCTACCTCAAGGGAGGTGTTGGCTCGGTGCCCATCTCGGCGGTTGATTGCTATGTGCATCACCGTAGACAGATTACGATATTGGATCACTTGGGTTGATCGGTGGCTCAGCCACAGCCTTGAGCAGCGAGCTTGCCAAGGTAAGATGTTATGGATCACAATGTGATCGGTGGATTAGCCACGGCCTTGGGCGGGGAGTCCGCTAAGGTTGGTGTACGGTTGGACAATGGGTTGGGCTGAGATGCATTCTTGCATGATTTGTTTCGATGGCTGTGTGGGTATGGGCCAAGCCCATACGGATGGAAATATGTGTTGTGGTTATGCACTGAGTCAGTGGACTCACTCTTTCATTAACCATTTCAGGTGACGCGTAGTTGGATCGGGTTCGGAGAGGACACGAGGTGGCCCATGCAGAAAGAAGAATTCAAATATTTTTTTTTGTTTATTTATACTAAGTATTTGATCTATTAAATATTGGTGTAATAAGGCCTTTTTGTTGTTCATTTATTTTAGGAATTACTTTATTATTAATTTTAATATGGTTTGTTTAAATCAAATACTTTGTGAAGGATGATTTCATTTTAAACAGCATGCTTATATGCTAAAGTTTAATTTTGGGTTTTTTTATAATATTTTATAACGACAAAAGATTTACTTATACTTTTCCCAATAAACACTATACTCAAAAGTTAGAATATTTCCATGTTTATTCCAAGGCAAAAGTTTTTCAACCGTCTTTTCGCACTAACATAACCAGATTCGGTCGTAGTGAATGGGCCGGGTTTGGGGATGTTACAAATGTATTGGGGATGGAAAGATGATCTTTCTCAGTCTATATATCGATGACATTCATTGAGAATGATGTAGGGACATTGTCATTGATTAAATTGTGGTTAACTCAACAATTTAAAATGAATGACTTGGGATAGCATTATCATAAGCTTCATACATAGACAAAATATTGGAACATTTTACAATAATCGATTCAAAGAATGATATTCAACCTTCTGTATCTGGTTTTTATCTTTCTTTGAAGAATTGTCCGGAGATAGTGGAAGAAAAAGAAAACATGAGAAATGTTCCTTATGCTTCTGCAGTAGGAAGTCTCATGTAAGCTATGATTTGCACATGTCCAGATATCTATTTCGCAGTGAGGTTAGTGAGTCGATATCAGGCAAATCCAAGACCAATACACTGACAAATAGTTAAGCATATACTCAAGTATTTATGGAGAATGAGGGAGTATATGCTTATATACTTCGAAGGAGACCTTTCTCCTATCGAATTTACTAATTCTGACTTCCAAATGTGTCGAGATTTGAGGAAATCAACATCGGGGTGTGTTTTGTCCAAGATGACGGTTGCATAGTGCGAATAAGTGTCAAGCAGGGTTACATTGCTAACTTCACCATGAAGAGCAGAATATGAGGTAGGGAAAAAGCTATGGCACTATAACAATGTGAATATAGATAAACCCCAAACAAACCACATGCATAAAAACACATTGATAGTAAGTATCATAAGGGAGGCTATGGAAGAAGAAATCGTGGATGTCAAAAGTCGCAGCAGAGGACAACCTTGCAAATCCGTGTACCAAAACGCTACTTGTTAGGGAATTTGAGAAACACTTGAAGAGTATGAGAATGCAAAATATGACTCATCTACTTGACGAGGGCAAGTGAGACTGTTGGATTTGGTGCCCTAAGTGTATTATATTCGTTTGTATACTTGTAATTTTTTCAAACAAATTGGTTAATAAAATTATTAATGAATTACATAATACCCTTTGTATTTTGTTCTCATGTGGTTTTTTCATGTAAAGAATATATAAAAATAATAAAAATTTAATGAAATAACATGAATCGATGAACATGCAAATAGTTTCCGGTGGAAGTTTCTTCTTATCTAGCATTCAAATGAAATCCCTACAAAAACATTTCCTACAACTACCCCTTCTATTTGGTAAACATAAAGAAGGATTTAATAATTTTCTAGCAGACAACTTAAGGAAAGAAGCTTCTATAAGCTTGATAGACAACTCTTTCGTTAGCAATGACGAACACCTCTGATTTTTCTTTGATGATAATGAAGGCTAGAACAGAAGATGAAATGGAGATCTTTCGTCCACTACCAAATTGTCCTATTTATAGCTATCTCCAATCCAAATCCCACTCAGGCTTAAACTCTAATCAGTAATCATGCTCACACGCTTCCACTAATTAATCACATCCTACAATGCTTTACGAGTGTCCTGTTTATGGACAAATTACCTCTATTAGGATGCTAGATGACTTAAACGTGTCTCATTAACCACTACACTCTCTACTATGGATACACAAAACACAGTGGCAGACTTATTTGAGGGAGAGTCCACCAAATAAGATTCTCCTCAAGCAAGAAACTCGCCAATCAGTGAAATGAGATTCTGCAATCTCGACGAAGTTTAGCAAAATACTTTGCCAGGAAGCTTATCAACGATAACTTGTCTAAGTCTCGTGACTCAAGCGGTCTCACCAGTGCAATCACTTTAAACAGTACCAGCTCACCAAATGAGGGTGTGACATAATTAGAAATGAATTGCGTGTAGAATCAATGAATTTAAATCAATGAAAACGATGAAGAGAAATAGATCGCATGTATCACTATTTGTAGTGAATACGTTTTATTGCTATGTACAAAAATTGACTTGAGAATTAATTTAAGGTTCTTTGGATTATTATTTAATTAATTATATTAAATAATTGAGGTTCGAAGACGAAATTAAATTATTTATTCATTTTGAATTTGTTGAATAAGAAAATTAAACATATTTCATCATATATCCTATTACGGTAAAGTTGCTATGACTTTAACGGAATTAAAATTGGATTATGAAAATTATTTAATTGAGAAATTAGTTTAGTAAATTTAATTAATTTAATTAATTGATTAAATAATATGTATTTTGGGTAATATAAAATAAATATCAGGTTGAATTAAAGTATAAATAGTTGGGTTAAAAGTTAAGGAAGCACATATAATTAGACCCAATACTTCAAAAGCCTAATATGGTCTTGAGTATGACAAGTGGTGGCAAACCCTAGTATAATTAAGGGTGTGTTGTTGCCCCTCTCTACTCTAATTAGTGTAGGATTATATTTTCTATTAAGCTAATATTATTTATTGAGGACTAGAAATCTTGTATTTTTCTCCACAAATAGAAGGCACAGGTTGAGCTATTAACACATCTTTCATACGTCGTTATTTTGCTAGAAAGTAGTGGTAATTTATTTACAAATAATAAATTCTATTTTCTTGGATTTATGAATAGTTGTTGGTTTATAGAGAGAATTTAATTTCCTATTGAAAGTAAATAAATAAGTTTTATTTTGTGATTGGTTTGTGTTGCTCGAGCTCACACTCGACGCAATTCATGGTTCGAGGATAGCAACAAAGGTCATTTGGTTGAAATCCAAGAGTGACTTTAATCCACCTTAAACAAAGCACATGTACAAATTTAGTTTAGGTTTATTGCTATAAAAAACATAATGGCTTAGTTTGAGAAAAATTTTAAACTTTCATTGTAACTAAATAGTTGTTTACTTAATCAAATTTTCCCAACAATAACTCTTAAGGAAATACATCAGAACATTCCTTCACGGTTTGCATACTCACCATAATTTGAATTGTAACAACAGACATACCATTAGAGAGATAATTTGATCTTTCAACGACCGAAACTTCTCTACCAATAGAAATTTGGAGAGTAATCCTTTTCATATGACAATCAACTACCATTTGATGATCCATCAACCAATCCATAACCAAAATCAAGTCGAACTCACTGAATGACATTCCATGAGATCAACTGAAAATTGAAGTACTTAAACTATAGATAGGCACCTCTTATACACTTTGTTAACCACCACACAATGATGTAACAGATTAGAGACCAAAACCTCACACTCTACCTGCTTGATCGATATACCCCTCATTTACCAAACTACTGTATAAGTATGAATGGGTAGAACTAGGGTTCACCAATGCATGTTCGAGAATAGTGAAAAATGTAAAGGTAATGTTAAAAAAAATTAGTTACGAAAACTGGTGAATTCAAATATTTTTGTAAAATCAAACCTGTGTTGTGTTTTGTATGACAATAATTTTTACCAAATTTAATATCTATGTTTTGGTCTAGAAGGATTGTCGATTTTCTAGTTTTCTACCAAATGATATTCTTTGCTATTCTCATACCCTCATTTGCTAAAAGAGTGAATTCTTAATCCTAAACCGATTATAGTAAGAGAAGTTTAATTTTTTGGTGGGAAAAAATTAATTCTCTCCATAATATAAAAAATTGACAGACTCATGTGCTTACAAAATTTAGAATTTATTTGTAACTAATAAATTTGTCTAAATTTTAATAAAGTAACTACATACCTATGGGTTCTATTTTTTGGATTCACATAGTTCTTTTAAAAAAAAATAATATCGTTACTTGAATACGAAGAGAGAAAAAATATAATATATTAATAGAAAACTTAGAGTCCTAGCAGGACTTTTATGTGGTGGACAACATAAAAGTTTAATTTTTTGGTGGAGGAATTTTTTTCTCTCCGTAATATCAAAAATCGAAAAGCTCATGTGCTCACAAAATTTATAATTTATTTGTAACTAATAAATTTCTCTAAATTTTGATAGACTTACCACATATCTATGAGTTCTAATTTTTTGGCTTCACATGATTCTTTTATATAAAAAAAATACAAAAGTTCTACTTGAAGAGGACGAGAGAAAAGAATACAATATATTAATAGAAAAAATTAGAGTCCTACTAGGACTTACAAGTGGTGGGTAACATACCTACGCTAAGAATACCTAGTGTACCGTCGACTTCTTATTAGATGGGCTTATTGGGCATTTTCTTGTATTAGGTACAATCATAATTAATTTTCTATTCTTTTCCTTCTACTTTTGCATTATTTGAATTGACTCTTTTATGTACCACTAATTCGGAAACTTGGCAACTTATTTCCATTAAGATTCATTCGAGAACATGTTCTTCTATCAAGATCCAATCCTTCCAAACTCTAAATCAATTGGATATTTGTTTATTTCTTCTTGTGTTTCATCTTTTAATAGTTTTTATTACTGCCAATTCCTTTTAATTTCACTTAGCTTTTTCTGTAACACCCTACACCCATCCCGATCGCTGGATTTGGGTATGGAGCATCACAATTTAAAACAAATTGAACTGGTGAACCAATTAAATATTCTAACACCTTGAGTTTAACGGACTACTATATGAACTGTGGTATTAACCCAAAATATCAATCGACATATAAGCTTTAAAAGTGCACTTTATGCAATAACACAGAATGTACAAATAAACAATGTCTAATCAAACACTAGGCGGAAGCCCTTTAATCCTTGATGTATGATCGTTGTTTTATGCGATGTCAAAGTCTTAAAATTTATATAAAGAATGATCGAACCTAGAAACTAACTGTGACAACGATTTGAGGCAAGCGCACCTATCGAACAATAGTATAGTTAAGGCAAAACCGGATTGTCGAACCCAAAGGAACCAAAAGTACTAATACTAACTTTCTTTTTATTATTTAGCCTAAGAAATAAATGAATTTTTATCTAATCTAAAATTAACTAACAACTAAACTAAAGACTCTAAGACAAAGTAGAATGAAATTTGGGAAGAATACTTTGGGAAAAACCAATTGATTAAAACAATACCCAAGGAAGAATCCACCTAGACTTCACTTGTTATCTAAATCTGAGCCAGACGATTTATTCATTTGACTTGACTCGTAGGATTCCCTAAGTTATATTAATCCCTCTCTCGAGGCGACTAACATCTAACCCTAGGTTGATTAATTAAAATCTCTTTCTAATTAAAACCCTTAGAATTGCATTAACTCGATCTATGGACTCCCATATTAGGTTTGACCCTAATCCGGCAGATTTTCGTCACCCTATCTCTAGGCGCGCGAGCAACTCTGCTTAACTATGCTAGATCTACTCTTAGGCAGGGACTTTTTCTCCTCCACCTAAGCACATCACACTTGAATTAATATCCCGGAAATATCAACACAAGAATTAAGAACACATAATTAAGAACAAGTCAAATATTTATCATATAGTTCAACAAACGATAACAAGATTCATCTTAGGTTTCATCCCCTTCAGGTATCTGAGGGTTTAGTTCATAATAATAAAAGAAAACATCTTAGAAGAAAAGATAAAACAAAACATAAGAAATCCCTAAAACCCTCTAAAGGAATTGAAGGAGAGATCCTCTGTCTTGAGTATGATTTCGGCTTCTTGAGATGAATCAACTGGCTATCTTTGAGTAAATCCCCACAAATCTGCCCTCTTTGGCCTAGCTGGATGCCTCCTGACCAAAGCCTTGGCAGAAGGCTTCTGCTGAATTCCTCACTTAAGTTGCCCCCTAGGGTGTTTATATAGGTTTTGAGATGCCTTACTTGGCCCCTAAGTATCCTAATCCAAGTAGAATTCCTACTAGGATGTTTAAATAGGCTTTGGAATGTGTTTCTTTACCTCCAAGCATCCTATTCCGAGTGAAATTCATCTTTTTCATGGCAGGAACACGCCCGTGGCACACACCCGTGTGAATCGTGGCCAGGCCATGTTCGAGACTGTTGAATGAGGCACGGCCGTGTGATCTTGGGCCTAGGCCATGTTGATTTCGTGATATGGCCCATTTAATCCATTTTGGGCCCGTTTCTCGTTCTTTTCATCATCCGGTGCTCTTCTGAGTATAAAACATGAAAACAAAGGATTAAGAGCACCAAATTACACAATTCAAGGAATAAATCATCCAAAAGCATGCTAAATGTGGGCTTAAAATATGTTACTATTACGGTTTATCAATGTATAAATAGAACAAAAATTATACAAACTCTCATTTAGAAGTTAAAAATTCATGTTGGTTGACTGTCACCATTTAAAATAGTTTAGTGAAGTGCCCCACTAGTACGACTCAAAAGAACCCAAAAATATAAGATCAATTGTTCAGGTACAAGTCTTAAATTTAAAAACTGGCAGAATCTAACATTTATCCTATCTCTAACAAATACATGTTACGAGTATAAATAAGAAATGGCTCACAAAGGAGGCTGCAGTTCTGGCTGAATCCCTTCAAAATATAATCTTCCAACCTAACACCCGAAAGTATGAAAAAGAAACTAAGTACGTTCATAAGAACTTAGTGAGTTTTGCAGAAGTACAACCTTGCATCAAAGTTTGACCAACACTACATAACCAAGACTTAGATCATTTAAAAGACACACCACTGTAGGCAGATACAATTTTCCCTTTTTGATGTAATGCTGACGGATACCATTTGCAAGTGGATACAGTCCATTAGCGAATATCTTTCACTACCATATACCAATATTTGGCGGGCACATGCCATGATGACTGTATTAGCATGCCACTATTTTAAACTAACTTTTAGAACCATTTCACATACTTTTTACACTTCATGCAAATGCCCACACATCATTTAAACACATTTATGCACCTTTATACTAATACATCCCTTTCCTTTCGCTAGCTTCTGATCCTTGCTTCAAAGAGCCAATACTCAATTTCAATCATGCCACTCCGTAAAGCTAGTACACCAGTTATACCAATTGAACCTCCAAAAATCCTCCTTGTTAATTCAAACACTTACGTGTTCCCTTGCAAGTCTAGGTATTCACCACTCATGGTTTGCATCAATGTGCCATACCGAGGCGAAACATATAGTAATTGTTCTCATTTATTCTTTTCACCATCATACATATCAACACTCTGATACCTTTTTACTTCATTTTCAAATATAGAGCTTATGCACCAAGGAAGGAGTATTCATATCGATGCATATGCAGGACTCAAATCTATGATTTGCTGACATTACCAGTACATGTATCATTTCACTTCCACATTTCTTTGACAATCACACCAAAACCAAAGGTTAAGACCTTCATGAAGAAATTAGAACAACTCATCTGAATAAATAGTAGGTCAATTTAAACATGTTAATACAATTAATAGACACAGAGTACGAAGGAACTCACCAAAAATATTCACACAAGGTTTTATTGTAACATCCCGTTTTCAGTGAAATCATAATACTAGTTAGAAAGAAAATTTATTTTAAAATTATTGCATGGTCTGCATCATATGGAAAAGACGTATGAAAATTTTGATAAGACAATTTTACCGATTTCATGTTTAATTATAGAAAGGACCAAATTGCATAAAATGCAAAAGTTAAGTTCTAGTAGCTATAAGTATCAAATAGCTATGGAATTCAAAACTTGAGGTCCTTATATGGTAATTAGACCATTAAAGATATTTATGACGAATCATCCATGGCAAATTAGAAAAGGAAAAGGACTAAATTGGAATTTGGAATAAATAAAGATGATAATAGCCTAATATCATCTTATTTAATCATCTTCCCCAAATTTTCTATGGAAACCCTAGGAAAGAGAAAGAAAATCAAGCAAGCTTAATTAGGTAAGTAATCATGTCCCGTTTTTAGTAATTTTTATATTTTTGAGAACGGAATAACCTAATGTATCTATTTTGGGGATCAATTTGAAACGATATTAAAGTATTGAAGTTTTTCCATGGATGAATAGGTTGAAAATTTGAAATTTATGGTAGAAAATGAAAGGTTGTTGATAGATAAACAACTTTTGAAAAGTGAATTTTCATGAAATTGTGATTTAAGGACTAAACTATAAAGATGTAAAATTCATGGAAAATTTTTGATTTTTATGAAATATATGTGATGTAAATGTTATATGTAAAAATCGGTTAGGCTTGTAATAAGGATTAAATTGCATGAATTTCATTTTCCGAGCCTAGGGACGAAATCATCATTTATGAAAAGTATAGGGGCAAAATGGTAATTTTTCCTAGGACATGAATTGAATTAA
The DNA here is from genome assembly GCA_005393395.2 of Gossypium australe. Lineage (NCBI taxonomy): Eukaryota > Viridiplantae > Streptophyta > Magnoliopsida > Malvales > Malvaceae > Gossypium > Gossypium australe. The sequence goes on from CM016616.1 coordinate 91,689,824, forward strand.
GTTGAATATGAAATGGATTAAATTGACATTAGATTCATGTGTATAGATCTGGATAACTCAAATACAAAGTTAGATCGAGGAAAATAAAAAGTGTCAGATTAGTAGATTTCTGTATACGAACAAGTGACTAGGTAAGTTCGTGTAACTAAATAAATCTTATATCTGACAAAGCCCGATACATGATATGTCCCGTTTGAATAATGAAATTCGATGGATACAGGATTTCTCAATTGGTTGTGGTCTTGCATATGTTGCGGACACACCATAGCTCTAATGAGTATCCTGTTATAAGCCCTCTCGAGCTTCCTGATACATGGTTCCTGTGAGCATCTTGATCAGTAGTGATCTTGAATGTGTTACGGACTACTGCGACTCTTTGTAAACATCCTGTTATATGGTCAATTGTGATCCTGCATATATCGCGGACACAAGCGCAGCTCTTTATGAGAGTTTTGATAGAGGCTCTTTGTGAGCTTCCTGACATGGCTCACTTGAACATCATGTTATATGGCTATTCGGAGCTCCTTGATAATAGCTCTTTGGAGTTACCTGTTAAGCTTAATGAACTTCCTATTCTACACTATTTTGAGTTTCCTGATTTAACCCGGATAAGCTTCCTGTTACATGGCTCACATGAGCATCCTGTTATATGGACCGAGAGAGTGCTTCCTGATTATGTGCCCTAATCAGGTACCCCTAAATATAAGTAGACGATTTACAGTTTTGTACACTTTTAGTGTACTACATATGCATCCATCGATATTTCAAATAAATTCAATGGGAATAATTTTAACATGGTTGAATTGAACTTAAGATGATTGATTATAGAAATGCACATGTTATATGGAAATATGATATGAAAAGCACATGTTTATGAAAGTTATTACATGATGAGCTCATCTTTGATTTTTGATGTTTACATGATATACATGACTAAGAAGTTTCTTGAGACCATATGTGTTTAGGCAAATGGCCATGATGATTTGGATGCATCTTTGTATACTTATTTTGAATGTACATGATTGGTAAGTTAAATTCTTCTTATACGAACTTACTAAGCATTTGAAATGCTTACTCGATTTTCTATTCTCTGTTTTATAGTGCTCAAAAGCTCGTAAAGGTTGGAATTAGTCGTAGCATCATCACACTATCCTTCAGCACATTTTGGTATAAATAGCAAACTTATTTTGGTATAATGGCATGTATAGGCTAACTTGGCCAATGTTGGCATGTAAATGGTTGTTTGTAATCTTGTCATTGGAATGGCTAATAATGGTATATTTAGTAAATATATACTTTAGATTATAATATGGTTAATATATGTGTTCTTGGTATGGTTAGATTGAATTATGGTAAACATATATGTTTTTCAAAAGGTAAGTTTGAATACATGTGATGATATATCAATTGTAATGTTAATGTTGGCTTGGTTTTAATATCTTGAATTGGTTGGTATATGTATGCAAGTATTAATATAGGTACAAGGCAAAATTTGAGTGAGAAAAAAGGCTTTAAAATGGCCTTATTTTGTCCACACGGGTAGGCACACGGGGGTGTGTCTCAACCGTGTGTGACACACGACCATACGCACGGGCATGTGGTTTGGCTGTGTGTCCCCTGCATCTTAAAAATTAAGAAATAGAATGCTCAAAATTGGTCACATGGGTAGAGACACGGGCGTGTGTCTCAGCCGTGTGAATCCTGCACCTATTTTTGAAAATTAAATTGTCTACACAGTCTAGCACACGGGTGTGTGGCTGGCTGTGTGACCCAAGTCAGTAGCTACCCTAATTTGAACATAGGCTGGGACACGACCATGTGACTCACATCGAATGCTCACACGGCCTAAACACGGGCGTGTGTCCCCTGCACCTAAGAAAAATTTTGAAATTTTGTAAGAAATTCTCTGAGTTCCCGATTTAGTCTCAACTTGTTTCTAATGTATAAATAGGACCTCAAGGGTCCATTTAAGGGACAACATGATCGAATTATGATTTGTTTCGAATATAAATAGTAAAAGACATGAATTAATTTTATTTTTCTATAAACTCCAGTAATGCTCTGTAGCCCTGTTTCGACGATGGATATGGGTTAAGGGTGTTATATTTATTGGTATCAGAGCTACGGTTTAGCCAATTCTCGGACTAACATAGTAAGTACAAGTTTAGCTATACATGCCATTATATAATTTGTGATAGTGTGATATCTTCTGACTATTTTAAATGTGTTTTTCATATAGTAATGTCGTCCAACTGAGCTAGAGCTGAATTCGAAAAAGCTTAGAGCAATGCTCCAGCTTTAGTTCAAAGAGCTGCATCTGGTAGTAGTAGAAGGCCTATATTTGAGGTCCGAAGTGAGGAAGAAAAAGAAGCCTTCTTTCAAATGATGAATAAGTGGTTCACTGAATATTTAAGAACAAATTTTGCTGTACAATAACCTCCCCCTCCTGCTCCTCAACTGGTTTCAGAGATGCCACAGGGTGCCGAACCTATTAAAACTGGTAAGCTTCCGGCAGATAAAATTTAGAAATATGGGGCAAAAGAATTCAGGGCTACTGCTGATGATAATCCGGAAATGGCTGAATTTTGGCTAGAAAATACCATCAGGGTTTTGGATGAATTGTCTTGTACACCTGAAGAATGTCTGAAATGTGCTGTATCTTTGCTAAAAGACTCAGCCTACCAATGGTGGAATACCATAATTTCTGTTGTATCGAAGGAAAATGTTACATGGGAATTTTTCTAGATAGAATTCAAAAAGAAATACATTAGTCAGAGATTCCTTGATCAGAAAAAGAAGGAATTTTTAGAACTTAAACAAGGGAATATGACAGTATTCGAGTATGAACGAGAATTTGTCAGATTAAGTAAATATGCTAAAGAATGTATCCCGACTGAAGTTGCTATGTGTAAACGGTTTGAGGAGGGATTAAATGAAGACATCAAATTGTTAGTTGGGATTCTGGAATTAAAAGAATTTGTTGTAATGGCCAATCGAGCACATAAAGCTGAAGAACTAAATAAAGAAAAGAGGCAGGCAGAGATGGAAGTCCGAACTTTGAGTAAAAGATTTATGATGAAATCAAAAACGTCGGCTTCAAAGAAATCAAAGAAATATCATGATCATTCTGTCTCATCTGTTGGGTATTCTGGAAAAGATCGAGGCTCTCAACATTCTAATATGAGATCTCCGTCTCCATCAGTAGTAGGTGTTGGAAGTGTTGGTGGTCTCAAACCTAGATGTAAACATTGCAATAAATTTCATTTTGGGGAGTGCCGTATGAGAAGCGGATCCTGCATTAGATGTGGTTCTCTCGACCACTATCTTAAAGATTGTCCAGAACTTGAAAAATATACTATTTAGACTTCAAAGCCAAGTAACCCCGGCTTGAGAGGTAGACCACCCCGTCATCCTGGCAATGTCAGTAATAGTCGAGGTGCTACAAAAGATTCAACTGCTAAATCTGAAGCATTAGCACCAGCCAGAACATATGCTATATGTGCACGTGAGGATGCTTCTGCACCTGATGTTATTACTGGTACGTTTTCTCTTCTTGATACTGATATTATTGCATTAATTGATCCTGGTTCAAGACATTCATACATATGCACGAATTTAGTGTCTGTGAAAAACTTAGCTATTGAGTCCACTGAATTCGTGGTTAAAGTTTCAAATCCCCTGGGCTAGTATGTGATGGTGGGTAAAGTTTGTAAAAATTGTTCGTTAATGGTACGGGGCTATTGTTTTTCAGCTGATTTAATTTTGTTGCCATTTGATGAATTTGATGTAATTCTGGGTATGGACTGATTAACTCAGCATGATGCAGTGGTAAATTGCAAACAGGAGTACATTGTGTTAAAATGTCAGAATGGTGAATTACTTCGTATTAAATCTAATAAATTGGACGGGTTGTCCAATGTAATCTCAGCTATATCAACACAGAAATATATTAGAAAAGGATATGATGCTTATCTTGCATATGTGTTGGACACTAAAGTATTTGAATCAAATATTAAGTTATTGCCGGTTGTTTGTGAATTTCCTGATGCGTTTCTAGAAGAATTACCTAGTTTACCACCTGTTAGAGAGGTAGAATTTTCTATAGATCTTGTTTTGGGGACAACACCGATATCCATAGCACCCTACAGAATGGCTCCTACTGAATTAAAGGAGTTGAAAATGCAGTTGCAAGAACTAACAAATAGAGGTTTTGCTCGACCCAGTTCATCACCTTGGGGTGCACGATTTTATTTGTTAAAAAGAAAGATGGATTGTTGAGGTTATGTATTGATTATAGACAACTCAACAAAGTTACAATAAAGAACAAGTATCCATTGCCTTGTATTGATGATTTGTTTGACCATTTAAAAGGTGTCGCTGTATTTTCGAAGATTGATCTTTATTCTAGTTACTATCAGTTATGGGTAAAAGACTCAGATGTACCGAAGACACTATTAGTTTCTTGTGATGCCGTTCAGTTTGACTAATGCACCTGCAGTATTTATGAATCTCATGAATAGAATTTTTAGACCGTATGTAGATAGATTTGTGGTGGTATTTATTGATGATATCCTGGTATATTCTTGAGATGAAAATGAACATGTTGATCATTTGAGAATTGTGTTACAAACTCTACTTGAAAAAAACTGTATGCCAAATTCAGTAAATGTGAATTTTGGCTTCGAGAAGTTGGTTTTCTTGGACATATGGTATCTACCGAAAGCATCAGAGTTGACCCTGAATAAAATATCAGCAATTGTTAATTGGAAGCCACCGAAAAATGTGTCTGAAGTTAGAAGTTTTCTGGGACTAGCTAGTTACTATCAGAGATTTGTTCAAGGTTTCTTGATGATAGCCTCTCCAATGACCCGTTTGTTACAGAAGGATGTGAAATTTGAATGGACTGATAAATGCCAGCAGAGTTTTGACATGTTGAAAGCCTTGTTGACTGAAGCACCCGTACTAGTTCAACTTGAATCGGGTAAGGAATTTGTAATTTACAGTGATGCATCATTGAATGGTTTAGGCTGTGTCTTGATGCAAGAAGGTAAAGTAATAGCCTATGCTTCTAGATAGCTAAAACCACATGAAAAGAATTACCTGATACATGATTTAGAGTTGGCAGCTATAGTGTTTGCATTGAAAATTTGGCGACATTACTTGTTTGGGGAAAAATGCCATATATTTACTGATCCTAAAAGTTTAAAGTATTTGATGTCGCAAAAGGATTTGAATCTGAGATAATGTAGGTGAATTGAACTGTTAAAAGATTATGATCTAGTTATTGATTATCATCCGGGAAAAGCTAATGTGGCTGCAGATGCTTTGAGCAGAAAATCCTTGTTTTCCTTGCGAGTACTGAACACTCGATTGTTATTATCTGGTGATGGTTCAATCATAACTGAGTTAAAAGCTAGATCGATGTTTCTGCAGATATTTTTGAAGCTCAGAAAAATGATGATGAATTACGAGCTGAACATGTATAGTGTGAGTTGAATTCTGATTCAGAATTTTAGATTGGGTCCGATGATTGTCTATTATTCAGAGGCAGAATATGTGTACCGATGAATTAAGAACTTGTACAAAAGATTTTGAACGAAGCTCATAATGGCACTATGTCTATTCACCCAGGAAGTAACAAAATGTACAATGATGTACTGGTGGCCGGGAATGAAACGCAATATTTTTGAATTTGTGTCTAAGTGTTTAATATGTCAGCAAGTTAAAGCTAAACACCAGGTACCTTCGGGATTATTACAGCCAGTTACGATACCGAAATGGAAATAGGAAAGAGTTACAATGGATTTTGTATTAGGGTTACCCCTATGTCCAAAAAAGATAGATGCCATTTGGGTAATCGTCGACCGTTTAACAAGGTCTGCACACTTTATTTCGGTACGTATGAATTTCACTCTGGATAGGTTAGCAGAATTATATGTTTTTGAGATTGTTAGATTACATGGGGTACCAATTTCCATTATTTATGATAGAGATTCTCGGTTCACATCCTGATTCTAGAATAAATTACAAGAAGCTCTGGGAACGCAGTTACATTTCAACACCGCTTTCCATCCTCAGACTGATGGACAATCTGAACGTGTGATATAGATTTTTAGAAGATATGCTTCAGTGTTGTGTGTTAGAATTCGAAGGTAACTGGGGAAAATCTTTGCCTTTAGTTGAATTTGCATACAATAATAGCTATCAATCAAGTATTAAAATGGCACCGTATGAGGCTTCCTGTGGTCGTAAATGTAGAACTTCGTTGTACTGGATAGAGCTTAGTGAGAAAAAGATACACAGAGTTGATTTGATCCATGAAACTGTAAAAAAGGTAAAAGTGATTCGGGATAGTTTGAAAGTGGCCTCTGATCATCAAAAGTTTTATGTTGATCTTAAATGAAAGGAGATAGAATTTGAAGTCAGAGACAAGGTAATTTTGAAAGTATCACCTTGGAAGAAAGTTCTCCGGTTCGACCGTAAAGGAGAACTAAGTCCACGATTTATTGGACCATATGAGATCACAGAAAGAGTCAGTCCTGTTACATATCGATTAGCATTACCGCCAAAGCTTGACAGAATTCATAATGTTTTTCATGTATCTATGTTACGACCGTATCGGGCAGATCCTTCACATGTTATCTCTCCGACAGAAGTTGAAAGTCAGCCTGACATGACTTACAGTGAAGAATCGATCAAAATTTTAGCTCGTGAAATAAAAGAGTTAAGGAATAAAAAGGTAGCTCTTGTAAAAGTTCTTTGGCAACGGCATGGGATTAAAAAAGCTACCTGGGAACTAGAGGATACCATGAGAAAGCAATATCTGAACCTCTTTACTGGTAAGATTTTTGAGGATGAAAATTCTTTAAGGGGGAGAGTTGTAACAGTCCATTTTCAATGAAACCAGAATAGTGGCTTCGAGACCACAAATCCGAGTTAGAAAGAAAAATTATTTTAAAATTATTGCATGGTCTACATCATGATAGGAAAGACATGAAAATTTTCATAAGAAAATTTTACCAATTTCATGTTTTCAGAATGAAGTCTTCTTCTTGTCTAGTATTTCGAATGAAAGCTCTAATGAAAAAGTCCTATGACTACCTCTTCCTATTTGGTAAAACTTAAATAATTATTTAAAAGTTTACCAGGAGACAACTTAAAGAAGGTAGCTTCTTATAACGCGATTTCAGCAAGTGTACATATTTGTTCAAGTAATAAGTAAGTAAAATGAGTTATCATCTCCACAAGAACTATATAAGCTTAACCAAATATTTGTAAAATTATAACTTCAGAATTTGATGTAAAAATTCAATAATTTGGATGGTGATGATTAAACTAAGTAAAATTAACTAGATCCAAAGATGGATCCCTATGCAATTCTAATCTAAATGCAATTTACCTAAATGTATGAATGAATGGCTTTAGCAACAAAAACAATCAACATTAAATAGGCTACAATAATTATATTAATCAATTCAATTTACTTTATCATGCTTAAAAATGTTCGAAAATACTTCCACGACAACTCGATCTTTGATGAGTTTGGAAACCAAATTAAGTCCTTTCGGAGTCTTTTACTTAGTTAAATGTGCATTTTACTGATCATATTAACTAAGGGATTCTTAGCATTTATGTAAGGTCACAGGGACATTTACATTTACAACAGTTTAAATATATAAACCTAAAAACTATGCAAGATAATAGAGCTAACTAAAGATATTACGAACCTCAACTTAGTCGGGTTTAAGGGTCTAAATTGAGCATTGCACTTTTCAATTATGTGTCTACTAGCCGTTGTTTGGTTTGGATCGCTCAGCTAATCTGAGTGCACCCAATCACGTATGAATGAAATGCATCATGATATTAATTGAAAACATGATTGCCTGAGGCCTAAACATGTTAAACATGAATAATATAAATCTTATTGAATTAACATATTCATCAAATGAGATTTAAAATATTATTGTTGATGTCAAAAACAATAAACTCAAAACAAACATAATTAAAATAAATACAAGAGGAAAGAGTAAACTCTATTAAGTTAAACAGCCTTTTGGATCTAATTTGACTGATGTGCCTCTCCGTTCTGCTCGATGCTTCTTTTGCTAAGGAGTTCCTAAGGTGGCCGACCAAAGAATGCTTTTGACAAAGATTTTGTGGCTAGAGGATGGAAATGAGATGGGCGGCTATGCAAGGGAAGGAAAAGGAATATGGAATGTAGAGAAAATGCTAATAAGAGAAGAGAAATGTGAGGGATGAGGGACGATTTGAGAAGTGATAGGTTCATGGTATTTATAGGTGAAGGTAAGGGATAGATTTTTCTAAAAATAGATTCAAAATTTCTTCTTTTTCTACCACACATGGTCGATGATATTTCAAGAAGAAGGGGATGACTTAGTTTCCCCAATTTGAATTCAAAGCAAGGCTATTAATAGCCATAGGGTGGACGGTTTGAATAGCAAGTTGTTGGTCTGATTTTTGATTATTTTCCAACTGTAAGGACCTTCAATTAAATACCCCAAAGATTTCTTTTGGGAAGCCATCTACTTGTGTCGAAACTGGGCTTTAGTTCCCCCTTCTTGGATGGTTTCTCAGTCCAATAATTTAGCAGACATGTCCATATTTTAACACATCTTTTACTGGGTCAAATTATCAACCTCATGACCCAATTTGCATGGTCTTGCCGTCCATATGAATTACTTTGTGCATGTCCATGTTTCATTCACATTAATCATATCTTCAATGCTCCTCCTACATAGTGAAAAATCACATATTAATGATTTAACAGGAAATATTATAAAATATGTACAAAAATCATGTAATTAAGCACAATTTCACATATTTTATAAATTTATGCCCAATATTACTAATTAAGTAAAATTCACTTATTTTAATAACAATTACTCAAGATAAACATATTAAGTAAAAAATGTGGTAAATATATATAGAAAAACCCTATATAATTTTGAGTTTACACTTCTACAAGCTTAACGATTAGTTCCTTTGTTAACAATGAAGAGAACTTTCGAGTTTTCTTCGATGATAATGAAGGCGAGTAGAGAAGATATAAGTAAAAGTCTTATCTCCACTACCGGGTTGTCCTATTTATAGTAAAACTCTAACCCAAATCCCACTCTAGGTAAGTTCTCTAATTAGTATGCATGCACACGTGTTCCATTAATTAATCACATCTTACGAGGTTCTCCAGGTGTCCCAGTTATTGACACGTTACCTCCACTAGGATGCCACCTAGCTTATACGTTCCCCACTCACCACAATTTCAAACACAACTATTATGTTACAGTAACACAAAACATGGGTGGAGGACTTATTAGCGAGAGAATCTGCCAACAATGATCTTGTGAAACAAAGAATGCACCTACTGTGGATTGAGAGTCCACAAGCTTGGCGAAGCTCAACGAAATACTTAGCTAGGGAATTCGCTAATGCCAATTAGTCTAAATCTCGTGACTTAGGTGGTTGTGCCAATACAACCTTCCAAAAATACCTATTCGCCAAGTGAGGGTGTGACAACTCTCCCACCCTTAAAGAAAATTTCATCCTTAAAATATATTACCTAAGAAGAGGTTAGGGTACTGCTCTTTCATGGTGCTTTCTCTTTCCCACGTAGCTTCTTCAACCTTATTATTCCTCCACAGAACTTTTACTAAGGGAATTTCCTTATTCCTTAGTTTCTTTATCTACCCATCCAAAATACAAATGGGCTTTTCTTCGTATGACAGGCTCGACTCCATTTCTAACGCCTCTAGTTGCACCACATAACTTGGATCAGAATGATATCTTCTTAGCATTGACACGTGGAATACTTTGTGGATCTTAGACAATTCTAGTGGGAGTACTAAACAATATGTCACTAGTCCTATACTCTCTAACACTTCATAAGGTCTAATGAACCTTAGGCTAAGTTTCCCTTTTAACCCAAAACAAATGATTTTCTTCTAGGGTGAGACCTTGAGAAATACCTTGTCGCCAAATTCATAGGACACATATTTCCTTTTTCAATCCACATATGCTTTTTAGTGATCCTGTGCAATCTTCAAATGATTTTTAATTATTAACCTTTCTCTTCTACTTTGTGAACCAATTCTAGACCAACAAGCTTCTTTTCACTAAACTCTAACTAGCATACTAGAGACCTACATTTCCTTCCATATAACACCTCGAAGGGAGACATGCCCAAATTGGTGTGGAAACTATTGTTATAGGTGAACTCTGCCAAAGGCAAATACTTCTTCCAACACGTTCCGAAGTCGATCACGTAGCTTCTAAGCATATCCTCTAACACATGGATTACCTTTTTAGACTGACCATCAGTTTGATGATGGAAATCAGTGCTGGACCAAAGCTTGGTTCCAAGAGATATCTGTAGCTATTTTGAAAATCTCGACGTGAATTTGGGATCACGGTCAGAAACAATTGATGAGGAAATGCCGTGAAAATGAACTATCTCTAAAAAATAAAACTCCGTAAGATTTTCCAAGGAATAATTTGCATGTACCGAAAAAAAGTGAGATGATTTCGTTAACTTGTCAATGATCACCCACACAAAATTCTTCTTTGACGCACTAAGAGGTAAACCCGAAACAAAATCAATGGTGATTCTATCCTACTTCCACTCGAAAACCTCTAGTGAATACAATGTATCGAAAGGAACTTGATGTTCCACCTTAACTCTTTGACAAGTCAAACACTTCATCACGAATTTAGATATTTCCCTTTTCATTCCTAGCCATCAAAACAAGTTTTTCAAATCTCGATACATTTCACACTTCCTAGATAAAGTGAAAAGGGTCTTTGATGAGCTTCCCTTATAGTTTCTTACCTTAGATTATCCCCATCGAGAACATTTAAGATTCACATGAAATATACCTCGCACTATTTTCCAAGGTTGAAATTCCTTGTGTCGCCTGATTCTATTTGCTTTTTTACTTCTCCACATCAAGCATCTTTTGCTTGAGAATTCAGTATTTGAGAAAGAAAAATAGGATGCACCCTTAACTCAACAAGCCAAACATACTTTCTATAATGCCATCCACCCAACCCGATTAATCAGATCTGAGTATTAGGTGTTACTTCTTAAAACAGATGTAACCTAGAGTCTTCTATCCGCCTATGGAGTAGACGAACAATGACTTAATAAAATTTTTCTACTTTCGTTTACTGAATCACCTCGTGTATTCTTATTATGTTTAACTCCTTGTACAGTGTAAAATCATGTATACAATTTGAATAATAGAACTATTGTTTTAGCCTTATTTCTATCACTATACAAAGTATTACATCTTGTGCGCAAACTTAAACTTTGCCATAAGACTTCTCGTATGACCTCGTGTGTTCTCATTATTTCTAGCTAGTCGTATGACTTTCTTAACTTTTCCTGGCGCATAGATTGTTACTTTGCCACAATCTTTCTCTTTTCTGTATGCATATCAGCACAGACCACCGCTCCTATAGCATAGCCTTGGCATCATCTCTCATCTCCCATCTTTCTAACAAATCCTACAATTAGAGGCATCCATAATAAGTTCACAAGAGCTTAGTGAGGCATTATCATTCATTTATACATAATTTCATATAAAATGTAGAAGATTACACTTTAGTCTATGGAACCAAATAAGCATTTCATCAAATGCAGCAGGAACATGTATTAAATCTCTACATACCTTGTATTACTTCATATTCTATAAAAACCTTACCTTAGTCGTTATCATTTGATTTACTTACAATATTGTACTGGTAGCTTACTTTCCATTTCACCTTCCTACTGGTGGCCAAGGCATATTTCGCCCGCTTTTTATCATCATGCATTTCTCAACATTCATTTATTGTCTCAAGCCATATAGTTATGCTTTATTCAAACTCCATCACTTCAGTGTTGCCATTGAATCTTTGTCTCGAGGTGATTTCACAGACTACACCACTAAGGCATATTCCTGACTTTAGATGCCTTCCTTTGTCTCCTGAAGCTTTAGACACTCGCTTGAGAAACAGATTGTCATGAAGGGGTCCACTTGACTTAGATAGCCACAAAGGTGTCCACACATAATTAGATAGACACAAGGGCGTCCATACAATATTAGATAGCCACAAGGGTGTCCAGATGCATACAAATAGACTTTGCCACGAAGGGGCTTCCAACAGAACTAGCCACGAAGGCTCTTCTCATAACAGAATCAGCCACAAAGGCTGACATGTAACAAAGAACAACCAAAAAGGCTTCCACATATAATAGGTTTTGCCACTAGGGCTCACATGTAATAAAGAACAGCCACAAAGGCTTCCATATACAACAGGTTCTGCCACTAGGGCTCATATGTAACAAAGAACAACCACAAAGGCATCACTTTTAGGTAATGATGTTTTCAACGATAGGGATTTACCTAAACTCATCGTCATGAGGTTTTCCCCTCATTGCCACGTACTCACCCAACCGTACTTCTTTTCATTTCCATATGATGCCATAGTCCCAGACTAGGTCTTACACAATGTGGTCTTCATTTCCCCATATGATGCGATAGCCACCATGAGTAGGTTCTACACTGTATGGTCTTGACTTGCCATGGCCATGGACTTTCATATCAGAATTCGTGTTTACTGTCCCGATGGACTCACACATGCAAGCAGACTCAACATGCAGACTTATGCACAGACTCTTCATACAGAGACTTACTCATGTAGAGACTTATTCATGTAGAGACTCCATCATGCTTTCAGGCTTGTTTATGCATGTAACACTTACTTATAGCGGACAGAAGGTGCATTCTTTACGCTTACAATTTTTCCTATGGAGCAGAAACATATCTCCAGGCTCACGCCTTCTTTACACATTCATTGTGCACACATTTCTTTTTCTTAGTAGAGGCGCATAACATTACGCAAGCATCACATACAAGTTCCACAAGCATTCATCTTTACAGAATAAACATAAACATACAAACATACAAACATACATGTATGTAAACATGCATTTCTTTTATGCCTTTCATTCTCATTTCACAAAACAGTCATAAACATAGAGAGATCAACATATAAACATACAAACATACATGTATGCATGTAACACCCCAAACCCGGCCTAAACACTACAACCAGATCTGGTATGTCACTAAGGAAATTTTGTAAAAGATGTTGCAATTTCAGAAAAAAATAATTTTTTTCTTGTATTTAATCCTTTGTTCGGGAAAACTTAATAATTTGATAAGTTTATAATAAGATATAAATTTAATTTGTTGATTTCTGAATAAAAGCCAAAATCTTAATACATGCCTTAGTTTAATTAAAGTTTAACTGTCTAAAAAATAATAAAGGCCCAAAATAAAAACCCAAAACAGAGAATAATAGTCTAGTGGCCCGTGGCCTTATTACAACCAGATTTAAAAACCCACTAAAATAAAAATGTAAAATAATAAACTATAGTCTTTTCGCTGAATCCAAATGCTCTTTTGCATGGCCACCTTGCCCTCCTCTCCAGCCCGGTCCGATGCGCTAAGTGTCACCTGAAATTGTTAAAATAAAAAGGTGAGTCGCGAGACTCAGTGTGCAACCCTCAAGCACCGTTAGATTGGGCCTTATCCCACTGATTAGAACATAAAACATAGTACAGAAAATAACATACATAAAACCCAACCCAATCCTAGGTTTCCATTCGCTACACACCACCCTTACCTACCGATCACACCATTGGGGATTTCTACAATCAACCCACACCGCTACACACCATCGATGGCAGTCATGCTACAGTTAGCTGCTTATCGTCAAAGATGTGACAGAGTCACCAGGCTGAAATGGCTAGAGCCACCAGAAACAGAGTTGTGACAGAGTCACTAGGCTGAAATGGCATAAGCCACCAGAAACAGTATACTTCCCTCTTTACATCAACTACCCAACCCCAATCATACAGAGAATCGACATACAGAGCATGTTACTGAAACATGATAGAAATCACTAACCTGATGATTAGCCTTTACCCTCCTCAGGTTTTCAATCATAATGCCGGGATTTTGGCATTTAACAGAGAATAGCAGATTTATACAAATATACATATATTAGCACTCAATCTAATAGTGTGAAGGGTTACACACCTGATTAATGTCGATACTCTTGCTAAACCGATCTACAACTTGCTCAAAAAGCTGGAAAGATGTGAAAATAGGCCCTTTCCTATAATCGGCCATGGTTAGTGTTCTATTCGATTTTACACACTAAAATCAATAGACTTCCTTACCTTGAAATCCCGAAAGTACCTTGATTCGAGTATTACTGAACTTATGACTTAGAGATCTACGTGATTGGCTCCTCTTCAGATCTCAGAATGCCGAAAATAAGAGTGAAATAAGAGATTAGTTTCTAAATAGCCATTAGGATAGGGACTTTGAAAAGCCGGAGAAACATTGAAATCCCGAAATCGACACTTACCTATTGTTTCCTTCAACATTTGGCACAAGCAAACTCCATTGAAGAAAATTCGACAACTTCAGAAGGTGAGATCTTGGTGATTTCGGCTTTTTATGAAAATCCCGAGAGGATGAACTGATATGATTTCAGCTAAAAAGAAAAATGAAAGGAGAGCAAGGAGAGGCTTGGGGATTCGGCTAACTAAAGAAAAAGAGAAGAGAGGAAGAATGGAGTAGGGAATTTTCGGCAGAGAAAAGAGAAGAGTGATGAGAACTTTGATAGCAAAATTCGGCACATACACCTTAAGCCAAAACCGAATGCCCCTTTCTTTTCAAATTCTTCCAAAGTTTCGGCTAGCATTGAACACTTAAAGATAGCTCCTATCTTTGATCTATTATCTCCTCAAAAATAGCCTTTATCTGCTTATTATCCACACAATAAAATCCCTAAAATTTAGCCTTGTGCCGTCCCCCCTTACTCATCTAAGTGCCGAAATTTTGCCCTAAAACTTGGGCTTCAAGCCACCACAATTTGGGCCTTCCTCATGCACATGTGACGCCAACTCCTCTTCCTCCTAGTGGCACCATTTCCTTTGGGCCACAAGCCCAATATGCCCATTAAACTACTAAAACTTCAATTTAAACCCCTAGAGTGTCTAAACAAAATATTTAAAACAAGGCCTCAGGCCAATTTGAGCCCCATTTGTACCTCAAATTCTCAAATTATTATTTTAAGCAATCACTACATAAAATGCACAGGCCCAATAATTCGGGATGTTACAATGCATAAAGAGTTCAGTTAGAGATTCGTGAGGTACTCACAGACCTTCACGATATCCTTACGTAATCCTCATATAATCCTCACCTTTTATAGCTTCAAATATCAGATCTAGGTTTCCTTGAAGTAGATTAATAACCCCTAAACGTTAAACCAGAAAAAACTCATGAAGATATTTCCATTTAGTTCATTTTCTTTCTCATTTTGAACACCATAATTATACAACAAAGCTTTACCATTTTCATTACTAAGTTAAACAGATCTGCTCTCATGGCAGTAACGCTATGAAACTTACCTTAATAAGTGCATCTCAGAGCTTACCCTCTTGTTTCAAGCTCATCCGGAAGGATAAGAGGATTTTCCCCTCAACTCACCCTTATATGGATGGAGAATACTTCATAGGGAAGGAAGGGAACAATCCTTTTCACTTACCTCCTTAACTAGATATTTTCCTTTATTCCATTGGATGTTCATCAAGCGTATTAATCCATGTGATTTACCAGGTAGATGCACGACAGTTGTAAAGATTGGCATACAAAAATACATACGAGACTCACCATTGGGGTTTAGCTCATCCCTTATCCTTAGTCATTTCATTAGAGTGTATTCGATGGCGTAACAATTCACGCTTTGGTGCGTCACGCCTTTAGGAGGAATTTTCATACTACTATTTGATATCAATTACACGCCCACATACACGCCATGAGCTTTAGTGAGGTGGATAGCACTTTATTATCTTATAGAATTTAGAGCTCGCCATACGTTAGGCGTTACTTTAAGGAGTTTTCCTAGCTTCCTTTAGCCTTGCTATCCTATGGAGAGAGCATATATTTTTGTCTTAAACACTTTGACTTGTCCCTTAACTTTTTAGGACTTAGCAGATGTCACATCAGTCAATTGGTTGTTTTATTCAAATCTTCCCAATTCCAAGAATACTAATCAAGTGCTTTTCTTTGGTTCTTAACTATTTTAGTTCACATCTGGTTAATCCTTAACCATCTTTTCCACATATCTTAATCAACTCAAGGCCAACGTTACTAGGTGCATTTATTGCTGACATAAGCTTCTTACTTCAAGGTTCGTTCTTTTATAATGGAATCTGCCCAAGCTATTTACACCAATAGAGGCTTTTAGGGTGAATCTTACCTCATTCGACATAACTCTTAATCGCTATGTGCTACACTAGAGATCACCAGTATTAAGGCATCACAGATGCACTCAAAATGGTTCTTATCTTTATACTAACTTAAATGCCATTCGCTTCTAAATCATCTTATTTGAACCATTCTCTGAACAATATTCAGATACTAAGATTTCACCGGGCGGGATGTTACACTTTCAGTTGTAAAGAAGCCAAAGTCAAAATAGTCTTTCTGCTCAGCGCATTGGCCACCACATTTGCTTTCCCTGGATGGTACTTGATTGCTAGATCATAATATTTTAGAAACTCTAATCATCACTGCTGGTGTAGATTTCGCACCTTTTAGGTGAGAAAATACTTCAAACTCTTGTGATCGAATAATATACGACACTTCTCTCAATAAAGATAGTGTCTCAAAAATTTTAAAGCCAGGACAATGGTGGCTAGTTCCAGATCTTGTGTTGGATAGTTCTTCTTATGAGGCTTAAGTTGGCATGATGCATATGCGATCACCTTTCTATTTTGCATGAGCATACATCTCAAACCATTAAGGGATGCATCGGTAAACACTACATATTTCACTCTTGATTCCAGTTGGCTTAAAACTTGGGGTTAGGTTAATGCCTTCTTTAACATGTCAAAACTCTATTGGCATTCGTCTTTCCAATAAAACTTCTCATTCTTCATCAGGTTTTACATCAAAGGCACCACAATCATAAAAACTCCCTTTACAAATCTTCTGTAGTAACCCGCCAACCCAAGAAAATTGCATACTTCGGTGACAAACATTGGCAGATTCCAATCCAACACAACCCCGATATTGTTGGAATCCACTTTAATTCCATTAATTGAAATGACATGACCTAAGAAGTGAACTTCTTTAGCCAAAATTCACACTCACTGAATTTTGTGTATAACTTGCTTTCACAGAGGATATACAAAACTATCCACAAGTGCTCCACATGCTTCATTTCACTTTTTGAATAAACCATAATATCGTCGATGAAGATGACCATACAACAATCAAGATGGGGCTGGAAAACCCTATTCATCAAATCTATAAAAATAGATGACACATTTGTCAAACTAAAAGGCATTAATAGGAATTCATAATGCTTGTAGCGAGTGTGAAAGGCAGTTTTAGGAATAGAATCACCCTCAATCTTGACTTGGTAATACCCCAAACGAAGTTCAATCTTCAAAAACACTCTAGCTTCGCTCAACTAATAAAAGAAATTCTCTTATTCTTTATGGTAACCTCGTTTAGCTGTCGATATCTATACATAAATGAAGAGACCCATCCTTCTTTTTAACAAATAAGATTGACGGGCCCAATGTTGAAACACTAGACTAGATAAATCCTTTGTCTAACAATTCTTGCAACTGAGTCTTTAACTCCTTCAATTCCACTAGTACCATTCAGTACGATGCACTTGAAATAGGAGTAGTTCTCAGTGAAACTCCAATTGAAAACTCTTTGCTCCTATTCAACGACATCCCTAAAAGCCCTTTAAGTGTCTTTGGAAAGTCGTTCACAATTGGTACTTGATTAAAATCTTCTTTCACCATTGTTAAATCCAGAATGTACACCAAATAAGCTTCTTCACCTTTCACAGTTATCTTTCGAGATGAAACAACCGAGATTATATTGTTTCTAACATCACATTTTATTCCCAAAATAAAACCCTTATTGCCATCTATAGTTAACAGCCAAACACCTCTAGATTTACATTCAACAACTACATTATGCCAGATCAGCCAATCCAACCCTAATATGACGCCAAACTCATGGAAAGTCAGCAGCATCATGTCCGCAAAAAAGACATATCCGCTAAAACTCAACGAGTGATCCTTTATTACCTTATTGACAATAGTACTCTGACTGAGTGGGTTAGTATCTATTACACTAGTCTTAGTAGGGATGACCTTAAGACTATTTTCATCCACAAACTTATCACATATATATAATTGAGTTGATCCAGGATCTATCAATTCATGAATGTTGTAACACCTGTATATCACTATTAACCCAAAAGTTAGGAAGCTAGGACTAGATTGAGAGGATTACTAAATTCCAGGACCCCACTAGGAAATTTAGAAATTTAAGTGGCCAAATTGTGATTAGTTTGATCCTAATTCTGGTTCGGTTAATATTGAACCGGCTGGTTCTAAAGTGGGACACATAATAATTAAAATTGAGTGGCTACAATGGTCTATGAAGATCGTGTCGAGGGAGTATATATAGAGGTGTGTGTAGGAACAAAATTCTTCTCAATTCTGCATTCCAAGCCTTTTTCCTTAAGCATCATATTCTTCAATCTCCCTAAAGAAGAAGAGGATATAGTTGAAGGAATGTTGCAGCCATTGTATGAATTTTAGTGTAGAAGTAGGAAGATTGGGAACTTTTGCTAGGATGAAGGAGACTCTAGGGTTTGGAGAAGCTAAGCTAAGGAGGCAAGAAAACAAGGTGAATTTCTGCACTCTAACCTTGAAATGCTAAGTATGTTGGAAGCCTGTATAAGTCTATAAGTATCTGCCTTTTTAGTTCATTAGGCTTGACCCATGATGTTCCATTATTAAAATGCATGTATTACTTATGAACCTCGAAAAGGGTGTTCGTCAAGATTAGATGAAGTTAGGTTGGGAAAAACGGGTGAATCAATTAGATACTATCATATGGTGTTGCTATGTGCACCGTGATGAGGGGACATTGTGGTGTTCGAGTAGCAAGGTTAGGACGATGAATGGAGGAATAGATGGAATGCAACGGGGAAAGTAAATAAAAGATCACAACTAGGCTATCGGATCGATCGGAGGCGATAAGCCAATTATGAGTAAGGCTATAGCTGAAAGATTTTATGACATCATAAATGAGTAAGACCGTAATTAAAATACTTTATGACATCATGATAGAAATGAGTAAGACCATAGCTGAAAGATGCTATGGCATCATGTGAAAGCATGCTAGAATGGCTAAATAGGACTAAGACCATGGCTGAAAGATGCTATGAAATCCTTTAGAAGCCCGTCGGGACACTAAACACAGGGAAGTCCACCAAGACACTAAACACGGGGAAGTCTATCGGGACACTAAACATGAGGAAGTGCATCGAGACATTAAACACGGAGAAGTCCTCCGAGACATTATTTATGGGGAACTCCGCTAGGACACTAGACATGGGGTAATCACCTGGGACTGTAACCTGGGGAGTCTGCCAGGGTGTAAAGACATGGAGATTGTAATTGAAAGCCCGTGGTTCATTAAGAATATCAAGGGTGAAAGTGGAGTTTGCAGGTGATTGGAGTGATAGGTCTATAAAGAACTGAGTTGGCATGACCAAGGAATATAGACCACCAGAATGGCGAGTGATGCCAAGGTTATGTCTCAACCTAGATAGGGTGGAAAGAAAAGAAGCTTCGTTGGTAAAAGAGGTATTCATAGTATAAACATATACTAGTCTGCTAAGAAGGCTGTAGATTCCATGTAAAGTAAACATGCATGGATAAGTATGCACTAGTACATAGTGGTGTACATGTCATGGAAAAAGGTCACACGAAAGGTTTAATAGGTTGAACCAGGTTTTCTTGAAAGAAAACGAGTGCCAAGGCTGGATGGCCAGCAAAGCTCACCTAAAGATGGGGGAAAGTAGAGGTGAAATCTAGCTAAGAGAGAGGCATAAATTTTGCTGAGCACCCAAGATCGAAGCATAAACGTTAAGAAGCCTTCTTTAGGGATATTTTGACAAGAGTAAGGGCCTCGGTGTTAGTAGTGAGTGTTAGTACAATGAGGCAGTGATGACATTGAATTTCTGAGGAAGACCACAGATGTAAAAATCACTCAGATAGTCACAAATCGCTGGTCACCAGAGGAAATCAACATGGTTATCAATGAGTTAAAACCTGGACTGAATGCGTCATACTTTTCTTAAAATTTATATATGCAAATCTCACTAAGTTTGCCCTATCTTATAAGTTTTCTGCTCAAACGTAGGTTAATTAATGATTCAAAAAAAATGAGAGGGACCAAGCTGGACTTCGTTAGGAGCTATGCGGAACACAGTAGTTGTATGTGCATATAGAGGGGCAGCTTAGAGGCCTCTCCTCAAGGCTAAACTTGTCTAAATGTGTTATTGAGTCTCTGTCCAAAAATTTGTAATCTTCTAATGGTTTCAAAGTCTTAAAGATTATTTATCCATTTAATATGATTTGTAAATTCAATTAGATTTTAAAATCTAAGTCGTTTAAGTATGTAATTAAGTGAATAAAAGAAGATTTGTTAGGTCAATCCGATGAGTGTAGCATTCGATATCCAGAACTGGTGTTTGGGTTGGGTATAGGGTGTTACAAATTTAGTAGTATTAGAGCTTCAGTTTAGTTAATCCTATAGATATAGGAATTAGAGGAATAACCCTTATATGCATGTCACAGTAACCCTAGCTTAGTTCTTTAGGCTATTTTACGAGATTAATGTGTATTATGGAAGTGAATGCAAATGTGCAAATAATCAAGTCGGTATTGAGACTACTTTAGTTGTGGGAAATATGATGAGGCAATATATGAAAGATGAGGAACGAGAATAGGGAAAATCTTCATTTCCTCTTAGCTAGCTCTGAAAGGGTTGTAAATGTCAAAGCCAAGATCAGCTTGGGCGTACCGATGAATATGACTAAAATTTATTTGACTTAAGTCAAAGGGGATTGCGGCGACCTATGTGTTCAGGACAAGGTTAGCTCTTAACCTAGGTAGAAAGTCTTAAATGCCTTGCTGAGTATCAGCCTTGAATTTTGCCAGTGGCTCCTTATTCTCCTTTCAGATGCACTCCATAATGGTAAGGTTTCGTTGCTCAAGGTTCTCCAACTGGCGAACTCTCTCATCCAACTCATTTACTCAGGTTTCCAAGGATTAACATTGAGATTCCCGTGAAAAAGGCAGACTCTAAAAGTTCATTAGTTCGCTGAATAGATATTTCATATGACTGTTGGAGTTGGCAAGAGACTGCTCCCTAAAAAGAATGGCCATTTCAGAGTCAGCCTATTTGGTTTCAGCTTTTGCAGAGGCCTTTTGGAGAGCCCAATTCGCAAGGCTACTTTCTATGAATAGAATGGCAAGGGAGATTGCTAGCTCGAATGGAGAGGGCTGTGAGTTCCAGAAGAATGGGAGGAAGGATAAACAATCTCCTCCAATTTTGAGGGCAGTGTCCTATTTTGATGACGCTAGAAGTAAAAATGAGAGAATGGATATTTGCCTACACGGATGTGACTTCGCCAGGATAAGAAGGTTTGGACTTCTCCTAAAAGGGGAGCATGAATGAGGGCATCGAGAGGTGAAGTGAAAGGAGTTGAGGTAGTAGTAGAAGGGCCCACAGCATTGGCGGACCTAACACTGGATGATCAAGAAGGTGTGGGGAAGGGAGAATAGGGCATGTTGGGGAGTCAGGTATTGGAAAGGATGTCTTGGGTAACGGGAGGGGAATGGTGGGTTTTTCCTCTGGAAAATGGATAATTTTTTGGGCCTGTGATGGATGACTCATGGTTGTTACTCTCCTCAACATTTGAAGCCCCCTCTTCAAATCTCGATCTCTTGCGACTAATGCTGCTGGCTCGTGCTCTCAAATCCACATCATCTATAACATGTTGGGCTCTCTTGAACATGGTCACCACACCCATGAATTTGGGTTGGGACACTAGTGTCAGAGGAAAATGATGAGTAGCCCCTATGAAAGGAACAACGGGTTCAACGATGCTTTTAACTAAGTCACCATCTGCTGATTTGCCTAGAGAACCTGGAGTTAAGGTCAGCCAGCGATGGGGAGGGATATTGCAAACGTAGTAAAAGAAATTAGTGGGCTCCCAGGCTAACTTGTTCTCGACCCCAAATGCCCATGCCTCCTCAGCACATTGAACCATTCTGGGGTTCACGACAAGATGGTGATCTGAGGCTCACTAACCATTTGAGCTACTTTCCTCCAAACAGTAGTGAAAGATATTTCTAATAGTCAGAAGCCATTTTTACTTTAGAATCCGCCCTAGATTCAATCGTTCCAGTTGCACCACTACGATCTCCTTGTCTAAGGGCTGGAATCAGTGGCAAGTTGAATCGGTAGGAATCAACCACCTTGTGGGAAAATAAAAAACGTGAGAAAGCTTGTCTTTTACCAAGAATGAATTTATTACGGTTCAAACATAAGTTTGGAGCCCAGTTGTTGAGGATAGGTTCACAATTTGGGTTAACACTAAAGTGGACTATCCAATTGAAGGACCTTGTGTTAGGACCTTTAATTGGTAAAAGTGTCGGAAGACGTTAAGAAGGGGCGGCTCATTACGACTACCATAGTGTAAGAAGTATGCCAATAAAGTCCACCAAAGAAACTAGTAAGTTGCCCTGGTGTAATTCTGTACTCTGAGTACAACACTAAAGAAATGATGTAAAGAGAAATGGAAGCCAACTTCCAATAAGTAGAGAGGTAGAATGAAGCCTTCTTCGGAATCACTCAAATGTCTCCCACCCATAACAATTTCGAAGTGGTAGGCAAAGTTAGGTAGCTTGATACCTCGGGCTGCCAAATGATGTACCATCTCCTCTGTGGTGGTTAGGCAACTATATATAGACGTTCTCATTGAAGTGACCATCTTCTATGGCAGAGGATCATTTTTGTACTTAACAATAATGTTACTTTGGCGATCCCTTTGACTTCTGAAACTGGTGCCTTTGACCCTTTTTCCTAAAACGGGAGCAATTTCAAACATAGTAGTATAGTAAAAGACAAAGGAAAGGAAAAGTGAATGATTGCCTGGAAATTGAGAATTGACTAAAATGAGGGTAACCATTATGAAGGGAGAGAGGAACGAAACAAGGAAGATGAAGAAGGGAAACTTAGGGCCTAAAATGGAATTCAAACGACAGAAGGGTTGAGGAGGAAAGTTTATCCGTCCTCCTGATGCATTGGGTTAAGTAACCAAGCATCCTAGGGAAGTTTGAATTCCAAGGGTAACAAACCATCCAAGTCCCAAACATAGTTATGACTACTATTAACTAGGAGAAGGTTTTTCCTAAACCCCTCATTGATCAAATAATGAGAAAGTCCACCAGAGAAAGAGGACTATCACATATCCGCCTGTTAGAGTGCATTCGTATAGGAAATGTTTGGTACCAGGAATAAGCGAAAGGCACGCTAGGAAAACATTAGAGTTGTCTTCGAACTTAGCACCCTCTATAGATGGTGGATGGGCAGACCCACTACTCTAGTGGAATAGATTCAAAGAATCACGCTAGGATATTAGTTAGCACCAAGGTAAAAAGGATACGTAACAATGACCATCATAACGGTATGGAATAAGTACAACGAAAGTCCACTTCTAAAGTTAAACCCAAAAGGAAATTTCGAGCACAAATTTTTTCTTTAAGGGTGGGGGAGTTGTAACACTCGAATATCATTATTAAATCAAAATTTAGGAAGCTAAGACTAGATTGAGAGCATTTGCAAATTCCAGGACCCCACTGGGTAATTTATAATTTTATGTGGCCAAATTTTGATTAGTTGGATCCAAATTCTTGTTTAGTTAAGATGGAACTGACTGGTTCAAAAGTGGAAGACATAATAACTAGGATTGAGTGGCAATAATGGTCTGTGAAATCAGTTCCATGGGAGTATATATAGGTGTGTGTGGGAAGAAAATTCTTCTCAATTCTGCGTTCCAAGCCTTTTTCGCTAAGCATCGTCTACTTTAGTTGCCTTGAAGAAGAAGAGCACATAGTTGAAGGAAGTTTTGCATGTAGCAGCCATTGTACGAATTTGAGTCTAGATGTAAGAAGATTGAGAACTGCTACTGTAACATCCATCACCCCTCTCCGTCATCAGATTAGGTTTATAGGATGCTACAACATATAACAGAACAAAATCATGCTATATCAATTAAATTTTCTCTAAACAATAATCATTCATAAATCATATAGTCAAAACCATGTTATTCATACTTACGAAAACTTTAAAACAATTCAGAACAAAATAGGGACTAATTTGAACATTTCAAAAAATTGGCAAAAAATGCAAAATAGGGGTTACAGGGCCATGCAACAGGTTGAGGCCGTGTGTAGCAGAACCATACAGTCATGTCCTTAAATCGTGTAACAAATTGATTCCATGTAATCTAGGGTCACATGACCGTGTTGCCAGGCCGTGTAACTAACTGTGGCCGTGTGGATCTAATTGCCACCTAATTATAGAGCCACACGACCATGCCATTTGCCCGTGTGAGGCACATGGTCGTGTTTCAAACTGTGTGTAACTATAAATATTGTAACACCCCATACTTGTTCTAATCGCTAGACTCGAGCTACATGATTTACCTGATATGACGTATAGCGAAGAGTCGATCAAAATTTTAGCTCAAGAGGTTAAAGAATTAAGAAATAAACGCATAGCTTTAGTGAAAATTCTTTGGCAATGACACGGTGTCAAAGAGGCTACGTGGGAGCCTGAGGAAGCTATGAGAAAACAGTACCCTCATCTCTTTTCTAGCAATATTTTCGGGGACAAAAATTCTTAAGTGGGGAGAGTTGTAACAGCTCATTTTTAGTCAAATTAGAACAGTAGTTTCGGGACCATAAATTCAAAGTCAAAACAATTATTTTATTATTATTTTAATTTTTACAGCATGATAATATGTTTGTGTGAAAGTTTCATTAAGAAATTTTATTATTTGAATGGTTAATTTGATAAAAACGACTAAATCAGGTAAAGTGTAAAACTTGTGTTATATTATCTAAAGGTATCTAATAGCGATGGTTTATTAAAGTGAAGGTCCTTATGTGGTAAATAGACCATTTTTTAATTGAGTGGGCATTTATGTGCATGGTTAGATGAATATTCAAGGTTAATATAGTAAATTGGTGAATATATGTTAGTAAAATAATAAAGAAACAAATGGTCATCTTCCTAAGTGTTTAACCACCAAAAATTAACCTTGAAAACTCTATGGAAAGGGTTTGAAGCATTCGACCATAGCTATCCATGCATGTAAGTGTTTTATTGCTCGATTTTTAATGATTTCTATGTTTTCGGAGTCGTTGTTGTGACAGACCAATTTTGACTCTAATCGGAACGGTGGTTTCGGGACCACGAATCCGAGCCCGAGAAATATTTTGGTGTTATATTCTATGTTTATTATATGTGAATTAATATGTGTGAAAATGTCGTAAAAAAATTTTATCGTTTAAGTGCTTAATTTGGTAAAGAGGATTTAATCGCGAAAAGCGTAAATGTTGCATGCTAAGGTGTAATGTACTAAATTGCTTGTGGCTTTTTAAGTGGGTGTCCTAAAAGGGCAATTAGCCCATTGACCATAGTGATGGACGGCAATGGGCCAAGTTATGCTAGATATATATGCTAGTTTAATTAAATTTTTATTTTATGCTTATGTTAGTACTTTTATAAAGAAATAAAGTTAGTGTAAATGTTAGATAAAACATAAAATAAGGCCACTATCTCTTCATTCTCTCATGGCCGATTATTAGCAAATAAAAGGGGCAAATTGAATTGTTCTTGCAAGAATGGATTTGCATGTCAAATTTCCCTAAAAGCAAAGTAGAGGACGGTAAGCATGCTAAGAAATTAGTAGTTTATATGTTATAATAATAAGTTAATAAGGTGAGCATGTTAATAAAATAAAGAAACATAAAACAACTAGGGGGTTCATCTTTATTCCTTTATTCTTTATTACCGAAAATTTGCTAAAGGAAAAAGAAGAGAAAAAGCTCTCTCATGTTCGGCTACTTCAAGCTAAAATAGGTATGTGTGTTTGATAATTTTGATAATTGATGGCATTTTGAAATGGTTATCAAGAGCTTTATATAGCCCACGTAAAAAAAATGCGTTTTGGTTGTGATTTTTATGAAGTACCATGGAAGAAAGCTTGATGATTTAGTTGTTAAATGGTAAAATTTTGATGATAGGTGATAAAGTAGTAAATTTTGTTCTTGGACTTTTAGTGAAAATGAGGAAGTTAGAATTTAGATGTTAGAATAATCAGTTGGGGAATTAAAAAGAAAAAAAAATAGTTTGTAAGGACTTGTATTAGCTAGGGATACATTCGGCTCTTGAGGAAGGAACTTAAATTCCATGTAATTTGTGTTTTGTGCTTAAAAGACTTAATTGGAAGAGTTGTAAATGTCGGGGGGCAAAAAGGGTAAAATGTGCAATCAAGTATTCATGGATTTAATTGAGATGAAATGAAAATTTAGCTATTATATTTGGTTATAAATTATATATTATATGATTTTGTTTTTAAATTTAATGAAAATGTGGTTATATTGGTTTAATTGAACCGAATTAGATCAAGAACAAAAGGAGAAGAATTTGGAGCGAGGAAAAGCTAAACTAAACGAATAGTTGGAGATTTCGAATCTATCGACTTCTAAGGTAAGTCCTTAAGCTATAGTATATTGAAGAATTATTTATAAATCAATTGTACGATAATGTTTGATAAATTTTAGTAGATATTCATGTCATAGCCGAATGTATATAAGCCTATTAGAATGGTTTTGATTGTTTGATGTAAATAAGCCAAAGTACTTTCATTATGTGATATAGTATAAAAGGTATTAGCGATGATTGATTACATTAATGTGTTTCGGGCTTTAAGCCTAGCAGGCCTAGTGCCGGTGATTTAATTCGGGCTTTAAGCCTAGCAGGCCTAGTGCCGGTGATTTAATTCGGGCTTTAAGCCTAGCAGGCCTCGTGCCGGTGTTACTTATCGGGCTTTTACGCCTAGCAGGCCTTGTACCGGTGTTATTTATCGGGCTTTTATGCCTAGCAGGCTTGATGCCGGTGTTGTATTTCACAAACTAGAAACCGAAATTGTGTTCAAGTCGAATTAAAGCAAATTTATCGAGTTAACGGCTCAGGTGAGTATGTAAAGTAGGAATGAGCTTCTTACTTAATTAAGATAAGGTAAACTAGTGATTCAGTGATTTATTACCAATGGTATGTGTTCTCGGTTTTATTGATGAATGATGTGGTATCGTGACTTTGGCCGTTTAATATGTAGATATAAGACTAGGTGTATTCGGCCACAAGGGTGGTTGTATAATTAATGACATGCTATAATAATTGATATCCAAGTATATGAATAATTGTACCTATGGTTATATGATGACACATTGGGTTTTAAAGATTGGATTACGAACAAATATTTTTGATCATAAATATGTGGGTAAGGAGAAATTTCCCTACAAATTCATACTTAGTTACATGGATATGAAATTGAAAGCTTGATAATGAATATGAGTACAAGCTTACAAGTTGAATTGTAGTAATTAAATTGTTGATGTTTGAATGTTATATTTTTTATGAAATTAGGACTTACTAAGCTAGCAAGCTTATCGTGTGAAATGTTTCCTCTGTTTTATAGATTAGGTAAAAGCTACAAGCTCGTCGGGATCGTTCGGGAAGTCGCCCACACTATCAATCTACATTTTGGTACTCTTTCATTTTGGTTTTAAACGGAGGCATGTATAGGAAAGACTTGGTCTTGTTTTGATAAAATCTTAAGGTTCATGTATATAATAGCCATGCTAATATGGCTAAATTTTTAGTTAAGTATGTTGTTGTGTTTTTGATATGTATGTTGATTTATGATGGCAATGTTTATGCATTCTTAATTGAAGTTAAATCGTTTTTGTTAAAGAAATGTTTGTGTATGAAATGAATCTTTGAATTAGGAGTGTAGGTACGTTCGGTTAGAAACTAGTCTTTCATAAATTGCAACGAAACAGCTTGTAGTAGCAGCAGTGATGTGATTTAGAAAAATCACCAAAAATAGGGTATATCGAATTAGAAGGTGAATGAGATATGAAATTAAACCTTATTGTGTCTATTTTTACATGAAAGAAACAGAGTAGGCAAAGGTTTTATGTATTATGCGATAATTAAGTTTTAGTGAGAATCGCTCTGAATGAATTCGTGAGTCACTGTTCTGTTTTGGAAAAATTGTCAAAAATTGTATATAAATAATTAAGAAGCATGGTTTATATGTGTAGAATCCTTAATGAGTCTATTTTTTATTGGTATAAACAAGAACATTATTGGAAATTTGTGAAATGAGATAACTGTAGTTTTGTAAAGACAGGTCAGAACTGTCAAGCAGTGTATTAAGGGTAATTTGATGAATAAACTGTACTAATTGGCCACATGAAAAATTCTGGAAAGATTATGGTGAAAACTCATATGAGTCTAGTTTCAAGGAAAATTTACGGATCTAAATTTCGAGTTTTGTAACTCGAGTTATGGTCGATTTAGTCAGCGTGGCGCAGTTGGACAGCTTTAAATTTTTATGCCCTGAGTTAATAGTCAAGTCTAGTAATGCCACGTACTCGATTCCGGCATGGGTTTCGGGTATGGGGTGTTACATTTGATTGGTATCAGAGCTTACGGTTTAGTCGATTCTAGGACTACCGTAGCGCGTGTGAGTCTAGCTATACATGCCTTCATTATATGTTGATAGTGTGGTGACTTCTGACAGTCTGAATTTTGTTTTATTTAGTAAATGGACACTGATCCTGAAAGAGCCGTACCTGATGATGTAGAGAGCGTAGCGCCTGACCGCGCACGCGGATCAGCGCCGTAGACTCTCGACCTGTTTCAGGTAGCCACGAAGGAGAGACTAAACAAGCCTTTTATCAGATGATGAATGAGTGGTTTGCCCAATTTATTCAAAATAACCCGGCTGTAAACCAATCTCCACCCCCGAATAATCCAACTCCGATTCCTTCAGCTCCCCCGATGATAGATCGATGAGATCTAGTAGGCCCCCAGTTGATAAAATCTGAAAATTTGGGGCCGAAGAATTTAAAGCTAATGACGATGATGACGCTGAGAGAGCCGAAATGTGGCTTGATAACACTATTCGGGTACTTGATGAGCTGTCTTGTACTCCAGATGAATGCTTGAAGTGTGCTATATCCTTACTGCGGGGCACTGCATATCACTGGTGGAATACACTAGTATCAGTGGTTCCGAAAGAAAAAGTGACATGGGATTTCTTCCAAAATGAGTTTCGCAAGAAGTATATTAGCCAAAGATTCATTGATCAAAAACGAAAGGAGTTCCTTGAGCTGAAACAGGGGCGAATGACCGTAACGGAATATGAAAGAAAATTTGTCAGGCTCAGCAGATATGCTAGAGAGTGTGTTTCCACCGAAGCCATTATGTGTAAAAGATTTGAAGATGGCCTAAATGAAAA
Source organism: Gossypium australe (assembly GCA_005393395.2). Classification (NCBI taxonomy): domain Eukaryota; kingdom Viridiplantae; phylum Streptophyta; class Magnoliopsida; order Malvales; family Malvaceae; genus Gossypium; species Gossypium australe. The sequence goes on from CM016616.1 coordinate 91,719,395, forward strand.
TATAAAGATGTTTGTTGGCATTCTTGAAATTCAAGAGTTTGTGACTTTAGTTGAGAGAGCTTGCAAAGCTGAAAAGCTCGAGAAAGAGAAAAGAAAGGCTGAGACAGAAGCTAGAGACACCCGTAAAAGATCTTCGGGTAAGGTCTTTCATTCCACAGCCAAGAAGTCCAGAGATGACTACAGCTGACATAAAGCTACTACAGATCCTCCTAGACGGGATCGACCTCCTATGAGCTCCCGAGCTACCTCGATAGCCAGTGTTGGTAACGTTCCTCAGAATAGAGTTGAATGCAAGCACTATGGGAAATGGCATTCAGGGAGTTGTAGATTTCATGATCGGTCTTGCTATAAATGTGGATCGTTAGATCATTTTATTAGAGAATGTCCGAGGTTAGCTAAGCAGAATACAGTTCAAAACACTAAGCCGAGCAACACGTCAATGCGAGGTAGACCACCCAGACATTCAGGCAATGTAGGTGGTAGTCAGAAAGGAACAAAGAACACTACGGTTCGATCTGAGGCTAGAGCTCCAGCTAGAGCCTATGCTGCACGAGCCAGAGAGGATGCTTCCTCCCCCGACGTCATTACCGGTATTTTCACTCTTTATGATACTACTGTGATTGCACTAATTGATCCTGGTTCGACTCATTCTTATGTATGTGAAACTTTAGAATTTGGCAAGACTCTGCTAGTTGAGTCTACCGAGTTTGTGATTCGTGTGTCCAACCCCTTGGGTAGATGTGTGCTTGTTGATAAAGTGTGTAGAGGTTGCCCGTTGATGATTCGGGATTATTGCTTCCCAGCTGATTTAATGTTGTTGCCCTTTGACGAATTTGATATAATCTTGGGTATGGACTGGTTAACTTCACATGAGGCAGTAGTGGATTGTAAAAGAAAGCTCATCGATTTGAAATGTCGAAACGGTGAGACCATCAGAATTAAATCCTGTGACGTAAATGGGTTGCCTACAGTAATATCTTCAATGTTAGCCCGAAAGTATGTGAGAAAAGGGTGTGAAGCTTATTTGGCTTATGTACTGGATAATAAAATGTCCGAGAAACAAATTGAATTTGTATCAGTTGTGTGTGAATACCCCGATGTGTTTCCTGAAGAACTACCGGGTTTACCCCCAGTACGAGAGGTTGAGTTTGGCATTGAGTTAATACCGGGTGCGGCTCCGATTTCGATAGCTCCGTACCGAATGGCACCTATTGAATTAAAAGAATTGAAAGCGCAGTTGCAAGTGTTGACAGATAAGGGCTTCGCGCAACCGAGTTTCTCTCCGTGGGGTGCACCGGTTTTATTTGTGAAAAAGAAAGATGGGACTATGCGAATGTGTATCGACTACCGGCAACTAAATAAGGTAACTATAAAGAATAAGTACCCGTTACCTAGGATTGATGATTTATTTAATCAGTTGAAGGGGGCTTCAGTGTTTTCGAAAATAGATTTGAGATCGGGATATTATCAGTTGCGAGTCAGAGATTCAGATGTGCCAAAGACTGCATTCCGCACGAGGTACGGACACTATGAGTTTTTGGTTATGCCTTTTGGACTCACTAATGCACCTGCTGTTTTTATGGATCTAATGAACCGAGTCTTCCGACAGTTTTTGGATCAGTTTGTAGTAGTGTTTATTGATGATATACTGATCTATTCCAAAAATGAAACGGAACATGCTGAACATTTGAGATTAGTACTACAAACTTTGAGAGATCAACGATTGTATGCAAAGTTCAGTAAGTGTGAGTTCTGGATGAATGAAGTCAACTTTTTGGGTCATGTTGTTTCGGTGTCAGGTATTCGGGTGGATCCGAACAAAATAGCAGCCATACTCGAATGGAAACCACCAAAGAATGTTTCCGAGATCCGAAGTTTCCTGGGCCTTGCGGGGTATTACAGACGATTTGTAAAAGGTTTTTCTGTTATAGCTACACCTTTGACGAGACTGCTACAGAAAGATGTCAAATTTGAGTGGTCAGAAAGGTGTCAGAAAAGTTTCGAGCAGTTGAAAGCCCTTTTGACCGAAGCTCCAGTGTTAACTCAGCCTGAATCGGGCAAAGAATTTATTATTTTTAGCGATGCTTCCTTGAATGGGTTGGGTTGCGTTTTAATGCAAGAAGGCAAGGTGATAGCCTACGCTTCGAGACAATTGAAGCCGCATGAGAAAAATTATCCAACTCACGATCTGGAGTTAGCAGCCATTGTGTTCGCATTGAAAATTTGGCGTCACTATTTATTCGGTGAAAAATGTCATATTTATTCGGATCACAAAAGTTTAAAATATTTGATGACTCAGAAAGATCTAAACTTGAGACAACGCAGATGGTTAGAATTGCTGAAAGACTATGAATTAGTGATTGACTACCATCCGGGGAAAGCCAATGTTGTTGCGGATGCGTTAAGTCGAAAATCATTATTTGCTCTTCGTGCATTGAACGCACAGATGGCTATGTCTGATGATGGTTCGATCCTAGCCGAGTTACAAGCAAGGCCGATGTTTATTCAGCAGATTTGTGATGCACAGAAAGTTGACAAAAAGTTGATTGCTATTCGGATTCAGTGTGGAAATGGTACAAAATCAGATTTTCAGATTGATGCAAATAATTGTTTGAAATATAAAAGCCGATTGTGTGTTCCAAAGGACTCAGATTTGATACAGATGATCCTGAGTGAGGCCCATAGTGGTCGACTATCGATACACCCGGGTAGCACTAAAATGTATAACGATTTAAAGCAGTTCTATTGGTGGCCTGGCATGAAACGAGATATATCTGAGTTTGTTTCCAAATGCTTAATCTGTCAACAAGTAAAAGCTGAGCATCAGGTACCGTCCGGACTACTGCAACCAATCATGATACCCGAATGGAAATGGGATAGAATTACAATGGATTTTGTATCCGGTCTTCCTATGACACAGAGTAAGAAAGATGCCGTATGGGTTATCGTTGATAGATTGACTAAATCAGCTCATTTTGTACCGGTACGTACCGACTATTCACTTGATAAGCTTGCCGAATTGTATGTGTCACAGATTGTAAGGTTGCACGGTGTACCGAGTTCCATTGTTTCAGATAGGGACCCGAGATTCACATCGCGGTTCTGGAGGAAATTACAAGATGCTCTAGGTACTAGACTTCATTTTAGTACAGCCTTCCATCCGCAAATAGACGATCAGTCTGAGCGAACTATTTTAATACTTGAGGACATGTTGAGGTGTTGCGTTCTCGAATTTGAAGGTACGTGGGAACGGTACCTACCTTTGGTTGAATTTGCTTATAATAATAGCTTCCAATCTAGTATAAAAATGGCGCCTTATGAAGCCTTATACGGTCGAAAATGTCGCACACCGTTGTATTGGACTGAGCTCAGTGAGAATAAGATACACGGGGTCGATTGGATTAAAGAAACAGAACAGAAGGTGGTTGTTATTAGAAGTATTTTAAAAGCTGCTTCGGATCGTCAAAAGTCTTATGCCGATTTGAAACGTAAGGACATTGAATTTCAGGTCGGAGATCGGGTGTTCTTAAAAGTTTCTCCGTGGAAGAAAATACTCCGATTTGGTCGAAAAGGCAAGTTGAGTCCGAGATTTATCGGACCGTATGAAATCATCGAGCGTATAGGGCCTGTTGCTTATAGATTGAAATTGCCCCTTGACTTAGAAAAGATACACAATGTATTTCACGTTTCGATGCTTCGCAAATACAGATCGGACCCGTCTCATGTGATCACACCGTCAGAGATAGAAATTCGATCCGATTTGACATATGATGAGGAACCGATTCGTATCTTGGCTCGGGAAATGAAGGAGTTGAGAAATAAGAGGATTCCACTAGTGAAAGTATTATGGAATCGACACGGAGTTGAAGAGGCCACGTGGGAACCTGAAGATTCAATGAAACAACAATATCCGATCTTATTTAACGGTAAGATTTTCGAGGACGAAAATTCTTAAGGGGGAGAGAATTGTGACAGACCAATTTTGACCCTAATCGGAACGGTGGTTTCGGGACCACGAATCCGAGCCCGAGAAATATTTTGGTGTTATATTCTATGTTTATTATATGTGAATTAATATGTGTGAAAATGTCGTAGAAAAATTTTATCGTTTAAGTACTTAATTTGGTAAAGAGGATTTAATCGCGAAAAGCGTAAATGTTGCATGCTAAGGTGTAATGTACTAAATTGCTTGTGGCTTTTTAAGTGGGTGTCCTAAAAGGGCAATTAGCCCATTGACCATAGTGATGGACGGCAATGGGCCAAGTTATGCTAGATATATTTGCTAGTTTAATTAAATTTTTATTTTATGCTTATGTTAGTACTTTTATAAAGAAATAAAGTTAGTGTAAATGTTAGATAAAACATAAAATAAGGCCACTATCTCCTTCATTCTCTCATGGCCGATTATTAGCAAATAAAAGGGGCAAATTGAATTGTTCTTGCAAGAATGGATTTGCATGTCAAATTTCCCTAAAAGCAAAGTAGAGGACGGTAAGCATGCTAAGAAATTAGTAGTTTATATGTTATAATAATAAGTTAATAAGGTGAGCATGTTAATAAAATAAAGAAACATAAAACAACTAGGGGGTTCATCTTTATTCCTTTATTCTTTATTACCGAAAATTTGCTAAAGGAAAAAGAAGAGAAAAAGCTCTCTCATGTTCGGCTACTTCAAGCTAAAATAGGTATGTGTGTTTGATAATTTTGATAATTGATGGCATTTTGAAATGGTTATCAAGAGCTTTATATAGCCCACGTAAAAAAAAATGCGTTTTGGTTGTGATTTTTATGAAGTACCATGGAAGAAAGCTTGATGATTTAGTTGTTAAATGGTAAAATTTTGATGATAGGTGATAAAGTAGTAAATTTTGTTCTTGGACTTTTAGTGAAAATGAGGAAGTTAGAATTTAGATGTTAGAATAATCAGTTGGGGAATTAAAAAGAAAAAAAAAATAGTTTGTAAGGACTTGTATTAGCTAGGGATACATTCGGCTCTTGAGGAAGGAACTTAAATTCCATGTAATTTGTGTTTTGTGCTTAAAAGACTTAATTGGAAGAGTTGTAAATGTCGGGGGGCAAAAAGGGTAAAATGTGCAATCAAGTATTCATGGATTTAATTGAGATGAAATGAAAATTTAGCTATTATATTTGGTTATAAATTATATATTATATGATTTTGTTTTTAAATTTAATGAAAATGTGGTTATATTGGTTTAATTGAACCGAATTAGATCAAGAACAAAAGGAGAAGAATTTGGAGCGAGGAAAGCTAAACTAAACGAATAGTTGGAGATTTCGAATCTATCGACTTCTAAGGTAAGTCCTTAAGCTATAGTATATTGAAGAATTATTTATAAATCAATTGTACGATAATGTTTGATAAATTTTAGTAGATATTCATGTCATAGCCGAATGTATATAAGCCTATTAGAATGGTTTTGATTGTTTGATGTAAATAAGCCAAAGTACTTTCATTATGTGATATAGTATAAAAGGTATTAGCGATGATTGATTACATTAATGTGTTTCGGGCTTTAAGCCTAGCAGGCCTAGTGCCGGTGATTTAATTCGGGCTTTAAGCCTAGCAGGCCTAGTGCCGGTGATTTAATTCGAGCTTTAAGCCTAGCAGGCCTCGTGCCGGTGTTACTTATCGGGCTTTTACGCCTAGCAGGCCTTGTGCCGGTGTTATTTATCGGGCTTTTATGCCTAGCAGGCTTGATGCCGGTGTTGTATTTCACAAACTAGAAACCGAAATTGTGTTCAAGTCGAATTAAAGCAAATTTATCGAGTTAACGGCTCAGGTGAGTATGTAAAGTAGGAATGAGCTTCTTACTTAATTAAGATAAGGTAAACTAGTGATTCAGTGATTTATTACCAATGGTATGTGTTCTCGGTTTTATTGATGAATGATGTGGTATCGTGACTTTGGCCGTTTAATATGTAGATATAAGACTAGGTGTATTCGGCCACAAGGGTGGTTGTATAATTAATGACATGCTATAATAATTGGTATCCAAGTATATGAATAATTGTACCTATGGTTATATGATGACACATTGGGTTTTAAAGATTGGATTACGAACAAATATTTTTGATCATAAATATGTGGGTAAGGAGAAATTTCCCTACAAATTCATACTTAGTTACATGGATATGAAATTGAAAGCTTGATAATGAATATGAGTACAAGCTTACAAGTTGAATTGTAGTAATTAAATTGTTGATGTTTGAATGTTATATTTTTTATGAAATTAGGACTTACTAAGCTAGCAAGCTTATCGTGTGAAATGTTTCCTCTGTTTTATAGATTAGGTAAAAGCTACAAGCTCGTCGGGATCGTTCGGGAAGTCGCCCACACTATCAATCTACATTTTGGTACTCTTTCATTTTGGTTTTAAACGGAGGCATGTATAGGAAAGACTTGGTCTTGTTTTGATAAAATCTTAAGGTTCATGTATAATAGCCATGCTAATATGGCTAAATTTTTAGTTAAGTATGTTGTTGTGTTTTTGATATGTATGTTGATTTATGATGGCAATGTTTATGCATTCTTAATCGAAGTTAAATCGTTTTTGTTAAAGAAATGTTTGTGTATGAAATGAATCTTTGAATTAGGAGTGTAGGTACGTTCGGTTAGAAACTAGTCTTTCATAAATTGCAACAAAACAGCTTGTAGTAGCAGCAGTGATGTGATTTAGAAAAATCACCAAAAATAGGGTATATTGAATTAGAAGGTGAATGAGATATGAAATTAAACCTTATTGTGTCTATTTTTACATGAAAGAAACAGAGTAGGCAAAGATTTTATGTATTATGAGATAATTAAGTTTTAGTGAGAATCGCTCTGAATGAATTCGTGAGTCACTGTTCTGTTTTAGAAAAATTGTCAAAAATTGTATATAAATAATTAAGAAGCATCGTTTATATGTGTAGAATCCTTAATGAGTCTATTTTTCATTGGTATAAACAAGAACACTATTGGAAATTTGTGAAATGAGATAACTGTAGTTTTGTAAAGACAGGTCAGAACTGTCAAGCAGTGTATTAAGGGTAATTTGATGAATAAACTGTACTAATTGGCCACATGAAAAATTCTGGAAAGATTATGGTGAAAACTCATATGAGTCTAGTTTCAAGGAAAATTTACGGATCTAAATTTCGAGTTTTGTAACTCGAGTTATGGTCGATTTAGTCAGCGTGGCGCAGTTGGACAGCTTTAAATTTTTATGCCCTGAGTTAATAGTCAAGTCTAGTAATGCCACGTACTCGATTCCGGCATGGGTTTCGGGTATGGGGTGTTACAGTTGTAGCTTAATGTAGCTAGCTCAGGGACTAATTTGCAAAACTATTAAAGGTTTAGGGTTTTCCCACTGATGAACATGTGGGTATTTTGATGTTTAATGATGGATTATGAATGCTTGATGATAGTTATACAAGTTTTGTTAAGTGATTTTTAGAGAAAATGCAAATTAGGGATTAAATTGTGAAATGTGGAAACTTTATGGTTAAAATGTGAAATAAATGAAAATATGGGCTGATATGTGTACTAGGAAAATTCGGCTAGCATGGGTTGGTATCAAATTGCACGAATTTGTAATTTTATGAAATAAGGACTAAATTGTAAAAATGTGAAACATTAAGGGAAAATGTGTAAAAGTGCCTTAGTGTGAGTTTTGGACTAAATTGAATAGAGAGATAATTAAATAAGTAAATTTTGATTACATATAGATCAAGAAAAGCGAAATTCGGATCTGGATCGGAGGAAAAACAAAGTACTCGACTAATCGACCTATTTCACGTTTTTACATTGGAGGTAAGTTCTTATGTAATAAGTATCATTATAAATGTATTTTAAATGCTTTGATATTGCATAAACTGTGAATACAAGACTACGGACATATTCGACGATGATTCGACAAACGTGAAAATCTCGGTTGAACCTTAAGAATAGATTAGGATACGAATGACATGTCATTAGGGGTTATTGTGATTATGTGATCCGGGTGCTGGTCCTATTCGTCCTACTAGTGGCTGAGTATACCTACATGTGTTGCGGTTACTTGACAGCTTGTGTGAGCAGCACCGTGTAGCTACATCTTGACTGACAGCTTGTGTGAACAGGCTCGTTGATAGCTCGAGAGTGAGCATATATGTGATATGAGATTGAGATAGCATATATGTGCATCTGTGAGTAGATTGAGTTTATTTCATACGAGCTTACTAAGCTATAAAGGTTACTTTGTTTATTTTATTGTGTTTTATAGTGATTTCAAAGCTAGCTCGGATTCGGGGATCATCAGAGACTTTGTCACACTATCCTACTATCATTTTGGTGCTTTTGAGTTTATGTTTTCGGATATTTGGCATGTATAAGATTAAGGTTATTTTGGTTATGAGTTGATAATGATTTTGGTAATTTGAAATGGCTTGTAAAAGTTAAATGTTTAGTTTTGTATATAACCATAAGAGTTGGCTTATTTTGGATGATGTGATTATGTATATATCTATGTGCATATGGCTTGGTTATGTGATTAAAGATGAATATGTTATGCTTGTTGATATTTGGCCATTTGAGGTACTAAATGGTTGAGAATTGGATTCGGTATGTTTGAATCATATATATATGTGTGTGTGCATGGCTTATATTATGAAGCTTATGGATATAGATATGGTGGATGCTAAATGGTTGAAATTAGAGAACATATATGTTTGTGAAATTGAGCATATTGATGCATATTTGGAAGTGTATAATTAGTTGAATTGGATATGTGATTTTGGTATAAATGGTATGGTCTATTTTGTGACTTGTGTGTATTGAGAAAGGCGGTATAGAATATGCACGAATTAGGCTAGAATTGGTTGGTTTAAATGCCAAATTATGCTATGCTTTGATGCCAATTGGGTTGATGTAGGTGTGCACAAGTATGGGAGGAAAACTGGCTTGGTAAATAGCCTATTTTTGTCCACACAGGCAGAGACACAGGCGTGTGTCTCAGCCGTGTATGACACACGGTCATGTACACGGCCGTGTGCCCCCTGGTGTTGAATTAGAAACCAAGTTAGTATGCTCCACACGGCCTCACACACGGGCGTGTGACTTGGCCGTATGGCATAAGTCAGTATACCCTACAGGATTGGCACGGCCTAGCACACGGCCTGGCACACGGGAGTACATGGCCATTTTAGGGCACACGGGCTAGCCACATGGGGGTGTGTGTGTTGGCCGTGTGACCCAAGCTAGAGAGTTACTCGGGCTCAGACACGGGCAAGGACACGGCTATGTGCTCCTATTTGGAATGTCCACATGACCTGTGAAACGGTTGAGTCTTTGGCCGTGTGAGACATACGGTCGGGCCATACGGGCGTGTGTCCCCTATTTTAAGCAAAAATTTTCTAAGTGTTCTAAAAGTTTCTAAAGTTATCGGTTTAGTCGCGAACCACATCGAATGCATGTTTTGAGCTTTGTATGCTCGTATTAGGGACAATATGATTGGTTGTCAATGAATTGTATTTGAATTGACTAATTGTATGATAAATGTATGTTTAAATGTGTGATATGTTCGATAATGCTCCGTAACCCTATTTCAGCGTTGAATATAGGTGAGGGGTGTAACACCCCAAACCCGGACAAGACACCACGTCCGAATCTGGTATGCTACGGGGAAATCGTTTTTGAAAAGTTAGATTTTTCATTTAAAAGCTGAGTGAAAACACAGTGTGTTTGAAACAAATTTGAGTAGTCTTGTTTGAAAAACAGTTGATGTATTTGAAACCCGGAGATTTTGAAAACTTAGCCAGAATGTGTAGTTAAAACGAGTTTATACCATTTAAAACCTCATTAGTTTCTTAGTGATACATTAAACACTTTTAGACTTAGGAGAACTACAAGTTTGAATTGAAAACCATTTGTATTTGTTTATCATAAAGACTTAGTGTGATACCCGATGGTATAGTTTAAAAACACATTGCGTTATGATTTTGAAATCATTATCTTTCCAAGTTTTAGTAAAATTCATACCAACTTATTTTGTTAAGGCATATTAAAATTTAATTGAAACATAAACATCGTAAATCATAAATTAAAGGCCTTTTACAAATCCAAATTAAAACCCAAATAAAAGTAAATAAGTTAAAGTACCCAAATGCAATAGTCTGAGCAAACTCTTATTAAAGCATGGCATGTGCACCCCGAGTCCATCCCGGCTCCATGTCCGCGTCTACGAGTCACCTGAAATGTCAAAGGAGAGGGTGAGTCGAGTGACTCAGTGTGTAAATCCCGCTCCCGAAGAAACAACATGCTAACACACATCATACATAGCAACATAATTAATGCAACCCGATCCTAACCATCCATATCGCCTTTCCTACCCCGTGTGGTACCAAACCACTGGTGACATATAGTCACAATGTGTTACCAAAACACTGGTGTCCCAAAGACACAATATCCGTCATTGTGGTACCAAACCACTGGTGTCCCAAAGACACAATGTGCTACCAAAGCACTGGTGACCGAAGTCACAAATCCAATGATGATGGGGCCAACCCATCGTGTGATACCAAATCACTAGCAGACGATCCCATATCTCAAGTGGGGCCAACCCACGGTGGTCAAACCACAGGGACAAGTCGCAATGAGGTGCCAAACCTCTGGTGTCCCAAAGACACAATGTGCTACCAAAGCACTGGTGACCGTAGTCACAAATTTGGTGATGGGGCCAACCCATCGTGTGATACCAAATCACTGGCGTCAATCCCGTATAATCATCCGTGGGGCCAACCCACTGTGGTACTGAGCCACTGGGACGAGACGCTGAGGTACCAAACCTCTGGAGGTGCCAAACCTCTGGTGACCCAAAGTCACAAAGTGTGCTACCAAAGCACTGGTGCTCGTCAGCACAAAATATCACTGCTCCCTCCTCTCATGTTACCCATACATGTCATACTGGCTCATGTACAATATGCAATCATGTAACTCATGCAACCATGTCCAACATAGCATCTCATAGCATATATATACATAGTATAGATCATCATATCCCAAGTATCCATAACGGAATTTATAATACAGTAGACTTACCTGAATCCGTACACATACCCCATTTGGGTATCCAACTATCCATCATACTGTTATGGTCTTTAACAAGCAAACAGGTTTATTAACAACATTACTAAGTATTAGTGTGTTAGTTTACACACCTGATAATACGAGCCTAGAAATCCTGACCAAAGCGATCTAAGTCCCTCGATTGCTAACTCCTACAATCGGCCAAACATTAGGGGTTAGGCACTTACAACATTCGGCCATCAACCATCCACCAAAGAATCAACATTAACCATTTAGACCAAGAAGGGTTTATTGAATAGCCCTTACCTTGCTATTGGTTTGATTCCTTACCAAACCCGAACCACAATGGCCCTTCTAAGACAATCGGCCTCCACCTTGAAAAGAATAACAGTTAATCCTTTATCAACCATGACTAAATCGAAACCAGAAAATTAAACTAACAGCAACCAATCACTTACCCCTCACTTACCAATTGGTTAACAGAAAAATGACTCCTCCCGCTTGATTCCGCAATCCAAAGACCCTATAACGAAGAGATTAAACCAAACGGTTAACACCCTTCCAATCTGACCATAATCGGCCCTTAACCAAACCATAACCAACAAAGATCGCAAGAGGGAGATATGGCCATTCGGCCTTGCACTTACCAACACCCAATATTCGGCCAACCTAGGCCCTCTAGGAGGGAACCACAAGAGATTCGGCCAAGGCTTGCAAAGAGAGAAAAAGAATCGGTTTTAAGTGTTTATCACCTCTAATGTTCGGCTTGAGTGGAAGAGAAGGAAAAGAAGTGTGAGAAGAATGTAGTTTTCGGAAGTGGCAATTTGAGAAAGAGAAAAGTGAATGAAATGGAAGTAGTTTCGGTTTGCCAAAGGAAGAAATGAAGAGAGAGTTTTGAAGGATGGGTTTCGGCTAACTATGACAAGAAAAGAAAAGAAAAAATGAGAGAACTCTCTTTTGAAATTCGGCTCAACAAAGAATATTGAAAAACAACATAAAAATTCGGCAAGCCTTAAGGAGGTTTTGATTTTCGGTTTACAAAGAAAGAAAAATGAAAAAGAAAGCACTAGAGAATTCGGCTACCAATGACAAAATGAGAAGATACTAGCTTACTAACCCCTTGACCGAAACAACCAAAATTCACAAATGAATTTCGGCATAGCCTTCCCACTCACTTACCAAAGCCGTCCACCCTCTCCCCCAACTCCCAAAAATTCGGCCATATCCCCACTTTTACTCCAAGCCATAAGTTCAAAATAGTTTGAACAAGTCCTCCTCCTTAATTTGCTCTCCACCATCCAAGTCACCACTTGACCAAGTCCAAGGTGGAGTTTAAATCACACACAACTCCTCCCTCCTATGCCGTCCAAAATGAAGCCAAAATAGAGGAATCCTGCTGCTCGAACACTGGACCTCCACTCCTTGAAGTTGACGCCATACCAAGCTCCCCCTTGCCACTCTGCCAGCTCCTTATTTGTGCAACAAAACCACGAATAAAATTCTTAAACCCCAGCTTCCTCAGCTCCCCTGACTTAACACCCAAAAACCAAAATTTTCTTATTTACTCAGGCACACTCCTAGCCTACAATTAAGCCCTAAAACCCCGAAATAACCACACAGCACACTAAACACATGCAATAACATGCAGCAACAAAATAGCCCCTAACCCGGGATATTACAGTTCTACCCCCCTTAAAAATAATTTCGGCCTCGAAATTACCTGGTCAAAAGAGTTGCGGGTATTGCTGTCTCATCATATCCTTCGGGTTCCCACGTCGCTTCTTCTACACCATGATTCCGCCAAGTACCTTAACCAAAGGCACAGACTTCCTACGCAGAACCTTCACATCCCGATCAAGAATCTGCACAGGTTCCTCCTCCATAGTCAAGTCTGGATTTACCTCGATCTCTTCCACTGCTACCACATGTGACGGATCTGAACGATACCTCCGAAGCATCGAAACATGAAAAACGTCGTGAATCTGACTAAGCTCTGGGCAACTCAAGCTGATACGCTACTGGTCCAACTCGTCTCAAAACCTTATACGGCCCAATAAACCTCGGACTTAGCTTGCCTTTCTTTCCGAACCTCAACACCTTCTTCCAAGGCGAGACCTTCAGGAAAACTTTATCCCCTACAGCAAACTCTATATCTCTTCGCTTAAGATCAGCGTAAGACTTTTGCCGGTCTGAAGCTTCCTTTAATCGAGCTTGAATCATTTTAACCTTGTCTTCAGTCTCAGCAACCAACTCGGGTCCCAACAACTGGCGTTCACCTAACTCCGTCCAACACGTAGGTGAGCGACACTTCCTACCATACAACGCCTCATACGGCGCCATCTTAATGCTCGCTTGGTAACTGTTGTTATAGGCAAACTCAGCTAATGGTAGAAACTCCTCCCAACTACCTCTGAAATCCAAGACACAACCTCTCAGCATGTCTTCCAAGATCTGAATAACCCTTTCTGATTGACCGTCAGACTGCGGGTGAAAAGCCGTGCTGAAATCCAAACGAGTACCCAATGCTTGATGCAATGCTTTCCAGAACCTTGAAGTAAACCTGGGATCCCTATCCGAGATTATCGAAACTGGCACCCCGTGCAACCTCACTATCTCTGAAACATACAGCTTCGCTAGCTTTTGAAGTGAGTAGTCAACCCTCACCGGAATAAAGTGAGCTGATTTAGTCAGACGATCCACCACTACCCAAACTGAATCCTTCTTGCTTGGCGTAAGCGGTAACCCACTGACAAAATCCATGGTTATCCTTTCCCACTTCCACTGCGGAATCTTCACAGGCTGAAGCAAACCCGACGGCAACTGATGTTCAGCCTTGACCTGCTGACAAGTCAGACATTTCCCAACAAACTCTGTCACCTCTTTCTTCAAACCAGGCCACCAAAACTGCTCTCTAAGATCCCTATACATCTTGCTACCTCCAGGATGCATAGCATAAGGACTGCTATGTGCGTCCTGAAGAATCTTCTGCCTCAGCTCAACATCTTTAGGCATACAAGCCTTACCTTGAAAACACAGAACCTCGTCACTAGACAAGCTGCCCTCCAAACCACCATTCTGCACTTGTAACCTTCGCGCATTCAGAACCTCATCCTCTAACTGTTTCTCTCTTATCTGCTCAACCCAAGTAGGCTTAACCTGCAGCTCTGCCAAAATACTCCCGTCGTCATACAAACTCAAATGGGCAAACATAGCTCTTAGTCCGAAACAACCTTACGGCTCAACGCGTCTGCCACCACGTTAGCCTTGCCCGGATGATACTCGATAGAACAGTCATAATCCTTCAGCAACTCAACCCATCTACGCTGCCTCAAATTCAAATCCTTCTGAGTCAGTAAATACTTCAGACTCTTGTGATCCGTGTAGACTATAGATCTCTCTCCGTACAAGTAGTGCCTCCAAATCTTTAAGGCGAAAACTACAGCCGCTAGCTCCAAATCGTGCGTCGGATAGTTGACCTCATGTGGCCTCAGCTGTCGAGAAGCGTAAGCCACAACCTTACCTTCCTGCATCAACACACAACCCAGACCCGTATGTGATGCATCGCAGTACACGGTGTATTCCTTACCAGCCTCAGGTTGAATCAAAACTGGAGCCTCAGTCAAAATCTTCTTTAACTTATCGAAGCTTTCCTGCTGTTCTCAGTCCATACAAACGGAACCTCTTTCCTTAACAACTTGGTCATCGGCGCTGCTATTAGCGAGAAACCCTCAACAAACCTTCTGTAGTATCCAGCCAAACCCAGAAAGCTACGGATCTCCGCCACTGACCTAGGCGGCTTCCAATCCAAAACTGCCTCAATCTTACGAGGATCTACTCGAATCCCCTCAGCTGACACTACATGACCCAAGAACGTCACTTCTCTAAGCCAGAACTCGCACTTACTGAACTTAGCATAGAGTTGCTTTTCCCTCAGAATCTGCAGCACTACCCTCAAATGCATCATGCTCTTCCTCTGTCCTTGAGTACACCAAGATGTCGTCTATGAAAACCACCACGAACTGATCCAGATACTGTTGAAACACCCTATTCATCATATCCATAAACGCTGCCGGTGCGTTAGTCAACCCGAATGGCATTACCAGGAATTCGTAGTGCCCATACCGAGTCCGAAACGCTGTTTTATGGATATCCGCCTCCTTAACCTTTAACTGATGGTACCCAGATCTCAAGTCGATCTTAGAGAATACCGCAGCACCCTTCAGCTGATCAAACAAGTCATCTATCCGTGGCAACGGATACTTGTTTTTAAATCGTCAGCTTGTTCAACTGGCGGTAGTCTATGCACATCCGCATTGTACCATCTTTCTTCTTGACAAAAAAGAACCGGCGCACCCCACGGCGAAACACTTGGCCTGATAAAACCTCGATCCAATAACTCCTGGATCTGAGCCTTAAGCTCCACCAATTCCTTTGGTGCCATCCTATACGGAGCAATAGACACTGGCGCAGTCCCGGGTAACAGATCTATTCCGAACTCTACCTCTCGATCTGGCGGCAAACCCTGAAGTTCCTCAGGAAACACATCAGCAAATTCCTTAACAGTACGAACCTTCTCAATAGCAGACTCTTTAGCCTCCAAGGCATACACATGAACCACATACGCTTCACAGCCCTTCCTGACCATCCTCTCCGCTTTCAAAGCAGATACCACATTTGATAAGTAATCCCTCCTATTACCTATCATAGCCACCTCATCACCCTCAACCGTCCTAAGAACCATGCGCTTGGCCGCGCAATCCAACCTCGCCTGGTACTTAACCAGCCAATCCATCCCAAGAATCAGGTCGAACTCCCCAAATGGCAGTTCTATCAGATCAGCAGCAAACACTACCCCTTGGAGTTCTAGAGGTACATCTCTAAACAGCTTATCTACTACTACAGAGTGACCTAAAGGGCTAATCACAGTCATCTGCCTAGAAGATATCTCAGAGTCTAAATCCATTGTCTCTACTATACTACTGGCAACATAAGAGTGCGTCGAACCCACATCAATTAAAGCAGTATAAGGAGTACCAAAAATCAAGAACGTACCGGTTATGACGTCCGGTGCGTCGCCCTCCTCTCGGCGCCTCGCAGCATACACCAATCCAGGCTGTCTGGCATCAGAACTACCTGCACCTCTGCCCGGTGCTCCACGGCCCCGACCAGAACCATAACCACCTCTGCCATTACCACGGCCCCTCTGCGGTGGCGGTCCATTACCTCTGAACTGATTACGGCCCTGACTCTCAGACTGAATCCTGGCCATCCTACGCGGACAGTCCCTTATGCGATGATCCAGAGAACCACACTCGAAGCAACCTTTTCCACCAGTCCAACAACCACCCCAATGAGATTTCCCACACTGATTACACTGCGGTGGTCCCTGCCTAGCAGCAACAAACCTAGCAGACTGATTCTGCCCACTCGGTCTAGCCCTCTTCTGCGGATTACCCGACGAACCAGAAGACCCAAAACTCCTCTTAAGCCTACTCCTGTCCATGCTCTGTCTTACCGATTCTTTGACACCCTCGGCTACCTTAGCCTTCTCAACTAAGACAGCAAACTCGCGCTCCTGCTGTGGAGCAATCAGCAGCCTCAACTCGTCTCGCAGACCATCCTCGAAACGAACACACCTCTCATGCTCAGTGGCTACAATGCCCCTGGCATACCTACTCAGCTTCAGGAACTCAGCCTCATACTCAGAAACAGACTTACTCCCCTTAACAAGCCTCAGAAATGCCTTTCTCTGGGAGTCAATATAACTAGCCCCGATGTATTTCTTTTGATATGCAGCTCTAAAATAATCCCATGTCAAATCCTCTGCGGCCACACTATCCCGAACCGTGAGCCACCACTGATATGACTCATCCCGGAGAAGCGATACGATACCCTTCAGCTTCTCTTCAGCCGTCAAGTCCAGATCATCCATGATCCGCTCAGTTGCCTCCAGCCAGTACTCAGCAGTGCTAGGAGCAACACCAGAGACACCTCGGAAGAATTCAGCCCCATTAGCCCGGAGTCGCTCAGGAACTGATTTCCTAACTCCTGCACCACCACCTGCCCCAGCTACTCTTTCCAACACTCGCAGCATCGCCTGTGACACTGCGTCGTCTCCAGTCTGATCTTGGAACTCACCACCTCCAGCTGGTGGCGGAACCGGTATCTCATTTTCTGAACCCTGCCCAGATCCTACGGGCTCAGAAACCGTCATTCTACCCCCCTCTACCACGAGTGTTACGACCACGTCCACCTCGAGTGCTCATATCTAATCTTTCTACGTATCTGATTAATGAATTTTATGCATCAGTATTTATTCCACTTGTTTAATAGCAGTCTTATGAACATTAAAGAGGATTTGTTTTCGCGAGTTCACAGAATCCTATCAGTTTCAATCTCTAAGGTAGCATACTATTGCTATTCATCAAATCATAACATCCAATCAAATCACAAAGAATAGTCCGGGGTACTTACCTGGGCGAACTGGTGCCGGAGACTCGGTGCCATGCCTTTCAAACCATACTTTCAAAAAAACACTTAAACAGACTTTTGAAAACATTTTGGGCCTCAGGCCCACAGCCGAGCCTTTGAACTTGGCTCTGATACCACAATTGTAACACCCCAAACCCGGACAAGACACCACGTCCGAATCTGGTATGCTACGGGGAAATCGTTTTTGAAAAGTTAGATTTTCGTTTAAAAGCTGAGTGAAAACACAGTGTGTTTGAAACAAATTTGAGTAGTCTTGTTTGAAAAACAGTTGATGTATTTGAAACCCGGAGATTTTGAAAACTTAGCCAGAATGTGTAGTTAAAACGAGTTTATACCATTTAAAACCTCATTAGTTTCTTAGTGATACATTAAACACTTTTAGACTTAGGAGAACTACAAGTTTGAATTGAAAACCATTTGTATTTGTTTATCATAAAGACTTAGTGTGATACCCGATGGTATAGTTTAAAAACACATTGCGTTATGATTTGAAATCATTATCTTTCCAAGTTTTAGTAAAATTCATACCAACTTTTTGTTAAGGCATATTAAAATTTAATTAAAACATAAACATCGTAAATCATAAATTAAAGGCCTTTTACAAATCCAAATTAAAACCCAAATAAAAGTAAATAAGTTAAAGTACCCAAATGCAATAGTCTGAGCAAACTCTTATTAAAGCATGGCATGTGCACCCCGAGTCCATCCCGGCTCCATGTCCGCGTCTACGAGTCACCTGAAATGTCAAAGGAGAGGGTGAGTCGAGTGACTCAGTGTGTAAATCCCGCTCCCGAAGAAACAACATGCTAACACACATCATACATAGCAACATAATTAATGCAATCCGATCCTAACCATCCATATCGCCTTTCCTACCCTGTGTGGTACCAAACCACTGGTGACATATAGTCACAATGTGTTACCAAAACACTGGTGTCCCAAAGACACAATATCCGTCATTGTGGTACCAAACCACTGGTGTCCCAAAGACACAATGTGCTACCAAAGCACTGGTGACCGAAGTCACAAATCCAATGATGATGGGGCCAACCCATCGTGTGATACCAAATCACTAGCAGACGATCCCATATCTCAAGTGGGGCCAACCCACGGTGGTCAAACCACAGGGACAAGTCGCAATGAGGTGCCAAACCTCTGGTGTCCCAAAGACACAATGTGCTACCAAAGCACTGGTGACCGTAGTCACAAATTTGGTGATGGGGCCAACCCATCGTGTGATACCAAATCACTGGCGTCAATCCCGTATAATCATCCGTGGGGCCAACCCACTGTGGTACTGAGCCACTGGGACGAGACGCTGAGGTACCAAACCTCTGGAGGTGCCAAACCTCTGGTGACCCAAAGTCACAAAGTGTGCTACCAAAGCACTGGTGCTCGTCAGCACAAAATATCACCGCTCCCTCCTCTCATGTTACCCATACATGTCATACTGGCTCATGTACAATATGCAATCATGTAACTCATGCAACCATGTCCAACATAGCATCTCATAGCATATATATATACATAGTATAGATCATCATATCCCAAGTATCCATAACGGAATTTATAATACAGTAGACTTACCTGAATCCGTACACATACCCCATTTGGGTATCCAACTATCCATCATACTGTTATGGTCTTTAACAAGCAAACAGGTTTATTAACAACATTACTAAGTATTAGTGTGTTAGTTTACACACCTGATAATACGAGCCTAGAAATCCTGACCAAAGCGATCTAAGTCCCTCGATTGCTAACTCCTACAATCGGCCAAACATTAGGGGTTAGGCACTTACAACATTCGGCCATCAACCATCCACCAAAGAATCAACATTAACCATTTAGACCAAGAAGGGTTTATTGAATAGCCCTTACCTTGCTATTGGTTTGATTCCTTACCAAACCCGAACCACAATGGCCCTTCTAAGACAATCGGCCTCCACCTTGAAAAGAATAACAGTTAATCCTTTATCAACCATGACTAAATCGAAACCAGAAAATTAAACTAACAGCAACCAATCATTTACCCCTCACTTACCAATTGGTTAACAGAAAAATGACTCCTCCCGCTTGATTCCGCAATCCAAAGACCCTATAACGAAGAGATTAAACCAAACGGTTAACACCCTTCCAATCTGACCATAATCGGCCCTTAACCAAACCATAACCAACAAAGATCGCAAGAGGGAGATATGGCCATTCGGCCTTGCACTTACCAACACCCAATATTCGGCCAACCTAGGCCCTCTAGGAGGGAACCACAAGAGATTCGGCCAAGGCTTGCAAAGAGAGAAAAAGAATCGGTTTTAAGTGTTTATCACCTCTAATGTTCGGCTTGAGTGGAAGAGAAGGAAAAGAAGTGTGAGAAGAATGTAGTTTTCGGAAGTGGCAATTTGAGAAAGAGAAAAGTGAATGAAATGGAAGTAGTTTCGGTTTGCCAAAGGAAGAAATGAAGAGAGAGTTTTGAAGGATGGGTTTCGGCTAACTATGACAAGAAAAGAAAAGAAAAAAAGAGAACTCTCTTTTGAAATTCGGCTCAACAAAGAATATTGAAAAACAACATAAAAATTCGGCAAGCCTTAAGGAGGTTTTGATTTTCGGTTTACAAAGAAAGAAAAATGAAAAAGAAAGCACTAGAGAATTCGGCTACCAATGACAAAATGAGAAGATACTAGCTTACTAACCCCTTGACCGAAACAACCAAAATTCACAAATGAATTTCGGCATAGCCTTCCCACTCACTTACCAAAGCCGTCCACCCTCTCCCCCAACTCCCAAAAATTCGGCCATATCCCCACTTTTACTCCAAGCCATAAGTTCAAAATAGTTTGAACAAGTCCTCCTCCTTAATTTGCTCTCCACCATCCAAGTCACCACTTGACCAAGTCCAAGGTGGAGTTTAAATCACACACAACTCCTCCCTCCTATGCCGTCCAAAATGAAGCCAAAATAGAGGAATCCTGCTGCTCGAACACTGGACCTCCACTCCTTGAAGTTGACGCCATACCAAGCTCCCCCTTGCCACTCTGCCAGCTCCTTATTTGTGCAACAAAACCATGAATAAAATTCTTAAACCCCAGCTTCCTCAGCTCCCCTGACTTAACACCCAAAAACCAAAATTTTCTTATTTACTTAGGCACACTCCTAGCCTACAATTAAGCCCCTAAAACCCCGAAATAACCACACAGCACACTAAACACATGCAATAACATGCAGCAACGAAATAGCCCCTAACCCGGGATATTACAAGGGGTGTTACATGTTATGTTTGCGTTGTGGAAATTCTTTGCATTTACTGAGCTTTTTAAAGCTCACCCACTCATTTCAGCATATACAAATTAGTGACGTCACGATGTGGGCGGTGTGGTTAACGAGGGAGTGATCCAAGGAAGACTGGATATTTATTATAAGTGCTCTATTATTTTTATTCGTTTTGGGGAAATAGGCAGTGTGGTAGAACTATTTTGGGTTATTGATCTTTAAACCTTTTGATTTGGCTTATAAGAATTTCATGTTATTTTTATGTTTGCATTTTTAACGATTCTTGCTTGGATGATTGGACACTTTGAATTGATAAATTTAGCCATAGCATGATGAAATAAACAAAGTACTTGATGCATGTTGCTTAGGAACTATTTGAAATGAATTATTTGCTCTTCTATGTTGTATTTTTAGCCTCAATAACAGAGGTATCGATAGTTGGCTTTAAAAATCGATATCTCTGTGAATTAAAATATACAAAAAATAGAATAGGGATTTGGTATCGATACCTTATTTCAAGTATCAATAATCGAGACTAAAGTATCAATAATTTATAATAAGTACCGAAAATTTTTGATAATTGGGATTTTTGGCGGAGAAATAGCAAGGTACTTTGGTATCATTTTTTCAAGTGGTATCGATACCACTGAAAGAAAAAATCGTTACCTAAATGTCAGTATCGATACCTACGAGCAGTTTTATGAAAATTTTCTAAATAGACCTTATGTATGATTCTAAGTATATGTAAGACCGATTAATGAATGATTTTCATGTAAAATGATTAATTAACTAATTGGATGACTTAAAACTTATATGGGTGAACAAAAGAAGATCAATTTGCTTGGATCTAGTTTCCTATTTGATGTACATGAGACAAGACAGTGGTGTGGCATCCCATATTTGGGCTTGGCGATTAGGCCGGGTATAGGGTGTTACATGTGGTGGTATTAGTGCTTAGGTTCAATAAATCTCAGACCTAGGTGATTGTTGTTGATGTGTTGTTTGGGGTTTTACAACACATGAATCTTGGAAACCCAAGTGATTAAATTATTCTAGTTTTTTGAATTGCATGAGATATCTCTTATTTGTGATGAATGTGGGGCAGGAACGGGAACACATTACCTTTAATCCTAATTTTTGTTTGCAGGAATAAGACCTAGATCATTCCCGCCACTCACACCATTTATTTTTTTGTGTGTGTATGCTAGATTATTAGATATACCTCCTAGACGTGTTAATGTGAGAGCTAGTGCTCAAGAGAATGGCACAACCTCTGCACCTCCTGTGCCACTGCGTAGAGTGAACATGCCTGATGATGGTGTAGGCCCTCTGATGGAAGCCATGATAGGAGTGTTTCAGCGGATTGCTGGTGCTAACCCTGCTCCTACACCTGCCAATCCTGCACCGGTTAGTCGAGGTTTGCCGTTTGAACGTTTTTTGACATTGGGTGGTAAAGAGTTTTTTAGAGTGAAAGGTATTGATCCAATCGTAGCTGAGTATTGGTTGGAGGGAGTTGAAAGGATCCCCGAGCAGATGTCCTGTTCTGATGAGGAGAAGTTTGGTTGTGTTGTGTTGTGTCCTTACTTGACAGTGAGGCTCATCATTGGTGGAATACAGTTAGGAGAGGTATTGTTATTAATAGGTTGACTTGGAACTACTTTCTTTAGGTTTTTAAGAGGAAGTATATGGGCGAGCAGTATATGGAGGCTTGTAAGTGTGAATTTTTGGACTTGATTCAGGGGGATTTATTGTGGCTGATTATGAGGCTGAGTTTGTGCGACTTGTCAGTATGCACATGAGATGATTCTTTCCGAGAGGGACCATTGTAAAAGGTTCCGTTTTGAGATAAACTGCGAGATTCGGGTTTATTTGGTAGCTCAGCCTATAGAGATGTTTGATGAGTTAGTTGAGAGAGCTAAGATTGTTGAGGAGACCTTAGCTGAGACGCCTCGTTTTGTGGTTATTGATTCCGGCAAGAGAGCTTCTGATAGTGCATTGGGTCGACCATCTAAAAGAGGGCGTGATAGTCATGTCTCTAGTAGTGGTGCGAGACGTGGGACTCGACCGAGTCAGCCTAAGCAGCAGAGTAGTACTGTGGTTAGTGCTAGTGGTTCAGTAGGTAGTTCTGGATGGCCGCTTTGTGTACACTGTGAGCGTAGGCATTTTAAAAAGTGTCAGAAGTTGATAGGTGGATGTCTTAAATGTGGTTCGAAAGAACATTTTCTAAGGGATTGTCCACTTAGGGTTGAGGTTTCACAAACTTAGAGTTTGGCACCTGTTTTTGTTCCTGCTAGAGGCTGAGGTCATGGTAGAGGTAATGGGAGACCGATTGGGTAGTGGATTTTTGCTCACACTGTTGCCCCACAGATTGAGTCTGGTGGTCCCGCTCGTGTTTATGTTGTTAGGGAACCCGAAGATTAAGATTTGACTGATGTTATTGCAGGTACTTTCACTTTGCGATCTATTCCATTACTAGCCTTAGTTGATTCTGGATCTACACATTTGTACATTTTGAGTAAATTGGCTGGTCAGCTAGGGATTCCTATAGAGATAATTGATTTGGGCATGACTGTAATTAGTTCCTTTGGAGATAGTGTTATTGTGAATAGAGTTTACCATAGATGTCCCCTTATGATGCAAGGGCACGTTTTCTCTGTTGATCTTATGGAAATGTCATTTTATGAGTTCAATGTTATTTTGGGCATGGACTGGTTAACTAAGCATAAGGATAAGGTAGATTTTGAGGCTAATAGAATTACCTTGAGAGATAGTGATGGTTTGGAAATAGTTGTAGTGGGTGAAAGATCGGGTTTTATGTCTAATATGGTTTCGGCAATGAAGGCTAAAAAGATGATGGGAAAAGGCTGTGAGGCTTACTTAGCCTACGTGATGAATTCATTTAGTAAGGAGCTGAGAGTTCAGGATATTCATACTATTAGGGATTTTCCTAATGTGTTTCTTGAAAAGTTGCCTGGTTTGCCACCAGGTGGTGAAGTTGAGTTTGGTATTGAGCTCTATCCTAGTACTACACTGGTGTCTATTGCGCCCTATTGCATGACACCAAAAGAGCTCAAGGAGTTAAAGATGTAGTTACAAGAGTTGTTGGATAGAGGGTTTATTCAACCGAGTGTATCTCTGTGGGGTGCATTGATTTTGTTTATAAAGAAGAAAGATGGTACGATGAGGATGTGTATTGACTATAGGTAGTTGAACAAGTTAACTATCAAGAATAAGTATCCCTTGCCTCGAATTGATGACTTGTTTGATCAGTTTCGAGGTGCAATGGTGTTTACGAAGATTGAATTAAGATTTGGATATTACCAATTGAAGGTGAATGAGTCAGATGTGTTGAAAACTGCTTTTAGGACTCAGTATGGGCATTATGAGTTTTGATGATACCGTTTGGATTAATTAATGCCTCTGTTGTGTTCATGGATTTGATAAACTGAGTATTTCTTTCATACTTCGATCAGTTTGTGGTTGTCTTCATAGATGACATCTTGGTGTATTCTCATTTTGAGGAGGATCGTGATGAGCACTTAAGGGTTGTTCTACAGATTCTTCAGGATAAGTAGTTGTTTACGAAGTTGAGTAAATGTGAATTCTGGCATAAGGAAGTGGCATTCTTGGGTCATGTGGTTTCGACAGAAGGGATTCGTGTGGACCCAAAGAAGATTGAGGCGATTTTAGAATGGAAGTCGCCTAGGAGTGTTACTAAAGTTCGGAGTTTTTTAGGCTTAGCTGGTTACTATCGTAGATTCGTTGAAGAGTTTTCTCTCATTGTTACACCCTTAACGAAACTACTTCAGAAGAGTGTGGTGTTCGAATGGACTGGCGAAAGGCAGAAGAGTTTTGATCAGCTTAAGGCTATGTTGATGAAGGCACTTGTGGACTGGCGAAAGGCAGAAGAGTGTGGATCAGCTTAAGGCTATGTTGATGAAGGCACTTGTGTTGATTCAACTGGAACTTGGAAAAGATTTTGTAGTTTATAGTGATGCTTTGTATTTAGGACTTGGTTACATTTTGATGCAAGAGGGTAAAGTTGTAGCTTATGCTTCAAAGCAGTTAAAGACGCACGAATAGAACTATCCCACTCATGATTTAGAGTTAGCTATCGTGGTGTTTGCGCTTAAGATTTGGTGCCATTATCTTTATGGAGAGAGTAAGCATTTATCATAAGAGCCTTAAGTACCTCCTCTCCCAAAATGAGTTGAATTTAAGGCAAAAACGTAGGATTGACCTTTTAAAGGACTATGACTGTGTCATTGAGTATCACCCTGGCAAGGTGAATATTGTTGTTGATGATTTAAGTAGGATGTCGATGACGGAGTTGAGAGCTATGTTTGCGTGCTTGAGATTAGCTAGTGATGGTGGTTTGTGTGCTAAATTTCAAGTGAGGCTGACTTTGTCACAGTAGATTAAGGAAAACAACTGTTAGATGGAGATTTGTTGAGAAAGATTCAACAAGTGGAGCAAGGTGTTAAGGGAGATTTTGATATTGATGCGGAAGGTATTTTGAATTTTTAAAGTAGATTGTGTGTGCCGCAAGATGTGGATTTAAGGCAAGTGATTCTTATTGAGGGTCACAGTAGCTCTTATGCTATGCATCTCGGTAGTGGTAAAATGTATCATGATCTTCGTGAGATTTATTGGTAGCCTGGGTTGAAGTGTGATGTTACGGATTTTGTGGCTCGATGTTTGGTTTGTTAAAAGGTGAAAGTTGAACATTAATTTCCTTCAGGTTTGTTGTAACCTATTGAGATTCTTGAATGGAAGTGGGAAAGGATTACTATGGATTTTGTTTCGGGTTTGCCATTGGCTCCATCGAGGAAATATTTGGTATGGGCTATAGTTGATCGATTTTCAAAGAGTGCGCATTTCTTAGCAATGCAAACCGATTATTCATTGTAGAAGTTGGCAAAGCTGTATATTGCTGAGATTGTTCATTTTCCTGGGGTTCCAGTTTCGATTATTTCTGATAAGGATTCAGAGATTACTTTAAAGTTTTGGAAGAGTTTGCAAGAGGCTTAGGTATCGAAGCTGACTTTTGGTACGGCTTATCACCCCCAAACTGATGGCCAATCTGAGAGGGTAATTCAAGTTTTAGAAGACATATTACGAAGTTGTGTGATTGAGTTTAGTGGTAGTTAGGAGCGATATTTGCACTTAGCAGAGCTTACTTACAATAACAGTTTCCAAGTGAGTATTCGCATGGCACCGTTTGAGGTGTTGTATGGTAGGAAGTGTAGAAATCCTTTGTGTTGGACGAAGCTGGATGAAAAGCGAGTTGTTGTACCAGATTTAGTTCGAGAGACCGAAGAGAAAGTGAAGTTGATATGCGAGAGGTTGAAGGCAACGACAGATAGGCATAAATCTTATGCGGATTTGAAACATCGAGACATCGAGTTTCAAATTGGTGATAAGGTGTTCTTGAAAGTTTCTCATTGGAAGAAGGTTTTGAGGTATGGAAGGAAGGGTAAGTTAAGTCCAAGGTATGTCAGACCATATGAGGTTGTCGAGAGGGTTGGACCGGTAGTGTATCGACTTAAGTTACCGTCGAAACTTGAGCAAATCCATGATGTTTTCCATGTGTCTATGCTTTGGAAGTATCGTTCAGATCCATCGCATATTGTGCCAATAGAGGAGATTGAGGTTCAACCTAATCTCACTTTTGATGAGGAACCAATAGAGATTTTAGATCATGAAGTGAAAGTGTTGCGAAACAAAAGAGTTCCGTTGGTTCAAGTTTTGTGGCACAACCACAAAATGGAAAAGGCTACTTGGGAAACCGTGATGAGACGCTAATATCTGTATTTGTTTAGCTCAGGTGAATTTCAAGGACAAAATTCTTTTTAGTGGGGAGAGTTGTCACACCCCAAAATAGGGCCTAGGAGTTTTATGGGTATTTTAGGAATTTTGGCCTATACGAGCTCGAAATTTCGTAAGGTTGGTACTCGATAATATTTTCGACAATGGTTTTCATAAAGTTAATTCAATTTTTTGGAAATGAGTATTGATTGTCTTTAATTTTAGAAAAGGGATTGATTTGTAAAAGGGTCAAAATAATGAGCACTTATGTAGTAATTTAACCAATTTTTAATTTGAACCTAAAAGTCACCCCACATACAATTTTCACGATTATTTCATCTCCCTTCAAGCTTGTGCCGCCCTTGCCATTCCCCTTGAGTTTTAAACCGATTTTTGATTCCCAAACCTTAATACCTTGATTTCCTATCATTCTTTACCATCATAAATATTCAAGAAAAAAACACCCAAAACTCCATAAATTTCATCAACTTCTCCACACGTGAGTTTTTTGGAATTGCGTCAAAACTCATCTAATTATCTATCAAAGGTAACATTTCGAATTCCTATGCAAAGGTAACATTTCGAATTCCTATGAGTTTCTCATGATATCTAGTCCTTAAAACTGAATTATTAGCCCTCAAGTCGCATGTTTTAAATAAAAGCCGAAAATCGAGCCTTTAATGGTGGATTTTGGGATTTTGCATAAAAATGCAGTTTCAAAGTGTTTTTCAACTTGTTTCAGTATGATTAGAAGGTTTTTAAACTTACCTCAAAGTTTCGTTAATGATTTCCCATGTTTTAATGAATTTTGTGAAAATTGCCTAAAATATGTTGAAAAATGTTGATACCATGAATTGGGTAGATTTGTCTAGTTTAAAAGGTGCATATTAGGCGTAGATGATTAATTAGATGAACAAAACTAATTTTAGGCAAAAAGGTTGAGTATAGATTGAGATATTAGAATTTAAAGTTTGTTATGTAAATAGTTTAAGTTACATGGGAACTTAGCTTAAAGCTTGTGTTTTAGTTGGTTCGAGTGAATTTTTGGTTGTTATTTGACTGTGGTTATTGTATGATTTTTGTGTGTAAAGCCTCAGATTCGTTAGAGTTTGCTACGAGCTAGGGAAGAGTTAGTTGAGCTTTCAAATTTTTGACAAAAGCTTAAAGTGGTGGGTGTATGGAATTGCTACTCGTAAACATGAGTCATGTGTTTTTAGGAATATAGTTGTACCTAAACCCCTACTCTAAGTTCAGAGTGTAAGTCTTCTTGAATGTATAATTATCTTGTGGTTTTGTATTGTGCATGAAATGTGATAAGTTAGTATGGTGATTATTGTGTAAAGTGCAATCATATACATGAAATAAATGTGTAATATATATGTTTTATGATTATGCTGGTGTTTTGCAAAAGATGCAAATATGTAGTGATAGTGCACGGATAATCGGTAAGTAACATGTGTTGTTTTTTGATATTTTGGCCTTATGGTCTTGAAACCATTGGATATAGTTAGCATGCCATAGGATTGTGAGTACTCACTTATATGTATAATGGTTTGTGGCGTTGAGGCCCTGGGACATGCTTGGAGGGATAAGAGAATGGGAGCCAAGCTCTATTCAACGGGACATGTAAGGGGAAATAAGGAGAGTGTTAGCTAAATGCTTCACTTTTGGGACATGTTTGACTCTATGAGTCTATGTGGTGTAATAGAAATCCATGTATTCGATGTGTGATGATAGAGCTAACTACATGTTTCATAACCCAAGTGCCATCTTATCATATTTTATGTAATCATGTGGAATATGTTCTATGCTTAAATGAGTATGTATGCGTTGTGAGAATGAACTATTAGATGATGCATGATTTAATACTATATGATGTTAGACTTAAGAATAAGGTACATGTGAGTAAATGATTGGTTGTTTTGCATGATGTTATGTTTGCGTTGTGGAAATTCTTTGCATTTACTGAGCTTGTTGAAGCTCACCAACTCATTTCAACATATACAAATTAGTGATGTCACGGTATGGGCAGTGTGGTTAACGAGGGTGTGATCCAAGGAAGGCTAGTTATTTATCGTAGGTGCTCTATTATTTTTATTCATTTTGGGGAAATAGGCAATGTGGTAGAACTATTTTTGGTTATTGATCTTTAAACCTTTTGATTTGGCTTATAAGAATTTCATGTTATTTTTATGTTTGCATTTTTAAACATGGACGTTAGCATAACGATTCTTGTGTGGATGATTGGGCACTTTGGAATGATAAATTTAGCCATAGCATGACGAAATAAACAAAGTACTTGATGCATGTTGCTAAGGAACTATTTGAAATGAATTATTTGCTCTTCTATGCTGCATTTTTAGCCTCAGTAGCGGAGGTATCGATAGTTGGCTTTAAAAATCGATACCTCTGTGAATTAAAACGTACAGGAAAATAGAATAGGGATTTGGTATCAATACCTTATCTTGAGTATCAATACTCGGGACAAAAGTATCGATAATTTATAGCAAGTACCGTTAATTTTTTATATTTGGGATTTTTGGCCGGAAAATAGTAAGCTATTTGTTATCATTTTTCCAAGTGGTATCGATACCACTGAAAGAAAATATCGGCACCTAAATGTCAGTATCGATACCTACGGGCAGTTTTATGAAATTTTGCTAAATAGCTCTTTTGCATGATTCTAATTGTATGTAAGACCGATTAATGAATGATTTTCATGGAAAAATGTTAATTAACTAATTGGATGACTTAAAACTTATACGGGTTAACAAAAGAAGATCGGTTTGCTTTGATCTAGTTTCCTATTTGATGTACATGAGACGAGATGGTGGTGTGCCATCCCGTATTTGGGCTTGGCGACCAGGCCAGATATAGGGTGTTACAACAACACTAGTTTTAGGGAAAAGTTAACATGAAAAACTGTAGGTAGGAAGAAGAAATAGGTTGGTTTTTAAAATTTGGTCTAATTTCTTCTTAAAAACTCATAATTTTGACTCTTTTACAAATTAGTCATTTTTATAAAATTAAAGGTATTTAAAACTCATTTTTAGAAATTGATTTAATTTTTTAAAAACCATAATTGAAAACATTATCAATATGCCATGTCATATAATTCCGAACACTCGAAGGCTAAAATTCCTAAAATACCCCTAAAACTCCAAGGCCCTATTTTGGGGTGTGACAATTCTCCCCCTGTAAAAAGAATTTCGTCCTCAAAATTCTCTATTGACACATCAATTGCTTAATCACAAGATATGCTATTTCTATTTTTAAACTAACTATCACACTTTCTCTGCGCACTCTGATTCTCTTTCTCTTTAACTTCCTACTACTTTCCGTAATGATTCTATTCACTACCACGTACTATTCTATGATAATTTTGCCAACGATTCCCTCTATGCACTATGACACTCTCATCTATAAATCTCATAACTTTTTTTTCTTAAATCAATAGTTCTTAATGGAATTATCTATTTATTAGTAATGCCAGCCAAAATTTACGAAGGTATAGTACCTAAGTCTACTAACAAGAATAAATAAATTGATCAAAAGACAAAAATACCCGCAATCTCAACGTTCGAATCTTGATCCTGGGGTTCCCTAATAGCATAAACTCAAGCTAAACCTCCAAACTCAACCTGAGTAGCTACAATATGAGCTACAATTTGCTGCCCAATCGGTCTTCCATTACTTCCACCATGACCACAGCCTCTACTAGGCGTAGAAACAGGTGCCAAATTTTGAGTCTGTTAAACCTTTACTCTATTCGGGCAATCCCTCAGAAAATGTTCCTTAGAACCACACTTAAAACATCCACCTGTCAACTTACGACACTACCCAGGATGCCTACGCTCACAATGCGGACAAAGTGGCCATCTAAAACCACCCGTCAAACCACCAATACTAACTACGACACTCTCTTACAGCTTAGACTGACTTGGTCGAATCTCATGTTATGCACTCCTATCGAAACCCTGTGTATCACGCCTTCACTAAGGTGGTCGGTCAGATGCAACATCATTTTTAAAGCCTGAACATCTATACCTCTATTTTAGACCTTAAAAATATAACATGAATCAGCACATTGATCATTCTCGATTAGTCCTAAACGTCATGCATCAAATACCTTATAAAATACGCAAAATGGCAGTCCCAAACGTCATATTTTCAAGTCTACAAAATACCAATCATAATAGGCATGCAATCAACTAAAAATTTATAGTAAATCACATCACATCTACCACATTGCCTTTTATTCACCAAGCCCAATTAAACAAA
The DNA here is from genome assembly GCA_005393395.2 of Gossypium australe. Classification (NCBI taxonomy): domain Eukaryota; kingdom Viridiplantae; phylum Streptophyta; class Magnoliopsida; order Malvales; family Malvaceae; genus Gossypium; species Gossypium australe. The sequence continues at coordinate 91,750,308 of CM016616.1, forward strand.
TAACACCTACTAATAGCAACTAAGTTCCTGGCTTGGATCACTCCTCGACACCACACCACTCACACTGACACTACATATCTGGAATGGTTTTAAAAGGAGTGGGTGAGCTTAACAAGCTCAATGAATGCTCAAAATAACCACTACGCAAATAGGTCGTCATGCACCAACCAAACAACTTATAGCATTTGTCCAAAACTTCTTTAACTTAGTGCCATAATTTACAAATTTAATCATCTTTCATGTATCCCTTTTACACATTTATATACGAATATTTAGGAATATATTCCGGTACATATGAATCTCATACAGTCACATATAATCCCATTTAAACACAATTTATAATAATTTGCATACATCACATTACACATATATACACTTTTTAAGATAATTTGGCACTTGAGCTATGAAATATAAAAGTGAGTTCTATCATCACTCATCAAATACATGGATCTCCAACACACCACACATAGACTCGTAGAGTCGAACATACCCCATAAGTGTAACTTATAACTAACACTCTCCAACACACCAAACACACATATCCCGGTGAATAGAGCTTAGCTCGCATTCCCTTATCTCTCCAAAAACTGTCCCTGGGCCTTAACGCCCCAAATATCACAGCACATATAAGTGAGTACTCACAATCCTATGGCATGCCAACTATATCCAATGGTCTCATTAAGTCACAAGGCCATAATATCCATACTGCCATCAAATATTATTTTGCCAATTATTCATACATATTCTCTGCATAACCATACCATTAACACATTATACACACTATCACATGGCATGAATAACATACCCTCATATTTACTATCACAACAATCATCACAACATGTTCATATTTTGTCACATCATAACTCTCTGTATCACAATTCACAAACATATTTGTCACATATTTAGCATAGGTAAAAGAACACTTACACTTGGAATTTAGAGAAGGGATTTAGGCTACCTTTAAATTCCCAAATAACACAATGAATTACTTACGAGCAGCTAATCCAAAAACTCACCAAAATATACTTTTTTGTCGAAAACCAAAAACTTAGACAAACTTTTCTTTGTCTTGATCTCTACTCGTTGAAGGTCCTATTGACTCCGATGCTTTAACAAGATAAACCGCACAAACACACATTCAACAATCAGTCATCAACTTCATTAAAACAGTCACAAACATAAGCCTAAGCTACCTTATCTTTTAACCGAAACTTTCAACATAGAAAACTTTAGATTCGAATATCTCAGTCTACACTTAACCTTTTCATATGAAATGAGTTCTATTTATCTACATAGTCATCTACGACTAATTATCAACTTTTAAACTACACAAAAATACACTTTTTAAGGTATTAAAATATTTCGACAACTTTTGGCCGTTATGACAAAAATTCACTAAAACTCAAGAATTTCTTAACGAAACTTCAAAGTAACTTTAGAAAGCTTCTAATCATGTTAAAACAAGTTTAAAAACACATTAAAATAATTTTTTATCCCTAAACCCAAAATTCACCATTAATGACCCGATTTTCGGATTTTATCAAGAACATGCATTTTAGCTGCTAAAAGCTTAGTTTTAAATACTAGATAACATTAAAAACTCATAGGGAATTGAATCATTACCTTATATGAAGAAAATATGTACATTTGATCAAAAACTCGAAAAACCCAAAAGCTTGACAATGGAGGAACTATGATATTTTTGGGTGTTTTTCTTGGTCTTTTATAGAGGTTTAAGGTTCAAGAGTGACAGAAATCAAAGAGGATTAGGAATTGGAGTTCAAAATTGATTGAAATAGAAAAAGAGAATCAATGGATGACAAAACTAGTTTTGGGGAAGAGTTAATGTGAAAAATTGTAGGTGGGAAGAAAAAATAGGTTGGTTTTTAAATTTTGGTCTTATTGTTGCTTAAAAACTCACAATTTTGACTATTTTACAAATTAGACCTTTTTCTAAAATTAAAGGTATTTAAAACTCATTTTTAGAAATTTATTTAATTTTCTAAAAATCATAATTAGAAACATTACTGATATGTCATGTCATAGAATTCCGAACACTCAAAGGCTAAAATTCTTGAAATACCCATAAAACTCTAGGCCCTCTTTTGGGGTGTGGCAAGCTTTGAATTCGAAATCAATCTCAAGTTCATCTTTTAATAGTCCATTTGAACACAAAATTTTAGAATTTTCATACACATTTCAAATTTATGGCATTTTAGTCCCTAATTTCAAAACTAACAACTTTTACTTTATAAACTAGTCCATTAACATATCAAATCTTCAAAACAAACCAAATAGCCACAAAAGATTCAAGAAAGTATCAATGAAAACTTTAAAAATATTTAACAATTTCATGAAATAGTCCTTGGGTTAGCTAAATCAAGCTCCCAAGATTCCAAAAACATAAAAATTACAAGAAATAGACTAAAATTCACTTACCGATTAAACCTTTTATCATGGATGAGAGTTAGGGATCGTATTTTCTCCTCAAAATTGGTTTTGAGGTTGAAGATGACCAAATGCCATTTGTTTTCTTTCTTTTTCTTTTGTTTAATCATATTTTATTACAAAATTAACTAAATAATATAAAATAAACAAACATTTCCACTGATTTTGAAGCTACCTATCGTCTATGCTTTAAAAAATAAGGATATTTGCCACATAAAACCATTCAAACTTATTTTTTTAAATGCTTAGTATATGTAATTCAATAGTGATTAACTTTTGCAGCTTTTACGTTTTAGTCCTTTTTCTTTATTCAACTAGCAAAATGAAAAAAATACTAGACCAAAATTGAATATGACACTTAAATAACTTCATAAATATTAAATAAATAATATTTATTAATTCACACGTAAGAATTGCGGTCTCAAAACCATTGTTTCTGACACCACAAAAAAATGGGATGTTATAAATTTACCCCTAAAGGAAATTTCGTCCTCGAAATTCTTACTAGAAAACAAATTGGTGTATTGAGATTTCATAGATTTCTCTATTTCCCATGTTGCTTCTTTGATACCATGGCGATGCCATAGAACCTTCACTAATGACACACTTTTATTACGAAGTTCTGTCACTTCCCAAGCCAGAATTCTCACTGGTTCTTCATTGTACGACAAATCTGGCTATAACTCAATTTCATCAGTCGATATCACATGTGACAGATCTGAATTGTAACGACACAACATCGATACATGGAAAACGTTTTGAATCTTTTCCAACTCCGGTGGTAGAGTCAAACGGTAAGCTACATGTCCAATTCTTTCAAGAATTTCGTACAACCCTATAAATCTTGGGCTGAGCTTCCTTTTTCTGCCGAATCGTAATACCTTTCACCAAGGAAAAACTTTCAAGAATATTTTATCCCCAATCTGAAATTTAATATCTTTCCATTTCAAATCAGCATACATTTTCTGTCAATCAGAGGCAACCTTTTGACAATCACGGATAGCTCTGACTTTATCTTTTATTTCACGGATCAGATCAATACCAACAATATTTCTTTCACTCAATTCAGACCAATACAATGGAGCTCTACATTTTCGCCTGTATGATGCTTGTTTGGTAGTTTTTATTATAAACAAATTCAGCTAATGGTAAAAAAAATTTCCCAGTTGCCTTCAAACCCAATAACACAATATCGCAACATATCTTCGAGCATCTGCATTGCTCGCTCATATTGTCCATCTATTTGGAGATGAAATGAAGTACTAAAATATAATTTCGTACCCAAAGCTTCGTGTAGTTTACCACAAAATTTGGAGGTATATATCGGATCACGATCAAAGATAATAGATACCGACACACCATGTAATCATACGATCTTAGAGATATACAACTCAGCTAATCACTCAAGCGAGTAATCCGTTCTGACTAAAATAAAGTGTGCAGATTTCTTCAATCTGTCAACAATAACCCACATGACATCTTTCTTTTTTGGAGTCAGCGGTAATCCCGATACAAAATCCATTGTGACTCGTTCCTATTTCTACTCCAAAATCATTATAGGTTGCAATATACCTGATTAAACCTGATACTTGGTTTTTATTTGTTGACATACAAAACATTTAGCTAAAAATTCAAGTATTTCTCGCTTCATATGTAATGCCCTGATTTGGGCCTAGTAGAATTGGGCCTATTGGGAATTGGCCATGGGAGCGTTTAAAATTTTTGAGAACAAGAGAGCGACTGTAATGACCCGAATTTGGGCCTAGTAGAATTGGGCCCATTGAGCCTTGGGCGTGGGAGCGTTTAAAATTTTTGAGAACATGAGAACGACATTTATGCAAGTTGGACCTGTTAGGTGAGTGATTTTGGAATGTTAGGGGGCTTCTATGAAGTCTTGGGATCAAACTTGGGCTTTAGGAAAATTTTGGTTTTAGGTGAATAAAACCCTGGGAGTTAGTAGGTAGGCTTTAAGAATAAAATGTGGAGAAAAATGACAAAAAGGAGTTATGGTCTAGTGGCAAATGGCGCCACATAAGAGACAAGGGAATGACACCACAAAGAAGCAAGGGGTCCAGGGTTCAAGTCTTGGTGCTTGCATTTTGATTTTCTTTTTAAATGGACTTTAGACTTTGGCCATAGACTTATATTTATTTGCGCATGTTTTAAGACAATAAGGAGCTAGTTGGTAAAGTGGCTAGCGGCGTGGATTATGCTACAGGGGAGCTTAGATTCGAATCTCATGAAAAGCAAGGGAGTATTTATTTTGCAGATTGGACGGCCAGAGTTTGTGTTGGATTTAAACTTTACTGAAGGAGGGATCCCACATCGGAAAGCTAGCAAGAGGGAAGGTGAAAAGCTGGCTATATATAGAGTTGTCTATGAGGAGAGGAAGCATACCTTGGTGGGCGTTTGGGCATAGGAGCATTCGGAGCACGGATTAGCTTTAGACTCCTATCAGGTGTGTATTTCGCACTACTCTAGTTGTAGAGCGGCAAATGTCGAAATGTCGGTCACACAGCGATGGTAGGCACACGAGCGTGCGAGCGCACGTGTGGGAGCTTCGAAGCGATAGTTGAGGCCACCATGAGTATTCTTGTGGGTTGATCCTGTTTGGGCCATGGTGGGTCCAATGGGCCAGTGGGCCCATGTGAATAAATTGTATGATTGTGTAGTAGATAGTGAACTTGTCTATGTGAATCTCATATCTGTGGCTAGATTTGGGCTGCGTGTGGACCCATTTGGGCCACATAGCGTGTGGACCCATTTGGGCCGAGAATGGGCCATAGGCCCATTCGCATCGTTATCTTTGCTCAGAATACCTCGATTTACAAAATTACCAGAATAGTCTTGGTTTACAAAATTACTAAAATACCCTTGGTTCACAAAATTTCTGAAATACCCTTGGTTTACAAAATTGCTGAAGTACCCTTGGTTTACAAAATTACTGAAATACCCTTGGTTTATAAAATTACTAAAATACCCCCGATTTACAAAATTGCTGAAAGACCCCTGATTTACGAAATTACCGAAATACCCCCAATTTGTAAAATTATCGAAATACCCCTAGTTTGTAAAATTACCGAAATGCCCCCGATTTGTAAAATTACTGAAATGCCCCTGGTTTGTAAAATTACCAAAATGCCCTAGTTTGCGAAATTACTAAAATGCCCCTGGTTTGCAAAATTACTAAAATACCCCCGATTTGTGAAATTACCAAAATACCCTCAGATTGTAAAATTACTGAATTACCCTTGATTTGTGAAATTACCGAAATACCCCTAGTTTACAAAATTATCAAAATACCTCGATTTGCAAAATTACCAAAATACCCTTGGTTTGTGAAATTACTAAAATACCCTCTATGGGTAAAGTTACCGAAATACCCTCGACGGGTATAATTACCGAGATGCCTTTATGGGGTGAAATGACCGTTTTACCCCTAATCGATTAAATGACCGTTGTACCCTCGTGGTAGTACTAATGTTGTATGTGTTAATTGTATGATTGATTATGTTTGAGATGCACTGCATACATGGATTAGTTATGAGTAGAATTACCGAATTACCCCTGTAGGGTAGGATTATCGGAATCCCCTTATAGGGTAAAATGACTGATTTACCCTTGTGGGTAAATGATTGACTTGTGTTATGATTTGACCGATTTGACTGTGATTGTATGACTGTGTTTTAACCGACTTGACTGTGGGCGTGTGTCTAATTTGCTGTTAATATGTGTTGAAATGACTGTTATTAAGCATGGCCATTTTTCATACACGAAATTATTATGCCATGACATGATGCATGGGGTTGGGTTATATTAATGAAGGAAGTGTACTGTTACTGGTGGCTTTGCCATACATACTATTACTGGTAGCTTCGCTGCAATACTGTTACTGGTGGCTCTACCACATATACTGATACTAGCAGCTTTGCTGCGTTTATACTGGCAGCTCGACTGTATTTTTGGAGTGTAGCGGGGGTGGGTCGATTTAGAAATCCCCACATGGAGTGTAGGGCTGGTACGGGTGGAGTGTAGCGGATGGATTATTAGGTTTGGGTTGGGCTACATACTCTATTTGCATATCTGTTATGAGATCTGTTATTGGTTTGGGCTAGGCCCAATTGATTCTGTTATGGGTTGTGACCCAAATGATATTGTAGTGGGCTTAGCCCACGTATGCTTTAATCTGTATTGTACTATTACTGTTAAAGGGCTTTGGCCCAGACTACTTCAGGTTCTGTTTCTGTATACTGACTGTTACTCTAGAAAGGGGATTACACACAGAGTTTTCATAAACTCGCCCCGTTTTTAACTGTGCAGGTAATCCCCAACCTTAGACGGTTTGGAGCTGCGAGGGACTCGGAGAAGACCACACATTGCTTATGTTTTCCATTTTGATTATCTAGTTTTAAATATTTTGATTTGGGTTGTAATAAGGCCTTTTAAAGTTTTCGCACTTTAAATTTTAGATCGGTTTTATTTTAAATAATATCTGTTAGAAGTAAATCATAGCTTTCCGAAATGTTAACTATTTTAAAACAACACTACGTTTTCACAACATTTTTTTTTAAAATGGTTTTACGATTTAATCTTTTCGTAAATCAATTACTTTCAAAATTGGCTTCCGCAACTCAGAAAAAAATGTTTTGGGAATAAAACTAACGTAACTGGGATTTTGCTTAAGCTTTTAAACAAGAAGGGTTTTTAATGAAGACATGGTTTTCGAAAAACACTTCAATGTGACACGCCAGATTCAGGCCTAACTTCTAGGCCGGGTTTGGGGTGTTACAACGACAGTAATGCAAGTTGGACCTATTAGGTGAGTGATTTTGGAAGGTTAGGGGGCTTCCATCAAGTCTCGGGTTCAAACCTGGGCTTTAGGAAAAATTTTGGTTTTAGGTGAATAAAACCTTGGGTGTAAGTAAGTAGGCTTTAAGAATAAAATGTGGAAAAAATGACACAAGGAAGTGAGTGGTCTAGTGGCAAGGTGTCTTTAAGGTTGCAAGAGAGCCTGGGTTCAAGTCTTGGCCCTTGCAAATTATTTTGTTTTTACTTTTAAAGGAACCTGGACCTTGGGCCTATAGACCTTATAATTAATTAAGGATAAAGTGTGACACAAGGAGTTGGATGGCAATGAGGCAAGTGGCGTATTTGATTAATGAAAGGGGCTTGGGTTCGAATCCAATTGACAGCAAAAAGGGATATTTATTTTTCTAAGTTGGGACGGCAAATGGTTGTGATGGAATTAAACTCTGCTGAAGGTGGGATCCCACATCGGGAAGCTAGCATGAGAGTAGGCGAGAAGCTAGCTTTAAATAGAGCGATCTATGAGGAGAGTAAGCATACCTTGGTTGGCGTTTGGGCATAGGAGTGTTCGGAGCGCAGATTAACTCCAGATTCCTATCAGGTGTGTATTTCGCACTACTCTAGCTGTAGAGCAGCAAATGCCGAAATGCCGGTCACACGGCGATGGTAGCCATACGAGCATGCGAGCACACGTGTGGTAGCTTCGACGCGATAGTTGAGGCCATCATGAGTGTTCTTGAGGGTTTAGGTTGTTTGGGCCACGTTGGGCCGAAAGGGGCCAATGGGCCCGTGGGCCCAATCGGATAAGTTGTATGATTGTGTAGTAAATATTGGACTGGACTATGTGAATCTCATATCTATGGCTAGATTTGGGCTAAATGGGCCACACGAGTTTGTGGGCCCATTTGGTCTGAGAATGGGCCTTAGGCCCATTCGCATCGTTATCTCTATTTAAAATATCCTTGGTTTACAAAATTACTGAAATACCCTTGGTTTGTAAAATTATCGAAATACCCCCGATTTGCAAAATTACCAAAATATCCCTAATTTATGAAATTATCAAAATACCCCTGATTTGTGAAATTTTCGAAATACCCTTGGATTGTAAAATTACTGAAATACCCCTGATTTGTGAAATTACCGAAATACCCTTGGTTTGCATAATTACTAAAAACCCTCGATTTACAAAATTACTGAAATACCCCCAGATTGCAAAATTACCAAAATACCGCTATAGGGTAGAATTACCGAAATACCCTTGAAGGGTAGGATTACCGAAATACCCTTATAGGGTAAATGACTATTTTGCCCTATGGGTAAATGACTGACTTGTGCTATGATTTGACTGTGATCGTATGACTGTGTTTTAACTGACTTGACTGTGGGCGTGTGACTGATATGCTGTTAATATTTGTTCAAATGACTATTATTAAGCATGGCCATTTTGCATACACATGTAATGATTGAGCATGACATACACGGCATATTGCATGGGGCTAGAACATTGATACGGAGGAAGTTTTGGTAGGGTCGCACGGGTCGCCTGACGAGTGTGGATCCAATATTGATCTGATAGGGTCGCACGGGTCGCATGACGACTGTGGATCCAATATTGATCTGATAGGGTCGCACGGGTCGCATGACGACTGTGGATCCAGTATTGATCTGATAAGGTCGCACGGGTCGCATGATGACTGTGGATCCAGTATTGATCTGTTGAGGTCGCACGGGTCGCATGACGACTGTGGACCAACGGGCGACTTAAAGCCGTGTAATCTGATTATGGCTCTGTGCCAACCTAAACATGGCTTTGTGCCATCGTGAGTATGGCTTTGTGCCAATTGTATTTACCCGTGGCTATGTGCCTAACATATATACCAATGACTTTGTGTCGATCATATTTACCCAAGGCTGTGTGCCGATTATATTACCGTTGTTGATGGCTATGTGCCAAACATAATACATTTACTGATGGCTTTGTGCCAATTATAATACCGCTACTGAAGGCTTAGAGCCGTATACATATACTAGTAGCTTTGCTGCGATTTTGGTTAGTGCTGCAACCGGTGCTAACATTGGGAGTGTAGGGATGGCGTGGGTGATTTATTCCTCGCAGGTAGTGCAAGGTTGGACAGAGGCAAGTGAAAGGTTGGATGGGATGGGTTGGCATGCATCACACATTATGCATATGGAATTGATTCTGAAATGGACTAGGCCCAATTGATTCTGTTATGGGATGTGACCTAAATGATATTGTAGTGGGCTTTGACTCACGTATGCTTTGATCTGTACCGTACTGTTACTGTTAAAAGGGCTTTGGCCCAGACTGTTTCGGGTTCTGTTTCTGTATACTGACTGTTACTCTACTAAGGGGATTACACACTGAGTTTTCGTAAACTCACCCCGTTTTTAACTGTGTAGGTAATCCTCGGCCTTAGACGGATCGGTGTTGCGAGGGACTCGGAGAAGACCACACACTGCTTATGCTTGCTATTTCGATTATTTACTTTTAAATATTTTGATTTGGGTTGTAATAAGGCCTCTCTATTTTTAACTTATTATTTGTGGTATTTATTTATGATGTTTTGTATCTGCTAAAAATGGAATACGATTTCCAAAACGATAACTGTCTTCAAAACACTTCGTTTTCGCAACATTTTCAAAATGCTTCTGCAACTCAATTTTTAAACATCACATTTTCGTAAATTGTTTATTTTAAATATGCTTCCGCAACAGATAAGGTTTTAAAAGTAATTACGTTTTCAAGTGGATAACAATTGCTTAAGTGTTTTGTGTTTTAACAAAGAGGCTTTAACTCCCAAACAAGTTTTAATAACAAGAAATATGGTTTTGAAAAACACTTCCATGTCACACGCCAGATTCGGGCCTAACTTGTAGGCCGGGTTTGGGGTGTTACATCATACCTAGCCACCAGTACATTTGCTTCAAATCATTATACATTTTCATACTATCAGGATGAATCGAATAGACATTGTTGTGTGCTTTGGTCAAAATATCTCGTTTCAATGTCGTATAATTCAGAACACACAAACAACCCCTGAAATAAAGAATACTATCATTACAAGTACTGGACTCTATAGTCTGACCATTTTTAATCGATTCACGCTTCAAATTTAACTTAGAATAATTTTTCTGTAATTCAGAAAATCATTGAAGAAAATTCAATCTAATTCTCAATTCGGATAGAATAGAACCTTTGGTTTTCAGAGTCAATCGAGTATTCAACACTTTCAGGGCAAATAAAGACATCTGGCTCAAAGCATTTGCAACCACGTTTGCTTTGCCAAGATATTAGTTAATAATAACATCGTAGTCTTCCAATAATTCAAGCCACCTACGTTGTTCAAGCTCAACTCTTTTTTAGTCATAAAGTATTTCATGTGTTTATGATCAGTGCAAATATGAAAATTTTCACCGTACAAGTAGTTTCACCAAATCTTTAAAGCAAACACGACTGTAGCTAACTCAAGGTCATGTGTCGGATAATTTTTTTCATGTGATTTTAGTTGATGAGAGGCATAAACTATCACTTTTCCATCCTGCATAAGTACACAATCCAATCTGTTCAATGAGGCATCACTATAAATTGTAAATTCTTTTCTGGATTCATGCTAAGTCAACACTAGAGATTCCATTAACATCTTTTTCAACTGGTCAAAACTCTGTTGACATTTATCAGTCCAGACAAACCAAACATCTTTTTGTAGTAGTTTCGTCAACAACAAAATAATTATCAGAAACCCTTTCACAAAACGCCTATAATAACCTGCCAAACCCAAAAAGCTACGTACCTCAGTAACATTTTGCGGAGGTTTCCAATTCACAATTGCAAAAATTTTGTTCAGGTCAACCCGGATACCATCAACAAAAATTAGATGCCCCAAAATCCAACCTCGGGTAACCAGAATTCTCATTTGCTGAACTTTGTATAAAGTTTTTTTTCATGCAAAGTTTGCAACACCACCCTCATATGCTGATCATGCTTAGTTTCATTTTTTGACTAAATCAAAATATCATCGATGAACACAACTACGAACCGATCAAAATGTGGATGAAACACTCTATTCATCAAATCCATAAATTCATTAGGGGCATTCATCAAACTAAATGGCATAACGAGAAATCATAATGACCGTAACAGGTTCTGAACGTTGTCTTTGGAATATCTGGTTCTTTAACTTGCAATTGGAAATATCCTGATCACAGGTCAATTTTTGAAAACACGGTGACCCTTTTTCAAATGATCAAACAAGTCATTGATTCGAGGTAGTAGATATTTATTCTTTATAGTCACCTCATGTTTATCGAAGAACATTTTATCGATTTGGGTTTGAAAGAAAACACTTTAGAGAAAATCATTTATCGTTTCTATTTTTTTTTGAAAGTCGGTTGGTTCCACAAAAGCTCGAGTGAGTTTAAAATAATTAAGTTAAAACCGTTTCATTTTTGAGCTTGAAGGAACAACTTAGTTTGAAAAACAGTTGAGTTAACTTGTCGTTATCACCATTCGTTATTACCCGATGTAAAGTTGTAAATACCCGATATTAAGCATGATTTTCAAAACGTTGATTTTACCGGTTATTTGAGCATGCAATGTCATTTAACTTAAATATAATGTGATAAAACTTAAAAGCAAATAAAACCCAAAATAATAATCTTAGCGGCCTTATTACAAATCCAAAACCAAATTTAAAGAAATCATAGACCCGAAATAAAAGTTTAAACCACAGCCCAAAAGCAACATGCATGGCCACCTCGAGTCCTCCCCGGCTCCATATCCGCGATCTATGCCTCATCTACAAAATGTAAGGGAAGGGGTGAGTCGTCGAGACTCAGTGCATAAATCCCAATCCTGATATTAACAAGCACTTACACAATTCAATAGTAAATATGCAAATCATGCAAACCCAGCCTAACCATCCGAACTCATGTGTCTCCCCCGTGTGGTCAAAACCACTGGTGACCGTAGTCACAAATCATATAAGTGTGGTCAAAACCACTGGTGACCACAGTCACAAATCATATGGTGGGGCCAACCCACTGTGTGGTCAAAACCACTGATGACAATCCCGTAATCAACATGTGGGGCCAACCCACTATGGTACCAAACCACTGGGACGAGTCACAATAATCTATGTGTGGTCAAAACCACTAGTGACCGTAGTCACAAATAATATCCGTGTGGTCAAAACCACTGGTGACAGTCTAAATCATCCTTCCCCCTCTTCTCATCATACTCACATCAGTGAACATACTTGTCATGACATAAATATCATATTTAAAATGCAAATATCACATAGCATAGAATGATCCAATGGAATCGCAACACATCACGATAGTCAATCGACAAGGGACTTACCCGGAGTCCATGCACATACCCACAAAGTAAAACACTGGTTTCAATGGCTATTTCGGCTTTTAACTGTAAACATAATTAACATATATTACTAATGAAGTCTGCAAGAGTTACACACCTGATTACTCGTAAGACTACGCTTTCTACGTCAGTACTGTCGTTAATCGACACTACCGCTATCTGCCTATTGTTCTGCTCAGATGTCGGCCCACACCCTAGTGGCCAATCGCGAACAGCTGACACTGCCCTCTTCTTGAACTTAGGGGCTGGGGTCTCAGATCCAACCCCTCCTAACGTTCGGCTGACAACAGGGTCCATATCACCTTTGGTCACTAAATTAGATTAACACAGAGATTAACATTGAATAGAAATTAAACCCAAATGAATAGATCCCTTACCTAAGTCGACGAAACCCCGAGGCTCTAAGCGTAACTCACAACCAATGAATCCCGAAAGTTCACACCAGATGGCGTCACTACACTCCCCTGCTTCCGACCAAGTACATCACTATTAAGCAAATAGCCAATCGGCTTTTTAACATAATAGGGAAAAGATTGAATTGATAGGAACCCTTACCACAACACTTAACAGATTCGGCCAACCCCTGACAAAAATCGGCAACACCAGAGTAGATGAGGGCCAAAACGAATGTTGATGATGCTTAGATCTTGCACCGAAAGAAATGAAGATGTACAGACCACTAGGGTACGGTTTGAAAAAGAAAACAAAGATGAGATCCTTGAATGGAGAATATTTGGCTAAGACAAAGAGATAAAAGATGATAATGGAGTTAAGGGTTTTTGGTTCATAGATGAAAGAGAAGAGAAAAGATTTAGGCTCCAAAAGGTCCACTAGTTTCGGCTATGGTCAAGGGATGAGAAAAGAAAAGTGTAGCTTAGATGTTTTTGGCACAAGAGGGTTTAGGAGAAGAAAGAAAGTCGAAAGAGAGAGGGAAGAAGTGTTGATTTCGGCTTTGTAACAAAGATGGAGAAAAGAGAATAGGAGAATTCGGTTTAGACTTTGGAGAGAAAAGAAGAGAAGCAACAAATGCTAAGAGGGAGTTGTGGAAGTGGTTCAATTTCGGCACCAAAAGAAAATAAAAGAGCAAAGCACCAAGTGTTCCAACCAGCCGAATGCCACTCCCCACCAAAGCCTATACCATATTCGGCCACCTCTCTATCTAGCACCTCAAAAATCGAAAATGTAAAGAACCCTCACCCAAAATCCGGCACACCCTTAAACACCCATAACCGAATGCTTCCTACACCCTTAGTGTTTGACATTCGGCCAACACTAAGCTCCCCACGCCCAACTCCTAAATTTCCTCTTGGCCACTCATTCAAACAAATTTGAATGAGTCAAAATCCTTATTTTTCTCTTGTCCATCCATCCAAATCTGTTGACCCAATCCACATCCATCCAAAAGAGTCCTTCTTGAGTCCATCTCCTCCCTGTGGCGTCACCTTCCTTGTACCTTAGTGGCGCCTCCCTTGCCACTTTACCACTAGGTTATCTGTGTCACAACACTCCAAGAATATCTCTTAACCCCTACCTTTCTTAGCTCTCCCTTCCAATTACATAAAACCAAAATTTTTGCCATGACTCAAGCCCAACCCGAGGTCATGCCTAGACCCCCAAAACACCCTAAGCTAGCACAACCAACATATTATCACATGCAATCATACAAAAAGCAGAGACCCCGATTTAAGGATGTTACATATCTTTTCCCCTCATCATTTGGTATTCTAAGCAATGTTTGCTTTCTTTAATTAACTTATCCTTTTCAAATTTTATTTCTGATAAATTCCATTTTGTCCATCATTTGTGGTTATTTTAAAGCATTTTGTATTGAAGTAATGATTAATGGACTAATAATATTTTCATAAAAGGAGTTTTGCATATTACTCTGAAAACTTCTAAATAATATGAGAACCTGAAACAGGACTTTTATTTAGAACTCACCAAACCTAAGGGTTGGAAATGTTTGAGAAGGAAACTCTGAACAGTGACCACTTCTTCGAATTTGCTGTCAAAAATGTCGGTTAAACAAGAAGATAGGATATTACGTCAGTGGTACAACATGGAAAAACAATGATCAATGTCAATCCTAAGCGTTTAAAAGGGGATCGTCCTCATGAAATTCTGCATTTGTGCAAAACACATTTAGTTAGGAGCATGCGATTCAATCTGATCATTGCATCCTAATCATTCTACAAAATATCATTCTCAGACATTCTGCATTCATATGTCATCCATAATACATTTAGCTAGGAGCATTTGATTCATTCCAATCATGGCATCCTAATTATTAGGCATAAGCATGTACCCATTCTACAGGTTATGTCCACAAGAGGATAGTGTAGTAAGGTAGATTGAAGATATTAGTCTGGTCTCCCTGAGTTTGCAGTGGAGCAGATTGAAGATAGCAGATCTGGCATTCCTGAAATTGCAGGAGCAGATCGAAGATGTCAGATCTTGTCTCCCTGAGTTTGCAGTAGAGCAGACTGAAGATAGCAAATCTTATTTCCCTGAAGTTTCAGTGGAACAGATTGAAGCTATAAGTTACGGATCTTATCTCTCTGAAGTTGCAGTAGAGCAGATCAAAACAAACCTTATCTCCCTGAAGTTGCAGTGGAGCTGGTTGAAGTCACAAGTCTTATCTCCCTGAAGTTGTAGTTGAACAGACTGAATCTCCCTGGAGTTGCAGTGGGGCAGATTAAAACAACAAATCCTATACGTCTGAAGTTACAGTAGGTTGGATTGAATTTACCATACAAGTCTTATCTCTCTGAAGTTGCAGTGGAGTAGACAGAAGACATCAAATCTCATCTCCCCGAAGTTGTGGCAGAGCGGGTGGAAGCTACAAGTCTAATTTCCTTGAATTGGATCGAAGCGCTAGTTCTTATACCCCTGAAGATGCAGTGGGATGGAATGAAGCTACTTGAAGAGGGGAAGCACTAGAGAAGTCTGGACTCGGCGAGATCGGGCAAATTTGGGCTCCTTTAAAGTCTTTGCTCCATTCCCGTTACACAACAACGAGCAAAGAAGGGCAGCTATAATCAGCCCAATCTGCCCAGGCCCATACCATAACCAAAATTAAACCAAATAATAACCAAATTAAAAATTTAACAATTCAATAGTCCAAATTAAATCGTCCAATACACCCAAACTTGATTTTAGTCCAAATTAAATAAACCCAATTACAATGACCCACATTAGGGCCCAAATAAATAACCCCAACCCAATTCTGGAAATGGCCCGAATGGCCCAATATTTTTGACGTTCCAGAAACCCTAGAGGGTTCTGGAATCATCCAACACCGCAGCCTCCCCCGTGCATGCCTCCACATGCTCCACAGCTCGTGTCCCCGCACGCCCCACGTGCCTCTGTACGCCACGTCCCCGCCATCCGTACCTGCAAAACAGGGGCTCCAATAGCAGAGAAACAACAAAATGTACAGAAAATATTCAATTAAAAATTTGTATTTCGATGGCTATAAAAAGCCATCAATATCATATATCATTTTTTTACGCACACTGTTCTTACGAATCAATACGCAAGAAATACAAAAAAAATCGAAAGGTGATCTTCTAAAAAAATAAAATCCTTTTGGCTTTCGTGTTTTCTTTTCTTTCTCTTTGCGCATATTTTTTCATTTGTGTGTCCATGTGTAAATAAAAAAAGAAAGGCTTTACCTTTGTAAGACGAATAGACAGGTGGGCCTTCTTCGTTGAAATTGAAGTAAAGGCGGTCGTCGAGGTCGAAAATACTGAAACACTCGGGTCTGGCTTTAAAAGGACCATTCAAATGGCCTGAGTCTGCTGCTAATCGGCCGATTGTCATGGCTTTAGTGGTCGGATAGGGTTTCAAAGGCGGCTGAGAAAGGGTTTGGCTTTGGTTTGGAAAAAAAAAGGGATTTAGGGTTTCATTTTAGAAAGGCTTAGAGGGGGTTTGATCTGTTTTAATCTGGTTTTAAATCTATTAAAGAAACACCGCCGTTTAGGCTCATTTCAATAGCCCTTAAACGATGCCGTGTAGAGCAAACCGATGACCCGACTCTATTTCGGCGTAGATCCATGCGTTTCAGTCCCTGAAGGAACATTTGCACATTCAATCCTTCCATGTTTCGTCGCATTTTAATTAAGCCATATAGGTGTTCTTATTTACTTAATTTTGCACTCGAATTTTGTATGTTATTTCAATTTCGTCCACTTTTAAAACACTGTGTTTAGTAACTCGGGATAATTACCTATTCGGCCCCTATCCTTTGCGCGTGTATTATATTTAGGTCCTTTTATTGTTTTAATAATTAGCATGTAGACCCCGAATTTTGTTTACACTATTAAATTTGCCCTAAATCTGTTTTAATTTGCTTGTTTGTCATTTATTTGTCTTATTATTATAGTATTTTCATTTTTAATTTCTTTTATTTACATTATTTACATTAAATTCATATATTATTTATTTCAGATTTGTTTTCATATTATATAGTTTATTCCTTTTTTATATATATTATTCCTTTAAATTTGTTATATATTACAATTTCCCCTTTTATATATTGTTTTAAATTTCTTATATTTTGTATATTAAATTATTTTATATATCTTATTTTAGATTTTATTTATCCTTTTTAAAAATGTTTCAATACTAATTTAAGCTTTTATAAGTATATTTAAATGTTTTATACATCATCCGTTTCAAATTATTGTCTTTTATTGTTTTAAATCTATTTTTACATCACTTATTTTAAACTTATTTATTGTTATTTTTTAATTTGATTTAGGTTCATTTCCTATTATTGGTTTTGTATATTATTTTGCTCCATTTTCTTCAATAGCTAATGTCGGAATTGTGTTATATGATTATTGTTATTGTATGGATTATAAATTGTTAATTTGTAACTATTAATCTTTTGTGATCATCATTGTAATATTTGATGTATGCTTTGTATATTAGTATTCCATTGTACCTTATGAAAAATGTTGTGTTTTAATGTCACTTCAGTTTTAAAATCATTTTTTTACTCAAAGTTTTTTTTGAAAATGAGGCAATGCTCATGTTCGGAGGTTTCGAGAAAATCGTGCCCTAACTTACTGGGTTCAGATTTTTCTCGTTAAAACCTAACAACCGAGTACCCTTCTCTCTTTTAAATCAAAATGCATAATATTTTAAATAAAAAGGAAAAAAATTCTCGGGAATTTGAGACATTGCGCCCTAACTCACTGGGTGTGATGTTTTATCATCTCAAGATAAGAATTTCAAAAAAACAAAGGCAATATTCCGTATTCGGGAATTTTGAGAAATTGTGCCCTAACTTACTGGGTTCCAATTTTCCATAAGGCCCAAATAATCGAATACCGTTCTCAAACTTTATTACTGGCTTTTTAAAAATCAAAAGATAATTTTAATTTCGATAATTTTAATTTTAATTTTAATTTCTATCCAAATGTATCTTAAACAAACTGATCGTAATCTAGAATCTTTTCAAATTTTCGACATTAAGACATTAAGTAATCAATTAGGTGCCAATTTTTGGACGCTACGAGGGTGCTAACCCTTCCTCGTACGTAACCGACTCCCGAACCCGTTTTCTCGAGTTTTTATAGACCAAAATATATTTAAAAAAAATTAAAGTTTTCAATTTCAAGGTGATCCGATCACACCTCAAAATAAGGTTGGTGGCGACTCCATCTGTCATTTTAAAAGTCGATCCCCGTTTTTCCAAAACCTAAAAATTTGGTTTCGACAATGAGTGCTTGGTTTTTTTTTCATTTTTGCTTATAAATTGTGGTGACAATGAGGACACATTGGTTAGGCACCTAGGTTGATTGATTTTTGATATGTTTTGATGTCTTTGAATGTGTTTTAACCATATGAAAGCATCTTGAATTGGTTTGGTATGTTGTCCAAGCAATTGGGTTTGAATTAGCTTGCATTAGGAGTAATTTTTTGTGCAGACGGCCTAGGACACGGGTTGTTACACAGCCATGTGATCTAAGCCAGTGTGTCACATGGTCTGGGATACGGCCATGTGACCCAACATCGAATTGAACACGATTTAACACAAGGCCTGGACACGACCGTGTGAGAGTATTTTGAATGTTACAAGGCTTGGCACATGCCCATGTGAAATCATTTCGAAAGTTACACGATCTACCACACGGCTGGACACACTACCATGTCCCTGTGCCACACGACAGTGTGACCCCTGTTTTTAAAGTTTTGCACTTTTTCCATTTTTTTTTTGTTTCAAAATGGTCCTCGAATATTCCCAAACTATTTTTAGGGCCCCGTAGCCCCGAATTAAAGCCCGTAATTATATTTTATGCTATAAATGAAATGTTTATATGAATGTTAGAATTTAAATTGATTAGTTGTTTTGTTTGAACTTAAATGTTTTGAGTTGTATTGTGACACTCTGCAACCTTAATCTGACAACAGAGATGGGTTTGGGGTATTACAATTTAGCTTTGGCCAGATCATCATTATACAATCCTCAGAATTCTTCGGCTCCAAGTGTAATATCCGAGATTTAGGGCTTGTGCATTTTTGCTTAATTGTATGAAGTAGCATGCCTATGTGTGTTTTGAATGTGTTTTATGAATTTTGAGAACTTTAGAGTGTAGGTGAATGCCTTAAAAATTATCAGATTTTAAGTTTAAAGGGGGAGCTAAGCAAGGAGGCCTTAAGAAAATTAGTAGGGGAAATAGGACATAAAAATGGGCTTGTTAAAGTGGCAAGGAAGCGCCACTTAAGGCCTTAATAAGTGATGCCACAAGCAGGGTAAAAGGGCCTAGGTTCGAGCAGTAAGGGACGCAAATAAAAGTTTTATTTTGCAGTAAGGATGAGCAGTGGTGGACGGCAATGGGACACTATGGGGATGAGCTTTAGATGTGGTCTAATTCCTTTTAAAATTCGGCTAAAGGGAGGAGATAATAGTGGATTTATTGGGATTATCTTGAATGGGTAAGGAAGAGAGAAAATAGGAGAAAAAGGAGGAAGCTGATAAGGGAAGGAGAGTTGGCCGGCCAAGGGGCACTTTGAATGTCAATATTCGGTCATGGGAAAGGGGGGAAACTGAATGTCCATAGTAAAGTTTAGGCATTTTTCTTGTGCACTTTTCCTCCCTAATTATCTTCTTCTTTTCTCTTTTATTTTTGCTATAGCTGAAACTTCTTCACCCTCATCAGTGCTGCAACTCTCTAAGTTCAAACTCCTCTTCACTTCTCTTCTTTTCTTTTGTTGTTGTTATGTTGGCCGAACCCTCTCCTTGATACAAAGGTTGGATCGCATCCAATCTTAACCTTCATTCTTCTTCTCACAATTCTCCAAAAGCCGAAAGCAAGTTTCCCTAGCCATAGCCGATTATTCATTAAACTCCATAAGCCGAAACCTATTGATCAACATCTAGCCTATAGCCGAATCCTTCTGTGGTGTCAAGCAGGAGTGCTGTCGATTTTAGCAGTAAGGGTAAGGATCGATTGTTGTCGTTTTATTCCTTTTCTTTTAGCCGAAATCTAGGAACTAATCCCATTAATGTTCTTTGGCCGAAAACTATGAAGGAAGTTTCGGGATTTCTATTGTGGCCGACTTCAAGAGGAGATCTTCGGGATTTCTAGATCTGAGGTAAGTAAAGTGTGGTTTAGGCCGAAGGCCATTTATTCAAATGTTGGGATCGGATCTAACATACACCATGTAGGTATTTCGACATCTTCAAAGACAAGGGATAATTTCGGGATTTAGATCCGCAAGGTAAGAGAGTGTTAACATTCGACCAAGGGCCTTTTTGTTTGTTAAAGGTTGACCGATTTAACTTTGGGTTTTAGGAAGGAGTGCAATCGGTTTTGGTAGACTTTTGGGACTCAGTGAAAACGTTAGTAACCAGGTGTGTAACCCTTCACTAATTCCTAATAGATCATGGTATTACTATTATGAATGTGTTAATTGAAAGTATGAAAGATGTGGCCAAAAGTACCATTCAATGGTACAGAGTATCCAGGTAAGTAAACCTACTATTACTATGTTAATAGTGCATGAACAACGAATGTCACATATATGAGAAATGGTTACGAATATGAAATAAGGTATATGGCATGGTATTTGCATGTTTTGTATTGTGCATGGGCATACGGGTGAATATTAAAGGGGAAGTGATCTGGTGGTTTCTACCACGATATCTGGTGACTCATGTCACATAATCTGAATGTGGTGACTTATGTCACATTTTGTTATCTGGTGACACTGTCACATTATCTGGTGGCTATGCCACAATTTATAAGGGCGATGTGCAAGTCGTCTGCAGCGACTGCCTTCGATGGTGTGTAGCGGATGGAGGGTCGATTTAGTAATCCCCACGGTGTGATTGATTGGTACGGGTGATGTGTAGAGGATGGTTACATAGGTTTGGGTTCGGGATTGCATCATTGCTATATTTGATATATGTATGAATTTGTTATGCCTAAATCGTTTGGGAGTTTGTGTGGTTGTTACACATTGATTCTGTTGACTCACCCCGTTGTGGGATATCTTTTCATGTGACACTCAGTGAATGGACCGGGTCAGCAGGAACTTGGTGGTGGCCATGCTCAGCTCAGCATTTATTTTGTTTTGATTCTTTATATTTAAGTATTTTGGATTTATTTCAGGTTTCGCTTTGATGTAATAAGGCCATTATTATTAACTGTTTTAAGCATTCATTTTATTTGGTTTATTATGATACGATTATTATGAAGTCAAGATTAAATAACTCTTCTTAAATAAATGTTTTGACACCTAAACACAAACGATTTACAATTTAATGATAAACTCTAAAAACTTGGTATTTCTTTCGACTTATAAGTTTGAAATATTTTAATAAATTTTTATTAAAATCTAGAGTTTTAAAATGACACCGTTTTCAATGCAATCACAACTCCAATCGATTTCTCTTCAAAATGACCAAATTTTCCGAATTGACAAACAAACTTTTGAAATGTTTTACTCAAGGAGCATGCCAAATTCGGTCGAGGCTCGTGGGCCGGGTTTGGGGTGTTTCAATTTGGTATCAGAGCCCAATTTTAAACTCTCGGCCTTAGGTTTAAAGCCCACAACATTTTCAAAATTGAGCCCAAATAAGTTTTGTGAAAATTTTTGTGAAATGAGCAGATTTTCTGGCATGGCACCCAAGTCTCCGACCCGAAGTCCACCAGGTAAGTACCCCTAACTGTTGTATGATTTATTGTGTGATTCGTATGTGGGTATAACAGGAACGTAGATTAGTACATTAGAAGTTATTGAACCCTAGGATTAGCTTACCCCAACACAGAATTACATAACACTTTAAAGCCTAATTAAACAAACCTGTGGCTAAGTCGCCGAGTTAGGGTGTGGCAACCATTGTGCGCGTGTCTAGGATTGGATTCGGTGGGAGCTTGGTACTTAAGCAGTCCTGGTGACTCACCTCCTCTTCGCTCGAATCCTACCTGGTGCGTAGTGACGGTTCACCCTAACCAAGAGGACTTATTCACGGGCTAAATTCAATAATTAAAACCCGAAAGGGACTAGCCATACTGTTTTATAAAAACCTTAGTTTTAAAATCACCAAATTACCCCTTTGATTTGTAGAAAAATTATTTTTGAAAATTTTTCCAAAATATTCCCTAATTTACAAAATTACCCAAATACCCCTGGATTGTAAAAATTACTAAAATACCCTTGTATTATAAAATTACCATATTACCCTCGACTTTTGTTAAAATATTCTTACTTTACAAAAATACCAAAAACCCCATTTTACAAAATACTAAAATACCCTGATTTGGAAATTTACCAAAATACCCCTATAAGACAAATTATGAAAATACCCCTGGGATTGGAACGGACGAAAATGTTGAGTGGTGGATGTGTGTAGTAGATACTATTGAATGAATGTGATTTCTCTGAATTAGGGTAGAAGACTTGAAACAAAAACTCTGAAAATGATCGAAAGAACTACTACTAAACTTCTTTGCATAAAACTTATTCGTGGGTAATTAGTGGAACAAGAACTAATGCATAAAACTTTTTAATCAGATTAGATCGCGATCGTAGACATGAGTTCTAGGGGACGTGGTCGTAATGTGTGAGGACGTGGTAGAGGCAGAATGACCGTATCGGAACCCGTTAGGTCTGGTCAAGGGTCCGAGAATGAGGTACCACCACCACCAGCGGCTGAGGTTGAACATCAGGATCAGACGGGGGATGATGCAGTATCACAGGCGATGCTGCGGGTTCTTGAGAGGGTGGCTAGAGTTGGTGGAGGTATGGGAGCTCAGAAATCCGTACCCGAACGACTCCGAGCCAATAGAGCTGAGGTATTCCGTGGTGTATCCGGTGTGGCGCCCAATACGGCTGAGTATTGGTTGGAGGCGATGGAGCGAATTATGGACGAGTTGGATCTGACTGCTGAGGAGAAACTGAAAGGAATGGTGTCGCTTCTACGCGATGAGTCATATCAATGGTGGCTCACAGTTTGGGATGGTGCTACAGCTGAGGATCTCACTTGGGAGTATGTTAAGGCGGCATATCAAAAGAAGTATGTTGGTACTAGCTATATTGATACGCAGAGGAAGGCATTTCTGAGGCTGGTTCAGGGGAATAAGTCTGTAGCGGAATACGAGGCGGAATTCTTAAGGTTGAGCCGGTATGCTCGAGGAATCGTGGCTACGGAGCATGAGCGATGTGTCCGGTTTGAGGACGGACTAAGGGATGACTTGAGATTGTTGATAGCTCCACAGCAGGAGCAGAAGTTTGCCGTGTTGGTGGAGAAGGCTAAGGTAGCCAAAGGAGTTAAGGAATCTGTGAGACAGAATACGGATCGAAATAGGCAAAAGAGAGGTTTTGGATCATCGGGGTCATCTGGGAATGTTCAAAAGAGACAGAGAGCTGATGGGCCGCGAGGTCAGCAGGTTGTTGTAGGAGGACAGTACCGTACTTGTGCTCAGTGTAGGAAGATGCATCTGGGGGAGTGTTGGAAGAAGAGAGGGGGCTGTTTTAAGTGTGGGTCCAAGGATCACATGATTAGAGACTATCCTATGAAAACAGATGGGAGCCGACCAGCAGGTCAGGGTTTTAATCAGGCTGGAAGAGGTAGACAGTAGCCACCGCGGGGTCGTGGTCTGATTGGAAGAGGTAATGGTTCTGGAAGAGGGCGAGGAGCACCGGGCAGAGGTGTTGGTAATACAGAGGCAAGACAGCCGGGTCTAGTGTATGCAGTTTGCCAGAGGGAGGAAGGAGACGCATCTGACGTCATAACCGGTATGTTCCTTATAGTTGACAAGCCTTACTTTGCTTTAATTGATGTTGGCTCGACCCACTCTTATGTTGCATGTAGAGTAGTTGAAACGTTAGGTATAACATTCGAACTGTCTAATAGGGAGATGACTGTAGTAAGCCCGTTAGGTCAAACTGTAGTGGTGAATAAGATATTTCGGAAAGTACCTCTAGAGATTCAGGGAGTGGTATTCCCTGCTGACTTAATGGAACTACCTTTCGGAGAATTCGATCTCATTCTTGGCATGGACTGGCTAGTGGAACATCGGGCTATATTGGATTGCGCAGCTAAGCGAATAGAGTTAAGGACGCCGGAGGATGAGGCGATAATTATGATAGGGGAAAGAAGAAACTACTGTCTAATGTAGTCTCTGCATTAAGGGCTGATAAGATGGTTCGAAAAGGGTGCAAGGCATTTTTGATCTTCGTTAGTGCATTGGATGCAAAAGAAGAGTGAGTTAGTGGAGTTAGAACAGTAAGGGGATTTGTGGATGTTTTTCTAGAGGAATTACCTGAGATACCCTCGGATAGGGAGGTGGAGTTTGGAATGGACTTGCTACCTGGTACAGCTCCTGTGTCAATTGCCCTATACAGAATGGCACCAAAGGAGTTGGTTGAGCTCAAGGCTCAAATCCAAGAGTTGCTGGATCGTAGGTTTATCCGACCCAATGTGTCTCCATGGGGAGCACCGGTCTTGTTCGTAAAAAAGAAGGACGAAACTATGCGTATGTGCATAGATTATCGTCAATTGAATAAGCTGACCATCAAGAACAAGTATCCCTTGCCGAGGATAGACGACTTGTTCGATCAGCTTAAGGGGGCTGCGGTATTTTCGAAGATAGATTTACGGTCTAGATATCATCAGCTCAAGGTGAAGGAAGTGGATATCCATAAGACAGCTTTCCGGACAAGATTATGAGTTCTTAGTAATGCCGTTCGGATTGACAAACGCCTCAGCTGCGTTCATGGATATGATGAACCAGGTTTTTCAACCCTACTTGGACCGGTTCGTCATTGTGTTCATAGACGACATCTTAGTGTATTCCAAGTCTGAGGAAGAACATGATGAGCATCTCCGGATAGTGTTGCAAGTGTTAAGGGAGAAGAAGCTCTATGCCAAATTCAGCAAGTGTGAATTTTGGCTGAAGGAGGTTGCGTTCTTAGGGCATGTGGTGTCTGCGGAAGGAATAAGGGTGGATCCTCGGAAGATTGAGGCAGTGTTAGACTGGGAACCACCTAAGTCGGTGGCTGAGGTTCGTAGTTTCTTGGGATTGGCAGGCTATTACCGAAGGTTTGTAGAAGGGTTTTCATCAATAGCCGCACCTCTGAGGAAGCTGTTGAGAAAGGAAGTACCTTTTGTATGGACAGATAAGCAACAAGAGAGCTTTGAGAAGCTTAAGACGGTTTTGACTGAAGCTCCGGTTTTGATTCAACCTGAGGCAGGGAAAGATTTTGTGGTGTACTGTGACGCTTCCCATATAGGGTTGGGATGCGTATTGATGCAGGAAGGAAAGGTTGTCACTTATGCATCTCGACAATTGAGACCACATGAGGTTAATTATCCGACGCATGACTTGGAGTTGGCGGCAGTGGTCTTTGATCTTAAGGTATGGAGGCATTATCTGTATGGAGAAAAGTCAGTGATCTACATAGACCACAAGAGTCTTAAGTATCTGTTGACTCAGAAAGAGTTGAACCTGAGACAGCGTAGGTGGGTGGAGTTATTGAAAGACTACGATTGTTCCATAGAGTATCACCCGGGCAAGGCGAATGTAGTGGCAGATGCCTTAAACCGAAAATTGGTGTTGGATCTGAGGGCGATGTTCGCACATCTTAGCTTGTATGACGATGGAAGTTTGTTAGCGGAGTTGCAAGTCAAGCTGACATGGTTGAATGAGGTGAGAGAAAGGTAGTTGGTAGACGATGATTTAAGTGCTAAGTTGCGGCAAGTACAAAATAGGGAGTTGGAGGATTATGGTGTTAGCAGCGATGGAGTTTTGTGTTTCAAAGGTAAGGTCTGTATGCCTAAGGATAGGGAGTTGAGGTAGAGAATTCTTCAGGAATCGCATGGTAGCCCTTATGCTATGCATCCTGGAGGTAGTAAGTTATACAGAGATCTTAGGGAACAATTTTGGTGTCCTGGTCTTATGCGGGAAGTTAAAGAATTTGTAGGGAAGTGCTTAACGTGTCAGCAAGTCAAGGCTGAACACCAAGTTCTGTCAGGTCTGCTTCAGCCGATAAAGATTCCGTAGTGCAAGTGGGAGAGAATCACCATGGACTTCGTTAGTGGGCTTCCCTTTACGCCTACTAAGAAGGACTCGGTATGGGTGATAGTGGATCGATTGACAAAGTCCGCGCATTTCATACCAGTGCGGGTTGACTATTCTTTGCAAAGGTTAGCGAAGTTGTATGTGGTAGAAATTGTGAGGTTGCATGGAGTTCTGGTATCGATTATCTCGGATAGGGATCCGAGGTTTACGTCTCGGTTTTGGATAGCACTACATCAAGCGCTGGATACCAGGTTAGACTTCAGTACGGCATTTCATCCACAGTCAGACGGTCAGTCTGAGCGAGTGATCCAAGTGTTAGAGGATATGTTAAGGGGCTGTGTGACTTCAGAGGAAGTTGGGAAGAATACTTGCCTTTAGCGGAATTTGCATACAATAACAGCTATCAAGCCAGTATTCGGATGGCACCATATGAAGCACTGTCTGGACGGAAGTGTCGCACTCCTATGTGTTGGACAGAATTGGGGGAACGTCAAGTTTTGGGTCCAGGGATTGTGGCAGAATCCGAAGAGAAGGTTAAGGTAATTCGGGCAAGGTTGAAGGAAGCATCTGATAGGCAAAAGTCGTACGCAGATCTTAAATGGGAGGAAATAGAGTTTGCTGTGGGGGATCAGGTGTTTCTTAAAGTTTCGCCATGGAAGAAGGTGATGAGATTTGGTCGCAAAGGGAAGTTAAGTCCCAGGTTTATAGGACCTTATCAGGTATTGAAGCGAGTTAGACCAGTGGCATACCAGTTAGAGTTGCCTCTGGAGTTGAAGCAGATGCACGATGTATTCCATGTGTCTATGCTACGTAGTTATCGATCGGATCTATCTCATGTAGTACCAGTTGAGGAGGTGGAACTAAGGCCAGATTTGTCATACGAGGAGGAGCCGATTCAGATTTTGGAACGAGATGTGAAAGTGTTACGGAGGAAATCAGTTCCTCTAGTCAAAGTATTATGGCGTAACCATGGATTGAAGGAAGCTTCATGGGAGCCGGAAGAGGCAATGCGACAACAATACCCTCACTTATTTTAGCCAGGTAATTTCGAGGTCGAAATTATTTTAAGGGGGTAGAACTGTAATATCCGGGATTTAGGGCTTGTGCATTTTTGCTTAATTGTATGAAGTAGCATGCCTATGTGTGTTTTGAATGTGTTTTATGAATTTTGAGAACTTTAGAGTGTAGGTGAATGCCTTAGAAATTATCAAATTTTAAGTTTAAAGGGGGAGCTAAGCAAGGAGGCCTTAAGAAAATTAGTAGGGGAAATAGGACATAAAAATGGGCTTGTTAAAGTGGCAAGGAGGCTCCACTTAAGACCTTAGTAAGTGACGCCACAAGCAGGGTAAAAGGGCCTAGGTTCGAGCAGCAAGGGACGCAAATAAAAGTTTTATTTTGCAGTAAGGATGAGCAGTGGTGGACGATAATGGGACACTATGGGGATGAGCTTTAGATGCGGTCTAATTCCTTTTAAAATTCGGCTAAAGGGAGGAGATAATAGTGGATTTATTGGGATTATCTTGAATGGGTAAGGAAGAGAGAAAATAGGAGAAAAAGGAGGAAGCTGATAAGGGAAGGAGAGTTGGCCGGCCAAGGGGCACTTTGAATGTCAATATTCGGTCATGGGAAAGGGGGGGAAAACCGAATGTGCATAGTAAAGTTTAGGCATTTTTCTTGTGCACTTTTCCTCCCTAATTATCTTCTTCTTTTCTCTTTTATTTTTGCTATAGCCGAAACTTCTTCACCCTCATCAGTGCCGCAACTCTCTAAGTTCAAACTCCTCTTCACTTCTCTTCTTTTCTTTTGTTGTTGTTATGTTGGCCGAACCCTCCCCTTGATACAAAGGTTGGATCGCATCCAATCTTAACCTTCATTCTTCTTCTCACAATTCTCCAAAAGCCGAAAGCAAGTTTCCCTAGCCATAGCTGATTATTCATTAAACTCCATAAGCCGAAACCTATTGATCAACATCTAGCCTATAGCCGAATCCTTCTGTGGTGTCAAGCAGGAGTGCTGTCGATTTTAGCAGTAAGGGTAAGGGTCGATTATTGTCGTTTTATTCCTTTTCTTTTAGCCGAAATCTAGGAACTAATCCAATTAATGTTCTTTGGCCGAAAACTATGAAGGAGGTTTCAGGATTTCTATTGTGGTCGACTTCAAGAGGAGATCTTCGGGATTTCTAGATCTGAGGTAAGTAAAGTGTGGTTTAGGCCGAAGGCCATTTATTCAAATGTTGGGATCAGATCTAACATACACCATGTAGGTATTTCGACATCTTCAAAGACAAGGGATAATTTCGGGATTTAGATCCGCAAGGTAAGAGAGTGTTAACATTCGGCCAAGGGCCTTTTTGTTTGTTAAAGGTTGACCGATTTAACTTTGGGTTTTAGGAAGGAGTGCAATCGATTTTGGTAGACTTTTGGGACTCAGTGAAAACGTTAGTAACCAGGTGTGTAACCCTTCACTAATTCCTAATAGATCTATGGTATTACTATTATGAATGTGTTAATTGAAAGTATGAAAGATGTGGCCAAAAGTACCATTCAATGGTACAGAGTATCCAGGTACGTAAACCTACTATTACTATGTTAATAGTGCATGAACAACGAATATGACATATATGAGAAATGGTTACGAATATGAAATAAGGTATATGGCATGGTATTTGCATGTTTTGTATTGTGCATGGGCATACGGGTGAATATTAAAGGGGAAGTGATCTGGTGGTTTCTACCACGATATCTGGTGACTCATGTCACATAATCTGAATGTGGTGACTTATGTCACATTTTGTTATCTGGTGACACTGTCACATTATCTGGTGGCTATGCCACAATTTATAAGGGCGATGTGCAAGTCGTCTGCAGTGACTGCCTTCGATGGTGTGTAGCGGATGGAGGGTCGATTTAGTAATCCCCACGGTGTGATTAGTTGGTACGGGTGATGTGTAGAGGATGGTTACATAGGTTTGGGTTCGGGATTGAATCATTGCTATATTTGATATATGTATGAATTTGTTATGCCTAAATCGTTTGGGAGTTTGTGTGGTTGTTACACATTGAGTCTGTTGACTCACCCCGTTGTGGGATATCTTTTCAGGTGACACTCAGTGAATGGACCGGGTCAGCAGGAACTTGGTGGTGGCCATGCTCAGCTCAGCATTTATTTTGTTTTGATTCTTTATATTTAAGTATTTTTGATTTATTTTGGGTTTCGCTTTGATGTAATAAGGCCATTACTATTAACTGTTTTAAGCATTCATTTTATTTGGTTTATTATGATACGATTATTATTAAGTCAAGATTAAATAACTTTTCTTAAATAAATGTTTTGACACCTAAACACAAACGATTTACAATTTAATGATAAACTCTAAAAACTTGGTATTTCTTTCGACTTATAAGTTTGAAATATTTTAATAAAGTTTTATTAAAATCTAGAGTTTTAAAATGACACCGTTTTCAATGCAATCACAACTCCAATCAATTTCTCTTCAAAATGACCAAATTTTCCGAATTGATAAACAAATTTTTGAAATGTTTTACTCAAGGAGCATGCCAGATTCGGTCGAGGCTCGTGGGTCGGGTTTGGGGTGTTTCACCACGTTTATAGATTTTATTTATAGAAAAATTATTTGCAACAATTGTCAGTTTAACAATACTCGATTCAGCCCCAATTAGAGTAGGCTTAGCATAATCATACATAGTACAAGGAGCAGGAGGTGCAGGAGGCTGCTGTTTATTTTGATTATCATCCATCTCCACAGTAATATTCTTTTCCTCTTGATTGTCTATTAAAACCTGTTGACCTTGCCTTGCTTCTCTCACCTCTCTACGATTTTTGCAAGTAGTTCTTTTGATCTTAGTATAAAAAACTATTGGTTCGAATGGCTTGCCTCTAGTCATAAACTAAAAGAACCTGTAAGAATCAAACAAAAGAAAAATTTAAATGTAAAAATTAAGTTAAAAATATTAAAATTAAAATAAAAAATGGATAAATGAATATAAATAAAGTTTTCCTAATATTTTAGTCCTCACCAATGGTGCCACACACTTGATGTCCACTAAACCAACTAAAAATTTGAGTAAGACAAGTGCACCTATCAAATTAATAGTATAACTACGGTAAGTAATGATATCATACCCACAAAGACTAAAGTTACTAGTAATTTCTTTCTTTCTATTATTTAACCGATAAATTTAAATGATTGATTGAAAACTAGAATTAACTAAATTAATTGCTAACGAACATTAAAAAGAACAATTTAGGAAAATAATTAAATAATAACCAAGAAGTGAAACAATACCCAGAAAAGAATCCGCCTAGATTTCATAGGTCACTATCAATCTAAATTTCACAATTTCTTTACTTAGTATCTTGATACCTAGAAATCCCTAAATTATGCTAATATCACTTTTGAGAGTAAGAGTAACTGGCTCTAGGTTGATTAATTGAAATTTCTTTCTAATTAAAACCCCTATTATCGCATTAACTTGATTTATGAATTCCCCTACTAGATTTGACTCTATCCAGTAGAATTATGTTGTTCTATTTCTAGGATTGCATGCAACTCCACTTAATTAGGCAATGTTATAGTGTGCCCAAAGACCAATCATTATTGTAATAAAGTCCTAAAAAAAATATGATTATTCTTAAAATTTCCTTAGTCAAGTATTAATGTGTGCTTGGACAACAATAATGCATTGAGACTGATGTGTAGTTGATTGATAACAAAGTGTTGTCGTTGACATAGGGATGTCAAAATCAATACATGAGTATGTGTTAGAGAGTAACATATTAGACTGACCCACTATGAGTATGTTTATTGGATTAGTACATAATAGTCACAACATCACTCATAGTGGTAAATATGTATATTGTAACCCATCAAATCGGGCCTAGATGTTACGACCCAACCTAAGCGATTACATAGGCCATATAAATGGTGAAAACCTTTATTGACTTGGATTTATTTGTCTTTGTAAAATCAAAGTTATTGTTTCTTTCAAAAATGATGGAAAATCCTTTGTCTTTATTTTGAAAACATCGTAGTTCATGTTTGTTAAATAGAGTTTACAACAACGATTTTATTTAGAAAATACCAATTCATTCAATCCATAATAGAAATCCAAGCAAATTAACCGATGTTAAAATTTTAAAATACCATGCCACAGTTCAATAGTTTATCACAAAAATAAAAGCCCAAATAAAATCATAAAGTCCATAAATGTCCCAAAATAAAATATAAGCCCATAATTATGAAAACCATTTTCTGATAACATCTCCGATGACCGAATCCGAGTCCTAACCACGAGGATTATCTGAAACACACAAGTAATGTGGGTGAGATTTAAAAGGCTCAGCATGAGATCAATACAAATATATATATATATATATATATATATATTCACATATAGATCATTCTATAAAAGAATCACGACATGTCAAACATCATAATTTTCATAGATTATAACACTGATACTTATGCATGGACATATTGATGCATATTTAAAAATGATGCACATTTTATAAAAGTTCCTACCCATCTCTATTACACACCACATATTGAGTTCTCTAGAACTCATCCGTTCGAAACACCATTTGTGGACAAGCCATCACTGATTTGCAAATAAACTACCACTGATAACATTTTTGTGGACAAGGCACCACTGATATGTAGATATACTGCCACTGATAAATTTTGTGGACAAGCCACCACTGATTTGCAGATATACTACCACAGCTTCCACCTTTTAGAATTACCCACCCCATGCATGTGATATGGCAAATTCACTTTTGAACACATATGAATCACTTTTACTCTTGTGCATGTAAACATGCTCTCATAATCATATATCACAATCACTTTTAACATGTTGAACATGTTTTTCACATTAGATCATAGATCTTAATATTTTTAACATACACATATATAAATCACTCATGTTTAAATCATCACACATATCACATAAGCCATACATCACAGGTCATGAGGATGAGATCTACACATTAATTATCATGTGTTTCGTAAAATCACTCGGTTAGAGTCACTTACTTGGTGTACATCTTGATACATTTTTCAACTTTTCTTGAATATCTAGTGTGCTCATGATTTATTATAATTAAGTTATCAATATAATAAAATAACTATATCACATACAAGGAATAGTAATGATCCCACATCTTTTATCGAAGATCTGATTTGCCACAATCCTTATTAACGATTTCACTTTGATCTAACTCGTAAGATGAATCTAACATATGAGTAATGTTGATTAGTTAGGATCCTTTGAAAATAATTTATCACTTAAAGATGAATCTAACATATTAGTACGATAACAAATAAATTAAAAAAAATAATAAAATGTTGTAACATTCTTAAATCGGGGTCTCTGCATTTTGTATGTGTTTGCATGCGATGGTATGTCTGTTGTGTTGGTTTGATATGTTTTGGGGTCTAGGCATGACCTCGGGTTAGTCCTGGGTCATGGCCAAAATTTTTGTTTTAGCCCTTAAGAAGTAGGAGCTAGAGGAAGTAGGGGTTAAAAGGAATTTGTTTGAGGATTAAGACACAAGAATTACCTTGGTAGTGTGGCAAGGGAGGCGCTACAGAGGTGCAAGGGAGGTGATGCCACAGGGAGCAAGGGGGACCTTGGTTCGAGCTGCAGAAATCCCTTTCTACTCATTATTTTTGACGCCACAGGTAAGCAGAGGTGTGCTCAGGTGGGACTCTCATGGATAGATGAAGATTGGGTCAACAGAGTTTGAATTGATGGATGGGAGGAAAATTTGGTGTTTGACTCATTCAAATTTGTTTGAATGAGTGGATGAGAGGAATTCAAGGAGAAAAGAAGGGGACGACAAGTGTTGTGCGTGTAGCCGAATTCTTGAGGGGTGGCAATCGGTTGGGTTCTTTTAGGGTGATGGCCGAATGTGCCTTGATTAGTAGCAAAAATCGGCCAGCTTGGATGTGCTTTCTCTTCTTGTGTTTTGGTGCTTAAACCCGAACCTTAAGTGCTTTCTTTCTTTTTGGCAATTTTGGGCACTTGGCCGATTCATGTTAGCAACCCCTTTGAAGAGCCGAAATTCCCTCTGTGCCGAATCCACCCTTGTGCTTTTTCTTCTTCTTGTTTTGTTCAAAACCAAAATCACCCTGGTCATCTTCTCTTCCCTTCTTTTTGCTCATAGCCGAAACCAACAACCTTACCCCATCCAACATCTCTTCTTTTCACTCTCTCGAAATCCCTTTCATTCTCCCTTGCCGAATATTTTTTCCCCTTTTTCATTTTTCTTATTCTTCATCTTGATCATCTACTAAAGTCGAAAACCTTGAGTTTCTCTACTCTTTCTTTCATATACTTTGGGCCGAATACTCTGCTCCTAGGACCTTCTTTTCTTGCATTTTTCTCCATCATCTTAAGTGCCGAAATCAAGATTCTTTCCTCTGGGGATATAGCCGAATATCCTGGTAAGTGTAGATGCCTTTCTTTAACTGATTTGGTTGTGCCGAATCTCCTTTTTGCTTCTCTGTTGATACTTTCTTCAATCATTATTAACCGGGTATTGATCTTCACTTTTGTCCTATGTGGTAGCCGAAACCGCTAACATCACTTAGGGGTGCCGAATGTTGGTGTTTAGTAGCCGAACTTGTTATTAAGGTAAGGGGCGTTAACTCTTCTAGTTTCGGGATTTGTTAATCATGGCCGAATGGCCTATGGATTCTAAGCGTTGTGTAAAATCGATTGTAGGGAGGAGTAAAGCCAAACGCAGTGTATCTCCGGGATTGGTGGTCGATCTAGGTAAGGGTTGTAACAACTCAAGATCTATTTCTTGATTGATCAAAAGCCGAAGGCTAACTTTTGTGTGTGCTAGTGTTTGGCCGGTTGCTAGGGGGACTTATCACAAGTTTTGGGATTTGGTAGGAAACCAAATTGGTATTAAGGAGCAGTGAGGGCATACGTTTCGGGATCTCGTAATATTGCGTAGTTCGGGATTTCTCTTAGATCTGCGATTAACCAGGTGTGTAAACGCTTACACACTTTATTAGTTTAATGATGCTTATTATGTTACTGTATAATCATTGGTATTAGTGACTTGCCTTGTGGGCATGAGCTTGGATTCTGGGTAAGTCCCCTGTTATGTGATTTTTGCTATACATCATCATGACTTGTTAAATGCTATGCTATGCCTTAAATGCATGGTACATGATATTATGACACGTATGATATGAGCATGATGATGATGGGGTTGATGAGAGGAGGGGGATGATTTATTTGGACTGTCACCAGTGGTTTTGACCACAAGATGGGTTGGCCCCATCATTTTATTTGTGACTACGGTCACCAGTGGTTTTGACCACACTATTATTATTTGTGACTAAGTCCCAGTGGTTTTGACCACCAGTGGTTTTGACCACACTAGTGATATTTGTGACTACGGTCACCAGTGGTTTTGACCACATATGGATATTGTGACTCGTCCCAGTGGTTTGGTACCACAGTGGGTTGGCCCCACATGATTATTACGGGATTGTCATCAGTGGTTTTGACCACACGATGGGTTGGCCCCATCATTTGATTTGTGACTATGGTCACCAGTGGTTTTGACCACAACGATATATTTGTGACTTCGGTCACCAGTGGTTTTGACCACCAGTGGTTTTGACCACACGGGGTAGTTAAATGAGATTGGATGGTTAGGTTATGGGTTGCATAATCTGCATGTTTTACTGATGATCTGTGTAAGTGCTTGAAATATCGGGTTGGGGAGTTATACACTGAGTCTTGGTGACTCACCCCTTCCCTTACATTTTGTAGATGAGGCATAGATCGCGGATATGGAGCCGAGGAGGACTCGAGGTGGCCATGCATCTTAGTTTGGTTTTGGACTTCAAACTGCTATTTCATTTTTATTAGCTCTCTTTTAATTTGGTTTTGGGTTTGTAATAAGGCCGCTAGAATTATTTTGGGTTTTAATTATTTTCTTTTACTTTGATTATATTATTCACATATTGGATTTATGGACTTGGAAAATTAACCGATAAAAAGCAATGTTTTCAAAACTATAACTCTTTCGGGTTTTGGTCAACCATTACTAGGTTCAATGAACCTCAACTAAAGGCAATGTAAGCAGTTTTGGCAAGAAGAGGGAGACAGGGAGTGAAAAGGGGGATCATGCTCCCTCAACTTAAGGTAAGTTTGACCTATATTGGAGGAAAGGAATCCTTCTATTTATGGTGAAAATGGGGTGGATGGAAAGCACTAAAAGTACATGGAAAAGTGTCTAAAAATTAAATAAAAGGAGTGTGAACATGGGGGCTTGAACTTAGGACCACTAGGATAGCTAAGGAGTTATTAAACCACTAGATTACACACTTCCTTGTTCTCAAACTTGCACAAATAATAATAAAAATATGGGATGTGACATATATGATCCTCAGAATTGAGATCATCGTTATCCCAACATCGTGAGTCGCATATTTTGATACAGTCAAAAGTCTTCCATAACATGTTGTATTGAAAAGGCTAATGTTGGATATGCCATAATCTATGTAGTGGAATATGGTTGATCAATATAGCATTTGCCCCTCATACATAATTGGAGCAGTATCTTAGGTCGCTTGATTGAGTGAGACTAGAAATGCATGGTCATGCTCGAATAAGTTGATATGGGATATCATACTTATTTGTTTATTGTAGTCTACTCGAGATATCAAGAAACTAGAGAATGGATTATGCAAGTGTGATTGTTTCATGACTTGTGTCCAATCTAGATATAAAGGACAAAAGGATGTAATACATGAAAGGTTTATCACAGAAAGGTTATATCGAATTATGACTTCTTGTAACTTAGTTAGCAATAAGGCATTTCTAGATGCTACTCATTGCTTATATTATTAGAAATGTTCTAGTATTACTACTAACATTACAAGAACCTACAGGGTCATACACTACAGTTAAAGCGAACAAAATCCAAAAACAGTTGGTATTGTATTTAGTTGTCTCATGAATTAAATTAATTATTGAATTAGTTTAATTTGACAGTTAAATATTATACGAATTAAATGTACAAGCTTGTTGTACACAAATAGAGAACATAGTTAAAATTAATATATGAATTTGATTCATATAAAATTTTAAAAGAATATAGTTTATTGATATTATTATAATTATGATTTCAGTCAAACATTGAAACATGTTAGTTATAATTCTTTTTGGAAAGAATATAACATTTTTAATGCTTTACATATGTTCTCTGTAGGATTATTCTGTTTTCAATATATGGATACCAAAAATCCCGAATTAGGGTTAGAGTGTTTTCAAAAAGAAAATAAGAAAAAGGTCTAGTAGCCGTTTTGGGAGATTTTCTTTGGAAAAGTTCCCGGAGAGTTTTTGTCGTTCGTTTTAATACCGGTTGGACTACGTAGAGGATGAGACATTTTCGCTCTGGCTTGTAATCGACATTGAATCAACAACATCCTTTCATTTTTTTAGTTAAGAAGGTATATCTTTGTAACACCCCAAACCCGGCCCAAACACCACGGCCGAATTTAGAATGCTACTAAGAAAAAGTTTGAAAGAATTTGACATAAAGATGACAACTTAATAATTTTTCGTTGTTTATAAAACATGGTATATTTAAAATTCTAAGTAAAACTATGTTGTTACAAATTCCTGGATTTAAAACTTTAATATAAGTTTTTAAGATGTAAATCGCTTTCAGAAAAAAAATAAAACATTCCCAAATATCATCTCGATCGTCAAGCCAACTCAAACACAATAAAAATCCCCAAATACTTTAAATGGCCGTATTACAATAAATATTTACTCATAAGTACTGAAAATATAAAGGGCATAAAACAAATAAATATCTTCTGCATGGCCACCTCGTATCCGCTCCAGCCCGGTCCAAGCATCATGTATCACCTGCATTGTTTTTGGAAAAATAGGGTGAGTCAAACCGACTCAGTGTGTAATTATTCCATAGATTTCCACACATGGGCTTAGCCCAAACCACACCAATCCACATATCAAATAATAATGTAAAATGCACCCAACCCAGCCTAGGGTCCATCCTCTACACACCCCCGTATCCAGCCACCACACACCAAGGGATTACTAAATCGACCCTCCAACCTCTACACACCAATTTGGTAAGCAATGCCATCCACCAAGTGGTCAAGCCACTGGTCCACGTGAAATAAATCACAGTATGTTCCACAACGCGACCCCAGTCAACGTCAATCCATGATGTAGCTCGTAGCTAACATCAAATCACGATGAGGCACATAGCCATCACCAACCGCGATATGGCACAAAGCCGATACCAACCACGATGAGGCACAGAGCCGATCATCAATCCACGTGAGGCTCGTAGCCATCACTAAACCACGTACATAAATGTACACCCTGTCCTTCAATACTCATATCCCAATCCCTATGCATATGTCAGTATCATGGCCAAATAATAGTAAAATTCCAATGAGCATACATCACATGCTCACCACAATTCCACACATATACCATGGTAAAATAATATCATAAAACTGACCTAGTTAACCGAATACCCACCATGGGTAGCCACCATCTCAGCCATTATTTCCGGCTATCATACACATATTATAAGTATACATATATATATTCATAGCAACACACAAACAACAGGAGATCAGTGTGATAACTACACACCTTTTTTTGCACAGTCGACTAAATCCCGAACCCAAAGCCTAAACGATTTGCACCCGAAACTTGTCGAAATCCTCCTACACAACCTTATGTTAGATTCGACTCAACCCAAAAGAACACATGAAATGGCCTTCGGCCCCACAATAATCCTTGCTTACCTTGACCACTCCAATCCCGAAAGATCTCTACTCTACTAACTTTAGCCTACAGAAATCCCGATATCACCTTTCATAGAAGAGAACTCTTACCCACTATTGTGAAACGATTGGAGCAGATTCCAGCCTATGGTACTTTCGTCTTTGAAGAAAAGAAGTGAAGAAAAGAAATGGTTGAGAGGTTCAATAGAGGTTCGGCTAACACAAGAAATATTTCGGCTTTTGAAAGTGAAAAGCAAAGGGAAGAAAAGAAAAAGAATAGGTACTCACAATTTCGGCTTTGGTCAATAGAAGAGAAAAGAAAAAGAAACAAGTTGAATGAGATGAGTGAAACACATTTTCGGCACAAAGAAAATTAAGGAAGAAAAGAAATATCAAAAGATGATCAAAAGAGAAAGAGGTGCACGAGAGGTCACTTATTTGGTTTACGGTCTCAAAAGAAAAAGAACACAAAAGCTTTCGGGAAAAGAAATCGCACAAGGAAATGCCTAAACCTCCCTATGCAAATTCGGCTACAAAAGAAAAGGTGTTTGGAAAAATACAAAAAAATGACCAAATGGGAAAAACACCTAACCACTCATCCTTACCAAAATATACCACAAAAATTCGGCCACCCCCCTAGTCCATAAAATCGTCCATGTTCATGGACAAAATGCCATTAAAAAGTTTCCAAACCTCATCCCTTAATCCATGCTTTATGTCCCCTTATCATACCAAAAGCTTAGGATTTCATTCCTTAAGTTAACACTTGCCTTTTTCCTTTAGTCTACTATCCATAAATAACAAAGTCCATCCTTACCATAAGTAAATTTTGACCAACACATGCCATACAAATGCAAAAATAAAAGTCACCTTATTGCCATCCATGGGATTCGAACCTAAGCCCCCCTCACACTGCTTGTGGCGTCACTTTCCAAGGCCCTAAGTGGCGCCTCCCTTGCCATTTTGCCAACTGGTTACTTGTGTCTTAACCTCCACATTAATTCCCTTAAGGCCTAGCTCCCTTAGCTCCCTTTAACTAACACTTAAAACAAAAAATTTTTCCTACAGCTCGGGCCTACCCTTGGCTTATATCTAGATCTTAAAACACCTTAATTAATGCACAATCAAGCCATGCACATGCAAAACAATTCAAACCTAATAGCCCCTATTTCAGGATGTTACAATCTTCAACCTTATTTCATCCCGCTTCGTTCCTCACATATGGATCCGTGGCTGAGTATCATAAGAATATTTTTTCGTTGCGCCACGAGGCGTACTGGTGGTCCCAACAAGATCTACTCTTAAACAAAGTCTATTCCTCCTCGAATTTAAGCACACCAAACATAGATCAATAGTTTAGAAATATTAAACCAAGAATTAAACACATATAATTGAGAATCAGAAACTATGTATTTATTGCGTAAATAAAAATCAAACATAGGGTTCAACTCCCCTAAGTATTTAGAAAATTAGTTCATGCTTGAAAATAAAAACATCCCGTGCAACACCCCCAGACCCAGCCCAGACGTAAGGGCCGAATTCCGAAATGTCACATCAAAGGCATAATTCAAAACTATTTTGCTAAGTTAAAATTTAAGACCCAAAAGCCCAAAATCCTTGAGTCTTGTTAAGTAATGATAAAAGCCCATTTAATTATTTAAAGTATTTCGAAAACCATGTTTAAACATAAGAAATTTACTCAGGTTTAATATTTAAGTAAACAGTTGAAACAACAAAACTCAAAATCCAAAGTCAAATCGGAGTACAAGGCCTTATTACACCCAACAAAACTAAAGTGATTAAAATCATGTCATTTGAGACAAACAAATAAAACTTCTAAGTATCTTGTAGTGTGGCCATCTCCGAGTTCTCTCCCACGTCGAGCCGTTTACTGAGGATCACCTGAAACATTTAATAAAAGGGGGTGAGTTTCGAAACTCAGTGTGTACGACCCTTGGTAATCCAATCAACATACAATTATCACATTGGGCCTAAGCCCTATCAAAAATGGTGGTCTTGGGCCTTAGCCCACAATGACCTCATATCACATTAGTATCACATGAATGCAATGCACCCATCCCAAATCCAACCCTGCACTCTATTTCCCTTCCAACCCTACACTCTTGTGGGGATATAAATATCAACCCACCCATCCCTACACTCCAAAGGTAGCACCAACAATGGCACTACTCAAACGTTGCAGTAAGGCTGCTAAGCATATAATGGGCTTAAAGCCACGGGTGGATCCACGGTCGTCAAGCGACTATGCGATCCTCACATATCTTCCTCCGTATCATCAAACCCACCCAAGTGCAACATATATCTCATGAATGCAACATACACATTTTCACACATTATACACCTAGGGGTATTTTAGTCATTTCATTACCTAGGGGTATTTTCGTAATTCTACCCTACAGGGGTATTTAGGTAATTTTGCAAAATAGGGGTATTTTGGAAATTTTGTAAATCAAGGATATTCTGGTAATTCTACAAATCAAGGGTATTCTGGTAATTTTACAGATCAGGGGTATTTTGGTAATTTTCAAATCAAAGGTATTTTGGTCCCTCTCAGGTTTTAGTTATGAACTTTGGCCCATTAACAAGTCCTTGCGGCTAAAGTGAACAGACACTACGCACCAGGTAGGATTCCAGAGAAGAGGAGTGGGCCACTAGGACCGCTTAAGTACCAAGCTCTCTCTAGATCCAATCCTAGTCATGCATATGTCCGTTGCCACACTCTAACCTAGCGACTTGTCCACGGACATGTTTAATTATTAGATTAAGCCTTATGCAGTTTAAGAGTTTTTCAGAACTAGGCCTAAAGTCCATTAAACCCTAGCATACTTGTCTACGTCCCCATAAAGCCCATAAAGCCCATTTCACGTTCATATAGCCCATTATGCCCAAATCACATCCTTATGGCCCATTAGGCCCAGATCTCACTCATATGGCCTATTAGGCCCAAAAAATTCCAAATCATGTAATATGCATGTCTAACTCAATTCATATAACCAAATCAATCAATTTCATCAAACTTAGCCTCAGGGCCCACCGGGCCCATTTAGCCACTTTCAGCTTTTTGGCATTGCCGATATCATGTGTGTGTAGTGTTTGTACACACCTGGTTACTGCGACATGCTATACTATCCTTGGTCTTGAACCTACAACTAACCAACCTTCAATCAATCACCCATACTTAATCAAAATATTTACCAAAAGCCGAAGCCTTACCATAACCTTACCGTGTGCCACCGGGTTCTAATAGCCCTTCCATAGCTACTAATCACGAGTATCCCCTAGATCTGCACTCACACATACACCATCAAACTCCGAGTGACTCATAATCCACACAAGTCACCCCTATAGTTTATACTTACATTCGACCACTTACTTTAACCATAATCAAGACGAGTGCACTTACCACTTGCTAACGACCCCACCACGCTTACGATCTGTAACAGCCCGATTATGACCTTAATCGGAATGGTGGTTTCAGGACCATGAATCCGAGTTAGAAAAATATTTCAATATTATATTCGATATCTAGGATATATGTTCGAGTATGTGTTAAAATATCATGGGTTAATTTGACCGTTTGAGTGTTCAATTTAAGAAAAAAGACTAAATTGCATAAGTGGTAAAAAGTAGCCTTTTATTAATTAAGTGGCTAAATTGATTTGTTTTCTTTTGTATGAGTATTTAAGTTGCAAATGGACCTTTATACAAGTATAGTGGACGGCAATGTGTTCTTATATACATATTATATGTTTGTTTTATAAGTTAAACTTATAATGATGATAAAATATATATTATAAGTATATTATAATAAAACAAAAGAGAAAAAGAAATTGCATGTTCATTTATTCTTCTCTTTGACCGAAACTAAAAGGATAAAGGAAGAGAAAAGTTTCAAAGGGTTTCGGCATTACTTAGGCTTGATTAAGGTATGATTTAGCTTTAGTTTTTGATAATTTTTACGTTTTTGAGATCGTTGCTTCGAATACTATCCGACCCATGTTAGAATTTTTGATTTTGATGCATGTGTGATGTTCGGCCATGGATGGAATCTTGTGTTTTGTGATGGTTGATGATTTTAAATAAAATATATGTGTTAGATTATTAAATTTTGTGTTGGAAATTTTGATTAAATTGAGTATTTAGGACTTAATTTCAAAAATAGTAAATTGATGGGCTAGATTGTAGAATTTATGAAATATGGGGACTTGTATAAGCTTAGTGAACATTCGGCCCTAGCTTAAAATATGTAAATTTAGCATATTTTGTGTTTTGTGAAAATTGGATTAAATTGTAAAAGTGTAAAATGTTAGGGATAAATTGGTATATTATTTAATTATGTGTTTTGGGCTAAAATGAATGAAATTCTATTTGAATGAGCTCATTTTGAAATTATTTAGATCAAGAACGAAAAGAACTGGGATCGGATCGGGGAAAAGCAAAGTTAAACAAATATCCGGGAAGCTTAATCAGACAATTTTCGAGGTAAGTTTTTAAGCAATCGGATTGATACAAATTTTATTACATATATTATAATGTCTATGATAAAGTGGAATAATAGACTTATTTGCATAAGGCCAAATGTGGCATGGAAAATACTTTGTTATATTTGAATGTGAGGTTAGTATGTATATGTGTATATAGGTAAGCTTGGATTGATTGGGTTGATCGAATATATGTATGTGTATAAAGGTATAGTTATTTGTGAGAATGGAATGAGAGTGATGTTTGAAATTAAATATGAGGATATATATATATATATATATATATCTATATGTTAGTAAGTATATTGGGTGTTGCCGAATGTGATGCTATGTGATATGAAAAATGAGTTGATCTTGAATTCTTAAATATATGTGTATTTACATGAATGGAAATGAAATCATATATATATTTAGTATTGAGGAGAAGATGGGCTAAGGAGCACTATGTGTGCGAGCTTATATACCGAGCACTGTGTGTGCAAAATCGATTATTTGGCACTATGTGTGAGGAAAAATAAATAATGGCACTATGTGTGCGATACATTACTAGTATATGGCACTATGTGTGCTCTTTTTTTCAAGTAACAGCACTAAGTGTGCGATACGTTACATGAGTTACACTGTGTGTGCGGATTTTCGGATCTTTTCAAGGATATAAGCTAATGGATAGAGAAAACCAAGATGTGGCACGTAGGTAAGTGATGCATGATAATTGAATAATTTCATACTAATGAGGTAAGTTATTTTAGTATATGAAACTTACAGTAATGTGATGTAATTGTTTATCTTTGAGCTTATTCCGAAATGGATAAATAGCAAGTGATCATTCGGTTTTGTGACCTATTAAAGATGGTAATTATTGAATGGTGACAAGTTAAGCATATTTGTGTTTATGAATTAGTTAATGATCATGTTGGATTGATTAAATTGCATATTGATTAGTTGTATATCTTTACCATTGCTTAAAACTTACTAAGCTAAGTTAGCTTACTGTATATGTGTTCATTCGACTATTTTACAAATTTTGAAGTTAAAGCTCGAGCTCGGGATCATCGTCAAGTCAATCACACTATCCACCATTTTTGGTACCTTTTTGTGAATGAACCTAAAGTCTATGGCATGTATAGGCTAAACTACTTGGTATAGATACAATGATGTAAATGTGTATGTGTCTAATTGCCATTCGAAAATGGTTTTGTTTCTATGCATGAGTTGGTTGCATATGTTTGGGATGTTATGAATATGATTATACATATTCGGTTATAATATAAATTTGATGTGGTATGTGTGTGCTTCATGAGATTTTGGATGGCATATATATATTTTTATAAGTTGTGAATAAATGTTTATTATATAACTTATAACCTTAACTTGGAAGATATTTCATATTACGTTATGTAGAATATTGAAAATTTTGAGTTGGTTGAATAAGATATATGGTATACTTGGGTTGATGAATATACTCTTGTTAATTTTTATAGGTATTTACGGGACAAATCATGAAAGGAATAAGTCATGCTTTATGTATGTGAATATTGAATGTGTTACATTAACAAAAAATTTGAAGTATGCTCACATTAAATATTCGGCCATGATTTTGCTTTAGTTGGAGCTTAAATTTTCCACTGTGTGTTATAGTATATTCGGCCTTAAGAAATAAATGGCTAAATTATTGTTGTGATATCTAGCTAAGGTGAGCTTATGATGGAATATGTATATATGTAATGAACATTGCCGAATGTGATAAAAAAAT
Source organism: Gossypium australe (assembly GCA_005393395.2). Classification (NCBI taxonomy): domain Eukaryota; kingdom Viridiplantae; phylum Streptophyta; class Magnoliopsida; order Malvales; family Malvaceae; genus Gossypium; species Gossypium australe. The sequence continues at coordinate 91,794,574 of CM016616.1, forward strand.
TATGAGATAGTTGAGTTGATTTGAAATTTGTATATACATATATATAATCGTATGTGGTATTAAAATGAGGAATGAACATGATCAATAGTAATGCATATGTTCGGCAATGATATATGTTTGAACGTGTTGTTGATAATAGAAATGAATGAATGAATAAGTACCATTTGACTATTCGACCCTTGCTTTTAAATGACCAAATAAATAGTGTTTTATTATTATTTTGAATGGAATTACTTATTTTTTTAAATAATGCTAATGATATTATTTTGAGATGACTTGTTTAAATGTGACATTATTATTTTAGTAATAAGACTCATGTGAATGGATGGACATTGTGGTTAGTTGAGTAATACCTCGTAACCCTAATCTGGCAACGGATACGGGTTAGGGGTGCTACATTTGATTGGTATCAAAGCTACAGTTTAGTCGGTTCTTGGACTAATGTAGCGCGTGTGAGTCTAGCTATACATGCCATATTTTATAATGTGATAGTGTGATGACTTCTGATAGTGAAATGTGTTTTCTTCTTTCGTATAGTTAATGGATCATGATCCCGAGTGAGCTATAGCTGACGATGTCGAGAGTGTGGCGCCTGCTCCAGCGTAAGGGACCCGCTGGATGAATCTCGACCAGCTGTGAGTAATCTTGATGAGGGGGCTAAACAAGCTTTCTATAGTATGATGAATGATTGGTTCAATCAATATATTCGGGCCAATCAGGCTATTCAACAACCCCTGAATCCGAATACTCCCCCTGTAGTACCGGTGGTACCCTCGATCGTTAATCCTGAAAGAGTAAGCAAGCCTCCAGTTGACAGAATTAGAAAACACCGGGCTCAAGAGTTTAGAGCCGAAGATGATGATGATGCTGAGCGAGCTAAATTTTGGCTTGATAATACCATTCGTGTTTTCGATAAACTATCTTGCACACCTAATGAGTGCTTGAAGTGCGCCATATCTTTATTACGAGATTCTGCCTACTATTGGTGGAATACACTTGTATTGGTTGTTCCAAAGGAACGAGTTACCTGGGACTTCTTTCAGGTGGAGTTTCGTAAGAAATACATCAGTCAGCGATTTATAGACTCCAAACGCAAGGAATTTCTCGAGCTTAAACAGGGTCGTATGACTGTATCTGAGTACGAGCGCAAGTTTGTGAGACTTAGTCGCTATGCCCGTGAGTGTGTTTCATCTGAGGCTGTTATGTGCCGGAGATTTGAAGAAGGGCTAAACGAACACATAAAATTACTGGTTGGCATACTTGAAATAAATGAGTTCGTGGTACTTGTTGAGCGAGCTTGTAAAGCCGAAGAGCTGGGAAAAGAAAAACGAAGAGCTGGGAAAAGATAAACGGAAAGCTGAGTTTGAAGCTAGAGACTTTCGAAAGAGATCTGCGGGTAAATTTCCTCAAACATCAACAAAGAAGTTCAAAAATGGTAGTAGCCGATCCAAAGCTAACACAGGGATCTCTATACGAGAACGACCACCAGTGAGTTCACGGGCTACATCGATTGCAAGTGTTGGCAATACCCGACCGAGTAAGCCCAAGTGTCAACAGTGCAGTAGACAACATTTTGGTGAATGTTGGGGTAAATCTAACAATCGCACTTGCTACAAGTGTGGCTCGGAGGATCATTTTATTCGGGATTGCCCAGAGGCAGCTGAAAAGGATAATGTTCAGAGTGCAAGACCGAGCAGTACTGCAGCTAGAGGTAGACCATCTCGTAATGTGGGAAGTAGGGGTGGCGCTTAGAGAGGGGGACTTCAGATTCGGCTATTCGATCAGAGGCTCGTGCGCTAGCTAGAGCTTATGCCATTCGTGCCAGAGAGGAGGCTTCATCTCCAGATGTCATCACCGGTATATTCACTCTGATACTAGTGTAATTGCTCTGATTGATCCTGGTTCAACTCATTCTTATGTATGTGAAAAATTAGTATCCAGCAAGACTCTACCTGTTGAGTCTACTGAGTTTGTGATTCGGGTTTCGAACCCCCTAGGTTGATGTGTGCTAGTTGATAAAGTGTGCAAGAATTGCCCTTTAATGATTCGAGACTCATGTTTCCCGGCTGATCTGATGTTCCTACCATTTGACGAGTTCGATATTATCCTCGGTATGGATTGGTTAACTGTGCACGATGCAGTAGTGAATTACAGACGAAAGGCTATTGATTTGAGGAGTCAGAACAACGAGATAATTCGAATTGAATCTGCGGATTTGAATGGGTTACCAGCAGTGATATCCTCGATGTTGGCTCGGCAGTATTTGAGAAAGGGTTGCGAAGCTTATTTTGCGTATGTGATTGTCAGCAAAGTAACCGAAAAGAAGATTGAATCTGTACCGGTCGTTTCTGAGTATCCGAATGTATTCCCGGAGAAATTACCGAGATTGCCACCTGTTTGGGAGGTAGAATTTGGTATTGAGCTAGTGCCAGGGACAACTCCGATTTTGATAGCTTCGTATAGAATGGCACCGACTGAATTAAAAGAGTTGAAAGCTCAGTTGCAAGAATTGACAGATAGAGGTTTTGCTCGACCGAGTTTCTCACCCTGGGGTGTGTCAGTCCTATTTTTGAAAAAGAAGGACAGAACTTTGAGAATATGCATCGATTATCGACAACTCAACAAAGTGACCGTAAAGAATAAATATCCATTGCCTCATGTCGATGATTAATTTGATCAGCTTAAGGGAGCTTCAGTATTTTCAAAAATCGATCTGAGGTCAAGTTATTATCAGTCGCGAGTTAGAGACTCGGATGTACCAAAGACTGCTTTTCGGACGAGATATGGCCATTACGAGTTTTTAGTGATGCCATTCGGACTCACTAATACCCCTACTGTTTTCATGGATCTGATGAATCGGGTATTCAGACCATATCTAGATCAATTTGTGGTTGTATTCATAGATGACATTCTGATCTATTCGAGTGACGAAACCGAGCATGCCGAACATTTGAGACCTGTGCTATAGATTTTGCGTGATAAGCAGTTGTACGCGAAATTTAGCAAATGTGAGTTTTGGTTGAATGAAGTTAGTTTTCTGGGACATGTTGTTTCAGCATCGGGCATTCGGGTTGACCCGAGTAAAGTTTCGGCTATACTTGATTGGAAACCTCCGCGGAATGTTTCTGAAGTTCGGAGTTTTCTGGGACTTGCTGGATACTATAGACGCTTCGCGAAAGGGTTTTCTATGATTGTAGCTCCGATGACAAAGTTATTACAGAAAGATGTTAAGTTCGAGTGGTCAGACAGGTGTCAGAAGAGTTTTGATCAGCTAAAAGCATTGCCAACGGAAGCTCCAGTGCTTGTTCAACTAGAGTCGGGTAAGGAGTTCGTTATTTTCAATGATGCATCCTTAAATGGTTTGGGTTGTGTTTTGAAGCAGAAGGGTAAAGTTGTAGCTTATGCCTCGAGATAGTTAAAGCCGCACGAAAAGAACTATCTGACTCACGATCTCGAGTTGGCTGCTATAGTTTTTGCTTTGAAAATATGGCGTCACTACCTATTCGGTGAAAAATGCCATGTCTATTCGGATCACAAGAGTTTAAAGTATTTAATGACTCAGAAAGATCTAAATTTGAGACAGCAACGATGGTTGGAACTGTTAAAAGACTACAAGCTTGTGATTGATTATCACCCGGGGAAGGCTAATGTGGTTGCTGATGCACTTAGCCGAAAGTCACTATTTGCTCTACGTGCAATGAATGCGGATATAGCTATGACTGATGATGGTGTGATTATTATAGAATTAAAAGCGAGACCACTGTTCGTACAACAGATTCGTGAAGCTCAAGAGGTTGATAATGACTTAATAGCAAATAGTAGTCAATGTGGCTCGAGTGCTGATTTAGATTTTCAGATAGATGCTGAGGGATGTCTACGGTTTAAGAATCAGATATGTGTGCCTAAGAACTCTGAGTTGATTCGAATGATCTGTGATGAAGCTCATAATAGTAGGTTGTCAATTCACCCAGGTAGTACGAAGATGTATACTGACCTGAAATAGCATGACTGGTGGCATGGTATGAAACGAGATATTTCAGACAATGTGTCGAAGTGTTCAATATGTCAACAAGTGAAAGCCAAGCATCAGATACCATCGGGACTACTTCAACCAATTATGATACCTGAGTGGAAATGGGATCGAGTCACGATGGACTTCGTATCTGGGTTGTCGTTGACACCGAGCAAGAACGACTCAATCTAGGTTATTGTTGATAGATTGACGAAATAGGCCCATTTTATTCTGGTATGTACGGATTTCTCACTTGATAAGTTAGCTGAGTTGTACATATCGTAGATCGTACGATTGCACGGAGTACCTATTTCTATTGTCTCGGATAGAGATCCGAGGTTTACATCGCAGTTTTGGAAGAAACTGCAAGATGCTCTAGGTACTAAATTGAACTTCAGTACTGCTTTTCACCCTCAGTCGAATGGACAATCCAAACGTGTTATTCAAATACTCGAGGACATGTTGAGATGTTGCTTTCTTGAGTTTGAGGGTACGTGGGAATGATACTTGCCTTTGATTGAATTTGCATACAATAATAGCTTTCAGTCGAGTATCAAAATGGCACCGTACGAAGCTTTGTACGGTCATAAATGTCGTACACCTCTATATTGGATCGAGATAAGTGAAAACAAGATACACGGGGTTTATTTAATCAGAGAGACTGAGCAGAAAGTAAAAGTAATCCAAGAATGTTTGAAAGCCGAGTTAGATCGTCAGAAATCATATGCGGACTTGAAACATAAAGATGTAGAGTTTCAGGTGGGTGACCGAGTATTTTTTGAAAGTCTCGCCGTCGAAAAAGATACTTAGATTTGGTCGTAAAGGAAAGCTGAGTCCGAGATTTATTGGGCCGTACGAAGTTATTGAGCGTATTAGGCCGGTTGCATACAGACTTATGTTGCCGTTTGAACTAGACAAGATTCACAACGCTTTTCATGTATCGATGCTTCGACGATATAGATCCGATCCTTCTCATGTGATTAGCCCATCAGAGATTGAGTGTAACGACCCGAATTTGGGCCTAGTAGAACTGGGCCCATTGGGCTTTGGGCACGGAAGCGTTTAAAAATTTTTGAGAACAAGAGAATGGCTTTAATGCAAGTTGGACCTATTAGGTGAGTGATTTTGGAATGTTAGAGGGCTTCTATGAAGTCCCGGGTTCAAACTTTGGCTTTGGGGAAATTTTGGTTTTAGGTGAAAAAAACCATAGGAGCTAGTAGGTAGGCTTTAAGAATAAAATGTGGAGAAAAATGACATAAGTGGAGTGTGTGGTGTAGTGGCAAAGTGACGCCACATAAGAGACAAGGGGGTGACGCCACAAGGAAGGAAGGAGGTCCAAGGTTCAAGTCTTGGCACTTGCATTTCTTTTTGTTTTATTTTTTTTAGTGAATTTAGACTTTGGCCATAGGGTTATATTTAGTTGCGCATGGTTTTAGTCACAAAGGGAGCTTGTGGCTTGGTGGCAAGTGGCGTGTTGAGCTATTGAAGGGAGCAAGGGTTCGAATCTCATGACAAGCAAGGGAGTATTTATTTTGCGGCTTGGATGGCCAGAGTTTGAGTTGGATTTAAACTCTGCTAGCGAAGGGATCCCACATCGGAAAGATACAAAGAGGGAAGGTGAGAAGCTGGCTATATATAGAGCTTTCTATGATTGGAGAGAAAACATACCTTGGTGGGCGTTGGGCATAGGCGTGCTTGGAGCGTGGATTAGTAGCTTCCGATTCCTATCAGGTGTGTATAATCTCTACTCTAGATGTAGAGTGGCAAATGCCGAAATGTCGGTCACCCGACGATGGTAGCCACACGAGCGTGCAAGTGTACGTGTGGGGGCTTCGACGCGATAGTTGAGGCCATCATTATTATTCTTGTGAGTTGAGGCTGCTTGGGCCACGATGGGTCGAAGTGGGCCCATATGAGTAGACTGTATGATTGTGTATTATAAATTAGACTGGACTAGGTGAATCCCATATCTGTGGCTATATTTGAGCTAAGTGGGCCACATGAGCGTGCGGGCTCATTTGGGCTGAGAATGGGCCTTAGGCCCATTCTCTTCGTTATCTCTGTTTAGCAAACCTTGGTTTACAAAAATACTCAAATACCCCCAGTTTGCGAAATCACTGAAATACCTCCAGTTTACGAAATTACCAATGTACCCCTAGTTTGTGAAATTATCAAAATACCCTCGGGTTGTAAAATTACCGAAATACCCTTGATTTGTGAAATTATCGAAATACCCTCAGATTGTAAAATTATTTAAATACCCTTGATTTGTGAAATTATCGAAATACCCTCAGATTGTAAAATTACTGAAATACCCTTGATTTGTGAAATTACCGAAATACCCCTGGTTTGTAAAATTACCGAAATACCCCTGGTTTGTAAAATTATTGAAATACCCCTCATTTGCAAAATTATCGAAATACCCATCATTTGCAAAATTACCGAAATACCCCTAGTTTGTAAAATTACCGAAATACCCCAAGGTTGCAAAATTACCAAAATACCCTTAGAGGGTAAATTACTGAAGTACCCCGGGTTGCGAAATTACTGAAATACCCTCGATGGGTAAAATGACAGATAAGGCCCTGAAGGGCAAAATTGACGAAAATGCCCTTATATGTTATATGGTTATTTTTGTATGCGATTTATAATTGTTATCAAATGTTTAATTTTGAAGCGTTGCATTCATGTGATATTATGTTGCATGGGGATGGGATTATTTGAAAGAGGAAGTGCAAATAGGATCGCATGGTCGCTTGACGACTGTGGATCCACCGAAGGCTTTTTAGCCACCGAGCAGCTATGCTGCACTGTTAAGGTAATGCCGCAACTGGTGTTACATAAGGAGTGTTCGGATGGGTGGGTCGATTAAATCCCACAGGAGTGCACGGTTGGACAGGAGACAGAGTGTTTGGCTGGTATAGGCATTAATGCATTGCATATATGGATTATATTACTGAGATGGGCTTAGGCCCAGATTTATATATATGATATGTGACATTTGATATGGGCTAAGGCCCAATTGCCACCATTACTTTAATGGGCTTGGCCCGGATTGTTTTGATGCATGTTCTTACTGATGAGGGTGTACACACTGAGTTTTCGTAAACTCACCCCTCTTTTTAAATGTTTCAGGTAACCCTTAGTTGGCGGTTCGACGTACTGGAGGACTCGGAGGTGGCCACACTAAGAGTAGTTCTAGACTTTAGTATTTTACTTTTCTCTAATTTGGGTTAATATTATTGTAATAAGGCCTCTCTTAAATTCCGGTTTTTAGTTTTGGATTTTTAGTTTATTATGTTTTAAATCTGCTCAACATTGAATCGCGGTTTTCCAAAACAATATCTGTTTTCAAAACACTACGCTTTCGTAGCTAAGTTGTAAATATCACGTTTTCATAAGTCACTTGTTTTAAATTAAGCTTCCGCAAATAAACAAGGTTTTAAAAATGATAATGTTTTTCCAAGAATGATTTCTAATAAACCACATCTTGAGAACAAGCACACGAAATCTGAGGTTTTGAACAGTGTAAAGTTTTTGAAAATTAATAACTTTTTAATAAGTGTCGACTAATAATAACAAACGCAAACTGGGACTTCAGTTTTCTTTATCAAGAAAAGTTTCAACGAAACCACGGTTTTCAAAAAACACCTCAATGTGACACGCCAGATTCGAACCTAACTTCTAGGCCGAGTTTGGAGTGTTACATTTAATGGTATCAGAGCCCAGTTACAAAACTCGGGCTATGAAATGGGCTTTAGTTTTTATTTTAAAGATGTTTACAAATGATTCTGAAATGATTTTGGAAGATTTTTGTGTGGCACACCGAGTCTCCAGCTTTTAACCAAGTAAGTTCTCCTATCTGTCTTAAACTATTATACTATAGATAGTTACTGGGCTTACTTTAGATGATAGACTATACTAAGACTCTTAGTTAGAGTAAGACTGTGGCCCGCAGGAGACTAAAACTGTAGTGAACTTGCGATTGCAAAAAACAACTCTTAACTACTACTTCCATAAAACATTTGTTTAATTATTGGAACTATGGGCTTATTCATAAAATTTCTAATTCAGATAATACGCGAGGTGATAATGAGCTATTTGCCTAATTTGCAATTAGGACTAGAGTGTACAGTAGAAGCGTAGTGGTATAATCGGTAGTGTACAGCTATTAGATAGTTGGAAATTTCAAGGACGAAATTTCTTTAAGGGAGGTAGATTTGTAACGACCCGAATTTGGGCCTAGTAGAATTGGGCCCATTGGGCTTTGGGCACGGGAGCGTTTAAAAATTTTTGAGAACAAGAGAACGGCTTTAATGCAAGTTGGACCTATTAGGTGAGTGATTTTGGAATGTTAGAGGGCTTCTATGAAGTCCCGGGTTCAAACTTTGGCTTTGGGGAAATTTTGGTTTTAGGTGAAAAAAACCCTAGGAGTTAGTAGGTAGGCTTTAAGAATAAAATGTGGAGAAAAATGACATAAGTGGAGTGTGTGGTGTAGTGGCAAAGTGACGCCACATAAGAGACAAGGGGGTGACGCCACAAGGAAGGAAGGAGGTCCAAGGTTCAAGTCTTGGCACTTGCACTTCTTTTTATTTTATTTTTTTAGTGAATTTAGACTTTGGACATAGGGTTATATTTAGTTGCGCATGGTTTTAGTCACAAATGGAGCTTGTGGCTTGGTGGCAAGTGGCGTGTTGAGCTATTGAATGGAGCAAGGGTTCGAATCTCATGACAAGCAAGGGAGTATTTATTTTGCGAATTGGACGGCCAGAGTTTGAGTTGGATTTAAACTCTGCTAGCGGAGGGATCCCACATCGAAAAGATACAAAGAGGGAAGGTGAGAAGCTGGCTATATATAGAGCTATCTATGATTGGTGAGAAAACATACCTTGGTGGGCGTTGGGCATGGGAGTGCTCGGAGCGTGGATTAGTAGCTTCCGATTCCTATCAGGTGTGTATAATCTCTATTCTAGATGTAGAGTGGCAAATGCCGAAATGCCGGTCACCCGGCGATGGTAGCCACACGAGCGTGCGACTGCACGTGTGGGGGCTTCGACGCGATAGTTGAGGCCATGAGTATTATTCTTGTGGGTTGAGGCTGCTTGGGCCATGATGGGTCGAAGTGGGCCCAATGGGCCCGTGGGCCCATATGAGTAGACTGTATGATTGTGTAGTATAAATTAGACTGGACTAGGTGAATCTCATATCTGTGGCTAGATTTGAGCTAAGTGGGCCACATGAGCGTGCGGGCTCATTTGGGCCGAGAATGGGCCTTAGGCCCATTCGCATCGTTATCTCTGTTTAGCAAACCTTGGTTTACAAAAATACTGAAATACTCCCGGTTTGCGAAATCGCCGAAATACCCCCAGTTTACGAAATTACCAAAGTACCCCTAATTTGTGAAATTATCGAAATACCCTCGGGTTGTAAAAATACCGAAATACCCTTGATTCGTGAAATTACCGAAATACCCTCGGATTGTAAAATTATTTAAATACCCTTGATTTGTGAAATTACCAAAATACCCTTAGACTGTAAAATTACCGAAATATCCTTGATTTGTGAAATTATCGAAATACCCCTAGTTTGTAAAATTATCGAAATACCCCTAGTTTGTAAAATTATCGAAATACCCCTCGTTTGCAAAATTATCGAAATACCTATCGTTTGCAAAATTACAGAAATACCCCTAGTTTGTAAAATTACCGAAATACCTCTGGGTTGCGAAATTACCAAAATACCCTTAGAGGGTAAATTACTGAAGTACCCCTGGGTTGCTAAATTACTGAAATACCCTCGATTGGTAAAATGACAAATATGGCCCTGAAGGGCAAAATTGATGAAAATGCCCTTATATGTTATATGGTTATTTTTGTATGCGATTTATAATTGTTATCAAATGTTTAATTTTGAAGCGTTGCATTCATGTGATATTATGTTGCATGGGGATGGGATTATTTGAAACCGGAGTGCACGGTTGGACAGGAGACGGAGTGTTCGGCTGGTATGGGCATTAATGCATTGCATATATGGATTATATTATTGAGATGGGCTTAGGCCCAGATTTATATATATGATATGTGACATTTGATATGGGCTAAGGCCCAACCGAGGTTATTTTGGGCTAAGGCCCAATTGCCACCGTTACTTTAATGGGCTTGGGCCCGGATTGTTTTGATGCATGTTCTTACTGATTAGGGTGTACACACTGAGTTTTCGTAAACTCACCCCTCTTTTAAAATGTTTCAGGTAACCCTTAGTTGGCAGTTCGACGTACTGGAGGACTCGGAGATGGCCACACTAACAGTAGTTCTGGACTTTAGTATTTTACTTTTCTCTAATTTGGGTTAATATTATTGTAATAAGGCCTCTCTTAAATTCCGGTTTATAGTTTTGGATTTTTAGTTTATTATGTTTTAAATCTGCTCAACATTGAATCGTGGTTTTCCAAAACAATATATGTTTTCAAAACACTACGCTTTCGTAGCTAAGTTGTAAATATCACGCTTTCATAAGTCACTTGTTTTAAATTAAGCTTCCGTAAATAAACAAGGTTTTAAAAATGATAATGTTTTTCCAAGAATGATTTCTAATAAACCATATCTTGAGAACAAGCACACGAAATATGAGGTTTTGAACAGTGGAAAGTTTTTGAAAATTAATAATTTTTTTAATAAGCGTCGACTAATAATAACAAACTACAAATTGGGACTTCAGTTTTTTTTATCAAGAAAAGTTTCAACGGAACCACGGTTTTCAAAAAACACCTCAATGTGACACACCAGATTCGAGCCTAACTTCTAAGCCGGGTTTGGGGTGTTACATTTAATGGTATCAGAGCCCAGTTGCAAAACTCGGGCTGTGAAATGCGTTTTACTTTTTATTTTAAAGATGTTTACAAATGATTCTGAAATGGTTTTGGAAGATTTTTGTGTGGCACACCGAGTCTCCAGCGTTGAACCAAGTAAGTTCTCCTATCTGTCTTAAACTGTTATACTATAGATAGTTACTGGGCTTACTTTAGATGATAAACTATACTATGACTCTTAGTTAGAGTAAGACTGTGGCCTGTAGGAGACTAAAACTGTAGTGAACTTGCGATTGCGAAAACAACTCTTAACTACTACTTCCATAAAACATTTGTTTAATTATTGGAACTATGGGCTTATTCATAAAATTTCTAATTCAGATAATACGCGAGGTGATAATGAGCTATTTGCCTAATTTGCAATTAGGACTAGAGTGCACAGCAAAAGCGTAGTGGTATAACCGGTAGTGTGCAGCTACAGCTATTAGGTAGTTGGATATTTCAAGGACGAAATTTCTTTAAGGGAGGTAGATTTGTAACGACCCGAATTTGGGCCTAGTAGAATTGGGCCATTGGGCTTTGGGCATGGGAGCGTTTAAAAATTTTTGAGAGTAAGAGAACAGCTTTAATGCAAGTTGGACCTATTAGGTGAGTGAGTTTGGAATGTTAGAGGGCTTCTATGAAGTCCCGGGTTCAAACTTTGGTTTTGGGGAAATTTTGGTTTTAGGTGAAAAAAACCCTAGGAGTTAGTAGGTAGGCTTTAAGAATAAAATGTGGAGAAAAATGACATAAGTGGAGTGTGTGGTGTAGTGGCAAAGTGACGCCACATAAGAGACAAGGGGGTGACGCCACAAGGAAGGAAGGAGGTCCAAGGTTCAAGTCTTGGAACTTGCATTTCTTTTTGTTTTATTTTTTTTAGTGAATTTAGACTTTGGCCATAGGGTTATATTTAGTTGCACATGGTTTTAGTCAACATTGAATCGCGGTTTTCCAAAACAATATCTGTTTTCAAAACACTACACTTTCGTAGCTAAGTTGTAAATATCACGTTTTAATAAGTCACTTGTTTTAAATTAAGCTTCCGCAAATAAACAAGGTTTTAAAAATGATAATGTTTTTCCAAGAATGATTTCTAATAAACCACATCTTGAGAACAAGCACACGAAATCTGAGGTTTTAAACAGTGGAAAGTTTTTGAAAATTAATATTTTTTTAATAAACGTCGACTAATAATAACAAACGCAAACTGGGACTTCAGTTTTTTTATCAAGAAAAGTTTCAACGGAACCACGATTTTTGAAAAACACCTCAATGTGACACGCCAGATTTGAGCCTAAATTTTAGGCTGGGTTTGGGGTGTTACATTGAGATTCAGCCCGACTTGACTTATAAGGAAGAACCGATTCATATTTTAGCTCGTGAAGTAAAAGAGTTGCGAAAAAAGAAAATCTCGTTGGTTATAGTTATGTGGCATAAGCACGGGGTTGAGGAAGCAACCTGGGAACTTGAAAATTCAATGAAAGAACGCTACCCGTATTTATTCACTGGTAAGATTTTCGGGGACAAAAATCCCTTAAGGGGGAGAGTTGTAACATCCCAATTATGACCCTAATCGGAACGATGGTTTCGGGACCACGAATCCGAGTTAGAAAAATATTTTAATATTATATTCAATATTTATGATATATGTTCGAGTATGTGTTAAAATATCGTGGGTTAATTTGACCGTTTGAGTGTTCAATTTAAGAAAAAGGACTAAATTGCATAAGTGGTAAAAAGTAGCCTTTTATTAATTAAGTGGTTAAATTGATTTGTTTTCTTTTGTATGAGTATTTAAGTTGCAAATGGACCTTTATACAAGTATAGTGGACGACAATGTGTTCTTATATACATATTATATGTTTCTTTTATAAGTTAAAGTTATAATGATGATAAAATATATATTATAAGTATATTATAATAAAACAAAAGAGAAAAAGAAATTACATGTTCATTTATTCTTCTCTTTGACCGAAACTAAAAGGATAAAAGAAGAGAAAAAGTTTCAAAGGGTTTCGGCATTACTTAGGCTTGATTAAGGTATGATTTAGCTTTAGTTTTTGATAATTTTTACGTTTTTGAGATCGTTGCTTCGAATACTATCCGAACCATGTTAGAATTTTTTATTTTGATGCATGTGTGATGTTTGGCCATGGATGGAATCTTGTGTTTTGTGATGGTTGATGATTTTAAATAAAATATATGTGTTAGATTATTAAATTTTGTGTTGAAAATTTTGATTAAATTGAGTATTTATGACTTAATTTCAAAAATAGTAAATTGAGGGGCTAGATTGTAGAATTTATGAAATATGGGGACTTGTATAAGCTTAGTGAACATTCAACCCTAGCTTAAAATATGTAAATTTAGCATATTTTGTGTTTTGTGAAAATTGGATTAAATTGTAAAAGTGCAAAATGTTAGGGATAAATTGGTAAATTGTTCAATTATGTGTTTTAGGCTAAAATGAATGAAATTCTATTTGAATGAGCTCATTTTGAAATTATTTAGATCAAGAACAAAAAGAACCGGGATCGGATCGGGGAAAAGCAAAGTTAAACGAATAGTCGGGAAGCTTAATCCGACAATTTCTGAGGTAAGTTTTTAAGCAATTGGATTGTTACAAATTTTATTATATATATTAGAATGTATATGATAAAGTGGAATAATAGACTTATTTGTATAAGGCCGAATGTGGCATGGAAAATACTTTGTTATATTCGAATGTGAGGTTAGTATGTATATGTATATATAGGTAAGCTTGGATTGATTGGGTTGATCGAATATATGTATATGTATAAAGGTATAGTTATTTGTGAGAATGGAATGAGAATGATGTTTGAAATTGAATATGAGGATATATATATATATATATATATATATATATATATATATATATGTTAGTAAGTATATTGGGTGTTGCCGAATGTGATGCTATGTGATATGAAAAATGAGTTGATCTTGAATTCTTAAATATATGTGTATTTACATGAATGGAAATGAAATCATATATATATTTAGTATTGAGGATAAGATGGGCTAAAGAGCACTATGTGTGCGAGCCTATATACCGAGCACTGTGTGTGCGAAATCGGTTATTTGGCACTATGTAACATCCTGAATTTATGGGCTTGTGCATTTTGTGTAATGTGTGCTTAAATTATTAATTTAAGGATTAGAGGTGCAAATGGGGCTCAGGTTTGGGCTGAGGCTTTGAATAAATATTGTATTTAGACACTCTAGGGGCTTAAATTAAAGTTTTAGTAGTTTAAGTGACATATTGGGCTTGTGGCCCAGCAACTAGGGGCACAGTAAAGGGGAGCTATAAGTGGCGTCACAAGTGCATGAGGAGGGCCCAAATTTCGGCAGCTTGAAGCCCAAGTTATAGGGCTAAAATTTGGCACTTAAAAGAGTAAGGGGGGACGGCACAGGGCTATTATTTAGGGATTTATTTTATGTGGATAATAAGCAGATAAGGGCTATTTCTGAGGGGATAACATATTAAGATAAGGGAAAAGGGATTGGAGCTATCAGGTGTGGCAGTGTTGGCCGAAAATCAATCTCTATTAAGGGGAGGAATCGGTTTTCTATATGCAGAGGGGGGTGCCGAAATTTGTTGCAAAAGCTCTCATCTTTTCTCTTTTTCTCTGCCGAAATTTCTACTCTATTCTCCCTCTCCTTTCTTTTTCTTCAGTTGGCCGAATCCTCTTTTTCTCATCTCTTTGAGACACCTTAGCCGAATCATCAAGCCTCTCTTTACTCTCTTCTCACTTTCCCTTGTTAGCCAAAACATACCACCTAGATCTTCTAAAAGAAAAAGCCGAAAACGCAATAGTTTATCTTTTTCGGGATTTTTCATAAAAGCCGAAATCGTGAGATCTAGTCTTCTGTGTGTGCCGAAATCACTCTGGGGTGCCTACTTGTACCGAAATCTGAAGGAAACTTTAGGTAAGTGTTGATTTGAGAAAACCAAATCTTTTTTGGCTTTTCAAAGTCCCTAGCCGAATGGCTTTTTAGAAACTAATCTCTTATCTCTCTCTTATTTTCGGCATTCCGGGATCTGAAGTGGAGTCCATCGCGTAGATCTCTAAGCCATAGCTCAGTAACACTTGAATTCGTGTTATTTTCGGGATTTCAAGGTAAGGAGATCTATTGATTTTAGTGTGTAAAATCGGGTAGAACACTAACCATGGCCGACTATAGGAGAGGCCCTATTTTCACATCTTTCCGACTTTTTGAGCAAAGTTGTAGATCGATTTAGCAAGGGTATCGACATTAATCAGGTGTGTAACTTCTCACACCATTAGACTGGTTGCTTATATATATATGTAATAAATCTGCTATATTCTGTTAAATGTCGAAATCCCGGCATAACGTTTGGAAACCCAAGAAGGGTAAAGGCTAAATATTAGGTTAGTGAATTCTGCCATTCATCAGTGAATGATTCTGTTAAAACGATATATGATATATGTCGATTGTTTTATATATGCTTGGGGTTGGGTGATTGATGAAAGGGGAAGTGATCTGTTCTGGTGGCTTATGCCATTTCAGCCTGGTGACTCTGTCACAACTCTGTTTCTGGTGGCTTCTGCTATTTCAGCCTGGTGTCTCTGTCACAACTTTGACGATGAGCAGCTAACTGCAGCATGACTGCCATCGATGGTGTGTAGCGGTGTGGGTTGATTGTAGAAATCCCCAATGGTGTGATTGGCAGGTAAGGGTGGTGTGTAGCGGATGGGCACCTAGGATTGGTTGGGTTTTATGTATGCTATCTTCTATACTATGTCTATATACTGATCTGTGGGCTAAGGCCCAATCTGATGGTGCACGAGGGTTGCACACTGAGTTTCATGACTCACCCTATTATTTTAACAATTTCAGGTGACACTTAGCGCATCGGACCGGGCTGGAGAGGAGAGAAAGGTGTCCATGCGATAGAGAACCAAGGACTTCCGCAAAAGACTTTACTTCATTTATTTATTTCTAAGAAATTTATTTTAAGTGGGCTTTAAATTTTGTTGCAATAAGGCCGGGGGCCACTAGACTATTATACTTTGTTTTGGTTTTATTTTGGGCTTTTAATATCGTTAGGCACTTAAATTTTAATTGAACTAAGGCATGTATTAAGATTCTTGTTTTAATTCATAAAACAACAAATGAAATTTATATCTTATTGAAACTTATCAAGTTATTAAGTTTTCCCGAACAAAAGATAAAATACAAGAAAAATATCTCCCGAAATTGCAACATCTTTTACGAAATTTCCTTAGTGACATACCAGATCCGGTAGTAGTGTTTGGGTCGAGTTTGGGGTGTTACAAATTGGTATCAGAGGCCAGTTCAAAACTCGGCTCTGGGGGTTTTTGGGCTCAAAACATTTTTTTTTAAAATGAGCTTTTGAAACATGCATGTTTTTAAATGATAACAGGTTTGTTAGCTCGGCATGGCACCTGCGTCTCCGACCCAATTCCGCCAGGTAAGTATTCTAAACCATTGTGTGAAATATATGTGGGCTTGATGGGCTTTATGGGATGTAGATTAGTTAGATTGGAACTTGATGGACTCTAGGCCTAGTTTAAACAACTTCCTAAAACTCATAAGACTTAATTTCATTAAACAAACCTGTAAATGAGTCGCAAGGCTTGGGTGTGGCAACAGGCATACGCATGTCTAAGATTGAATCCAGAAGAGCCTAGTATTTAAGCAGTCCTAGTGACTTACCTCCTCTTCGCTGGAATCTTACCTGGTGCGTAGTGGCTGTTCACCTTAGCCGAGTTAGGGTGTGGCAACGGGCATACGCATGTCTAGGAGTGGATTCAGGGAGAGCTTGGTATTTAAGCAGTCCTAGCGACTCACCTCCTCTTCGCTGGAATCTTACCTGGTGCGTAGTGATCGTTCACCCTGATCAAGAGGACTTGTTGACAGGCTAGACCTTATAGTTAAAACTCGAAAGGGACCAGCCACCTCATTTTTTTTTCAAAAAATTGCTAAAATACCCTTATTTTGAAAAAATATACCAAGATACCCATGATTTGCAAATATATCCCAATTTTCGAAGTCAACGAAATTTTTCCTAAAAAAAAAAACCTCACCCCACACACGACAACAACCAAAAACTCATCCAATATACCCCCTTAGTTTTGTAAAATTTTGAAAATACCCTTGATTTGTGAAAACAACTAAAACATCCCTGATTTGTAAAAATTACTAAATTTCCCCTGATTTGCAAAATGACCAAAGTACCCCTGATTTCAAAATTTCCAAAATACCCCCGGATTGGAAAAATATCGAAATACCCCTGGATTGAAAAATTATCGAAATACCCCCGGATTGAAAAATTACTGAAATACCCTCGGATTGCAAAATTATCGAAATACTCCCGGATTTCAAAATTACCAAAATACCCTTATTTCATGAAATCAACAAGGAACACTATTTTTGAAAATTATAAAAATACCCCTGTAGGATAAAATTACAGAAATGCCCCTGGGTAGTGGAATAACGGAAATACCTCTATGTATTGAATGTGGATGTATGGATGTTGTCTGTATGTTGATTGTGGAAGTTATGTAATTTCTAGAACTAGGGGATGTGAACTTGAGACTGGATTGTAGATTCGAAAGAAATACTCCTAAAATTACTATTCATAAGACTGTTCGTGGTTAATCAGTGGAAAGAATTAATGATTCATAAAATTCTTAATCAGATAAACGCCAATCGAAAGAATGAGTAGAAGGGGTCGAGGACGTCCGCCGCGTGGACGCGGTAGGGGTAGGATGACTTTGTCTGAGCCAGTAGGGTCTGGCCACGAGTCAGGGAACGAAATACCGGATCCTCCAGCTGTGGAGGGAGAATTACGGGATCAGGCGACCGGAGATGATGCTATTTCCTAGGCGATGTTGAGGGTTTTAGAGAGAGTTGCTGGAGTGGGCATGGGCACAAGAGCCCGGAAATCTGTACCGGAACGGCTTAGGGCCAATGGGGCAGAAGTGTTTAGGGGTGTTTCTGGCGTAGCCCCTAACACAGCAGAGTATTGGATGGAGGCAACTAAGCGCATAATGGATGACTTAGATTTCACGGTGGAGGAGAAGTTGAAAGGGGCCATGTCTCTTCTTCGAGACGAGGCTTATCAGTGGTGGCTCACAATGAAGGAGGGTACTGCCACAGATCAGATTGACTGGGACTTCTTTAAGGAGTCATTCCAGGGAAAGTATGTTGGGGCCAGCTATGTGGATGCACAGAGGGAGGCATTTCTGAATCTAGTGCAGGGAAGTAAATCTGTAGCTGAATATGAAGAGGAGTTCCTGCGCTTGAGCCGCTACGCTCAAGGAATGGTAGCAACCAAATATTAATGTTGTCTTCGGTTCGAGGATGGATTACGGAATGAGTTAAGGGTTTTGATAGCACCACAGAGAGAGAGAGATTTTGCTATTTTGGTGGAGAAGGTTAAGATAGCTGAGGAGGTAAAATGGACCGAAAGACAGGAAAGAGATAAGGAGCGGGGAAGGAATAAGAGAAATTTTGGGCTGGCAGGAGCATCTGGGAATTCGCAGAAAAGGCCTAGGTCTGATGGGCCAGCTCATGCTCCGACATCTGCTGTGGGGAATCAGAATTGATTATGTAAGTGGTGCGGGAAAGCATATTCTGGGGAGTGTAGGAGAAGAACGGGTGGATGTTTTAGGTGTGGATCAACGGAGCATCTGATTAAGGACTGTCCGCAAGTGGATCAGGTACAGCCAACAGGCCGAGGTTCTGACCAGACTAGGAGAGGTGACCAGCCTGGACCGAGGGGTCGTGGTTCAGGTAGAGGTGGTAATGGGGCTGGTCGCGGACGTGGAGCACCTGGTAGAGGGGCAGGTAATGTAGAAGCAAGGCAGCCGGGCCTAGTTTATGCAGTTCATCGACAGGAGGGTGGTGACGCTCCGAATGTCATAACCGGTACGTTTCTTATTACTGATAACCCTTTTCTTGCCTTGATTGATATTGGGTCAACCCACTCATATGTTGCCTGGTCGATACCTGAGACCCTAAGTGTAGACTCTGAAACAACTACTAGGAAGATGACCGTGGTTAGTCCCTTAGGACAATCTAGGGTAGTGGACAAGCTATTTAAGGATGTACCGTTAGAGACTCAAGGGGTAGTGTTCCCGGCAGACTTAATGGAATTGCCATTTGGAGAGTTTGATCTTATCCTAGGAATGGATTGGTTGACTAAGCATCGTGCTAAGTTGGATTGTGAGACCAAGCGTGTGGTGTTGAGTACCCCGGAAGGAGGGGAGGTGGTTGTGTTAGGGAAAAGAAGGAACTATTTGTCCAAAGTAGTATCGGCATTGAAGGCTGTTAAGATGATTCGGAAAGGATGCAACACATTCCTAGCTTTTATTAGTGCTTTGGATGCTAAGGAGGTGACTGTCGATGAGGTTCGAACAGTCAAGGATTTCGCAGATTTCTTTCCGGAGGAGTTGCCAGGATTACCCCTGGATCGCAAAGTGGAGTTTGGAATAGAACTACTTCTGGGTACGGCTCCGGTATCCACTACTCCTTATCGAATGGCACCGAAGGAGTTGGTGGAACTCAAAGCTCAGATCCAGGAGCTTTTGGATCGAAGATTTATCCGACCGAGTGTGTCTCCATGGGGAGCGCCAGTCCTATTCGTGAAAAAGAAGGACGGATCCATGCGTATGTGCGTGGACTATCGTCAGCTGAATAAGTTGATGATTAAGAACAAGTACCCATTGCCAAGAATCAACGACCTGTTCGATCAGCTTAAAAGGGCTTCGGTCTTTTAGAAGATTGATCTAAGGTCGGGTTATCATCAGTTAAAGGTGAAGGAAGGGAACATTCATAAGACGCCGTTTTGAACACGCTACAGTCATTATGAGTTCTTGGTAATGCCGTTCGATTTGACGAACGCGCCAGCAGCATTTATGGATATGGTGAACCAGGTGTTTCAACCATACCTTGACCGGTTCGTGGTGGTGTTCATCGACGATATTTTGGTTTGCTCCAAGTTTGAGGAGAAGCATGATGCACATCTTCGTGTGGTGTTGCAAATTTTGAGGGAGAAGCAGCTGTACGCAAAGTTCAGTAAGTGTGAGTTCTGGCTGAAGAAAGTGACTTTCTTAGGGCATGTAGTTTCCGCGGAGGGAATTATGGTAGACCCTCGGAAGATAGAAGCTGTATTAGATTGGAAACCCCCAAAGTCTGTGGCGAAAATTCGAAGTTTCTTGGGATTGGCAGGGTATTACAGGAGATTTGTTGAGGGGTTCTCTTCAATAGAGGCACCTTTAACTAAGTTGTTAAGGAAGGGAGTATTGTTTGTATGGACTGACAAACAGCAGGAGAGCTTTGAGAAGCTCAAGAGAATCTTGACGGAAGCACCAGTATTAATTCAGCCAGAGGCGGGAAAAAAGTTTACCGTCTACTGTGATACGTCACACACAGGTTTAGGGTGTGTGTTAATGCAAGATGGAAAAGTTGTTGCATATGCGTCTCGACAGTTGCGACCGCATGAATTGAACTACCTGCGCACGATTTAGAATTGGCGGTGGTAGAGTTTGCTCTGAAGATTTGGAGGCATTACCTGTATGGGGAGAAGTCAGTTATTTACACGGACCATAAGAGTCTGAAGTATATCCTTACCCAGAAAGAGTTGAATCTGAGACAGAGAAGGTGGATCGAACTGTTAAAGGATTATGACTGCTCGATCGAATATCACCCGGGTAAGGCTAACGTGGTGGCAGATGCGCTAAGTAGGAAGGCGATAGCAGATTTGAGGGCGATGTTCGCTCATCTCAGTCTGTATGAAGATGACAGTTTGGTGGCTGAACTCCAAGTAAGACCTTTGTGGACGTCAGATCAAAGGGAAGCAACATCTAGACGATGTTTTGAGTGCTCGACTCCAGCGAGTGTGAAGTGGGGAAGGAGAGGACTTTAGTTTGAATGGTGATGGAGTTTTGTGTTTCTGTGGGAAGATTTGTATGCCAAAAGATGTGGAGTTAAGGCAGATGATTCTCTAGGAGGCGCATAGTAGCCCTTACGCTATGCATCCTGGAGGGGTTAAGATGTATCGGGACTTGCGAGAGCAATTCTGGTGGCCAGGTCTGAAGCGAGAAGTGACAGAGTTCGTGGGAAAGTGCTTGACATGTCAGCAGGTGAAAGCGGAACACCAATTGCCTTCAGGGTTGTTGCAACCGGTGAAGATTCCGCAGTGGAAATGGGAAAGAATCACGATGGATTTTGTTAGTGGGTTACCCCTTACGCCCACTAAGAAGGATTCAATTTGGGTGATTGTGGACCGACTGACAAAATCTGCTCACTTCATACCGATTCGCGTTGACTACTCTCTGTAAAGGTTGGCTAAGTTGTACGTGGTTGAGGTTGTGAGATTACATTGTGTACCTGTGTCGATTATATCAGATAGGGACCCTAGGTTCACGTCACGATTCTAGAGGGCTCTTCATCAAGCAATGGGAACAAGGTTAGACTTTAGTACCGCTTTTCACCTACAGACTGATGGTCAGTCTGAGAGGGTAATTCAGATCTTGGAGGATATGCTAAGGGTTTGCATCATCGATTTTAGGGGTAGTTGGGAGGAATATTTTCCTTTGGCAGAATTCGCGTACAATAACAGCCATCAATCCAGTATTCAGATGGCGCCTTACGAAGCATTATACGGACGGAGATGTCGTACTCCTACTTGTTGGACGGAGTTGGGTGAACGTCAGGTGTTGGGTCCAGAGCTAGTCTCGGAAACGAAGGAGAAAGTTAAGTTAATACAGACTCGGTTGAAGGAAGCGTCTGATCGGCAGAAGTCTTATGCGGATCTAAAGCGGAAGGAGATGGAATTTGCAGTAGGAGACCATGTCTTTTTGAAGGTATCTCCATGGAAGAAGGTAATGAGGTTTGGACGAAAGGGTAAGCTAAGTCCTCGGTTTATTAGGCCTTATCGGGTATTGGAACGCGTGGGGCCAGTGGCTTATTGTTTGGAGTTGCCTTCAGAGTTGGAGCAGATACATGACGTGTTTCATGTCTCGATGCTAAGACATTATTGTTCTGATCCATCGCATGTGGTGTCGGTGGAAGAAATTGAAGTAAGGCCAGATTTATCTTTTGAGGAGGAACCAGTGCAAATCTTGGATCGAGACGTAAAAATGTTGAGAAGGAAGTCCGTCCCTTTGGTCAAAGTTTTGTGGCGAAATCATGGCGCAGAAGAGGCGACGTGGGAGCCAGAGGATGTTATGCGACAATAGTATCCCCATCTCTTTTGATCAGGTAAATTTCGAGGCCGAAATTTATTTTAAGGGGGGTAGAACTGTAACATCCTGAATTTATGGGCTTGTGCATTTTGTGTAATGTGTGCTTAAAATATTAATTTAAGGATTTGAGGTGCAAATGGGGCTCAGGTTTGGGCTGAGGCTTTGAATAAATATTTTATTTAGACACTCTAGGGGCTTAAATTAAAGTTTTAGTAGTTTAAGTGACATATTGGGCTTGTGGCCCAGCAACTAGGGGCACAGTAAAGGGAAGCTATAAGTGGCGTCACAAGTGCATGAGGAGGGCCCAAATTTTGGCAGCTTGAAGCCCAAGTTATAGGGCTAAAATTTGGCACTTAAAAGAGTAAGGGGGGACGGCACAAGGCTATTATTTAGGGATTTATTTTATGTGGATAATAAGCAGATAAAGGTTATTTTTGAGGGGATAACATATTAAGATAAGGGAAAAGGGATAGGAACTATCAGGTGTGGCGGTGTCGGCCGAAAATCAATCTCTGTTAAGGGGAGGAATCGGTTTTCTATATGCAGAGGGGGGTGCCGAAATTTGTTGCAAAAGCTCTCATCTTTTCTCTTTTTCTCTACCGAAATTTCTACTCTATTCTCCCTCTCCTTTCTTTTTCTTCAGTTGGCCAAATCCTCTCTTTCTCATCTCTTTGAGACACCTTAGCCGAATCATCAAGCCTCTCTTTACTCTCTTCTCACTTTCCCTTGTTAGCCAAAACATACCACCCAGATCTTCTAAAAGAAAAAGCCGAAAACGTAATAGTTTATCTTTTTCGGGATTTTTCATAAAAGCCGAAATCGTGAGATCTAGTCTTCTGTGTGTGTCGAAATCACTCTGGGGTGCCTACTTGTGCCGAAATCTGAAGGAAACTTTAGGTAAGTGTTGATTTGAGAAAACCAAATCTTTTTCGACTTTTCAAAGTCCCTAGCCGAATGGCTATTTAGAAACTAATCTCTTATTTCTCTCTTATTTTCGGCATTCCGGGATCCGAAGTGGAGTCCATCGCGTAGATCTCTAAGCCATAGCTCAGTAACACTTGAAATCGTGTTATTTTCGGGATTTCAAGGTAAGGAGATCTATTGATTTTAGTGTGTAAAATCGCGTAGAACACTAATCATGGTCGACTATAGGAGAGGCCTTATTTTCACATCTTTCCGACTTTTTGAGCAAAGTTGTAGATCGATTTAACAAGGGTATCGACATTAATCAGGTGTGTAACTTCTCACACCATTAGACTGGTTGCTTATATATATATGTAATAAATCTGCTATATTCTGTTAAATGTCGAAATCCTGGCATAACGTTTGGAAACCCAAGAAGGGTAAATGCTAAATATTAGGTTAGTGAATTCTGCCATTCATCAGTGAATGATTCTGTTAAAACGATATGTGATATATGTCGATTGTTTTATATATGCTTGGGGTTGGGTGATTGATGAAAGGGGAAGTGATCTGTTCTGGTGTAGCAGATGGACACCTAGGATTGGGTTGGGTTTTATGTATGCTATCTTCTATACTATGTCTATATATTGATCTGTGGGCTAAGGCCCAATCTGATGGTGCACGAGGGTTGCACACTGAGTTTCGTGACTCACCCAATTATTTCAACAATTTCAGGTGACACTTAGCGCATCGGACCGGGCTGGAGAGGAGAGAAAGGTGGCCATGCGATAGAGAACTAAGGACTTCCGCAAAAGACTTTACTTCATTTATTTATTTCTAAGAAATTTATTTTAAGTGGGCTTTAAATTTTGTTGTAATAAGGCCAGGGGCCACTAGACTATTATACTTTGTTTTGGTTTTATTTTGGGCTTTTAATATCGTTAGGCACTTAAATTTTAATTGAACTAAGGCATGTATTAAGATTCTTGTTTTAATTCATAAAACAACAAATGAAATTTATATCTTATTTAAACTTATCAAGTTATTAAGTTTTCCCGAACAAAAGATAAAATACAAGAAAAATATCTCCCGAAATTGCAACATCTTTTACGAAATTTCCTTAGTGACAAACCAGATCCGGTTGTAGTGTTTGGGCTGGGTTTGGGGTGTTACAAATTGGTATCAGAGGCCTATTCAAAACTCGGCTCTGGGGGTTTTTGGGCTCAAAACGTTTTTTTTTTAAATGGGCTTTTGAAACATGCATGTTTTTAAATGATAACAGGTTTGTTAGCTCGGCATGGCACCTGCGTCTCCGGCCCAAGTCCGCCAGGTAAGTATTCTAAACCATTGTGTGAAATATATGTGGGCTTGATGGGCTTTATGGGACGTAGATTAGTTAGATTGGAACTTTATGGACTCTAGGCCTAGTTTAAACAAGTTCCTGAAACTCATAAGACTTAATTTCATTAAAAAAACCCGTAAATGAGTCGCAAGGCTTGGGTGTGGCAACAGGCATACGCATGTCTAGGATTGAATCCGGAAGAGCCTAGTATTTAAGCAGTCCTAGTGACTCACCCCCTCTTCGCTGGAATCTTACCTGGTGCGTAGTGACTGTTCACCTTAGCCGAGTTAGGGTGTGGCAACGGGCATACGCATGTCTAGGAGTGGATTCAGGGAGAGCTTGGTATTTAAGCAGTCCTAGCGACTCACCTCCTCTTCGCTGGAATCTTACCTGGTGCGTAGTGACCATTCACCCTGATCACGAGGACTTGTTGACAGGCTAAACCTTATAGTTAAAACTCGAAAGGGACCAGCCACCTCATTTTTTTTCAAAAAATTGCTAAAATACCTTTATTTTGAAAAAATATACCAAGATACCCATGATTTGCAAATATATCCCAATTTTCGAAGTCAACGAAATTTTTCCTAAAAAAAAAAAAACCTCACCCCACATATGACAACAACCAAAAACTCATAAACACCTGAACACTACTATTTCCTTTTGAAATCAAATTCTCCAAGATACCGCCTTAGTTTTGTAAAATTTTGAAAATACCCTTGATTTGTGAAAACAACTAAAACATCCCTGATTTGTAAAAATTACTAAATTGCCCCTGATTTGTAAAATGACCAAAGTACCCCTAATTTCAAAATTTCCAAAATACCCCCGGATTGGAAAATTATCGAAATACCCCAAGATTGAAAAATTACGGAAATACCCTCGGATTGAAAAATTACTGAAATACCCCCGGATTGCAAAATTACCAAAATACCCTTATTTCATGAAATCAACAAGGAACACTATTTTTGAAAATTATGAAAATACCCCGGTAGGATAAAATTACGAAAATACCCCTGGGTAGTGGAATAACGGAAATACCTCTATGTATTGAATGTGGATGTATGGATGTTGTCTGTATGTTGATTGTGGAAGTTATGTAGTTTCTAGAACTAGGGGATGTGAACTTGAGACTGGATTGTAGATTCGAAAGAACTACTCCTAAAATTACTATTCATAAGACTGTTCGTGGTTAATCAGTGGAAAGAATTAATGATTCATAGAATTCTTAATCAGATAAACGCCAATCGGAAGAATGAGTACAAGGGGTCGGGGACATCCGCCGCGTGGACGCGGTAGAGGTAGGATGACTTTGTCTGAGCCAGTAGGGTCTGGCCACGGGTCAGGGAACGAAATGCTGGATCCTCCAGCTATGGAGGGAGAATTACGGGATCAGGCGACCGGAGATGATGCTGTATCCCAGGCAATGTTGAGGGTTTTAGAGAGAGTTGCTGGAGTGGGCATGGGCACAGGAGCCCGGAAATCTGTACCGAAACGGCTTAGGGCCAATGGGGTAGAAGCGTTTAGAGGAGTTTCTGGCGTAGCCCCTAACACAGCAGAGTATTGGATAGAGGCAACTAAGCGCATAATGGATGACTTAGATTTCACGGTAGAGGAGAAGTTGAAAGGGGTCGTGTCTCTTTTTCGAGACGAGGCTTATCAATGGTGGCTCACGATGAAGGAGGGTACTGTCGCAGATCGGATTGACTGGGACTTCTTTAAGAAGTCATTCCAGGGAAAGTATGTTGGGGCCAGCTATGTGGATGCACAGAGGAAGTCATTTCTAAATCTAGTGTAGGGAAGTAAATTGTGGCTGAATATGAGGAGGAGTTTCTGCGCTTGAGCCGCTACGCTCAAGGAATGGTAGTAACCGAATATGAACGTTGTGTTCGGTTCGAGGATGGATTGCGGAATGAGTTAAGGGTTTTGATAGCACCACAGAGAGAGAGAGATTTTGCTATTTTGGTGGAGAAGGTTAAGATAGCTGAGGAGGTAAAATGGACCGAAAGACAGGAAAGAGATAATGAGAGTGATGTTTGAAATTGAATATGAGGATATATATATATATATATATATATATATGTTAGTAAGTATATTGGGTGTTGCCGAATGTGATGCTATGTGATATGAAAAATGAGTTGATCTTGAATTCTTAAATATATGTGTATTTACATGAATGGAAATGAAATCATATATATATTTAGTATTGAGGAGAAGATGGGCTAATGAGCACTATGTGTGTGAGCCTATATACCGAGCACTGTGTGTGCGAAATCGGTTATTTGGCACTATGTAACATCCTGAATTTATGGGCTTGTGCATTTTGTGTAATGTGTGCTTAAATTATTAATTTAAGGATTTGAGGTGCAAATGGGGCTCAGGTTTGGGCTGAGGCTTTGAATAAATATTTTATTTAGACACTCTAAGGGCTTAAATTAAAGTTTTAGTAGTTTAAGTGACATATTGGGCTTGTGGCCCAGCAACTAGGGGCACAGTAAAGGGTAGCTATAAGTGGCGTCACAAGTGCATGAGGAGGGCCCAAATTTTGGCAGCTTGAAGCCCAAGTTATAGGGCTAAAATTCGGCACTTAAAAGAGTAAGGGGGGACGGCACAAGGCTATTATTTAGGGATTTATTTTATGTGGATAATAAGTAAATAAAGGCTATTTTTGAGGGGATAACATATTAAGATAAGGGAAAAGGGATAGGAACTATCAGGTGTGGCAGTGTCGGCCGAAAATCAATCTCTGTTAAGGGGAGGAATCGGTTTTCTATATGCAGTGGGGGTGCCAAAATTTGTTGCAAAAGCTCTCATCTTTTCTCTTTTTCTCTGCCAAAATTTCTACTCAATTCTCCCTCTCCTTTCTTTTTCTTCAGTTGGCCAAATCCTCT
Source organism: Gossypium australe (assembly GCA_005393395.2). Classification (NCBI taxonomy): domain Eukaryota; kingdom Viridiplantae; phylum Streptophyta; class Magnoliopsida; order Malvales; family Malvaceae; genus Gossypium; species Gossypium australe. Next base: position 91,821,824 of record CM016616.1, read on the forward strand.
CTTTCTCATCTCTTTGAGACACCTTAGCCGAATCATCAAGCCTCTCTTTACTCTCTTCTCACTTTCCCTTGTTAGCCAAAACATACCACCCAGATCTTCTAAAAGAAAAAGCCGAAAACGCAATAGTTTATCTTTTTCGGGATTTTTCATAAAAGCCGAAATCGTGAGATCTAGTCTTCTGTGTGTGCCGAAATCACTCTGGGTGCCTACTTGTGCCGAAATCTGAAGGAAACTTTAGGTAACTGTTGATTTGAGAAAACCAAATCTTTTTCGGCTTTTCAAAGTCCCTAGCCGAATGGCTATTTAGAAACTAATCTCTTATTTCTCTCTTATTTTCGGCATTCCGGGATCTGAAGTGGAGCCCATCGCGTAGATCTCTAAGTCATAGCTCAGTAACACTTGAAATCGTGTTATTTCAGGATTTCAAGGTAAGGAGATCTATTGATTTTAGTGTGTAAAATCGGGTAGAACACTAACCATGGCCGACTATAAGAGAGGCCCTATTTTCACATCTTTCCAGCTTTTTGAGCAAAGTTGTAGATCGGTTTAGCAAGGGTATCGACATTAATCAGGTGTGTAACTTCTCACACCATTAGACTGATTGCTATATATATATATATATATATGTAATAAATCTGCTATATTCTGTTAAATATCGAAATCCCGACATAACATTTGGAAACCCAAGAAGGGTAAAGGATAAATATTAGGTTAGTGAATTCTGCCATTCATCAGTGAATGATTCTATTAAAATGATATGTGATATATATCGATTGTTTTATATATGCTTGGGGTTGGGTGATTGATGAAAGGGGAAGTGATCTATTCTGGTGGCTTATGCCATTTCAGCCTGGTGACTCTGTCACAACTCTGTTTCTGGTGGCTTCTGCTATTTCAGCCTGGTGACTCTGTCACAACTTTGACGATGAGCAGCTAACTGCAGCATGACTGCCATCGATGGTGTGTAGCGGTGTGGGTTGATTGTAGAAATCCCCAATGGTGTGATTGGCAGGTAAGGGTGGTGTGTAGCGGATGGACACCTAGGATTGGGATGGGTTTTATGTATGCTATCTTCTATACTATGTCTATATACTGATCTGTGGGCTAAGGCCCAATCTGATGGTGCACGAGGGTTGCACACTGAGTTTCGCGACTCACCCTATTATTTTAACAATTTCAAGTGACACTTAGCGCATCCGACCGGGCTGGAGAGGAGAGCAAGGTGGCCATGCGATAGAGAACCAAGGACTTCCGCAAAAGACTTTACTTCATTTATTTATTTCTAAGAAATTTATTTTAAGTGGGCTTTAAATTTTGTTGTAATAAGGCCAGGGGCCACTAAACTATTATACTTTGTTTTGGTTTTATTTTGGGCTTTTAATATCGTTAGGCACTTAAATTTTAATTGAACTAAGGCATGTATTAAGATTCTTGTTTTAATTCATAAAACAACAAATGAAATTTATATCTTATTTAAACTTATCAAGTTATTAAGTTTTCCCGAACAAAAGATAACATACAAGAAAAATATCTCCTGAAATTGCAACATCTTTTACGAAATTTCCTTAGTGACATACCAGATCCTGTTGTAGTGTTTGGGCCGGGTTTGGTAACACTATGTGTGCGGAAAAATAAGTAATGGCACTATGTGTGCTCTTTTTTTCAAGTAACGACACTAAGTGTTCGATACGTTACATGAGTTGCATTGTGTGTGCGGATTTTCGGATCCTTTCAAGGATATAAGCTAATGGATGGAGAAAACCAAGATGTGGCACGTAGGTAAGTGGTGCATGATAATTGAATAATTTCATACTAATGAGGTAAGTTATTTTAGTATATGAAACTTATAGTAATGTGATGTAATTGTTTATCTTTGAGCTTGTTTCGAAATGGATAAATAGCATGTGATCATTCGGTTTTGTGACCTATTAAAGATGGTAATTGTTGAATGGTGACAAGTTAAGCATATTTGTGTTTATGAATTAGTTTATGAATTAGTTGTATATCTTTACCATTGCTTAAAACTTACTAAGCTAAGTTAGCTTACTGTATATGTGTTCATTCGACTATTTTACAGATTTTGAAGTTAAAGCTCGAGCTCGAGATCATCGCCAAGTCAATCACACTATCCACCATTTTTGGTACCTTTTTGTGAATGAACCTAAAGTCTATGGCATGTATAGGCTAAACTACTTGGTATAGATACAATGATGTAAATGTGTATGTGTCTAATTGCCATTTGAAAATGATTTTGTTTCTATGCATGAGTTGGTTGCATATGTTTGGGATGTTATGAATATGATTATGCATATTCGGTTATAATATAAATTTGATGTGGTATGTGTGTGCTTCATGAGATTTTGGATGGCATATATATATTTTTATAAGTTGCGAATAAATGTTTATTATATAACTTATAACCTTAACTTGGAAGATATTTCATATTACGTTATGTAGAATATTGAAAATTTTGAGTTGGTTGAATAAGATATATGGTATACTTGGGTTGATGAATATGCTCTTGTTAATTTTTATAGGTATTTACGGGACAAATCATGAAAGGAATAAGTCATGCTTTATGTATGTGAATATTGAATGTGTTACATTAACAAATAATTTGAAGTATGCTCACATTAAATATTCGGCCATGATTTTGCTTTAGTTGGAGCTTAAATTTTCCTCTGTGTGTTATAGTATATTCGGCCTTGAGAAATAAATGGCTAAATTATTGTTGTGATATCTAGCTAAGGTGAGCTTATGATGGAATACGTGTATATGTAATGAACATTGCCGAATGTGATAAAAAAATTATGAGATAGTTGAGTTGATTTGAAATTTGTATATATATATATAAATGGTATAATCGTATGTGGTATTAAAATGAGGAATGAAAATGATCGATAGTAATGCATATGTTCGGCAATGATATATGTTTGAACGTGTTGTTGATAATAGAAATGAATGAATGAATAAGTACAATTTGCCTATTCGGCTCTTGCTTTTAAATGACCAAATGAATAGTGTTTTATTATTATTTTGAATGGAATTACTTATTTTTTTTAAATAATGCTAATGATATTATTTTGAGATGACTTGTTTAAATGTGACATTATTATTTTAGTAATAAGACTCATGTGGATGGATGGACATTGTGGTTAGTTGAGTAATACCTCGTAGCCCTAATCTGGCAAAGGATACGGGTTAGGGGTGTTACACGATCTCTGAATCCTACCCTTGTTAATACAAGGTTAACGATAATGAGAAGTTAGATAGCCCTTCAGATTTTAACCAAAACACACTAAGGGGTTAACTGAATACTTACCGAATCCACTTTTGATCCTACGGCCTAGCTAGCTACTGAACGAGATTCAACTTTTAACCTTGACTGATAGTAGATAACAATCGATTTGTGATGGAGGAAAACAACAAAGATTCGGCACTAATAGGGATTTTAACAAGAGAAGATGATGATACTTCGGCAATAAAAGAGTTTGGCTATGAGAGAATTCGGCAAAAAGGGATTCGGCTATAGGAGATTTCAGCAACAATGCAAGGTATTTTCGGTTGTGGAAAAATAAGGTTTCGGCAAGGAAAAGAAAAAGAATGGAAAATTCGGCATTACCTAGGACCCTAGAATTGACACACACACATTTATATAGCCTATAGCCAAAACTTAGCCACCCCTAAAGTCCAATTCGGCACCACTTCATCTACTGCTCATCTCCTAATTTTTTTACATGATATCTCCCTTATCCTTCTCCTAAATTCTCTCTACTGATCACTTATCCTTAGAGTCCCTCTACACACCACTTCCAGCCTTCTAGAAGCCTAAAACTAAACTCCAAAATAAAGCTAATCTAGCACTCGAACCTTAGACCTCCCTGCATGCATATGTCGCCACCTCTCTACACCTTAGTGGCGTCACTTAGCCACTTCACCACAGGCTTCTTTGTGCCATTTTTCACTTATTTTTATTTAAAAGCCCACTACTCACAACCCTAATTCCTTGATTAATTAAATTAAGAATCCTCCACCACAAAACTCGAACCCAGAGCTTCTCCAACACACCTAGACACTCCAAATTCATTAATCCTTTAAAGCCGTCATGTCATTTGTCATTTTTTTGCTCACTTAAAAGTTTTATGAGACCCAAAGCCCAATAGGCCCAATTCTACTAGGCCCAAATTCGGGGCGTTACATCCCGGAGACAATATATCTGAAAGACATAAAGGAAGTCATTATAATCTCCTGAGAAATCAACTGGGAGTATTGACTCTTGAAGGAAATTTGCTTCAGAATCAACTTTAATGGTGTTTTTCGAGTTGTTTTCTTGAGTATTCTGTGACAACTCTCTCCTATCTTCTTACTTTTCTCATATATAAATCTTAAAATGCCTGAAAAACCTAAAAATTACGGTTTCCCATAGTTCAGAGTGTCAATTTGTGAAATCAACACGGCCTTTCACATGGTCGTCTGGTAGGTCGTGTGACTCCTGTACCTTACTCTGATTTTTGGTTTTCGGTCGTTTTTCGTTTCTTTTGCACCAAATGCCTTCATTTTTATAAAAACATGAATTTAAAGGATTAGGAGCATAAAATTCACCATTAACATCGAATAATCTCCTAAAATCACATTAAGAATGAGATTAAAACATGTTAATTTTTGCACTTATCATTGAACCATCTCCAGATTTGGCAGCGCATAGTCCTTTAGGGTTATTTCGTTGTGTGTCATAGGTACGTTTGTGGGTAGCCGTGGTGGTGGTGGTGGTAGTCTCTTGGGTTAGCTTCATTAATTTCTTCGAATAGCGGGTTCTCATGTGGTAGATTGCCTAAAGCAGGTGGTTGATTATGCATCTATTGTTGCTGTCAATGGTTCCTACATATTAGTCTTTCTAGATCAGTGGCTGGCTCTATAGGTGTTCCCCTACTACAAGTCATACAATGAAACCACACAAAAAATAACAATGGTAATAAAAATAAAAAAAAAATAATCGTATCTATAATTTAGACATTTCTTAATTTATTCTATTGAATGTGAAAATTAAAATTAATCTAGTAGTGTTGCCTCTCCAGCAACGACGCCAACAACTTGACTACCTTCGAACATACCAACATTAAGAGTGTGAACAATGCAACTAAAAGATATGGAATTGAGGCGGTGTTCGTAAGTATACAGGTCAGGTTGTAATATAGTTACAACAAAGCAGGTAAGTACTCTGAGGATCATACCCAAGGGAGGCGAGTGCTAAATTAATGTCAACCTAAATGCAAATAGAAGTAATTAGTAGTTTAAATAAATTATAGTATGATAAAGCATAAAAAAAAAATTAGGGTTTTATAAATAATGAAAAAAAAAAGGAAAGTAAACTTTGGAAATATAAATTCTAACTTAATCAAATCTAAGTATAGGTGATTAGCTTGCTTTGGTGATCATAACTAATTCTTATTTTGGGTTTCTACACAATCAACTAGTCGCTACTGTAACACCCCAAACCCGGCTTAGAAGTTAGGCCCGAATCTGGCGTGCCACATGGAAGTGTTTTTTTTTTCAAAACCATCTTTGCGATTGTTAAAAACTTGTTTGAGAATTATAGCCTCTTTGTTAAAACCCAAAACACTTAAGCTATTGTTAACTACTTGAAAACGTAATTATCTTTAAAAAACCTTTTTGGTTGCGAAAACATATTTGAAATAAACAATTTACGAAAATATGACGTTTGGAAATAGAGTTGTAGAAACATTTCGAAAACATTGCGGAAGTGTAGATAAAATACAAGTATTTTTGAGATGTTGATTGATGAGTCGAAAATCGAGGAAGTGAACTTTAACCGTGACCTTTGAAAACGACGTTGAATATTTGGAAGAGAATTTCCGAGTTAAATCATTTGTAAAAGTTTGTTATGAAAATCATTTGTTAATTAATTTTTGGAAAACCGTTATTTATGATTTTAGAAAAATCCCTATTTAAAATAATGTAAAAAGTAATAAGTACAGCTAAACATAAAACCAAATAAAATATCCCAGAGGCCTTATTACAACTTTAAAACCCGAATAGTAAAAGCAATGAAATAAACGAAAAAGGAAATTTAATAAAGTTAGAACCAATTCTGAAGTATGGCCTCCACTCGAGTCATCCATGGCCGAAGTCCACATCACTGAGCATTACCTACAGGGAGTAAGAAAAAAGGGGGGTGAGTTACAAGAACTCAGTGTGAAATCCCCTTACCGTTATCCATTGGGTCGGAACCCAATTAGCAATACTTTGGGCCTAAGCCCATTTACAATAACCATAATGTATCAAATATAACATGTGTATGAAATGCAATTCCCAAACCCATCCTAATAATCTATCCACTACACACCACCCATACCAACCAACACACCTGTGAGTGATCATCAGTCAACCCACCCCGCCAACACACCAAACGCAGGCATTAAGCCATTTAATTCAATAATTCACAGGCCAGTGGCCATTTATAATATTTGTGGTAGAGCCACCAGAATAACAGAATATACGTGGCATAGCCACTATACAAATTTGTGGCAGAGCCACCAGAATAACTTCTCTTCAACATTTTTCCCATCCCATGCAAAATTATGTATATGCAACATACATAGTAAATCACGATATTCACAAATATAAACCACAATCATTAATTAATTCAGACAAAAGTTCGGCCCATATAACAAATTATCAAATTGGCCCATATAGCAAATTATCAAATCGGCCCATATAGCAATCTTATCAAATCGGCCCATTAAGCAATCTATCAAAACGGCCCATTAACACATTTCAATTCGGCCCTTTAATTAACACATTTCAATTCGGCCCTTTAAGGCAATTTATCAAATCGGCCCATTAAGCAATATAACAAATCGACCCATTAAGGCATTATAACCATTCGACCCATTAATCAATATAACAAAATCGGCCCATTAAGGCAATATAACAATTCGGCCCATTAACACTTTGCAAATCGGCCCATTAGGGGCATTTCCATAGTTCGGCCCATAAGGGCATTTTCATAACTCGACCCTTAAGGGCATTTTCATAATTCGACAATCGTACCCGCTAAGGGTAATTCAGTAATCTCGCAACCCAGGAGTATTTCGGTAATTTACCCTCTAAGGGTATAATGGTAATTTTGCAACCTAGTATTAACTATTAATTTGGGGCATAACAATTTAAAACTGTCCATCTGCGTCGTACTGACTAAATTGACTATAACTTGAGTTAGAAATATCAAAATCTAAATCCGTAAATTTTCCTTGAAACTAGACTAATATATCTTCCTACTAAAAGTTTTCTAGAATTTTCGGCTCAACCATTTAGTACAGTTTATTCCTTAAAGTTTCCCTTGTTTCACTATTCAATGATTCTGACCTCTCTTACCTAAATTTTAAATATCTCATTGTACGGTTTTCATATATTTCTCCCACTTGTTTCTAATGAAAATAGGCTCACTAAGGAATCCATACATATAAATTATAACCCATAATTCACTTTGTACCATTTTATACGATTTTTCCAAGACAGATTAGGGAAACACGAAGTCAATCAGAACCAGTCTCACTAAAATTAAGATTCGCAGAATATAAAAATCCTTTTCCTTCTCCATTTCTTCCATATTAAAATAGACACAGTAAGATTTAATTTGATATCCTATTCACTTTCTAATTCCCTTTATCTTATTTTTCATGATTTTTCAAAAACATGTCACTACTTCTAACCGAAACTGTTTTATTACAAAATACGATTACCACTACGATCATACGTACACCTGAGTGATCACGGATGCCGATTTTTGGTTTTCTTCGGTATTTCGACCGGTTAAAAGAATATTTCATTCAAACTTTCAGAGAAGTTTGAGATTACACACCATTTCAATCATGTATTCGGAAAATACGGGATTACACACCTTGATTAGGATTGCCTAAAGAACCACTCTTCGTTGACCCACTATATCCGAAGGATTTGCAAATAGAATATATCGAGTGATTTCGTCCCTAAAACATAATCGATTAGTCGAAACTTCAATTCGATTTTTAACATAGCCAAATAGAGATATAACGAAAAATCCAAAATGAACCCCTTTACCTTATCGATATTGGATCCAATTTCCACCGTTTGACTTCGGCTAGAACAATACACGGTCTCCCACTTAAAACACTACGAAAAAAGAGAAAACGATCTCGTTTGAGAGGGTAGAATAAAATGATGGTCTCGGTTAAAATGACCATCCAAAAACCAAAATATAGGTTCAATCATAAGAGAAAGAAAATAAAAAGTTGAAAAGAGCACTTACCGATTGATCAAGGGGTGAGTGACAACTCGAATGAAAAAGAAAGATTAATGAAGAGATGAAAGGTTTCGGCTATGGAGGAATAATGGGCACAATATTCGGCTATGGTGAAAAGGATTAGAATAGAAGAGATGCTTGAAGGATTTTGCGAACAAGAAAAGAAGGAAGAAGAAGAACAATGGTTCACTAGCTCGGTTTTCAAGAAAGATGAAAGAACAAATTTTGGTCTCAATTGTTGGTGTACAATCGGCAACAAGAAGAAAGAAGAGAATATGCACACTCAAGTTGAAAATTCGGCAAGAAGGATATGTGGAGAGAAGAGAAAAATGTCACAAAAGTTGCATAATGAAATTTTGGCCAAAACAGTACCCAAAACTTTTACCAATTGCCCAAGACAAATTCGGCTAGGAGAATAAAATTTCTTTTGAAAAAAGCACACTTGATGCTAATGGAATTTGACCAAAACTAGCACTAAATTCTTACCAAAACACTAACAAAATTCGGCTATCACCCCTTTAGTCCCAAAAATCGTCCACATTCAAGCCATAGGAGTCAAAATTTTTGCCAACCATACTTTCCATAGCATTCTTCACGAAATAAGCCACTTGTTCCCCTTATTTGCCTTATTTTATTGATTCCTTTCCCCAACCTCAACCTTTCCTTATTTCTTAGCCACCTTACAAAAAATAAAGAAGTCCAACTTGCCATAAATACTTCTTGGCTGACACTTAAGGAAAGAGTGCAAAAATATTAATCAAAAATTTGCACACAATGGGATTTGAACCTCTTTCCTCAAGGTACTTCACTTGATGCCATAACCTCTTTACCAATAGCTCATTTATGCAAGCACATTACTCATTTATTTCTATAAGTCTTGAAGCTACTTACCATCTCTCCTTAAAGTGCTAAAATACCAAATTTTTTCCTAAGGCCCAATTAAACCCGAGACTTCATAGAAACCTCGTAACCTTCCAAATTCACTTAACTAATAAGTCTAATTTGCAATAATGCCATTCTCTTGTTATCAAAATTTTAAACACTCCTACGCCCAAGGCCCATTGGGCCCAATCCTACTAGGCCCAATTTTGGGATGTTACAGCTACCCTAGCAGGATCTTTCGATCTTCCACTAAACTAACGAGTCAGAAAGAACTACTTATCTCTCGACCTCATAGTTTAGATCGGCTCGAGGCTAAGGTGTTCACATATAGGTCATACCAATTTTGGGTTAATTCCCACCTAAATGACTTCCTAGGGTCATCAAGCCTAGGGTTTAAGTTCTTCCTCTCCCAAACAGCTGATATGCTAAGAAAACCCTACATAGTAATTAACTACTCACACTTCCACTCACTAATCCCCCATAAAAGGATTAGTTCCTTGTAGATCTCATGAACACAATAATCTTAATAATAACGATAAGCATGAAAAACAAATCAAGAGAAAGGTTTAAGAGAATCCTTTATTGTATTGATTAAAGCGCAGAATCCACAAGAGTTTGATCACGATTACAACTCACGTTCTCCGCTGAACATGAAATACAAAAAGAACTGAAATAAACCTAAAGCCTAAAAGAAAGGAAAAACAATGACTATATTTACAAAGAAAAACTTAGAATGTAAAAAGTTGTCTTTCAACAAGTGTTTTAAGAACCTATTTATAGAGTTAGGGTTGTTGTCATCCTTAGCCTTAGGTTAGCCGACGTTCTCATGTTTAATTTCCATTGTGTGGACCAAAACACCCCTGGCTCGTAAGTGCTTCCCGTACAAGTTTAATGTCACAACACCGTAGTCCTTGTGTCGCAACATCAAAAGCAGTATGTATGCTTCAGGGTAGCTTCAAGGGTGTGTTGCGACATCTCTTGGCTATGTCGTGACACACAAAGTAGTATATAAATCCTGGCATTCTGCTCCCTATGTTGCGATATCAAACTCCTCGTGCTATAACACAGAGACCCACATGCCACTGAATGGTCTCCTGCACATTTACTAAGTACGTTTACTCGCCTTTAGGCCTCAGTCGGCCCTTTAGGTTATGCGTGAGTATTCAATTGAGTAAAAATTTCGAGTTAGTCGAGTTGAGGAATCCTATTTTAGCAATCGAACTCAATTTTAATCTTTTTTGAATTGAGTAAAAAAATTTTTGACTCGAGTTAATGGATCCTATTATTTATACTCAATGTTGCATTTACATGGATCGATTATTTAACTAGTAGACGAAGTACAAGATTATTTAAGTACATAAACAATATAATGGTTTTGCCTTTTAACTTAATGGGTAAACATTTATCAAAACAACTTAGTTTTGCCTTTTAACATAATGATTTTAACTTTTAACTTTAAAAAAGTAAACATTTATCAAAATGTCGTAGTTTTGACTTTTCTTATTCAGATTTTCAGATAACTATAATTGTGTAATTCATATTCAAGTTAAACTGAAAAATATTTTTTTTTCATTTGAATTGATCCGAATAACTTGATTAACTCAAATAACTCAAACTATTTAATTCAAAATTTGAATTTTTTATTGAGTTTTCTGAATTGAATCAGATTTTGCTCACCCCTACCTAAGGTCAATAAAAGACTCAAAATGTATTTTTTTATGGAATTTAACTAAACTAAGAAAACATAAATAAAACATACTAAAATTGCTCATATTCAAGCTCTTCAAGTACAAAAACTAGTTTAATCTGCTACACTGAATTATGATAGATCACTATCACATCTGTTGTCTAACAATCATGTGACTCCCTAACAGCATATACCCGCACTGGACCTCCAATCTCAGTCTGTGCAACTATAGTATGAGCAATGGTCATCTATTCACTCAGTTGACCATTACCTCCAAGATCACGGCCTCGGCCTCTAACAGATTTGGGCATAGAACTCTCTGTCTAGGACACCTCAACCCTCTTTGGATGATCACTCAATAGAAGGCCCTTTAAACCAAATCAGAAATAAGCTCCAATCTACTTCCAACACTCTCTTCGATGCCTACGATTATAGTGCTTACAAGGCGACCATCTGAAACCTCCTGTCAAACCTCTAGCATTAACTGGAGCACTACTTTGCATCTTGGACTAACCTAATCAAAATCCCCGTCTAGTACTCATACCCGAACTCTGTGACTCATGACCTCTCTTCATCGGCTGCCTCAATGCACTAGACTAATCAAAGCCCCTTTTTCTGAACTTAGTAGCAATTGGTCTTGATAGCTCTTTTAGTGTTTTCCTCTACTGCCTTATGCTTCTCGACCATTTTATTGAAGGCTTTAGCTCCATATGCTACCAAATAAACATGGATGTCACTATTTAATCCAAACTAAAATCTCTTGCAGCAATCCCTCTCAAAGTGGACTAACTCGGAGGAGTACCGACTGAGCTTAAAAAATTCCAACTCATATTCTGCCACTATCATACTACCCTACACCAAATCCAGGAATTCCCTCTTCCTCGTGTCCATATACTGCTCAACCAAATACTTCTTTCTAAACTCCTCCAAGAAGAAACCCCAAGACAAATGATCAGGAGCAACTCCCTTCTTAACTGTGCACCACCATCGATGTGTTTCACTGTTTAACAGGGATACGGTGCAACCTAGCTTCTCTTCGTTTGAGCAATCCATCTATTCTAGGATTCTCACTACACTCTCCAACCAATACTCAACAATGGTTGAATCAGTTCCCTTAGCCCTTTGGAATATTTGTCCACCCAGAGCATATAGACACTCGAGCGGTAGTCCCCGGTGTGCAGGTGGAGGATTACCACCCGCAATCCGTTGAAAAGCTCCTATCATAGCTTGTACTAAAGGCTTTACACCCGCCTCTAGTTTCGCCTGGCCAGGAGGAGAAGGTACCTCAAGTGCATTCATATTTACTCTCCCGCTTCTATGAGGCATATCGATTATACTGTAACATTAAATAAAACAAACAATACAAATGAGTGAGAAATGGCAAGTGACCCAAGGAAATTCTAGCAAAGACAAACATTTTAATGGATGGTAATGTTTACCCATTCCTACCCCAAAACAAGTAATTCACATAAGGGTTTTTTCATCCCCAGATAAAAGATTCTCTATTTTATTCCAAAATCATTTTAATTTTCAAAATTTCCATACCCAAGATTTTTTCAAAACTGGGTCTGATACCACCAAATGTGACACCTCAAACTGGGCCGGGACAAGCTGACCTAAATTTGGAACGTCACATTAGCCACTTATGTGACTCTTCTTACCAATCACTAAACACACCAAAAAGACACCCATCACACCAACCAAATACATGCTTAATCAAGTAATTTTAACATACAAGGCCTAAAACATGCTTCATATATTATAATACAACAAAATATAATCAGGGGTAAAATCATAATTTTACAAAACATAAGCTAAATACTTATAATTCACGAAATCAAATCAACAAGTGCCTTGGGTATTTTATTTTAAATCATATTTGAAAATTTCATATCAAAACGATAATTAAAACCCATTTTATTTCTAAATGAAGTTTAAGGACTCAAATGTAAATTTTATGAAATATCCAAACCCTTTTTAAGAGATTGAAGGCAACATTGTGAAATTCATTTAAAACCTTGTCTTGTAAATTTTCAAAATGTTTCATGGTGTTTAAGGCCTCCAATTTAATTGCATTAAAATTAGGACATATTTGTAAATATAACAAAACATGCCTAGTTCACTCAATAGCTACGTCGAGATGACATGAAAAATCTCATCACGACGTTGCATGAAAGGGTTTGTTAGTCATGTTGATGCGATAATGATGTCCCAACAACGGGTCCTCGTCGCAACGTCATTGAGGTTCATCACGACTTCCAAGTGCAGTATTTTGCAAAAAAGTTGTAGCATAAGCTTATGACACTTTGACACTCAAGTACACATACCCTTATATGATTTCATGAAAAAATACCTATTCTAACATGTCATAAGACATACATAGATCATATAAATTATGCTCAATCACCCAATATTAGACATTAACATGCTTTGGCATCCAAACTAATTACCTATATTGACATGATTTTTTGAAGTTCAAAATCCATTACTTAATATACCAAATTTGCATATAAGGCAATTTAAAGTGCATTGTAGGTACATACCTTGGCATTTGCTCACTTTTCATCTGTTAAAGCATTCAACAAGTTAGTTAAACATTTCAAACCACAATTCATTAAGGCACATGCATGCTAACCAACACACAACCTAGTTAATCATCTGGCATATTTCATGCATCAATTAAACCAAATAAAACATCCACAAACTAATTATAAAAGTCCCTAAACAATCCATGGAAAGTCCATTTACAAACCAAAACAAAACTACAGTCTAGTCCCTAAAAATAATCTCATATTGTCATCCCTTATTTCCTATTAAAACCATCTCACATGCACAGAGGAGTTTCTTTGCCTTGGGATCACAAGCTTGCTCACTTCACCACTCCACTCAATTTATTTCTATGCAAAAGTAAACACATAGGAGTGTGAGTTTAAACAAGCTCAGTGAGTGCTCAAAATGCTACACCAAACCTCAAATAAAAGAGTTAAAAGCAAGCATGGTAAAGGAATTTATCACTTAGTATCTTCAAATAACATACCACGTTGATACATTGACAACTTGTGAATATGAAAATGAATACAAATACATCTCATTGAATACTCAGATCTTGATCACACCATGAATCAAAAGAGCCTAACATGTCCTAAGTGTAGCATTTTGCTAACACTCTCCAACACACCAACATGTCCCATTGAATAGAGCAATGCTCTACATTCCCTTATCCCTCTAAACATGTCCCAATAACAAAGCATACAAAATAAGTAATCAAATCCTATGGCATGCCAACTATATCCAATGTTTTCAAAAGTTCACAAGGCCAATATATCCATTTCACACATTCATTTTCTGGTATGCACACTTACACAAATCATATTTATCATGATTAAACACTTATCACATGATAACATAATCCACTTCAACCACTTTGCTCATTGAGCCAAATACACTTTCATATCAAATGTGAGTGCATAAGACCAACTATTTCAAGGCATGTTCAAACATATATTCAACACATATGATTATTTCACACACTTAAGCATATCACAATTTATATAGGCATTATTTGCAACATATCAAGCTCAAGTAAGAACACTTACTCTTGGAATTTAGATTAGGTCCCCACTTTAATGCACTGATTGTGCAATAATCATAACACACTAGACCACTCAACTTGATCAACTTTGTTTCAAGCCAAATTTCAAATAAACTTTTGTTTGCCTTTGTCCTTGCTTGTAGAAGCTTCTAAACAAGTTGGTACTGAACATATACATCAAACACAATACAAAGGCATTACAAATAACAAAAACACAACTAAATCACTCCAAAATCATATATCAAAGCCTCTCATTCTCAATACCAAAAAGTTAGTTAGTTTTGCCGAAATAGGTGTTTAAATACTCAAATCTCATTTCTAACCTTTTATTTTAACTTCATACATCCTAAAAATCATTTAATTACAGATCTAAACCATAAAATTTATCTAATTGAATAGATCTATTTTTTCAGAGAAAACATGCTTATATGATCCTTAGGACGGGGAAAACGTTTAATTTGTTTAAATTACTTAAGGATTTGTTTAATCAAGATCAAATACCTTTTAATTATATCAAAATAAGTTAGAAAACACTTTAAAATATAAGCTTAGCTTAGTGATACGAGATCTACCATTTTCAAGCTAAAAATTGGTTTAAAATCAATGGATCTATTAAAAACTTGATTTAATCAATTAAAACTCAAAATGAAATAACAACTTCCTTAGTTTAATCTTGAAAAGTCAGAATCTCACCTTAATTTGACAAAAATGGTGAGTTTAAGATCAAATTTGAACTAGGATGTGTGATTAACAATAGATGAATTATGGAGGAAAACTTGATTATCCTTTGAAATTGATAGAGAAATTTGTGTTTAGAAATCTTAAGAATAAAAAAGGATGAATTAATTCAGATA
This sequence comes from Gossypium australe, assembly GCA_005393395.2. Taxonomy (NCBI): domain Eukaryota; kingdom Viridiplantae; phylum Streptophyta; class Magnoliopsida; order Malvales; family Malvaceae; genus Gossypium; species Gossypium australe. The sequence continues at coordinate 91,837,141 of CM016616.1, forward strand.
GAAAAGCTCTAATTTGGTGTTTATGAAAATTTTAAATGAAAGGAGAAATAAGAGAGAAGGAGGAGGTGGGGATATTAAATAGGCAACCTGTAACAGCCCAATTTTAGGTCTAGTCGGAACTCTGGTTTCGGGATTACAAATCCGACGCAGTAAAATTTATTTTTATTATATTTTTATGGTCTACAATTTTATGGAATGATTTTGTGAAAATTTCGTTCGAAAATTTTGACGTTTGGGCACTCAATTTAGTTAAAGGGACTAAATTATAAAAAGTAAAAAATTTGAGTTCTATGTGTTTAAGGTGTCCAATTGCTATGAGATTTTAAATTGAAGATCCTTAGATGGTAATTAGACCATTTGTTAAGTTAGTGGACAAAAATGGATATAGAGTAAGATAAATTTTATGTTTTAAGTTAGGGGTATTTTGGTCTTTTGGTAATTAAATGAATTAAAAAGAAAAAATCAAGCCAAAATCTTGTCCATCTTCTTCATGCTAGCCAAAATTTATAGGAGGAAGCCATTGCTAGTGTTTGGCCACTTTCAAGCTCAATTGTAAGTCCGTTCTTGCCCCGTTTTTAATGTTCTTTACATTTTTAAAATAGTTGTAACCCGATCTATCTATTTCTACCACAAATTTAAGAAATAATCAAGGTATAGGGTTTGACCCATGTTAGATATATTTGTACTTTGATGTCTAATGGTAGATTATGCAAGTTTAATGTTGGATAAACAACTTTTACTAAGTGAATTTCGGTAAAAATGTTAAAAATGACCTATTTGTAAAGGTTATAAAATATGTAGTAAAAGTGTGATTTAATGGAAATTGTGGGCTGCTATGAGCATGAATAAGATTTGGCTAGGCTTGGGTTTTAAAGAAATTGGATATGTTTCATTTTACGAGCCTAGGGACCAAAATGTAAAAAGTTAAAAAGTTAGGGGCAAAAATGTAATTTTTTCATAATGTGATTTTTGGACTGAATTGGATAATGTGTGTATTAAATGAGCTGAATTTGCTATTATAGATAAAGAAAAATGAAGTTCGGACCTAGATCGGGGGAAAAATAAAGTGTTTGACGATTACGTCCATTTTCATCATTTTTGTATCGAGGTAAGTTCGTATGTAAATAATGCAATGTTATATTTGTATTTTAATGTTTTGATATTGCATGAAATGTATGATTGACTATATAAGTATATTCAATGATGTTCCTGCAAGAGAGAAATCCTGGTTGAACCTTAGGAATAGATTAGGAAACAAGTGACATGTCACTAGGAACCCATGTGATTATGTGATTTATATGTCCCGGGTGCTGGTCCTGTACGTCCTACCGGTGGCTGGGTATACATGCATATGTTGCGGATACCTGACAGCTTGTGTGAGCAGTACTGCGTAGCTACGTCTTGACTGACAGCTTGTGTGAGCAGGCCCATGGATTTGCTCGAGAGTGAGCTTATACGTGTTATGAGAATTGTGATAGCATTGGCTACATATGTGGCACTATGTACAAAGTTTCCCGTCTATCCGATAGTATTCCAAGTGGTTCAACGGGTATGTCAAAGACGAGAACGTATGAGATAATGTTAAGAGTTGGCATAGGTATGTACGAAAAACTGAAAGGGAATGAATTTGGTGTTTGATGAACTATTGGTAAGAATGTGATTGAGTACGTTAGGTTCGTGAGGTTTTAAATGACATTTAGGTTGATATACGTATGTTACTTATATGGAAATTGTATGGTTAATGTTGTTCATTATTTGCATATGAACTTACTAAGCTATATAGCTTAGTTTCTTTTCTTTCCCTTGTCTTATAGTGTCACCAAGCTAGCTCGGGATTGGAGATCGTCAGAGATCCATTCACACTATCAACTATTATTTTGGTACCAATGAATTCAACATTTTGAGTTATGGCATGTATAGGGGACTTGGTCATTTTGTTATGTGTCATAATTTATTTGGCCAAATGTGTTGGCTTTTGGTCAAAAGCTCATTTTGTATAAGGCCATTGGAAATTGGCTATTATTGGTTAAGTATATTCATATGATGATGCCTTTCATGGATGTGGGAATCTACTTGATTTGAGTTGATAAGTATGTGATGTTTGTGTATGATAGATGGTAGCATGTAAATGATGTGTTGTTGTCTTGGTTGTGGCTGATGTGGTTGTATGTATATGCTTGGTTTGGTGCTATGTTATGTTGTATAGGTGTGTACATTAAAGGGTGGCAAAAAGGCTTGGTGAATAGCCTTATTTTTGTCCATACGGGTAGACAAACGGGCGTGTGTCTAGGTCGTGTGTGACACACGGTCTGCCCCACGGGCATGTGTTTTCAGCCGTGTGTCCCTTGCACCTTAATTGTTGCAAAATAGAATGCCCAGAATTGAGCACATGGGCAGAGACACGGCCGTGTGTCACGACCTTAGACACAGGCGTGTGTCTTGGCCGTGTGAAGTCTACACCTATTTTATGAAAAATTATAAAAATTAAATCGACCACACGGGTGTGTGGCACAACCGTGTGGCACAAGTCAGAGAGCACCCTATTTATGAGAGTATCATCCACAATCCTTTAATGTTTAGAACCCACACCTTGAATGAATTTCTCATAATACAAGATTTACTCCTTCACACTCTTATGCTTCGAATCTAACTAGATATCACCTCGATTTGATTATAGAATAATAGCAACAACACCAAAACACACATGTGTTCGTTTGGCCATACAATCCAATGAAGTTCTCTTATTAAATCGATTGAGAATCACTTACTCTATTACTCTTTTGAACGGAGATCTAAATATTTCTCTTGCACTAAAGTAATTTTGACCAATCTGGATTGTCACCTTCAACGATTAACAATATATATAATAAACATAAGATTTGGCCTTATTAAATAAGGATAATAAATTGAGTTTAGACTAAACTAATCATCACTTACTCTTTACCGGGCTAGATTGAAGATTACAATTCAATGAAAAAGTTTAGAAGATGGAGGGAAAATGACTATGGAGAAAAAAAAAAGAAAAGAAAAGATGATTATAATATAATGTATCAAATTGAAAAATATAGAATAAATAATGATAGGGATTTGGTTATAACCAAAGAAAAGAAGAGATAGGGAGAAAGGAAGAAAAATGGGTGGCGACAGTGGTAGCGTGTCTGGTGGTAGAGGTCTATTGGTGGAGCAAAGAAAAAGAAAGGAAAAGGCGATGGTGCAATGGTGGTTGAGGTGGTGAAAGTAGTGGCAAATGGTGGTGGTGTGGTGGCAAAATGAAATAAAAGTGGTTGCAAAAGGTGGTGGAGAAATGGAAAAAGGATAGAAGAGAAGAAAGATGAAGGAAAAACAAAATGAATTGCTTTCCTTAGCTATTAGGGATGACTATCAATAATAAAGGGAAGGAAAAATGGAAAGGAGGAAAACAAGGGGAAGAAAAAGAAAGGAAGGGACAATATGGAGTGAAAACTGGAGTAAGGAAATGAGGAGGAAAAAAAGGGAGGAAATAAATCAATGGGTTGACAACCCATTTGGGCGGCAAAAGGAGTTGACCAAAGGTGTGCCGAAATTAAAAGTAAAAATGTAAGCGAAGGGACTCAAACTTAGGTCACAAGGGTAACTAACCTTGCTCTTAAACACGAGGCTAGAACTCCATCTTGTTCAAAAACTAACGATAACTAAATAAAAATGTGGTGTGATAACTCTACCCTAGAGGTGATCATGGACTGAGTCGGGCTCAACCAAAAATTCAGGCCCATTTACTAGGCCCAGGCCCAAAAAATGGGCCTAAAAATTTACCCAAGCCCAACCCGAATAAAAATGCTAAAACCCAGGCCCGACCCAGCCCGACCCAGCCCGCCCGTATTAATTTTTTATATAATTTTTAAATATATATAATACATCAAAAATACTAAAAAATCAAAATAATTATTTCCCAACAAATTGAAAATAAATTTTAAAAAATATGTATATTTAGATAACACTAAGATAAATACAACTTAATAAGCAAATGCCTCTAAAATAATAATTTAAAATAATAACAAAATTAACAATAAATAAGTTTTATACAATATCCAAACAATAACAATAAAATAGTAGCAACATAATAGTAAAATGGTAGCAAAATAAGGAGAAAACAACAAGAAAATAACATTCAAAAACAAAAAAAAAGAGCAGATTTTTTTTTGTCTTCTAGTGAATTCGAGCAGGGTCGGGCCGGGCCCGGGCCAAAAATACATTACCCGGAGCTCGGCCCGTTTTTTAAACGGGCCTTATTTTTTTGTCCAAGCCTATTTTTCGGGCCTATATTTTTTCCCAAACCCACCCACATTTCGGGTGGGCCTTCGGGCCGGGCTGGGTGGCCCGACCCACGATCAGGTCTACTCTACCCTCCTTAAAAGAAATTTCTTCCTCGAAATTTACCTGATCCAAACAGATGGGGATATTGCTGACAAAACGAGTCTTCTAGCTCCCAAGTAGCCTATTCAGTGCCATAATTTCGCCACAAACACTTTTACTAATGGAATCCGCTTTTTTCTCTGAACCTTAACCTCAAGTGCCAAGATCTGAACCGGTTCCTCTTCAAAAGATAAATTTGGTCTCACCTCTATCTCTTCAATCGGAACCACATGAGATGGGTTAGATCGGTATCGCTTCAACATATAGACATGAAACACGTCATGAATACGGTCTAGCTCTGGAGGTAATCTAATTGATAAGGCACCAGTCCAATCTTCTTAAGGATCATATAAGGCCCAATAAACCTCAGGCTTAGCTTGCCCTTCTAACCAAATCTCAAAAAATCCTTCCATTGCGATACTTTTAGAAATACCTTAAACTCTGTATCCTTTCTCTTTAAATCTACATTGGAATTTTGTTGATCCAATGTTGCTTTCAATTTGCCCTGAATCAGCTTAACAAAACCCTCAGTCTCTTGAACCAATTCCTGACCTAACATTTTCTTCTCACCTAACTCGGTCCAACACTGATAACGACAAGTGCTCCTCCCAACTACCTCAAAAATCTATAACAAAACTCCTTAACATATCTCCAGGATATGGATAACTCGCTTAGACTACCTATCAGATTGTGGATGAAAAGTCGTACTAAAGTCTAGTTAAGCACCAAATGCCTTATGCAACTTCTTTCATAATCGAGATGTAAAACGAGGATCATCAATCTGAAATAGCCGATACTGGAACCCTATTTAGTCTCACTATCTCAGAGAGGTACAACCTCACCAAATTTTGCAGAGAATAATAAGTACTAACCAATAAGAAGTGAGCTGATGTAACATCCCAAAATTGGGCCTAGTAGGATTGGGCCCATTGGGCCTCGGGCGTAGGTGTGTTTAGAATTATTGAGAACAAGAGAATGTCATTAATTCAAGTTGGACTTGTTAAGAAGGTAATTTTGGAAAGTTACGGGGTCCTAAGAAGTCCCGGATTCAAGTTGGGCCTTAGTAAAATTTTTGGCATTTAGCACTTTAAAGGAGATGGAGTAAGTGACCTTAAAGCATATGGCAATAATTGAGTATATAGCTAGCATAAATGAGCATTTGGTAAAGAGGCTATGGCGTCACTTGTAGTACCTTGAGGGAAGGAGTTCGAATCACTTTGTGTGCATTTTGACTTTTATTTTTGCTTCCCTTCCTTATAGTGTCGGTCAAGGAGTATTTATGGCAAGGATGGACTTCATTATTTTGGTAAGGTGGCTAAAAGAATAAGGAAAGGTTGAAGTTTGGGAAAGAAATCAAGAGAAATAGGTAAGTAAGGGGGACAAGGGGCTTATTTTGTGGATGGTGTTTTGGAAAGTTTGGGTGGCCAAAATTTTATCCTAGGGGGGATGAATGTGGACGGTTTGGGGCTAGAGTGATAGCCGAATTTTACCTTGGCATTTGATAAGGTCTTGGTTTTATTTTGGCCAAAAATCCTATTGCAACCTTTGTGTCATCTTCTCTCTTTTGCTACTTTCTTTGCCGAAATTTTCTAGCACAATAGTGCAATTTTCTCTTCTCTTGAATTGGTCACATATTCATCTTTTGTCTAATTTCCTTGATAGCCGAATATCATTGTTCATTCTCCTCCATAACCGAAACCTTTTCATCGTTCTTTCTTTCTCATTCCTTAAGCAATCGGTAAGTATTCTTTCCAATGTTTTATTTTCTTCTCTTATGACCGAATCCATACTTTGGTTTTTGGATGGTCATTTTGACCGAGACCATCACCTTACTTTCTCTCATACGAGATCGTTTCTTCTTCGTAGTGATATAGAGGGAGGTCGAATACCACAACATTGCCTAATCATCTCTAGTCATAGGACGATCGTGAGAAACGGGATTATAATTGATTAAGGTAAGGAAGATCTTTCATAGTCCATTCGATATCTCCATTTGGTTACTGAGTTAATCGGATTGAAGGCTGGCTAATTGATATTGTTGGTAGGATCGATTCTTGGTGCATCGAGGGAGATCACAGTCGTGGTAAGTGGAGTTAGCCTAATAAAGTGTTTCTAGTTACGATTATCGAAGTTGAGACTAACCTTCTATCAACTATCATTATAGGTGTTGAAATCGGTAGGAAGCACAACTCGTAATCAAGGTGTGTAATCACGTACCCTTTCGAATATATGTTTGAAATGGTGAGTAGATCTCACATCTCTCTGAAAGTTTACATGAAATATTCTGTGATTCGGTAGAAATACCGAAGAAAACCGATAACCGGCATCCATGATCACTCGGACGTGCGTATGCTCGTAGTGGTAAACGTATTTTATAATAAAATAGTTTCGGTCAGAAACAGTGTCGTGTATTTGAAAAATTGCAAAAAATAGGATAAAAGGAATTACAAATTGAATAAGATATAAGATTAAATCTTACTGTGTCTATTTCAATATGGAAGAAACAGAGAAGGAAAAGGAATATTATATTCTGAGATATGTTAATTTTAGTGAGACTGGTTCTGAATGATTTCGGGGTATTCTGTTCTATCTTGGAAAAATCATATAAAATTGTACAAAGTTAATTAAGAGTTATAATTGATATGTATGGATTCCTTAGTGAACCTATTTTCAATAGAAACAAGTGGGAGCGGTATATGAAAAGCGTACAGTAAGATATTTGAGATTAAGGTAAGAGAGGTCAGAATCGTTGGATAGTGAAATAAGGGAAACTTCAAGGAATAAACTGTACTAAATGGTTAAGCTAAAAATTTTGGAAACATTATAGGAGAAAGATATATGAGTCTAGTTTCGAGAAAAATTTACGGATTTAGATTTCGAGTTTTCTAACTCGAGTTTTGATCAATTTAGTTAGTATGACGCAGATGGACAGTTTCGATTTCATGCTCCAAATTAGTAGATAAGCCTAGGTTACGAAATTACCAAATACCCTTAGAGGGTAAATTACTGAATTACCCTTAGTGGGTACGATTATCGAATTACGAAAATGCCCTTACAGGCCAAGTTACGAAAATGCCCCTATGGGCCGATTTGATAAGATTGCTCTATTTGGGCCAAATTGCAAAGTGTTAATGGGCCGATTTGTTATATTGCCCTTACGGGCCGAATTACGAAAATGCCCCTAAGGGGCCGAAATACGAAATTGCTTATGGGCTGAATGGACATATTTGATTAATGGGCCAATCTAATATAATTGCTATGTGGGCCAAATTGTTATATGATTATGTGGGCCGATTGATATTTGCTTAATGGGCAAATTTTGATAAATTGTTATAATGGGCCATAAAATTTGTATGAAATATCTGAATACATTGTTGTAAATTGTTATGCATCATATACATGTTTTGCATGGGTTGGGATATTTGACGAAGAGAAGTTCCGGTAGCTTTGCTACAAAATTCTGGTGGCTTGTCCACAGTTTGATATATGGCTTAATGCCCAGTTTGATATATGGCTTCGTGCCCAGTTTGATATATGGCTTCGTGCCCAGTTTAATATATGGCTTAATGCCCAGTTTGGTGTGTTGGCCGGGTGGGTGACTAAAGCTCCCCACAGGTGTGCTGGTTGGTACGGGTGGTGTGTAGCGGATGGAAATTTAGGCTTGGTGTTGGGAATTGCATAACACATGCATGTTATATATGATATTATGTTATGATTGTAACGGGCTTTGGCCCAAATAATTGCTTAATGGGATTTTGGCCCAGTGGACAACGGTAAATGGGTTACACACTGAGTTCTTTAACTCACCCCCCTTTTCTCTTAACCCTTGTAGGTAATGCTTGATGGTATGGACTTGGGCTACGGATGACTCGAGGGAGGCCATACTTCAGAAATGGTTATTTGGACTTTAGACTTCTTACTTTACTATTTTGGGTTAAATGTTGTAATAAGGCGTCTGGACTATTTTTATTTTGCCTTTATGGTTGAGATGTTTTTATTATTTTTCTTAAATTGTTTAAAAAGGAAATTTTCTGAAAACTTAAATAATGGTTTCCAAAATCGAATAACAAATGAATTTTCAAAATAAACTTTTACAAATATTTTTAACACGGATACTTTCTCTCGAACTATTAACACTATTTTCAAAAGTCACGGTTTTAAAGTTCAATTCCTTGATTTTTGATTCATCAATCAATAATACTTGTATTTTATCTACGTTTCCGCAATGTTTCAAAATGCTTTTGCAACTCTATTTCAAACGTCACATTTTCGTAAATTATTATTTCAAATATGCTTTTGCAACCGAAAAGGGTTATTAAAGATAATTATGTTTTCACGTAGACACAATTGCTTAAGTGTTTTGGGATTTAACAAAGAGGCTATAATTCTCAAACAAGTTTTTAACAATTGCAAAGATGGTTTTTTTTTTTTTTTAAAAACACTTCCATGTGGCACGCCAGATTCGAGCCTAACTTCTAGGCCGGGTTTTGGGGTGTTACAGCTGACTTAGTCAATCTATCCACAATCACCCAGATCGAATATTTTTTAGTAGCTTTCGAGGGAAACCCACTAACAAAATGCATAGTCACTCGCTCCCATTTCCACTGAGGAATATTAATAGGCTATAACAACCCAAAAGGGAACTGGTGCTCAGGTTTCACTTGCTGACATGTCTGATATTTAGCCACATAATCGGTTACCTTTAGACCCGGCCACTAATAAAGTTCTCTTAGATCATGGTACATCTTATTACCTCTAAGATGCATAGCGTAAGGCTACTATGCGCTTTTCTAAGAATAGACTGTCTCAGATCCTTCTCGCCTGACACGTAATACCTTTTATGAAAACACAGAACACCATCAAAATTTAACCAAAAATTTGTAGTCTTACCCTCCTCAATCTACTTAACCTGAGGCAAAATAGACACACCCAAAGGCCTCTTAATCTTAATCTTAATCTCATTGACCAAAGTAGGCTCTACTTGCAACTCTACGAGTAAACCTCCATCCTCATACAAAATCGACTTAGCAAACATCGCTCTCAGATCAATCATCGATCTCCTACTCAGTGCATCTACCATGACGTTAGCTTTCCCCGGATGGTACTCAATAGTTTAGTCATAATCCTTATTTGTAGCCAATCCTTTATAAAGGAATTTTTCACCAAGATCACTTACGCAAATGATTAGTCATAAGTATAATAAAATTTTAAATAAAAATTATTATTTTTATTATGTATACTCTTAAATTATTTATGAGTGTATCGTCCACAATCCTTTAATGGTTAGAACCCACACTTTGAATGAAAGTCTCACAATACAAGATCTACTCCTTCACACTCTTAAGCTTTGGATCTCATTAAATCTTACCTCAATCTGATTATAGAATATAACACGAATAGCAAAACACACATGTGTTAGTTCGGTAACACAGCCCAATGAAGTTCTCTTATTAAATCGATTGAGAATCACTTACTCTATTACTCTTTCGAACGAAGATCCAAATATTTCTCTTACACTAAAGCAATTTTGAGAGATCCGAATTGTCACCTTCAATGATAAAAAATATATATAATAAACATAAGATTTAGCCTTATTAAAGAAGAATGAATTGGGATTAGACTAAACTAATCATCACTTACTCTTTACCAGGCTAGATAGAAAATATTACGGTCCAACGGAAAACTTGAAAAGATGGAGGAAAAACAACTATAGAGAATAAAAATAAAAATAAAGAAAAGATGCGTATAATATTATGTATCAAATTGAAAAATATAGAAGAAATAATTATATGGATTTAGTTATAACCAAAGAAAAGAAGAGATGAGGCGAAAGGAAGACAAATGCGTGGAGACGAAAATAGTGGCGGCGATGGCGGAGGTCCAGCGGTGGAGTAAAGAAAAAGAAAGGGAAAAGCGATGGTGCAAGGGTGGTTGAGGTGGTGCAAATGGTGGCAAATGGTGGTGGTGTGGCAGCAAAATGAAATAAATCCTTTATAACTGATTATCTACAAGTGGTGGCACAAGATGTTGGAGAAATGAAAAAAATTGAGAGAAGAGAAGAAATATGAAAGAAAAACAAAATGAATTGTTTTTATTAGCTACTAGGGACAACTAGAAATAGTCAAAGGGAAGGAAAAATGGAAATTAGGGGATATAGGGAGTGAAAAGAGGAGTAAGTAAAAAAATGAGGAAGAAGAAAAGGGAGGAAAGAAATCAATGGGTTGACACCCCTTTTGGGCAACAAAAGGAGTTGACCAAAGGTGTGTCAAAACTAAAAATAAAAATGTAAGAGAGGGGACTCAAACTTGGGTCACAAGGGTAACTAACCTTCCTCTTAAACACTAGGCTAAATGTAACAGCCGATTTTGGGCCTAATCGGAACAGTGGTTTCGGGACCAAAAATTCGACGAGGAAAAATTTATTTTTATTACATTTTTATGGTCTACGATTTCACAAAGTGATTTCGTGAAAATTTCATTCGAAAATTTTGACGTTTGGGCACTCAATTTAGTCAAAAGGACTAAATTATAAAAAGTGCAAAACTTGAGTTCTACACGGTAGAGGTGTCCAATTGTTATGAAATTTTAAATTTGAGGTCCTTAAATGATAATTGGACCACTGGTTAATTTTTTGGACAAAAATGGACATGAAATAGGTTAAATAGAATATTTTTAAGTTAGGGGCATTTTGGTCATTTAGTAATTAAAATTAATTAAAAACAAAATTAAAAGCCAATTTTTGTCCATCTTCAACCCCATGGCCGAATTTCAAGCTAGGTTTTTCAAGCTTCCAAGCTCGATTATAAGTCCGTTTTAGCCTCGTTTTTAATGATTTTTACGTTTTTAAAATCCTCGTAACAAGATCTGTCTATTTCTACCACTAATTTGAGATATGGTTAAAGTCTAAGGTTTTGACCCATGATGAATATGTGTGTATTTTTGTGTTTAATGGTAGAAAATGCATGTTTATGGTTAGAGAAACAACTTTTACTAAGTGATTTTCGGTAAAAATGCCTAAAAGGACTAATTAGTAAAAGTTGTGAAATTTGTCATAAAACGGTGAACTAGTGGAAATTATGGGCTTCTATAGTTATGAAAATGGTTTGAATAGGCTTAAAACACAAGGAAATTGAATAAAAATCATTTTATGAGCCTACGGGCAAAAGTGTAAATATGACAAAGTTTAGGGGTAAAAATGTAAATTTTTCCAAAATGTGAATTTAGGCTAATTTGAGTGGCAAGATGAATAAATGAGTTAAATGTGTTGTTATAGATCAAGGAAAACGAGATTCGAACTTAGAACGGAGGAAAAATAAAGAATATGACAAATCAGTCCTTTTCACCGATTGTGCTACCGAGGTATAAGTGTGAAAATTTATGAACAATGTGCTCGGTGTTTGATCGAACCTTCCGTAAGATGAAATGGAGTAAGTGAAATTATGAAAGAGTAAATTTAGCAACAAAACAGTTTTGGACAGTAGCAGTTGTGTAACTTTGAAAAATCACCAAAAATGGTGGAAATCGAATTAGAGGTTGAGTAAGATATGAAATTAAATCTGAATGAGTCTATGTTCACATAAAAGAAACAGTGTAAACAAAAGAATTTCATATTTTGTGATATTCGAATTTTTATGAGACAGGGTCAGAATGATGTTGAAATCCCCTGTTTCGAATTTGGAAAATCACTAAAAATTGTATAAAAATAATTATGGTTTATAATTTATATGATTAAATTTATTAATGAGTCTACCTTCAATAGAAACAAACGGGAACATCATCTGAACCCTGTACGAAGAGATAATTAATTTTTAGTGAAAAAGTTTTGAAACCATCAGACAGCAGAATATGAGAGATTTTAAAGAATAAACAGTACTTATTGGCTAAACCAAAAATTTTGAAAACTTTATGGTAAAACAATATGTGAGTCTAGTTTCATGTAAAATTAGTGGATCTTAATTTGGAGTTCTTTAGTTCAATATATAAATAATTTAGTGACTGTGACTCGAGTAGACAGCTTGAGATGAACATGAGTAAATGGTGGAACTATGTTTAACTATGATTGTATTATCTTGAGAACATATTGTGAAGATTTATAAAAGCTTGTTAATAAATCACTTATTATTTACATACCTACTTAGTAAGCTATAATGCTTACCCCCCTTCCTTTCCTTTTTCCTATAGTGTCACAGATGCTAGCTCGAGTTGGAGGTCGTCGGAGATTCTATCACACTAACAAGCTATTGATTGGTATTGTATCCACGATCTTCAAGTATTTTTTTAAGTCTATGGCATGTATAGGGACTTGATTATGTGTATATGTTATTATAAGTTGGCCTAGAATGTTGGCCTATGCTATTTGATGGTTATTGTCGTATAAGGCCGTTTAATGTGGCTAATAATTATTATGTTATAAGTCTATGATGATGCATTTCAAGGATGCGTATGCTTGCATGTGTTGGATGAGTAAATGTGTGATAACTATGAGGGGTAAATGTGATTGGTTGTGTAAGTTGCATGATGTGAATGGTTAAGTGTGTGTGTCTGATTATGCATGATGAATGTGGTTTGTAAATGGTATGTGGATGTCTTAGTGTGGATGTTTGAATGCTTAATAATACCATGTTGTGTGATGATAAATTTGTATAAGTGTATAAGTGTTTCTGGATGGAAAAAGGCTTAGTAAATAGCCTAATTTTCATCCGCACAGTTGACCACACAACAATGTGCTCAAAGAGTGTGCCCCATTTTTTTTAAGAAATTTTTTAATGTTTTTCAAAGTTCTCAGTTTAGTCCCGAACCACTTCCAATGTATGTTTTGGACCTCGTAGGCCCGTAATAGGGAAAATATGATTATGAATGAAAAGTTTTAAATTTGAATGGAAATTTATGACTCGGAAATGATCTGTTATATGTGATTAAGTCCGGTAATGCCTCGTACCCTATTTCGGTAACGGATACGGGTAAGGGGTGTTATACTAAAACATTATCTTGTTAAAAAACTAATGATAACTAAATAAAAATGGCGCTTGGCAAGAAGGGCCATTAGGAGGGTAGGTTGGGGACCCCCTTTATAGTTAAATGGTGAAAAGAAGAAACCCGCCCTAGGGTAGGGTTAAAATAAAGGATATAAGTAAAGGAAGGGCGGAGTTTGCAGATATGAGGAGTCATTGAAGGAACCATTAAACTAGTATGGTTCAGGAAAGGATTGCTTAACAACCTAACTGCCAACGAATATATTCAGAGATAAATAAAAAACTATCGAGTCATATGGAGAGAAATTTCCCCAAACGAGCAGGGAGTTTTTTTTTTTTTTTTGTATTTTAGTATTATTTATTTGAACCCTAGCAATGTGGGGTATGTTCTCGTGTAATGTAGAAACTCACTAAGTTTATTCAAACTTACAAGGGTTTGACCTGTGATTGCAGGATTCGCAGGATAAAGAATTCGAGAAGGAACCAAGCTAGATCGTGTAGGATCAAGGAGTTTCATTAGGAAGATGCCATATGCATAGGAAATGAGTGCCTTTGGAGACTTCGCCAAAGGGGCAAAAATGTTGTAAACAATTAGTTCCTTCAAAGTTCAGACATGAGATAGAAAACTTTTATTTAAGGATTTTGTTGTAAGATATATATTATTTAATAAATTTTTTCTTAAATTTATTAATTTTGTAATTTGGTCCTTAGTTAAAATCGGATCCATTTTTGACACTCTGTACCCAAATTTGGTGTTTGGGTCGGGCAAGGGTGTTACATGACTTGTGAATAGTTATGCCATTATGTGCCAAGGACAGCCATGTTAAGCACAACAATGAATAATTTAGTTATGCTTTAAATAATCAAGGTATGTTTACTATTTCCATTTTAACTTACTAAGCATTTCTAATGCTTACTCTAGTATTTTCCTTCCCTATAGATTGTCACCTTGCGGAACTTGTTGAGCCGGATCAGTGAATGAGTACACACTAATCTTGAGACAATAGTTATATGTTCAATTTGTTGTCTAGACTATGTGGCATGTACATAAGGCCTTTTAGATACAAATGATCATTTTGGAATGAAAGTCTTGTGTTAGTTATGGCATGGTAAATGTGACAATGTTTGAATTTGAATGTTCGACATAATATGTACCTTATAGTTTCATTTTTTGGTCAATGTTGATGTCTTGGTGAATGAAGAACACAAGCTTGGTATGGTTTAATGTGTTAAAGATTGCAAGTGTATAAATTGAAATGGCTAGGTTGATGAATGGTAGAAATTGGTAATCTTGATGATTGATTATGGCATGTGAATAGGTAGCTTTTCATATGTATTTGTGTTGGTTTGGTTTATGATAATGAAAATCTTTGATGCACAAAAAAGTGCAAGTATGTATGTGTTAAAGTTGTTTGATTTAGTTTGAATTGGTTAGTTGGACAAACGATGATTATGGATGGAATATTATGTTTAAAGGTTTGGTTTAAATGTTTTAGACTTGTTTTGGTTTGTTTGCCACATTTTGGTGCAGGTAGAATTGAGATATGAAAGAATTCATTGATAGTTTGTGTTGGAGACACTAGAATTAGGTACCAAATGTACATTCTGAAAAAAACAGGGCCAACGTTGTGACGAGGAGTCTTTTACATCGCAACCTTGTTCAGTAAGGAGTGGCATCATGACCTGATTATACATGTCGCGTGACGTGACTGACTAAGTTGGCAATGCCCTGACAAGGAAGTCATGAAGTCGCAACGTCAGCCTAAGACTTTAAAACTTTACATTTTGGTCCTAATTCATACTTGGGTTAGCAAAAGAGCTTTCATATGCTCGTGTGAGACCCAGTAATGATTGTGTAACCTATTGTGAATGTGATTAATACTTGTTTACATGTTTGGATGAATGAATAATGTACAATTATTTGTAGTTGCTCCGGCAACGAATGTAGCATTCTGTAGCTCAAACCTGAAGACCGGGTCGAGTAAGGGGGTGTTACAGATATAGTGGGGAGCAGATGTTGATGAAAAGCTAGCGGCACCTACTATTGAGGGTATATCAGCTACCTGGATAGATTTGTCAATGAAATCCCAACGTACCTTATCGTAAGCTTTTTCTAAGTCAATTTTGACGGCCATCCAATGTTTGTTCTTTTCTCTCATAGAATGAATAACTTCTTGGGCAATGATAATATTATCAGAAATGCTTCTGCTTGCGAGTTCGTCTGTAATTTTGATATATACTTCTATAACTAACATTGATTGCATGCAAAATTATTGTTTGATTAATGAAATATGAATATCTTTTTTATGAAATATGAATATCTTTTTTGCAGTGTTAAGTTAAACTAAGTTATGATATGAGCTATTTTGTCCCATTGATTTGTGGTGCATTAGGCATAGCTATTTTATAGTTTGTCTTTTGTGTTATAATTTTATGTGTTCAAAATATTATAAATTTAAAAAAAAAACATTACATTTATAATTTATTTTATATAAATTTCAACATGTTAATATATCTATATATCTAACTATTTTTCATATGTTTATATCAATATCGCCATCTATAATATATTTCATAAAATGTTTCATGATAGTTTAATTGTTAAATCTAAATAAATTATTTAAAAATTTGATCATTATATTTTTATTTACTGATATAATTATTATCAATGGCATTTTATAGTATATATTAATAGTGAAAACTTTTTTTATTTTATTTTTTGAGACAAGCATTATTAGAGCACAACTTAAGGACAAAAATGAGCATTATTCCTAATATCTAGCTTGAAACTGGAAGAGGCGGGATACTCTGCTCATGCCTGAAAAAGTTGTTTGGATCAACTCTGGTTTTCACTTTGACCAACCTCATGAAGTTATCCTTGAAGTATCTGACTCCCCAAAGGCTAGCCTCAATGAAGCTTGTGTTGATATTCTTGTTCATCCCCAAATCAAGGTCTCTGTAATTCACATATGCACCTCTGGGAAACATTGAAACGTATGGGGCCATGTAATTGTATAGCCTCCGAATCCAATCGAAATGCTTGGATGCATTGTTGTCCTCATCTTGCCAAAGCGTCAAGTACTGGATCTTGAATTTGGTTCCTTGCCGATGTGGGAAAGGGATTTGGGACTCGGAAATCCTGGCCATCATACCACCATATGGATTCCATATCATCAATGGACTGTCTTCCTCGAGCAGTCTTTTCCAAAGCCCTTCCAGTGCTGTTTCTGGTATAGCTTCTTTAACGAAGTCTGATTTGGCTTTAAAATAGTTCTTGAACGTCGACCTACCTTGAAGAAGAATCTCTGCAGGAGTGTTACTCGAGTAACCAGCAATGTAAAGCACCGATTTGATCCAGCTAGTTTCAGTGCAGTCTTTTCGTGTTAAACCCAGTTCAGGGAAGCTTTGTTGCATTACTCGGAGTAGCCTTTCGGCATCGCCCAGAAACAGTGCATTGTAAGATGTCGTCACCGTTTTGGCATTGTTTTTCCCAGCGTTGGCCGTTTGAATTATAACTCTAATGAAAAGATCTTCGTCAAGTTTGTCTGCGACAGTTTGCCATTTATAAAGGAGCTTTGTTGCACCTTGTTCTAGAGACTTGGTGACAGTGAAAACTGTCACAGTAGCTGGGATTGGGACTAGCTTTATCTTCCATTCAAGGATAATCCCAAAGCTTGCACCTCCACCTCCTCTAATTGCCCAGAAAAGATCTTCTCCCATGGCTGCTCGGTCAAGAACTCTTCCATTAACATCCACGATTCGAGCATCTATGACATTATCAGCACCGAGGCCAAATTTCCTCATCATTGAACCATATGCACCGCCGGTGATGTGCCCCCCAATGCCTAGGCTAGTACAAAGACCTGCAGGGAAGCCATGGATGTTACTTTTCTCTGCAATTCTATAATAAACTTCACCAATGGTGGCACCAGCTTCAACCCAAGCACTGTTGTCCTGGATATCAACTTTGATTGACCGCAGTTTGGAGAGGTCAACAATGACGAAAGGTGATTCAATTTGGGATACATAAGAGAGTCCTTCGTAATCATGGCCTCCACTACGGACTCTCAGGTGAATATCGAGCCTCTTTGCACAAATGACAGAAGCTTGGGCTTGGGATTCATGCAGTGGTGTGATGATAAACTCAGGCTTCGGCATTGAAGGCACCAAGTACCTGAGGTTTTGTGCTGTCGACTGCAGCACAGAGGTAAACGAAGCATTGTTTGGGGTAAAAAAGGCTGTGGAGAGCGGTATATAAAACTGGGAGCTGCCAGTAAAGCACTGGATAAACTTTTCCTGGATCAAACTCGAAGTTGGTCTCTTTCTAGGTCTGTAAATGGAAGCTGTTGCCATCGTTGAAGAAGATAGCAGGAGTAAAAGTAATGAACAAATGGAAATGCGCCAAAACGCCATTGTTTTCAATATCTTGTCTTGTTACTGCTCAAGAACATGAGAGAGACTTCGAGTATGTGCTCTTATATATATAGATGATGAGGATCGGAGAAACCCTTTGATTTTAATCCAGCCAATTTCCCAGACGTGTAATTGAGCTAATCTTAACGTCATAGTCATTCTTCTAGTGAAAGAACAATGGCCGGCACCATTATTATATGTTTTAACCAAAACTCATGGCCATTTACTTGTAATTTATGTATAACACTTGTAAGGCACGATGTATCGTGTAACAATTGCATTTATTCCTATATATCGACTGTGGTGATGGTATAATGTAAGGAATTATGCCGATATACATTTTTGGTGATACTTGATTTCTTTTTTACACATTTAGATATTCTACATTTGAATAATATTTAAAATTAGAATTTTAATATCTATTTTTTAAAATTGGGTACATAAATTAATTTTTCAAAAAAAAAAATTGAATTCATTTTATTTTGGTTAAATCTTTAAATTTGGCTCAACCGTTTCAAAAGCTTATATAGGAGTCTAACATTTATAAAAATATTCAAATAATGACTTTTCATACACTTTAGCTTAATTTGAGTAAAAGTTAAGTGAATTTTAACGTATTTAGAATAAAATACGTGACAGTTAAATCAAATATTGCTTGAAAGTAATAAAAACATAATTTTAAACTTGATGACATTTGAAAAGGCTTTATTTGATCACTTCCAAAAAAATTTGGCTCTTATTATAGTGCTTTTGTAAAGATTGACCCATTATATAAGCCTTTTGAAAAGTTTAACTCTTATGTCACCAATTTTTAAAAAGTTACACCTCAATTTAATATTTAACCTTTTATTTTAATGGGTAATGAATCTATTATTAAAATAATTTTTACTACTACAGATAATAAATTTGGATTCAAATAAATAAATCCATTAGCATTTTTATTTTTTAAAATTTCTTATTAAAATTCTTTTTGAATTATCAAATTTGGGTTGCCAGCATATTTGGATATCGACCAATAATATTATTTAATTTAACTTTAAAATCGAATAACAGTACCTAAATTAATTTTTCGTTTAGAATAATTACTAAAATTTAAGTTCAAAAATTTCAAAAAATTGGGAATATCTGTGTGGCAACCCGAACACAAAGTCAGCCTATAACAGCTGCACATGTAAACACAAGTCCTGTTAAATTTATGCGCCGTTTACTCAACTCACTGGAGCTTTGATTTTTTCATGTCCTCAATTTTAACGCAACTTGTCTCTTTAACTTTTTTGCCCATACCAATAACACATGACAGCTTTCTTGGCCGTGAATTAAGTTCAAACAGTGAGTTGAACTTGAGTATTATAATGTAATTCACGGGTTTAGTCAAAATTTTAATATATTTTTATTTTAAATTACTTTCGAAGTTTCTGCTCGAATTCAATTCTATCCAAAAGCTATCCTAATTATGTTTTTTTTCTTTTTCTTTCTGTCAATGCATGGGAGAAACAAATACAAAATAATTTGCTCACCCCAAAATATGTCCGATTGACTTGTACCTTTACAATTTTCTTTTTAACTTTTGTATATTCAATAAAATTAAAGTAAGAAAATTAGGTGTTACAATTGTCACAAAATAGGTTTTTGGACAAAAAATGGGATGGTCATGCGCAACGTCAACCTCACCTAATATTCTCTATCCATATTTTTTTTAGATTTAATTATGAGTTGGATCATTGTAACTTAAAATTTTAAGTCCAAATTCTGTTCGACTTAAAAATGGACCTAAAATTTTATTTAAGTTCGGTCCAGATAAAAAGTGTTAATCTCAAGCTCGATTGACCTGTCCATATTAATTTTTTAGATTATTTTTTATATAAAAACAAATTTTAAAAAATATAATGTATTAAATACATTAAAAATAAATGTTTCATAACAAATTGAAAATATATTAAGAAAAGTCTTTATACTTAAGTAATGCTAAGATAGTTGCAACTTATCAAGTATCTGTCTCTAAAAAAATAGCAAATTTAACAATAAAATAAGAATTATACTAGATCCAAACAATAAAAATAAAATAGTAGTACAATAATAGCCAAATGATAACAAAACAATAGTTAAACAGTCGATTCGTGTCGGGCTATTATTATACTACTATTTTATTTTTATTAGGACCGAGCCTCAAGTGGTACATTATTAGGACATGTGGCCTAGCTGTAAGGTGTCATGTGTCACTTTTTGTTAGACTTTTTTTTATTTTATTTTGAAATAACAGAAGGAACCTCAAAATAAATAATTCAAAAATTATTTGAACACAAACAAATAGAGGATGAGAAAACAAATATATTCGTAAAGGATGTAAAAAGAAATCATGGCCACTAACATGATTTTTTTATCTATTAATCCGAAATCAATGTTCTATTTTTCTTCAATATTACAATGATCGTGTTTGCTCTAAAGTTTTTTTATACGAAGGTATTACAATCTAATGAAATTTGAGTCCATTTTCAATTGACTAAAGGAGTTACGGTATACTAATTTTACTGCTATTTTAGTTGTTACTTGAAAAGGATCCTTCTTTATTCAATCTCCAATGCTATTCTCGTTAGCAAAATTTTTTCGAATCAAATATGTGTTCAAAAAGATTTTAGCCTTGGAATTGAATTTCTTCTTTAATTAAGATTTGCCATTTGATGCATTAATAATAGAAAGGAAAAAAAAATAGTGGGATTTAGAGCAGGGGCGGATACTTATGGGGTCCTAGGGGGCCTTGCTCGCCCCCCTCCCCCAAAATTTGGGAATTTTTGATTTATTTCTTGAAAATTTTTTACTATTTTAATTAGCCTCAAAATTTTTGAAATTTTCATTTTCCCTTGAAGTTTTTAGAAAATTTTGATTAGGCCTCCTCAAATTTGGAAAATTCTCATTTACCTTTTTAATCTTTTTGAAAATTTTAATTTAACTCTCTTAAAATTTTTGTAAGTTCTCATCAATCTCACAAAAATTTTAATTGACCGCCAATTTTTTCTTTTAAATTCTCATTAAACTCTTAAAATTTTTGAAAATTTTACTAGGTCCCCAAAACTTAGTCTCAAGATTTTCCCTTAATTTAGATTATTAAAATGAGTTACTAAAACTGTTAAGTATTTGCATCTGGCCAAAAAAAAATATTTATTTTTAAATTATATATTTGCATTCAATCACTGTAACACCCTCACTCGGCCCCGTTGCCGGACCTGAGTTACGGAATGTTACAGCAAACACCAAAATATTCACATACAAATAATAACATTGAATTCAATTAAAATCATCAAATTAATCCAAATTCATGTATAATAGAAGTTATTAGTAAAGTAGGGACTAAATCGAGCATACAAACATAGTTTAATAGATTCGAGCATTATTCAGGACCAATTTGAATTTTTTTAAACTGGTAATAATCCACACACATCCTCACAGTACCATCTTTCTTCTTCACGAAAAGAACTGGTCCTCCCCATGGGGATACACTAGGTCTGATGAACCTTCGATCGAGAAGTTTCTGAAGCTAAACTTTCAATTCCATAAGCTCATTCGGTGCTATACGGTATGGAGCAATAGACACTAGAGCTGTAACAACCCAAACCCGGCCCAAACACTATGGTCGAATCTGGTTTGTTACGAGGAAAACCTTTTTTGAAAACCATTTTGAAACCCATTAAGTTTTGTCGAAAACTTCTCGTATTTGATTATCTTGGTAAAATCATACTTAGTGTTTATTTTTTAAAAATAAACATATTTAAGTCAAGTTATAAAAACAAATTCCAACCGTGCCCAATGGCACTTTTAATAAAAATTTTCGTTTTAATTTGGAAACCATGTGATTTAAATTCAATAATAATAACATAGTTTAAAACAATATCCAACATGAGAAAAATAACAAAAGTAAAGTGTCAGGAGGCCTTATTACATCCAAATAAAATAAAACCCGAAATGATAATATCACAACTAAAATTTAAGTTCATTTAAATTAAATCCACTGCATGGCCTCCTCGAGTCTACCCGGCTCCACATCCGCGATCTATGTGTCACCTGAAAAATGTAAAGGAGAAGGTGAGTCACCAAGACTCAGTATGTAACCCTTCCCCCGGATTTAAACAATTTCATACACAGCATATAATCAATCATCATGTACTAAGTCATGCACCCAACCTAGCCAACCAAACGCCTTTGTCTACCCCGTGTGGTACCAAACCACTGGTGGTGCCAAACCACTAGTGACATATAGTCACAGATGTGATGCCAAATCACTAGAGGTGCCAAACCTCTGGTGTCCGTAGACACAATCGATTGATGGGGCCAACCCATCGTGTGATGCCAAATCACTGGCGTCAATCCCTTATATAATATGTGGGGCCAACCCACTGTGGTGCTAAGCCACTGGGACGAGACGCAATGAGGTACCAAACCTCTGGAGGTACCAAACCTCTGGTGACCGTAGTCACAGTGTGTTACCAAAACACTGGTGCCCGTCGGCACGAATATACTGCCCCCTCCACTCATCAATCCCACATCAACATTTATATCACATAATTTATGCTACCATATACTTAATCACATGTACAGGTTTTATCATCAGCAATAAGCAACGTGTATTAGACACACCATGCTTCCCAAAAGCATCTTAAAATATTTCATAGTCAACAAGGACTTACCTGGTTCCTTGCTTATACCAGTCATGGTATTAATCCCGAATCTACACAGATCCGGTTAGCACACACAACAGTTTAGTACATTTAATTAATTATAAGTGTGTATGTACACACCTGTCACCCACGAGAAATCTAAATCCCGAAAAGAAATGTCAGCCACCTAGATCTACTTATCCCTATATTCGGCCAAATACAATATTAGTATCATGGCCTATTCGGCCAACCCAAATATTTAAGAGGGTTCTCTTTTTTGAACCCGAATCCTTACCCGAGTGCTTTTAAATAATTACCACCACACTCCAAGCGTTTCTGCTTCCCTAATAATCAACAACCTTAGATTAGTAGCCTTCGGCTTAAACGAATATTAACTAAATTCATAGATCCTTACCAAAATTACTTGACAGGGAATGGGACTTGAATCGTATACCTTGAGATCCCGGCACCTAAACATAATCGATTCCACCACTGATTAATCACTGGATTAATTCGGCTTTCCAACTAACCAAATCGACAGAGAGAGAAAAAAAACTATGGGAGAGGAGTTTCGACATACCTACCCCGTGCTTCAAAATTCGGCCATGACTACACCAACAGGAGAAGGAGTTTCGGCACTTCCAAGGGGTGTATTCGGTTAAGAGAAAACAAAAGAGATGCTGGAATTTTCTAATAATTTTGAGCAATAGTGTAAGGGAGTTTCGGCAACAAGGTGATAGGGGTTTGGCTAATGGAGGCAGAAGAAGGAGAAAGAAAAGGAGTAGGGGGATTAATGGTGGTTTTCGGCTATGTGAAAGAAAAAGGTGCTGGAAAAATTTTGAGTAATTTGCCTAAGGGAAATTCGGCCAGCAACTTGTGAAAGAAAAGAAAAATATGGCTGAATGATTTCGGCACTCCCCCTCTTACTTGCCGTCTACTCCTAGCAACAAGGAGTTCAAACTCCAACAATTACCTTGGACCACTCCTAGCCACCCATTTGGAAATATTCAAATACTTTGATTAATCAAATAATAATTCTATAATAATCCAAGACAAAAATCAACTAATATCTTTATTATCCTATCTTTTATCACCTTTTCAAATTAAAAAAAAATCAAAACAAATGCTAAGCTTATCCCAAATTTCCAATGCCCATGTGCCCATCAACTAGCCGAATAAGCACCCATGTGCAGGCCAACTCTTCACCCACGTTAGCAGCAAAATAAAAAGGAAAAACTCATTTTGCTACCTCCTAGATTCGAACCAGGGACATTTAACAGCAGCAGCCCCTCCAACGTCCCAGGCCAACTCTCCCATCCGACTTTCTTGCTATAGAACCTTATCTTTTAATTTTAAGCCTACCTCTCGGCCCTTCTGCCTTTAACGCAAAACCCAAAATAGAAACGTTCCCTTCGTTCCTCGAACCCGAGACTTCTTTCCCTCAAGTGGCGCCCCAGGCCACTCTTACTCACTGGACTTTCATGCTACGAACCTTCCCCAATTATTTTTAAGGCCTTCATATTTTTGGCCCCCTTCATTCAAAGCCCAAAAATAAAAACAAAATAAATTCTCCCCTTTCCAAGATTCGAACCCAAGACCTCCCTTCCAAGCCCTTAAGTCATCAAGCCAACACGCCAATTACAACCTTGTGTCAAGTTTCCTTAAATTTTATTTAAGCCCTATCGTTACCTAGCTCCTTCCTTGTACACACTTTAAAAATAAATTTTTAACACTGGGTTAGGCCTAGCTCGGGTTATTTTTAGACCCTTAAACATGTCAAATAAATCCTAGAATTTAACTCTTCAAGCACACACATGGGAAAATATTTAAAATAATTAAATTCTCAACAACCCCTAATTTAGGGTGTTACAAGAGCTATACCAGGAAAAATCTCAATATCGAACTCAACCTCTCTATCTAGAGGTAACCTCGAAAGTTCCTCAGGAAAAACATCCAGAAATTCTCTACCTGTCTGAATATCCCCAACAAAAGATTCCACAAAACTCGAGTCATGCACATAAGCCAAAAATGCCTCACTCTCCTTTTGAACTAACTTTTCAGTTACTAGAATAGAGATCACATTGGAGAGGTAATCTCGACATTCGCTAACCATGATAATCTCCATATCATCCTCAGATATTAGAGTTACCATCTTTGTAGCACCTCCATCCTCGTGGTGTCTCGCCGCTGTAACACCCCAAACCCGGCCTAGAAGTTAGACCCGAATCTGTCGTGCCACATGGAAGTGTTTTTCAAAACTATCTTTGCAATTGTAACAACTTGTTGTAGAATTTCAGCCTCTTTGTTAAAACCCAAAACACTTAGGCAATTGTGATCTTTGAAATAAAGTTGGAAAAGCATTTTGAAACATTGCGGAAACGTAGATAAAATACAAGTATTTTGAGAGATTGATTGATGAATCAAAAATCAAGGAATTGAACTTTAAATCCGTGACTTTTGAAAATGTCGTTAATAATTTGAAAGAATGTTCGAGTTAAAACATATTTGTATAAGTTTATTTTGAAATCCATTTGTTAATCAATTTCAGAAAACCCTTATTTACGTTTTTTGAAAAAAAAATTCTCGTTTTAAACAATTTAAGAAAAATAATAAAAAAAAAATCCCAACCATAAAGCAAAAATAAAAAAAAAATAGTTCAGAGGCCTTATTACAACTTAAACCAAATTAGCAAAATAATAAAATAAACGGAAATAAAAATTTAGAGATTAATAACACCATTTCTTAAGTATGGCCCCTACCGAGTCATCCATGGCTCAAGTCCACGTCACTGAGAATTACCTGAAAGGGTTAAGAGAAAGGGGGTGAGTTACTAGAACTCAGTGTGTAACCCACTTATCGTTGTTCACTGGGCCAAAAATCCATTAACCAAATATTTGGGCCTAAGCCCATTTACAATAATATGAATGTATCATATATATATATGCAAATGATATGCAATTCCCAAACCAAACCTAGTTTTCCATCCGCTACACACCACCCGTACCAACCAACACACCTGTGGGAGAGCTTTAGTCATCCCACCCCGCCAACACACCAAACGTAGGCATTAAGCCATATATCAAACTGGGCATTAAGCCATATATCAAGCTGGGCATGAAGCCATATATCAATTTGTGGACAAGCCACCAGATTAACAGAATTTACATGGCATTGCCATTTTTCAGATTTGTGGCAGAGCCACCAGATTTATGTAGCAGAGCTACCAGAACTTCTCTTCATCATCATCCCATACCATGCAATTCATGTATATAATGCATAACAATTCATAATAATGCATTCAAATATTTCTTACAAATTTTCTGGCCCATTATAACAATTTATTAACTTGGCCCACTAAGCAGAATATTATCTTGGCCCATTTCACATATTTTTAGATCGGCCCATTTAGCAAATTATCAAATTGACCCATATAGCAATTTATCAAATTGGCCCATATAGCAAATTATGAAATTGGCCCATATAGCAAATTATCAAATTGGCCCATATAGCCAAAGTATCAGATTTGCCCATTTAGCAAAATATAACAAATTGGCCCATCATGCCATATATCAATTGGCCCATTAAGGCAATCTATCAAATCGGCCCATAAAGGCATTTTCACAATTCAGTAATCCTACCCACTAAGGGTAATTCGGTAATCTCGCAATCCAAGGGCATTTTGGTAATTTACCCACCAAGGGTATTTTGGTAATTTTCGTAATCCAACTTAACTACTAATTTGGCCATAACATTTTAAAACTGTCCATCTGCGTCATACTGACTAAATTGACCATAGATCAAGTTAGAAAACACGAAATCTAGATCCGTAAAATTTTCTTGAAACTAGACTCATATATCTTCTTACTATAATTTTTCCAGAATTTTTGGCCTAGCCATTTAGTACAGTTTATTCATCAAAGTCTCCCCTTTTCTGCTGCCTTGCAATTCCTACCATTCTTTACTAAAATTTAATTATCTTTTTGTACAGAATTCAAATGTTATTCTAATTTGTTTCTTATAAAAATAGACTCATTAAGGAATCTAATCATATAAATTATGTGCCAAAATTAGTTTTTATCAATTTTTAATGATTTTTCCAAGTCAGAACAAGGGATCTCGAAATCACTCTAAACCAGTCTCACAAAAATCTAAAAATATCAAAATATACTAATTCTTTGCTTTCTCTGTTTCTTTTATAAGAAAATAGACTCAATTATCTTTCAATCCATATCTCCTTCACTTTCTAATTCAATTTCCACTATTTTTGGTGATTTTTCAAATCCACGTCACTGCTGCTAACCAAAACTGTTTCATTGCAAAATACGATTACCATTTCGAACATGCGTACGTCGAGTGGTCACAGATGCCGGTTTCTGGCTTTTTGGTCTTTCGAACGAATCACATAACATTTTATGCAAACATTCAAAGAGGTGTGAGATTACACACCATTTTAAACATATATTCGGAAACGTACGGGATTACACACCTGATTTCGATTTCCTAACGAACCACTCGTCGTTGACCTAGAACAAAACCAACCAAAAGTTAGCCTCGGATTTCCAAAAGATTTCGTATCACTTACACTTGAATCACTTACCACTATGTCCGAAGGTAGAATATATCGAGTGTTAATACGAATGAGAAGAAGAAATAGAGAAGGGATGAAAGTTCGGTTATGGAGGAATAATGGACACAATATTCGGCTATGGTGAAAGGATTAGAATAGAAGAGAAGCTTGAAGGGTTTTTGCGAAAAAGAAAAGAAGGAAGAAGAAGAATGGTTCACTAGCTTGTTTTTTTCTAGAAAGATGAAAGAACAAATTTTGGTCTCAATTGTTGGTCTACATTCGGCAACAAGAAGAAAGAAATAAGAGAATATGCACACTTGATGCTAATGAAATTAGCACTAAAACTTTACCAAAACACTAACAAAATTCAGCTATGCCCCTTAAGCCCCAAAAACCGTCCACATACATAGCTAAAATGGCCAACAATTTGCCACCCATACTTTCCATAACATCTTCCATTAAAATTCCACTTGTTCCCTTTACTTTCCCTTTCATCCATTTTTGGTTGTCCCCCATCGTGCTAATAAAAAAAAATTGTTCAACAACCAACTCCTTCATTAGCAACGTGAGTGGTTGCCATCTAAAGGAGTCCCATGTTAATTTTTTTTTTTATTTCCTAATGCTTGATGAAGTATTGAAATAATAAGGTAATGGTGGCACTTAAAATGAACAAAAGATGGTGGAATGGCATAGATAATCATGGAGTATTGATATAATGGGTAAGGTGGCCATTATTGAATTTGAATGGCAAGCATTGGAGGAAAGTGACTAAAAAGAAAAATTCTAGGATGTTGCAGCTGCACACACCAAGGTAGGCTGTCTCGCCTCAGTCTGATGAACACCTCTGCTCGGTGCCTTCTTTCCTCTACCCATACCATTAGACCCCTTAATGGATGCTGAATTGCCCTTTGAACCTGAACCAAACACTGAGTTGGAGCTTGCACTTGATCAGAATGAAACAGACAATCCCTAATGCGATGCTGCATAGACCAACATCAAAGAAAAGCTCCTAATCTCCTCCAACACTCGCTCAGATGGTGCCTACCACAGTTCTTACACAACTGAATCTCAAAAGTAACAATCGATGCCTCAATCCACAGAGGCCCTTCAAACCTGGCCCGTTTATTAGGCCACTGAATAGAGCTAGAAAGACCTAAATCCATCTTATTTTTACTCTGAGCCCTTTCTTTTTCTCTCTTTTCGCACTCTGTGTGCTTGATATCCTTAATAATCTTAGCCTTTTCCACCAGAGTTCCGACGACTCACTCCTTTTATGGAGCCACCAATACCTTTATGTCGTATCTCAACCCCTCTTCAAATTGGATGCTCTTATCATAGTCAGTCGCTACCTAACCGTGAACATATCTGCTCAGCTTAAAAAATTCAGCCTCATACTCTACTAAAGTCCTATCCCCTTGATTTAGGTCCATAAACCCGCGTCTACGGGCCTCAACATAACTCGCCCCCACATACTTGTTCTGGAAGGCATTTCAAAAATTAGCCCAAGTTATCTAGTAAGGCTAGATGCCGTCCTCAACGGTCAACCACCACTGATAGGCTTCTTCGCGAAGTAAGGACACTGCATGATGTGAGCTCGTCCTCGTAGGATGATTATGAGTCGCGAGAGTTCTTGGTCGAAATTGAGAAGTATCAAATGTAATGTATTTTGTAAAGGTTGAAAACGTGAATGGTATGCTTTGGAAAGCTGGTTTGATAGATAATAAAAGAAGAAGGAAGGATAAGCTTGAATTCGGTTTAAGGACTCAAGAATGAACCAATATTATAGAACAATACTGACCCAATCCTTATATTAATACTTAAAATGGATGCAAAAGGAAACAAGAACCGTGACCCTCTATCTAGCAAGATAGGAACCAATCGGCATAAAGGATGAACGCCACACTTCTAAGAAGTGATAAGTTCGAATGAAACAGATTGACGCCACAAGGAATGCTTGATAAGTCAATTTGAGTCAAATGAGAACAAGGAGAGTGAACACTCATAATAAGATTAAAATTTATCAAAAGTTGTTACAAAATGTCTCAAGCCTTATATTTATAGGTTGTACAAGGAACCAGCCGAATAGGCATGAGATAAATGTGTTTAATGCCCATTAATTAGTTTAAAGCGTCCCTTGAGAGTTTCTAGATGTTGATGATGCCAAAAGCCTTGTTCACATTATGAATTTTGAATTCCCAAACAGTTAATTACATTGGTCTTTGAGAGTTAACTGAATGTGCATGGAATTGAATGTTTTCAATAGTGTGAACATGAATTGATGCTGCCTTGATAACCGAATGGTCACTTGCGATCATTAGTGCAGATTGTGTTGCACGAAGAGTCTCAAGGTGTGAACAAAAAGAAGTAAATGGTTCCATAGGTGTGAAATTGGTAGCCAATCGAATGGTCAAGTGTGAAAACACTTGATGCTTTACTTTTCACGAAATGGCTCATAGGAGGTTGTGTTCAACTATTTAAATGTTGTTTACGCAACACGAACAGTTTGGGAGGAAGCTTCCTAGCAGCAGCAATGTGAACAATCTAGTCAAAACTAAGACAAGGTTTAAATGCAACAATTTAAGACAAAAACACACATTTAAGTTGTATTAACTTAGACAAGTATTAATGATGTAAAATCTAAGACACATAATTAAAATGCCGTATTTAAAACACACATTTAAGATGTCTAAACTAAGACATAATTAAAACTCAAAATAAAATTACTAAATGGATCAAATCTTTATTTCCAGCAACCTAATTCAAACATACAAATATTAAAGTTTTACATGCAGCATATTGCATGGGATGCATGGCTCGCATGAAATGCATGGGTTGTATGAAATTCATGGAACGCATGGGTTGTATGAAATGCATGGAACGCATGGAATGCATGAAATACGTGTTCTGTATGGAATGCATGGAATGTATGAAATACATGTTTTGTATGGAACATATGGAGTGCATGCCCAAACTCGGTCAATTAAACTCATGACAGCTTCTTTTAAACTTATTGGCTCGTGTGCAAGTAATTGGTCCTCTTGGAAGGTCAACTGGATCTTGCAAGGTTTCACAAGTTGCTTGTTTGACATTAAGGGTTTTGGTTGGGTCCATGATAGTATCATCCCCTCCCTCTTTGAAGCGATTTGTCCCAAAATCATCCCGTATGTCATAAGAAGAGAGATTAGAAACATTGAAACTTGCACTAATGTTATGCTCACATGGGAGGTCCAATTTGTATGAATTATCGTTAATCTTCTCCAACACTTGGAAAGGTCCACCGCCTCGGGGTAACAACTTAGATCTTCTTTGAGTAAGGACTCTTTCTTTTCAGATGTGGATCCAAACCTAATATCTAGGTTCAAAAACTACTCGTTTGCGTCCCTTATTGGCTTTGTTTGCATATTGATCGATTCTTTTCTCGATGATTTCCCTCACTTCTTGATGTAGATTCTTTACGAACTCAGCCTTCTTTTTTCCATTTTCATGCACAAATTATTAGTATGTAAGGGAATTAAATCTAAGGGAGTCAAAGGATTAAAACCATAGACAACTTCAAATGGTGAGTGCTTAGTGGCCGAATGCATAAATCTATTGTAAGTAAACTCAATATGCGACAAGCACTCTTCCCATGTTTTTAAATTTTTTCGAATGATTGCTCTCAGCAAGGTGGATAGAACTTGGTGAACAACTTCGGTTTGACCATCCATTTGCGGGGTGCACATTTTGGAAAATAGTAACTTGGTGCCAAGCTTGCTCCACAATGTCCTCCAAAAATGGCTAAGGCATTTGGCATCTCGATCCTATATGGTCGTCCTTGGTACTGCATTTAGCCGAACCACTTCCCTGAAAAATAAATTTGCTACATTTGAAGCATCATCCATTTTGTGGTACAAAATAAAATGAGTCATTTTAAAGAATTTATCAACTACCACAAAAACTAAGTTTTTCCCACTTTTAGTCCTAGGAAGTCCTAGTACAAAATCCATAGAAATGGCTACCCATGGTTCTTCAGGAATGAGTAGTGGAGTGTACAATCTATGGGGCTTAAGGTGAGAATTTTCCTTCTTACAAGTGATGCATTGGTCACATACTCTATCGACATCTCACCTCATCTTGGGCCAAAAGAAATGTTCGTGGAGCATAACTAAAGTTTTGGTCACTCTAAAGTGCCCTATGAGACCTCTACCATGTGCCTCTTTCACGAGCATATCTTGAATAGAACCTTGAGGGATACATAATTTACCTTATTTAAAGAGGTATCTATCATGCTTATAGTACCTTTCGGATGCCCCCTTTTCACAAGCTTTGTATATCTCACCAAAATCAACATCATTTTCATAAAGTTCCTTAAGATACCCAAAGCCAAGCAATTTAGAGTCTAATTTATTGAGAAGTGCGTATCTTCTTGATAATGCGTCTGCAATGACATTTTCTTTACAATTCTTGTATTTAATCTCATAAGGAAATGATTCAAGAAATTGCACCCATTTGACATGTCTCTTGTTCAACTTGTTTTGCCCCTTGATATGTTTTAATGCCTCATAGTCAGTGTGAATGACAAACTCATTGGGCCATAGGTAGTGTTGCCAAGTTTCTAATGCTCGGATTAATGCGTACATCTCCTTATCGTATGTTGGGTAATTGAGGGCAACACCATTCAATTTCTCACTGAAGTTGGATATGGGACATCAATTTTGTGTTGGAACGACTACAATCCCTATTCTTGAAGCATCGTATTCAATCTCAAACGTTTTTGTAAAATCAGGTAAAGATAACAATGGTGCATTTTTCAAGCAATCTTTAATCAAAGTAAAATACTTCTCTTGCTCATCACCCCAATGAAAGTTTGAACTTTTCTTGATAATTCTAGTTAAAGGAGTAGCTATGGTGCTAAAGTTAGGGAAAAACCTTCGGTAAAAACTAGCAAGACCATGAAAACTTCTTACTTGGCTTATGCTAGTAGGTCGTGGCCATTCTTGGATTGCTTTTACCTTCTCTTGATTGACTTCAAGGCCTTTCGAGTTAACCACAAAACCTAGAAAAACAAGTTTGTTAGTGCAAAAGGAACACTTTTTAATATTTGTAAATAAAGTTTCCTTTCATAATACTTCCAACACGGATTTTAAATGATGAATATCATCTTCCAAGGACTTACTGTAAATTAATATATCATCAAAATACACTACACAAAATTTACCAATAAAGGATTGAAGAACATGATTCATTAACCCATAAAGGTGCTTGGTGCATTAGTTAGGCCGAAGGGCATAACCAACCACTCATACAAATCGTGCTTGGTTTTGAATACGGTTTTCCATTCGTCTCCTTCTCTCATTCTTATCTAATGATATCCACTCTTCATATCTATTTTGGAGAAAAAGTAAACTCCACTTAGCTCGTCTAACATGTCATCTAAGCGCGAGATCGGGTGTCAATACTTGATGGTAATCTTATTGACTATGCGACAGTCGATGCACATGCATCAAGAGCCATCTTTCTTAGGTACCAATAGCACGGGCATCACATATGGACTTAGGCTTTCTCGAACATACCTCTTTTCCATTAGCTCAATAACTTGCCTTTGTAGCTCCTTGGTTTCTTGAGGGTTACTTCAATAAGCTGGTTGATTCAGGATAGTGGCTTTGGGAATAAAGTCTATTTGATGCTTGATGCCTCTAATGGGTGGCAACCCACTCGGGATTTTTCTTGAATGCACAATGAAGCTGTCAACATAGAAAGTATGCTCTTTATTTCATTGATATCTTATGAAGTTTAATTGTTGACATTTGTTTGTGTCTGCATGAATACTTACAATGTCTCCTCTAAACTTTTAACATGCGAAGATGGTTGGGTCAAAGTGTTGGGAGGTTTTGGAAGTTGGGGGAAGCGAACACGATTATTATCCTGCCAACTAAAGTTAGGGTGGTTTCTCCATTGAGGGTTGTAAGTGCTTGAGTATGGAGAATGAAAGGGTTTTTTTGAATGTTTCCACAACATTTGCTTGATCATGCAACATTTCTTTGAAAAGTGAAATGTTTAGGCATTCCACAGTAGAATGTCCCATGATTTCACAAATACCACAAATTTATTTAGTTTTTCCCAGTTTAACTTCTTGTAGTTTCCTAAGCTCCATGGCTTCAACCTTTCTAGTTAAACTAGCCATCCTAGCACTTAGATCATCTTCCGAGAACACATCCTCGAACTCCTGTAGCAAAGACATGATAGAAGAAGGAAGATTGTCATCTAAATCGTTAGTAGTAAACATACTTTCCTTGAACATGAGCATAAGAAAATGATGCTTCAAAAGCAGAGACTTTCTTATTTCCCTTTCTTTTGTAAAAACAATCAACTTTCCCAACCCACTCTCTTCTTTTCTTTAATTTTTCTCTCCTATTTTTACCTCACTCTTTTTGTGTTTTTCTTTTGTTTTTAACTCATTCTTTCCTTTCTTCTTTTGAATTTTCTTGTCTTTCTTACTCTCATTTTTTTCTCCTTTTCTTTTGGTTTCAATTTTTCATAAGACTCTTAATTGGAGCTGATATTCAGAAACTTGTTTAGGAGTAAGTGGTTCCAAAGTAACGTTCTTCCCTTGGTGTTTGAAGGTATACCGATTGGTATAACCATCATGCAATACTCGACGATCAAATTGACATGGTCTCCCCAATAATAAGTGACCAACATGTATTGGCACTACGTCATAAAGAACTTCGTCACTATATTTGCCAATCGAGAAAGTGATGACAGCTTGCTTAGTAACTTTGAGCTCACCACCGTCATTGAGCCATTGAAGGTTGTAAGGATGCGGATGTTTGGTGGTTTCTAGGCCGAGTTTTTCTTCGAACAAGCTACTAGCAATGTTAGTACAACTACCACCATCTGTAATGACACTACATACTTTCTTTGGACATGGCAGCGCGTGTGAAAGATGTTTTCACGTTGCTGCTCATTCTCTATGGTTTGGATGCTCAAGCTTTGCTTAATGACAAGGATTTCACCACCCATGGCATACTCCAAGTCATCCTTCTCATCAGTAGGTATTTCTGTCTCATCTTCTTTTTCAAGTTCGGATTCTATCTCACCATTGTCCCTTAGAACCAAAGCGCTCTGATTTGGAAATCGGTTAGTAATATGGACATTCCCAAGGCATTTGAAAACACTTGATGTCTCGAGACTGATTTGGCATGGCCTCATTCCTTCCTTTACTTGAATCTCCACTCAACTTATTAAACTTTGGTGCCCCAGTGTTGTCTTTGGATCGAATGGTGGTATCCTTCTTGTAGGTTTCTTGACCCCACTTTGATGTAGAAATAGAATTAGAAAGGAGTCGAGTGGTACCTTTTCTTTTCAAATGTTTTTTCCACATTGATCATCATGTGAACCATATCAATGAATTCAACATAATGTTGCAATTCAACTATATTGGCGATGTCTCGGTTGAGGCCAGCTAGAAATCTTACTATGGTAGCCTCCCAGTCTTCCTCAACATCGGAACGTGTCATTGCTATCTCCATCTCTTTGAAGTAATCCTCCACGCTTTGATTACCTTGGGTGAGATTTTTTAATTTCTGGTACAATTCTCAATGGTAGTGGGTTGGTACGAGCCTCTTTCTCATAATAGCTCTCATTTCAACCCATGTAGACACTAGTCATTCGCCATTTCTTCTCCTACTCAAGGTTAGCTTATCCTACAAAATAATAGCATAATCAGAGAATTCGATGGTAGCAAGTTTTACCTTTTTTCTTTCTTAGTAGTTATGGCATTCAAAGACGAGTTCAACCTTCTTTTCCCACTCCAAGTAAGCTTCGGGGTTGGTTTTCCCTTGGAACAGAGGGATTGCCATTTTAATATTGCTAAGGTTATCATCTATTTGATTTGTTCCCTCGACTTTCGATTTCTTTGACCTCGACACCTCAAGCTATGGCTAGAGGCTCGATCACTCACTATTTCACTCTAGTAATAGTAATCTTCTTGATTTGGCCTTAAAGGACCTCGCTCCCTCCTTTGATTTTGAGAAGAACGTATCTTTTGGGCTCTTTCCTCCAATTGGTCCAATTATTCTTGCATTGGCTCCAATCAGCGTTGCAACATTTTGTCCATCTCACGAATGAAAGCTTGGTATGCTAGACCAGGCACACCACCAACAACAACATTATTCCTTTCGGGACGTACACCACCACCACTAGCATTATCCCTTTCGAGACTTTGAAATATGTTTTCTCATAAACACCACCACCATCATTATCCCTTTTGAGACTTTGAGACATGATGTTTTCTCACAAACAAACCTCACTGATACTCTCAGAAATAAATGTTCGCTCCTCTCGTATTTACACTTGTTATTGGCTTTTAACCTCTCTAATGCTCTCTCGCACTTTTTCCTTTTACGACTCTTGCTTTCTATCTAAGTTCTTATGTGACTTCCTTAGACTTAAACAACAAATCTTGTGGAATCGACTTCAAAAGTGATGTAATGTAGGTATTAACGTTAGGTGATAAGGAAGGCTTAGAAGAAGAAAAAAAGAAAGGTAATTTGAAATGTGGTTAAAACCATTATGGTAAATGAAAACTTGTACTTTGTAAAATAAACACTTTAATTTTTTTTGATAGAAATTTCAAATCTCCCTTTTTGTATTTTCTTTGGGATGTAGATATGCTGTACTCTCTCTTTTTTGACTTTTTTAAGATTGTTTTAAATGCCATTCCCGGGAGAGATAGTTACTTATTTTAGTTAGCTCTGATACTAAATGATGTGAGCTCGTCCTCGTTGGATGATTATGAGTTGCTAAATTTCTCGATTGAAATTAAGAATTATCAAATTTAATGTATTTTATGAAGGTTGAAAATGTGAATGGTAGGCTTTGGAAAGTTGGTTTGATGGATAATAAAGGAAGAATGAAGGATAAGCTGGAATTCAGTTTAAGGACTCAA
This sequence comes from Gossypium australe, assembly GCA_005393395.2. NCBI lineage: Eukaryota > Viridiplantae > Streptophyta > Magnoliopsida > Malvales > Malvaceae > Gossypium > Gossypium australe. The sequence continues at coordinate 91,873,062 of CM016616.1, forward strand.
GAATGAACCAATATTATAGAATAATACTGACCCAATCCTTATATTAGTATTTAAAATGGATGCAAAAGGAAACAAGAACCATGACCCTCTATCTAGCAAGATAGGAACCAATCAGCATAAAGGATGAATGCCACACTTCTAAGAAGTGATAAGTTCGAATGAAATAGATTGACGCCACAAGGAATGCTTAATAAGTCAATTTGAGTCAAATGAGAACAAGGAGAGTGAACAATCACAATAAGATTAAAATTCATCAAAAGTTGTTACAAAATGTCTCAAGCCTTATATTTATAGGCTGTACAAGGAACCAGCCGAATAGGCATGAGATTAATGTGTTTGATGTCCATTAATTCGTTCAAAGCATCCCTTGAGAGTTTCTAGACATTGAGGTTGTCAAAAGCCTTATTCACATTGTGAATTTTGAATTCCCAAATAGTCAATTACATTGGTCTTTGAGAGTTAACTGAATGTGTATGGAATTGAATGGTTTCAATAGTGTGAACATGAATTGATGCTACCTTGATAACCAAATGGTCACTTGCGATATGTTAGATCATTAGTGCAAATTGTGTCACACGAAGAGTCTCAAGGTGTGAACAGGAAGAAGTGAATAGTTTCATAGGTGTGAACATGATAGTCGATCGAATGGTCAAGTTTGAAAACACTTGATGCTTTGCTTCTCATGAAATGGCTCATGGGAGGTTGTGTTCAACTTTTTAAATGTTGTTTACGCAACACGAACAGTTTGGGAGAAAGCTTCCTAGCAGCAGCAATGTGAACAATCTGGTCAAAATTAAGACAAGGCTTAATGCAACAATTTAAGACAAAAAGCACACATTTAAGTTATATGAACTTAGACAAGTAATGATGATGTAAAAACTAAGACACATAATTAAAGTGCAGTATTTAAGACACACATTTAAGATGTCTAAACTTAGACATAATTAAAACTCAAACTAAAATAACTAAATTGATAAAATCCTTTTTTCCAACAACCTAATTTAAACACACAAATATTAAAGTTTTCCATGCAGCACATTGCATGGGATGCATGGTTTGCATGGAATGCATGAAATGCATGTTTTGCATCGAACGCATGGAATGCATGTTTTACATGAAACACATTGAGTGCATGCCCAAACTCAATCAATTAAACCCATGACAGTTTCTTTAAACGGCTTGTGCGTGAGTTATTAGCCCTCTTTGAAGCTCGATTGGATCTTGCATGGTTTCACGAGTTGCTTGTTCGACATCAGGGGTTTTGGTTGGGTCCATGCTCGCATCCGTACACCCTTATGTTTCTGCTCAAGAGTACAATCTAATTTATTCATAATTCTCTCTGTGGCCACCAACCGATACTCAGCCACATTCAAGGCAACCTCGACAACACCCCTAAACAGCTCTACTCCATTGGATCAGATTCATTAGTTACCGACCCTCGGCTCTAAGATCTAAAATGGGTCCCGCGACCCTTTCCAGTACTCTCAACATGGCTTGGGACAATGCATCGTCCCTAACCGTTTGAGTCTGAGACCCTGTATCAATAGTTGGCGTACCCATAGTCTTGCTTGTATCTAGATTAGGCATATTACCCATTGAGGATGCCTCAGCTTGAGCCCCTCTTCGATGCCCACCGCGCCCATAGGTTCCTCATCCACGGTTTTCATACATACTCGTTATGTTGATCTTATCTACAATTTTGGAATTGTATTAATCTGTTTAAAGTTTGTTATCAAATATCTTATGTCAAAAATCTTATCAGAATCTTTTTCAGTATTGCTATAATATTTAACTAAAGCAAATAATTTCTAATGCTACAGTGTTTTTTTTCTAACTAAACAGTATAACTAAGGCAGAAGTACTTACAAGATCGACGCCGGAGATTCGGTATTTTATAAGCTCAAATTTTTTAGATTGAATCATAAATACATTTTGTTCAAAAATACTTTTCAAAAAAACTTTGAACCCAACAATCACAGCCCAAGTTTTGAACCTAGGCTTTGATACCACTAAATGTAACACCTCAAACCCGACCTAGACGTTACGACCAAATCTGGAGAAGATACCATGTTTCACTTTGAAAATTCATAAATCATTTGGGCTTGTAGAAATAATGCAAGCTTTTGATAAAATCAATTCTGATTTATTTTAAATGAAAATACTTTCCTTACTTAGTTTGTTAATTCTGTTGATTAAATATATATTTATAAAATACTTATGTTTGCAGCGGAACTCTTAGTTAAATTCAATTTGGAAAACACAGTTTGAATTTTGAAAATCCAACATTTTGCTGATAGTGTAATTATAATTTTAAAACGATAAAATAGTTTAAATCAAAAAATAAAAGTCCAAAACAAAAACGATCCAACAATACCAAAACAGAGTAAATCGATTTTTTAGTAGCACAAATTAAATGTGTTTAAGCGAGCTCTCGTCGCACCGACCCGTCCTATGTCTAAGGATTACCTGAGAATCAAACAAATAGAGAATGAGCTTACAAGCTCAATGTAACACTCCTAACCCGTACCCATCGTCGGAATAATGTTTCAGAGCATTATCGGACTTATCAATAAAACAATCATGCAATTCTCATATTCAAACAAACATCATTCAAATACAATCATATAGTCCCTAATACGAGCCCTCGAGGTCGAAAACAATCATTAGAAGTAGTTCGGGACTAAACTTGAACTCAAAGAAATTTTGAGAAAATATAGAAATTTTTGAAAGAACAGGGGACACACGTTCGTGTGGCCCGACCGTGTGTCTCACATGGCAGAAGACATGCCTGTGTCATAGGCCATGTGGACATTTGAAACGAGATCACATGGCCATGTCTCAGCCCGTGTCCTACCCCGTGTAACTCCTTGACTTGGGTCACACGACCAACCACACGCTCATGTGACCAACCCATGTACCCTTTGAAATGGCCTCACAAGGCCGTGTGCCAGGCCATGTACTAGGCCATGTGCTAGGTCGTGCCAAAACTGTAGGGTATACTGACTTATACCACACGGCTAAGTCACACGCCCGTGTGCTGGCCCGTGTAGAGCTACTGACTTATTTTCTAATTAAGTACCAAGGGACACACGGGTGTGTCACCTAACCATGTGTCACACACGGCTAAGACACATGCCCGCGTCTTTGCCCATGTGGATAAAAATAGGCTATTTTCCAAGCCATCTTTCTCACCCCAAATTTACATCAACCTAAACATGTTAAATAGCATATAACATAGAATCAATAGGCATTCAAACCCATCTCAACCAAGCCTAATTCATGCTATAATAATACCAACAACCACAAGGCATAGAAGTAACATAATTAGCCATTCAATTTCATACTCACATCCAAAAATCACCTAAATGGTCACCTTCAACTATGCATTATTTTGCCTAAAACCACATGCATACCGTATCTTAAAATGCAACCTTTTGGTACTCAAAATACCAATTCACAACAAGCATTCACATAGCAATTATAAACCACATAACAAAAGACCATTTACACATATATACATCACCAAGTATACCGAAATAAGCTAAATCACATGGCTATACACATAACCAAAACATATATCACTTATAAGCCAAATCAATTGGCTAAGTACATTACAAACTTATAGGCCATATTAACCACAACTCCTATACATGCCATATAACCAAATACACAAGTTCAAAAGTACCAAAATGATAGCTGGATAGTGTGATGAGATCTCCGACAACCCCAATCCAAGCAAGCTTCGAAATCACTCGGATTTATATGGAGAGAATCGAGCTATCAATCCACTATTTTATTTTTCCCCGATCTAATTTTGAACTTCGCTTTTCTTGATATGCACTAGATGAAATTGGCCGAATGTCTAGCCCTAACTATGGCTTTCTTCTTCATCAATTTTCGGTGGAAATAAAAGTTAAAGAAGATGATACATTTGTTTATGATATTTTGCTTTAACTTATTTATTAATTTACTTTATTAACCTTTATTATTTAACATAAAAATTTCACTTAATCATACACATAAATGTCCACTCATATTTCAAATGGTCTAATTACCACATAAGGACTTTCACTTTAAGGTTCCATAGCTATTAGACACCTTTAGCTAATGGAACTCAACTTTTACACTTTACGCAATTTAGTCCCTTTTATCAAATTGAGCATTCAAACGATAAAATTTCTTAACGAAATTTTACACAATTATACTATCATGCTGTAGACCTCAAAATAATAATAAATTAAATATTTTGACCTCGAATTTGTGGTCCCAAAACCACTATTCCGATTTGACTAAAAACGGGTTGTTACAACTCTCCCCCCTTAGGAATTTTCGTCCCCAGAAATCTTACCAGAAAATAGGTTAGGGTATTGTTTTCTCATAGCTTCCTCTGGTCCCCACATAGCCTCTTCAACACCGTGACGTTGCTAAAGAACCTTCACTAAATCCATGCTTTTGTTTTTTAACTCTTTTATCTCTCAAGCCAGAATTTTGATCGGTTCTTTACTATACGACATATCAAGTTGAATTTCAACTTCTGTTGGAGAAATTAAATGTGACAGATCTGATCTTTTTCCACGAATTAGTCTATTGATTTGTTTACGCAAAATAGACTCAAAGGATTGGTCTATTGATTTTTTTTTTTGTGATGAAAAATGTAAAGACTCTTTACGACATATCTAAACAAAGAAGATGGGAGCACACAAACATTCAAATGATCAAACCTGTCACATTTCATCCGAATAGGCATGCTTATACAAGAGGATTTCACACAAAACTTTAGAGGGTGCACATTAACATCACATTCAAATAGATTAAGCGCTTTTCATGAAGGCCTGTTATCATGCAAGATCATATTTTGTGTTTGTCGATCTGATCGAACAACATCAACAGGTTTTTCATCACAAAACAAATCAGTAGAACAACCCCTCATGCTTCCTCTTAGAACGAATTTATCAATCACAAGCAAAGAATAACAATTAACCGGATCAAAATAAGGAGATCTTTTAAAAACTAAGTCACCAAAAATTTTATCGACAACTTTCAATCCTGATTGCCGTGACTCGGTTGTTAAAAATTCCCTACCTTGCTTACCTTTGAGCACTTGTGATTCGATTTCATCTTCAACCTTACCTTGGCTGATCAACTTGAACCGCCTCTCATCAGGAAAATATTTAAGTTGAAAATCGTTACATTTTTCTTTAGAGACCTGGAAAGTAGAAACAACACGAGGAAAACTCACACGTTGGTTAGTTAAAACATTCCTTCCTTTTTCTTGTTCTCTCTCTTCTTTTTCACTTGTTTCTTTCACTCTTTCTTTTCTTTCTTCAACCTCTCTTCCCCTTTCAATTTTCTTTTCGTTTTCACATTGTTTTTCGATTTCTTTTTCCTTTTCAATTTTTTTTTACTTTCATTTCTCCTTTTTCTCTCAATTTCGTTTAAGATCCGCTCATTTTCTCTCATTATCATTTCTTGCCTCTCTTTTCTTTTTATTTCTTTTTCTCTCGTCTTTTCATTACAATATGAAGATAACAAGAAAGAATCAGAATGCAAATCTTTTCTTTGGACAGAAGGAAAAGCTTCTTCATAAGGAAAACGATCAACTCTTCGCGAATATTTCTCCGTGGATGATTGCCTTGATGCACTTGGAAAGAGATTTCTACTTTTTTGTTGGTCGCCTTGAAAGGGTTCAAGCTCGTAGCTTGCTTTATCTCATCTCGAATTCCTTAAGGAATAAGAATCACAATAAGAATCTCTTCTCGGATGGTCATGGGATGTTTGTCTCTGTGATGGTCTTGACTCCGTTTTCTGATTTGGTGACATTTGCTCACATTGGGCTCTTGCTCGCTGGCCCCACTCTTCTACACGATCCAATCATTTTTGCAATGGTTCTAAACAATTGGTCCATCTCTTGCATCACATATTGAAATTCCGAGTCTGAAAACTCTTCTCGAAACATTATTTTGTTGATGAACAGGAAAGTGTTAAAAACAAAAACAAGAAAATGGATACCTCACCACAAAGCCTCACTAGTCATTCGAAAAGAAAAATAATAATTTAGCACTCACACTTGTGTTTCCACTCATTATAAGGCTTGTTCTTCACTCGATTGGGCTCACAGTAAAAGAATCGTTTAGACTCACAAGCGAATCTAGGGGTCGGCTTCAAGTGGGTTTACAAGGGTAATGATGAATAGGTGCAAAGTTGGCTGAAAGAAATAATTCGGTGATGGTGTGTGGCGAATTGGTGTTTAATGATGGTAGAAGAGGATTTTGATGGATCGGGAATACAAAGAAAATAAATTCACACTTTAATACTTTTTTATTTTTATTTTTTTATAACTTTGAATGTCTTTTTTTTTCCAAGATGAATACATTCAAAAACACTTGTACAATCACTTATACACGAAATAATAATATATATTTTTTGAATTTTTTGAATTTTTTGAATTTTTTATTTTTTTTTCAAAATATTTTTTGTCAAATACTTAGTCTAGAACTTTACGAACGTCCGTACTCCTCGATTTTTGCTAGCTTTTATACCAAATGATACGAACTCGCCTTAGTGATGATTCAAGTCATTTGATGCCCGATCGTTAAAATGAAGTATCGTTCGGTTTTGAAACTAAGGGGTGATTTCGGCTAAGGAAAGTCTTTGGTGAACAAGATGGTTCAAAATGGCTAAGAAAGGAAAGTTGATAATTTGGTTAAGCAAAGAAAACAAAGGAATAGGAAATTAAATGGATATTTGCGAATGGAATGGATATCTTAAGGACAAGAAAGAACCAACACTATGTTAGAGTGTTGATCTGAGACTCGTTACCTATGAAGGTAGGAACCAAAGGTATAGTTTGGTGAACAACACATTCGGAATGAGTGATAAGTTGGAAAGAAACAGAATGACACCACTAGCATGCTAGATAAGTCACGCTGAGTCTAAAACGTAATAAGAGAGTTGAAAAACTCACAAAATGTTATAAACATTAATCAAAGGAGAAAAAGTCTGAATTACTTAGAAATAGCAAAGTATTTATAGTTAGAAAACTAGGCTAGCCGAATAGGCACTTTGGGTAGCCTAATGACAGCATGCAGCAACTTAATGAGCTAAAATTTCTTGGCACCTTCCTAGAACGTCCCTTGAAGGTTCCTTGAGCATGGAGAACGTCAATGGGTAGCTTCTAGAGTGTCTTTATTCATGTAAAATTTTTATCAATTAATAAGGAGCTGAAATAAGCTAAATGGCCTTAATTAGGTTCAGTCAAAGTGATTGAATGAGCTGCCTTGAAGAACTGATTAGTCTTGGACTTTAAATAGTAGCTTGGGGCACTTCAATAGCCATGGAGTGTGAACCAACAAATTTGAGAAGCCTTTGTGTGTGAAAGCAAGTGACCGAATGGTCATGAGTGTGAATGGAACCTCCAGCAAGTGTGAACACGTTTGGGGCTGTTGGAGTACACGATGAGACAGCTTGGGGAAGAGAAACCAGCAGCTCACTTGTCCCTTGATGTGCACGAAGAGTTGCTTGGGCATTTTAATCAGTAGCACACCTTGCATTCATGCCGTTCATGTATGTAGCTGCACCTAATAAATTCAACAATTTAATTAGCTTAAGACACATTAAAACACACACATTAAAATTAGCAGCAAGCTTAAGACATATTAAACCTACACATTAATTCGGCTGGAGCTAAAATGTATTAAAATTATGTAATAAGCTAAGACAAATTAACAACATGTATTAACTAGGACATATTTAAAACATGAATTAAAATTAAATGCATTTAAAACATAAGTAAGATGTCCAGATTTTGACACATTAAAAACGCAATTTAATTATTTGAGAACTTAACCAATTAAACTAACATTCTTATTTTATTCCAGCAAATTAAAAACACAAGCATTAACAAAAATAGAAATGAGCTTAATTGAGCTAAGTTGAGCTGAATTAAGCTCAATAAGCTAGAATTCAAGTTGAATCAAGCTCAAAAACTAGGATCGAACTGATCAGCTTGCATAATATTGCCATGCTCGCTTAGTGAGCTGAATGAGCTTGTAATTAAGCTTCATTTCGCACTTAGGCCCCTCGAGCTTAGGCCACTCTCAATGATGTCGAGTTGTGTCGTAACATGATGCAACCGGGTTCGCATCACTTATATGCAGTATAGTGTACTGCGGTAACCCGCTGTACAGATATGTTGCAGTTTAACTGCCAGAACAGAACAATCTTCCTTCTCTTCACAATCAAACCTCCAAAGTTTTATGCAAATGTATGTATGCAGACAGGCGTACAGAATCAAAATACACAACTTCTAGACAATCATACAGACACAGAAGCTCACATCCAGTCAATTAATCACAAAATTCTCATACAGTCACAGAATGCGCACCACATACAAACACCCACACACCAATCAAACAGAATTAGAAATGCGTACACTCACTATCCCGGATTCAGAATCAATTTCATACTAACATCGAATAACACTCAAACGGGTTGCTTACATAAAGCTATAATTGTGAATAATGCACCAGTCCATGCCAAAACAAACTACTGACCACCCTTTCTAAGACCTAGCCAAGGGTCGGAACACATAGAATTATAATCAGATCAAAAACAGACACAGTACAAAAATTGGCGAAATAGGGCCACAAAGCCGTGTGGAAGTTCCCAGGCCATGTGGGGGTCTAGACGCCTATGTGAAGGCCACACACGCCTGTGTGGAGGGGACACATGCCTGTGTGAGCAGCCCGTGTAACTCACAGTCCAAAAGTGCTAAAATTGAGTGTAGAGTAGACACAACCGTATGGAAATCTCACACGCCCGTGTAAAAACTCGACAAAATCCCCAAAATAAGCACACGATCGTGTGGCACCAAAATTTTCCCAAAAACCCTAATTCTGAAATGCACATGGCCATGTGAGCGACCCATGTCGGGCACACACCCGTGTGGTCATGAAACCACCCTAAAACAACCTGAAAACATGAATTTTGACATCAAATGATCCTTAACCTCTAACAGTGTAGAAACACTCCCTAACCAGTCAATTTTTTGCATAATTTAACAACGATACAACATTACAATCACGCAATCACCAGAAGACATGAAATTACCAAATTTCACAAAATTGAATCATTCATTCACAAATAAATTTAAAACGTTAAGAAACCCACACCTGAATTCACAATTTAAACATCCAAAAATCACCGACGCCTCAAATCCACCAATACCAAAAACTCCTGTTGATGAAATTGTAAAACGTAGCAAAAGAAATGGAGTAGAAGCAAAAGAGTAGAACTCCAACCGAGACGGAAACAAACTACCAATAAGAAGCAGCAGAAGAAAATCAAAGATTAAAAGAAAAAGAAGAAAGCGTGAAAAGAGAATAGAAGAACGTGTGAGAAGGAGAAGAGAACATAAGAAAGGATTTTTCTTTTTCAAAAGAAAGAAAAAAATAAAAACAAATGAATAAATAAATATTTAGAATTTTAAAACAAAACAAACTAAATAAAAAATAGTCCCTCAAAACACACCTAAGAACTCGAACCTGGGACCCAAAGGTACACTAACACACAACCAACCACTAGACTAGTAGGCCCATTCTGACATAAAACAAGCAACAAACCCAATTGTCCTATTTAGCCACTGACCCTACCTATAAATCTCAAAACTTCTAACCCCAAATTCTGGGGTGTTATATACTTGGCCAGCTAGCGTGGCCCACATAGGCATGTGTGAGACCGTGTGGCCCACACGACCTAATTGGCCTAGACCGTGCGACTCACATGGTTTGGCACATGGCCTGTTACACGGTCTGACAAATGGCCTATCACACGGCCTGGTGCACAACCATATGGCGTCAGCAGTCCCAATTTTGGCTTTCAGTCATTTGCTGATTCTCGTGTTTTCGTTACACACCTAGAAATTTTCTGACACAAATCCAATCATGAGGTGTTTAGAACCTAAAACTAGTATTCAAAACGTTCAAATTAGTAACGAACTCCAAACTAAACAGTTAAAATGGCTAAAACATCACACGATAAAACCTTAACATCACCAAACAAACATTCAACTATTTACCCAATTCGAACATCAACTGCCAATTAGAATTAATTCGCCAGAGGATCATTAACTTCGGGATTCTCATATAAATCAATAGATTTTACAACGATTAAACTCTTCCCACAAGAAGAAGAACAACACATTCATAAAACCCTTCATAAAACTTAGTATAAAACTCTTACCCATTTGATCGAAAAACTAACGGCACGATGAAACTTAGATTCAAAAGGAGTGAAAAGGGGTGAAATTTAACTAGAAAGGATATAGAATGACGAAAGAAAAGGATTGAAAGAAAAAGAACAAAAGAACATAAAAAAAGTGAAACAAGGAGGCTTGAAGGACGACAACAATAGTCAAAATTGAGGGAATTTTTGGATAAAACCTAAAAATAAATTTAAAAAAAAATTGAAACTCCCCACTATCTTCAACTACCCACCAAATCCCACCAAATCTAGTACACTAGCACAGTCATACCCCTCTCAGAAGTCTAATTTCATTTAAACACTACTACATATGTTGCACAACATGGAGAAGCAAAAATATTGCCATTATGCTCACACAAGACCAAAAGGTAAGCTAACACCTTACCACTAAACCAGTAGGTTCGTTCTGTCACAAGTTGAATGAAAATAACATTAAGTCAAAAGAACAAGGACAGAGATAGGAACAAAATAGAAGAATTTTTCCAAGTGTGTGATTTGAACGCCAAACCTCAAACACACATCCAACGCACTTAACTATTGAAACATATAAATTACTTTGACAAAATTTAACAAATCAAAACTTTAATTTTTGGGGTGTTGATTGTACTAGAAAGAACATATGTTTTCTCCCTACTTATTTGTTAACTTGTTCCCATTTAGTTACCCATAGCATAAGTTTTAGCATGTTCAATTTAGTAAATTGCATTTTATAACTAAGTGAATCCTAGCCTATATTATCCTTAATTTTACTCCCTTATTACATTAACGTCGTTGCATGAGTAAATTCCAGATTGCGTCCAGAATTGCTGCCGCAGTTGACAGATGTCCGAAATGTCGCTACATGAGTTAATTCCAGATTGCGTCCAGAATTGTTGCCACAGTTGATAGCTGTCTGATAAGAGACAACCATGTGTGAGTTGCCCAGTCCTATGTAACTACCCTGTACGAACAAGGATAGAAGAATCCTGAGGGAATGACACTTATACTGTCGAGGAAAACATAAAAGGATAACGCGAGAAGAATGAGGGGGATTCTTTTTGCTGGACCACCATTCTCTTACCCTATTTTGAAGCTTGCAGCCATGTCAGCTTGAGCCTCCTTTGGGTGAACCAATGTAAACACTAATGTAGATCCACTATTGATGAGGAGATCTAAGTGCAGAATAAGAGGAAAAGGAGAGATTCAATCGAGTAGCCTAGGGATAGTATTCTCCATTCCATTCTTTCTCATTTCTTTGAAAACACTAGTGATTACTCTATGTTTTCTACTATATGGAAGTACATTGAATGCTTTGTTAAATGTTATCTTATTAAATCTTATTTTTATTATTTAATATTGGGGGTTTGAATGTTCTAAACGTGGTAGTGTTATCACAGTCACTAACACTGGAAGGTGTAGTGACAGTTGAAGCTAATAATGATTTCAGCGAAAGTTGATTAAGGACAAAAGGAATTTAGTCCACTTGTTCTTAATGTGCAGGGTTAAGTCCTAGATTAAATAAAAGAGTGGTGTTGGTAAGATATATAGAAAAATTTATTGCGTCAATAATCACAGACAAAAGACAACCATCCCCGTGGGATCGATATCCGACAGACTCACATCTGTCTACTATACTTTCATCAACAGTGTACGCTTGCACATTATTGCTTTGACGTTTATAGATGATCAAGTTTTTGGCGCCATTGCCGGGGATGGCATTTGTTTGATGTTTATTTTTGTTCTTGTGTGTTTTTGCACTTTCTTTTCCTTATATAATATTTAGTATTCACTAACTTGTTTGCTCTTCATTGATATTTTTCAATTTCATTTTAGATGTTTTATGACCCAAAGCAATTCAGATTTTCTTGCTGAATTTGATCCAGAAATTGAAAGAACAGTTCAGAGAAGACTTCAAGAACAAAGAAATATGGATTTACCAGAGGACAATGCAGCCATACCCCCGATACAAAAGCAAAATGTTCATAACCCATTGTTGCCACAAAATGCTCACATCCTCAATAAAATCATACGAGATTATGTACTACCTATTCTGGATGATTTACAACTAAGAGTTTTTAGACCAACAATTTAAGCTGGGAACTTTAAACTCAAGCTAATGATGTTTCAAATGCTGAACTCCAATGGCCAATATGTTGAATTGCCACATGAAGATGCGAAAGAACATCTTAAATCCTTTATATTGATTTGTGCTTCCTTTAGTCAACAAGGCTGTAACACCCTTAACCTGTATCCGCCGCCGAAACAAGGTTATGGAGTATTACCAAAATTTTCAGAACAATTTCGGTTAACTTACGTCATTTGCTTGATACTCAGTTCATTTCTATGCATGTTGTAACAAACATGTTAACCAAATTCCATCATCAATATACTAACATGAATTCTATAAATTAATCATTTTAAACATATACCATAATATGATCTTTTATACGTAAACATCGGAACATGTTTATCACTAGCCATTCTAATGGCTAGTTATAACCAAACCTTTACATGCCATTGTTGACCAAATTAACCTATACATGCCATTATAACCACAATTAATTTACCATATATATACCGAAATAGGCTGATGAATACTGTGAGTGGTCTCCTCCAAGCTTCCAATCCAATGAACTTCCAATTAATATTCGTTCATTTTCAATATAAACATGCATGGCACATTTAATCCTTTTGATCACAAGCCCTAACACATATTCTTGCCATATCTTGTATCCCTATAATGTTTTCAAAGCATATATCTATATTTCAAGTACATTTTCATATTAATTCATCTCAAGTTCAATCTATTTAATGTCAAAACTTTACTCATTAATCAGTTGAGATAACAATAACTGTAATGGCCTAAATTCAAGGTTATCGGAACAATGGTTTCGCAACCATAAATCCGATTTAAAGAGAAATTTATTTCAATATATTTGCATGAATATTTATATGATAGGCAAAATCATATTAAAATATCGATAGAAAAATATTACCGATTTAGTAGTTAGTTAGAAAAAGGAATTATTGAAGGAATTGGGTAAAAACAATGTATCGAGACTTTGATCTCATAAAATTGAGTAGGAAATATTTTTATAAATATTTATAAAATGTTAGTAATGTGGTATTAAAATTTCGTTAGAAAATTTTAACGTTTGGGTAGGTAATTAAATGAAAAGGACTAAATTGAAAAAGGTGTAAAAGTTATTAGAAGGATTAAATAGCTCAATTGTCAAATGGCAAGGGATAGAAAGAGCAAATAAGCCCAAAGGAGATATTTTGGGCGGCATAAGCTGAGAAAAATTAGGAGAATTACTGAAAGAAGGGTAAAATGGGAAAATAACAAAATTTACTAAATAAGACTAGGACTAATTTGAGATATCTAGAAATATCTTCATTTTTCTTTACTCTCATCAGCCAAAAACGCCATAGGAGGGTTTTATAAGCTGGTATATCATAATTGTTGCACCAAGTAAGTTAATACTTGCCTATTTCTTGTAATTTTTGTGTTTTTAAGACTTTTACAACTAGGTCCTATTACTAAATTCATTAGTTTTTGATCTCATGGATGAAATTGAAAGTTACCATGGCTGAGTGCTGTAAGTTTATGATGAAATAGCATGAAATTGAAGCTTTAATTTGTTTATGAGATGATTTTAATAAGTAATTTCAATAGAAATTGATTTTTAGGACCTAATTGTGAAAATGTTTGGAATTAAAGTCTATTACTGAAATTATGATTCCCAAAGGTTATAAAGTAGTTTAAAGTGATAGAATAAAGTTTTAATTGAGAGAAATTAGCTTAATTGAGGGGTTAATTTAGCAAGGACTGAATTGTATGATCTGTGAAATTTGGGGCAAAATGGAAATCAACACTTTGCACTAAAACAGTTTTGGACAGCAGCAGTAGACTAACTTTGAAAACTCACCATAAATTATATAAATCGAATTAGAAGATGAAAGAAATATTAAATTAAAGCTTATTGAGTCTAGTTTCTCATAGAAGAAACGGTGTAAGCAATAGATATGTAAATCATGAGATATAGTAAATTTTGTGAGACAAGGTCAGAATGAACTCGGGTTCCCCTGTTTTGACTTTATAAAATCATAACAAATTAGAGAAAAATAATTAGGGGCTTAAATTTACATTTTTAGAATCCTTAATAAGTCTATTTTCAATAGAAATAAATGGGAACATCATCCGAATCCTGTATGAAGAGATAATTAATTTTTAGTGAAGAAGGGTCAGAACTGTCAAACAGCAGAATAGGGGTGACTTTAAAGAATAAACTGTACTTATTGGCTAAACCAAAAATTCTGAAAATTTTATGTGAAGAAGATATGTGAGTCTAGTTTCAGGGAAAATTAACAGATCTAAAGTTTGAGTTCTGTACCTCAAGATAAAAATAATTTAGTGACTATGACTCAAGTAGACAGTTTTGAATGAACTAAAAATAATAATGGAATTATAGAAAATGCTACATGTGAACATGAAATGTATTGAATTAATGATTGAATTTATTTATTTAGATCCGGAAAGCTCAAATACGAAGCTAGATCAAGGAAAGGAAAAAGTCCCGGATTAGTAGATTTTATATGCGAACTAGTATCGAGGTAAGTTCATGTAACTTGAATTATATTCTTAAATGCTTGAAATGTATGTTATTGATGTGAATATAATTTGAATGTTCATTGTATGAAAATTGATGATACATTAGTATATTTGATAAAAAAAAGGAAGAAATCCCGCTTGAATGAAAGGAAAATTCGATGGATCTCTGAAAAGGAATTGACGGTAAAAAGGATCTAGCCCGGACGGGAGATCCTATCCTAATATAGCCCTCCCGAAGAATATGTGGAAAATGGATTTAGCCCGGACGGGTAATCCGAATTAGGGTCTGAATTTAGCCTGGACTGGTAATTCAGATCCAAGCTCATTAGAGTAATTATCGTTGCAGGGGATTTAGCCTAGACTGGTAATCCCGACAATACTCTATGAGTTTATATTACAGGGGATTTAGCCTGAACTGGTAATCCCGCTGTAAAGATGAGGTTCGCGGGAGTGTGCTCTCTGAAATAGAAATGTGCGCACATGAATATGAATTGACGGACCCAAATTTGTACACTAAAAGTGTACCTATGAAAATCCATCGAAAATTCCAAGAAATTCAACGGGATAAATATGGAAAAAGAATAAGGGAATGGGAAATCATGGTATTGATGAGTTCATCAATCATGGTATATATTACTAATACATGGAAATTATTGGACTAACTTGAAAGTTGAGTTTGTGCATGTTAGGGTAATAGTGCATTGAATGGATATATGAATGTTTATTGCATTGTATTAAAAATATTAGGTAAGTATAATTCTTGTTATATGGGCTTACTAAGCACAAAGTGCTTACCCTGTTTCCTTTTCCCCTGTTTTGTAGTGTTAAGAGCTCGGAGGTCGGATTCGGTAGGAGATACATCACACTTTCAGCCTCAAGATTTCGATATATAAAGAACTTTATTTTGGAAATCAATGGCATGTATAAGCTAATAAAGTAATGTTAATATGAAATGAATGTAAGGTCAGCTATTGGAATGGCTAGCAAACCTTGGCTTGGTATGTGTTGATGTTATCTTATAAATATGAATGAATCTATTTTGAAAATATGTTGAATTGGATTGGTTAATGTGGATTGGTCTTGGTTTAAAATTTGCAGGGAAGGCTAGATATTTATAAAGGGACTATATTTAAAAGAAATCGTAAACTCCGGTAATGCCTTGTACCTTATTCTGACAACGAATACGGGTAGGGGGTGTTACAATAACTATACGGATAGTACAATTAAGGTGCACAAATCTATTCTCATAGATGAACGAATTCATTAAACCATTTCATGTTCATATATAAACATTTCATACTTTCATATTTCATGTAACATTATTTTCATATATTTCAGGCAGATACATGTA
The DNA here is from genome assembly GCA_005393395.2 of Gossypium australe. Classification (NCBI taxonomy): domain Eukaryota; kingdom Viridiplantae; phylum Streptophyta; class Magnoliopsida; order Malvales; family Malvaceae; genus Gossypium; species Gossypium australe. The sequence continues at coordinate 91,889,264 of CM016616.1, forward strand.
AAAATAATTTCTTTTCATGTCATATTTCCATATCTCATATTTCATTCCATGGAAACTTATCTTTAGTTCATATTTAACCCTGTCAGAACTTTACCCGTTGAATTTATTTGAAATATTGATGGATACTCATATAGTACACTTAAAGTGTACAAGTCTGTAATCCATCAATTTGTATCCAGTGGTACCCCTTTAGGGCACATAATCGGAAAGCACACTCTCGAGCCACATATCAGGATGCTCATCCGGGCTAAATCTCAGGAAGTTCACAAAGAACTTTTAATCAGGAAACTCGTAATTGCTCACAAAGAGCCATCTAACAGGAGCACCGGATAGCCATGTCTCAGAGAGTTCAAGCGAGCCATGTCAGGATGCTCACAAAGAGCTACGTTTGTGTCCGCAACATATGCAGGACCACAACTGATTGAATCATGTAACAGGATGCTCACAAAGAGCTATAGTAGTGTGCAACACATGCAAATTCACTAGCAATCAGGATGCTTGCAAGAACTATGTAGCAGGATTACTAGTCCAGGCTAAATCCTGTCCACAACATATAATCAGTGAGATCATGATTACCAGTCCAGGCTAAATCCCATCTCTAATATATAATCAGTGAGATTAGGATTACCAATTTAGACTAAATCTCAATTTCAATGTAAGATCAAAATTACCAGTCAAGGTTAAATTCTGTCTTTAACATTTGCTCGAGAAGGCTTATATCAGGATTACCCGTTCAGGCTAAATCCTTTCTGTAATGAGGTCAAGGATAACTCGTCCGAGCTAAATCCCGTCAGCAACACATGCAGGACCTCATTCCATATGGGAAATCACCTTTATCCATCGATATTCAATATTCAACTGGAACTTGTCACTTATCGAGCATTATCATTTATCGGGCTTTGTTAGACATATGCGAATAATTTCAAATATATTCATAGTATTTATATAATTTCTATGCACACATCCAATACAAGCATTAAAATATACAAAATTTAGTTACACAAACTTACCTGGCTAAATTGCAGAAACACCAAGATTTAGGGACATTTTGGTAATTTTCCATTTCCCCTGATTTTCACCCAATCTTAAACTAATAATTTCATTCAATTTATTAATTTAAACAATAAAACAATTCATTTCCTTCAGTTTGGTCATTTTTGACATTTTTACAAAATTGCCCCTAAAGTTTTATTTTTATTCAATTTTGTCCCTAAGCCTAGAACATGTAAATTATCCATTTTTAATGAAAACCCTTACTAGATAAATATTCATATATTTATTTTCCTCCTCCTCTCCATTCCACATCCTTAATATATACATAATTCCACTATTCACTTATATGTTCATATCAAGTTATCCACTTGAGTCATAGTCACTAAATTATTTATATCTTGAGCTACAAATTTCCAAATTAAGATCTGCTTGATGTTTTTGAAACTAGACTCAAATATATTTTTACCATTAAAATTTTAGAATTTATAATTTAGCCAATAAGTATAGCAAAATCTTTAAATTTATCCCTATTGTAACACCCCAAACCCGGCCCATACGTTAAGGCTAGATCTGACATGTCGCATGAGAAAATACTACTAAGTCTTTTTCAAAAATTTAAGTAAAACAGATTTCAAAATTTAAACGAAGTATTTATTGAGAAATAGATTTGTTTGATAAATCGATAAATTTGAGATACGAAAATCTTATAAATCATGACTTTGCAAATAGTGTTAATAATTCGAGAAGAATTTGAAAATAATTTTAAAAAAACGTTGATGAAAAATTATTAAGAGAAATTTCCGAGTTAAAGATATATTTATGAAAGTTTATTACGAAACTCTTTTTATATATCTATTTTAAGAAAACGATTATTTTAGTTTTTAGAAAAAAAATCTCAATTTGAAATACTGGAGCAATTTATAAAACTCGTCAAACATGAAACAAAAAAAAAATTAATCCAGAGGCCTTATTACAACCTTAATTCAAAATAACAAAGTAATTTAAAGTACTAAAAAGAAACCCAAATTCCAATTTAAACCGTTTTGTAGTATGGCCTCCATCGAGTCATCCAAGGCCCAAGTCCCCATCACTGATCATTACCTGAAAGGGGTAAGGAAAACAGGGTGAGTTGCTAGAACTCAGTGTGTAACCCACTTACCATTGTCCACTGGGCCAAAATCCCATTAAGCAATTATTTGGGTCTAAGCCCATATACAATAATAATAATGTAATGAATATAACATGAAAATGAAATGCAAATTCCCAAATCAAGCCTAGTAATCCATCCGCTACACACCACCCATACCAACCAACACACCTGTGGGGATCAAGTCAACCCACCCCGCCAACACACCAATCGCAGGCATTAAACCATTTATAGCAAATACAATTTTGTGGTCAGGCCACCAGAATATCAGAATTTACGTGGCATTGCCACCATATAGATTTGTGGCAGGGCCACCAAAATTTTGTGGCAGAGCCACCAGAACTTCTCTTCATCATTATCCCATCCCATGCAAATCATGTATATAATGCATAACAAATCATAATATAATAACGCTAATTTAATCGGATGTTTATTACAAAAATATGGCCAATTATAACAAAATATCAGATCGGCCGATATATCAAATTATCACATCGGCCCATATATCAAATTATCACATCGGCCCATATAGCAAATTTTATCGATTTGGCCCATTAGGGGCATTTTCGTAATCTTTCACGGTGTTAATATCGAATTTGTCAATTTTATCAAAATAATGAGATTTAAGCCAATTTTTTTTTGATTTCACCTTAATACTATTTTAATCAAGCGATTTACTACCAATATGATATAAATCATTAACCCACGGATAACGGTGTGAGATTACACACCTGACTACGGTAAGCACTACGCTTTCTTGATCGTCGACACCTAAAATTATATAACGCTCGATTAGTCAACATACGCGATTTAATAAATCTACTTTAAAACAAACGATCTAAAATTTTATCCTCGGGATCGTGAACAACTACGATTTGTCGGTTTTCCCTGGTTGACGGTCCACAACCCAGTGGAAAATCCCAAATCGCTGATGCCTCAAAATTGCGAACGACCTCGAATAGTCGATTCTCACCGGATGAGGGTCCACAACCCGGTGGAAAGTCCCGAATCGCTGAAGCAGCCCTTCGCTTGAATTTAGGAGTAGGGATCGCTAATCCGCTCCTTTTGATATCTCCACTCGACTTTCCATTCGAACCGGCACCACAAGCCTCCATTCAGTTAGATCTTATATAGATCGATATTACGATAAAATATGGACTATCAAAATGGTAAAGATTGGCTTACCACTAATTTTCGAGTGATCAACGATTGGATAGATCAAGCGATTTATTCCCTATAAATAATATCGGTTAATCATCACCATCTTAACGAATAAAGAATGATTATATAATCCATGAAGAACTCTTACCTTAAAGATTTTAGGATCGATTTCTAGCGATTATACGATCACTTCAGAAGAATCAAGGTTTCGACCTTCCACTATATCACTACGAAGAAGAAAAAGATCTTGTTTTAGAAAGAATAAGTGATGGCCTCGGTCAAAATGACCATCCCAAACCAAAATATAGATTCAGCATTAAAAGAAAGAAAATAAATAGTTGAAAAGAACACTTACCGATTAAATCAAGAAATGAGTGCTAATATGGATGAGAAGAAAAGATAAAGAAGAGATGAAGATTCGATCATAGAGGAAAATATATGTTGATATTCGGCTATGGGGAATAATCAAACAAGAATATGTGATTTAATGGTGGTGTTGGTTTAGAGAAGAGAAAAGATTAGAGGAATGATTAAAAGAAAGGATGGGAGGTTAGATGGATGATAGGTTGTTCGGCTATCCAAGAAAAATGAACAAGGGATGAAGGTTTTGACCAAACAAAAGAGGAGGAAAATGCCCAATTGTGCTAGAAGGATTCGGCAAAGAGGAGAGAATAGAAGAAAGAAAAAAAAAACCAAAACTCACAAAGACTAGCAAATTTTGAGAAAAAGACACAATTGATGCAAAAAGGTATTTTTGACCAAAACAAACACTTTAATCTCACCAAAGCACCAAGAAAAATTCGGCTATCACTCTTTAGCCCCAAAACCGTCCACCTTCATGCCCCTAATAGTCAAAAGTTTGGCCACCCAAACTTTCCAAAACAATCTCCATGAAATAAGCCACATGTTCCCCTTACTTGCCCTTTTTTTTTTATTCCTTACCTTACCATCACCCTTTCCTTATTTCCTTAGCCACCTTGCCAAAATTAAAAAGTCCAACTTGCCTTGTTTATAAGCTTGGCCGACACATTAGGAAAGAGTGCAAAAATAATAGTCAAAATTTGCACACAATGGGATTTGAACCTCTTCCCTCAAGGTACATCATGTGGCGCCTTAACCTTCTTACCAATTGCTCAATTATGCTAGTTATTAACTCATTTATTTCCATAAGCTTTAAGCTCACTTACTCTATCTCCTTAAAGTGCTAAATGCCAAAATTTTTACTAGGTCCCAAAAGACCCCGAGCCCTCTCAGGATCCCCTAAACATACAAAATTAATAATCTAATTAGCTTAGCACCAAAATAATGCAACAAATAAATTTCCAAATTCTAGGATGTTACACCTATTCTGCTATTTGTGTAACACCCCAAACCTGGCCCATATGTTTCGACCAGATCTGGTATGTTACGGGTTGTACATTGAAAACTTTTGCTTTGTTGGTTTCGGAAATCGTAAATTAATTAGGCAATATTTGAATTAATAGGTGACATTTGAAAATAAAACCTTGTATTATTATTATTTTGAATAATTAAACCCTTGACAAAATTTCATAAGTTGCAAATATTAAAAACTATGTAGTCAAATATAAACCATGGGGCCTTATTACATAAATATTCCCAAAATTAAAAACTTGAAAAAAAGCCGAAATAATCTATAAAGATAAAAACTTGATGGCCCCTCGAGTCCGTCTCGGCTCCCATGTCCACGATCTACTACTCATCTGAAAGAGTAGAGAAAATGAAAGGGTGATCACCAAGACTCAGTGTATAAATCTCGGACACACTGACCTAAGGCCCACAAACACATTATGAGCCCTAGCCCATACATAAAGGCAACAATCATAATTATATGAAAATAATGAATGATGAATAGCCCAACCCATCCTAGAATTCCATCCTCTACACACCAACCCGTACCAACTATCACACATTAGGGATTTCTACAATCAACCCTCCATCCGCTACACACCATAACGACAACCGTACTGCCTATTCCTATTAATCAGGAATCATTAAACGTGGCATAGCCACCGATCACTATGTGACCTAACATTTGAACTTGTGGTTTAACCACCGATCACCAAGTGACCTATCATGCACTTCCCCTTCATTATCATAATCCCACCCCATGCATACACACATGAAAAAAAATCGAAAACATCATACCATCTTTAAAAAGAAACATGCTTTCATATATTTCGATACACATAGAGATTTCTATGATTACGTACCTGGCATCCTTTGCCTAACCCTTTTAGGGTTTTATTCGACTGTCTACATAGCCTCTTTCCGGCTTTTAGCCCATAACACATATATATATTACAGTTAACTAGTGTGTTAGAGATCTACACACCTGATTATTGTTGGAACAAAACTTTCTACATCGACGCTATCTGTAGTCAACACAGCTGTTATCTGCCTAAGGTGTTGTTCAGAGGCTAGTAACGAAACATTAGGTTAAGGCACAACCAACGAGAAGAAAACGATTGATCATCTTAAGGAGAATTGAAAACCTTACCTTGAAATCCCGAAATTAGAGACTAGCGACTTCCGGCTTTTAGATCTAAACGATCAGGTTTCCTTCAAATCCCGGAATGCCGCACAAAACACAGGAAGAGAGAAAATATTAGCCTCAAACAAACCAAGTGGCCATTCGGCCTTGTCTCCTAAAAACCGAAAGAGATCTTAAGGAATAACAAGAGTCGACACTTACCTTACTAGAGAAGATTCGACTAGCACTTGAGAGAAGATTCCGGCTTTTATGGAGAAATTGGCACAAGAGGAAAAAGAATGGAAAAGAAAGTGAAGTGAGAGGTTTCGGCTTTTGAAGAAATCAAAAGAAAAGATTGCAGAGAATGGCTAAGGGTTTCGGTACAGAGAATGAGAGAAAAGAATAGGGTTCCAAATGCCGGAATTGAAGAGATATCCCCTATATTTAAAGAAGATTTCGGCACCTACTGCTTAAAACCGAAAATGCCCTTCCTGATAACTAACAACTAATCAAATAGTAGGGGAAATTTCAGCACCCCTTTGCCATAAAGAAACCTATTTCTTCCTACCTCTAGGTGATGGAATTTCGGCCAACACCTAGCCTTGCAGATAGCTCCTATCTTTTCTCCTTTTATCTTCCATATTATCAACTATAATATCTACATTATCCCATTCACATAAATCCTCCTATTTTTTGAGCCTTGTTACCGTCCACTCCACCTAACCCTAATGCCGAAAATTAGCTAACTTAAATTAAAAGAATTGGGCTCCATGAAACTTAAATTTGGGCCCCTTACTCCCTTGTGTGGCGTCACCTCCTTGCTCCCTAAGTGGCGCTACTGACCACTGGGCCACAAGCCCATTTTGATACTTTAAACACAGATACCACCTTTTAAACCCTATAGTGCCCAAACAAAAATTTAACCAAGGCCTTGACCATATCCTGAGCCCAATTTGGACCCCTAACAGTTAAATTAACACATTAAACATATCCACACACTAAACGCATAGGCCCATTAATTCAGGATGTTACAATTTGACAGTTTCGACCTTTCTTTACTAAAAATTAATTATCTCTTAGTACGGGGTTTGAATGATGTTCCCATTTGTTTATATTGAAAAAAACTCATTAATAATTTTAAAATATAAATTTAAACCCTAAAATATTTTTATAAAATTTTTAATTATTTTCCAAAGTCAGAACAGGGGAATCCAAAATTATTTTGACATTGTCTCACAAAATTTATTATATATCATAATTTACAATTCACTACAGGAAAATAGGGCTTTAGCGGCATTTTTAGTGGCGTTTGGACAAAAAATGCCGCAAAGATTAAACATTAGCAGCGTTTGAAAGAAAATGACGCAAAAAACTGGGCAAACGCCGCTAAAAATTGAGCAATAGCGGCGTTTTATAGAAAACGCTGCAAAAGGTAAGAGATATAGCGGCGTTTTTATAAAAATGCCACTAAATATCTAGTTATTTCAAAACCCAAACGTCGCTGTTTTAAAAAGGCCAAGCAATAGTGGCATTTGTACCAAAAACGCCACTAAAGATAAGAGATATAGCGACGTTTGTACCAAAGGTAAGAGATATAACGGCGTTTGTAACAAAAATGCCGCTAAATATATAATTATTTCAAAACCCAAACGTTGCCGTTTTAAAAAGGCCAAGCAATAGCGGCGTTTGTACCAAAAACGTCACTAAAGGTAAGAGAGATAGCAGCGTTTGTATCAAAAACGCCGCTAAATATCTAATTTTTTCAAAACTCAAACGTCGCCGTTTTAGAAAGGCCAAGCAATAGCGGTGTTTGTATTAAAAATGCCACTAAAGGTAAGCAATAGCGACTTTTTTGATACAAACGCCACTAAAAATCTAATTATTTCAAAACTCAAACGTTGTCATTTTAAGAAGGCCAAGCAATAGCGACGTTTTTATTAAAAACGCCATAAAAAAGAAAATTGTTTCAAAACTAGAACGGCGTCATTTTTGTCCTCGTATAATAATTCAATATCAAAATTATTTTATTTTGGGGTTTACTGTTTTGGGTTTATGATTTAGTGGTAATGGTTTAGGGTTTAGAGTTTCGAGTGAAGTATGTATGGTGTATGTTTAGGGTTTATTGATTAAGGATTTAAGGTTTAAGGTTTTAAGGTGTAGGATTTGTATGTAATGGTTTAAGGGTTTAGTGTATTGGTTTTAGGGTTTAGAATTTTAAGATTTATGGTTTTGTATTTAAGGATTTATATATGATTTATAGTCTGGCCACACGAATTCCCAAAATTATGGTTTAATTTATGATTATGGTTTAGGGTTTCGATTTAGGGTTTATGGTATTGGGTTTAAGGTCTTGGATTTATGGTTTAGGGTTTATTGTATATTGAAAGTGGATTTTGGAGTTTGGTTGTATCTAGGTGGCTGTGGTTATGGGTTTAGGTTTTAGGGTTTAGGTTTAGGGTTTAGAGTTTGGGGTTTGGGGTTTGAGATTTAAGGTTTAGGGTTTGGATTTTTTAAAATATATATCTAAATAAGATAAATATAAATTTTTATTTTAAAAAAAAATATATTAAAATGGGTTAAATCCCAAAAGCATACATGAACAATGGTTTAATGTTCAATTATATACATTAACTTTAATTTGATCCCAGATCTTGTCAAAGATTAACCCAATTACTGATATAATATTTTAATATATTGCATACATAAATATTTATATTTATTCAATATAAAATTATATTGATGTATTTAATTTTAAAAATGTGTATTTATTTTTTAAAAATGCATTATTCTTTCCTTTTTTATTAATTAATATTTCCATTTTATAACTTTTGTTTTAATTTTGGATCAATTTGACTTCAATCTTGGATGACACTAATTTGAGAACTCTTGTGCTAGTATATTTGTATTTTATTGTTGGCGTATATATAATTTAAAAGAAATTATAAACATTTTTTTAATTTTGTTGAAAATTTAAATATTAATTGGTATGAAAGCATTAGCGGCGTTTATGTAAAAAACGCCACAAAAAAGTCTTCATATTTAATAAAAGATGGCATCGTTTTTTGTGGCGCAGTTAGTATCAGTAGTTGCACTTTACCGAAAACGCCGCAAAAGGTGATGTATTACCGGCATTTTCATAAAAATGCCATGAAACGACACCGTTTTCCATTCTTATTATTGGCGCTTTTAATAAAACGCTAGAAAAATGTTCGTTTTATCCATGTTATTACTGGCGTTTCAGCCCAAAACGCCACAATATGGAGAAAAAACGACTGCGTTTTTTTGGAATTATTTAGTGGCGTTTATTGAAAAGCGCCGCAATAAGGTTAATTTTTATACAGAAACGGCGTCATTCTTTTTCCATCCATTTTAATTACTCTAACACTTTCTGTTCCCCCATTTTTTCGATTTCCCGAAATCCCTAATCTCTTCATCCCCTTTTGCGTTTCCCCTCCCAATCCCTAAATCCTTCTTCGATTCTGGTGCGAAATACTTCCCCTGTAACATCCTGAAATTGGGCCTAGCAGAATTGAGCCCAATGGGCCTTGAGCGTAGTAGCGTTTAAATTTTTGGAGAACAAGAGATTGGCTTAAATGCAAGTTGGACCTATTAGATAAGTGATTTTGGAAGGCTAGAGGGCTTTTATGAAGTCCTGGGATCAAACTTTGGCTTTGGGGAAATTTTGGTTTTAGGTGAAAAAAACCGTGGGAGTTGGTAGGTAGGCTTTAAGAATAAAATATGGAGGACAATGACACAAGTGAAGTGTGTGGTGTAGTGGCAAAGTGACGCCACATAAGAGACAAGGGGGTGACGCCACAAGGAAGGAAGGAGGTCCAAGGTTCAAGTCTTGGCTTTTGCATTTTGGTTTTCTTTTTACATGGACCTTAGAAGTTGGCTATAGATTCATATTTTATTGCGCATGGTTTTAGACACAAGAGGAGCTTGCGGCCAAGTGGTTAGCGGCGTGGATTATGTTGCAAGGGAGCCTGGGTTCGAATCTCATGAAAATCAAGGGAGTATTTATTTTGCGAATTGGTTGGGAAGAGTTTGAGTTGGATTTAAACTCTACTGATGGAAGGATCCCACATCGGAAAGATACAAAGAAGAAAGGTGAGAAGCTGGCTATATAAAGAGCATTCTAGGAGGGGGGTAAACATACCTTGGTGGGTGTTTGGGCGCAGGAGTGGTCGCAGCGCGGTTTAGCACCAGATTCCTATCAGGTGTGTACTTCTACTCTAGTTGTAGAGCGGCAAATTGCCCAAATGCCGGTCACACGACGTTAGTAGCCACACGAGCGTGCGAGCGCACGTGTGGGGGCTTCGACGCGATAGTTGAGGCCATCAGTAGTGTTCTTGTGGGTTGAGGCTGCTTGAGCCACGATGGGCCGAAGTGGGCCCAATGGGCCCGTGGTCTCATATGAGTAAATCGTATGATTGTGTAGTACATATGGAACTAGACTAGGTGAATCTCATATACGTAGCTAGATTTGTGCTAGGTGGGCCTCATGAGCGTGTGGGCCCGAATGGGCCGAAATCGAGTTTTAGGCCCAATAGTTCGGTACAACCAGAAATGGTAGCTGAGTCACTCGGCGTGACATTAGGCCTTCGGAAAGGCCATTGCAGGTGTGAAATTACTGAAATACCCTTGATAGGTAAATTACGAAAATACCCTTGGTGGGTAAAATTACTGTTATACCCTTCAAGGTAGTTTTAGCATGATTGTGTGTAGACCCGAACACACTTTATTTTTAACTGTATTATTAATGGTATGGGCCGAAAAGCCGGAGAAGGCTGTGTATACAGTCGAAATACCCTGGTGGGTAAGGCAAGGAGTGCCAGGTACGTTTCTGACATGACTTAGTATGAGGTTGGATGTATGTGATAATTTAGTTCCTTGTTAATAGCATGTTACATTTATTATGACATATATGCTGTGCATGGGATGTGGGAATGATGATAAAGGGGAAGTGATAAGGTCACATGGTGATCGGTGGCTCTGCCACACTTGATTATAAGGTCACATAGTGAGCGGTGGTTCTGCCACACTTGATTATAAGGTCACATTGTGATCGGTGGCTCTGCCACAAATGATTTATGAGGTCACATGGTGATCGGCGGCTAAGCCACAGTGGATTTTAAGGTCACATAGTGGTCGTTGATATAACCGACAGCATGTCTATCGAGACAGCGTGTAGCGGATGGAGGGTTGATTGTAGAAATTCCCACGGTGTGTTGGTTGGTACGGGTTGGCGTGTAGAGGATGGAAAAACTAGGTTGGACTGAGACATGTTGCATTCATTTATTTCTATGCCATATTGAGTGGGCTAAGGCCCAACATGCATTTGTAGGCTACGAGCCGTTTATGTGTTTCGGGGAATTTACACATTGAGTCTCAATGACTTACCCCTTTGTTTAATTTTACAAGTACTCAATAGATCGCGGATTTGGGAGCTGAGGCGGACTTGTGGTGGCCATGCAATGTTTTCTCGTAAACTCGTTTCTTTTATTTGGACTTATTTTTATTTGGGTTTTTGTTATGTAATAAGGCCACTATAACTTTAATTTTGGTATTTTATTTGGTTTAGCTTTTAATTTGATTACTGCCTATTATTATTAAATGTTCAATACGAGAATTTCCTAAACCCTTAATAACCGTTTTCCAAAATGTTAACAAAAGGATAACAAGCGAATAAATATTTAAACTCAAAATTTTTAACAAACGCGCAATTTTTTAAACTGTAACAACCCAAACCCGGCCCAAACACCACGACCGAATCTGGCTTGTCACTAAGAAGATTTAGTAAAACATGTCGCATTTTTGGAAAAACATTTGTCGAGTTTAAACATTTATACCGGAAAACTTAATAATTTGATAATTTATATAAGATATAAATTCTATATGATGCCTTTATGAATTAAAAACCGAAATTTAGTACATGCCTTAGTTCCAATTTTATCGGATAATTCAAGTGTTTGAAAGTAAAGCCCAAAAACCGAAAATATAAAGCTAATGGCCATTGGCCTTATTACAAGGAAATAATAAACCAAATTAACTAAAAGTATGAAGAATAAATAATTTTAACAAAGCCCTTCTACTAAATCAAATAAACTCCTGCATGGCCACCTTGCGCTCCTTTCCAGCCCGGTCCGATGCACTAAGTGCTACCTGAAAAATGTTAAACAACGAGGTGAGTCACAAGACTCAGTGTGCAACCCTTGTGCACCATCAGATTGGGCCTTAGCCCCACAGATCAGAATAACAGAATACGATATGACAGAAATTTATGCAAAGCCCAACCCAATCCTAGGTTTCCATCCGCTACACACCACCCTTACCTGCCAATCACACCGTTGGGGATTTCTACAATCAACCCACACCGCTACACACCATCGATGGCAGTCATGCTGCAGTTAGCTGCTCATCATCAGGGTTGTGAAATATGTCACCAGAACAGATCGTGGTAGAGCCACTACAACAGATCATGGCAAAGCCACTACAACAGAACACTTCCCCTTTCATTAATCACCCAACCCCGTGCATACATAGAAATCGACATACATACAAAACATATTATCTCAACAGAACCATTCACTTATGAATGACAAAAATCACTAACCTGGTGAATCGCCTTTACCCTCCTCAGGTTTTCAACCGTTATGCCGGGATTTCGGCATTTAACAGAATATAAAGAGATTTATATACACATACTAACAGACAATCTAAATGGTGTGAGAACTTACACACCTGATAACACGTAGTACTACTCTCTATGTCGATACCCTCGCTAATCGGATCTACTACCCTTTGTCTACAACTTTGCTCAAAAATCAGAAGAACGCGAAGATAAGGCTCCCCCTACAATCGGTCAAGGGGTTATAACTTGTCTAAATTTACATATTAACTGAATCGATCTCCTTACCTAAATCAATTGAATCTCAGAAGTAGGATGATTCAAGTGCTACCGATTTAGAAACCTATGCGATTAGATCCCCTTCAAATCCCGGAATGCCACCCATAAAAGAAAACACAAGATCAATCCACCATGTAGCCATTCGGCTATGGTCTCCAAAAGCCGGAAAAGATTGAAAGAATAACATAATCGACACTTACCTCTTCAAAAGGTTTCGGCTACCCCGTGCAGGAAGATTCGGCAACCACAAGAGAAGAGATCCAGGAATTTCAGCTTTTAAGAAAATCTCGAAAAAGAATGAACAAGGGAAGGTTGATGCATTTTCGGCTTTTAGAAGAACTGAGTGAGGAGTTTCGGTTTCTGGCAGAAAAAGAGAAGAAGAAAAGAAAACAAGAAAGAGGCTTGGAGATTTTGGCTAGGAAGAAAAAGAATGGAAAAAGATTTTGGCATTCGTTAACCCGAACGGCATCACCAAAAACTCATAATGTCCGTAGCGAGTTCGAAACGTCGTCTTATGGATGTCTCCTTCCTTTACCCTTAGCTGATGATATCCCGACCTTAAATCTATCTTAGAAAAGACTGAAGCTCCTTTGAGCTGATCGAACAGGTCATCGATTCTTGGTAGTGGCTACTTGTTCTTAATCGTTAACTTATTCAGTTGACGGTAGTCCACACACATACGCATGGATCCATCCTTCTTCTTCACAAATAGGATCGGCGCTCCCCACGGAGACGTACTCGGTCGGATAAAACCTCGATCCAACAGTTCTTGAATCTGAGCTTTGAGTTCCACCAACTCCTTCGGCGCCATTCTGTAAGGAGCGATGGACACCGGAGCTGTACCTGGAAGTAGCTCTATTCCAAACTCCACTCCGCGATCCGGAGGTAATCTTGGCAGCTCCTTAGGGAAAACATCCGCAAAATCCTTTACTGTTTTTACGCCATCGACAGTCACCTCCTTAGCGTCCAAAGCACTGATAAAAGCTAGGAATGCATTGCATCCTTTCCAAATAATCTTAACAGCCTTCAATGCCGATATTACGTTGGACAAATAATCCTTTCTTTCCCCTAGCACAACCACCTCCCCGCCTTCCGGGGTACTCAACACCATGCGCTTAGTCTCACAATCCAGCTTAGCACGATGTTTAGCCAACCAATCCATTCCCAAGATAAGGTCAAACTCCCCAAACGGTAATTCCATTAGGTCTGCCGGAAACACCACTCCTTGAGTCTCTAAAGGTACGTACCTAAACAGTTTGTCCACTACCCTAGATTGTCCTAAAGGACTAACCACAGTCATCTTCCTAGTAGTTGTTTCAGAGTCTATACTTAGGGTCTCAGATACCGAACATGCAATATAGGAGTGGGTTGATCCAATATCAATCAAGGCAAGAAAAGGGTTATCAGCAATAAGAATGTACTGGTTATGACGTCCGGTGTGTCACCATCCTCCCGTCGACGAGCTGCATAAACTAGACCCGGCTACCTCACGTCTACATTACCTGTACCCCTACCAGGTGCTCCACGACCCCGACCGAATCCATTTCCTTCTCTGGCTGTGCCACGACCCCTCGGTACTGGCTGACCACCTCTCCTAACCTGATCAGAACCTCGTCTCGCGGGCTATGCCTGATTCACCTGCGGACAGTCCTTAATCATATGCTCCGTGGATCCACACCTGAAACATCCACCGGTTCTCCTTCTGCACTCCCCATAATGTACCTTCCCACACGAAGGACATGATCGATTCTGACCCGTCGGAGCACGAGCTGGCCCATCAGACCTAGGCCTTTTTTGAAAATTTCCAGATGATCCCAACAGCCCAAAATTCCTCTTATTCCTATTCCTATCCTTATCCTTATTCTGTTTCTCAGTCTGCCTAACCTCCTCAGATATCTTAGCTTTCTCAACCAAAATCGCAAAGTCCCTTTCCCGCTGCGGTGCTACTAATACCCTCAGCTCATCCCTTAGTCCATCCTCAAACCGTACGCAACGCTCATAGTCAGTCACCACAATCCCTCGAGCGTAACGGCTCAACCGTAAAAACTCCACCTCGTATTCAGATATAGACTTACACCCTTGTACCAAGTTCAGGAATGCCTTTCTCTGTGCATCCACATAGCTGGCCCCAACGTACTTTCCCTGAAATGACTCCTTAAAAAAAATCCCAGTCAATCTGGTCCGCGGCAGTACCTTCCTTTACCGTGAGCCACCACTAATAAGCCTCGTCTCAAAGAAGAGACACGACCCCTTTCAACTTCTCCTCTACAGTGAAGTTAAGGTCATCCATTATACGCTCACTTGCCTCTAACCAATACTCAGCTATATTAGGGGCTACGCCAGAAACTCCCCTAAACATCTCCGCTCCGTTGGCTCGGAGTCATTCAGACAGATTTTCGAGCTCCTTAACCCGTGCCTGCCCCAGCAACTCTCTCAAGGACTCACAACATCACCTGAGATACTGCATCATCTCCGGGCGTCTGGTCCCAAAATTCTCCCTCCACAGCTGGCGGATCCGGCATCTCGTTTCTTGACCCATGGCCAGACCCTACCGGTCATCCTACCCCTACCACGACCACACGACGGACGTCCTCGACCCCTTGTACTCATTCTTCCGATTGGCATTTATCTGATTAGAAATTTTATGGATTATTAACTCTTCCCACTGATTATCCACGAACAATCTTATGAAAAGTAGTTTTAAGAGTGATTCTTTCGAATTCGAACCTATCTATATTTTCAGTATCAAGTTTACCTCCTAATTCTAGAAACCACATACATTCACACCTCAACATACATATCACATCCATGAAGTCACATCCACTATATAAGGGTATTTTCGTCATTTCACTACCCAGGGGTTTTTCCGTAATTTCATCCTACAGGGTTTCTTTGTAATCTAGCAAAATAAAGTATCTTGGGGATTTTCAAAATAGAGGTATATATATATATATTTGAAAATAGGGGTATTCTGGAGAATTCGATTTCAAAAGAATAATAGTAGTGTTCAGGTGTTTGTGGTTTTTGGTTGTTGTTGTGTGTTGTGTGTGTGTGTGTGTGTTTTTTTTAAATTCCATTGACTTTGTAAATCGAGGTATTTCCATAAATCTGGGGGTATATTTGCAAATCATGGGTATCTTGGTAATTTTCAAAATAAGGGTATTTTGATAATTTCGTGAAGCAGGGGTATTTTGGTAATTTTACAAATTTTGATAATTTTCCAAATCAAGGGCGTTTTGGAGGTTTTCAAACAAAGGGTGTTTTGGTAATTTTTCCAAATCAAGGGAGTTTTGGTAATTTTTTCCGAAACTGGGGGCATTTTAGCAACTTTGTGAAAAATAAGGTGGCTGGTCCCTTTCGGGTTTTAATTAGAAACTTTTGGCCCGTTAACAAGTCCTCACGGTTATGGTGAATAGTCACTACGCACTAGGTAGGATTCCAACAAAGAGAAGGTGAGTCACTAGGACTGCTTAAGTACCAGGCTCTTCCGGATCCAATCCTAGATATGCGCATGCCTGTTGCCACACCCCAACCCTGCGACTTGTTCACGGGTTTGTTTAGTTGACTTAAGTCTTATGAGATTTAAGAAGTTGTTTAAGCTAAGCCTAGAGTCCATCAAGTTCTAATTTAAATAGTCTACGTCCCATAAAGCCCATCAAGCCCACATACATATGTAACACACAGTGAGTTCAGAATACTTACCTGGCGGACTTGGGCCGGAGACGTAGGTGCCATGCCGAGAAAATCATCCTGTGTTGTTTATAAACATGCATGTTTCCAAAACCCATCTTTAGAAAACGTTTTGAGCCCCAAACCCCAAAGACGGGTTTTGAACCGGGCTCTGATACCAATTTGGAACACCCCAAACTTGGCCCAAACACCACGACCGGATCTGGCTTGTCACTAAGAAGATTTAGTAAAACATGTCGCATTTTTGGAAAAACATTTGTCGAGTTTAAACATTTATACCGGAAAACTTAATAATTTGATAATTTATATAAGATATAAATTCTATATGATGCCTTTATGAATTAAAAATCAAAATTTAGTACATGCCTTAGTTCCAATTTTATCGGATAATTCAAGTGTCTGAAAGTAAAGCCCAAAAACCGAAAATATAAAGCTAATGGTCCATGGCCTTATTACAAGGAAATAATAAACCAAATTAACTAAAAGTATTAAGAATAAATAATTTTAACAAAGCCCTTCTACTAGATCAAATAAACTCCTGCATGGCCACCTTGCGCTCTTTTCCAGCCTGGTCCGATGCACTAAGTGCTACCTGAAAAATTTTAAACAACGGGGTGAGTCACGAGACTCAGTGTGCAACCCTCGTGCACCATCAGATTGGGCCTTAGCCCCACAGATCAGAATAACAGAATACCATATGACAGAAATTTATGCAAAGCCCAACCCAATCCTAGGTTTCCATCCGCTACACACTACTTTACCTGCCAATCACATCGTTGGGGATTTCTACAATCAACCCACACCGCTACACACCATCGATGGCAGTCATGCTGCAGTTAGCTGCACATCGTCAGCGTTGTGACATAGTCACCAGAACAGATCGTGGCAGAGCCACTACAACAGATTGTGGCAGAGCCATTACAACAGAACACTTCCCCTTTCATTAATCACCCAACCTCGTGCATACATAGAAATCGGCATACATATAAATCATATTATCTCAATAGAAACATTCACTTATGAATGGCAGAAATCACTAACCTGGTGAATTGCCTTTACCCTCCTCGGGTTTTCAACCGTTATGCCGGGATTTTGGCATTTAACAGAATATAAAGAGATTTATATACACATACTAACAGACAATCTAAATGGTGTGAGAAGTTACACACCTGATAACACGTAGTACTACTCTCTATGTCGATACCCTCGCTAGTCGGATCTACTGCCCTTTGTCTACAACTTTGCTCAAAAACCGGAATAACGCGAAAATAAGGCTCCCCCCCACAATCGGTCAAGGGGTTATAACTTGCCTAAATTTACATATTAACTGAATCGATCTCCTTACCTAAATCAATTGAATCTTGAAAGTAGGATGATTCGAGCGCTACCGATTTAGAAACCTATGCGATTAGATCCCCTTCAAATCCCGGAATGCCGCCCATAAAAGAAAACACAAGATTAATCCACCATGTAGCCATTCGGCTATGGTCTCTAAAAGCCGGAAAAGATTGAAAGAATAACATAATTGACACTTCCCTCTTCAAAAGGTTTCGGCTACCCCGTGCAGGAAGATTCGGCAACCACAAGAGAAGAGATCTAGGAATTTCGGCTTTTAAGAAAATCCCGAAAAAGAATGAACAAGGGAAGGTTGATGCGTTTTCGGCTTTTAGAAGAACTGAGTGAGGAGTTTCGGTTTCTGGCAGAAAAAGAGAAGAAGAAAAGAAAACAAGAAAGAGGCTTGGAGATTTCGGCTAGGAAGAAAAAGAATGGAAAAAGATTTCGGCAGCGGAGAAAACTGAGAAAAAGCTTTCAGAAAAACTAGCAGAATTTTGGCATCTACTAACCCTATCTAGCCGTCCCCTCCTTTACACACAGAGTCCAAATTTCGGCCACCTCTAGCCTCCTGGATATCCTCTCATCTTTTCCCTTATCTGTATCAAACTCACATCCAAAAGAGTCCTGCATCACACCACTTCTTCCCACCTTTATCTGCTTATTATCCTCATAAATGAAACATTAAAAATCCCTAAATTTTAGCCTTGTTGCCGTCCTCCCTTGCTCCCTTTTAAGTGCCGAATTTGGCCCACTACTTGGGCCCCTTGCGGCCAACTTGAGCCTCCTCCCTTGCCACTGACGCTACTCATAGCTTCCCCCTTGCTGCGCCCCTTACTTTGGGCAACAAGCCCACCTTGATATTTAAACTACAGAGACTATCTTTAAAGCATTAGAGTATCTACACAGGAATTTAATCAAAGCCTCGGCCTAATCCTTGAGCCCAATCTGGACCCCTAATCCTCAAATTAACATATTAAGCATACATCACACAAATGCACAGGCCCACTAATTCAGGATGTTACATAAACAACCCTTTTATGTGACATGCCAGATCCGGTCGTAACGTTTAGGCCGGGTTTGGGGTGTTACATCCCCAAACTAATTACTTCCCCCATCAGCTATTTATTTCTTGTTTTTGGGATAGGTCAAAGCAACCAGTCGGTAACACTTTTTTCCCTTATACTTGTTTCAATTCTTTCTTCCATCTATCAATCTATTCAGTTTGGCGAAAGCAAAAATCAAGTTTCCCTCCTTTCATTTATACTTTCGAGTTTAATGGTGTTATTAGATTGTTAATGAAGTTTTCAATTAATCAAAATCATCTTTCCATCGTTCGTAACGATTTTGATATGGATTTTGGTAGATTTTGGATTGGGCAGCAAGTTTTGGGGTTGTTTTCCTGCTCATCAATTTAGTTTTATTTAATTTATATTTCATGCTTTCATGCTTCTGGTAACCGGAGCTTTGAGGAAATTCAATTATCCTGTGCCTTGCCTAATATAATAAATATAGAGATGTAGGAGCTGAAATATAATTTGGGGATTTGGTAAACCAAATCATACTAACATAACAGGTACATAATTGCTGTAAATTTATATAGGTACATAATGTTCAAATTTTACCATTAAAAATAGCAAAACCATGTATAGCATACATTCTTTATTTCCTTGATCACTCTTTCCAAAACAATGCAGGCCAGCCATTCCTTATTCATCTATGCGAATCACACAACTCAGTCCCTCACCTGCCAGTATCAACTAAAATGCCTTGTAGATCTCTCAGAAGGCACAGTGTGTGTGTGATGAATTTATCCAGCTGAAGTTCCTGCAACATCAAAGATATTTTTTAGGTAAAATTTTACTCTTCCTTGTTAATATGTTTACTAAAATATTGATGTTAAATTTCTAATCATATTTTAAACAATAATTTTAATTTGGTAAGGTTTTATAACATATTTGTAATTTTATAAATATTTTGCCAGTACTCCTGTACTTAATTTGATCAATTTTAGTTTATGTATTCTTTGAATTGGTCAATTTTAGCTTCAATAATTTCCAAAATTTGAAACTTTAGTCTCGACCAAATGATAGTAGTTAAATGCATTTGGAGTTTTATTTTGCTATTAGTCTCGTATCCCAAAATCCCCTGCTTGGTTGGTGCGGATAGAAAGAAACATGTTGCTAATAATGTGTAAAATGTATTATGTGAATCCATGTTACTTGGGATGGTAACAAACACTTATAAATTTTTACGATTGTAATTATATATTTTAGGTGAAATTCCATCGGTGATTGGAAATCTAATTTTCCTCCTACGGATTGGTGGTAATAACTTAACAGGTATAAAATCATTTTTATTCTTCTTTTTGTTGTTACAGTTATGGAATCCCTTTTAATTGTACTATAATTTTGCTATATTTTACTTGCGTTTTTTTAACTTCTGACTATAATATAGAAAACAATTAATTAGACATATGATCCTTTAACTATGTACTTTAAACTTAGAAAATATCAATAATTTGAATTACAAATTACTTAAATTAAGTATACCAAATATGATAATTTGAATATTAAACTCGTTATCTTAGATTAATGAAACATGTCTATAGGGCCCAAAATTTGCCCGAGACCGTACCAATTAAAACAAAAATTACCAAAAAATAAAGTCCAATAAAACAGTCCAACATTATAAGCCTGATAACAGAAATTATAACAGCTTAAGCCTAGCCCAAAACCTAAATTAAACCCAATAAAAAAACCCAATTACATGGCCCGAATGGCCCAAACATTTTGGCAGACAGAAACCCTAGGGTTTCCCTCAGCGCCGCACATAGCCCCAGCAGCAAGCCACTCCAGCACATCAACACCTGTCCATGTACGGCCTTCGTACAATGCCACGCGCGCCTCTGTATGACGCTCATACCTGCACCAGAGAGCAAAAGACAGCAAACACAAAAAAGAAAGAAAAAAATAGTTGTATTTTTTTAATTTTTCATTTCAATTTTATTTCGATTTCGGCCTTTAAAAAGATCGAAACAAACCATTGTGAGGGGCTGGACAGTTTTATGCACACAAAGATTCAGAGAAATACAGAAATCAAAAACATAAATTCAAAGGTTTTTTCATTTCCAATCTCTTTCAATTTCTCAAATCCAGTTCTGTTGGCTTTCGATTTTTCTTTTGTGCATGCGAATAAATAGAATAAAAGGAAAGGGACTTACCATTGTAAGATGAACCGACGGTCTACTCCCTTCGTCAAAATCGAAGCAAAGGCGGCCTTCGAGGTTGAAGGTGATGAAACACTCGAGATTCATTTAAAATGGATCTTGCAAACGACCAGGATCTGCCACTAATCGCCGATTACTGTAGCACTTTAGTGTTCGGATGTTTATTCTGATGCGGCTGAGAGAGTGGGTTAGATTTCGGCTAAGAAAGAAATAATAAGGGGGCTAGGGTTTAGATTTTAGAAGAAGAAAAGAGGGGACTGAGTTTCTGATTAGTTTTTAGGTTTTGTTACCCTTTTAAAGCCGTGCGAAATGACATCGTCTAAAGCCTAATTAAGTGGCTTCAAAACGATGTCGTATTAGACGACCCGACTTGACCCGATCCAGCGCCCATAAGATCCGCGCGTTTGCGATAAAGGGGTTATTTGCACGTGAGGTCCCTCCACTTTTAAGGCTTATTGCAATCCGACCCTATTTCTTTGTTTTTCTTTTTCTTAATTTTACCCTGTAGTTTTACATTGTTTCAACTTAATCCGATCCATGTGCTGCGTTTTAATTTCGTAATATTTGCTAATTCAATCCTTAGTTATTTATACGAAGTGCATTTTGATCCTCTATTTTGTTTAAATAATTTTGTTTATTTATAAATTAGCCCTCTAATTATATTTTATTAAGCCTTAATTTTTGCTTTAATTCTCATAATTTTTTATAGCATTAAATTTAGCTATTATTAAGGTTTTTTTAATAAAATCGTTTTGGAAATTAAATTTATAACATCTTAATTTGTTTAATTATTCATTTAAATGTATTTTATTCCTTGTATTACAATTATGTGTTATTATTTTGTACAAATTATTGATTCGTACATTATTTCATATATATATGCCCTTTTAAATTTATCTATATAAATTTATTTTCTTTTAAAATTGCTTATATATATGTTTTTTTTTTCTATTTCAAAATTAGTGTATATAATTTATTCATTTGAAAGATCATATTTTATTGTATATTTTGATTTATTTCATACATTGTTTTATATTGTTACTTATATACGTTATTATATACTTGTGCGATAAATTTTATCTACAATTACGTTCATTCTATTAATGTTGAGTTTGTATATTACTTTGTGCTTAATGCTATATTGTTTATGTCTCAAACTGTAATGTATTCAAGCCTTACTAAGTATTTCATTTTATTACGTGTATATCAAATAAAAATGCATTTAGTCAATTTTAAAATCACATATTTGAAAAGTTTTCAAAGTAAGGCAATATTTGTGTTTTTGGGAATTCGAGGAATCGTGTCCTATCGTGCTAGGTTTCGATTTTCTGTTTGACCAAAAAACCAAATATCCTTTTAAAATTTTGTCCATATTTTCAAAATAAGGCAGTATTTGTGTGTTTGGAAATTCGAGGAATCGTGCCCTATCGTGCTGGGTTTCAGTTCTCCGTTTGACCAAATAACCAAATATCCTTTTACAATTTTGCCCATGTTTTCAAAATAAGGCAATATTTCGTGTTTGGAAACTCGAGGAATCATGCCCTATCATGCTGGATTTCGGCTTTTCGTTTATCCAAATAATTGAATATCCTTATAAAAATCTCAGTGCATAAACTTTGGAAATCATGAGAAGATCTCGGCATCGAGGGTTTGAAACGTCATATCCTATCGTGCTGGATGTGATATTTTATTCCTTCGGAACAAGGGGATCTCAATATCCAATTCGAGTTATTTAAAATTTTAAAATCGTTTCAAACTTTTCGACATGAGGACATTGATTAATCAATTTGGTACCAATTTTGGGCGTTTTAAGGGTGCTAATCCTTCCTCGTACGTACCCGACTCTCGAACCCGTTTTCTTCTTGAAATTCGTGGACCAAAATTAATTTCTTTTAAAATAATAATAAAAATAAATGTTTTATAGGTTACCCGATCACACCTAAACAAAAAGGATTGGCCGCGACTCCATATTTCTTTTAAAGTCGATCCTGTTTTTCAAACTCGAAAAAAATGGTTTCGACAGCTTGGCGACACCACTGGGGACACCCTATTGAGAGTCAGGCCATAGATTGATTGACTCTTGTCCTTTTGATTGAAAATTTGGAAAATTGTTTGGAAAAATCGTGTTTCTTTTAATACATTTTGGTGCTATGATTGCAATAATGTCGAGTCTCATAAAATACTTTGGCATTGCATTGCATGACCGTTGTGGTCACACCTTTAAGTGGAAGTAAGAAGCTATGTGTAACATCCTGAAATTCGAGATTTTATGTTTTGCATAATACCATGCGATAGGCTAGTTAAGAGTGTTAATTGTGTATGTTTTGGGGTCCTAAGAAGGCTTAGGGTTGAGTTGGGCCTTAGTAAAATTTTTGTGTTTAAGCACATAAGGGGAGAAGGTAAGTGGCATCAAGACTTAAGGAAATAAGTGTGTATTTTGCTAGCACAAGAGGAGCTAGTAGCAGAGTGGTGTGGCGTCACATGAAGGGGCTTAAGGGGTGGAGTTCGAATCCCACCTATTGCAAAATTTTTGATTAATTTTTGTGCTTCTTTGCAAAGGGCATGGCTATAAAGATGGAAAGGAAGACTTTCTAATGATGGAAAGAAGACTAAGTAATATGGTAAGGAGGAAAACAAGGGAAAAAAAGGAAAGAAATAAAGGAAAGGGATAAGGGAATGGGACATGTTGGCCGAATATTATGAGTTGCCTAGTGAAAGAAATTTTGGTCAACTCTCATCTTTTGGTAAAGGTAGTACACAGTTTTGGTAGGGGGAATGAGGGAGCCGAATTTCCTATAGCTTTTTACAAGTTTTGTCCATGAGAGGGATTTTTATTTTTTTTGAACATTTAGAGTTTTCTCTTTTCCAATTTCTTCCCTCACTTGTCGAAACTCTAAAGCCAAAATTGTACACCTTTTTCCTTTGTGTTGCCGAAACACTCAAGCCACTTTGCTATTCTTTTCTTGTTTTCTCATCGTTCCTCCTATCTTTCTCTCTTCTTTCTTTAGTCGACCATATTTGGAGGACGAATCTTCCCCATTTCTTTCTCTTAAAGTAGTCAAATCCTCTTAGCCACTATCTCTCCTCCATTTTTTACGTGTTGGACATTTCTCCTTGGTTGAATCGGGTAAAGGGGTTTCATTTTATTCCTTTTATCTTCTTTTCTTCCTAGCCGAATGTGTGTTCATCACTATTCGATTGTTCTACTTTGTTTCTAAACCGAAATATCACTCTCTTCTAGTCCCTCATATCTTGATCATCTTCTTTTTGTAGTATTCTTGTGGGTTGGCCAAATATCTCATTCTTGCCGATTTATCTCTAGCCTTAAGCCAATCGGTGGAAGTTGGACCTATTCTAGTCAAGGTAAGGAATTTCTTCAAGGTTCATTTCGAAATCTCTTAATGCTTGGTTATTCCGTTAAAAGGGATCGATGGATTTGACTAATCGATTATTTTAGGGACTAAATTACTCGTTTTCTCTACTCGTTGGTTCTTCAGAAGTAATGGTAAGCCGAATCCTATCTCTAATCAACTACTCTCTCTCATAGTAGTATTTTACTGACCGAGACTTTTTTTCAATGGAGGCAAGTGGTAACGATTTGAAAGGAAAATCGATAGGAGGACAAAAAGGGAGTGGACTTGCAATCTCTACTCCCAAGTTCAAACGAAGGGCGGTATCGGTAGCTCGGGATTTTCGACTGGGTTGTGGACCATCATCTGGTGAGAATAGACAAATCGTGGTCAATCACGATACTAAGGGTAAGCATTCCATTAGATCGTTAGATTTAGATATTTGGATTAGGATACCCTCTTTTTGTTAGTTAATCGAGTATTATGGTGACATAGGTGCCGATGATCAAGAAGGTTTAGTCCTTACCGTAATCAGGTGTGTAATCTCACACCGAAATCTCGTAGATTCGTGATTCGATATCATGTTGGAAAATAGATCGATATTATTTACAAGGCTAAAAATCGTAATATGGCATAAATCGAGTAACTTGCTTAAATTACATTATTTCTAAAGATCTGCCAAAATCGGTATTAAATTGCTAAATTACGAAAATGCCCCTATGGGCCGATTTACGAAAATGCCCCTCTGGGCCGATTTGCTAGAATGCCTTAGTGGGCTGAATTATTAAATTGCTTTAATGGGCCGATTCACCGAAATAAATCACTTGATTAATTGTTGTTATAAATGGATATTTTATTTTATTATGTATGTTGCATTTTGACATATTGCATAGGATGGGAAAAATGGTTTGGAGAGCAGTGTAGCCTGGTGGCATTGCCACAATTTGTTCATTAATGTGCCTAATTATGATTTCGGTGGCTTGACCACGAAAATATTATACTTTAGCAGCTTGGCTGCAAATTGGTGTGAGCGGCAGGGTGGGTTGACTCGGTGGAGGCCATACTTTAGAAATGGTGTTTTTGAACTTTAGTAAATTTCATTTTCTGCTTTATTTCATTACTTTTACTATTTTGGGTTTAAAGTTGTAATAAGGCCTCTGGGATAAGTTTTAATTTGCTTTATGTTTGGACGTATTTATTATTTTTCTTAAATTATTTTAAACGAGGATTTTCTGAGATCATAAATAACGGTTTTCCAAAATTGATTAACAAATGGATTTCATAGTAAATATGTACAAATAATTTAACTTGAATTCTCTTTTGAATTATCAACAATATTTCCAAAAGTCACGGTTTTAAAAATATCACAAATTTGAATATCGATTCTTCAATTAACTTTTCGAGATTTGTAGTATTTTTATCAAATATTTCTAATCAAACTTGTTTTCTTAAACTATAACCAAATAACAACATCTTTAGTAAGAATCACAAGTTCTTTACTCGTTTTCTTCATGTGACATGCTAGATTTGGTCATACCGCATGGGCCGGGTTTGGGGTGTTACACTATGCCTCCGTGAGGTTTTCACCTCCGCATGGGCTAATTGATTACTTCTAGGATACATTCGTACCTACGTGCTTCGTGAGATTTTCATCTCCGTATGGCCATAGGGAAATGTATTCCCTGAACCAAACTCGATCCATATGAGCCTATAATGGGTGAGGATTGAGGAATCTACTGTTTCAGGTACCCTCTCGTTAGAACCAAACCACATATACTAAACCCTAAGAGCTAACCCTAGGTAGAGACACGCCGAACCCTAGTGGTCACCCATTTAGGTAATCTATTTTGGTTGTTTATTTTTCTTGTGCTAACATGTTTTGTGTTGTTTATAATTGCATTGCATTGCATCGCATCATCTTAGAAAGGAGGTGTTGATTCATATTCGAATGCTAAATAGAAGATTTTTTCACAAGGAAATGGGTTACTTGATAAAGTGGATAATAATATGGCCGTTCGAACATAGTCTAGGTAAACAACGAGAGAAGGCTGATAGCCCACAATACAAGATTTGGCCTGAGGATTCAATCGACAAGGATTATTCGAGAGTCATCATGTCTCGATTTTCTTAAAGAATCTTATGAACATTGCGGAGGATAAGTGAGTGAAGAGGCACGACTTGGACCAAGCAACAAGGAGCTAGAAGAGGCATCTATTGAGAAAGTTCACAGGACAGGACCATAACATCCGGATACGAAAAAAAAGGATTGATGTTTTCACCTGGACTATGAGGACAAAGTCGCATACGTAATCTGTTTTATGTAAAGAAATTTATTTTCTAGAAAAGTTCTTCTAATGGAATTAAATTCAGAATCAACGCCTCTCTTTTTTGCATTCATTCCATGCATTTGCATTGCATTTCATGCATTGGCATTACATCATAACACATGCATTAAAATTGGTAGAAAGACTCTAATCGATTAATAATTATTTCAATAACCTGGAAACCGACAAAAATCAACCAAGCACGCACCCTTACGGTACAAGGAGAAAAATAAAGTAATGGATAAAAGACTAGAGAAGTTGGAACAAATGCAGAAGGAGATGCAAGAACGGATGCAAGCACAAATGCAAGAGCAGCTCGCTAAGATCCAGCAGGATATGATGGACAAAATGATGGAATCTCAGGGAAATATGATGGCTCAGATGACACAGCTGTTGAAGGGGCTTATGGATAAAGGAAAGAGCCCCATGGTTAATGTTGAGGAGAATACTGAGTATCTTCAATGTTCCCCTGGTTTTACTCCACCACAAGTGAAAAAACTACCTGAAGTAACTGTACAAAGGCCATCTGTCACAATCAAGCCTCAACAATTTCAAGCTGGTGCTTTAGTGAACCTCCAAACTGGCTCAGATTTAGGAGATAATCTGATCATTACTAATGTCCCTGATTTGGATGAAATAGCAGAAGGAGAGAGAAAAAAAGCAGAATTGCCAAAGCAGCTAGAAGATAGATGTAAATGGTTAGAGGAGAAGTTAAAGCAATAGAAAGTGCCGATAGTTGTTATGGAATTGATGCCAAGGATTTAAGCTTGGTCCCGGACTTGGTGCTCCCATACAAATTCAAGATGCCTGAATTTGAGAAATATAACGGGACAAGTTGCCCCAAGGCTCATATTACTATGTTTTGTAGAAGAATGACAGGGTACATTAATAACAACCAACTGTTGATCCATTGCTTCCAGGATAACCTTGTGGGAGCAGCAGCTAAATGGTACAATCAATTGACCCGTTCCCAAATTAGTGCATGGAAAGACTTGGCTCAAGCTTTCATAAAACAATACAGCCACGTGACAGACATAGTGCCCGGTAGGATTACACTTCAGAACATGGAGAAAAAGTCAAACGAGAGCTTCAGGCAGTA
Source organism: Gossypium australe (assembly GCA_005393395.2). NCBI lineage: Eukaryota > Viridiplantae > Streptophyta > Magnoliopsida > Malvales > Malvaceae > Gossypium > Gossypium australe. The sequence continues at coordinate 91,916,990 of CM016616.1, forward strand.
TGCCAGCAATGGAGGGAGGTGGCTACGCAAGTCCAACCACCACTCTTAGAGAAAGAGACGACCATGCTTTTTATTAATACACTGAAGGCCCAGTTTATTACGCATATGCTAGGAAGTGCCAGAAAGAGCTTTTCGGACATTGTAATGACCAGAGAAATGATCATGAATGCTATAAAAAGTGGAAAGATCAAGGCAGGAGAAAGTAACAAGAGAATGGCCACAAGGAAGAAAGAAAGCGAAGTGAATAACGTAAGTATGGGGTACTCAAATCAGCCAAACACAGTGACTACTGGGTATGAAGGTTCATCAAGAAAAGAATCTGGCACAAAGTGAAACACTGAAAAACTCCAATTTACGCCGATCCCAATGATGTATAAGGAGTTGTACCAAAGTTTATTTGATGCGCACGTTGTGTCCCCCCACTACCAAAAACTGATGCAACCTCCATACCCAAAATGGTATGACCCAAATGCCCAATGTGAGTACCACGCGGGGGTCACGGGGCATTCGATAGAAAATTGCCTTGCTTTCATGAAATTGGTGGAAAAGTTCATCAGCATGGGTATTGTGAAGTTAGATGACGCGTCAAATATAGAAACATGAACCTGGGAGCGTTTTGGACAATCAGACTGCAGAAGAAATTCATGTGGTATTTTACCTAGAGTAATGTACAAAACGCACTTGTTGCTTTAAGCCTAGAAGTAATAAGATTTCTTTTGTGAAATAGGCTTCTGTCCAGAATTTTTATTTCAATAAAATGCATCTTTTTAAGCAAATATTTTTTTCATTCTTTCCATTTCATATTATACATTCTTCTAGAATATTCTTTCATTCTTTATTCATAACCATACCATACAAATAATCATCCTTAGAATTATTTATTCTTTGGATTCTTTGCCTTCGTACCTACCCAGATATCAACGACATGAGCGACGTTGTTACTGACTCGCTTTTTGAATAAGATATGGGTCTAGGGGATCTAAGGACTTTGAAGATGACAGAGATCGTAGCCTATCTTTTGATTTGTTAAGGATGGTAGAACAAGATGAAAATAGACTCTACCTTGCAAGAGGTCAGTGGACGTTGCAAGCTTAGGAAAAGGATAAAGATCGAAGCCTAACTCACCATGAAAATAAGGTGAGACATCATTGTGCTATTTTCAAGAATTCCAAGATGTTTTCGCACGATCATATCAAGGCATGCCAGGCTGTTGAAATGTGGGTATGCTATTAAGATTGGTGTTTAAAGAACACGTGTTAATGGTTCTACAATGGCCAAGCTAATCAAGAGGTCCAGGCTACTGGTCTACCTAGAAAGGGAAATTGCATCAAATGCCAAATTGAGGAAGACAAGACTTATGTGCCTCCTCCATTTTTTCTATGTGTGGGGCATAGATGTTATGGGGCCGATCTTGTCAAAAGCATCTAGTCGATACCAATTCATCTTCGTGATTTCAATTACTTCATTAAGAGGGTGAAGGTCGCTTTATATGCTAAAGTTGCAAAGTCAACAGGCATAAAATTCAAATTTAAATCCAAATCCAAATACAAATCCAAATTCGAATTCAAATTCAAATTCAAAAAAAAAAAAGTGACAATAAAGAATGTCAGAAAGAAGCATAATTGCAATGTCAAAGATTTACGGTCTTTTCAAAGATCAGACACCATATCAGTGCAGCAAAGGCAGCCAAAAAACCATTCAATTTTTTTTTTGAAAAATGACTGAGACTTGTAAAGGTTGGCATAGAGAAGGTACCATTTACCCTATATGTTTCTTGAACGTTGGCCAGGACCTTCACCGGGGCATCTTTCCCATTGGTTTATGAAAAGGAAGCAATTGCTGGAAGTTACGATTCCTTTTCTCCAAGCTTTGATTGAATTAAGAATTGGATAAAGCAGAATGTCTCCAGTAAGCTTGATTGAAAGTATTCATCATGGTCGAATATACCAAAAACAAATGATACGGGCTTATGACAAAAAGGTCCGCCCAAAAGAATTTCATGATGGGGACCTAGCATTAAGAAAGATTTCTTTTCATACAAAAGGACTTCGGAAAGAAGTAAATGCTAAATTTGGCAAAACCTTATGTGGTGAAGAAGGCTTGTTCTGGAATATCATTAACTTTGACCAAGATAGATGGCAAGGATATGCTCAAGCCAGGGAGTTCAGATTTTAGTCTAAAAGGAGAGGCCAAGGTGAAAACCCACAAAGGGGCACTTTGAAAAAAAATTTCAATCAAAAGAAGAAAGAAAAAGGAGAGGCCAAGGCAAAAACCCGCAAAGGGCGCTTTGAGACCAAAGGGGATTTGAGTTGAAAACCCAAAAAAGGCTGCTCAAATTTTGATCAAAAGTGAGGCATACAGCAGTCTTGGTATGCCTGAATTAACAATGAAGTATGCTACGTCTTGGGGCATCGACAAAGTACTCCGGATCCTTGAAACACATATTGAGTTTAAAATGGTCCTCAAGAAGTTTGAACAGAGAAGCTCAGGCTACGATATCTGGGGCACCAAATTTCCATCTTACCCATTCTGAATTTGCTATCTTTAATTGCTTTTATTCGTTTCAAATCAAACTACCAATAAATTTCCTTTTTAATTACATTTGCTAGCTTTGATTAACCTATTTGTTTCGAGCAGTGCTCCTACTTAATTTCATTCTTATCCATGGTTATGATCTTTTTCAAGCATTTTGCATTGAAATAACGATTAATGGACTAATAACACTTTCACAAAAGGAGTTTCGCATATTACTCTGAGAACTTCTAAATAATACAAGAACCTAAAACAGGACTTTTGTTTAAAACTCACCAAGTTTAAGGAAGATTCTAAACTGAGACTATCTCTCCGGATTTTTGTCAAAAATGGTGATTGAACAAAATGACAAGACATTGCGTCGATGATACAATCTTGACGGAAAATAGGCAGGGTTAACCCATGTGTAAAGGGGGAATCATTCGCAGAAAAAGGGTATTCTGCATCCATGCAAATATCATGTATATATATTTGGATAGGTCACTTGGAGAGTGATTAGTTGATTGAACAAGCTACAGTCCTCTACCCCTGAGTTACGGTGGTATGGATGGAAACTGATACAAGTCCTGTACCCTTGAATAGCAATGGGATGGATTGAAGAAGAAACAAATCCTACATTTTGGAGTCGCAGTGGGATGGATTCAGATCTTATACCCCTAAGTCACAATGAGATGAACCCTGAGGTTACAGTGGGGCAAATCTGTTGAGCAAGATATAATTGTTTTCTCGGGTTTTCTGTCGAGAATACCATCCAAACAAGATGACAACATAGTACGTCAGTGATAAAACCTTAATAAACAATGAGCGATGACACCTTAAACTATTAAAAAGGATCATTCTCACGACATTTTGTATATATCATTCATAATATATTCAGTTAGGAGCATTTCATCTATTATGATCATTGTATCCTGATCCTTATACATTTAACCAAGGATCATTCTCATGACATTCTGCATTCATGCAAATGTCATCCATAATTATTTAGTTAGGAGCATTCGATTTATTCTGATCATTGCATCTTAATTATTGTAAAAAGACCATTCTCATGACATTCTGTATTCATGCAAATGTCGTCCATAATACATTTAGTTAGGAGCATTGGATTCCTTCTGATCATTGCATCCTAACCATTTTGCACAGGCATAAACACATAAAACCGATTTTGCAGACCCCAGAGGGCGGTGTCGCAACATCAGTGAATTCACAGATCTTGTCTTCCTAAGTTTGCGGTGAAGCAGATCGATAATACTAGTCTGGTATCCCTGAGTTTGCAGTGGAGCAGATTGAAGATAGCAGATCTGGTCTTCCTGAGTCTGCAGCGAAGTAGATCGAAGACTGTAGTCTTATCTTCCTAAGATAGCAAGGAAGCAGACTGAAGATTTTAGATTTCGTTCCCTCGAGGTAGCAGTGGAGCAGATCAAGGATGACTAGTTCTTCTCTCTAAGCAGTAATAGAGTAGGCTGAAGATTGTAGATTTTATCTCCCTAAACAGTAGTGGAGCGAATCAGTTAAAGATTGCAGATCGTATCTTACTGAGCAGTAGTGAAACAGATCGAACACCTAAAGTCTTATCTCCTCGAAGTTCCAGTGGAGTAGGTTGAGGCTACAAATCACATCTCCCTCAGTTTACAACGAGAATCCATCCTTATTTCTTGGAAGTTTCAGCAGAGAAGATTGAGGTTACGAATCTCTTCTCCCTGAAGTCTTATCTCCTTGAAGTTCCAGTGGAGTAGGTTGAGGCTACAAATCCCTCCTCCCTGAGTTTACATTGAAGATCAGCCCTTATTTTTTTAAAGTTTCAGTAGAGAAGATTGAGGTTACGAATCTCTTCTCCTTGAAGTCTTATCTCCTCGAAGTTCCAGTGGAGTAGGTTGAGGCTACAAATCCCTCCTCCCTGAGTTTACATTGAGGATCAGTCCTTATTTCCTTGAAGTTTCAGCAGAGAAGGTCGAGGTTACGAATCTCTTCTCTCTGAATTTCTATCTCCTTGAAGTTTCAGCGGAGTAGGTTGAAATTACAAATCCCATCTCCCTGAGTTTACATTGATGATCAGTCCTTATTTCTTTGAAGTTTCAGCAAAAAAGATTGAGGTTACGAATCTCTTCTCTCTGAATTCCTACCTCCTCGAAGTTCCAGTGGAGTAGGTTGAAGCTACAAATCCCTCCCACTTGAGTTTATAATGAGGATCAATCCGTATTTCTTTGAAGTTTCAGCAGAAAAGATTGAGGTTACGAATCTCTTCTCTCTGAATTTCTACCTCCTCGAAGTTCCAGCGGAGTAGGTTGAAATTACAAATCCCGTCTCCCTGAGTTTACATTGAGGATCAGTCCTTATTTCTTTGAAGTTTTAGCAGAAAAGATTGAGGTTACGAATCTCTTCTCTCTGAATTTCTACTCCTCGAAGTTCCAGTGGAGTAGGTTGAAGCTACAAATCCCTCCCCCCGAGTTTACAATGAGGACCAATCCGTATTTCTTTGAAGTTTCAGTAGAAAAGATTGAGGTTACGAATCTCCTCTCTGAATTTCTACCTCCTCGAAGTTCCAGTGGAGTAGGTTGAAGCTACAAATCCCTTCTCCTTGAATTTACAATGAAGATCAATCCGTATTTCTTTGAAGTTTCAGCAGAGAAGATAGAGGTTACGAATCTCTTCTCTCTGAATTTCTATCTCCTCGAAGTTCCAGTGGAGTCGGTTGAAGCTACAAATCCTTCCTCCCTGAATTTACAATGAGGATCAATCCGTATTTCTTTGAAGTTTCAGCAGAGAAGATTGAGGTTACGAATCTCTTCTCTCTAAGTTTCTATCTCCTCAAAGTTCCAGCGGAGTAAGTTAAAGCTACAAATCCCTCCTCCCTGAATTTACAATGAGGATCAATCCATATTTCTTTGAAGTTTCAGCAAGAAGATTGAGGTTACAAATCTCTTCTCTCTGAATTTCTATCTCCTTGAAGTTCTAGTTGAGTAGGCTGAGGCTACAAATCCCTCCTCCCTGAATTTACAATGAGGATCAATCCGTATTTCTTTGAAGTTTCAGCAGAGAAGATTGAGGTTACAAATCTCTTCTCTCTGAATTTCTATCTCCTCGACGTTCTAGCGGAGTAGGTTGAGGCTACAAATCCCTCCTCCCTGAATTTATTATGAGGATCAATCCTTACTTCCTTGAATTGATTGAAGCGCTAGTTCCTGGGCCCCTGAAGATGCAATGGGATGGAATGAAGCTATTCGAAGAAGAAAAGCACCGAATGAAGTCAAGATTCGACAAAACCGGGCAAAATTGGCCCTTTTAAAGTCTTTGCTCTATTCTCGTTACACAACAATGAGCAAAGAGGGGCAGCTGTAGGGTCCAAAATTTGCCCGGGACCGTACCAATTAAAACAAAAATTAAAAAACCAAAAAATAAAGTCCAATAAAACAGTCCAACATTACAAGCCTGATAACAGAAATTATAACAGCTTAAGCCTAGCCAAAAACCCGAATTAAGCCCAATAAAAAAACCCAATTACATGGCCCGAATGGCCCAAACATTTTGGCAGATAGAAACCCTAGGGTTTCCCCCAGCTCCACACTTAGCCCCAACAGCAAGCCACTCCAGTACATCAACCCCTCGCCGTGTACGACCTCCGTACAATGCCACGCGCGCCTCTGTACGACGCTCGTACCTGCACCAGAGAGCAAAAGACAGCAAACACAAAAAAGAAAGAAAAAAACAATTGTATTTTTTTCATTTTTCATTTCAATTTTATTTCGATTTCGACCTTTAAAAGGATCAAAACAAACCATTGTAAGGGGCTGGACAGTTTTATGCACACAAAGATTCATAGAAACACAGAAATCAAAAACAGAAATTCAAAGGTTTTTTTCATTTCCAATCTCTTTCAATTTCTCAAATCCGGTTTTGTTGGCTTTCGATTTTTCTTTTGTGCATGCGAATAAATAGAATAAAAAGAAAGGGACTTACCATTGTAAGATTAACCGACGGTCTGCTCCCTTCGTCGAAATCGAAGCAAAGGCAGCCGTCGATGTTGAAGGTGATGAAACACTCAAGATTCATTTAAAATGGATCTTGCAAACGACCAGGATCTGCCACTAATCGCCGATTACCATGGCGCTTTAGTGGTCAGATGTTTATTCTGATGCGGCTGAGAGAGAGGGTTAGATTTCGACTAAGAAAGAAATAATAAGGGGGCTAGGGTTTAGATTTTAGAAGAAGAAAAGAGGGGATTGAGTTTCTGATTAGTTTTTAGGTTTTGTTACCCTTTTAAAGCCGTGCGAAACGACATCGTCTAAAGCCTGATTAAGTGACTTCAAAACGACGTTGTATTAGACGACCCGACTTGACCCGATCTAGCACCCATAAGATCCGCGCGTTTGCGATAAAGGGGTTATTTTCGCGTGAGGTCCCTTCGCTTTTAAGGCTTATTGCAATTCGACCCTATTTCTTTGTTTTTCTTTTTCTTAATTTTGCCCTGTAGTTTTCATTGTTTCAACTTAATCCAATCCAAGTGCTGCGTTTTAATTTCGTAATATTTGCTAATTCGATCCTGGGTTATTTATACGAAGTGCAATTTGATCCTCTATTTTGTTTAAATAATTTTGTTTATTTATAAATTATCCCTCTAATTATATTTTATTAAGCCTTAATTTTTTTTAATTCTCATAATTTTTTATAGCATTAAATTTAGCTATTATCAAGATTTTTTAATAAAATCATTTTGGAAATTGAATTTATAATGTCCTAATTTGTTTAATTATTCATTTAAATGTATTTTGTTCCTTGTATTACAATTATGTGTTATTATTTTGTACAAATTATTGATTCGCACATTATTTCATATATATATGCCATTTTAAATTTATCTATATAAATTTATTTTCTTTTAAAATTGCTTATATATATGTTTTTTTTCTATTTCAAAATTAGTGTATATAACTTATTAATTTGAAAGATCATATTTTGTTGTATATTTTGATTTATTTCATACATTGTTTTATATTGTTACTTATATACGTTATTATATATTTGTGCGATAAATTTTATCTACAATTACGTTCATTCTATTAATGTTGAGTTTGTATATTACTTCGTGCTTAATGCTATGCCTGTGCTATTCGTTATTGTACTGTAATGTATTCGAGCCTTACTAAGTGTTTCATTTTATTATGTGTATATCAAATAAAAATGCATTTAGTCAATTTTAAAATCACATATTTGAAAAATTTTCAAAGTAAGGCAATATTTGTGTGTCTGGGAATTCGAGGAATCATGCCCTATCGTGCTGGGTTTCGATTTTCTGTTTGACCAAATAACCAAATATTCTTTTAAAATTTTGTCCATATTTTCATAATAAGGTAGTATTTGTGTGTTTGGAAATTCAAGGAATCGTGCCCTATCGTGATGGGTTTCGGTTCTCCGTTTGACCAAATAACCAAATATCCTTTTATAATTTTGCCCATGTTTTCAAAATAAAGCAATATTTCATGTTTGGAAACTCGAGGAATCATGTCCTATCGTGCTGGATTTCAGCTTTTCGTTTATCCAAATAATTGAATATCCTTATAAAAATCTCAATGCATAAAATTTGGAAATCATGAGAGGATCTCGGCATCGAGGGTTTGAAATGTTATATCCTATCGTGCTGGATGTGATATTTTATTCCTTCGGAACAAGGGAATTCCAATATCCAATTTGAGTTATTTAAAATTTTAAAATCGTTTCAAACTTTTTGACATAAGAACATTGATTAATCAATTTGGTACCAATTTTGGGCGTTGCGAGGGTGCTAATTCTTCCTCGTACGTAACCGACTCCCGAACTGGTTTTTTTCTTGAAATTCGTGGACCAAAATTAATTTCTTTTAAAAAAATAATAATAATACAAAATATTTTATAGGTGACCCGATCACACCTAAACAAAAAGGATTGGTGGCGACTCCATATTTCTTTTAAAGTCGATCCCGTTTTTCAAACTCGAAGAAAATGGTTTCGACAATGTCCATCTTGACATTGCCAAACTAGAAAGCAGTTAAATTTTCAAGATCCATCTGTTCTGGGATTTGAAAATGCTACTTTGTGTTTTTCTGATTTCATCTTACCCTTTCTTTCTCTCTCTCTCTCTGTCTTTCTAATCCAATCCACTTTAAGCATTTTTGATGCACTGAGTTTTAAGTTTTTGATGCACAAAGATTTTTCTTAACCCTAAATGGCTTTTTTTTATTATTGCATTTTTGTTCTCTCAATGATATTTCAAGCTTGAATTATCATTGAATGTATCTTGATTATTCTCTTATTATAATTACAACCATTATTTCATAACCCTTTTCTGTATCTGGTCTATCTTTCTCATGGTTGCAGGCTCCCATTGTTATAATTCTGCTGCAAACTATTTCTTTTTACCTCAAAGAATATTTAGAAAAAAGGTTCCTCCAAATTTGCAGTAACACTGTAAGAGGAGAGAGACACAGAGATAGAAAGTGGATGATATACTTGTTGTTTTGGTACTTGGAATTTTCTATAGGGTTACATTATTGTCCTTGCTGAATTTTTATGATAATTTGTTTTGGATCCTTTTATCTTGATTGTTTTCACTTTGTTTTATTTGTAGGTTCCATGCTTCTGGTCTTGAGGTTCAAAAAGCTCTTACTTGATTTTTGTAGATAAAATTCCAGCAAATATCAGCACTTATACTTCCATTGGTAAAATGTTAACTTAAATTAATGTTGTTTGATATTATTTTTATTTTCTGTTTTTTATTTTTAATTTAAAGTATTAGTGAGTCAATGTTGTTTGTATTTCTAACTGCAGCCTCTGTTTCTTGGTGAGAGTGGAGTACACCAGCTTTTTGAAATTATTAAGGTACGTTTTAGTTCAAAATTCTGATCAGTAACAGTTATATCATGATGAATTTATCCAAATTGCTGTTTATTATCCTGCTTGGTTGGTATATATGCTGTTTATTATATTGTGGTCCAAAAAAAAGATTCAAAGTATATAGGCTGGAAACCTAACGGGTTGCCTTATATCTCATTGTAAGATATAGGCCAAGTAAGGCAATACTTGGCCTGTGGTGCTTGTTCCTTACAATTTGCCTCTATGGGTTTGCATGAAACAATCATCCTTTATCTTATCTATGGTTATCCCTGGAGAGAAAGGTCCGGCGAATGATATTAACATATATTTGCAGCCTCTTATTAAAGAGTTAAAACAGCTATGGGTTGCTATTGAGACATACGATGTGATGAGAAAGCAGAACTTTAATTTACCTGCAGCTTTGATGTGGACTATTAATGACTTCCCGGCTTATGCCAATTTATCTGGTTGGAGTACCAAGGGACGTTATGCTTGTCCTAGTTGTGCTGCGCAAACCTGTTCGCAATGGTTATATAATGGGAAGAAGTTCTCTTACATGGGGCATCGTCGGTGGTTACCAGAAAATCATAGATTTAGATTTCAGAGTACTCAGTTTGACGGTACTTGTAACACCCCAAACCCGGCCCATGCGGTATGACCGGATCTGGCATGTCACATGAAGAAAGTACTTGTGATCTTATTAATAATTGACGTTATTAGGTCATCGTTAAGAAAAACAAGTTTGGTTTATAGATATTTGATAAAATACTACAAATTTCAAGAGGTTGATTGGTAAATCGAAATTTGAACTAGTGCACTTTAAAATCGTGACTTTTGAAAATCTTGTTGATAATTTGTTGATAAATTTTAAGAAAAACCGTTGTTTATGATTTCAAAAAAAAAAAATTCCCGTTTAAAACAATTCATGGAAGGTAATAAGCACGTCGAACATAAAACAAAATAAAAATTCCAGAGGCCTTATTACAACTTTAAACCCAAAATAGTAAAAGCAACGAAATAAAGCGGAAAAGAAATTTACTAAAGTTTGAAAATATCATTCCAAAAGTATGGCCTCCACCGAGTCATCCATGGCCCCAAGTCTTTGTCACTGAGCATTACCTGTAAGGATTAAGAAAGGAAGGGGGTGAGTTACAAGAACTCAGTGCATAATCCCCTTACCGTCATCCACTGGGCCTGAACCCGCATAGCATAATCTTGGGCCTAAGCCGAATTACATAACAATATTTATATGAAATGTATGCAGCCCAACCCATCCGTCCATCACACCCCCGACCAGCCAATCACACCTGTGGGGATCAAGTCAACCCACCCCGCCGCTCACACCAAAATTGCAGTCAAGCTGCTATAATATATTATTTTTGTGATCAAGCCACTGAAATCAAAATTTAAACACAATAATTAACAAATTTTGGCTATGCCACCAGGCTACACTACTCTCCATACAGTTTTTCCCATCCCATGCAAAATGTAAAAATGCAACATACATAATAAAATATCCACATATATATATATATATATATATATATATATATAACCACCATTAATCTAGTGAATTATTTCGGTGAATCGTCCCATTAAAGCAATTTAATAATTTGGCCCACTAAGGCATTCTTAGCAAATCGGCCCATAGGGGCATTTTCATATATTGACCCATAGGGGCATTTTCGTAAATCGGCCCATGGGGGCATTTTGGTAATTTAGCAATTTAATACTGATTTTGACAGATATTTAGAAATAGTGTTGATTAAGCAAATTACTCGATTCATGCCATATTACGGTTATTAGATCCATAAGTAACAACGATCTATTTTCCAACATGATAGTGAATCACGAATCTACGGGATTTCGGTGTGAGATTACACACCTGATTACGGTAAGAACTAAACCTTCTTGATCGTCGGCACCCTTAGTATCGTGAACGACCACGATTTGCCTACTCTCACCAGAAGATGGTCCACAACCCGGTGGGAAATCCCGAACTACCGACACTGGCCTTCGTTTGATCTTGGGAGTAGAGATTGCAAGTCCACTCCCTTTTTGCCCTCCTATCGATTTTCCTTTAGTATCACTACCACTTGCCTCCATTGGAAAAATCTCGGTTAGAATAATACTACGATTAGAAAAAGTCTAAGGAGAGGGTTTCGGCTTACCACTACTTCCGAAGGACCAACGAGTAGAGAAAAACGAGTGATTTAGTCTCTAGAATAAATGATTAAACATAACCATCGATCCGTTTTAACGAAATAACCAAGCAATGAGAGATATCGAAATGAATCATGAAGAAACTCCTTACCTTAATGATGATAGATCCGACTCCCACCGATTTGACTTAAAGCTAAAGATGAGTCGGCAATGTTGTGATATTCAGCCAACCCACAAGAACACCCCAAACCTGGCCTAAACGCTACGACCGAATCTGGTATGTTATAGGGTTGAGTGAAAATGATTTTCTATCTACTCTGGCCGAAATCGCTATATATACATATTTATTTTAAACCTTTTCTAAAAGAACCTTTTTATTAAACGATGTCTCGAAAACCAAGATTTGTTAGCTTGGTAAAAACTTCACAATTTTAATTAAGCAATCATTTATTAGTCGAGGTGCAATTTTGAAAAGAAAATGTTACTTAGTGAACTCGCATATTTAAACCCTTTTTAAAATATCGTGACCAAAATTTTTTCCATAGTGTTAGGCATAATACTAGATAAAATCAAGTATAAATTTTTAAAGGCCTTATTACATCAAAAATTACCCAAATTTAAAGGAAAACTTTAAATAATAAAAATTTCATAAAATATAACGTCTTTTATGGCCTCCACAAGTCCACCTCGGCTCCCATATCCACGATCTACTGATTACCTGAAAAGTTTAGGGAAAAGAGTGAGTCACAGAGACTCAGTGTGCAAAACCATTAAACACTAAAACCGGCCCACGGCCCACAATTTCGTATTAAGCCTATACATGATATCATACAAATTCATGAATGCATTAAACCCAACCCAACCTAGTATTTCCATCCCCTACACGCCATCCCGTACCAACCATCACACCGTGGGGATTTCTACAATCAACCCTCCATCCGCTACACGCCGTTTTGACAGTCATACTGCCAGAGAATGTGGCAGAGCCACCGATCACTATGTGACCTTAAAATCAACTGTGGCACAGCCACCGATCACTACGTGACCTTAAAATCCATTGTAGCATAGCCACCGATCACTACGTGACCTCACAACAGTTGTGGCAGCGCCACCGATCACTATGTGACCTTAAAATAATGTGGCAGAGCCACTGATCACTATGTGACCTTATCACTTCCCCTTCATCAATATTTCCATATCCCATGCACAACGTTTATATCGAAACAAATGTATCATGCTAAAAAAACAAGGTAATATATACCGTCACATACAACCAACTCATATCAGTTAATTACAGATACGTACCTGGCACCTCCTACATTTACCACAAAGGTATTTTGACTGTATTCACAGCCTTTTCCGGCTTTTCAGCCCACACAATTAATAATACAGTTAAGTAAAGTGTGTTAGGGTTTACACACATGATTACCCACAGCACTATGCTATCTATGTCGACACTATCACTAGCCGTAACTACTGCTATCTGTCTACTATTCTGCTCAGAAGCTGGCTCACAACCAGGTGGCCAGTCCTGAACAGGAGACACTGCGTGCTTCTTGAACTTAGGGGCTGGGTTCACGGGTCCAACCCCCTCCTTTGCCTGATCGATATTGGATTCCATCAAAAGATCTCGTCAGATGATACTATAATGGAATATGGTTTGTTAAACCACAATATAAGGTTAAGGTAACGAATACGATAACGAACCTAAACGAAATCTAAAGAGAACACCCTTACCTTGAAATCCCGAAAATCGATATAAGATTCAGAGATTAACGGTTTTCGAATTTAGAGATCCTGACGATCTGACTTCATTCGATTCCCGAAATAGGCGGCCCAAAGAACACAAGAAAATAAGAAAATACATAAGTCCAACCGATGGCCTCACCAAGCCAACTAGCCATTCGGCTTTGGCTTCCCAAAACTGAAAGAGAAGATAAAGATACAGAAGAAATCGCCACTTACCTTAACACAGGAGGTTCAGTTATCACCTAAGAGGATTCGGTACTAGCACAGTAGAAGAGAAGATTCGGCAATAGCAGGGAAGAAGATGAAAGAGCCGAAACAAAAAGAACTACCAATGGAACTTAGGAGTTTTCAGTTTCAGAAGTGACCAAAAGAAAAGATGAGGAAGAGAAGGCTATAAAGATTCGGTTTGTAGAGAAAATCAGAGAAGAGAACTTTAGATAGGGGACATTCGGCTATAGCACAGAGAATGAAGATGAGAATGAAGTTAGGGGTTTCGGCTTTGAAATAGAAAGAAAAATAAAAAGAAGAAAAGATGAATAATTGATGCGGCTATGGTGCTCAAAAGAAAATGAAGAAGGGAATAAAAAGGTTTCGGCTTTCAGAGAGAACAAGAAGAAGAAGAAAGAATCATGGAGAGTGTGAGTCAAGAGAATTTTCGGCAAAGGTGAGAGATTTGTGTTTTAGAGAAAAGAAATAAGAAGAGAAATGAAACTCAAAACAGAAAAGAACCCTCTTGGACACCTTAGACACTTTCGGCACATAAGGCAAAAACAAACCACATTCGCCACTTACCTCTCCAGAGCTGAAATATTCACAAAAATGAAACTACAAGGTCCTATGGCCAATGTGAATCTCGGTACACTCCAACACAGGCCAAACCGATCCTCCCTCCTACACTAAGCATTTGAATTTCGGCCACCACCTACACCCCTTGCTCAGTCCCTTGTTTTCCTCCTTAATCCACTCCTGAACACCCATTTGAATAAGTTTGAATGTTTCAAACTCCACCTTTTCCTCTTAGCCATTCATTCAAATGTTTTTGACTCACTCAACACTCCATCCAGAAGTGTCCCAGCCGAACCTCACCACTGCTCCCCCTTGACGCCAAAAAGAATCTCCAAAATGAGCACCACGCGGCTCGAACCTGCTTCCCCTCAGCTTCCTTGTGGCGTCACCTACCTGAGATTTAAGTGGCCCCTCTTGCCACTCTGTCAACTCCTCAATTGTGTCAGCCAAATACAACAACATCCCTTAAGTCCTATTCTAGCTAGCTCTCCCCTGAAAATGCCCAAAAAGAAAATTTTAGCCAGGGCTCTGGCTTTTCCCTATGTCATTCCTGGACCTTAAAGTACCCTAAACTAGCATGACAAACATGGTATTCACTCACAAACACATAAAATGCAAAGGCCCCAATTTAGGATGTTACAGTTCTACCCCCTTAAAATAATTTCGGCCTCGAAATTACCTGGTCAAAAGAGATTAGGGTATTGCTGTCGCATCGATTCCTTGGGTTCCCACCTAGCTTCCTCGGAACTATGATTACGCCACAAAACCTTAACCAACAAAACTGTCTTCTTGCGTAACACTTTGACATCACGATCCAAAATCCGAACTGGTTCCTCTTCAAAGGATAGATCAGGCCTTACTTCAATCTCTTCTACTGGAACAACATGAGATGGATCCGAACGGTAGCGTCTTAACATAGAAACATGAAATACATCGTGGATTTGACTCAACTCTGAAGGTAGCTCGAGCTGATAAGCTAATGGTCCCACACGCTTCAACACCCGATAAGGCCCGATGAATCTGGGGTTAACTTACCCTTCCGTCCAAACCTTAACACCTTCTTCCACGGTGACACCTTTAAGAACACCTGGTCACCCACTTCAAATTCTATATCCTTGCGCTTTAGATCAGCTTAGGATTTCTGCCTGTCCGACGCTTCCTTTAAACGAGTCTGAATTAACTTAACCTTATCTTTCGTTTCCGAGACCAATTCTGGACCCAACAACTGACGCTCGCCCAAATCTATCCAACACATAGGGGTACGACACTTCCGACCATATAACGCCTCATAAGGTGCCATCTGAATACTCGCTTGGTAGCTATTGTTGTATGCGAATTCTGCCAATGGTAGGAATTCTTCCCAACTACCCCTGAAGTTTAGGACACAGCCCCTCAACATATCTTCTAGGATCTTAACTACCCTCTCTGACTGCCCATACGACTGTGGATGAAATGCTGTACTGAAATCTAGCTTTGTCCCCAAAGCTTGATACAATGCCTTCCAAAACCCTGACGTGAAGCTAGGGTCCCTGTCCAAGATGATAGACATTGGTACCCCGTGCAATCTCACGATCTCTGCTATATACAACCTAGCTAACTTTTGAAGAGAGTAGTCGACCCGAACCGGTATGAAATGAGCAGTCTTTGTCAGATGATCAACTATTACCCAAACCGAATCCTTCTTAGTAAGCGTAAAGGGTAGCCCACTAACAAAATCCATCGTGATCCTTTCCCACTTCCACTGCGGAATCGTAATAGGCTGCAATAACCCCGAAGGCAACTGATTTCCGTTTTTACCTGCTGACACGTCAAACACTTACTCACAAATTCGGTTACCTCTCGCTTTAACCCCGGCCACCAAAACTATTCTCGCAAATCTCGATACATCTTACTTCCTCCAGGATGCATAGCGTATGGGCTGCTATGCGCTTCCTGTAAAATCTTACCCCTTAACTCAGGATCTCTTGGCATGCAAACCTACCCTCGAAAGCACACTGCCCCATCATTATTCACATTGAACTCCATGGTCCCATCGCCTGATCCCAACTAAAATTTTGACTTTAGCAACTCATCGGCCGACTGCTTCTCTTTAATCTGACTGACCCAAGAAGGTTTCACTTGCAGTTCAGCTAATATACTCCCATCATTGTATAAACTAAGGTGAGCAAACATTGCTCTCAAGTCAGAGATTACCCTACGACTTAAGCATCCGCCACCACGTTAGCTTTACCCGGATGGTACTCAATCTAGCAATCGTAGTCTTTCAATAGCTCGATCCACCGTCGCTGCCTCAAATTCAATTCCTTCTGGGTGAGAAGGTATTTTAAACTCTTGTGGTCTGTATAAATAACAGACTTCTCCCCATACAGATAATGCCTCCAACTCTTTAAAGCAAACACCACTGCCGCTAATTCCAAATCATGCGTGGGGTAATTAACCTCATGCTGTCTCAACTGCCGAGACACATACGCTACCACTTTCCTATCCTGCATCAGTACACATCCCAAGCCCGCGTGCGACGCATCACAATAAACCGCAAACTTTTTCCTAGCCTCAGGCTGTATCAACACCGGAGCCTCCGTCAAAATTCTCTTTAGCCTTTCAAAACTCTCCTGTTGCTTATCAGACCAAACAAATGGAACCCCTTTCCGCAGCAACTTGGTTAACGGTGCTGCAATCAAAGAAAACCCTTCAACGAACCTTCTATAGTACCCAGCCAATCCTAGAAAACTCCTGATCTCTGCCATAGTCTTAGGTGGCTTCCAATCCAGGACAGCTTCAATTTTTCGAGGATCAACTCTAATCCCTTCTGCCGACACAACATGGCCCAGGAAAGTAACTTCGCTTAGCCAAAATTCGCACTTACTGAATTTGGCAAACAACTGCTTCTCCCTCAAGATTTGCAACACCACCCGAAGATGTGAATCGTGCTCCTCCTCTGACCTTGAATAAACCAAAATATCGTCTATAAATACTACGACAAACCGGTCCAGATAGGGTTGGAAAACCCGGTTCATCATATCCATGAACACTGCTGGTGCATTGGTTAACCTAAACGGCATCACCAGAAATTCGTATTGTCCATAGCAAGTCCGAAACAGCGTCTTATGGATATCCGCTTCCTTAACCTTGAGTTGGTGATACCCTGACCTCAAATCTATCTTGGAAAAGACTGAAGCCCCCTTCAATTGGTCAAACAAGTCATCAATCCTCGGCAACGGGTATTTGTTTTTGATCGTTAATTTGTTTAACTGACGGTATTCAATGCACATACATACTGATCCATCCTTCTTTTTGACGAATAGCACCGGCACTCCCCATTGTGATACACTCGGTCGGATAAATCCTCGATCTAAAAGTTCCTGAATCTGAGCTTTCAGTTCTACTAGCTCTTTCAGCGCCATTCTATAAGGAGCGATAGATACAGGCACTGTCCGCGGGAAAAGATCAATCCCGAATTCCACCTCGCTATCCGGGGGTAATCCTGGAAGCTTTTCCGAAAAAACATCAGAAAACTCCTTCACTGTCCTCACATCCCCCACAGAAAATTCCTTACCCTTCAAAGTGCAAACCACGGCTATGAACGCCTCGCATCCTTTCCTCATCATTCTTTCAGCCTTCAAAGCGGACACCACGTTAGACAAATAGTTTCTCCTTTCTCCTATTACCACCACCTCCTCGTCTTCAGGCGTACGGACCACCATGCGTTTAGCAGCACAGTCCAGGTTTGCTCGATACTTTATCAACCAGTTCATCCCTAGGATCAAATCGGACTCCTCGAATGGCAGTTCCATCAGATCAGTCAGAAAAACCACCCCTTGAACTTCTAGAGGTACCTCCCTATAAAGTCTATTCACCACTACTGACTGTCCTAACGGGCTAATTACTATCATCTCCCTAGTAGCAATCTCAGAGTCTATACTTAAAGTTCCAGATACCACACTAGCAACATATGAATGCCTCGACCCAATATCAATCAATGCAGAAAAAGGCAGTCCAAAGATTAAGAACGTACCGATTATGACGTCCGGTGCATCACTCTCCTCTCTGCGCCTAACTGCATAGACTAGCTCCGGCTGTCTCGCTTCAGTGTTCCTTTCACCTCTGCCTGGCGTTCCACGACCCCGACCAAAACCATTACCTCCTCTGGCCGGACCACGACCCTCTGTGGTTGCTGACCTCCTCTACCCTGCTGTGTATACCCCTGATTCCCTGGCCTCGCACCGTCCCGCTCCTGTGGACAGTCTCTAATCTGGTGATCAGCTGATCCACACCTGTAACATCTTCTGTTACTTGACCAACACTCCCCAAAATGGAATTTACCACACCGAGCACACCTCTGAGGCTGTCTATCAGTAACAGATCTCACAACCCGACTTGACCCATCCGTCCTAGGTCTCTTCTAAAAACGCCCAGCTGACCCTGACGATCCGAAATTACTTTTATTTCCACCTGTATCTTTATCCCGATTTTGCTTTTCTGACCGTTTCACTTCCTCGGCTATTTTGGCCTTTTCCATTAAAACAGTGAATTCTCTTTCCCGCTGTGGAGCTATCAGTACCCGCAGATCATCCCTCAGACCATCTTCAAACCGGACACAACGCTCATGGTCTGTAGCCACCATTCCTCGAGCATAACGGCTAAGGCGTAAAAATTTCGCCTCATACTCAGCCACCGACTTGTTCCCCTGAACCAGATTCAAAAATGCTCTACACTGCGCATCCACATAACTTGACCCAATGTACTTACTCTGGAATGACAACTTGAAGAAATCCCAGGTAATGCGGTCAGCCACAGTACCATCCCTGACCGTAAGCCACCACTGGTACTCCTCGTCCCGCAAAAGAGACACGACTCCCTTCAACTTTTCCTCCTCCGTGAAATTGAGGTCATCCATTATACGCTCAACGGCCTCCAGCCAATACTCAGCTGCATTAGGGGCTACGCTGGAGACTCCCCTAAACATTTTCGCTCCATTAGCTCGAAGTCGTTTCGGCACAGATTTCCGAGCTCCTATACCAAAGCCTGCCCTAGTAACCCTCTCCAGAACACGTAACATCGCCTGAGACACCGCATCATCTCCACCCGTTTGATCCTAGAACTCTGCTTCCGCAGCTGGCGGTATTGGCACCTCATTTCCTGACCCGTGGCCAGACCCTACTGGTTCCGACACAGTGATCCTGCCCCTACCACGTCCACACACATTACACCCACGTCCCCTAGTACTCATGACTACTGGTGCGTTTTAATCTGAATAGAAGTTTTATGAGTTAGTATTTTTCACTATTTAATACCGAGTAGTTTTATGAGAGTTATCTTTATAGAGTACTTTTCGCAAGACACATCAAAAAGTTTCAGTCTCTAAAGTTTGGGTATCCTAAAGCTAGCAAACATACTCATTCATGCTATCAATCATTTCAGGCATACATCACCAAATAGTTAGAATCACTTACCTGGGTGGATCGGGTGCCGACGGACTCGGATGCCATATTTTGCTCAAAAAAACAGTTTCCTCCAATTCTCATTAACTTTATAAAATACTGTTGGACCCATTTCACAGCCCGAGTGTTTGCAACCTAGGCTCTGATACCAAATTGTAATACCCCAAACCCGACCTAAACGCTACGAACGAATCTGGTATGTCACAGGGTTGAGTGAAAATGATTTTCTATCTACTCTGGCCGAAATCGCTATATATATATTTATTTTAAACCTTTTCTAAAAGAACCTTTTTATCAAACGATGTCTCGAAAACCAAGATTTGTTAGCTTGGTAAAAACTTCACAATTTTAATTAAGCAATCATTTATTAGTCGAGGTGTGATTTTGAAAAGAAAACGTTACTTAGTGAACTCGCATATTTAAACCCTTTTTAAAATATCGTGACCAAAATTTTTTCCATAGTTTCAGGCATAATACTAGATAAAATCAAATATAAATTTTAAAAGGCCTTATTACATCAAAAATTACCCAAATTTAAAGGAAAACTTTAAATAATAAAAATTTCATAAAATATAACGTCTTTTATGGCCTCCACGAGTCCACATCGGCTCCCATATCCACGATCTACTGATTACCTGAAAAGTTTAGGGAAAAGAGTGAGTCACAGAGACTCAGTGTGCAAAACCATTAAACACTAAAATCGGCCCACGGCCCACAATTTCGTATTAAGCCTATACATGATATCATACAAATTCATGAATGCATTAAGCCCGGCCCAACCTAGTATTTCCATCCCCTACACGTCATCCCGTACCAACCATCACACCGTGGGGATTTCTACAATCAACCCTCCATCCGCTACACGCCGTCTTGACAGTCATACTGTCAGAGAATGTGGCAGAGCCACCGATCGTTATGTGACATTAAAATCAACTGTGGCATAGCCACCGATCACTACGTGACCTTAAAATCCACTGTGGCATAGCCACCGATCACTACGTGACCTTAAAATAATGTGGCAGAGCCACCGATCACTATGTGACCTTATCACTTCCCCTTCATCAATATTTCCATATCCCATGCACAACATTTATATCGAAACAAATGTATGATGCTAAAAAAACAAGGCAAAATATACCATCACATACAACCAACTCATATCAGATAATTACAGATACGTACCTGGCACCTCCTGCCTTTACCACAAAGGTATTTCGACTGTATTCACAGCCTTTTCTGGCTTTTCAGCCTATACAATTAATAATACAGTTAAGTAAAGTGTGTTAGGGTTTACACACATGATTACCCACAGCACTATGCTATCTATGTTGACAATATCACTAGCCCTAACTACTGCTATCTGTCTACTATTCTGCTTAGAAGCTAGCCTGCAACCCGGTGGCCAGTCTCGAATAGTAGACACTGCGCGCTTCTTGAAATTAGGGGCTGGGTTCACGGGTCCAACCCCCTCCTTTGCCTGATCGGCACTGGATTCCATCAAAAGATCTCGTCAGATGATACTATAATGAAATATGGTTTGTTAAACCACAATATAAGGTTAAGGTAACGAATACGATAACGAACCTAAACGAAATCTAAAGAGAACACCCTTACCTTGAAATCCCGAAAAGAGATATAAGATTCAGAGATTAACGGTTTCTGAATTTAGAGATCCCGACGATCTGACTTCATTCGATTCCTGAAATAGGCGGCCCAAAGAACACAAAAAAATAAGAAAATACATAAGCCCAACTGATGGCCTCACCAAGCCAACTAGCCATTCGGCTTTGGCTTTCCAAAATCGAAAGAGAAGATAAAGATACAGAAGAAATCGCCACTTACCTTAACACAGGAGGTTCAGTTATCACCTAAGAGGATTCGACACTAGCACAGTAGAAGAGAAGATTCGGCAATAATAGGGAAGAAGATGAAAGAGCCGAAACAAAAAGAACTACCAATGGAACTTAGGAGTTTTCGGTTTCAGAAGTGACCAAAAGAAAAGATGAGGAAGAGAAGGCTATGAAGATTTGGTTTGTAGAGAAAATCAGAGAAGAGAACTTTGGATAGGGGACATTCGGCTATAGCACAGAGAATGAAGATGAGAATGGAGTTAGGGGTTTCGGCTTTGAAACAGAAAGAAAAATAAAAAAAAGAAAAGATGAATAATAGATGCGGCTATGGTGCTCAAAAGAAAACAAAGAAGGGAATAAAAATGCTTCGGCTTTCAGAGAAAACAAGAAGAAGAAGAAAGAATCATGGAGAGTGTGAGTCAAGAGAATTTTCGGCAAAGGTGAGAGATTTGTGTTTCAGAGAAAAGAAATAAGAAGAGAAATGAAACTCAAAACAAAAAATAACCCTCTTGGACACCTTAGAGACTTTCGGCACATAAGGCAAAAACAAACCACATTCGGCACTTACCTCTCCAGAGCTGAAATTTGCACAAAAATGAAACTACAAGGTCGTATGGCCAATGTGAATCTCGGTACACTCCAACACAGGCCAAACCGGTCCTCCCTCCTATACCAAGCATTTGAATTTCGGCCACCACCTACACCCCTTACTCAATCCCCTTTTTTTCCTCCTTAATCCACTCCTGAACACCCATTTGAATAAGTTTGAATGTTTCAAACTCCACCTTTTCCTCTCAGCCATTCATTCAAATGTTTTTGACTCACTCAACACTCCATCCAGAAGTGTCCCAGCCGAACCTCACCACTGCTCCCCCTTGACGCTAAAAAGAATCTCCAAAATGAGCACCACGCGACTCGAACCTGCTTCCCCTCAGCTTCCTTGTGGGGTCACCTACCTGAGCTCTAAGTGGCGCCCCCTTCCCACTTTGCCAACTCCTCAATTGTGTCAGCCAAATACAACAACATCCCTTAAGTCCTATTCTAGCTAGCTCTCGCCTGAAAGTGCCCAAAAAGAAAATTTTAGCCAGGGCTCCGGCTTTTCCCTAAGTCATTCCTGGACCCTAAAGTACCCTAAACTTGCATGACAAACATGGCATTCACTCTCAAACACTTAAAATGCAAAGGCCCCAATTTAGGATGTTACAGAGGGAGTAGGAGAGAGTGATGTTTCGGTTTAAAAAACCATCCAATGATAAGGGGTACATATTCAGCCATGGAGAAAAGACAATGAAAAGAAGAGAAAGAGATCACTTACTCGATTTGGTCAAGGAAGAGAGTGCCCAACACAAAGGAAAATGAATAAGAGATAAAGTGCTATAAGGTTCGGCTATTTAGAGAGAAAAGGAAAAGGAAGGTTCGGCTTCAAGTATTATTGGCTAGTGAAAAAGAGGAAGATTGGAGAATAGTGAGAAAGAAAAGAAAAGAAAAGCAAACTATGAAAAGATGAGAAAAAGAAGAGAAAGTATCCCTTAAGGTCACGGTTTTAGGCAAGAAAAGAAGTATCAAATGGTCAAAAGAAAAGAACATTCAAATGGAACAAAAACTTCTCAAAGTGCCAAAGAAAAATCGGCAATCAAAGGGAAAAGATTGAAAAAAAGAGCACCAAAATGTTAAAAAGAAAATGAAAGCCTTTTGTGCACAAACTTGCAAAAAGGCCAAAAGAATTTCGGCTCCCCTTTTCTCCCTACAAAAACTGTGTATCACCTTTACCAAAAAGATGAGTGTTGACCAAAATTCTTTCCCCAAGCTCCTTCCAAAAATTCGGCCAATATGTTCCCCCCTTATCTCTTTCCTTTACTTCTTTCCTTACTTTTCCCTTGATCTCCTCCTTACTCTTCTCTTTAATGTTCTTTCCATCTTTAAAAAGTCTTCCTTTCCTTCTTTAGAGCCTTGGCCGACACTTACCATCTTCCACAAGATGAGCAAAAAAATTAAATCCCAAAAGCTGCAATAGGTGGGATTTGAACTCCACCCCTTAAGCCCCTTCATGTGACGCCACACCAATATGCTACTAGCTCCACTTGTGCTAGCAAAATACACTCTTATTCTTTTAAGTGTTGATGCCACTTGCCTTCTCCCCCTTAAGTGCTTAAACACAAAAATTCTACTAAGGCCCAACTCAACCCCAAGCCTTCTTAGAGTCCTAAAACATACACAACTAGCACTATTAGCTAGCCTAACGCATGGTATAATACAAAACATAAAATCTCGAATTTCAGGATGTTACAATTCTACCCCCTTAAAGAAATTTCGACCTCGAAATTTACCTGATTAAAAGAGATGAGGGTATTGTTGCCGGATCGAGTCCTCTGTTTCCCATGTAGCTTCCTCTAACCCGTGATTACGCCATAATATTTTGACTAACGGAACCGATTTCCTTCGCAGCACCTTAATATCCCGATCTAAAATCTGCACTAGCTCTTCTTCAAAAGACAAGTTAGGTCTTATCTTAATTTCCTCCACTGGCACAACATGAGACGGATCCGAACGATAACACCTTAACAGCGAGACATGGATTACGCTATGTATCTGACTTAACTCCGGAGGTAACTCAAGCTGATAAGCTACTGGCCCAACATGATTCAATACACGGTAAGGTCCGATAAATCTAGGGCTCAACTTGCCCTTCCGCCCAAATCTTAAGATCTTTTTCCAAGGTGAGACCTTCAAAAAGACCCGATCACCCACAGAGAACTCTGTCGCGTACGATTTCTGTCTGTCCGAAGCTTCTTTTAACCGAGCCCGAATTACCTTAACCTTTTCCCCTATCTCCGAGATCAACTTTAGACCCAATAACTGTTGCTCCCCCAGCTCAGTCCAGCAAGTAGGAGTACGACACCTACGACCATACAATGCCTCATAGGGTGCCATTTGGATGTTGGATTGATAGCTGTTGTTGTATGCAAACTCTGCCAAAGGTAGAAAATCTTCCCAACTACCTTTGAAGTCACAGCCCTTTAGCATGTCTTTTAGAATCTGGATTACTCTCTCCGACTGACCATCTGATTGCGGATGAAACACCGCGCTAAAATTTAGTCTTGTACCCAAAGCTTGATGTAAAGCCTTCCAGAACCGTGATGTAAACCTAGGATCCCTGGTACCCCATGCAACCTCACGACTTCTGCTATATACAACTTGGCCAACTTCTGCAACGTATAATCCGTACGTACAGGTAGGAAATGAGCAGACTTCGTTAACCGATCCACTATCACCCATACTGAATCTTTCTTAGTAGGCGTTAAAGGTAACCCACTAACAAAATCCATCGTTACCCTTTCTCATTTCCATAGTGGAATTTTCACCGATTGTAGCAACCCTGACGGCAGTTGATGTTCCGCCTTCACTTGCTGACATGTCAAGCACTTGCTGACGAAATCAGTAACCTCCCGCTTCAAACCTGACCACCAATACAGCACACGGAGGTCTCGGTACATCTTATTTCCTCTGGGGTGCATAGCATATGGGCTACTATGCGCCTCACGCAGAATCATTTGTCTCAATTTCGAATCCCTGGGCATACAAACTCTTCCGCGAAAACACAATACTCCATCACTATTTAATCCAAAATTCCCTATCTCACCACCTTCCACTTGCTGAAGCCGAGAACCCAACCTTTCATCTAACAACTGATTTTCCTTAATCTGACTTACCCATGCAAGCTTCACTTGAAGTTCAGCTAACAACCTACCATCTTCATAAAGGCTGAGATGAGCAAACATCGCTCTCAAATCCGACATCACATTACGACTCAGCACATCTACCACTACGTTAGCTTTACCTGGGTGATACTCGATTGAGCAGGCATAATCTTTCAACAATTCTACCCACCTCTGCTGTCTTAAGTTCAACCCCTTTTGGGCAAGGAGGAACTTCAGACTCTTATGGTCCGTGTAGATAATCGAATTCTCCCCGTACAGATAGTGTCTCCATATCTTTAGAGCAAACACCACTGCAGCTCTCTAAATCATGTGTCGGATAGTTTATCTCATGCGGCCTTAATTACGAGATGCATAAGCCACTACTTTCCCCCTTGCATCACCACACATCCCAAGCCCGTGTGTGACGCATCACAATAAACAATAAACTCCTTACCAGCCTCAGGTTGAATCAATACTGGCGCTTCTATCAGAATCTTCTTTAATTTCAGAAAGCTCTCTTGCTGCTTATCTGACCACACAAACGGTATTCCCTTACACAACAGCTTAGTTAGGGGTGCAGCAATCAACGAAAACCCCTCAACGAATCGCCTGTAATACCTAGCCAATCTTAGAAAACTTCGAATTTCTGCCACTGACTTCGGTGGCTTCCAATCCAATATAGCCTCGACCTTCCAGGGATCAACTTTAATTTCCTCGGCAGACACAACATGCCCCAAAAAAGTCACTTCCCTCAGCCAAAATTCACACTTACTGAATTTGGCATACAGTTGCTTCTCCCTTAATATCTGCAATACTACCCGTAGATGCGAATCATGCTCCTCTTTAGTCTTTGAGTACACCAAGATGTCATCTATGAACACAACCACAAACCGGTCTAGATAGGGTTGGAAGACTCAGTTCATCATATCCATAAATGCAGCTGGTGCATTTGTCAACCCAAACGGCATCACCAAGAACTCGTAATGCCCATAACGAGTTCAGAACGCAATCTTGTGAATATCCGCCTCCTTGACTTTTAACTGGTGATACCCTGATCTCAAGTCTATCTTCGAGAAAACCAAAGCTCCTCGTAGCTGATCGAACTGATCATCGATCCTCGGTAATGAGTATTTATTCTTGATCTCAGCTTATTCAATTGTCTATAATCGATGCACATATGCATCGACCCATCCTTTTTCCTAACGAACAAAACCAGTGCTCCCCACAGTGACACATTTGGTCGAATGAATCCACGATCCAACAACTCCTGAATTTGAGCTTTAAGTTCCACGAGCTCCTTCGGTGCCATTCTATAAGAGGCAATGGACACCGGAGCCGTTCCTGGCAACAGCTCAATAGCAAATTCCACCTCCCGATCCGGAGGCAACCTTAGAAGCTCCTCGGGAAAGACGTCTGAAAACTCTTTCACCGTTCTAACATTCTCTACTGACAACTCTTTGGCATCCAAAGCACAGATAAAGGCTAAGAACGCACCATACCCCTTTCATACCAACTTTTCTGCCTTTAAAGCAGATACCACATTAGACAGATAATTTCTTTTTTCACCCATCATCATCACTTCCTTATCCTCTGAAGTTCTTAGTACCACCTGCTTTGCAGCACAGTCTAAGTTCGCACGGTGTTTAACCAGCCAGTCCATGCCCAAAATAAGATCGAACTCGCGGAATAGCAGTTCCATCACATCAACCAAAAATACTTCCCCCTGAACTTCTAAGGGCACATCCCTAAACAACTTATTTACTACCACCGATTGTCCTAAAGGGCTAATCACAGTTGTTTCTCTAGCAGTAATCTCAGATCTAATATTCAAAGTTCCAGACACAGCACATGCAACATACGAATGGGTGGATCCAATGTCTATCAAAGTGGTAAAAGGTACATCAGATATGAATAACGTATAGGTTATGACGTCCGGTGCATCACCATCCTCTCGACGTCTAATCGCATAGACCAATCCTAGCTGTCTCGCCTCCGTGTTACCGCTATTACCGGTACCCCTACCCGGTGTACCCTGACCTCGTCCTACGCCATTACCACCTCGACCTGGCCCACGGCCCCTCGACGGCTGTTGAGTGCCCCTTGGTGACTGAGTAAATCTGTTATGAACTACCTGAGTCTGAGCAGGCTCTCGAGGGCAATCTCTACACCGATGGTCCTTGGATCCACATCTGAAACAACCACCAGTTCTCTTCCAGCATTCACCCGAGTGAAGTTTCCCACAATCCACGTAAGGCTGCAACTGATTGGTAGCAGCTGGACCACCCGCTCGAACTGGCCCCTCATTCCTGGGCCTTTTTTGAAATCTTTTAGCAGGACCTGAATACCCAGAGTCTCTCTTGTTCCTGCCCCTATCCATGTCTCGATTTTCCATTCCAAGTGTTTTACTTCTTTAGCAATCTTAGCTTTTTCCACAAGTGTAGCAAAACTCCTCTCCTTCTGTGGGGCTATCAGTACCCGTAACTCATTGTAACATCCCGAAATAAGGCCTAAACAGAATAGTGGTTTCGGGACCACAAATTTGATGTTGAAAATTTTATTTTATTTATATTTTTATGGTCTACAATTTCACGGAATGATTTCGTGAAAATCTCATTCGAAAATTTTGACGTTTGGGCACTCAATTTAGTCAAAAGGACTAAATTGTAAAAAGTGCAAAAGTTGAATTCTACATGTTAGAGGTGTCCAATTGTTATGAAATTTTAAATTGAAGTAGAGGTCCTTAAATGGTAATTATACCATTAGGCTTTCATGGACAAAAATGGACAAATATAGGTAGAAAGAACCAAAGTTTTTAATGAAGGGCAATTTAGTCATTTGGTAATAAAAAGGAAATTAAATGGGAAAAAGATGGAAAAAGGTTGTCATCATCTTCCTTAGGCCGAATTTTCAAGGGGGGACTCCATAGCTAGGGTTTCCAAGCTTCCAAGCTCCATAGTAAGTCAATCCAAGCCTCGTTTTTCATGTTCTTTACGTTTTTGGAATGCCGGTAACTCGGTTTAGCTTATTCTAGCAATATTTTAACCTAGGGTTCATATTTGGAAAAATACCCATAGGTGAAATATGTTTATTTTGATGTTTTATGATAGAATATGAAGGCTGAAATTATGTTAAACAACTTTTGCTAAGCGATTTTACGTAAAAACGAGTAAAACGACATAATCAGTAAAAATACCTAATGTTCATAAGTACATGTTAGAGTGAGAATTTGATGTTGCCATAGAAGGGAAAAATGTTCAGCATGTCCTAAAATGTAGGAAAATAGGATGAAGTTTAATTTTCGAGCCTAGGGGCAAAATCATAATTTTGTGAAAGTTAGAGGGCAAAAATGTAATTTTGTTACAGTGTGATTTTTGGACTAAATTGAATAATGTGAGTATTAAATGAGTTAAATATGTTATTATAGATCAAGAAAGACGAGGAATTGAACTTGATCGGAGAAAAGAAAAGGTTAAGGACTAAATTGCAAATTTCGCCATATTTTG
Organism: Gossypium australe; assembly: GCA_005393395.2. Classification (NCBI taxonomy): domain Eukaryota; kingdom Viridiplantae; phylum Streptophyta; class Magnoliopsida; order Malvales; family Malvaceae; genus Gossypium; species Gossypium australe. The sequence goes on from CM016616.1 coordinate 91,945,557, forward strand.
CATCGAGGTAAGTAATATGTAAATAATTGATTATTTTTATTGATGTTTTATATTTCACCATGTTTAATGTATTGTATCTGATTTTTGAATCATAATTAACTATTGAAAGAATGAAATAAAGTGTTAAAAAGTGAGTTATTTCCCGTTTGAACCTTCGTAATCGAAAGATGTAATTGGCATGTAGCTAGGTCACATGAGTGGTACTAAGTGTAGGACACTATGTGCACAAGAGAGCTACAAGAGATTTTGTATACGTAGCTAGGTCACATGTGTAGTACCGAGAGTACGCCATGTGTACAAGAAAGCTATATGTAGCTAAGTCACATGTGTGGTATATGGTGTGAGCCACTATGTGTACAAGAGAGCTACGAGAAGGCTAGGTCATATGAGTGGTGCTAAGTGAAGGCCACCATATGTACAAGAGAGCCAGAATTATGAGTACAATCGAGCTAGGTCACATGAGTGGTATTGAGTGAAGGCCACTATGTGTACAAGAGAGCTTCGATTTCAAAGGAGGGCTGTGTGCGAAACCACAGCATATTCGTTATTATTCCGAAGCGTTAAACGGGAAAACTGACTAAATGAAATTTTGTGAGATGCTTTAGTGATAAGTATATGTATATGTATGTGTAATGCATGAGAAATATGCTCAATATGTGATTGGAAATTGGAATGATTGTTATAGGTAAGTAATGAATTTAACTAAAGTGAAACAAAGCAAAAATTTATAATAAAACTGTTTTGGACAGCAGCAGTGATGTGAATTTGAAAAATCACCAAAAATGGTAGAAATGGAATTATAAGTTGTATGAGATATATATTTAAATCTTATTGGGTCTATTTTTATATAAAAGAAACAGAGAAAGTAAAGGAATTGTATAGTTTGAGATATTTAAACTTTTGTGAGTCTAGTTCAGAATGGTTACTTGATCCCCTGTTCTGTCTTGAAAAAATCATTAAAATTTCTACAAAAGTAATTATGGGGTATAAGTTATATGATTGAAATCCTTAATGAGTCTATTTTCAAATGAAATAAATTTTATCATCATATGAATTCTGTATAATGATAAAATTGGTTCGTAGTAAAAAGTGGTCAGAGCAGTCGAACAGCGAAACAGGGGAATCTTTAATGAATAAACTATACTAATTGGAAAGACCACAAATTCTGAAAATTTTATGGTGAGAAGATAAATGAGTCTAGGTTCAGGGAATATTTACGGAGCTTAATTTGGAGTTTCGTAGCTTTGGATAAAAATAATTTAGTGACTGTGACTTGAATAGACAGCTTGCTCCAAACTTGAATAAATGATGAAATTGATTTTAGATTTGATTGTGTTGTTTTGTAAACTTAATAAATCCATTATTAATTATTTACATACTTACTTACTAAGCTTTGTAGCTTACTTCCCTTCCTTTCCCATATCTTATAGGGTTGTATGCTAGCTCGAGTTGGAGATCGCCGGAGATGTAATCACATTATCAAGCTATCATCGTGGGGTAAAAGTGACTACAAACCTCTTAAGTTTATGGCATGTATAGGGGACTTAGTCATTTGTATATGTCATAATTGGTTTGGCCTAAAATGTTGGCCTTTAATATTTAGTAGTTTATTTTGTATAAGGCCATTGATGTTGGCTAGTGTTATTCAAGTTGTATGTTTGTGATGATGCATAATTTGGATGAAATTTTATGACTTGATTTAATGCATTTACAAGTGTATATGTTTCGGTAATGCCTGGTACCTTATTCTGGCATCGAATACGGGTAAGGGGTGTTACATTTAGTGGTATCAGAGCTATGGTTTAGTCGATTCTCGGACTAACATAGCGTATGTGAGTCTAGCTATACATGCCATATTACTATTCGTGATAGTGTGATATCTCCCGACTCTGACGAAATTATTTTGTTAAGATAGAGATGACTTCCAACCGAGCTATTTTTTTTTGATAATGCTGATAATGATATTGAAATGATTGAGACTTGCTTATGATGTGTCGAAATTTGGAAAGGTATGAATAGAAGTTCACGATACGTATGTTTTAATGTACGAAATGAGATAACCACAAGTTAAGAAATGTGAAAAGTGGAATGAAATGAAATTTTATATGGTAATATGCCCATCTATGTTTGTTTGGCATGCATATAACGTTATGTGCCCAACATATTTTATTAAGTGAATACGATAAGTAAATTTACTCAAATTGACAGAATGTGTGTCTATGTACACTTGTTTGAAAAAAAAAAAAAGAAGATCGTGTAACATGACTATGTAGGTTAATTAGCTAGAAGTGAATTATGTAATTGTGATTATACAATGTTGGTGATGAATGCAAAGTCATATGTGTGTATTTATGAGAGTCAAATCAGAAGCTTTACGACCTCACCCCTCTTACCAGTGTTGCTTTATAACGAAAATTCACGAGAACCAAGTGGAATAAGTCCATAAATGTGAAACTAAAGAGTTTAGTGGTGAAATATTTAGTAATGCATATAGAGATAATAATAGTTTGGAAAGTGGAAACAATTTTGGAAGGATATCAAAATGTTTTAAAGATTATACAGATTATGCAATGTCACAGATAAAGGAGAAGTTAGTCTCAGCTAATCGACTTATTCAGATATGATGCCTAAAGTATGTGTTTGCTGAAATTTTTCTCAAATTGATTTTCGTTAATGAGTAGAATAATACGGGGTTCATGATGACATAATTAGTCAAAGAAATGATATTTGAGTAGTAAAGATGTCTCTGTGTGTGACAGTTACAGTTGAAATGAATATGATGATCTTTTCTGTGTATTCTATATATATTCTTTTATCCTTAGAGATATGTGTGTGATTGTTCAGTTTCTGATGAAGTTCCAATGTTGTGAGAAGCTAACTATCTGTTGATCTGGTCGGTTTATGATCGGTATTTCTTTATCTCTTCGAAATTCTATTTAAATAAGTTGGAATAAAGTCGATGGTAAAAAAAAATTTATGTGAGATTATTCTTATTTTTCTACTGATTATGGTTTTGTTTCATATATACGGAAAATATATTATCTCTGTTATGATGGAAGTCCAGAGTTGGTAAGCATTGTTTTTCTACTGGGTTTCTCTGAGGAATCATCAGGATCTCTGTTATTTTCTTGTGAGTTATGTATATTTAAACATGTCTCAACTAAGAGAATAAATTTTGTGTATTCACGAGTATGAAGACGGATAGTCTGAATGAAGAAATTATATTCTAGAAAGCATAAACAGAGAAATGCCTATTGGGTTATTCTAACCGGATGATGTTATTATAAGTTAAAGTTGTTCTGATTGGAAAAGTTATCACCTTTGTGAAAGTTTGAATGGTCTGGGCATGCTAACAAAGTTAAAGCAATTGAAGGTATTATTAACCAAAGCTCTGGTTTTGAGTTCAGTTGGAATTGAGTAACGAGTTCATGATTTTGTTTTTTTTCAGTGATGCACTAGTGAACGGATTAGAATGAGTTTTATTGCTAGAATATAAAGTGGTGATTCTAGAAAGAAAATGAGATAGAAACACTATAGATTTTGTATCTGAATTATCTTGATCTCCGAAAAGGAAAATGTTATCAGATTGTGATTGATCATTCGTGTACAGATTTCTTGTTTAACTAACCAGTCGAGTAAGATGTTTCTAGGATTATTCGATTACGCGAAGTATCAGTCTCCATTATTTCGGATTGAGATCTAAAGGTTATATCCCAATTATGGAAAAAGCTAAAGGAAAATCTAACCATGAAACTAAATTAAATTGTGATTCTAATAGAAAGTTGAAAGCAACTCCTTCTGGTAAGATTTTCAGGGACGAAAATCCCAAAAGGTGGGGAGAAATGTAACATCCCGAAATAAGGCCTAAACGGAATACTGGTTTCGGGACCACAAATTCGACGTTGAAAATTTTATTTTATTTATATTTTTATGGTCTACAATTTCACGGAATGATTTCATGAAAATCTCATTCGAAAATTTTGACGTTTGGGCACTCAATTTAGTCAAAAGGACTAAATTATAAAAAGTGCAAAAGTCGAATTCTACATGTTAGAGGTGTCCAATTGTTATGAAATTTTAAATTGAAGTAGAGTTCCTTAAATGATAATTATACCATTAGGCTTTCATGGACAAAAATGGACAAATATAGGTAGAAAGAACCAAAGTTTTTAATGAAGGGTAATTTAGTCATTCGGTAATAAAAAGGAAATTAAATGGGAAAAAGATGGAAAAAGGTTGTCATCTTCTTCCTTAGGCCGAATTTTGAAGGGGGAGACTCCATAGCTAGGGTTTCCAAGCTTCCAAGCTCCATAGTAAGTCAATCCAAGCCCCGTTTTTCATGTTCTTTACGTTTTTGGAATCCCGGTAACTCAGTTTAGCTTATTCTAGCAATATTTTAACCTAGGGTTCATATTTGGAAAAATACCCATAGGTGAAATATGTTTATTTTGATGTTTTATGATAGAATATGAAGGCTGAAATTATGTTAAACAACTTTGCTAAGCGATTTTACGTAAAAACGAGTAAAACGACATAATCGGTAAAAATACCTAATGTTCATAAGTACATGTTAGAGTGAGAATTTGATGTTGCCATAGAAGGCAAAAATGTTCAGCATGTCCTAAAATGTAGGAAAATAGGATGAAGTTTAATTTTCGAGCCTAGGGGCAAAATTGTAATTTTGTGAAAGTCAGAGGGCAAAAATGTAATTTTGTCATAGTGTGATTTTTGGACTAAATTGAATAATGTGAGTATTAAATGAGTTAAATATGTTATTATAGATCAAGAAAGACGAGGAATTGAACTTGATCGGAGAAAAGAAAAGGTTAAGGACTAAATTGCAAATTTCGCCATATTTTGCACCTAGGTAAGTAATATGTAAATAATTGATTATTTTTATTGATGTTTTATATTTCAGCATGTTTAATGTATTGCATCTGATTTTTGAACCATAATTAACTATTGAAAGAATGAAATAGAGTGTTAAAAAGTGAGTTATTTCCCGTTTGAACCTTCGGAATCGAAAGATGTAATTGGCATGTAGCTAGGTCACATGAGTGGTACTAAGTGTAGGCCACTATGTGCACAAGAGAGCTACAAGAGATTTTGTATACGTAGCTAGGTCACATGTATAGTACCGAGAGTACGCCATGTGTACAAGAAAGCTATATGTAGCTAGGTCACATGTGTGGTATATGGTGTGAGCCACTATGTGTACAAGAGAGCTACGAGAAGGCTAGGTCATATGAGTGGTGCTAAGTGAAGGCCACCATATGTACAAGAGAGCCAGAATTATGAGTACAATCGAGCTAGGTCACATGAGTGGTATTGAGTGAAGGCCACTATGTGTACAAGAGAGCTTCGATTTCAAAGGTGGGCTGTGTGCGAAACCACCGCATATTCATTATTATTCAGAAGCGTTCAACGGGAAAACTGACTAAATGAAATTTTGTGAGATGTTTTAGTGATAAGTATATGTATATGTATGTGTAATTCATGAGCAATATGCTCAATATGTGATTGGAAATTGGAATGATTGTTATAGGTGAGTAATGAATATAACTAAAGTGAAAGAAAGCAAAAATTTATAATAAAACTGTTTTGGACAGCAGCAGTGACGTGAATTTGAAAAATCACCAAAAATGGTAGAAATGGAATTATAAGTTTTATGAGATATTTATTTAAATCTTATTGGGTCTATTTTTATATAAAAGAAACAGAGAAAGTAAAGGAATTGTATAGTTTGAGATATTTAAACTTTTGTGAGACTGGTTCAGAATGGTTACTTAATCCCCTGTTCTGTCTTGGAAAAATCATTAAAACTTCTACAAATATAATTATGGGGTATAAGTTATATGATTGAAATCCTTAATGAGTCTATTTACAAATGAAATAAATTTTATCATCATATGAATTCTGTGTAATGATAAAATTGGTTTGTAGTGAAAAGTGGTCAGAGTAGTCGAACAGCGAAATAGGGGAATCTTTAATGAATAAACTGTACTAATTGGAAAGACCAAAAATTATAAACATTTTATGGTGAGAATATAAATGAGTCTAGGTTCAGGGAAAATTTACGGATCTTAATTTGGAGTTTTGTAGCTTTGGATAAAAATAATTTAGTGACTGTGACTCGAATAGACAGCTTGCTCCAAACTTGAATAAATGATGAAATTGATTTTAGATTTGATTGTGTTGTTTTGTAAACTTAATAAATCCATTATTAATTATTTACATACTTACTTACTATGCTTTGTAGCTTACTTCCCTTCCTTTCCCATATCTTATAGGGTTGTATGCTAGCTCGAGTTGGAGATCGTCGGAGATGTAATCACACTATCAAGCTATCATCGTGGGGTAAAAGTGACTACAAACCTCTTAAGTTTGTGGCATGTATAGGGGACTTAGTCATTTGTATATGTCATAATTGGTTTGGCCTAAAATGTTGGCCTTTCATATTTAGTAGTTTATTTTGTATAAGGCCATTGATGTTGGCTAGTGTTATTCAAGTTGTATGTTTGTGATGATGCATAATTTCGATGAAATTTTATGACTTGGTTTAATGCATTTACAAGTGTATGTGTTTCGGTAATGCCTCGTACCCTATTCCGGCATCGAATACGGGTAAGGGGTGTTACACTCATCACGCAATCCATCCTCAAAACGTACAAAGCATTCATAATCAGTCGGCACTATACCCCGGGCATACCAGCTCAGACGCAGAAACTCCGCCTCGTATACTGCTATAGATCTACCTCCTTAGACCAGATTCAGGAATTCCTTTCTTTGAACATCCACATAGCTAGCCCCGACATATTTTCCTTGGAATACTGTCTTAAAGAAATCCCAGGTAATACGATCAGCCTGAGTGCCTTCCTGAACAGTGAGCCACCACTGATACGCCTCGTCTCTCAGCAATGACACTACCCCTTTCAGTTTCTGCTCAGTTGTCCAATCCAGATCATCCATAATCCGCTCCACCGCCTCAGGCCAGTATTCCGCTACATTAGGGGCTACACCCGAAATGCCCTTAAAAACTTCAGCCCCATTTGATCTAAGTCGCTCGAATATTGACCCACGAGTTGCCGACCCAGTTCTAGCCCCAGTAACCCTTTCCAGTACCCGTAACATAGCTTGGGACAGAGCATCGTCCTCTCTCATTCGATCATGTGACCCAGCTTCAGTCACTAGCGACACAGGTGCGTCCATTTCTGGCATATGTCCCGATGCCTCAGATACAACTCTAGCACCTCGGCCTCTACCACGTCCACGTCTACTGCGCCCACGTCCTTTAGCGCTCATGTTTGCTAAGTCAATTTAATATGATTAAGAGTCTTATGGATCAGTATGCTATTCAATGTTTATTAAACAATGTTTTATGGATTATAGGAAGTAAAGTTATTTTCGCAAAACGCATCCTAAAGTCTCAATCTCTATAGTTTTAGCTTTCTAAAGCTAAAAGTTCTAGAGTATTTCTATTTTATGGAGTTTTCTTACCACAGTCATACCACAATAATCATAAAATGAAAACAAAAACTTACTGACTTGGTGTCGGATACCCGTGGTGCCATACTTCCTCTAAAAACATGTATTTATAAATCGAATTTCAAGCTGTTTTAGAAAATGCTTTTGAACCCAAATCACAGCCGAGTTTTTGCAACCGGGCTCTGATACCATAAAATGTAACACCTTAAACCCAGCCCATGCGGTATGATCGGATCTAGCATGTCACATGAAGAAAGTACTTGTGATCTTACTAATAATTGACGTTATTAGGTCATCGTTAAGAAAAGAAAGTTTGGTTTATAGATATTTGATAAAATACTACAAATTTCAAGAGGTTGATTGGTAAATCGGAATTTGAACTAGTGCACTTTAAATTCGTGACTTTTGAAAATATTGTTGATAATTCGAAGGAAAATCCAAGTTAATTTATTTCTACATATTTGTTATGGAATATGTTTGTTGATAAATTTTAAGAAAAACCGTTGTTTATGATTTCAAAAAAAAAATCCCTGTTTAAAACAATTCATGGAAGGTAATAAGTACATCGAACATAAAATAAAATAAAAATCCAAGAGGCCTTATTACAACTTTAAACCCAAAATAGTAAAAGTAACGAAATAAAGCGGAAAAGAAATTTACTAAAGTTTGAAAATATCATTCCAAAAGTATGGCCTCCACCGAGTCATCCATGGCCCCAAGTCCTCGTCACTGAGCATTACCAGCAAGGATTAAGAAAGGAAGGGGGTGAGTTATAAGAACTCAGTGCATAATCCCCTTACCGTCATCCACTGGGCCTGAACCCGCATAGCATAATCTTGGGCCTAAGCCCAATTACATAACAGTATTCATATGAAATGTATGCAACCCAACCCGTCCATCCATCACACCCCTGACCATCCAATCACACCTGTGGGGGTCAAGTCAACCCACCCTGCCGCTCACACCAAAATTGCAGTCAAGCTGCTATAATATATTATTTTTGTGGTCAAGCCACTGAAATCAAAATTTAAACATAATAATTAACAAATTGTAGCTATGCCACCAAGCTACACTGCTCTCCATACAATTTTTCCCATCCCATGCAAAAATGTAAAAATGCAACATACATAATAAAATATCCATATATATATAACCACCATTAATCTAGTGAATTATTTCGGTGAATCGGCCCACTAAGGCATTCTTAACAAATCGGCCCATAGGGGCATTTTCGTAAATCGGCCCATAGGGGCATTTTGGTAATTTAGCAATTTAATACCGATTTTGACAGGCCTTTAGAAATAGTGTTGATTAAGCAAACTACTCGATTCATGCCATATTACGTTCATTAGATCTATAAGCAACAACGATTTATTTTCCAACATGATAGTGAATCAAGAATCTACGGGATTTCGGTGTGAGATTACACACCTGATTACGGTAAGAACTAAACCTTCTTGATCGTCGACACCCTTAGTATCATGAACGACCACGATTTGCCTACTCTCACCAGAAGATGGTCCACAACCCGGTGGGAAATCCCGAACTACCGACACTGCCCTTCGTTTGAACTTGGGAGTAGAGATTGCAAGTCCACTCCCTTTTTGCCCTCCTATCGATTTTCCTTTAGTATCGCTACCACTTGCTTCCATTGGAAAAATCTCGGTTAGAATAATACTACGATAAGAAACAGTCTAAAGAGAGGGTTTCGGCTTACCACTACTTCTGAAGGACTAACGAGTAGAGAAAAACAAATGATTTAGTCCCTAGAATAAATGATTAACCATCGATCCTTTTTAACGGAATAACCAAGAAATAAGAGATATCAAAATGAATCATGAAGAAACTCCTTACCTTAATGATGATAGATTCGACTCCCACCGATTCGACTTAAAGCTAAAGATGAGTCAGCAAGGTTGTGATATTCGGCCAACCCATAAGAATACTACAAAATAGAGATGATCACGATATGAGGGAGTAGGAGAGAGTGATGTTTCGATTTAAAGAACCATCTAATGATAAGGGGTACATATTCGACCATGGAGAAAAGACAATGAAAAAGAAGAGAAAGAGATCACTTACCCGATTCGGTCAAGGAAGAGAGTGCCCAACACAAAGGAAAATGAAGAAGAGATAAAGTGCTATAAGGTTCGACTATTTAGAGAGAAAAGGACAAGGAAGGTTCGACCTTCAAGTATTATTGACTAATGAAAAAGAGGAAGATTGGAGAATGGTGAAAAAGAAAAAAAAACTATGAAAAGATGAGAAAAAGAATAGAAAGTATCCCTTAAGGTCACGGTTTTAGGCAAGAAAAGAAGTATCAAATGGTCAAAAGAAAAGAACTTTCAAATGGAACAAAAACTTCTCAAAGTGCCAAAGAAAATTCGGCAATCAAAGGGAAAAGATTGAAAAAAGAGCACCAAAATGTTAAAAAGAAAATGAAAGCCATTCATGCACAAACTTGCAAAAAGGCCAAAAGAATTTCGGCTCCCTTTTTCTCCCTACCAAACCATGTATCACCTTTACCAAAAAGATTTGTGTTGACCAAAATTCTTTCCCTAAGCTCCTTCCAAAAATTCGGCCAACATGTTCCCCCCTAATCCCTTTCCTTTACTTCTTTCCTTATTTTTCCCTTGATCTCCTCCTTACTCTTCTCCTTAGTGTTCTTTCCATCTTTAAAAAGTCTTCTTTTCCTTCCTTAGAGCCTTGGCCGACACTTACCATCTTCCACAATATGAGCATAAAAATTAAATCCCAAAAGTTGCAATAGGTGGGATTCGAACTCCACCCCTTAAGCACCTTCATGTGACGCCACACCAATATGCTACTAGCTCCACTTGTGCTAGCAAAATACACTCTTATTCTTTTAAGTCTTGATGCCACTTGCCTTTTCCCCCTTAAGTGCTTAAACACAAAAATTCTACTAAGGCCCAACTCAACCCCAAGCCTTCTTAGGGTCCTAAAACATACACAACTAACACTCTTAGCTAGATTAACGCATGGTATAATGCAAAACATAAAATCTCAAATTTTAGGATGTTATAGTACTGAAGAGCTTAGAGAAGCTCTTTCGCAGACTGGTGGATCTAAAATATTATTCATGTTGAAAGATATAAATTTCATTTATGGGAAGATGAATCAACCGGCCAACACACAAAGAAATAGAAGATCAAGAGATGAATCTGATGATGAATCTGATGAAGAGGATGATCCTAATGAGGCGGACTTGTGGAAAAAAAAAAGAAGTGTTTTTTTAGTTGCCTTATTAGGAGCATCATATTTTACGACATAATCTTGATGTCATGCACATTGAGAAAAATGTATGCGAGAACATAATTGGGACTATTTTGAATGTCGATGGAAAATGAAAAGACAATCTTCAGAGTCAACTTGATTTAGTCCACATGGGAATTCGGCGTGAGCTTCATCCCCAAGCACTTCCGAATATGAAATATCGGTTGCCGCCTGCTATTCTTTCAATGTCGAAGACGGAGAAAGAAGTGTTCTGTATGGTGTTGAAGGTTATAAAGGTCCCAGATGCGTATGCATCAAATATATCTCGATGTGTGAGTCTTAAAGATCGAAGACTATATACCTTAAAATCACATGACTATCACATCTTGATGCAAGACTTACTGCCAGTTGCTATGCGGTTTGTATGTCGAAAAAAGTGACGTCTTGTGTAATTGAACAATCCAATATAATGAAAGGCATTTGTGGCAAAGTTTTAGATGTTCAAGAATTTGAGACACTACAAGATCGAGCCACATTGACTTTATGCAATCTGGAGAAGATCTTCCTACCTTCATTCTTCACTATTATGGTGCACTTGTTAATTTATCTCCCTCGTGAAGTAATACTTGGTGGACCCGTTTTCTATCGATGGATGTATCCCATAGAAAGGTCTTAATTTATTTGTAAATTATTCCTTCAATCATCTCAATGCATTTAGTTGCAACTTTTGATAATGTTGTATATCGTGCTTAGGTTCCTATCCAAATTGAAGTCTTACTGCCGCAATAAATGTTATCTGGAAGGATCAATTACCGAAGGCTACTTGGCAGAGGAATGTATGACTTTCTGTTCAAGGTATTTGGAAGATGTTGAAACAAGAATGAACAGACCAAGTAGAAATACTGGGCTCACATATCATAACTTGGCTGAAACTTATTTATTTCAAAGTTTCGGAGAACCAATCGGCAAAGTCGAAATGGCAGAATTAGATGATAGATCGTGGGTCCAAGCACATCGATATGTTCTTTTTCATCACGATTTAATGGAACCATTACGCATGTAAGTTGTAGTATTTGATAAATATTCATCAATTATAATTTGTCTATCTTCTAACAAAGTAAACCTTTTTTTTAACATAGTGAGTACAAACAAATATTGAGATCCAAACGGTATGCAATTGAAGTTTTCATTGACAAGTAATAATGTTTTCTCATAACATTTATAATTATTCAATTTACTTTCGATTCAATAGGTTTGGAGTTGGAATGAATTAAATGACGAAGTTAAATGGCTTTCACAAGGTCCAAATAGAATAGTGAAAAGATATAATGCCTTCCTCATCAATGGATTAAGATTTCATACAAAGTATCGTGAGAGATTGAGGAGAACCCAAAATTGTGGAATTGTTGTTAATTCTTCAATTACAAGTTATGCTAGTGCTAGGGACAATAATCCTGTCGAGGGGAATGTGGAGTATTACGGACTTATTACTAACATAATTGAGTTGGATTATTATGGCAGATGGAAAGTTGTCTTATTTCGAGGAGATTGGGCTGATGTGAATACGGCTCACGGAATTAAAAACGATCAATATGGTTTTACGATGGTCAATTTCTCTCGATTGATTCACATTGGAGAACAATTGATGGAAGAGCCGTATGTTTTTTCTTCTCAAGTGAAACAAGTTTTTTACTAAAAAGATCCAACTGATGAGGGTTGGTACGTTGTACTCCGGAACACCCCTAGAGACTTGTTTGACATGGGCAATGGAAGTAGAGATGACATAGTCAAAAGATCAAAAACTTTGCCTTTTCCAGAACAAAACTTAAATGAAAATATCCCTAGTACTAGTACACAATTTCAATGGGTTCATCAGGATGTGGACGAAGATATTTACGAAATATGATGTAGTAAGATTTTATGATTTTTTATTTATATGTAATATTATAATTTTAATATTGGTCATGTTATATAATTTAACTATTTTATATGTACTATTATTGTTATTATTTGTTACTAAAATTTCAACTATTTTATGTGTATTGCAGGAAAAATGCCTAGAAGACGATTATGAGAATTAAGTATTGTCCACAGTACTCCAAATTCAGAAGAAGCAAATAGTGAACAGCAAACAGTTGTTGGATCTTCTAGTGTGCCGGACATAGATGACGAGCTTGCAGAATTTCAAAGTAATGTTAAGTTTATTTTACATGCATGTTGACTTTTATTATTGATTCAATTTTCAATTTTAATATAATAATAATATATCATTTTTCAGCTGAAGGTGGTGGGACGCGCAGAGGTCGGGGACGTACGCTGCTTAAAGATTTATATGACCTAAATCCTGTCGAGCGTGTTAAAGTAAGGAGAAACAGTCATGGCCAGCCTATTGGATCTGAAGCTCGACTGTTAGCAGGCTATTTTGGCATTATAGCACGAAATGCCAATATGTTGCCCATTAACTACGAATCATGGCATCACATGCCTGATGCCAACAAAAATCAGGCTCTCGATAATATTAAGGTAACAAAACGTGAATGTAATTTATAATACTTTGGTTTAACTTTCATTTATATTTACTTTCTAAACTTATGTTTTTTTAGGAGAGATTTGCTTTAGAGGTTTCCGATGTATATCAAGAAGACATTGGGTAAAAAATGGAGAGACCATAAAAGCACTTTGAAAAAACAATATTTTAAGAAAGACATAAGCCTCGACGAAAAATTGAGAAATGTCCCGCCGGGAATGTTGAGGTACCAATGGGAAGATTAGGTTAGATTCTGGAATTTAAAGAAAGGAGAGGTATTACGTACTTCTAAAGTCTTATAAATTTTTTGGTTTATAGTATTTACTATATACGTAATACAAATTTCATTATGTAAGACCGTGAGCGAGTTGGAACAAGCAGTAGACAGAAACAAAAATTCACGCACATGGCTGGGTCCAGAAGTTTTGCTTGTGTAGCTGAGGCCGAGGTATTATAATTAATTAATTCTGTCAAATATTAATGACTTTATACTATTCAATTATATTTTTACTACTACAATATAGGAAGTCTCGTCTGGTCAAAAAGTTAGACACCTTCAGCTTTTTGACATTACGCATAGGAAGAAGGATGGATCTCCGATGACATCCAAAGCTGCAGAAATTATGGTATATTTACTTAATAAATTTTGATTTATTATAAATATTTATAATGTTTAATTATAATAGTTTAATTCATCATTTGTAGTTTTAAATTTATAATGTTAAGTTATGTTGCATTCCTTCTTATTATATATTTCGTTCTAACTCTTTCATTGATTTATTAGGAGAAACTAAAGGAGAAGAAGGCGGAGTATGAAGCGGCTGCTTCGATTGATAGTTCTGTTAATCTTGAGGATATTGATAACAAAATTATTACTGATGTTTTGGGTCCTAAAAGGTATGGTCGGGTTCGATGTCAAGGATCTGGTGTTACCCCGACCCAATATTTTGGATTCGGCTCCTAGCAATACATGTCTTTTGGGAGTCAATCTCAAGCTGAAGTTTAGAGGTTAAAAGACCAGATGACTCAGATGCAACCGAGCACGGTTGAGCAAATTGTTGATGTTCAAAGAAAATATGAAGAACTCCAGTAATAGCTTAGAGCGGATGCAGAAACGGCAGCAGCGAGGGAGGCAACGGCAGCAGCGAGGGAGGCAGAGGCAACAGCGATGCTAGCAGAGCAGAATAGAAAGTACGATGAGCTCCAACTACAGCTTCAACATATGATGCAGATGTTTCAGCAGTCGCAAAAGCCGCCATTTTAGACATTTATTTTCTCGTTGTAAGATTATTTTTAACATTATTTCATTTAACATTTGTAAGAATATTTTCAGTTATAATTCATTTATTAATTTATATCATATATCTTTTATTGAATTTGAAGTATCATTTAGAATTAATGCTTTTGGTGTGATTTTTATGCTACATTTGCTGTTTTGGGTTGGAATTATATGCTACATTTGTTGTTATTGGTTGGTTTTAGTGCAGGAGGGGTATGATATTGGACAAATTGTACATTGCAAATCTGTACAAATTAGTGGCGTTTGTGGGAGAAGCGCCGCTAAAAGTCATGACCTTTAGCGGCGTTTGTAGGAGAAGCACCGCTAAAAGTCATGACCTTTAGCGGCGTTTGTGAAAGAAGCGCCGCTAAAAGTCGTGACCTTTAGCGGTGTTTGTGGGAGAAGCACCGCTAAAAGTCATGAACTTTAGCGGCGTTTTTTTTTCATAGACGCCGCTAAAGTTTGCGGCGTTTGATTTAGCGGCGCTTTTGAAGCGCCGCAAATACTATTAGTGGCACTTATAAATGCCGCTAAAGGCCTAAAAAAGCACTGCTAAAAGTCTGTTTTGCTGTAGTGATTCCATTGCTTACACCGTTTCTTCTATGAGAAACTAAACTCAATAAAATTTAATTTCTTATTTTATTCAACCTCTAATTCAATTTTCACATTTTTTGGTGATTTTTCAAAGTTAGACCTTTGCTGCTGTCCAAAACTGTTTTAGTGCAAAATGTTAATTACCAAGTTTATAACACCCTCATTCCATTTTTCTATAATACTTCCCATCACTTTCTCTTATTTCCCTTCACTAACATATCAAGAACATAGAGCCTTATATAAAAAAACTCTACTATAACATCATTTCCATGCTTTTTTCAATAATATCAAACTTAAAAATATATTGAAATCTTGATGTTCTTACCTTGTTCTATTGATTTCAATCTTTAACTTGATTTTCTCTCTCCTCCAGCTTCTATTTCTTGAACTAACTTAATATTCTAGCTCCCCATAGTCTCCTTGTGATCTTTTTCTATTGATGGCTATGGAAATTCTTTTGATTTCTAGGTGAAAATGATGGACTTTTGGTGAAAGGACCAAATTGTAAAGAAAGCAAAACTTTCTTTCTTTCTCTCTTCTTCTCACATTGATGCATGGGAAAGATGAAGAGAATTCTTCATCTCTCTTTCCTTATATATTACATGAAATAATAATAAAATATAATTTATAAAACAATCAAATTAAAATATTAATAAACTAATATTTATTTAATTAATCTAAAATATCTCCACATCATCATTGCCTTCTAGATTTCTCTCTCCTTCTAATTGATCATTTTGCCCTTTATGATCTTTTAAAATTCCATCCATGAGTCATCATTTAATTTGGTATAATTGCAATTTAATCCCTTATAATTCTTCACCTATTCAACTTGGTCCTAATTCATCCATTTTCCTTAGTTTCTGGATCATTCCACCCTTAAAATATTTACACTATTGGTCCTTCAACTTTTTAATATTTACACTTTAACCCCTCAAATTTTGAGTATTTATTCTTGTGCAACAAAACTTTTCTCACTTTTACGATTTAGTCCTTTTCTTGAATTAATATATCATAATATACTTCCCAATGTTGACATAACTCAAAATTTCTCTTTTTATCACTTTATTTCCTTATTTTACTATATCAAGGATAATATCTTACTATAAAAATTTTTGGGGTATTACAAAGGCGTTCCTGATGATGCCTTAAGGATGCAATTATTTCCCTATTCCTTACAAGGGAGAGCTCGCACTTGGTTTTTTGGGCTACCTGTTGGATCAAGTACTTATTGGAATGTTCTAGCCAAACAATTTGTTTTGTGATTTAACTCGTCGACAATGAATGCTTGTCTGCGAAACGATATTATTACTTCCCATCAGCTGGATGATGAAAATCTTCACACCATATGGGAACGTTATAAATATTTGTTTTGACGTTGTCCCATGCACGTCATTCAACCAAAAACACAAATTGAGATTTTTTATAATGGTCTGAATTCATATACAGGAATCTTATCGACGCATCAGCCAATGGACCGCCGCTAGATTGCACTTACAATAATGCTGTGAGAATTCTTGAGAGAATTGTTGAAAATTATTATCAATTTCCCATCTCTAAAGCTGCACGAGCAAAGACTACTCCAGGAGTTATTGAATTGGATAAACTATCCGCGCTAAATGCCCAAGTCTCTTCACTCACAAACATGATTAAAAATATGCAAGAGACGAGTAACGTTGCACCTATTCAGGTTGCTCAACAATTGGATGTTCATGTCTTCTACTGTGAAATTTGTGGTGACAACCTATAACACCCCTTACTCATATCCGCCACCAAATAGGGTACGAGCACTAGACTTAATCACATATAACCGATCATTTTCAAGTCACAAATTTCCATTCAAATTTAAAACATTTCATTCATAATCATATTGTCCCTATTACGGGCCTACGAGGCCCAAAACATACTTTGGAAGTGGTCCGGGACTAAACTGAGAACTTTGTAAAACATTAGAAAATTTCTTGAAAAACAGGGGCATACACCTGTGTGTTAGGCCATGTGGTGTTTCGAATTTTCGAAAATCAAGTGCAGACTTCACCTACCCTGGGCACATGGCCGTGTGGCTGCCTGTGTGGCCACAAGTAAGGCTATTTACCAAGCCCTTTTCCACCCCAAAACACTTATACATTTATACAAATTTATCATCACACAACATGGTATTATTAAGCATTCAAACATCCACACTAAGACATCCACATACCATTTACAAACCACATTCATCATACATAATCACAGACACACACACACTTAACCATTCACATGCAAGCATACACATCACTGAAATGCATCATCATAGACTTATAATATAACAAATATTGGCCACATTAAATGGCCTTATACAACAATGACCTTCAATTAGCATAGGCCAATATTCTTGGCCAACTCATAATATCATGTACACAAATGACCAAGTCCTTATACATGTCATAGACTTAAAAATACTTGAAGATCATTGATACAATACTAATCAATAACTTGTTAGTGTGATAGAATCTCCGACGACCTCCAACTCAAGCTAGCATCTGTGACACTATAGGAAAAAGGAAAGGAATGGGGTAAGCATTATAGCTTAGTAAGTAGGTATGTAAATAATAAGTGATTTATTAACAGGCTTTTATAAATATTCACAATATGTTCTCAAGATAATACAATCATAATTACACATAGTTCCACCATTTACTCATGTTCATCTCAAGCTGTCTACTCGAGTCATAGTCACTAAATTATTTATATCTTGAACTACGGAACTTCAAATTAAGATCTACTAATTTTCCTTAAAACTACTCATATATCTTCTTACCATAAAATTTTCATAATTTTTGTTTTAGCCAATAAGTACAGTTTATTCTTTAAAGTCTCCCCTATTCTGTTGTCTGAAAGGTTCGACCCTTCCTCACTAAAAATTAATTATCTCTTCGTACAGAATTTGGATGATGTTCGCGTTTGTTTCTATTGAAAGTAGACTCATTATGAAATTTAAGCATATAAATTATAAACCATAATTATTTTTATACAGTGTTTTGTGATTTTCCAAATTCAGAATAGGGGATTCCAAAATCATTCTGAATTTGTCTCACAAAAGTTCAAATATCTCAGAACACGAAATTCTTTCGCTTACATTATTTCTTTTATGAGAAAATAAACTCAATAAGCTTTAAATTCATATCTTATTCAACTTCTAATTCAATTTCCACCATTTTTGGTGATTTTTCAAAGTGATACAACTGCTGCTGTCCTAACTGTTTTATTGCTAATTTTACTCTATCATGTTTTCTTTGTATTACTTCTCATTTACACACATATAACACTAAAGTATATCCATAGTTAGCCATGCCAATAGCTAGTCATCATCAAATATTTACATATCTTCATTATAACACTTACTCCATATCAACCTTACCAAAGTTCGATCACATATCGAGCACATTGCTCATGAATATATATACACATGTACCTACACTTGTTCATCACATAATCACATTCAATTACACTTAATCATTTTCCCGTTGAACACATCGAAATATTATTGGATACATCAAAAATTTGCACATAAGTGCCACGCTTGTAGCCAAAGCTACTTCACATCACTTTTCACATCAAGGCTCGTTCTCTAGCTATTCACTTTCACGGGTCTACTCACACAAGCTGTCAGCCATTTGTTATTACTCATTGCTGCTCACACAAGTTGTCAGGTATCCGCAACATAGGCTGGTATACCCAGCCACTGGTAGAACTTAATACCAGCACCCAGATTCACTTAGTCACAATTTCACATAGATTTCACATAGGTCCCTAGTGACATGTCACTTGTATCCTATTTTATTCCTAAGGTTCAACCGGGAAATTTCTCACATTTCGATACTTTGTCAATTTCGTTCAATATTTTGCCACATCTCATAAAATATATCAAAACATAAAACGTAAGTAAAGACGATGCATTATTTACATACAAAATTACCTTTGTAGCACAATCGGTGAAAATAACTTATTCGTCATATTCTTTGTTTTCCTCCGTTCTAGGTCCGAACCTCATTTTCTTTGATCTATAATATCACATTTAGTCTATTTCTTAGTCAAATTATTCAATGTGATCCAAAAATCATATTATGGCAAAATTATGTTTTTGCCCCTAAAGTTTCACATATTTACACTTTTGCCCCTAGGCTCGTAAAATGATTTTCATTCAATTTCTTTGTATTTTAAGCCTATCCGAACCATTTTCATAACTACAACAGCCCACAATTTCCACTAATTCACACTTTTATGACAAATTTTATAACTTTTCCAAATTAGTTCTTTTTAGCATCGTTACCGAAAATCACTTAGTAAAAGTCGTTTCTCTAACCATAAACATGCATAATCTACCTTTAAACAACAAAATACACACATATTCATCATGGGTCAAAATCCTAGACTTCAACCATATCTCAAAATATTGATAGAAATAGATAGATTTTGTTAAAAGGATTTCAAAAAACGTAAAAATAATTAAAAACGGGAGTAGAACGGACTTACAATCGAGCTTGGAAGTTTGAAATACCCTAGCCATGGTTTCTACATGCAAGTTTCGGCCATGGGTTGAAGACAAACAAAAATTTGGCTTTTATTTTTTTATTATGTCATTTAATCACTAAATGACCAAAATGCCCCTAACTTAAAAATAATCTATTTCACTTATTTCATATCCATTTCTGTCAAAAAAATTATCCAATGGTCTAATTACCATATAAGGACCTCAAATTTAAAATTTCATAACAATTGGACACCTCTAACATGTAGAACTCAACTTTTTCACTTTTTACAATTTAGTCCTTTTGACTAAATTGAGTGCCCAAACGTCGAAATTTTCAAACGAAATTTTCACGAAATTATTTCATGAAATTGTATACCATAAAAATGTAATAAAAATAAATCTTTTTCTCGTCAAATTTGTGGTCCCGAAACCACTATTCCGACTAGGCCCAAAATCGGGCCGATACAACTCTCCCCCCTTAGGGATTTTCGTCCCCAAAAACCTTACCAAAATAAATTTCTTTCAACTCTCACAAATCACTTTCACTAATTTTCCAGAATCACAAATCATATCAACCTTGTATATCTCTTTCTAATCACCTTGAACTTTAACACACAGTGTCAGAGCATATCGTCAAAGTTTTGAATTACTCTCTCAGACTTACCACCGATTTACAGGTGTATTACCGTGCCAAGATGCAACTGCGTATTATATTTTCCTTTAGCTTTTTCCATAATTGGGATAAGCCCTCGAATCTCAATCCGAAATAATGGGATCTGGCACTCTATGAGAGCTAATAACCTCAGAAACATATAACATGGCCGATCTATCAAATGAGAAACCCGATCGCCAAAACATTTATTTCAAATAACTGTACATTTTGATTACTCCCAGAATGAACCAACGAGCTACTACTGAGCTTCGTACAAAAATTTCCTGCATAAGCTTTGAATTTATCTGCACACAATTTCTATGTCAAAACAATAACATCAATCATCAGGTCAGACCTGAAATTCTGAATCAAAAATCGACTCATACTGAACTCGTTTAGTTTACCATTCATTAACACATTTCTGAGATTCTCAATCTTCAATGAAAACATCGCTTTAGCTTTTAATCTAACTAAAATTAGATCATCATCAATTAAGATCAATCGTGTAACCCACTTACAAAATAAACAAGGATTTTTTTTCAGCATCTGTAACTATATCTTCTTTCCTAGAGATTAATCAATAACCACTCGCGATCTTTCAATAGCTCAAGTCTTTAACACTATCTTAACTTCAGTTCTTTCTATAACATTCAATACTTTAATTCTTGAAATCAGGGAACATGAGACACCTTTCGTCGAATAAATGATATCACGAAATTCTCAATACGGACATAAAAGTGACTGTCTCTAAATCATTGGTCGAATAGTTCTTTTTAATGTGATATTAACCATCTGAAAACATGAACCATCACTTTACATTCTAGTAATAAAACACATTCTAATCCTTTCAATAGTGCATCACTGAAAACTCATAAATTCATTACTCAATTCAAATTGAATTTAGAACCAAAGCTTCGGTTAATAATATCTTCAACTGTTTTCAACTTTGCTAACATGCACATGCCATCTAAATATTCTTAAATGTGATAACCATATCATTCAGAACAGGTTTAACTCATAATAACATCATCAAATTAGAACAAATCTAATAGGTATATCTCGGTATCATACTGTCTAGAATATCAATCCTTCATTCAGACTGTCCATCGATATACTCGTGAATGCACAAAATTATTTACCATAGCTGAGGATACTTTAACACATGTAACTCAAATCACATTTCAACTGACCAGCTCACCCTGATAAAAACAACCGACTCGATTTCGACTATCAAATAATAACATAACAAAATGCCCCTTTCTTCATGCTATTAAAACAACTCAAACTCATAATCTTTCAAAATTCTCTTATCATGCCATTAAAGGCATTTACAATCACATTAGCTTTAAGAAACAAAGATATCTTGATTCAATGCATTGACTTCAATTAACTTACCTGAGAAAATAAGTCCATCATACAAATTGAAGCTTGTGATTTCACTACTTATACCTTTGCCAATGTCAATTCCTTACATGAAAATTAGAGAAATCTAGATACCAGAATCACCACATTTCCATGATCGAACCAGAAGCATAATCATAATAGACATAGTTATCACAAGCTGAAGAACACACTTTACAGATAAGCCATGATTAATAATTTACGAAGTATGAATGATAGAAAAACCAAGATAAGGAAATTCAAGATGCAATACCATATAGGAAATCTGAGAACATAACTCATAAGAAAATAATAAAGATACTGATGATTCCTCAGAGAAAGCCAGAAGAAAAACACTGCTTACCGACTCTAGACTTCCATCATAATAGAGATAATATATTTCCAAATATTTATATATAAGACAGAATAATATCCAGTAAAAACGGAAGAATAGTCCAACATAAATTTTTACCATCGACTTTATTCCAACATAATAGAATAGAGTTTTGAAGAGATAAAGAAATACCAATCATAAACTGACCCAACCAACAGGGCTTTCGTCTAACATCATAGTTAGCTAGCATTCTCATAACATAAGAACTCCATCAGAACTGAACCATCACACACATATCTCTAAGGATAAAAGAATATATATAGAATACCCAAAAAGATCATCATATTCATCTCAACTATAACTATCACACATAGACATCTTTACTACTCAATTATTATTTCTCTAACTAATTCTGTCATCATGTACCCTGCATCATTCCATTCACTAATGAAAACCAATTCGGGAAGAATCTCAGCAAACACATACTTTAGACTTCATACTCAATTGAGTCGAATAATCGAGACTAGCTTCTTCTTTATCCGTGACATTGTATAATCTGTGTAATCTTTAAAATAATCTGATATTTCTTCTGAAACTAAGTTTATTTTTCACACTATACTCAACTCTATTTGCATTACTATTATTTCACCACAAAACTCTTTAGTTTCCCACTTACGAACTTATTCAACATAATTCTCGCGAACTTTCATCAGAAAGCAACACTGGTAAGGGGGTGAGGTTGTAAAGCCTCTAAATTTACTCTCATAAATACACACATATGACTTAGCATTCATCATCAACGTAATATCATCATAATCACATAATTCACTCTAAACAAATTTTCATACTTAGTCATGTTACACGAACTTTTTGATTATCTTATTCAAACAAGTGTACTTAAACATACATTCCATGAATTTTGAGTAAATTTACTCATAGCACTCACTTAATCAAGCATGTTAGGCACATAACATCATATGAATACCAACATACATGGATGAGCTTATCACAACATAGACTTTCATTTCATTTCACTTTTCCACATTTCCCAACTTACGGTTATCTCATTCCACACATTAACACATGCATATCATGAACTTCTATTCATACCTTTCAACATTTCAACACATCGTAAGCACATTTCAATTATCTCAATATGATTTTTATCATTATTGACAATAACTCGGTTGGAAGTCATCTCTGTCTTAACAAAACAATTTCGTTAGAGCTAGGAGATATCACACTATCACAGTTCACATATGGCATGTATAGCTAGACTCCTGCACAGGCTATGTTAGTCCAAGAATCGACTAAACCTAGCTCTGATACCACTAAATGTAACACCCCTTACCTGTATCAGTCACTGGAATAGGGTACGAGGCATTACCGGACCTAATCACATATAACCGATCATTTTCGAGTCACAAATTTCCATTCAAATTTAAAACTTTTCATTCATAATAATATTTCCCCTATTACGAGCCTACGAGGTCCAAAACATACTTTGGAAGTGGTCCGGGACTAAACTGAGAACTTTGGAAAACATTAGAAAATTTCTTGAAAAACAGGGGCACACGCCCGTGTGTTAGGCCGTGTGGTGTTCCGAATTTCTGAAAATAAAGTGCAGACTTCACATACCCTGGGCACATGGCCGTGTGGCTGCCCGTGTGGCCATAAGTAAGGCTAGTTACCAAGCCCTTTGCCACCCCAAAACACTTATACATTTATACAAATTTATCATCACACAATATGGTATTATTAAGCATTCAAACATCCACACTAAGACATCACATACCCTTTACAAACCACATTCATCATACATAATCACACACACACACTTAACCATTCACATACAAGCATACACATCCCTAAACTGCATCATCATAGACTTATAGCATAACAAATACTGGCCACATTAAATGGCCTTATACAATAATGACCTTCAATTAGCATAGGCCAATATTCTAGGTCAACTCATAATAACATGTACACAAATGACCAAGTCCTTACACATGCCATAAACTTAAAAATACTTGAAGATCGTTGATACAATACCAATCAATAACTTGTTAGTGTGATAGAATCTCCGACGACCTCCAACTCGAGCTAGCATCTGTGACACTATAGGAAAAAGGAAAGGAAGGGGGTAAGTAGGTATGTAAATAATAGGTGATTTATTAACAGGCTTTTATAAATCTTCACAATATGTTCTCAAGATAATACAATCATAATTACACATAGTTCCACCATTTATTCATGTTCATCTCAAGCTGTCTACTCGAGTCATAGTCACTAAATTATTTATATCTTGAACTATGAAACTTCAAATTAAGATCAGCTAATTTTCCCTGAAACTAGACTCACATATCTTCTTACAATAAAATTTTCAAAATTTTTAGTTTAGCCAATAAGTATAGTTTATTCTTTAAATTCTCCCCTATTTTGTTGTCTAACAGTTTCGACCCTTCTTCACTAAAAATTAATTATCTCTTTGTACGGAATTCGGTTGATGTTTCCATTTCTTTTTATTGAAAGTAGAGTCATTAATAAATTTAAGAATATAAATAATTAACCATAATTATTTTTATACAGTATTTAGTGATTTTCCAAAGTTGGAACAGGGGATTCTGAAATCATTCTGACCTTGTCTCAAAAAACCTCAAATATCTCATAATATAAACTTCATTCACTTACACCATTTCTTCTATATAAAAATAGAATCTATAAGATTTAATTTCATATATTATTCAAATTCTAATTCAATTTCCACCATTTTTGGTGATTTTTCAAATTGATACAACTGCTGCTATGCAAACTATTTTATTGCAAATTACTCTATCATGTTTTCTTTATATTAATTCTCATTTACACACATATAACACTAAAGTATATCCATAGTTAGCCATGCCAATAGCTAGTCATCATTAAATATTTACAAGTCTTCATTGTAACACTTACTCTATATCAACCTTACCAAAGTTCGATCACATATCGAGCATACTGCTCATGAATATATATATACACATGTACTTGTGTAACACCCTAAACCCGACCTAGACGCTAAGACCGAATCTGGAGCATCACATGGAAAGGTCTTTTAAAAACAAATTAATTGTGTGTTTGTTAAGAGGTTGGAACGTTAAGTTCAGATGTCTGTTGGAAAAGCTAAGCGATTGTTTAGAAAAGTAGTTCGTTGAAAATGTTGCGCCTCTTTTGAAAATTCTGAGTTTCGTTATTTAATTTAAAAACCATACGACTTGTTGAAGGCCTGATTCTCTAAGAAGTTGTTATTATTTTAAAAACTGCTTTGATTATGAAATTCAAATTTGAAAACTTGCAGAAACACGATGTTCTGAAAAACGTTTGCTAATGTTTTAAGAAAATCCCGAACTTATGCAACCAACATTTATCAATAAAAACTTAAAAGAAAATTTAACCAGAGGCCTTATTACAAAACATTAAACCCAACTAAGAAAAATAATATTAGAAGTAAAGCAAAAAGGAATTTTACTAAAGTTTGCAAGCGATGTTTCTAAAGTATGGCCTCCACCGAGTCATCCATGGCCCCAAGTCCTTACTGCTGAACATTACCTGCGAGGTTAAAGAGAGATGGGTGAGTTACAAGAACTCAGTATGTAATCCCCTTACTGTCTCCAGCTAGGCTCGAATCCATATGACATCAAATTGGGCCTAAGCCCATTAAACATAATAGTGCAAATAATGAATTGATGCAGCCCAACCCATCCATCCAACACACCCCTGACCAGCCAATCACACCTGTGAGGATCAAGTCAACCCACCCCGCCGCTCACACCAATAATGCAGTCAAGCTGCTAATCATAGAGTATTTGTGGCTGAGCCACCGGAGTCATAATTATGTTTATATATATTTATATTGTGGCTATGCCACCATGCTACATTGCTCTTCATTCAGGTTCCCGCCCCATGCAACATGATAAAATGCATCATACATCACAATATATATAAAAGCATAATGTAATCATACATGCATTACCAGACGATATCGAAGGTAAGACAGACATTCAACCCAACAAAGGTCTTTTAGTAAATCGGCCCAACAAGGGCATTCCGGTAAATCAGCCCAATAAAGGCATTCCGGTAAATCGGACCAACAAGGGCATTTTGATAAATCGGCCCAACAAGGGCATTTTGGTAAATCGGCCTAACAAAGGCATTTCGGTAAATCGACCCAACAAGGGCATGTTGGTAAATCGGCCCAACCAGGGCATTTATGTAAATCGGCCCAACAAGGGCATTTCGATAAATCGGCCCAACAAGGGCATTTGGGTAAATATGCCCGTTAAGGGCATTTTGGTAAATTGGCTCGTTAAGGGCATTTTGGTAAATTGGCCTAACAAGGGCATTTTGGTAAATCGGCCCGTTAAGGGCATTTTGGTAAATCGACCCGACAACCACCGACTTTAGCGAATTTCAGATCTGGTGTTGTTTACGCGAGTTATTCGATTTCATGCAGTATTCCAGTTTATTAAACATACGATTGACGGAGATTCGGTTTTACCAACATTGCAGCGTATTACGAAACTACATGGTTACGGTGTGAGATTACACACGTGGCTACGTAGAGAACTATACCCTCCTGATCGTCGTCACCCTCACTATCGCGAACAACCACGATTTGCCTACCCGCACCAGATGTCGACTCCCTTCCACAACCCGATGGGAAATGTCGAACTGCTGACACCCTCCTTCGCTTGAACTTGGGAGCAGGGTTTAGCACCCCAAACCCGGCCCATGCGTTATGAGCGGATTTGGCATGTCACACGAGCAAAACATGTCAAACCCTTTTTATTCGTACTAAAAAAAATATTACTTTGTTAGAATCAAGAAAACAAGTTTGATTTGATAAAATACTACTAACCTCGAAGATTTGATTGATAAATCGATAAATTTGAACTAATGATCTTACAAAATCGTGACTTTTGAAAACGACGTTGAAAATTCGAAAGAGAATCTGAGTCTTTTTGAAAATAGCGTTAATAGTTCGAGAGAAAATATCCGTGTTAAAAATATTTGTAAAAGTTTATTTTGAAAATTCATTTGTTATTCGATTTTGGAAACCATTATTTAAGTTTTCAGAAAATTCCCTTTTTAAACAATTTAAGAAAAATAATAAAAACATCCCAACCATAAAGCAAAATAAAAATAGTCCAGAGGCCTTATTACAACATTTAACCCAAAATAGTAAAGAAATAAAATAAACGAGAAAGAAGTCTAAAGTCCAAATAAACCATTTCTGAAGTATGGCCTCCCTCGAGTCATCCATAGCCCAAGTCCATATCATCAAGCATTACCTACAAGGGTTAAGAGAAAGGGGGGTGAGTTACAAGAACTCAGTGTGAAATCCCCTTACCGTTATCCATTGGGTCGGAACCCATTTAGCAATATTTTGGGCCTAAGCCTATCTACAGTAACAATAATGTATCAAATATAACTTGTGTATGAAATGCAATTCCCAAACAAATCCTAATAATCCATCCGCTACACACCACCCGTACCAACCAACACACCTGTGGGTGATCATCAGTCAACTCACCCCGCCAACACACCAAACACAGGCATTAAGCCATTTATAGCAAATTTAGTTGTGGACAAGCCACCAGAGTAACAGAATTTACGTGGCATTACCACTATACAGATTTGTGGCAGAGCCACCAAAATATGTGGCAGAGCCACCAGAACTTCTCTTCGATATTATCCCATCCCATGCAAAATCATGTATATAATGCATAACAAATCACAATATAACAACAGTAATTTATTCAGATATTTATTACAAAATTATGGCCCATTATCTCAATTAATCAAAAAGGCCCATTAAGCAAAATATCAGATTGGCCCATTTAGCAAAATATCAGATTGGCCCATTAATCAATATGTCCATTCGGCCCATAAGCAATTTTGTATTTCGGCCCTTTAGGGGCATTTCCATGATTCGGCCCGTAAAGGAAATTTCATAATTCGGTAATTTACCCACTAAGGGTAATTTTGTAATTTCACAATCCAGAATTAACTACTAATTTGGGCATAACAATTTAAAACTGTCCATCTGCGTTGTACTGACTAAATTCACTATAACTTGAGTTAGAAATCTCGAAATCTAAATCTGTAAATTTTCTTTGAAACTAGACTCATATATATTCTTACTAAAATTTTTCCAGAATTTTTGGCTTAACCAATTAGTACAGTTTCTTCCTTAAAGTTTACCTTGTTTCACTGTCCAACGATTCTGACCTCTCTTACCTAAATTTTAAATATCTCACTGTATGGTTTTTATTAATTTCTCCCATCCATAAATATAAATTATAACCCATAATTCACTTTGTACCATTTGATACGATCTTTCCAAGACAGATCAGGGAAACATGAAGTCAATCAAAAACCAGTCTCACTAAAATTAAGATATCTCAGAATATAAAAATTCTTTTCCTTCTTCGTTTCTTCCATATTAAAATAGACACAGTAAGCTTTAATTTGATATCTTATTCACTTTCTAATTCCCTTCCTCCTATTTTTCGTGATTTTTCAAAAACACGACACTGCTTCTAATCGAAACTGTTTTATTACAAAATATGATTACCACTACGATCATACGTACGCCCGAGTGATCACGGATGCCAGTTTTTGGTTTTCTTCGGTATTTTGACCGATTCACAGAATATTTCATTCAAACTTTCAGAGAAGTGTGAGATTACACACCATTTCATATATGTATACGGAAGGTACAGGATTACACACCTAATTTTAATTTCCTAAAGAACCACTCGTCGTTGACCACTATGTCCGAAGGTAGAATATATCGAGTGATTTGTCCCTAAAACATATAGTCGATTATTTCAAATTATTACTCCGTTAGCAACCAATCGAATATTGAATAATATCAATAATCCATAAGAACTCCTTACCTTATTAATATTGGATCTGATTTCTCCGTTTGACTTAAGGCTAGAATGATGTTCGGCCTCCCACTATATCACTACGAAGAAGAAAAAGATCTTGTTGAGAGAGAATAAGGTGATGGTCTCGGTCAAAATGACCATCCCGAACCAAAACATAAATTCGACATTAAGAGAAAGAAAATAAAATATTGAGAAGAATACTTACCGATTGATCAAGAAATGGATGTTAATATGGATGAGAAGAAGAAATAGAGAAAAGATGAAAGTTCGGTTATGGAGGAAATTGTATGTTGATATTCGGCTATGGTGAAAAAAATTAGGACAAAAGAGATGCTTGAAGGATTTCGTGAAAAAGAAAAGAAATAAGAAGAAATATGTTTGACTAGCTTGGTTTTCAAGAAAGATGAAAGAACAAATTTTGGTCTCAATGGTTGGTGTACATTCGGCAACAAGAAGAAAGAAAAGAAGAGAATATGCATACTCAAAGTTGAAGATTCGGCAAAAAGGAAATTTGGAGAGAAGAGAAAAATGTCACAAAAGTTGCATAAAGGAAATCTTGGCCAAAAAAACACTAAAACTTTACCAAAAAACCAAGCAAAATTCGGCTATCCCTCCTAACACACAAAACTGTCCACATACATGACCAAAATGGTCAAAATTAGCCACCCACACTTTCCACAACATTTCCCTTGAAAAAGGCCACTTGTTCCCCTTACTTTCCCCTTTTTTCTTGATTTCTTTCCTCATCTTCATTCTTTCCTATTCTCCTTAGCCATCTTGCCAAAAATAAAAAGTCAACTTTGCCATATTTACATGCTTGGCCGACACTTAAGGAAAGAGTGCAAAAATAATAGTCAAAATTTGCACTCAATGGGATTTGAACCTCTTCCCTCAAGGTGCTTCATGTGGCGCCATAACCTCTTTACTAATTGCTCACTTATGCTAGCAATTTACTCTTTTATTTCCATAAGCCTTGATGCCACTTACTATCTCTCCTTAAGTGGCTTAAACACAAAATTTTACTAAGGCCTAACTTGAACCCGGAACTTCATAGAACCCCGTAACTTTCTAAAATCACCTTCCTAATAAGTCTAACTTGAAATAATGTCGTTCTCTTGTTCTAAAAAATTTTAAACATTCCTACGCCCAAGGCCCATTGGGCCCAATCCTACTAGGCCCAATTTTGGGATGTTACACAGGGGTTACGAGTCCAATCCCCTTAGTTTCGCTTAGCGATACCCCCTTAGACTGGTTACCACTTGCTTCCATGAAGAAAACTTGATAAGTAAAGTACCACAGTGAAAATGGCACAAGGGGTTTCGGCTCTTACCAGCACTTCTTGAAGTTCGAGCGATTACAGAGCAGAGAAGAGAGTTGCTTGCTCCTTATCACAATTGGCCTTGATCAAAGGAGAATCGAACAAAGACAGATTCGGCTATGGAATGTTGAGAGAGTAGAGAAGGGATTAGTTGGGAACGAAGAGAAGGTGAAATAGACACCTCGGCTATGGAAGACATAAGAACGAAACGAAAAGAAAGAAAAGAAAGAATCACCTTACCTTGATTACAGACGAGTCGACTGAGAAAGAGAGATTCGGCCAACTCCGTTTAAACAACTATAAGAGGAAGTCGCAAGGAGAAAGAATAAGGAGAAAATGGAGTTTTGTGGGTGAAAAAGAAACGAACAAATGGTGAGGGTTATACATTCGGCTATGGAAAAGAGAAACTGAGAGGAAAGGAAAGAACCTACTTACCAGATTCAGCCAAGGGAAGAGGTGCTAAAACACGCAGAGAAAGAGGAGAAACAGTGTTAAAGAGATTCGGCTACTTGGAGAAAAAGAGATTAGAGAGGGATTTGGTCAACAAGTGTTTGCCAACTAACGAAGAGGAGAGAATGACTAAAGAAAAGATGAGAAAAGCAAAGAGGAGAAGTCACTCAATGGTCAAGGTTTCGGCAAGAAAAGATGCACAAAATGGCCAAAAAGAAAAGAAGCTTCTAACGCACAAATGCTCAACAAAAACTTAAGAATTTCGGCACATACACACCCTACCAAAACCAAATGCACTACTAACCAAAAATACCCTTCTTAATCAAAATTTCCCCTTGCACTTCCCCAAATTCGGCCACTACTCCCTCTCACTTCACTCTACGATTTTCTCCTTAATTTACTCCTCAAACTCCTCTCCATCACTCATTCAAACTCATTTGACTGGGTCTTCAACTCCCTTTGTAGAGTCCAAGCTGAACTCTACTACCCTCACCTGCTTAGCACAAAATAAATTAAATAAGTTGCAGCAGGTAAGATTCGAACCCAAGCTCCCCCCTCTGCCATTTCACGCCATCACGACTATACCACCAGCTCACTTCTGCTAGCAATCTACCAGCATTTTCCCTTAAGCCCTGCCGCCAACAGCCTTCTCCCCTTAAGTGCCCAAAAACCAAAATTTTACCAGGGCCGAAACTCGACCCCAGGCCTTCTTAGGGCCCCCAAACACCCTTAAACAACACACAGAACCAGCATAACATGAAATTGCACAATTTACAGACCCCTAGATTTTAGGATGTTACAATTCTACCCCCTTAAAGAAATTTCGGCCTCAAAATTTTACCTGGTTAAAAGAGATGAGGGTATTGCTGCCGTATTGCCTCTTCTGGCTCCCACGTGGCTTCCTCCGATCCGTGATTTCGGCACAACACCTTAACTAACGGAACATACTTCCTTCTCAACACTTTAACATCTCGATCCAAAATCTGCACGAGTTCCTCTTCATATGTTAGGTCAGGTCTGACTTCAATTTCTTCCACCGACACTATATAAGATGGGTCTGAACGGTAGCGTCTCAACATTGAAACATGGAATACATCATGTATCCGATTTAACTCCGGAGGCAGCTCAAGCTGATAAACGATCGGTCCCACACGTCTCACTATCTGATATGGCCCAATAAATCTGGGACTCAACTTACCCTTCTGTCCAAATCTTAAGACCTTCTTCCAAGGTGAGACCTTCAAAAAGACCTGATCCCCCACTGAAAACTCTATCTCCTTACATTTTAGATCCGCGTATGATTTCTGTCTATCAGAAGCTTCTTTTAATCGAGTCCGAATCAACTTAACCTTTTCCTCAGTCTCTAAAATTAATTTCGGACCCAACGACCGTCGCTCGCCCAGTTCCGTCCAACAAGTAGGGGTATGACACCTACGACCATATAATGCCTCGTAGGGTGCCTTCTGAATGCTGGATTGGTAGCATTTGTTGTATGCAAATTCCGCTAAAGGCAAATAGTCTTCCCAGCTGCCACTGAAATCAATCACACAGCCCCTTAACATGTCTTCTAAGTTCTGCATTACCCTCTCCGAATGACCATCTGTCTGAGGATGAAACGCTGTGCTGAAATCCAATTTGGTACCCAGAGCTTGATGCAAAGCCTTCCAAAATCGAGATGTAAATCTTGGGTCCTTGTCCGATATGATAGACACTGACACCCCATGTAGCCTCACAATTTCTGCCACATACAGCTTGGCTAACTTCTGAAGCGAGTAGTCGGTACGAACTGGTACAAAGTGAGTGGACTTCGTCAACAGGTCAACGATCACCCACATTGTGTCTTTCTTAGTAGGTGACAGGGGTGGTCCACTAACAAAATCCATCGTTATCCTCTCCCACTTCCAAAGTGGAATTTTCACCGGTTGCAGCAACCCCGAAGGCAACTGATGTTCCGCCTTCACTTGCTGACACATCAAACACTTGCTCACGAAGTCGGTAACCTTTCATTTCAACCCTGGCCACCAATACTGCTCACGGAGGTCTCGGTACATCTTGCTTCCATCAGGGTGCATAGCGTATGGGCTACTATGCGCCTCCCACAGAATCATTTGCCTCAATTCAGAATCATTCAGCATACAAACTCTTCCGCGGAAACATAGTATCTCATCACTGTTTAGCCCCAAATCCACTGTCTCACCACTTTTCACTTGCTGAAACCGAGAACCCAACGATTCGTCCAACAATTGCTTCTTCTTAATCTGATTAACCCAAGATGGTTTCACCTGCAGTTCCGCCAACAAACTACCATCCTCATAAAGGCTGAGATGAGCAAACATAGCTCTCAACTCCGATACCACCTTCCGACTTAAGGCATCCGCTACCATGTTGGCTTTACCCGGGTGATACTCAATCGAGCAGTTATAGTCCTTCAGTAACTCTATCTACCTCCGCTGCCTGAGATTGAACTCCTTCTGGGTAAGAAGATATTTCAGGCTTTTATGGTCGGTATAGATGATCAATTTTTCTCCATACAGATAATGTCTTCATATCATTAGGGCGAACACTACAGCGGCCAGCTCCAAATCATGGGTGGGATAGTTCACCTCATGCGACCTTAGCTGACGAGATGCATAAGCCACCATTTTCCCCTCTTGCATCAGTACACATCCCAAGCCTGTGTGTGACGCATCACAATAAACAACAAACTCTTTCCCTGCTTCAGGCGGAATCAACACCGGCGCTTCAGTCAGAATCTTCTTCATTTTCTCAAAGCTCTCTTGCTACTTTTCTGACCACACAAACGGTACTATCTTACGTAGTAACTTAGTTAGAGGTGCAGCAATCAACGAAAACCCCTCAAGGAACCGCCTGTAGTACCCAGCCAGACCCAGAAAACTTTAGATTTTCAACACTGACTTCGGTGGTTTCCAATCCAACACTGCTTCAATCTTTCGGGGATCAACTCTAATCCCCTCGGCAGACACAACATGCCCCAAAAAGGTCACCTCCTTCAACCAAAATTCGTACTTACTGGATTTGGCATACAGCTGCTTCTCTCTTAATATCTGCAGCACCACCCGAAGATGAGAATCATGCTCCTCCTCTGTCCTTGAGTACACCAGAATGTCGTCTATGAATACCACCACGAACTGGTCTAGATAGGGTTGGAAGACCCGGTTCATCATATCCATAAATGCGGCTAGTGCATTCGTTAATCCGAACGGCATTACTAAAAACTCGTAATACCCATACCGAGTTTGGAATGCTGTCTTATGGATGTCTGTCTCCTTAACCTTTAACTGATGGTATCCTGACCTTAAATCAATCTTCGAGAAAACCAAAGCTCCTCGCAACTGATCAAACAGATCGATGATTCTAGGTAACGGGTATTTGTTCTTAATAGTTAGCTTGTTCAACTGACGATAGTCGATACACATACGCATCGACCCATACTTCTTCTTTACAAACAATACCGGCGCTCCCCACGGCGATACACTTGGTCTGATAAATCCCCGATCCAACAACTCCTGAATCTAAGCTTTCAGTTCCACCAGCTCTTTCGGCGCCATCCTATAAGGGGCGATGGACACCGAAGTCGTACCCGGTAACAGCTCAATACCAAATTCGACCTCGCAATTCAGAGGCAATCTTGGAAGTTCTTCAGGAAAAACGTTTGGGAACTCCTTCACAATTCTAACATCCCCAACCGACAGTTCCTTGACGTCAGATGTGCTGACAAAGGCTAAAAATGCCTCACACCCTTTACGCACCATCTTTCGGCCTTTAATGACGAGACCACGTTGGACAGGTAATTCCTTCTCTCTCCTATCACCATCACTTCCTTATCCTCTAGAGTTCTTAGTACCATACGCTTAGGAGCGCAATCCAAGTTCGCACGGTGCTTAACTAGCCAGTCCATGCCCAATATAAGGTCAAACTTGCCGAACGACAGTTCCATCAAATCCTCCCGAAATACTACTCCCTGAACTTCTAGGGGCACATCCCTAAACAACTTATTCACTACCATAGATTGTCCTAAAGGGCTAATCACAGATATTTCTCTAGCAGCAATCTCAGAGTTTATACCCAAAGTTCCAGACACAGTACAGGCAACATATGAATGGGTAGATCCAATATCTATCAAAGCTGTAAATGGTACATCAAATATGAAAAACATATCGGTTATGACGTCCGATCCGTCGCCATCCTCACGACATCTAGCCGCATAAACCAGTCCTGGCTGTCTCGCATCTGTGTTACCCCTATTACCAGCACCCCTACCCGGTGCTCCCTGACCACGTCCTATACCATTTCCACCTCGACTCGGCCCGCGACCTCTCGGCGGCTGCTGAGCGCCTCCCCCTGGTTGCACAAATCTGTGACGAACTACCTGTGTCTGAACAGGCTCTCGAGGACAATCCCTAAACCGATGATCCTCGGATCCGCATCTGAAACACCCACCAGTTCTTTTCTAGCACTCACCCGAGTGAATTTTCCCACAGTCCACGCAAGGCTATAACTGATTGGTAATACTGGAACACCCCCTCGAGCTGGCCCCTCGAACCTGGACCTCTTGTGAAACCCTATTGTAGGACCTGAGTATCCAGAATCTCTTTTGTTCTTGCCTCTGTCCTTATCTCAATTCCGCTGCTCCGAGTGTTTTACCTCCTCAGTAATTTTAGCTTTCTCCACTGATGTAGCAAAATTCCTCTCCCTTTGCGGGGCTATCAGTACCCGCAAATCATCACGTAGCCCATCCTCAAAACGTACACAACGTTCATATTCAGTCGACACTATTCCCCGAGCATACTGGCTCAGACGCAAAAACTCTGCCTCGTACGCTGCCCCAGATTTACCTCCCTGAACCAAATTTAAAAATTCTTTTCTCTGGGCATCCACATAGCTAGCCCTGACATATTTTCCCTGGAACGTTGTCTTAAAGAAATCCCAAGTGATGCAATCAGCTTGAGTGCTTTCCCTAACAGTGAGCCACCACTGGTACGCCTCGTCTCTCAGCAATGACACAACCCTTTTCAGTTTCTGTTCAGCTGTGCAATCCAAATCATCCATAATCTGTTCTACAGCCTCAAGCCAGTATTCCGCTACATTTGGGGCTACACCCAAAATGCCCCTAAAAACTTCGGCCCCATTCGATCTAAGTCTCTTAGATATAGACCCAGGAGTTGCCGACCCAGTACTTGCCCCAGCAACCCTTTCTAGCACCCGCAACATAGCTTGGGACAGGGCATCGTCCCCTCCCATTCGGTCATATGACCCAGTTTCGAGCACAGGTGATGCAGGTGCATCCATTTCAGGCTTGTGCCCAGATGCTTCGGACCCAACCCCAGCACCTCCGCCTCTACCACAGCCACGTCTACGGCGTCCATGTCCTCTAGTACTCATGTTTGCTACGTCAATTTAATCTGATTAGGAATCTTATGAATCAGTACGTAATTCAATGTTTATTAACAAGTGTTTTATGGAGTGTAAGTATAAGAGTTGTTTTCGCGAATCGTATTCCTAAAGTCTCAATCTTTATAGTCTTAGCTCCTAGAGCAAGAAGTTTCCGTATACTATTGTCTCGTACAATTTTTTACTACAGTCATAACATCATCATATCAACAATCATAAAATGAGGAGACTTACGGATTTGGTGCTGGATACTCGTGGAGCCATACTTCCACTAAGAACGTGCATTTTTAAACCAAGTTTCGAACAACTTTGAAAAAACATTTTTCAACCTATTCCACAGCCAAGTTTTGCAACCAGGCTTTGATACCATAAAATGTAACAC
The DNA here is from genome assembly GCA_005393395.2 of Gossypium australe. Taxonomy (NCBI): domain Eukaryota; kingdom Viridiplantae; phylum Streptophyta; class Magnoliopsida; order Malvales; family Malvaceae; genus Gossypium; species Gossypium australe. Next base: position 91,982,055 of record CM016616.1, read on the forward strand.
CCTAAACTCGGCCTAGACTCTAAGACCGGATCTGGCGCATCACATGGAAAGGTCTTTTAAAAACAAATTAATTGTGTGTTTGTTAAGAGATTGGAACCTTAAGTTCAGATGTCTGTTGGAAAAGCTAAGCGATTGTTTAGAAAAGTAGTTCGTTGAAAATGTTGCGCCTCTTTTGAAAATTCTGAGTTTTGTTATTTAATTTGAAAACCATACGACTTGTTTAAGGCCCGATTTTCTAAGAAGTTGTTGTTATTTTAAAAACTGCTTTGATTATGAAATTCAAATTTGAAAACTTGCGGAAACACGATGTTTTGAAAAACGTTTGCTAATGTTTTAAGAAAATCCCGAACTTATGCAACCAACATTTATCAATGAAAACTTAAAAGAAAATTTAACCAGGGGCCTTATTACAAAACATTAAACCCATATAAGAAAAATAATATTAGAAGTAAAGCAAAAAGGAATTTTACTAAAGTTTGCAAGCGATGTTTCTAAAGTATGGCCTCCACCGAGTCATCCATGGCCCCAAGTCCTTACTGCTGAACATTACCTACGAGGTTAAAGAGAGAGGGGTGAGTTACAAGAACTCAGTATGTAATCCCCTTACCGTCTCCAACTAGGCCCGAACCCATATGACATCAAATTGGGCCTAAGCCCATTAAACATAATAGTGCAAATAATGAATTGATGCAGCCCAACCCATCCATCCAACACACCCCCGACCAGCCAATCACACCTGTGGGGATCAAGTCAACCCACTCCGCCGCTCACACCAATAATGCAGTCAAGCTGCTAATCATAGAGTATTTGTGGCTGAGCCACCGAAGTCATAATTATGTTTATATTTATATTGTGGCTATGCCACCAGGCTACACTGCTCTTCATTCAGGTTCCCGGCCCATACAACATGATAAAATGCATCATACATCACAATATATATAAAAGCATAATGTAATCATACATGCATTACCAGACGATATCGAAGGTAAGACAGACATTCAACCCAACAAGGGTATTTTAGTAAATCGGCACAACAAGGGCATTTCGGTAGACATTTTAGTGAATCGGCCCAAGAAGGGCATTCCGGTAAATCGACCCAACAAGGGCATTTCAGTAAATCGGTCCAACAAGGGCATTTTGGTAAATCGGCCCAACAAGGGCATTTCGATAAATCGACCCAATAAGGGCATGTTGGTAAATCGGCCCAACAAGGGCATTTCAGTAAATTGGCCCAACAAGGGCATTTCGGTAAATCGGCCCAGTAAGGGCATTTTGGTAAATCAGCCCGTTAAGGGCATTTTGGTAAATCGGCCCATTAAGGGCATTTTGGTAAATCGACCCGACAACCACCGATTTTAGCGAATTTCAGGTCTGGTGTTGTTTACGCGAGTTATTCGGTTTCATGCAGTATTCCGGTTTATTAAACAAACGATTGACAGAGATTCGATTTTACCAATATTGTAGCGTATTACAAAACTACATGGTTACGGTTTGAGATTACACACCTGGCTACGTAGAGAACTATACCCTCCTAATCGCCGTCACCCTCACTATCGCGAACAACCACGATTTGCCTATCCACACCGGATGTCGACTCCCTTCCACAACCCGGCAGGAAATCTCGAACTGCTGACACCCTCCTTCGTTTGAACTCGGGAGCAGGGGTTACGAGTCCAATCCCCTTAGGTTCCCATAGCAATACCCCCTGAGACTAGTTACCACTTGTGAAACACCCCAAACCCGGCCCACAAGCCCCGACCAGATCTGGCATGCTCCTCGAGTAAAACTTTAATAAAATCTCGTATTGTTATCTTGGAAAATAGGGTGTTCTTGCAGAAAAATAGATTTGCTTTGCGATCAAGTTGAAAATCGTGTTGTTATGAAAATTTTGTATTTCTTTAAAATGTTGCTCTTAAGTTTCAAAAGTTATAAGTTAAAGGAAATGTCGAGATTTAGAGCCATTTATTAAGTAGAAAACTGTAGGGGTTTAAATGACAAAAAGTTTGTAGTTATTTTACGAAAAATGTTCTTCATTTGTTTGCTGTTGATCGTATCAGAATAAATATAAAAATGCATAAATAAAACAGTTAAATAGTGGCCTTATTACAACCCAAGCAAAATCCGAAATAAATCCCAAAAACATAATAGGAAAACGTGATAAATTCAAAAGGGTAAGAAAATCCGAAAATATTGAATTGAGCATGGCCACCACAAAGTCCCCGCTGACCCGATCCATGTCGCTAAGTTTCACCTGAAAAAGATAGTCCCACGAAGGGTAAGTCAACAGACTCAATGTGTAATGACTACAGCAAAACCCAAACGATCATAGCCTTAATCACATATTTTGGGAAAACCATACATGGCATATCAGATCATAAGATATTAAATCGCATTTATTCATAAAATGACATGCAATCCCGAACCCACCTAAATATCCATCCTCTACACACCACCCGTACCTGCTAATCACACAATGGGGATTACTAAATCGACCCTCCATCCGCTACACACCATCGAAGGCAGTCACTGCAGTCAACTGCACATCGCCCTTATAAATTGTGGCATGGCCACCAGATAATTGTGACAGAGTCACCGGATTCATAATATGTGACATAAGTCACCGGATACACAATATTGTGACATAAGTCACCGGATAATGTGGTAAAAACCACCGGAACACTTCCCCTTTATCGGTATCACCCATATGCCCATGCAACATACACATTATTCAATATTATGCAATGTATCTTACCCCAAAATCATAACGAATTCATACATATTTCATATCCATACTTATAACATCATTAACTGAGAATTAAGGGGGTAACATACCTGATTACACTGTACCATTGAATGGTACCCATAGCCATAATTATTCGTATTTCCATAATCACAATACACAGATTAGTGCTATTAATCTATCGGGAAATAATGTAGGGTTACACACCTGATAACAACGAGAACTATGCTTTCGATACCGACACTTTCGCTAGTAGAAATAACAGTGAACTGCTTATCCCTCTCCGATGCTGGCCCACAACCCGGTGGCCAATCACGTACAGCAGAAACAGAGTGTTTCTTGAACTTAGGGGTAGGATTTGCGCTTCCAACCCTCTCCCTAGATCGGCTAGATCCCGACTCCATGAGATTAACTTAATCAGAGAAAACGATTGAGTGAACGAATCAAAAAAATATTCATCTAAACGAAAAGATGCTCACCTAGGGGTACTGAAGTCTTCGGCTTTTGTTGATGAAGTCGATTGTGTACCTACACAACATCCTATTTAGAAATCAGCTAACATAAAAGAGTATGGCCTTAGGCCGAATACTTCAACTTCCCTTACCTTGCTCGATTAAATCCCGAAAACCGTCACTTACCTATGGAGTTTGTCGAAATCCTATATGATATATGTTAGATTCGATTCTAACATAATGAACAAAAGTAAGTGGCCTTCGGCCTAAGGTCACACTTTACTTACCTTGGATCTCAAACCCCCGGAAATCACCTCTCAATCGTTAGCTACAAGAATCCCGAAAGATCTCCTGCATGGTTTCGGCCAAAAGATGTAGGGATTAGAGTCTTAGATTTCGGCTAACCAAAAGAAAAAGAAAGAAAATCGAATGACAGTTGATCCTTACCCCTAACGTTGAGATCGATTTCACCCTTGCTGGGAAACACAAACAGATTCGGCTACTTGGAGAGTGATCGACTTTGATGGAGAAATAGATGAAGAAATCGGCTGGATGGTGATGTGCTTCGGCTTTTGGTGAATCGTGAAAAGAAGAAATGAAGGGGATGGAGTGTGATGCGATTTGGCTTGGTGACAAGAGGGAGATTCGGCGTTAACAAAAGAGAAGAGAAGTGTGAGGTTTCGGCTAAAACAAATTAAAAGAAAAGAGAAAGGCAAAAGATGGGTTCGGTTTTATGGAGAATAAAGAGAAAACAAAAAGAAGCCGAATGTGACCTTAATGATCTTCTGAAGCTCGGCTGAAGCAAATAAGTTTTGAAAGTCTTCTTGGCTACTATTTTCGGCACAACACTAGGGAAAGAAAAGAAACCCGAAAAACACCTAAACCCCTTAAGAAATTTCTGCTACTCCCCCTACCTACATGATCGAATTTGCCATCCAAGAAGTCCCTTGGCCGGCCAACTCTTCTCCTCTCTCTCAAATCCCTTCTTTTTCTCCTTTTTTTTTTTCTCTTCTACACTCATTCAAAATAATTTGAATGAGTCAACACTTATCATCCCTCTCTAGCCGAATTTTAAAAAGAATTTGACCGAATCTAGTCCTCATCCACTCAAAGTCCTTATGCCGTCCATCACTGCTCCCCCTTGCTGCAAAATAAAAGCTCCAAACGCTTCCCTTGCTGCTCGAACCTAGGCCCTTCATAACTCCTAAGGCGTCATTCCCCTGAGCTCCAAGTGGCGCCTCCCTTGCCACTTTACTAGCTCAGTACTTGTGACATAATCCACATATAAATTTTCTTAAAGCCTCACTTGCTTAGCTCCCTTCAACCCAAGATTCCCGAAGCCCCCAAATCACATACACAGCACACAAACATGCTACCACATACATTCAAGTTAAATCGCATAACCCGTAAATCCCGAATATTACACTTCTACCCCCTTAAAATAATTTCGACCTCGAAATTACCTGGCTAGAATAGGTGAGGAGGGTATTGCTGTCGCATTGCCTCCTCCGGCTCCCACGAAGCTTCTTCCAAACCGTGGTTACGCCATAACACCTTGACTAGAGGAACCGATTTCCTCCGCAACACCTTCACATCTCGTTCTAAAATTTGAATCGGCTCTTCCTCGTAGGACAAATCCGGTCTTAACTCCACCTCCTCAACTGGTACTACATGAGATGGAACACATCGTGCATCTGCTTCAATTTCGTAGGCAACTCTAACTGGTACGCCACTGGTCCAACCCGCTTCAGAACCCGATAAGGTCCTATAAACCTGGGACTTAACTTTCCTTTGCGACCAAACCTCATCACCTTCGTCCACAGCGAAACTTTTAGAAACACTTGATCTCCCATAGCAAACTCTATCTCTTTCCGCTTAAGATCTGCGTACGACTTTTGCCTATCAGATGCCTCCTTCAACCGTGCCCGAATTACCCTAACCTTTTCTTCGGATTCTGCCACAATCTCTGGACCCAGAACCTGACGTTCCCCCAATTCTGTCCAACACGTAGGAGTGCGACACTTCCGTCCATACAGTGCTTCGTACGGTGCCATCCGAATACTTGTTTGATAGCTATTATTGTACGCAAATTCTGCTAAATGCAAGAACTCCACCCAGCTTCCTCTGAAGTCCATCACGCAACTCCTTAACATATCCTCCAGCACTTGAATTACTCGCTCAGACTGGCCGTCTGACTGCGGGTGAAATGTGGTGCTGAAGTCTAATCTGGTGCCCAATGCCTGATGTAGTGCTTTCCAAAATCGAGACGTAAATCTCGGGCCCCTATCCGAGATAATCGACACCGGCACTCCATGCAGTCTCACAATTTCTGCCACATACAACTTCGCCAACTTCTGCAAAGAATAATCAACCCGCACTGGGATGAAATGCGCAGATTTTGTCAATCGATCCACTATCACCCACACCGAGTCTTTCTTAGTAGGCGTAAGGGGAAACCCACTAACGAAGTCCATGGTAATTCTCTCCCACTTCTACTGCAGAATCCTTATCGGCTGAAGCAACCCCGACGGTACTTGATGTTCAGCCTTAACTTGCTGACACGTTAAGCACTTCCCTACAAATTCTGTAACTTCCTGCTTAAGACCAGGCCACCAAAACTGATCCCGCAAATCTCTGTATAACTTACTTCCTCCAGGATGCACAGCATAAGGGCTACCATGCGATTCCTGAAGAATCCTCTGCCTAAGCTCCTCATCCTTTGGCATACAGACCTTACCCTTGAAACACAACAATCCGTCACTGTTAAGACCATAGTCCTCCAATTCCCCATTCTGCACTTGTCGTAGCTTAACACTTAGATCAACATCTGCCAGCTGTCTTTCTTTCACCTGACTCAACCATGTCGGCTTTACTTGTAACGCTGCTAGCAAACTTCCATCGTCATATAGGCTAAGATGTGCAAACATCGCCCTTAGATCTGACACTACTTTCCGACTTAAAGCATCTGCCACTACGTTCGCCTTGCCCGGGTGGTACTCTATAGAACAATCATAATCTTTCAATAATTCCACCCACCTTCGCTGTCTCAGATTCAGCTCATTCTGAGTCAACAAATACTTCAGACTCTTGTGGTCCGTGTAGATCACTGACTTTTCTCCATAAAAATAATGCCTCTACACCTTAAGAGCAAAAACCACCGCTACCAGTTCCAAGTCATGCATCGGATAGTTACCCTCATGCGGCCTTAATTGCCGAGACGCATAAGCGACCACCTTCCTGTCTTGCATTAGAACACATCCCAATCCTGTGTGAGAAGCATCACAAAACACCACGAAATCCTTCCCTGCCTCAGGCTGAATCAGAATCGGAGCTTCTGTCAAAACCTTCTTAAGCCTCTCAAAACTCTCCTGCTGCTTATCTGCCCATACGAAAGGTATCTCCTTCCTTAGCAACTTTGTCAAAGGTGCAGCTATAGATGAGAACCCTTCCACGAATCTTCTGTAGTAGCCTGCTAACCCTAAAAAACTACGGACCTCAGCCACAGACTCAGGTGGTTTCCAATCTAACACTGCCCCAATCTTCCGAGGGTCCACCCTTATCCCTTCTACAGACACCACATGCCCTAAGAACGCAATTTCTTTCAACCAGAATTCGCACTTGCTGAACTTAGCATATAACTTCCTTTCCCTTAACACTTGCAATACTACCCGGAGATGCTCATCATGTTCTTCCTCAAACTTGGAATACACTAGGATGTCGTCTATAAACACAACGACGAACTGATCCAAGTAAGGTTGGAAAACCCGGCTCATCATATCCATGAATATTGCCGGGGCGTTCATCAATCCGAACGGTATCACTAAGAACTCATAATGCCCGTATCTTGTCCGGAAAGCTGTCTTATGGATATCCGCTTCCTTCACCTTAAGCTGGTGATATCCCGACCTTAGATCTATCTTTGAAAATACCGCGGCCCCCTTAAGCTGATCGAACAAGTCGTCTATCCTTGGCAAGGGGTACTTGTTTTTGATGGTCAACTTATTCAACTGCCGATAATCTATGCACATACGCATAGTCCTGTTCTTCTTCTTCACGAATAAAACCGGTGCTCCCACGGAGACACACTGGGTCGAATAAACCCACGATCAAGCAACTCCTGGATCTGAGACTTGAGCTCAACTAACTCCTTTGGTGCCATTCTATACGGAGCGATAGATACTGGTGCCGTACCAGGTAACAGGTCAATCCCAAATTCCACCTCGCGATCCGGAGGCAATCCTGGAAGTTCTCCCGGAAAAACATCTGCAAATTCACTTACAGTTCTGACCCCTTCAACAGTTGCTTCCTTAGCCTCCAAAGCACTGACCAACATCAGAAAAGCAAGACATCCCTTCCTTACCATCTTTTCTGCCTTAAGGGCAGATACTACATTTGACAAATAATTCCGTCTCTCGCCCATGACCACAACTTCATTATCGTCAGAAGTTCTCAATGACATGCGCTTAGCAGCACAGTCCATATTTGCACGATACTTCACTAACCAGTCCATGCCTAAAATTAGATCAAATTCCCCGAATGGCAACTCCATTAAGTCAGCCGGAAACTGCGTCCCTTGCACTTTTAAAGGCACTTCCTTAAAGAGCTTATCTACTACTACAGTCTGCCCTAAAGGACTAAGTACAGTTATCTTCCTAGGTACAATCTCAGAGTTCACATGCAGAGTTCCAGATACTTCACTAGCGATATATGAATGGGTTGACCCTATATCTATCAAAGCAATAAAGGGTAATCCAGAAATAAGGAACGCACCCGTTATGACATCAGGTGCATCACTATCCTCCCTCCGACGAACCGTATATACCAGACCTGGCTGTCTCGCCTCAGTGCTACCACCACCTCTGCTCGAAGTTCCGCGACCTCTACCAGAACCATTACCTCTGCCATTTGGACCACGACCCCTCGACGGCTGCTGTCCACCTCTGCCAGCCTGAATAAAACCCTGACCTGCTGGGCGGTTCCTATCTGTATCCATCGGATAATCCCTAATCATATGATCCTTGGATCCGCACTTAAAACATCCCCCTGTCTTTTTACAACATTCTCCCGGGTGCATTTTTCCACACTGAACACAAGTACGGTACTGTCCTCCCACAACAGTCTGCTGACCTCGCGACCCATCAACTCTAGGTCTCTTTTGAAAATTCTCAGATAACCCTGAAGACCTATAACTCCTCTTATTCCTATTCTGACCTCTGTCCCGGTTCTGTCTCTCAGCCTGCTTAACTTCTTCAGCTATCCGTGCCTTATCCACCAAGACCGCAAAGTCTCTTTCCCGATACGGAGCAATCAACACTCGCAGCTCATCTCTCAGACCATCCTCAAACCTGACACACCGTTCATAATCAGTAGCCACAATCCCTCTAGCGTACCAGCTTAACCGCAAAAACTCTGCTTCATACTCCGCTACCGACTTACTTCCCTGCACTAGATTCAGAAACGCTTTTCTCTGCGAGTCTATGTAACTAGCTCCGACGTATTTCCCCGCAAACTTAACCTTAAAATACCCCCAATCCACTCGATCTGCAGGGGTACCCTCTTTGACAGTGAGCCACCACTGGTAGGCCTCATCACGAAGCAACGAAACAGCACCTTTTAGCTTCTCCTCAGCAGTGCAGTCCAAATCATCCATGATCCTCTTGACTGCCTCTAACCAATACTCCGCTACATTCGGGGCTACCCCAGAGGCTCCTCTAAAAACCTCAGCTCCATTTGCTCTAAGTCTCTCAGATACTGACTTTCGAGCCCCATTCCCCATACTAGCTCCTGCCACTCGCTCTAAAACTCGTAGCATAGCCTGCGATACTACGTCATCTCCTCCCGTCTGCTCTTGAAATTCTACCCCTACAGCCAGTGGCGGTGCCTCATTTTCAGAACCCTGACCAGACCCAACTGGTTCCGACACAGTCATTCTACCTCTACCGCGCCCACGACGGCCATGTCCCCTAGAACTCATGTCTACTGTCGCGATTTATCTGCTTTACGAAATTTTATGCATTAGAGTCTTTTCACTTTCTTGTTTAAAGAGAAATCTTATGCAGAGAGTTTTTAATCAGTGGTTTTTCCGTAGAAGTACACACATATACCTAGGGTCTGCGTCTCTACAGTATAGTTTCCTAGGCCTATCAGCTGTAGTATCATACATTAGCATACTCAAATCAATCCATCAATGAAAGAACTTACCTGGCGGACCTGGGCCGAGAACTCGGGTGCCATGCTTCCATAGAACCACTTTAACCAAAAAAATTCAAAAACTCATTTGGGCTCAATTTTGAAAACATTGTGGGCTTCAAAACCCAAGGCTGAGTGTTTAAAACATGGCTTTGATACCAAGTTGAAACACCCCAAACCTGGCCCACAAGCCCCGACCAGATCTGGCATGCTCCTCGAGTAAAACTTTAATAAAATCTCGTATTGTTATCTTGGAAAATAGGGTGTTCTTGCAGAAAAATAGATTTACTTTGCGATCAAGTTGAAAATCGTGTTGTTATGAAAATTTTGTATTTCTTTAAAATGTTACTCTTAAGTTTCAAAAGTTATAAGTTAAAGGAAATGTCGAGATTTAGAGCCATTTATTAAGTAGAAAACCGTAGGGGTTTAAATGACAAAAAGTTTGTAGTTATTTTACAAGAAATGTTCTTTATTTGTTTGTTGTTGATCGTATCAGAATAAATATAAAAACGCATAAATAAAACAGTTAAATAGTGGCCTTATTACAACCCAAGCAAAATCCAAAATAAATCCCAAAAACATAATAGGAAAACGTGATAAATTCAAAAGGGTAAGAAAATCCGAAAATATTGAATTGAGCATGGCCACCACAAAGTCCCCGCTGACCCGATCCATCTCGCTAAGTTTCACCTGAAAAAGATAGTCCCACGAAGGGTGAGTCAACAGACTCAATGTGTAATGACTACAGCGAAACCCAAACGATCATAGCCTTAATCACATATTTTGGGAAAACCACACATGGCATATCAGATCATAAGATATTAAATCGCATTTATTCATAAACTAACATGCAATCCCGAACCCACCTAAATATCCATCCTCTACACACCACCCGTACCTTCCAATCACACCGTGGGGATTACTAAATCGACCTTCCATCCGCTACAAACCATCGAAGGCAGTCGCTGTAGTCAACTGCACATCGCCCTTATAAATTGTGGCATAGCCACCAGATAATTGTGACAGAGTCACCGGATTCATAATATGTGACATAAGTCACCGGATACACAATATTGTGACATAAGTCACCGGATAATATGGTAAAAACCACCGGAACACTTCCCCTTTATCGATATCACCCATATGCCCATGCAACATACACATTATTCAATATTATGCAATGTATCTTACCCCAAAATCATAACAAATTCATACATATTTCTTATCCATACTTATAACATCATTAACTGAGAATTAAGGGGGTAACATAACTGATTACACTGTACCATTGAATGGTACCCATAGCCATAATTATTCGAATTTCCATAGTCACAATACACAAATTAGTGTTATTAATCTATCGGGAAATAATGTAGGGTTACACACCTGATAACAACGAGAACTATGCTTTCGATACCGATACTTTCGCTAGCAGAAATAACAGTGAACTGCTTATCTCTCTCCGATACTGGCCCACAACCCGGTGGCCAATCACGTATAGCAGAAACAGAGCGTTTCTTGAACTTAGGGGTAGGATTTGCGCTTCCAACCCTCTCCCTAGATCGGCTAGATCCCGACTCCATGAGATTAACTTAATCAGAGAAAACGATTGAGTGAACGAATCTAAAAATATTCATCTAAACGAAAAGATACTCACCTAGATTGACAGGGTACTGAAGTCTTCGGCTTTTGTTGATGAAGTCGATTGTGTACCTACACAACATCCTATTTAGAAATCGGCTAACATAAAAGAGTATGGCCTTAGGCCGAATACTTCAACTTCCCTTACCTTGCTCGATTAAATCCCGAAAACCGTCACTTGCCTATGGAGTTTGTCGAAATCCTATATGATATATGTTAGATTCGATTCTAACATAATGAACAAAAGTAAGTGGCCTTCGGCCTAAGGACACACTTTTCTTACCTTGGATCTCAAACCCCCGAAAATCACCTCTCAATCGTTAGCTACAAGAATCCCAAAAGATCTCCTTCATGGTTTCGGCCAAAAGATGTAGGGATTAGAGTCTTAGATTTCGGCTAACCAAAAGAAAAAGAAAGAAAATCGAATGACAGTTGATCCTTACCCCTAACGTTGAGATCGATTTCACCCTTGCTGGGAAACATAGAGAGATTCGGCTACTTGGAGAGTGATCGACTTTGAAGGAGAAATAGATGAAGAAATCGGCTGGATGGTGATGTGCTTCGGCTTTTGGTGAATCGTGAAAAGAAGAAGTGAAGGGGATAGAGTGTGATGCGATTTGGCTTGGTGACAAGAGGGAGATTCGGCCTTAACAAAAGAGAAGAGAAGTGTGAGGTTTCGGCTAAAACAAATTAAAAGAAAAGAGAAAGGCAAAAGATGGGTTCGGTTTTATGGAGAACAAAGAGAAAACAAAAAGAAGCCGAATGTGACCTTAATGATCTTCTGAAGCTCGGCTGAAGCAAATAAGTTTTGAAAGTCTACATGGCTACTATTTTCGACACAACACTAGAGAAAAAAAGAAACCCGAAAAACATCTAAACCCCTTAAGAAATTTCGGCTACTCCCGCTACCTACATGACCGAATTTGCCATCCAAGAAGTCCCTTGGCCGGCCAACTCTTCTCCTCTCTCTCAAATCCCTTCTTTTTCTCCTTTTTTTTTTCTCTTCTACACTCATTCAAAATAATTTGAATGAGTCAACACTTATCATCCCTCTCTAGCCGAATTTTAAAAAGAATTTGACCAAATCTAATCCTCATCCACTCAAAGTCCTTGTGCCATCCATCATTGCTCCCCCTTGTCGCAAAATAAAAGCTCCAAACGCTTCCCTTGCTGCTCGAACCTAGGCCCTTCATAACTCCTGAGGCGTCACTCCCCTGAGCTCCAAGTGGCGCCTCCCTTGCCACTTTACTAGCTCAGTACTTGTGAAATAATCCACACATAAATTTTCTTAAAGCCTCACTTGCTTAGCTTCCTTTTTAGGCTTAAAGTCTAATATTTTTCTAAAGCTCGTACCTTCAACCCAAGATTCCCGAAGCCCCCAAATCACATACAAACAGCACACAAACATGCTACCACATACATTCGAGTTAAAACGCATAACCCCTAAATCCCAGATATTACAACTTGCTTCCATAAAGAAAACTCGATAAGTAAAGTACCACAATGAAAACGGCACAAGGGGTTTCAGTTCTTACCACCACTTCCTGAATTTCGAAAGATTACAAAGCAGAGAAGAGAGTTGCTTACTCCTTAGCACAATCGGCCTTGATCAAAGGAGAATCGAACACAGACAGATTCGGCTACGGCATGTTGAGAGAAGTAGAGAAGGGATTAGTTGGGAATGAAGAGAAGGTGAAATAGCCACCTCGGGTATGGGAGACATAAGAACGAAACAAAAAAAAGAAGAGAAAGAATCACCTTACCTTGATTACAGACGAGTCGACTGAGAAAGAGAGATTCGGCCAACTCCGTTTAAACAACTACAAGAGGAAGTCGCAAGGAGAAAGGATAAGGAGAAAATGGAGTTTCGGTAGGTGAAAAAGAAATGAACAAATTGTGAAGGTTATACATTCGGCTATGGAAAAGAGAAACCGAGAGGAAAGGAAAGAACCTACTTACCAGATTCAGCCAAGGGAGGAGGCGCTAGAACACGCAGAGAAAGAGGAGAAACAGTGTTGAAGAGATTCGGCTACTTGGAGAAAAAGAGATTAGAGAGGGATTCGGTCAACAAGTGTTTGCCAACTAACGAAGAGGAGAGAATGACTAAAGAAAAGATGAGAAAAGCAAAGAGGAGAAGTCACTCAATGGTCAAGGTTTTGGCAAGAAAAGATGCTCAAAATGGCCAAAAAGAAAAGAAGCTCCTAACACACAAATGCTCAACAAAAACTTAAGAATTTCGGTAGATACACACCCTACCAAAACCGAATGCACTATTAACCAAAAAGACCCTTCTTGACCGAAATTTCCCCCTTGCACTTCCCCAAATTCGGCCACTACTCCCTCTCACTTCACTCCATGATTTTCTCCTTAATTTACTCCTCAAACTCCTCTCCATCACTCATTCAAACTCATTTGATTGAGTCTTCAACTCCCCTTGCAGAGTCCAAGCTGAACTCTACTACCCTCACCTGCTTAGCACAAAATAAATTAAATAAGTTGCAGCATGTAGGATTCGAACCCAAGCTCTCCCCTCTGCCATTTCACGCCATCACCACTATACCACCAGCTCATTTGTGCTAGCAATCTACCAGTATTTTCCCTTAAGCCCTGCCGCCAATAGCCTTCTCCCCTTAAGTGGCCAAAAACCAAGATTTTACCAGGGCCCAAACTCGACCCCAGGCATTCTTAGGGCCCCCAAACACCCTTAAACAACACACAGAACCAACATAACATGAAATTGCACAAATTTACAGACCCTTAGATTTTAGGATGTTACAACTTGAACTTGTTCATCATATAATCACATTCAATTACACTTAGTCATTTCCCATTGAACACATCGGAATATTATTGGATACATCGGAAGTTTGCACATAAGTGCCACACTTGTAGCCAAAGCTACTTCACATCACTTTTCACATAGAGGCTCGTTCTTGAGCTATTCACTTTCACAGGTCTACTCACACAAGCTGTCAGTCATTCGTTACTACTCAGTGCTGCTCACACAAGCTGTCAGGTATCCGCAACACATACCGGTATACCAAACCATTGGTAGAACTTAATACCAACACCCGGATTCACTTAGTCACAATTTCACATAGATTTCACATAGGTCCCTAGTGACTTGTCACTTGTTTCCTATTTTATTCCTCAGGTTCAACCGGGAAATTTCTCACATTTCGATACTTTGTCAATTTCGTTCAATATTCAGCCACATCTCATAAAATATATCAAAACATAAAAATGGAAGTAAAAATGATGCATTATTTACATACAAACTTACCTCGGTAGCACAATCGGTGAAAAGGACTTATTCGTCATATTCTTTGTTTTCCTCCGTTCTAGGTTCGAACCTCATTTTCTTTGATCTATAATATCACATTTAGTCTATTTATTAGTCACATTATTCAATGTGATCCAAAAATCATATTATGGCAAAATTACATTTTTGCCCCTAAAGTTTCATATATTTACACTTTTTCCCATAGGCTCGTAAAACGAATTTCATTCAATTTATTTGTATTTTAAGCCTAGACGAACCATTTTCATAACTACAACAGCCCACAATTTCCACTAATTCACACTTTTATGACAAATTTTATAACTTTTCCAAATTAGTCCTTTTGAGCATCTTTACCGAAAATCACTTAGTAAAAGTCGTTTCCCTAACCATAAACATGCATAATCTACCTTTAAACATCAAAATAAACACATATTCATCATGGTTCAAAACCCTAGACTTCAACCATATCTCAAAATATTGATAGAAATAGATATATCTTGTTACAAGGATTTCAAAAACGTAAAAATCATTAAAAACGGGGCTAGGACGGACTTACAATCGAGCTTGGAAGTTTGAAAAACCCTAGCCATGGTTTCTACATGCAAGTTTTGGCCATGGGTTGAAGACAAACAAAAATTTGGCTTTTATTTTGTTTATTATGTCATTTAATCACTAAATGACCAAAATGTCCCTAACTTAAAAATAATCTATTTCACTTATTTCATATCCATTTTTGTCCAAAATATTATCCAATGGTCTAATTACCATATAAGGACCTCAAATTTAAAATTTCATAACAATTAGACACCTCTAACATGTAGAACTCAACTTTTGCACTTTTTACAATTTAGTCCTTTTGACTAAATTGAGTGCCCAAACGTCGAAATTTTCGAATGAAATTTTCATGAAATCATTTCCTGAAATTGGAGACCATAAAAATGTAATAAAAATAAATTTTTTTCTCATCGGATTTGTGGTCCCGAAACCACTGTTCCGACTAGGCCCAAATCGGGTTGTTACACTACCATAAATATGAAGATTATCAGCAAAATACAAAAAATGATTACCGATATCCCATCTCTAGAGCCACACAAGCAAAGACTACTGCAGGAGTTCTTGAATTGGATAAACTATTCGAGCTAAGTGCCCAAGTTTCTTCACTCACAAACATGATTAAAAATATGCAAGAGACGAGTGACATTGCACCTATACAGGTTGCTCAACAATTGGATGTTCATGTCTTCTACTGTGAAATTTGTGGTGACAACCATAGTTTTGAAGATTATCCATAACATACAAAAAATGCATGTTATGTTAGTAATATTCGCAATAATTCTCATGGAAATTCTTACAATAACTCTACATGCAACCAACAGTTTTGGGGAGCTCAAAATTTTGGACAAAATACAACGACATTCAGATATGGGAATGAATATACTCATGGCAATTATAATTTGTGACAAGGGAATTACAATCAACAATAGAACTGCAATTAGCATCCTCAGAGGTATCAACAACAAGGTCAGACACAATCACGTCAAAATTAGATGCAACCACAACATTCTTCGATGATGAATCTAGATGATCAAGGACAACGACAAAAATAGTATAAACGAGCTTCTAATTTTGACCCATTAACCTCTCTTGAGGCGTTAATACGGGAGCATATTACTCGCATAGAAGCTATTGTTCAAGGAAATTCATCTTCCATTCAAGCATTGGAGGCACAATTAGGGCAGCTTGCTTCAAATCTGAATACTCGACCACAAGGCTCACTACCTAGCGACACCAAAATTCCCAATCCAAGGGGGAAAGAGCACTGTAAAGCTATCACTCTTAGGAGTGGTAAATAAACTGGTGAGCCGGTTATCGATTCTACTATAGCATCCCTAAAAATTGGTGACATAAGCCCTTATGGGAAGGTTGATTCTGAAGAGCTTGTTGGTGTACCATACAAAGAAGTACCGTAAATTGTCACTCACATGCCTTATATTCCACCCTCTAAATTGTGGACACAACCAAAAGTATCACCGCAACCGGATGTACATCCACCTGTACCTTTTCCATAAAGATTCAAGAGGAATGAAAATGATAAACAGTATCAGCAGTTCTTGGATACACTGAAACAACTGCAGATCAACATTCCTTTAATGGATGCTCTAGTAAAAATTCTGAGTTATGTGAAATTTATGAGAGAATTTTTTTCCAAGAAGAAAAAACTCACTGACCTTGAAACTATTGCACTCACAGAAGGCTGTAGTGCTGTCTTGACAAACAAGTTGCCCCCTAAACTGAAAGATCCTGGAAGCTTTACCACTCCATGTTCGATTAGTAATCAGTGTTTGGGCAAAGCTTTATGCAATTTGGGAGCTAGAATCAACCTCATGCCACTATCTACTTTTAGAAAGTTAGGAATTTGTCACATGAGACCCACTGTAGTGACATTGCAACTGGAAGATTGATCTTGAGCTCAACTTGAAGGGAAAATCAAAGATGTTTTAGTTCGTGTGGATAAATTCATTTTTCCAGCTAATTTTATCATACTTGACTGCGAGGTAGACAAGGAGGTTCCCATAATCTTGGGATGACCATTTTTAACCACCAGCCGAACTCTCATTGATGTTTATAAAGGAGAACTCACCATGCGATTGAATAATGAGCAAGTTGCCTTCAGTGTTTTTGAGTCTGTTCATTACAAGGATAAAACAGAGTGCTATACTGTCGATGTGCTTGATGCGTTAATTGAGGAAGAATTCAACAACCAAAGCATAGTCCTTGCTGAAGAAATTATAGTGACATCTGAGGCTGAAGCCATAGACAATTGTGATAGCACGGTTGAAGCTAGTAATGTTGAAGTCAAGCATAGATTACAAATTAAATCCTTAGACCTAACCAACAGAACCACTCCAATTTTCAAACCATCAATTGAGGAAGCTCCCACTCTGGAATTGAAACTATTACCTCTTCATCTTAAATACATCTTTTTGGGTGATCACAATACTCTTCCAATTATTGTTTCCGCAACACTAGATGAAACACAAGAAAAAAAATTGACTCACATTCTCAAGCAACACAAACGAGCTATTGCATGGAGTATTGCAGATATTCAAGGTATTAGTCTTTCTTTTTGCATGCATAAAATCAAGTTAGAAGATGAAGGCCAATAGTCAATTGAACCATAAAGAAGGGTAAACGAGAATATGAAGGAAGTGGTTAAGAAAGAAATCATAAAATAACTTGATACAGGAATGATTATTTTTCACTTCCCTTCATTGACCAAATGTTAGATCGGCTTGCTGGAAAAGCTTATTATTGCTTCCTAGACAGCTATTCTAGGTATAACTAAATTGCTATTGCACCAGAGGATTAGGAGATAACAACTTTCACTTGCCCCTTTGGTACTTTTGCTTTTCGTCGTATGCCTTTCGGTCTCTGTAATGCACCAACCACATTATAAAGGGTATGACGACAATATTCTTAGATATGATCGATGACTCTTTAGAGGTTTTTATGGATGACATTTTAGTTTATGGGAATGATTTTGATTAATGTGCTGACAATTTGGATAAAGTACTGAAGCGATGTGAGGACACTCATCTTGTCTTGAATTGGGAAAAATGTCATTTTATGGCAACTAAAGGCATTGTGTTGGACCATCGAATCTCTAATTAGGGTATTCAAGTAGATAAAGCTAAGGTGGAAATCATCAAGAAATTAACCTCACCGACAAATGTGAAAGGTATTATGGATTTTTCAAAAATTGCAAAACCATTGTGCTCATTGCTAGAACAGGATAAAAAATTCCTCTTTGATGAGGCATGTCTAGATGCCTTTATTCAGTTCAAGTAGTAGCTGGTCAATGCCCTCATCGTCATTGCACCTGATCGGTCTCAGCCTTTCGAAGTTATGTGCAATGCAAGTTACTTCGCTGTGGGTGCAGTGCTAGGACAACGCAAGGAAAAAATATTTCACGCCATTTTTATGCTAGCAGAACTCTTACAGAGACTCAATTCAATTATACCACCACAGAGAAGGAATTTTTGGTCGTAGTCTTTGCTTTCGACAAGTTTTGTTCTTATCTTGTTAGTATAAAAGTTACGGTATTCAATGATCACTTGGTGTTGCGATATCTCTTTGCGAAAAAAGATGCCAAACCAAGACTGATACGATGGATTTTATTGTTGCAAGAATTTGACATCGAGATAAAAGACCGAAAGGGGTTAGAGAATCAAGTTGCAGATCATTTATCTAGATTGGAAGCTAGTAGTGAAGACGGGAAAATACTTCAAATTGTCGACACATTCCCAGATGAGATGTTATTCGTTGTAGATGTAACTCCTTGGTATGCAGATTTGGTTGATTACTTGGTGTGTGGTAAGCTCCCATTGAGTATCAAGGGCCATAAAAAAGAAAGATTTCTTTGTGACGTAGTAAAGTACCATTGGAACGAGCCGTATTTATTCAAGGTATGCAATGGCAACATCATTCAGCGTTGCATTTCGGAAGAAGAGATGCTTTCAATCCTGAAGCACTATCATGATGCTCCTTATAGAGGCCATTTTGGTGGTATGAGAACTGCTGCTAAGGTTCTACAATCAGGATTCTACTGACCATCATTGTTCAAAGATGATCATAATTTTATGATTCAATGCGATAAATGTCAGTGCACTGGTTCTATTTTCCGACGTAATGAAATGTTGCAATAGCCAATTATATAAGTTGAATTGTTCGATGTTTGGGGAATGGATTTTATGGGACCGTTTCCAAGCTTATTTGGAAATCTTTATATACTAGTCGCTGTTGACTATGTCTCAAAGTGGGTGGAGGCTGTTGTTGTCCCAAAGGATGATACAAGGATAGTGCTCAAATTTTTCACAAGCATATACTCACCCGTTTCGACACATCAAATGCCTTGATTACTGACCAGGGTAGACGTTTCCATTGCAACCAATTGGTGACCGCATTAAAGAGATACGGAGTCAATCACAGAATGGTCACAAGTTATCATCCACAAACTAATGGACATGCTGAAGTTTCAAATCGACAAATTAAAAATATTCTTGAGAAGGTTGTGAAACCTTCAAGAAAAGATTGGTCTTCCTGATTGGATGATACTCTATGGGCATTGCAGACAGCATATAGACTCCATTGGGTATGTCACCATACCATTTGGTTTTTGGAAAAGCATGTCACTTTCCAGTTGAACTGGAACACAAATCGATGTGGGCAATTAAGCAAGTGAACATAAACTATGAAGCTTCTAGAAAGAAAAGGTTGTTGGACATCATCTAGCTAGGGGAGATTCGAAGAAATGCTTATGAAAATGTTACGATTTATAAGGAAAAGACCAAACGATGGCATGACATGATTATTTTGTAGTGACAATTTATCGTGGGGCAATAGCTTTTATTATTCAATTCTCGACTTAAATTGCACCCACGTAAATTGCATTCACGTTGGTCTGGACCGTTCAAAGTTGTCGACATATTTCCCCATAGTGCAGTCAAAATTCGAGATTTACGTGATGGACACTAGTTCAAAGTCAATGGACAGAGATTGAAACACTATTTTGTAAATAAAGATCAAGAGTAGACAGAGACCATTAAACTGGTCCGAACATTTTAAACTTTTAATTCCAATATTTCATCTTATTTTATTCCTATTTTGTAAAGCTTGATTTCTTTCCTTTTTGTAGAATAATAGGGAACCAATGTTGACACAACAAGATTTGGTTGTCAACGCATTCCGTACCATTGTGTTACCATTAATCAGAATTAAGGGAAATTCAATCTTCACCGTTGGATCAAAACCCACCCAGCTAGCTTTGTATCTCTCTACAAGAAGAGTGGCGTCCAATAAGACTTTGTATCTCTTTACAAAACATCACGACTCTACATCTTCCTCTTTTACTCCCTATAAAGTCTACACCACTGTGCCGACTGCAAAGCATCCAAGCAACCAATTTTCATTTTCCTTACTCAAGATCCCACCTATTTCATTTACAATTGTCTTCCCTCCACAAAAGATGGAAAGAACAAGAGGTTTGACCAAGATGGTTGGATGGATGGAGCAAACAATTACCTCCTTAGCTACTCAGTCTGTTGCTACAGTGGAGTGCCCCTTTTTTTTTATTACACTCTTATTCGGACTTACCCTTCTAGTCAATAGAATGATGGAGAAAACAAAGTGGTGCTAACGTACTCAACAATTCTAAGCATTGGAGTGCCTACTGTCCTTTATTTAAGTAATGTCATTGCAAAATGAATGAGTTTGGCTCCAAAAGCCCTGAGTTCATCATAAAACACTCGTTATAATAAAAAAATTGAGTATAGAACATCTCATTTTTAAGATTAAATTTTCATACAATCTAAACTAAGCTAAACTTGCCTCATCCATTGTCATATGTTCAAGATATACTAAAGAATATAAGCTCATCATCGAACATCACGAGTAAATATTGAACTTCACGTAGATGAAACAATAATTAGAATCACATGGCATTGGAAAACAACTTAAATATACTAGGATGAACATGCATACTAGATATGTAATGCAACCTAAATGCACAATACACCCCCAAACCTAAGGGATGCACTGTCCTCAATGCATGAATAGATATATGCAAACTATTTCTATACAGACAATGTCATGACAAAATATATGCAATGCAATATATATCAAAGAAAAATAAAACTTTCCTTGCTTGGACTACATTGTAGATGCTTTATTCCATCTGATGGGTTGTGTATCGCCCCTATCTTGTCTCTGTCGTCAAATTAGGGTTACGGAGCATTACCATACAAATCAGAACAATTGACTTAAAAATATATCAATAATGTCATTTAATGTTTATTTCTTTAATCTCATTACAAACCAATCAAACATACACATTTGGGCCTCAAATCGAGCTTTCGAGGCCCTAAAAATAGTTCGGGATTAATCAAGACTAATTTTTAAATAATTCAAAAAATTTGGGAAAACGTTGAAAATTTGGAAACAGGGGTCACACGGCCGTGTGGCATAGCCCAGACTGTATAGTGGTCGAACGATGAGACGAAAGACCGCGTCCTAGCCTGTGTGTAACTCACTGACTTGATATACACGGTCGTGTCACAGAACGTGTGCCAGGCCATGTAACTCACTTACTTGATACACACAGCCGTGTCTTAAACCATGTGTTAATTATACCTAAAATAAAAAGTGACACATGGCCATGTAATCAGACCGGGTGTGTCACACGATCGTGTGACAGCCCGTGTGCTCCATAATTTAACCCTAAAACAAGCCATTTTAAATCCAAAACTTGCCCAACAATCTACTCCATTTGTGCATACATTCAATAGAACTAAACACATTTCAATCACATATAAACATACCAATTTATTCAGTCTAATTATCCTAAACAATATACCATTCAAAGGCACCTCATTTGTACCACAACAAATTCAATCAAAACAAGGCTATAATGCCACATCTCAAGCACAAAACATAGTCAATTTAGCTACTTAATGACATCAATTGTTGAACCATTCACCTTTTCATAATAAACATACCAAAATGACCATAATCATATGGCTTTTAATATAGAGACAAACCAACCACACCATATTTTACAAAGTACTTAAATGTAACCAAAGGACATAAACTAGCCAAAACACCTTAAGTTCAAACAAACAAAATGTATACATATAAGACATATTCATACCAAGTTGATCATTAGCATATTCAAAAACATCCACTATAATAAGTCTTATACATGCCATTTATAACCTGATAGCACTAGAAAGAACATAGGTTTCTCCCCTTACTTATTGGTTAAATTGTTCCCATTTAGTTATCCGTAGCATACATTTTAGCATTTTCAGCTTAGTAAATTGCATTTTACTAGTCAGTGAATCCTAGCCTATTTTATCTTTAATTTTCTATCTTATTGCATTAATGTCGCTGCATGAGTTAATCCTAGATTGCGTCCAGAATTGTCATCGCACCTGACAGTTGTCCGGATAAGAAACAAAACTACGTGAGCTGTTCAGTTTGGTATAACCAACCTGTACGTATAAGGACAGAATAGTTTTGAGGAAAGGACTACTATACTGTTGGAGGAGGACATAAAAGGTGGACGTGAGAAGAAAAAGAAGAGTTTTTTCTCTCTCGATCATCATCTTCATCATCCCACCTTGAAGCTTGCGGCCATGGTAGCTTAAGACTCTCACAGGTGAGCCAACGTGAAAACCAAATGCAGACTAGCTCCTGACGAGGAAATCTAAATGCGAGACAAGAGGGAACAGAGAGATTCAGTCGAGTTGTCTAGGAATAGAATTCTTCGGTCAATTCTTTCTTATTTCTTTCTAAATGCTAGTGATTTCTCTCTGATTTCTGATTGTATGGAAGTACTGATGAATTCTTGGTGAAATGTTATCTTATTTAATCTTACTTTTATTGTTTAATCTTAGGGTTTGCATGTTTTTTAACATGAAAGTGTTATAGCAGTCACTAACACTAGAAAGTGCAGTTAAATTTTGAGCTAACAAGCACTTCAACGGAAGTTGAGTGAGGATTAAAGGAATTTAGTTCACTTGTTCTTATTAGTTCCGTATTTCCATCATCGAAAGGTAAGGTTAATATGCATGTTTAATCTCAGATTAAATAGAGGAGTAATACTGGGTAAGATTTACATTAAATTTTGTTGCTTTAACAATCACCTATCTTTTTATACCTTGTGAGCACTTAGTATTCTGCTGAAGATTCATGTTGGGGATCCCAATTTATCATTTTTATATTATATTATATTATGTTATGTTATATTATATTATATTGTTTTCAAGTTATTGCATCAACAACTATTCTCACAATTTATCTTGTTTCCATCTAGTTGTTGCACCGACATTAATAGATAAAGACTACCATCCCTGTGGGATCAATATTTGACAGACTCACATCTGTCTAAAATACTTGCATCGACAGTGTACGCTTGCACATTATTGCTACGATATTAAACAGTCGATCAAGTTTTTGGTGATGTTGCCGGGGATGGCGTGCGTTTGATGTTTATTTTTTTTGTGTTTTACACTTTATTTTCCTTATATAATATTTAGTTTTCAGTAACTGGTTTTTCTTTGTTTCTATTTATTTAACTTCAATTTAGGTGTTTTGTGACCCGAAGAAATTTGGATTTTCTTGCCAATTTTGATCTAAAAATTGAAAGGACTATTCGGAGTAGACTTCGAGAACAAAGAAATATAGCTCTACAAGGGAACAATGCAACCATACCTCCGATGCAACAGCAAAATGTTAATAACACATTGTTGCCGCAAGATGCTCACATACAAAATAGGACTATACGAGATTTTGTCGTACATGTTTTAGACGATTTACAACTCAGAATTGTTAGGCCAACAATCGAATCTGGGAATTTTGAACTCAACCCAGTAATATTTCAAATGCTGAATTCTAACGGACAATATGCTGGACTGCCACACGAAGATTCTAGAGAACATATTAAATCCCTTTTATTGATCTATGCTTCTTTTATTCAACAAGGCGTTTGTGATGATACCTTGAAGATGCAATTATATCCATATTCCTTACAAGGAAGAGCCTGTACTTGGTTTTTTGGACTACCTACCGTATCAATTATTTCTTGGGATGCATTAGCAACACAATTTGTTTTACAATTTAACCCGCAGACAATGAATGTGTAACAACCTGTTTTTAGTCAAATCAGAATAGTGGTTTTGGGACCACAAATATGAGGTCAATATATTTATTTTATTATTATTTTAATGTCTACGGCATGATAGTATGATTGTGAGAAAATTTCGTTAAGAAATTTTATCATTTGAATGCTCAATTTGATAAAAAGGACTAAATCGCGTAAATTGCAAAACTTGAGTTCTATTACCTAAAGGTACTAAATGGCTATGAAATTAAATAGTTGAAAGACTTATGTGGTAATTAGACCATTGGTTTCTTAAGTGGACATTTATGGACGTTATTTATGTATGTTTTAATGTATTAGTAAAGGGTAAATAGGTAATTAAGATAATAAACTAAAATAAATTAAACAAAAACCATTTTAATGTCCATCTTCTTCCTTTAGCCAAAATTAACAAGAGAATAAGCCATTTTTAGGGTTGTTCATTCGACCAAGCTTCTATTGTCCATGTAGCTCAAGAAAAGTGAAGTTTGGATTTAGATCGGGGAAAGAATAAAGTAATGGACTAGTCGATCCATTTCGTCGTTTTCGCGATCGAGGTAAGTTCATATGTTAATAATCATTATTATAATTGTGGTTTAAGTGCTTTATTATTGAATTAATTGTGAATACGATCCTACAGAAATGTTCGATGAAGATTCGGCAATGTGAAATCTCGGTTGAACCTTAGGAATAGATTAGGATACGACTGACATGTCATTAGGGGTTATGTGTTTTGGGTGCTGGTTCGTACGTCCTACTGATGGCTGAGTTATCCGGCATGTGTTGTGGATTCTTGTCAGTTGTTTGAGCAGCACTGTGTAGCTACATCATGACCGTTAGCTTGTATGAGCAGACCCGTTGATAGCTCGAGAGTGAGCGTTATATGAGATATGAGATTGAGATAGCTTCAACTATGTATTGGCACTTAGGGTGCGAGATTTCCGAGTACCCGATATTATTCCAAATGGTTCAACGGGTATATCAAGGATATAGATGAGTATGAAATTGATACGAGTTGATACAGGTATGTGCATGAAACATACAAGCATTGAATCGAAGGAAACTTGTGAGTTTCTTATCTAACCTTGTGAATGAATATTTGATAGGTTTGTGGATCAATATGAGTTATATTATGATATGTTTAATTGCTTTAATTGTGTATATATGGCAAGTTGAATTTAATACTATACGAACTTACTAAGCTTTATAGCTTACT
The DNA here is from genome assembly GCA_005393395.2 of Gossypium australe. NCBI lineage: Eukaryota > Viridiplantae > Streptophyta > Magnoliopsida > Malvales > Malvaceae > Gossypium > Gossypium australe. Next base: position 92,007,273 of record CM016616.1, read on the forward strand.
CTGTTTACTTTTTCGTGTTTTATAGTGAATATCAAAGCTTGCTTGGATTTGGGAGTCATCAGAGATCTCATCACACTATCAAGCTATCACTTTGGTACTTTTGAACTTATGTATCTGGTTATCCGGCATGTATAGAAGTTATGGTCTTTTTGGTATATATGTTGATATATAGCCATTTGATTTGGCTTGTAAATGATAAGTGCTTGGTTATTTGTATAGCCATGTAATTTGGCTTATTTTGGAATACTTGGTGATGTATATATATATATATATATATATATGTCCAAATGGCCTTTGATATGTTGTGTATAATTACTATATATATTTGCTTGATGTGAATTGGTGTTTGGAGTTCCAAATGGTTGAAATTTGAGATTGGTACGCTTGTGGTTTTAGGTAAAGTGATGCATAATTGAAAGTGACCATATAGGTGATTTGTGGTTGTGAAATTGGTATGAAAAAATTGTATGGCTAATTGTGATACATATGTGTCTTGTGGTTGATGGTATGGAAGTGGCAAGAATTAGACTTAATTGAGATTGGTTGGAATGCTTATTTATACCATGTTATATGTCATTTGGTTTGTGTAGGTGAAAAAAAGTTTGGGTGAGAAAAATGGCTTGTTAAATAGCCTATTTTTGTCCACACGGGCAGAGACACGGGCGTGTGTCTCAGTCGTGTGTGACACACGGTCGTGTGTCCCTTGGAGTTTAATTAGAAAACAAGTCAGTATGCTCCACATGGCCTAGCACATGGGCGTGTGACTTGGCCGTGTGGCATAAGTCAGTATAGCCTACAGTTTTGGCACGGTCTAGCACACGGCCTGTGATCACTGAAATCAGAGTTTTAAAATTTATAAAGAGAATGATCGAACTTGGAAACTAACTCTGACAACGATTAAAGGCAAGTGTATCTATCGAACAGTAGTATAGCTTAGGCAAGACCAGATTATCGAACCCAAAGGAACTAAAAGTACTAATACTAACCTTCTTTTTATTACTTAGCCTAAAATAAAGTGAAGTTTCTTTAATCTAAATTAACGACTACTAAGCTAAAGACGCGAAGACAAAAAGAACAAATTGAGAAATAACTTGAAGGAAAACTGAGTTGATCACGACGATACCCTCAGGAAGAATCCACCTAGACTTCACTTGTTAATTAACCCTGAACCATACAATTTATTTACTTAGTTTGATCCATAAGACTCCTTAACGTATATTAAACCCTCTATCGAGGCGAAAAATGTCTAACCCTAGGTTAATTAACGGAAATCTCTTTCTCGAATAATAACCCCCTAGAATAGCAGTAAATTGATCTATGGACTCCCATATTAGGTTTCACCCTAATTCGGCAAAATCTCGTCACCCTATCTCTAGGAGTGCGATCAACTCCGCTTAATTATGCTGGATCTACTCTTAAGCAGGGTCTATTCCTCCACCTAAGCACATCAAATTTGGATTAAGCTTGCATAATTAAGAACAAACTAAGTATCTATCATATAATTCATTAATTAATAACAAGATTCATCTAGGTTTCATCCCCTTCAGGTATCTGAACGATTTAGTTCATAACAAATAAATAAAACATCTCAAGAGAAAAGATAAAACAAAACATAAGAAATCCCTAAAACTCCCTGAAGGAATTGAAGGAGAAATCCACCGTCTTGAGTAGAATTCCGGCTTCTTGGGATGGATCAACTGGCTAACTTCGAGTGATTCCCACAACACTGACCTTTTCGGGTTGGCTCCTTGGGTGTTTATATAGACTTTGTGATGCCTTGCTTGGCCCCTAAGTATCCTAATTTAAGTAGAATTCCTATTGGGGTGTTTGAATAGGCTTCGGAATGTGTTTCTTTGTCTCCAAGTATCCTTTCCCAAATTAAATTGCTCTTTCTAGTGACAGGGACACGGCCATGGCACACGCCCGTGTGGATCGACTTCAGGCCGTGTTTGTGTCTGTTTATGGAGGCACGGCCGTGTGAATCGTGGTCAGGCCGTGTTCTAGCTGATCCATGAGGCACGATCGTGTGGCTTGAAGTCCAGGCCGTGTCGATTTTGTGAATTGGCCCATTTGGCCCGTTTTAAGCCCGTTTCTCATTCTTTTCATCCTCGGGTGCTTTCCTGGGTATAAGACATGAAAAGAAAAGATTAAGAGCACCTTTTTACATAAATCGAGGCTTAAATCATTCAAAAGCATACTAAATGTGGGATTAAAATATGTTGCTTTTACGGTTTATCAAATACCCCCACACTTAAGCTTTTGCTTGTCCTTAAGCAAAATTCTCAACTTACAATTAAAACGAACTTTCCATGATTCATAATATTCATCAATCATGCTTTATCATAATTCAAAGATAATTCATACATGGATAACTCAACTCAAAGAGTCCTAAAGATTCAAACAATCAAAGTCATAATTTTTATAGTATGAAAACATAGGTGTTTCCCTTTACCTGAATAATTACCTCTGATTCAAAATTGACAAGAACTGACATCCTCACTAAAGATTCACTCAAACCACTCGAAGTGTTTAAGGTTAAAAAAATTAAGCACTCAAAAGTCGAACATGAAAAGTTAATCCCATAGGGTTGCATGAAAATCAAATCTTCACCACCAAAATATGAGATGATACACAAATCAAAAGGTCTTTACAGGGTTGTAACGGGGCTTGGGTTAAAGGTGTGGATAAAGGCTGAATTAGAAGGTTAGAACCGAGATTGACCTGACAAATTGCCTAACTAACAAAAATTGAACTAATCCTAAATAATTACATCAATTGAAAACTGATAATACGAGCTTTTTCCTCAAGATGTGGAATCTTAACATGTAAGCTCATTTAATTATAGAACTAATAATGAATATACTTTGCTGTGTTTTTTTTAAGAACAAGTCAAATAATGAATTCAATTACTGAAATAATATGATTAGGCAACCGACCAAATCAAATCTCGATATAAGGGTAGTCAACAAGAATGGTGATAACAAATTCAAAGGGTTTTGGATTAATATCAGTGGGTGAGTCAATAAAAAGGGTTATTAGGAACAACGGGGTTCACTAGGGGTTAATTATGAAGGTAGGCTTTTTAATGGAGTAAGTAGGTTAAAACCTAGGTGCCTTTATCATCTCGGTATATCAAATCATAGATGTGGTCTCAACATGTATAATCAATGCAAGTTCTAGAATAACAAATCAATGTTGACACACTCATAATCAAAAAGTGAGCATGAAAAAGGATATATGCTCTATAAGGCTCAAAATCTCACAAGAATTATGGGTTTTTGATGACAACGTCGTGAATTTCAAACTTCAAGGTAACATTCAGATTCAGGTAGACAACCTAAAAAAAATATTCTGAAAAATAGACTTATCATGCTTGATTCTCTAGTATCCTTCAATTTTAATCATCAATGCACAATTATCAATGACTTAATCCAAAACATATTAACAAAAATCATAAATCAGGGAAATTTCATTCTAATCATAATATGAGAAACTTACTTTAGAACAATGCATAATTTAGGGATTTCGAATAATACTTATAATTAACCCCCCCACACTTAAGATGTACATTGCCCTCAATGTTCAAAGATAGATAATAGCAATTTAATAATCAGAAGATAGGGAGAGAAGTGAAACTTCCTGAATTTTGGATGAAGTCAATGAAAAGAAACCGGATAGGATTGGAGGTGAACGTAGGGAAGCGTCTCGAACCGTTTGAAATTGAATCCTCAAAGTAGCCGGTCTGATTTTAATGCATCCTAAGCTAAATCTAAATATCATAAAGAATAAGAAGAAAATAATAAAGAAAATAAAATAAAATAAAGTAAAATAATAAAAATAAAATATAAGCAAAAATAATGGAAAATAAAAGATAACTAAAGGAAGAAGGAGGTCTAAATAGAGATGTAGCCCGTGTTTTGGGATTTCTTTTTGGATACATGGCCACGGCCGTGTGTAAGGTCGTGTGGTCTGGAAATCTGCTCTCTTGGTTAGTTCGGTGGAAAAGAAGAAGAAGAAAAGGAAAGAAGAAAAAATAAAAATGTAAAAATAAATAGGGTTAGTGCTCGGGTTGCCTCCCGAGAAGCACTCGTTTATAGTCTTAAGCTAGACTTTTACCTCTTATTCGTATGGTCATGGTGGTTTGAGGAGGTGAAAATCCTTTCTCATGCGATCAATTCGGTTATGGATATATAGTTCAAGTCGAGTAGTGTTTACCTCAAAAGTGTTGAATTTAGGCTTGCTTACCTCGACGGTGCCGTATAGGAGGACATTAAGTACCTCAAAAGTGATTTCTTCATTTGCATTGAGGTCTGAATTGGTGATTTGAAGGTCTTCCTTATTCAACAATACATGATCCCTTATTTTGAAGTAATTTGTTGTTCCTATCAGATCGTCTGGGGTTTTCTTCGGTTTCACTTTGTGTATTCCTAGTTTCTCTTTAAAGTGTGTTTTCCACTCGTCTAGTTCATCGACCTGAAGCCTTAGTTCTTCATGAATTATTTCTTTATGGGTACGAGGTCTAAAATCTAGCTCAGCTAGGTGATTTCGTGATGCTTCCTGTAAAGAAGGTTGAACCAAATGGTTATCAATAGAATTAACATTCGTACCTTTATTACTCGATGTCCTAACTGAGTCGAGAGCTTGAAGAGTGATTGTTTTGTCGTCTACACGAAGTATGAATTCACCGAATTCTTCCTCTGTGTGGTCTTTCTTTATTGCATCGGGATATGGCACATGAGGTTGGTACTCCTGTAATTACTGATTTTGGTATATCATGGCACACATCAACCTTACCTTCAGTTACCACATGTTCTTTCTTTGGGTCAGATTCCACTAACAATTCACTGTTATGAGCTTGTACAGCTTGGGGCCCATGATTCGGCTCAGGTTTGTAGCTTTGTGGTGTTTCCTGTGGTGAAAGTTGAACAATTTGATTATCAACTGAATTTACTTTCTCACCTTCATCACTTGACGTCCTGGCCTAGTCAAGAGCTTGTAGACTGATTAATTCGTCACCTACACGAAGAATGAGTTCTCTTGTACCAACATCAATTTTCATCCTGGCAGTTGCTAGAAAGGGTCTTCCTAAAATTAAAGGAATCGAATTGTCCTCATTCATGTCTAAGACAACAAAATCTAATGGGAATATGAATTTATCAATTTTGATTAGAACATTTTCTATTATACCCCTAGGAATTCTGATAGTTTTATCAGTTAACTGAATGCTCATCCTAATTTGTCTGGGCTCCCTAGACCTAGTTGTTTAAACATTTTATAAGGCATAACATTGATGCTTGCCCCTAAATCAGCTAAAGCATTATCAATAGATAAACTACCAATTAAATATGGAATTGTAAAACTCCCTGGATCTTTTAATTTCCGTGGCAGTTTATTTTGTAGAATTGCTAAGCACATTGCGTTTAGCTCCACATGCGATGCCTCGTTTAGTTTCCGTTTGTTTGTCAACAGCTCTTTTAAAAATTTTCTATAATCGGGTATTTGCGAAAGAGCTTCGAGAAACGGTAAGTTAATATGTAATTTCTTTAAAAGTTTAAGAAACTTACCGGACTGTTCCTCTGTATCGTCTCTCTTCATTGCTTCGGAATAAGGTATGCGGGGTTGGTACTCTTTGATTACTAGTTTTGGCTTTTCTTGTGTTACCTCAACTTTACCTTCGTCTACCTTGTTTTCTTGTATTAAATTGGGTTCATCTAACCCTATACTCTCCTGAGCTGTTATGGCTTGGGTTTGCTCCTTCGGGTTAATCTCGGTATTGTTTGGTAGACGCCTTTGTGATCGTTCGGACATTAATTTTGCAAGTTGTTCGACTGTCTTAGTGACTTCCCCTACTGACTTAGTAAGTTCCCCGACTTGGTTCTTGGTCTCTTCAACCGATGTTCGCTGGGTTGTTTTAGTGTCTTGGAAACGATTTTCTGTGGCTACCATGAATTTTGTCAGCATCTCTTCAAGGTTCAACTCCTCCTCCTGTTGCTGAGGTGGTTGTTGAAAATCTGGAGGAAGTTTCGGTCTTTGGCTATTTTGATCATCCCACGAGAAATTGGGATGGTACCTCCAACCTGCATTATAAGTGTCACTATAAAAATTATTTTGAGGTCTAGAATAGTTGCCCATATAGTGGACTTGTTCGTACTCCATGCCATATCCGTAGGGTGGGTACTTAAGATTCGCCATGCCTCTTAGATTCGAGTCATATTGCATTACTGGGTGTACCTGTGAGAGACTACACAAACCATCAATCTTTTTATTCATCATCTCTAGCTGGTTAGATAACCTCGTGACCACGTCGAGGTTGAAAACACTAGCGGTTTTTGTTGGCGTTGTCCTCATAACTTGCCACTGATAGTTATTTAGTGCCATCTTCTCTATAGACTAAAATTACCTGTCAAAGTAAATAAAAGAAAAATTAGCAAAATAAAAAAATAAAACTAATAAAAATAATAATAAATTGCAATAAAAAATGGCTAAAGTAATCAAAATAGAGTTTTCTTAATATTTTAGTTCCCCGGCAACGGCACCAAAAACTTGATCGCTGAAATTAGAGTTTTAAAATTTATAAAGAGAATGATCGAACCTGGAAACTAACTCTGACAACGATTAAAGGCAAGTGTACCTATCGAACTGTAATATAGATTAGGCAAGACCAGATTATCAAACCCAAAGGAGCTAAAAGTACGAATACTAACCTTCTTTTTATTATTTAGCCTAAAATAAACTGAAGTTTCTTTAATCTAAATTAACGACTACTAAGCTAAAGACGCGAAGACAAAAAGAACAAATTGAGAAATAACATGAAGGAAAACTCAGTTGATCATGACGATACCCTCAGGAAGAATCCACCTAGACTTTAGTTGTTAATCCTGAACCATACAATTTATTTACTTAGTTTGATCCGTAAGACTCCCTAACATATATTAAACCCTCTCTTGAGGCGAATAATGTAACAGTCTGAATTTGACCCTAATCAGAATGGTGGTTTCGGGACCACGAATCCGAGTCTGATAAATTTTTAAATATTATATTTTGTGTTTATTATATGTGAATTAATGTGTGTGAAAGTTTCGTAGAAAAAATTTATCGTTTAAGTGCTTAATTTGATAAAAAGGACTTAATCGCGTAAAGTGAAAAAGTCGCAGACTAAAGTGAAATGTGCTTAATTGATCATGGCTTTTTAATGTGAGGTGTTAAATGGGTAAATAACCCATTTTTAAGTTAGTGGATGCTATATGACAAGATTAACCTTTAGTTTATTATTATATAATTTTTTAACATAAGGTTAAATTGGTAATTAGATTAAAACCATAATATATGTTATTAATAAAATATGAAATAATGGTTGTCTTCATCCTTTGGCTACCGAAATAAGAAAATAAAAGATAGGTTTGAGAGCTTAAGCATTCGGTCATGGTGTTGGCTTGAATTAAAGGTTAGTTTTCAATCGGTTTTCGATAATTTTTACGTTTTTGAGATCGTTGCTTCGATCGGTAGCTGACCCATGTTAGAATTTTTAGATTTGAGCATGTTTAATATTCGGATATGGCTAAATGTTGATGTTTTATGATGTTTGATGGAAAAATATTAAAGTTATGTTAGAAATTTACAAGTTTTGAAATGGAAATTTTAGTAATTTTGAATGATTTGGGCTAAATTGCAAAAATAAAAATTAGTAGGGACTTATTTGCAAAATAAATGAAAAATATGGACTTGTATAGTCCTTATGGATATTCGGCCCTTGAGTTGATTAGTGAAATTTTGTGTATTTTGAGTTTTATGCAAATAGGACTAAATTGCAAAATTGTGAAATAGTGGGGGTAAAATGGTAATTTGCCCATTTATGTTTGGATTAAGTTTGGATTAAGTTTGGATTAAGCTTGCATAATTAAGAACAAAATAAGTATTTATCATATAATTCAGAAATTAATAATAAGATTCATCTAGGTTTCATCCCCTTCAGGTATCTGAAGGATTTAGTTCATAACAAATAAATAAAACATCGCAAGAGAAAAGATAAAACAAAACATAAGAAATCCCTAAAACTCCCTGAAGGAATTGAAGGAGAAATCCGCTGTCTTGAGTAGAATTCCGGCTTCTTGGGATGGATCAACTGGCTAACTTCGAGTGATTCCCATGACTCTGACCTTTTCGGCTTGGCTCATTGGCCTAGCTTCACCGCCTTCGACAAAAGCCCTGGCAGAAGGCTTCTGCCGAACTCCCCTTTCAAGTTGCCCCCTTGGGTGTTTATATAGACTTTGTGATGCCTTGCTTGGCCCCTAAGTATCCTAATTTAAGTAGAATTCCTACTAGGGTGTTTGAATAGGCTTCGGGATGCGTTTCTTTGCCTCCAAGTATCCTTTCCCGAATGAAATTGCTCTTTCCAGCGACAAGGACACTGCCATGGCACACGCCTGTGTGGATCGACTTCAGGTCATGTTCGGGTCTGTTCATGGAGGCACGGCCGTGTGAATCGTGGTCAGGCCGTGTTCTAGCTGATCCATGAGGCACGACCGTGTGGCTTGAAGTCCAAGCCGTGTCGATTTTGTGAATTGGCCCATTTGGCCCGTTTTAAGCCCGTTTCTCATTGTTTTTATCCTCGAGTGCTTTCCTAAGTATAAGACATGAAAAGAAAAGATTAAGAGCACCTTTATACATAAATCGAGGCTTAAGCTATCCAAAAGCATACTAAATGTGGGATTAAAATATGTTGCTTTTACAGTTTATCAACCTGATACACGGGCGTGTGTGGCCATTTCGAAAGGCACACGCGCTAGTCACACGGGCATGTGTGTTGGCCGTATGACCCAAGTCAGAGAGTTACACGAGGTCAGACATGGGCTGGGACACGACCATGTGATTCCATTTTGAATGTCCACACAGCCTGTGACACGAACGTGTCTCAAACGGCCAGGCTACCCGGGCATGTGTCCCCTATATTTTAAAAATTTTTCTAAGATTTCTAGAATTTTCCTAAGTTATCGATTTAGTCTCAAACTACTCCTAATGCATGATTTGGGCCTCATAGGCTCGTATTAGGGACAATGTGATTGATTATGTATGATTTGTAATTGGCTATGATCAGTGTATGAGAAATATATGTATGTTTAAGTAATAAGTTTGGTAATGCTCCGTAACCCTATTTCGGCGATGAATACGGGTTAGGGGTGTTACATTTATTGGTATCAGAGTTACGGTTTAGTCGATTTTAGGACTAGCGTAGCCTACGTGAGTGTCTAGCTATACATGCCATATGATAGTGTCATATCTCCTGACTATTTAAATCGTGTTTTCATATAGTAATGGATCCCAATCGAGCAGTGGCTGATGATTTTGAGAGTAATGCGCCAACCTCCGTTCACAGAGTAGCGCAGTCTAAGTCGAGACCTGTATCGAGTAGTCAGGGAAGAGAGGCCAATGGGCCTTCTTCCAAATGATGAATGAATTATTCACTGAGTTTTTCTGAATTAATCTGGTTGCTCAGCAACCTCCACCTCCACATATTCCCCAACAGGTCCCCATAGCTCCTCAAGGTTTGGAACCTTTATGTTTAAGCAAGCAAGCTGTTGATGAAATTTGAAATTATGGGCTGAAGAGTTTATAGCTACCGTTGATGACGATCCTAAGAGAGCTGAGTTTTGGGTTGAAAATACGATTCGAGTATTTGATGAAATTTTTTTGCACGCCAGCTGAATGTGTTAAATGCTCTGTATCGCTTCTGAGAGATACTGCATATCAGTGGGGGAACAATTTGATATCCGTTGTGCAGAGAGAAAGAGTCACGTGGGAATTCTTTCAAACCGAGTTAAGAAAGAAATACATAAGTCAGCGGTTTATTGATCAAAAGAGCAAAGAGTTTCTGGAGTAGAAATAGGGTCATATGTCTATGAGTGAGTACGAAAGAGAATTTGTGAGACTCAGTAAATATGCTCGAGAATGTGTCTCTACTGAGGCAATTATGTGTAAGCGATTCGAAGATGGGTTGAATGAAGACATTAGACTTTTAGTCGGGATTCTTGAATTGAAAGAATTTGTTGTGTTAGTCGACAGAGCTTGCAAAGCCGAGGAACTTGGAAAAGAAAAGAGAAAAACTGATTTTGAGGCTAGAGATTTGAGAAAGAGGTCAATGAGTAAACCCTATCACTCTTCGTCAAAGAAATCACGGGATTCCTATAATCGTTCTACAGCTGAAGTGGGGTATTCTAATAGAGATCGTGGGAAGCAATATACAAGTCCTAAAGCTCAAGCCACTTCAGTATCAAACGTTGGTAGTGTTATAACCAACAAACCCTAGTGTCAACAGTGTGGAAGACGACATTTTGGAGACTGTTGGATGAATATCAAAGCTTGTTTCAAATGTGGCTTGCTAGATCACTTTATTCGGGATTGTCCTGAGTTAATCGAGAAAGATAAATTTCACAATACAAGACCGAGCAATACAACTACTAGAGGGAGACTACCTAGAAATACAGGAAATGTGGCTAGTAGCAAAGGTGCAACAACAGACTCTACTATAAGATCCGAGGCTAGAGCACCAGCTAGAGCTTACGCTATTCGCGCTCGCGAAGATGCGTCATCACTAGATGTTATCACAGGTACATTGTAACAGCTCAATTTTGGGGCTAGTCGGGACGGTGGTTTCGGAACCACTAATCCAAGGTTGGAGAAATTATTTTTAATATTAGTTTATGTGTTATAGCATATGATTTTATGAGTGCATGAAAATTTTGATGAATTAATTTTAGTGATTGCATGCTTAGTTTTGAAAAAGGACTAAATCGCATAAAGTGCGAAAGTTTTGTTCTACAAGCTAAAGGTGTTAAATAACTATGGAACACTAAAGTAGAGGTCCTTATTAAGTAAATAGACCAATAAAATTTTGGTGGCTGGACATGGAGATATTAATTGGAGACAAAGTCATAAAATTAGGTGACATTAGGTGACTTATCTAATAATAATAATAAAGAAAAAGGAAAGGATATCATCTTTCTTCTCTTCACTGATTTTTCTCCAAGAAAACAACCATGGAAGCTTGAAAATTTTCAGCAACTTACAACCCCTGCAAGTAAGTCATTTTGATGGTAGTTTTTGTTGATTTTTGTGTTTTTGGAACCCTTGTAGCTTAATCTAGCTAATGAGGGGACTATTTTGCACTATGGTTGAAAGTCTAGGGTTTTGCCATGAGAGCATTAGTGTTGTTTGTTGAATTTGTATGGAAGAAAATGAATCTTGGTTGTTTAATAAACAACTTTTGTGAAAGGATTTTTCATAAAAACACCTAAAAGGACCATTTTGTAAAAGTTATAAAATGGGTAGTAAATGTATGAAATAATTGGAATTGTGAGTTTCTATAATAGTAATAAAGGTTTGGCTAGGCTTGTTAAAGGAGGAAATTTGATTATAATCGTTTTACGAGCCTAGGGGCAAAATCATAATTATGTGAGTCTAAAGGCAAAATGATAATTTTGCCAAAGTAGGAATTTTGGAATGTCTTGATTAATGTGGTGATTAAATTAGTAAACTTTGTCATTATAGATCAAGAGAAATGGAGTCTGGACTTAGACCGGGGGAAAACCAAGCTATTGGACTAAATCGAATTAGTCGCCCATATTTTTATGCCGAGGTAAGTTGTACGTAAATAATACAACTCTATTGTTCTTATGTACTAAACAATTGGTATTGCACAAATTGTTTGATTATTGTTATGAATATGCTTAACGAAATTTGATGTGGTATACTTCTAGTTGAACCTTAGGAATAGATTGGATATCCACGCCATGACATTTGGGTGATATGTGTCCTAGTGTAAGACCATGTCTGGGACATGGCATCGGCCTCGATATGGGAGCCAGTGTAAGACCATGTCTGGGACATGGCGTCGGCATTGAGATGAGAGCTAGTGTAAGACCATGTCTGGGACATGGCATTGACATCGTACCCTCTCGTGTGAGATTTGTCGGGTATCTATCGATATTCATCTGGTTCAACGAGTAAATGAAAGCTTGTGTTAAAAGTGAGAAAAGTTACGACTATGTTGTAAGTGATACAGGTACCTACACAAAATTCATAAGAAATGAGCTCGATTTATGTTGTATGATTAGTAAGGATGAAAATGAGTAAGTTATGCCTTAAATCATTTGAGAATTATGTGCAAGTTTATAATGCGTTATGAGTATGATAATGCATGGTAATTGTTGTTGATTATTTATATGCGACTTACTAAGCTTTATGCTTACTCCCTTTCTTTTCCATTTTCTTATAGTGCCGTCAGGCTAGCTTGGGGATCAACAGACGTCAGGGGCTCGATCACAGTATCAATCTGAACATTTGGTATAGTTAGATTTATCATTTTATGTATGGCATGTATAGGGACTTGGTCTTTTGTCAAGTGTCTTATTGTTTTGGCCAAAAGTGTTGGCTTGTCTTGAAGATTGATTCATTTTGTATAAGGCCATGGATGATGGATAATACTTGTTATTGATTTACGTAAATGATGTTTTTCATGAATGTGAAATTTGCATGGCAAAATATATGGTATGTTAATGCATGAATGAGTAAGTCGCATGATTGGAATGATAAGTATGTGATAAATTTTGCATGTGAATAGAGTGTAGTAGCCTTGATGTGTGTATGTCTTGATGTGGCTTATATTGGTGCAAGTAAGGGTAGCAAAAGGGCTTGGTAAATAGCATTGTTTTTGTCCATACAGGTAGACACACGGTCATGTGTCTAGGCTGTGTGTGACACACGGTCTGCCCCATGGGTGTGTAGTTCGACCGTGTGTCCCCTTGCACCCTAAGTTGGCAAAATAGAATGCCCAGTAGTAACCACACGGGTTGAGACACGACCGTGTGTCTCAACCGCGTGGAAGACACGGCCAAAGGACATGAGCATGTGCCCAGGCCGTGTGAAGTCTGCACCTTGATGTGAAATTTAGAATTTCCACACGGCCTTGCACACGGGCATGTGCCGTGGCCATGTGACCCTAAATGATTGATGACATCAGAAACAGAACGTCAAGGTTTTAACACACGGGCAAAGATAAGGGCTGTCATGGCCGTGTGAGAGACACAAGCCATGGACACAGACATGTACCAAGCCGTGTGACATCCTGAATTCTCGCGAAGCACAAGTCAGGCTCGCGCACGACCTAAGGACATGGCCATGCCAGCCACACGGCCGTGCCTCCAAGTCCACACGAGCGTGTGCCCCTATTTTTAATGAAATTTTCTAAAGTTTTCTAAGGTTCCCGATTTAGTCCTGAACCGCTTTTAATGTATGTTTTGGGCCTCGTAGGCTCATATTAAGGACTTTAAGATGAAGATTGAAAAATTTTAAATTTAAACGAAATTCTATAACCCGAAAATGTTTGTATGCATGTTTTTCAGTAAGGTAACGCCTCGTACCCTGTACCAGCATCAGATACGGGTAAGGGGTGTTACATGCATTTTATCTCTATGACGCTAATGTAATTGCCTTGAGTGATCCTGGATTGACTCATTCATATGTCTTTATGAATTTAGTGTCTAGTAAGAGTTTGCTTGTTGAGTCTACTGAATTTGTGATTAAAGTATCGAATCCCTTAGGCAAGTATGTCCTAATCGATAAAGTTTGCAAGAATTGTCCTTTGATGACTTGGAGTTATTGTTTTCTGCCTGATTTGATGCTTTTACCGTTTGATGAATTTGATGTGATTTTGGGCATTGATTGGTTGACTCTGCATGATGCTGCTCTGAATTATAGATGAAAGACTATTGAATTGAAATGTCAGAATGGTGAAATCCTTCGAATTGAATCTGATGAGTCGAATGGATTGCCTGTTGTGATATTGTTGATGTTAGCTAAGAAATATGTGAGAAAAGGTTGTGTTGCTTTCCTTTCGTATGTACTGGATCCAAAAGTGTCTGAATCGAAGATTGAATCAGTACCAGTGGTTTGTGAATATCCGGATGTGTTTCCAGAAGAGTTACGGTTGCCACCGATCAGAGAAGTCAAGTTTGCTATTGAATTTGTAACTGGAACATCACCGATATCGATAGCTCTATATAGAATGGCTCCGACAGATTTGAAAGAATTGAAAACTTAGTTGCAAGAGTTAACAGATAGAGGTTTTACATGACCTAGTTTTTCGCCCTGGGGTGCACTAGTTCTATTCGTAAAGAAGAAAGATGGATCGATGATTTTTGTACTGATTATCGTCAGCTCAACAAGGTTACGATTAAGAATAAGTATCCTTTGCTGAGAATCGATGATTTGTTTGACCAGTTGAAAGGAGCAACAGTATTTTCAAAGATTGATCTGCGATTTGGTTATTATCAGTTGCGAGTTAAAGATTCGGATGTGTCAAAAACTGCATTCAGAACCAGGTATGAGCATTATGAATTTCTTGTTATGCCATTCGGATTAACTAACGCTCCTGCAGTTTTTATGGATTTGATGAATCGAATATTTAGAATTGTATTTGGATAGATTTGTTGTCGTGTTCATTGATGACATTTCTCAAGATGAATCCGAACATGCCGAGCATTTGAGAATTTTATTACAAACATTAAGAGACAAGCAATTGTTTGCTAAATTCAGTAAACGCGAGTTTTGGCTTTGAGAGGTTGGATTTGTGGTACATATTGTTTCAGTGGAAGGTATACGAGTTGATCCAAGTAAGATTTTAGCAGTTGTTGACTGAAAGCCACCAAGAAATGTGTCAGAAGTCTGAAGCTTTCTGGGATTAGCCGGCTACTATCGACATTTTATAAAAGGGTTCTGATGATTGCTACACCGATGACTTGATTGCTACAGAAATATGTGAAGTTCGAATGGTTTGAGAAATGTCAACAGAGTTTTGAACAGTTGAAAGCACTATTAACTGAAGCACTAGCTTTGGTTCAGCCTGAGTCAGGTAAAGCGTTTGTTATTTTTAGTGACACGTCATTGAATGGTTTGGGATGCGTGTTGATGCAAGAAGGCAAAGTGATAGCTTATGCTTCCAGAAAATTGAAACCGCATGAAAAGAACTATCTGATACACGACTTAGAGTTGGCTGCTATTGTGTTCGCATTGAAAATTTGGTGACATCATTTATTTGGTGAGAAGTGCCATATCTTTACCGACCACAAGAGTTTGAAGTATATAATGACTCAGAAAGATTTGAATTTACGACAACAAAGATGGCTCGAGTTGTTGTAAGACTATAAATTAATAATTGATTATCATCCGGGAAAAGCGAATATGGTTGCGGATGCTCTGAGTAGAAAATCTTTGTTTGCTTTACGGGCGATGAATATACAATTAACCTTGTCTGATGATGGTTCGATTTTAGCTGAGTTAAAAGCTAAACCATTATTTCTTCAGCAAATTTGTGAAGCTAAAAAATGTGATAATGAATTGCAAGCTAAAAGTGTATAGTGCGAGTCGATTAGTGATTCAGAATATTAGCTCAGATTCGATGATTGTTTAATGTTCCGAGGTAGAATTTGTGTACCGAAAAACTCTGAGCTTATTTAGAAAATTTTACACGAAGCACACAGTGGTTGTTTATCTATTCATATTAGGAGTACTAAAATGTATAATGATTTGAAACAATTGTACTGGTGGTCAGGCATGAAACAAGACATTTCAGAGTTTGTATCGAGATGCTTGGTTTGTCAACAAGTCAAAGTTGAATATCAAGTGCCTTTCGGACTACTACAGCCAGTAATGATACCAAAGTGGAAATGGGATAGAGTTACGATGATTTTTTATCAGGATTGCCCTTATCTCTGAAAAAGAAAGATGTTATTTGGGTTGTTGTGGATAGACTAACGAAGTCTGCACATTTCATTTTGGTACGTACAGAGTTTTTGCTTGATAGATTAGCCGAATTGTACATGAGATTGTCAGATTGCATGGGGTGCCAGTTTCTATTATTTTGGATAGAGATTCGAGGTTTAAATCGTGATTTTGGAAGAAATTACAAGAAGCTTTGGGTACGCGGTTGCACTTTAGTACTGTATTTCATCTGCAAATCGATGGTCAATCTGAAAGAGTAATTTAGATTGTCAAAGATATGCTTCATTGCTCTGTTTTAGAGTTTGAAGACAATTGGGAAAAATATTTACCATTGGTTGAATTCATGTATAAGAACAGCTTTCAATTGAATATAACGATGGCACCGTATGAAGCTTTGTATGGTCGCAAATGCCAAACTCCATTGTATTGGACCGAGCTTATTGAGAAAAAGATTCACGGGGTTGATTTGGTTAGAGAGATCGAAGATAAAGTGAAAGTAATTCACGACAGTTTGAAAGTAACTTCAGATCGACAGAAATCGTATGCAGATTTGAAACGTAAAGACATTGAATTTCAAATCGGTGACAAAGTATTTTTGAAAGTATCTCCGTGGAAATAGATTCTTCGTTTTGGTCGCAAAGGAAAATTAAGTCTGCGATTTATTGGGACGTATGAAATAATCGAGAAAATAGGGGCAGTGGCATATCGGCTACCTTTACCGTCAGAATTAGAAAAGATCTATAATGTATTTGATGTGTCGATGTTACGATGATATAGATCAGATCCGTCACATGTAATTTCTTCGACAGAGATTGAAATTCAGCCTAATATGGCGTATAACGAAGAACCGATTAAAATTCTGGCTCGAGAAATTAAAGAGTTGAGAAATAAAAGTATAGGTTCTATGGAACTGGCACGGTGTCGATGAAGCTACGTGGGAACCCGAGGAAGCTATGAGAAAATAGTACCTTAACCTATGTTCTGGTAAGATTTTTGGGGACGAAAATTCCTAAGGGTGGAAAGTTGTAACAGCCCGTTTTAATCAAATCGGAACAATGGTTTTGAGACCAAAAATCTGAGGTCAAAATATTTATTTTATTATTATTTTAATATCTACGGTATGATAGTATGATTGTGTGAAAATTTTGTTAAGAAATTTTATCGTTTTAATGCTCAATTTGATAAAAAGAACTAAATCATGTAAATTGCAAAACTTGAGTTCTATTAGCTAAAGTTACGACATGGCTATGAAATTAAATAGTTAAGGGATTTTTGTGGTAATTAGACCATTGGTTGCTTAAGTGGACATTTATGGATACTATTTATGTATGTTTTAATGTATTAGTAAAGGGTAAATAGGTAATTAAGATAATAAACTAAAATAAATAAAACAAAAACCATATTTGATGTCCATCTTCTTCCTTTAGCCGAAATTAATAAGAAAAGAAGCCATTTTTAGGGTTTTTCATTCGGCCAAGCTTCTATTGTCCATTTAGATCAAGAAAAGCGAAATTCGGATTTAGATCAGGGAAAGAATAAAGTATTGGACTAGTCGAGCCATTTCATCGTTTTTGCGATCGCGGTAAGTTCGTATGTTAATGCATTATTATAATTGTGTTTTAAATGCTTTATTACTAAGTTAATTGTAAATACGATCCTACAGAAATGTTCACCGAAGATTACGTAATGTGAAACCCCGGTCGAACCTTAGGAATAGATTAGGATACAAATGACATGTCATTAGGGGTTATGTGTTTTGGGTGCTGGTCCGTACGTCCTACCGGTAGCTGAGTTATCCGACATGTGTTGTGGATTCTCGTCAGCTTGTGTGAGCAGCACCATGTAGCTACATCATGATCGTCAGCTTGTGTGAGCAGGCCAATTGATAGCTCGAGAGTGAGCATTATATGAGATATGAGATTGAGATAGCTTCGGCTATGTAATGGCACTTAGGGTGCGAGATTCTTGAGTATTCGATATTATTCCAAATGGTTCAACAGGTGTATCAAAGATATGGATGAGTATGAAATTGATATGAGTTGGTACAGGTATGTACATGAAACATACAAGCATTGAATCGAAGGAAACTTGTGAGTTTCTTATCTAACCTTGTGAATTAATATGTGATAGGTTTGTGGATCAATATGAGTCATATTATGATATGTTTAATTGCTTAAATTGTGTATATATGGTAAGTTGAATTTAATACTATACGAACTTACTAAGCTTTATAGCTTACTCTATTTACTTTTCCGCGTTTTATAGTGAATATCGAAGCTTGCTCGGATTTGGGAGTCGCCGGAGATCTCATCACACTATCAAGATATCACTTTGGTACTTTTGAGCTTATGTATTTGGTTATATGGCATGTATAGGAGTTATGGCCTTTATGGTATATATGTTGATAATGGATTTAGCCATTTGATTTGGCTTGTAAATGATAAGTGCTTGGTTATGTGTATAGCCATGTAATTTGGCTTATTTTGGAATGCTTGGTGTTGTATATATATGTGCGAATGGCCTTTGATATGTTGTGTATAATTGCTATATAGATGCTTGATGTGAATTGGTGTTTGGAGTTCCAAATGGTTGAAATTTGAGATTGTATCCTTGTGGTTTTCGGTAAAGTGATGCATAATTGAAAGTGACCATATAGGTGATTTGCGATTGTGAAATTGGTATAAAATTGTATGGCTAATTGTGATACATATGTGTCTTGTGGTTGATGGTATGGAAATAGCATGAATTAGACTTGATTGAGATTGGTTGGAATGCCTATTTATACCATGTTATATGCCATTTGGTTTAAGTAAGTGAAAGAAAGTTTGGGGTGAGAAAAATGGCTTGTTTCATAGCTTATTTTTGTCCACATGGGCAGAGACACGGGCGTGTGTCTCAGCCGTGTATGACACACGATCAAGTGACACGGCCGTGTGTCCCCTGGTGTTTAATTAGAAAACAAATCAGTATGCTCCACATGGCCCAGCACACGGGCGTGTGACTTGGCCATGTGGCATAATTTAGTATAACCTATAGTTTTGGCACGGCCTAGCACACGATCTGGTACACGGGCGTGTGTGGCCATTTCAAAAGTCACACGGGCTAGTCACACGGGCGTGTGTGTTGGCCGTGTGACCCAAGTTAGAGAGTTACACAGGGTCAGACATGGGCTGGGACACGACCATGTGATTCCATTTCGATTGTCCAGGCGGCCTGTGACACGGGCGTGTCTTTGGCCATGTGAGACACAGCTGAGCCACACAGGCGTGTGTCCCTTGTATTTTGAAAATTTTTCTAAGATTTCCAAAATTTTCCTAACTTATCGGTTTAGTCCCAAACCAGTGCTAATGCATGATTTGGGCCTCGTAGGCTCGTATTATGGACAATGTGATTATGTATGATTTGTAATTGGTTATGATCAATGTATGTATGTTTATATAATAAGTCTGGTAATGCTCTGTAACCCTATTTCAGCGATGGATATGTGTTAGGCGTGTTATAGAATGCTCATCTTCGAAATGATATTACTGCTTATCTTCATCTAGATGATGAAAATCTTCACACCACATAGGAACGTTATAAATATTTACTTCGACTTTGTCCCATGCATAACATTCAACCAGAAAAGCAAATTGGGATTTTTTATAATGGGATAAATTCATATACAAGGAATCTTGTTGACGCATCAAACAATGGACCTCTACTAGATTGTACTTATAATGATGCTGTGAGAATTCTTGAGAGAATTGCTCAGAATGATTATCAATACCCTATCTCCAGAGCTACACAAGCAAAAACTATTCTAGGAGTTATTGAATTGGATGCAATAATCTCACTAAGTGCTCAAGTTTCTTCTCTCACAAACATGATTAAAAATATGCAAGGGACTAGTGGTGTTGCACCTATACAAATCACTCAGCAAGTTGATGTTCCTACCTTTTGTTGTGAGTTTTGGGGAACTCAGAATGCTGGATAGAATGCTGCGTCAATGGGAATACATCTACTCAGGACAACTATAATCTCAGACAAGGGAACTACAATCAACAACAGCAGAACTACAATCAGCACACTCAGATGCATCCAAAACAAGGCCAGACACATCCACACAATAATTCGATGTAGCCACAACACTCTTCACCACCAAATCAACATGTTCAAGGAAATTGACAACACTCAAGCTTCTACTTCTAACCCTTTAGCAACTCTTGAGGCGTTAATGCAGGAGCATATTACTCACACAGAAGCTATCGTACAAGGGAATTCATCTTCCATTCGAGCACTGGAAGCGCAATTAGGATAACTAGCTTCAAATCTGAATACTCGACCACCAAGTTCATTACCTAGTGACACAAAAAATCCTAGTCCGAGGGGGAAAGAACATTGTAAGGCTATCACTCTTAGGAGTGGTAAACAAACTAGAGTATAGTTTATCGACTCTACTGTAGTACCTCAAGATACAGATGGAGTGATCACTAGTGAGAAGGTTGAATCTGAAGAATTTTTCAATGCATCAGACAGAGAAGTTCCACAAATTGTCACTAATATACCTAATGTCAGACCTTTAAAACTGTCGACGCAATCAAAGGTGTCGGTGCAAGCAGATATATCTTTACCTTTACCCTTTCCACAAAGATTCAAGAAGAATGAGCATGACAAGCAGTATCAACAGTTTCTAGACACACTGAAGGAACTGCAGATCAACATTCCTTCAGTGGACCCTCTGGTACAAATTTCGAGTTATGGGAAATTTATGAAAGACCTCTTGTCTAAGAAAAAGAAGCTCATCGTTATTGAAACTATTGCACTCACAGAAGGCTGTAGTGCTATTTTGAAGAACAAGTTGCCCCATAAATTGAAAGATCCTTGGAGCTTTACCATTCCATGTTCAATTGGCAATCATTATTTGGGTAAGGCTTTATGCGACTTGAAAGCTAGTATTAACCTAATGCCACTATCCACTTTCAGAAAGTTGGAAATTGGTCACATGAAATCTACTGCAGTGACATTCCAACTAGCCGGTCGATCCTCAACTCAACCTGAGGGGAAAATAAAAGACATATTAGTTTGTGTGGATAATTTTATTTTTTCAGTTGATTTTATCATACTTGAATGCGAGGCAGACAATAAGGTTCCAATAATCTTGGGACGACCATTTTTAGCCACCGGTCGAACTTTGATTGATGTTTATAAAGGTGAACCAAACATGCCACTAAATAATGAGCAAGTCACTTCAGTGTTTTTGAATCTATTCAATGTAAGGATAAAGAAAAATGCCATACTGTTGATGTGCTAGATGATCTAATCGAAGAAGAATTCAATAACCAAAACATAGTAGTTTCTGAAGAGTCTGCAGTGACATCTGATGTCGAATGCTTAGACGATTGTGACAACATGGTTGAAGCTAATAATCTTGAACTTAAGCATGGATGGCAGATTGAATCCTTAGACCTAGCCAACAGAACAACCCGAATTTTCAAACCATCTATTGAAGAAGCTCCTACTCTAGAATTGAAACCACTACCACCTCATCTTAAATATGTCTTTCTAAGTGGTCACAATACTCCCCCAGTTATTGTCTCCGCAACACTGGATGTAACTTAAGAAGAGAATTTGGTCCATATTCTCAAGCAACATAAACGAGCGATTGCTTGGAGTATTGCTGTTATTCAAGGTATTAGTCCTTCTTTCTGCATACACAAGATCAAGTTCGAAGATGAAGGCAAGCAATCGATTGGATAGTAGAGAATATTAAACAAGAAGATGAAAGAAGTTGTCAAGAAGGAAATCATAAAATGGCTTGATGCTAGAATTATTTACTCGATTTCTGATAGCAATGCATACCTAAAAAGAGTGGCATCACTGTGGTTCGCAACGATAAGGATGAATTGATTCCTACACGTATTCCCACGGGATGGCAAGTTTGTATGGATTATCGCAAATTGAATGCGACCACGAAGAAGGATCACTTCCCGCTTCCTTTCATTAACCAAATGTTGGATCGGCTTGCTGGAAAGGCCTATTATTGCTTTTTAGATGGCTATCCCGGGTACTTTTAGATGGCTATTGCACCTAAGGATCAGGAGAAAACAACTTTCACCTACCCCTTTGGTACTTTTGCTTTTTGTCGTATGTCTTTTAGTCTCTGCAATGCACCAGCCACATTTCAAAGGTGCATGTTGGCAATATTCTCAAATTTGATCGAAGACTCTTTAGAGGCATTTATGGATGATTTCTCAATCTATGGGAATGATTTTGTTTTGGATAAAGTGTTAAAGTGATGTGAGGACACACATCTTGTTCTGAATTGGGAAAAATGTCATTTCATGGCAACTGAAGGTATTGTGTTAGGACACCGCATCTCTACTCAAGGCATTCAAGTAAACAAAGCTAAGGTGGAAATCATTAAGAAATTACCTCCACCAACAAATGTGAGGGGTATTTGCAGTTTTTTAGGACATGCGGGGTTTTACTGAAGGTTTATTAGAGATTTTTCGAAAATTGCAAAGCCCTTGTGCTCATTGCTGGAACAAAACCAAAAATTCTTCTTTGAAGATGCATGTTTGGATGCCTTTATTTAGTTAAAAAAGAAGCTAGTAAATGCACCCATTGTCGTTGCACCCGATTGGTCACAACCTTTTGAAGTTATGTATGATGCAAACAACTTTACTGTGGGTGCGATTCTAGGACAACAAAAGGGAAAAATATTTCACGCCATATATTATGCTAGCAAAACTCTTACAGAGGCTCAACTCAATTATACCACCACCAAGAAAGAATTGCTGCTATAGTCTTTGCTTTCAACAAGTTTCGTTATTATCTTGTCGATGCAAAGGTTACAATATTCACTGATCACTCGGCGCTGAGATATCTCTTTGTGAGAAAGGATGCCAAACCAAGACTGATACGCTGGATATTACTATTGCAAGAATTTGACATCGAGATAAAAGACTATAAGGGTTCAAAGAATCAAGTTGCAGACCATCTATCTCGATTGGAATTTGGTAGCGAAGATAGAAACATACTTCAAATTGTCGATGCATTCCCAAATGAGAAGTTATTTGCTATAGATGCAACCCATTGGTATGCGGATTTTGTTAATTATCTAATGTGTAGAAAACTCCCATTGGGTGTCATATGCCATAAAAAATAAAGATTTCTTCTTGATGTAGTGAAGTATCATTGGAACGAGCCGTATTTATTCAAGGTATGCAATGACAACATTATTCGACGTTGTGTTCCGGAGGAGGAGAAGCTTTCAATCCTGAAGCATTGTCATGATGCTCCTTATGGAGGCCATTTTGGTGGTATGAGAACTGTAGCTAAAGTTCTCCAATCAGAATTCTACTAGCCGGCATTATTCAAAGATGCCCACAATTTTGTGAATTAATGCGATAGGTTTTAACGCACCGATTCTATATCCCGACACAACGAAATGTTGCAGCAGGCAATTATGGAGGTTGAATTATTTGATGTTTGGGGTATGGATTTTATGGGATCGTTTTTGAGTTCATTTGGAAATCTTTATATATTAGTAGCTATTGACTACGTCTCGATGTGGGTTGAAGCTATTGCAGTCCCAAATGATTATGCAAAGACAGTGCTAATTTTTATTCACAAGCATATACTGACCCACTTTGGCACACCAAAGGCATTGATTAGTGATCAGGGTACACACTTTCATTGCAACCAAGTGGTGAGTGCACTGAAAAGATATGGAGTTAATCATAGAATGGCTACTACTTATCCTCCGCAAACCAATGGACAAGCCGAAGTTTCGAATCGACAAATTAAGAACACTCTTGAGAAGGTTGTAAACCCTTTGAGGAAAGACTGGGCTTTCCAATTGGATGATGCTTTATGGTCATCACAGACATCATACAAAACTCCATTAGGGATGTCACTGTATCAATTGGTTTTTGAGAAAGCATGTCACTTGCCAGTCAAACTGGAACACGAAGCAATGTGAGCAATTAAGCAAGAACATGGACTATGAAGTGGCTGGAAAGAAAAGATTGTTGGATATCAATGAACTATAGGAGATTAGGAGAAATGCTTATGAAAATGTTGCAATTTACAAGGAAAAGACCAAACGATGGCATGACAAGAATATTTTACAGCGACAATTTATCACGGGTCAACAAGTTTTATGTAACAACTAATTTTCAGTGAAATTAGAATAGTGGTTTCGAAACCACAAATCTGAGTCATAAAGAAAATTTATTTTAATATTATTCCATGGTCTGCATTATGATTTGATAAGAAAATTTTATCAATTTTATGTTTAATTTTGGAAAGGACCAAATTGCATAAAATGCAAAAGTTGAATTCTAGTAGCTATAAGGATTAATTAGCTATGGAATTCAAAACTGTGGTCCTTATATGGTAATTAGACCATTAAATGTAGTTAGTAGATATTTTGGATGAATCATCCATGGAAAATTAGAACAAGAAAAGGACTAAATTAGAATGTTGAATAATTAATGTATGATAATAAATTTAAAAAGAAATATCATATTATTATCATCTTCTTCCCCAAAATACATGGAAACCCTAGGAAAGAGAAAGGAAATCAAGCAAGCTTAATTGGATCCGAAAAGATCAAATAAAGAGTTAGGTCGAAGAAAAAAAAAGGTGACGGATTAGTAGATTTTCATAAACGAACAAGTGTCGAAGTAAGTTCGTGTAACTGTGTTTATTTTTATGCTTGAATTGAGTGTGGTATGTGTTTATATGAATTATATAAATGTTAAAAATGTATGAAATAATCACATGATCAATACTGTTCGAAAAATGTTGAGTTTCGTTTAAGTAATGAAATTCGATAGATACATTATTTCCATATTGAATGCAATCCTGCATATTTTGCAGACAGAATATAGCTCAGACGAGCAATCCTTTTATAAGCCCTCTTGAGCCTCTTGTTATATAGTTCCTACAAGCATCTTGATTGGTAGTGATCCTGCATGTGTTGCGCACTACTACAACTCTTTGTGAGCCTGTTACACGATTCGATCGGTCGTAATCCAGCATTTATTGCGGACACAAACGTAGCTCTTCGTGAGTGCCCTGAGATAGGCTCTTATGAGCTTCCTGACATGGCTCGCTTGAACTCCCTATTATGCTACCTGGAGCTCCCTGATAATAACTCTTCGGAGTTACCTGTTAAGCTCAATGAGCTTCCTGTTATAGACTATTATGAGTTTCCTGATATAGCCCAGATAAGGTTTCTGTTACATGGCTCATTTAAGCATCCTGATATATGGCTTGAGAGTGTGCTTCCTAATTATGTGCCCTTATGGGTACCCCTGAATATGAGTGATGGATCATTGATTTGTATACCTTGAGTATACTATTTGGGTATCCATCGATATTTCAATGATTCAACGGATAAAAATTCTGTTAAAAGAAAACATGAGATTAATATGATGAGCTTATCTCTATTATCTTGATATACATATGAATGATATGACTAACTGGTTTGATGAGAGCTTGTGTTTAGGCAATTGATAAAAAATGTTTGGATGCATGTTATACATGTTTAATTAAATGAGCATGATTGGTAAGTTAAATTCTTGTTATACAAACTTACTAAGCATAAAATGCTTACTCTATTTTATTTTCCTCTGTTTTATAGTGCTCGGAAGCTTGAAAGGGTTGGGAATCGGTCGGAGTATCATCACACTATCCCTCAACCTATTTTGGTACAAATAGCAAACTTATTTATTATAATGGCATGTATAAGCTAAACTAGAATAAATGATGAAATATTTTGGTTGAATCTAGCCATTGGAATGGTTGGTGTAAAGTGTATTTTGATGTAATCATAAAAGACCATATCATGTTGAGATGTGTTGAAATGGTTAAATTTTAAAAGACATATAAACCAAAGGATGAATGAAATTGAGTTAATAATTAGTAAAACTTGCGAACATACATAAATGCAATTATGGTAAGTTAAACATCTAAATATATATGTGTTAATATATCACACATACTACTTGTATTTGGCTTGGATTATAAGTGTCAATTTGGTTTGGAAATATGTTGGGGTGTTGATGTAGGTGCAAAGTAAAAAGGGTGAGAAATAAGGCTTGGAAAATGGCCTTATTTTGTCCACACGGGCAGGCACACGAGCGTGTGTCTCAACCGTGTGTGAGACATGACCATGCGCACGGGCGTGTGGTTTGGCC
The DNA here is from genome assembly GCA_005393395.2 of Gossypium australe. Classification (NCBI taxonomy): domain Eukaryota; kingdom Viridiplantae; phylum Streptophyta; class Magnoliopsida; order Malvales; family Malvaceae; genus Gossypium; species Gossypium australe. The sequence goes on from CM016616.1 coordinate 92,033,237, forward strand.
GTGTGTCCCCTGCATCCTAAAAATCAAGAAATAGAATGCTCAGAATTGAGCAAATAAGCAAAGACATGGGCGTGTGCCTCAGCTGTGTGAGACACACGACCCAAAACATGGGCGTGTGTCTTGGCCGTGTAATCCCTGACTCAAATGGCACCCAGGTAAATTGCGTTCATGTTGGTCTGGACCTTTCGAAGTTGTCGGCGTATTTCCTCATATGGTAGTCACAATTCGAGATTTACGCGATGGACGCCAGTTCAAAGTGAATGGACACATGCTGAAACACTATTTTGGCAACAATGATCATGTAACGCCCCAAAAATGTAGGGTTTGAAATTTTGCATGATTTGGTTTAAATTCCATGTGTGCTTCAATGGCTAAGTATTTGAGGGTATTTGAGGGTTTTTAGGAAGCCTGGGTTCGAGTCTGGGACTTGGAAATTTTTAGTTTTTGCTCTTAAGTGGAATTGGTTGTTAGCAGTAGGACTTATGTATAGATGTGTGTGATTTTGTGTCACAAAAAGAACTTGGGCTTGATGGTTGTGGCGTCACTAAGGTGGCAAGGGGAGTTGGGGTTCGAATCCCATGGCATGCAAATAGAGGGCTTTTATTTTATGAGTTGGTGGTGCGAGAGGTAGAGTTTGAATCAAACTCTTCAGATGAGGTTGGAGGCTTGGTCAACAAATTCAAATGGGAGGCTGGGAGCAATTCAAGGAGGTTTTGGTGGAGAGTTTGGTGGAATTGGATTGTGAGGAGAGTCTTGGCCGGTTGGGAGAGCTTGAGTAAAGGGAAATTCAGCCAAAGGTGGGGCATTTGGTGCATTTTTGGCTCAGGGAGAGTATAGAGGTGCCGAATTTTCTCTGTTATTTTCGAGTGTCATATTCGCATTTTGGTACTTTTTTCGACCATTCAGATCTTTATTCTTGTCATCTCTATTCTCCACTACTGCTCAGTTTTTGCCGGAACATAAGTATCGAGTGCCCAGTTTTGAACAATCCTTTGAGGTCTTTCTTTCACCTCTTATCTGATCACTTCTTCCATAGCTGACCCTCTTGTGCTTCCATATCTTCTTTTTTCTTCAAACTTCGTTTCCCCTTCTCTATTAGCCTAAATCTACACACTCCCTTCTTCTCAAATCTCTTTGTTCTCCGTGGTTAGGGCCGAACCTTCTTGACTGACTACTGCCGGCATTCGTTGGTTATTGATTTTGGCAAGCGGGTGCTTCAACCACTCTATTATTCCGTTATTAGCAAAGATTTCTTTTGACTCTATTAACAAGCTTTGATTTTCCCCCTTTTTATTTTTCTACTGAGGGCCGAATGTTTGATGGTTTCTAACAACTTTTATGTTACCAAATCATGTTAGAAGGGGGAGATCGCCCTTGATCAGCAGGGAGGCGCTAGTATCTGTTAGTCCTAGCAAGATGAGTGATTGTGGTTTAAGTTAATAACGGTGGTGGATTAAGTGTATACGTTATCCTGATTGGAGTAATCTGATACGATATGTTGATGAATTGTAGGATTCGCAGAGCGTGGATCTTATCTAGTCTCGTGAACAGGTGTGTAATAGTATGCCGCATTCGATAATAAGCTAAAAAGCCGAAATACGTAATGATTATACTGCTAAGATTGTAGAGTCGGCTGAATGCCGAAAAACTGGAAATATAGCCTGTGATGCCACACGAGCGTGCGAGCGTGCGTGTGGTTAACCGAGCCCATGAAAAAGGGCGCTAGACTGTAGGAGCCACCATGAGCGTTCTCGTGGGCTTAGGTCGTAACGGGCCTCGTTGGGTCGAGATGGGCTAAGTGGGGCCAATGGGCTCATGGGCCTTACGTGGGTAAAAATTCACGATAGTGACAAACAATGGATTGGGCTACGAAATTCGCATAGCCGTGACTGAAAATTGGGCTGAATGGGCCACACACGCGTGTGGGCCCACTTGGGCCGGATAGTGGGCTTTAGGCCCAACTCCACTATTTTGGCCCCATAAGTCATTCGAGTTGTTCGAGACGACGGTAGGCCATTGGAAAGGTCGTAAAATTATCGAAAGACCCTCGAAGGGTAAAATTACCAAAATACCCTCGAAGTGTAAAATTATCGAAATACCCTTGAAGGGTAAAATTACCAAAATACCCTCGTAGAGTAGAATTACCAAAATACCCTTGAGGGGGTGAAAATTACCGTTTTACCCCTAACAAGCAAAATGACCATCCAACTCCACTATTTTGGCCCCATAAGTCATTCGAGTTGTTCGAGACGACAGTAGGCCATTGGAAAGGTTGTAAAATTACCGAAATTCCCTCAAAAGGTAAAATTATCGAAATACCCTTGAAGGGTAAAATTATCGAAATACACTCGAAAGGTAAAATTACCAAAATACCCTCATAGAGTAGAATTACCAAAATACCCTTGAGGGGTGAAAATTACCATTTTACCCCTAACTAGCAAAATGACCATTATACCCCTAGTGGTAGTTTATGTGATATGTGTATGATATTTATGACTGATTATGTGTATAACATACTGCAATCATGTAATATTTTTGTCACGACATTCTGCATTGGGGTTGGGTTTCTGATTTAGAGGAAGTACTGTACTAGTGGCTCTGCCTCGTTTTTACCGTTCTAGTGGCTCTGCCACGTTTTTACCGTTCTAGTGGCTTCGCCATGTATTCTAATATTAGTGGCTTGGCCACGTTTACTATTATTAGCAGCTTTGCGGCGTTATTATTAGTAGCTATGTTGCGATATTGGTGTGTTGGCTGAGTGGGTCGACTTGGTCCCCACATGGTGTGCTGGTTGGTACGGGTGGTGTGTTGGCTGGACTGGGTTGGGTTGCATCTCTATTCCGCACTGTTATGATTTTGGACTTAGACCCACTCTGTTACTGAATAGGGCTTGGGCCCAGACTGTTACTGCATGATAAGGGATTACACATTGAGTTCTCGTAACTCACCCTTTTTTTTAACTGTACAGGTAATCCCCAGCCTTAGAGGATTTGGAGCTGTGAGGGACTCGGAGGTGGCCACACATTCGCAAGTTTTGATTTATACATAGTTTTCTTTAAGTTATTTATTTTGGGGAGATGTTTATGTAATAAGGCCATTCAAGGTTTTTAACTTTTATTTGGTTTTAACATTTTTCGTTAACCTGTTAGATTAGGGAACATGAGTTTTCAAAATAATAACTGTTTGCAAAGAAAACCACGCATTTTCAAATTCTAAATTTTACTTTTGGGAAAGCTTTCACGACATTTGATCCTGATTAATAAATAATATGACTAATAAGCGAATAACAAGTTATGATGTTACTGTAACACCCCAAACCCGATCAATATGCCACGACTGAATCTGGTATGTCACAGAGGAAAACGTTTTGAAAAGAATCGAATTAACAATTAAATTTTAGTGAAAAACTCTTTGAAAATTTTACATTTGTAGAAATCAGGTGTATAATATGTTTAAACTGATAATTTACTTTGTAATTTCATAAATAAAACTTTAAAACTTAGTTGGTAAATCAAAGGTTAGAAAAACATTTATATCATTTTAAAGAAAACTCGAATTATTACTTTGAAAACCATTTGCATTTGAATGTAGAAACTTAATATTTGGAAATCATTTAAATTGTAGAAAACACTTAATTTATATTTTAATATCAAACGATTTATATTACCCGATGGTAAGATTTTAAATCCATTGCGTTTTTATAATTTTAGAAAACTTTGGGCTCAATTATTAAATTAACCAAATAATTTATAAGCCATATTTAAAACATATTCAAAGCATATAAATAATCCAAAACATAATTAAAGAGGCCTTATTACAATCCATATAAAGGTGAAAACCAAATTGAAATAAAATAAAGTACCCAAATGGAACTTCATGTAAAACCAAGTTTTTAATTGCATGGCCTCCTCGAGCTCATCCGGCTCCTCATCCGCGATCTACGAGTCACCTGAAAAGATAAGGGAGAAGGTGAGTCACCACGACTCAGTGCATAAATCCTTCCCCCGGTTAATGCAACATTCTTACACAATTCGTAACCAAGCAATATATATATAATATGCACCCAACCTAGCCATCCATAACTCCTTTTCTACCCCGTGTGGTACCAAACCACTGGTGGTGCCAAACCACTGGTGACCCAAAGTCACGATATCCAATAATGTGATACCAAATCACTGGTGACCTAAAGTCACGAATAATCAAGTTGTGGGGCCAACCCACGTGTGATACCAAATCACTGGCGATGATCCCATATCTCAAAAGTGGGGCCAACCCACGGTGGTGCTAAACCACAGGGACGAGTCGCTATGAGGTGCCAAACCTCTGGTGTCCCAAAGACACAATATATCAACGATCCAAGTGTGGGGCCAACCCACGTGTGATACCAAATCACTGGCGACGATCCCATATCTCAAAAGTGGGGCCAACCCACGGTGGTGCTAAACCACAGGGACGAGTCGCTATGAGGTGCCAAACCTCTGGTGTCCCAAAGACACAATATATTATGGTACCAAACCACTAGAGGTGCCAAACCTCTGGTGTCCCAAAGACACGGATATCAAATCCTTTCCCCTCCACTCATATTCCCAAACCAATGTATTAAGAATATCAATCATGCCATCATACTTTGATATGATCATATAACATATTTAAATCGTAGATCATGATATCAATCAATATATATTAACATCATATCGAAACGGACTTACCCGAATCCTTGCACATACCCATCAAGGTATTTTATCAAAATCTCATAGATTCCCACTTTAATAACATGATTAGTCAATATATATACATATATAACCGGATTATAAAGTGTGTAAGGTACACACCTGTCACTACCGCAAGTACTAAAATCCGAAGACCCGATCTACCGCACTAGATCACCTTGTCCTATATTCGGCCAAAACACAAAACTTTAAGCAACACCAATCGGCTAATAACACCTTAATCCCAATAGCTTTAGTCTTTTCAAAAGAATGATGAATCAACAAGAATCCTTACCCCTTGACTTACCAACCTTTGATCGCTAGAGAAGTAAGGCTTAGATCGATTGCTTCCAAAGTCCCAAAGAGCCTAAAAGAATAATCGGTTCCTAATAATAGTTAGAACCTTGCAACAAATGCCCAAGGATTCGGCCTTTGTCCACAAGAAAACGACTTAGAAAAGAGAAAAGAATTAAAGGACTTACGGCCATGAATACTTACCTATCTTCCAAAATCGATTGAAGAAAACCAAAGAGAATCTACCCTTGATAATATTCGGCCAAAATAACCCCAAAAGAGAGAAAGAAGATTCGGCTATGGTGGAGTAAAAAGAAAGGAAAATGAAAGTGAAAAATGAAATAGGAGAAAGATGATTCGAAAATGGAAGAAAGAAGAAAATAGAAAAAGAAAATAGAATGGAAATGGATGTTTTTAACTTTGAGCAAATGAAAAAGAAATGGGATTTAGGAAGGAGGAAGATTCGACCAAGAGGAAGTGAAAAGGAAATGTGGTTTTGAGCAATTGCCAGAAGAAAGAAAAGAAAGAGATGAGAAAACAAAAGGTTCGGCCAAGCACCTAGTTTGCCGAAAAGAAAAGTGCACAAAAATGAAAAATGTGGTTTCAGTTTCAAAAGGAAAAATGAGAGAAAGAAAATAGTATTTGGTTCAAACACAAATGAGAGCTAAATCAAAAGCAAAATTGCACAAAATTCCTAAGGTACAATCGGCCAAAGAGGGAGTTTTTGGAGAGGAAAAGAAAATGCAAAAAGGTGCACAAAATGTTAAAGTTGGCCAACTATCCCCCCCAAACTTCCTATCAACATTCGGCCACCCCCTTAGCCATACATGCCGTCCACATTCATGCACTAATGGCCTTGAAATAGTTTCCAAAACAACTTCCTTAAGCCAAGCCTTATGTTCTCCCATTAGCCTTAAAACCATTGATTTCTTTCCCAAACATCAAACTTGCCTTAAACTAATATTCAACTTGCCATAAAGAAAATTTGAAAGTCCAACCTACCATATGTAAAGCTTGACCGTCCATTAATACTAGAATACATTAAAAATAAAGTCTTCAAAATGCTAATCATGCTACTCGAACCTCTATCCTCAAGTTACCCTTCATGCATCCTAACCACCTTGCCACTAACTCCACATGTGCTTAATTTAACACTTATATTAACTTAAGTGTCAAGTTCACCTAATCCACTTCACTAAATTTTTATACAAAGAATTATTCTAGCTACATTAATAAAATCAAGCCTTCACAAGACTATGCTAAACACAAAATTCATACCCGAGCCAACACAAATAATACTCTAATTTTTTTTTGGATGTTACAGTTACAACCCCAACGTTTTCAAAAAGGATTTAAAATTTAGTAACGAGCTTTTATTGACAAGCCCGATTTTCAAATGACACTTCGACGTGACACGTCAGATCCGGTCGTAACGTCTAGGCCGGGTTTGGGATGTTACAGATCAAAAGCAGGCAGAGACCATTAAATTGGTCAAAAAGTTTTAATTTTTAATTACTACTCCATAATTTTAGTTTGTTTTATTTATGTTTTGTTCAAGTTTGTTTGTTTATTTATGTTTTGTTAAAGTTTGTTTTCCTTCCCTTTTGCAGAATAATTAGGTACCATTGTCGACGCATTGAAATCTTACTGTCAACACATTCCATAAGTCTGTACTACCATTTATAGCTCATCAGAATTCAGAGAAATTCAGATTCCACCGTTGAATCAAAACTCACTCAGTCATTTGATCCTTTTGAGCGGGCACAATTTATATTGGACACAACTCTTCCTGCCAGCCTTATATCTCTCCACAAAACAACACATCTCTCCATCTTCCTCTTTCACCCACTATAAATCCCCTCCCACTATACCGACTGTAACGCATTCAAGCAACCATTTTTATTTCTTTTCTCTTCTAAAAATCATAATTTTACCTTTAAATTGTTCTCCCTTAACAAAAGATGGCCAAAACAAGAGGCTAGGTCAAGAAAGCCACCAAATCTACTGAAGAACATGCGTCCTCTGCTACCACAGTTCATGAATTGAACCCCTAGGCCAATGCAGACAAATGAGCCAGTAATCTTTTTGAATAAAGTGGCATAGGAATGATTTCACGACAATATACTGAAGTAAAACTTCCATCCCGAGCAGGGCATTTCCCTTTCACCACAACAAGACTTAGGTAAGCAAGCCTCCAAAACCATCTCGAACTTAAAATGGGAAACCTTCTACACCCATCATGGCAGCAACTCTCCCTCACTGGTACATGAGTTTTATGCTAATCTCTACGATCATGAGTTAGAGTTCATTTTTGTTCGAGAAGGTTTAATACCATGGGACATTGCAACAATCAACGAGATGTACAACACCAAGGTCGATGTCGACGAACACTTCAAGTTCATGGATGACATCAAAGATGAAAAATGAGACATGTTGGTGAGGGACTTGTGTGTCGAGGGAGTATTATGGACGGGTTTCATTTTGACAATTGCTAGCTAAAGCCCTCCATTCACAGCACCACAGAAACCCTATACAGAATGTGTCTAATACATTCTACTGTCAAGGGCAGAAAAATTGATGTTGGCGCGATACGTCACCAAGAAATAGTTGACTGCGCCGCAAGGTAGACTGGGATCTTTGTTTTCCCATCACTGGTGATCTTATTGTGATGCAAAGAGAAATCATGCCCCGTGCTGGTGAGGAAGTCTTGGAAAATAAGGGCCTAATCAATGAAGCCTCTATAGAAAGAATGACTCGAGGCAAGGACACGTTGATACTGAAAGAGGCGAAGACCAGCAAGACAAGAAAGGGCAAAGTGAAAGTCGACAGAAATGGAACAAACTTGAATGCAAAGACATCATTATGGCGCAAACTGAAGGATGTCAGAAAAATGGTAAATTCCATCAACAATAGGCCACATTAGGCCAACCGAGCCCATCCCCACTACAGAAATTCCCTGTGTTTCCACCAATCATTCGCAATTATGACTTCTCTTCCTATGATGAAGACTTAGAAGACCGAGATAGACCGGTGGCATCCCCACTCATTGTGCAGGTCTCTGATACTGAGAAAGAAGAGGAATATAGGGAGGTTGAAGAATGCTTGTGAAAGACTGTTAGCTTGTTTGAGGATGGTATTTTTGCTGATCAAGAAGACACTGTTGTTGAAAAGGAAGTTCCTACTGCAGAAGAGGAAGTTGCTGCTGAAGAAGAATAAGTTACTGAGAATGAGAAAGAAAAAGAAGAAGAAGATATTGATAATTTGAAGCAAACTGGAGCGAGACCGGCGGAAGTTGCTGAGGTAACCAATGAGAGCAATGTAATTTATTGGCAATAGTGGTCTACACTAGACCACTCCAAGTGGCCTCTCCTACACAAATAGCAGTTGATGATGCCGGGGCAGAGTCGGGCACTGAGGACCAATCTGAAGACCGTGCAAAGTCCAAAGAAAAGAAGAGGAATCGCTCCAAGGATAAAAAATGAAAGAAGAAGGAGAAGACAATGAGGAGAAAAAAACATCATGCAGCCACATTGATGGCTGCGGATAACTAAATTAGTTTATTTTAAGCTTTAGTTATAGTATTCATGCATTACATGTTGTTGTAGGTTTTATTTTGATAAATATATTATTATTGCAATTTTATTGTCATTACATTTCCATGTTAGTGCATTGGGGACAATGCTCCTATATTTCAAAAAAAAATTAACGAAGCATGCAAGGTTGAATTATATTTAGTGAAAATTGTTCAAAATTTTGTTACATTCGATGCTTAATTCTTGAATCATGTAAATTATCAATGAATGAGTTGGATAAATTTGACAGAAGATTGTAGCTTCAATTCTTTGATAAATGGATTAGGTTGCATTAGTAATGGATAAATGCCATATCTCAAGCATAAAACATAGTCAACTTAGCTACCTAATGACATCAATTGTCAAACCATTCACCTTTCATAATAAACATACCAAAATGACCATAATCATATGGCTTTTATTATAGAAACAAACCAACCACACCATATTTTACAAAGTACTTAAATGCAACCAAAGGACATAAACTTGCCAAAACACCTTAAGTTTAAACAAACAAAATGTATACATACAAGACATATTCATGCAAAGTTGATCATTAGCATATTCAAAAAACATCCACTATAAAAAGTCTTATACATGCCATTAATAACCTGATAGCACTAGAAAAAACAAAGGTCTCGCCCTTACTTATTGGTTAAATTGTTCCCATTTAGTTATCCTCAGCATATATTTTAGCATTTTCAATTTAGTAAATTGCATTTTACTACTTAGTGAGTCCTAGTCCTATTTTATCCTTAATTTTTCTATCTTATTGCATTAATGTCGCTGCATGAGTTAATCCTAAATTGCGTCCAGAATTTTCGCCGCACCTATTAGTTGATCGGATAAGAACCAAAACTGTGTGAGCTGTCTAGCCTGGTATAACCAACCTGTATGTACAAGGACAGAATAATTTTGAGCAAAGGGCACCTGTACTATTGGAGGAGGACATAAAAGGTGGACGTGAGAAGAAAAAGAAGAGTTTTCTCTCTTGATCATCATCTTCATCATCCTACCTTGACACTTGCGGCTATGGCAGCTTAAGACTTTCACGATGAGCCAACGTGAAAACCGGATGTAGACTAGCTCTTGACGAGGAGATCTAAGTGCGATACAAGAGGGAATAGAGAGATTGAATCGAGTTGTCTAGGAATAGAATTCTCCACTCGATTCTTTCTTATTTCTTTCTAAATGCTGGTGATTACTCTTTGATTTCTAATTGTATAGAAGTACTGATGAATTCTTGGTGAAATTTTATCTTATTTAATCTTGCTTTTATTGTTTAATCTTGGGGTTTGAGTTTTTTAACACAGAAGTGTTATTGTAGTCACTGACACTAGAAAGTGCAGTGACAGTTTGAGCCAACAAGATTTTAATGAAAGTTGAGTGAGGATTAGAGGAATTTAGTCCACTTGTTCTTCTTAGTGCAGTATTGCCATCATCGGAAGGTGATGTTAATATGCATGTTTAAATCTCGAATTAAATAGAGGAGTAACACTGGGTAAGATTTACATTGAATTTTATTGCTTCAACAATCACCTATCTTTTTATACCTTGTGAGCACTTAGTATTCTGCTGAAGATTCATGTTGGGGATCCCATTTTATCATTTTTATATTTTATTTTATTGTTTTCAAGTTATTGCATTGACAACTATTCTTACAATTTATCTCGCTTCCATCTAGTTGTTGCACCGACATTAATAGAAAAATACTACCATCCCTATGGGACCAATATCTGACAGACTCACATATGTCTACTATACTTGCATCGACAATGTACACTTGCACATTATTACTTTGACGTTAAACAGCCGATCATAACCTCAGCCAAAATAACTCAAAAACTACCAAAGTGATTGTTGGATATTGTGATAGAACTCCAACAATCTTCGAATTGATCGAGCTTCTGACAATCTACGAAACAGAGGAAAATAACTACGTAAGCAACTAGTGCTTAGTAAGCTCGTATAAACTCAAACCTAAACTTACCCTTCTTAAACTCATTTTATGAAATATGCGTAACATCATTACCATATTCATAAATTTAATAAAGTCCTATAGACACCACCAAACTCACAAGTTAGTAAGCTCATGCATATTACATATAGAAAATAAACCATATCATAAGTGAATCTCCAAGTATATATCATTCATCACATACTTATTTTGTTCCATTCAAATCATTTGCATTCATTAAATTTACCTTTTCTTAAGATTATGAACAATTATCCAGTTGTATACATGCCTTGTCATTAACCTTAACTTACTCATTGAACCATCGAGAATTACATTGGATACTCAGGAATGCTCACACATAGTGTGCCTTTCCATATAACCGTAACCTTTCCTTTTCAATAGTGTTCACACGAGCTGTGAAATAGGCCTGCTCACATGAGCTGTGGGTCAAAATGCTCGCTACACGATGCTGCTCACACGAAATGTGGAGAAACCACAACAAATGCAGGACCTCAACCATCGGTAGGAAATTCATGACCAGTACCCGAAACATGAAATCCCTAATGACATGTCATTCGTATCGTAAGAATTCTTAAGGTTCAAATGGGATTATTTAACCCTCAATTATTCAAAACATCGATATATATATATACAAGTTAGTTTATAACTAACATAATATAACTGATAATCAATTAAACTATAATTAATAAGATTATAACTCATAAGAACTTACCTCAATAACTATAGTCACAAAAGTAGAGTTGGAGACTAATCCAAAGCTTTTGTTTTTCCCTAAATTAAGTCTAGTTGTTGCTTATCTTGATCTAAAAAAATAATTCATTCAATTAAGTACTTCAAATAACCTCAAGTATTTAATTGAATCTATAATTCATATTATCATGAAATTATAAAATTACCCCTCCTATTTTAACTTTTCCATAACTTAGTCCTTAAGCTCGTAACTTGAAATTTAACAATTTTAACTTAAACCCATGATAACTGATTCTTCCCTAAGCTTAAATAATCTACATTTTTCCATTATTTCATACAACATACATGACTAAAATTGGGCAGAATCATGGTCCCGAAACCACCATTTCTGACACCACTAAAATTGGGCAATTACAGGTTGATTTACGAGTGGAAACCTTGTACTTCTACTTCCTTTTTGTCCTCACGGTCAGTCTCAATGTTGACAGACCCTGTTTTCTCTGGTTCTTCCTCTGGTCCTTTGGATACATTCTTTTTATTAGCAGTATTCATCTCAACGAGCTCTGCGTCCTCCTACAGTTTATTAAACAAAGGAAATGAAATAACTAAGAGAAATTTCAATAGAAAAAATTAAATAAAAATAAAAAGAATTCATGATGTCGAAGTTAAACTCTTGTTGCCAAGGCGTCGCTGTCTACTCAGATTGAAGTTTTGGTAATTTTGAAACCTTTATTTCACCCCGATTCGTTCCTCACACATGGATCCATGATTTGGATCACCGGATCTAATTTTATTCTGCTGCGCCATGGGGTACCGGCGTTCCAACAGTGATGTCATTTCTAAGCTTGATATTCATATTTGGGGAATTATACCGTAGCAAAAACATCTGGCAAAGATCATTACATGATGCCGTTTTTCCAGTCGGCAAAGCATTCAGCCATGCTCTCACACAATCTCTTAAAGAATATGGAAATAGTTTAAGTCACAGAGCGTCTTCAAGAACACCCTATTGTCTAAATGAGTCACAATACTCTAGAAAAAGTCTTAAATGTAGTCTTGGATCTTCAGTAGGTAATCCACTAAACTGTCAACTGTTCACAACATCTAAAACATCAACGATTTCAACTCAAATTGCTGAGCTTGTATGTGCGGTATGACTATTCCTGGATTTAAATCCTCTAAAATTGGAACAACATTCTCTTGAATTGGTCTATCTCGATCATCTATCACACGACGAATAGTAGGATTAACATCCTGACCATTTGGATTATCATTGAGACCATGATCATTCTTTTCCCTAGCCATATTTTGCAGTTCTTTTCTCCTTCGCAAAGTTCTTTCGATCTCTAGGTCAAAAGGATTCTCTTTGTTAGCAGGAATGTCTCTTCTCATGCACTGATCACAAACTTGTAACAGCCCAATTTAGACCCTAGTCGGAATAATGGTTTCGAAATCACAAATCTGAGGTCATAAAATTATTTTTATATTATTTTATGTGTTTGCAACATATGAATTGATATGTGTGGAAGTTTTGTGAAATAATTTTATCGATTGGTTGTTTAAATTGATAAAAATGACTAAATCGCATAAAATGCAAAAGTGACTTGCTATTTGTTAAAGTGCTACATTGCTATTGTTTTTATAATGTGGAGTCCTTAAGATGTAATTTCACCCTTGGAAACATGCATGGGCAGTAATGGGCTTATATTATAAGTTTTATCATTAAAATCATTAAGGTTAGTTTTGTAAATTAAGAAATAATATGTAATATAATAAAAAAAAAACTAAAATGGCCATGCATTCATCTTTCTTGGATGAAACATAAGAAGAAAATAAAGCTTTGAAAGCTTTTAATATTCGGCACCTTTGGAAGCTTGATTCGGGTATATGTTTTGCTCGGTTTTTGATAATTTTTACATTTTTGTGATCGTTGCTTTGTGTTCTATCAAGCCCATGCCTAAATTTCAGAAATTGTTGATGATTGTGAGATGTGCCATTGATGATTTTGTGAGCTTAATGATGTTATTTGATGAAATATGAAAGTTTGGTGATAGATAAACATGTTTTGTATTGGGATTTTTGATGAATTTGTTTATTGTGGACTAAATTAAGAAAGGTATAAAATGATGGGTTAAAATGTGAAATAAATGAAGGATATAGGCTTATATGGACTAATGGAATATTCGGCCAAGCATGTGCATAAGGAAATTATGTATATTTTGTGATTTTATGAAATAGGGACTAAAATTTCAAAATATGAAATTTTAGGGGCTAAAGTGCAAAAATGCCCTAATTATGTGTTTATGGATTGAATTGAATGAAATGTTGAATAAGTTAATTTTGATATTAATTAGATTGGAAAAAGCGAAATTCGGATATAGATCGAGGGAAAGTCAAAATATTGGATTAGTCGACTTAATTTGCCATTACTACGAATAAGGTAAGTTCGTATTTTAATAGACATTACAAAATCATGTTATAAATGCATATTATTTGTATGATTGAATTCAATGCCGAATGGTAATGCAAATTTATGTATTTTTGAATAAGTTATATATATGCTATTATGATATTGAATTGTTCGAGAAGCAGAATATATGAATACGAGAAAGTTTTGATAAAGTGATGACGTCCGAAAAGCCCCATACGAACCTTAGGAATAGTAGAGGATACATGTCATGGCATAGGATTTCGAGATATGATTTCGTGTAAGACCACGTCTGGGACGTTGGCAACGATTTGAGATATCGTGTAAGACCGTGCCTAGGACACTGGCATCGATTAGAGATTACGTGTAAGACCATGACTGGGACATCGGCATCGTATATGATTTCATGCAAGACTCTATCTGGGACAGTGGCATCGATATTTATTTACATGTAAGACCACGTCTGGGACGTTGGCATTGTACGAGCTTTCCGAGCTATCCGAGTATCCTTATTGATTCCAAATGGTTCAACGGGCATTCCGAGAAATAAATGATTAAGTGAATGACATTCCGATTCAGGTACGTTGAAATGTATACAATAATGAAAGGTAAGTATATATGTGCAAAGAATGTTATGTGATGTATATGCAAATGAAATTTGACTATGTGCAAATGAAACATGAACAAATGAATAAGATGTGATTTATAAAGTGGCATGTGTGAAATTGTCAAGTACTATATGAATGAAAGGCGAATTTGGGTATAAGTGATGATATGTGATTCATAAGAGAAAGATATGTGATTAAATATGTATTTCCCAAAATGTGCTCATTTGGCTATATGAATGTGAGAATTGAATGTTATATGAGAATCGAATTGAATAAGCTTGTGAAAGCTAAAGTTAGTAAGTAAGTAATTATATTATTGAATGGTGATGATTTGATATGAAATCATGTTATAAACTTGAGATAAGTTGTGTTTTGGCATGTGAGATAGCATATCATGCTTATGCCATTGTAATGAAATTATTTGTTATGTTAAGTTTATTAAGATACGAGCTTACTAAGCTTTCAAAGCTTACTTTGTATGTTTTTCCTATGCTATAGATCTTTAGAGATTTGCTCGGGTTGGAAGTCGGTGGAGATCACATCACACTATCTGGCTAATGATTTCGGTATTTATGCACTTTATGACTTGGTTATTGGCATGTATAGGCTTTATGATTATTTGATGAGTATTTGTAATTTGGGCAATTGACGCCTATGTGTTTGATGCAATTTGCCATGAGGTGTGGCTTGGAAATCAATGTTAATTTTGATGGGTATATATTGCCTTATGTAATGGCATAGTTTGGTATGGTTGATGATGGTTCAAGTTGTTTTACTTGATTATTTGGTAGGTGTTGAATAAATGCTTATAATGCATGATCTTAAACTTGATCAATGAATGGTTAGTAGATGATTTATGAGTCGAGCTTGGTGTGTGATTGATGATAAAACACATATTGGAAATAGGTTGAATTGATGAATGTGATATGTGTTTTGGTATATGATGGAATAAGTGTGAATTGAGAAATGAATCATGTTGGCTTTGGTATGTGTTTTGTATAGGAAATGGTTATGATTTGAGTTGATGAAATGGAGAGAATTTGTATGGCATGTTTGGTGTATAAAATAACATGTTTTGGCTGCCTATTAATTGTATTAAAATGGTACAAAATGATGCGATTTAGGTGAGCATGAGAAGGGTGAGAAATATGGCTTAAACCAAGCCTAATTTCGTGTCACACGGCCTGAGCACACGAGCGTGCGATTCAACCGTGTGACCCCTCCTTCTTAAATAAAACAAGTCAGTGTGTTCCACGGCCTAGACACACAGGCGTGTCTGGTGGCCGTGTGGTGCACGTCTGAATGTATGCCTTGTTTTCACACGGCTTGTGACATGGGCATGTCTGGTGACCATGTGAAGCACATGGCCTGTTCACACGGGCGTGTGATCCCTGAATGCTTGAAAATTTTAAGTGATTCCTAAAGTTTGTACATGTGATCGGTTCAGTCCTGAACCTTCTCTAAAGCATGTTTAAGGTCTCATAGACCTATATAAGGGACATTGTGTATGTTAATGAATGTTATTCGATAATGAATGTTTATTGAGATATGGAATGTTAGTTAAATGTTGTGTTTGATCGGTAATACCTCTTAACCCTAAGCCGACGACGGACACGGGTTAAGGGTGTTACAAAATCTGTAGAAATTAAATATAACTAAGTTAAATAAACTAATGGAATTAAGTAAAATAACCAAACCAAATTACACCAAATTGCCGATCCCTGGCAATGGCGCCAAAACCTTATCACGTGTGAATATGATATGTGAATTGTGTAAGTATACACATCAGATCAAGTAATAAAGTGATGAGTAAGTATCATTCCCATCAGGATTGTATTGAAGGACAAAAGTGGTCAAATTATTATAATAAAATGTTATTAATGATTTGGTGAAGCTATGGTAAGTATGTAGTGGTAATTAAAAGGAATAATGATGTATGCAATATGTGGAATTAATGAATACTTGGCAATGCTATGGCAAAATGAGAGTAGAAATGTAATGGCAATTATGAAAATGATTATATGAATAAAATGTAACTGACAAATAAACAACTAAGGATGCGGTGGAAAAGTTACTACAACAAAAGATAAGGGTTACACGATGTTGAATGGGAAGCTCGGGATTACTAAGAATCCACTGTTCCTGTTAACAATGCCTCAACAAAATCATACTTAATCTACTGCTCAGAAGAGTTCTAAAGTGGTCTAGTTTTTTCAAGACCAGAAACCTCAAGTTACCTTGAAACATCCTAGAATTTGAATTTTTATGTGTTGCATTATTTTGGTGCTAAGCTAGTTAGATTATTACTTTTGTATGTTGAGGAGGTCCTGAGAAGGCTCGGGATTTATTTGGACCTAGTAAAAACTTTTGGCATTTAGCACTTTAAGGAGATGGAGTAAGTGTCCTTATAGCATATGGAAATAAATGAGTAAATAGCTAGCATAACTGAGCAAATAGTAAAGAGGTTATGGCGCCACATGTATTACCTTGAGGGAAGAAGTTCGAATCCCTTTGTGTGCATTTTTGACTTTTATTTTTGATTCCTTCCTTAAAGTGTCGGCCAAGGAGTATTTATGATAAGGTGGACTTCTTTATTTTTGGTAAGGTGGCTAAAAGAAATAAGGCAAGGTTGAGGTTGGGGAAATGAATCAAAAGAAATAGGTAAGTAAGGGGGATAAGAGGCTCATTTCGTGGTTAGTGTTTTGGAAAGTTTGGGCTGCCAAACTTTTATCCTAGGGGGATGAATATGGACGGTTTGGGGCTAGGGTGATAGCCGAAATTGTGCTTGATGTTTTGGCGCGACTAAAGTGTTAGTTTTGGTCAAAATACCAATATCATCAATTGTGTTTTTCCTCTCAAAACTCCTTTTCTCCTAGCCGAAATTGGTCATTGGCAATTGGTAAAATTTTGGGTTATATTGGCCAAATCCCTATTGGCAACTTTGGTATCATTTATCTTTTCTTTCCAAACTCCTTTTCTTCTTCTTGTCGAATGTACACGAACTTTGAGACCATTTCTTTTGTTCACTCATCATTACTAATCCACCATTCTACTTCTTCCTCTTCTTTTCTTTTCGCAAAATCCTTCAAGCATCACTTCCACTCTAATATTATTCACCATAGCCGAATATTGAGTCCACTATTTCTCTATAGCCGAACCTTCCATCCTTTCATTGATCTTTCTTTTTCATTCGAGTTGTTACTCACCTCTTGAATGATCGGTAAGTTTTCTTTTCAATTCTTTTTACTTTCTTCCTTCTATTGTCGAATCTATATGTTGGCTTGGGAAGGTCTTTTGACCGAAATCATCACTTATTTTCTCTCTTAAACAAGATCCCTTTCTTCTTTGTAGTGATATAGTGGAAGGCCGAACCTTCATTCTTCCGAAGTCATCGCATAATCGCTAGGATTCGGTTCTATAATATTTAAGGTAAGAATCCTTCACGGATATTTTAATCCTTCTTCATTTGTTAAGATGATTATTTGTATGGTATTGATTGATCGATTATATTATAGGGATTTAATCGTTTGATCCATCCAATCGTTGATCACTCGGGATTAGTGGTAAGACGATCTTCACCATTTTTGACAAATCCGTACTTTATCGTAATACTAATCGATGGAGGCTTGTGGTAACGATTTGAAAGGAAAGTTGAGTGGAGATCTCAAACGGAGTAGATTAACAATCCCAACTCCTAAATTCAAGCAGAGGGCCGTATCGGCGATTCGAGACTTTCCTCCGGGTTGTAGACCCTTATCCGGAGAGAATCAACTATTCGAGGTCATTCGCTATTCTGAGGCATCATCGATTCAGGATTTTCCACCAGGTTGTGAACCGTTAATCGGGGAAAACCGACAAATCGTAGTTGTTCACGATCCCGAGGGTAAAATCTTAGATCGTTTGTTTTAGAGTAGATTTATTAAATCGCGTACATTCTCTAATCGAGCGTTATAATATTTTAGGTGTCGACGATCAGGAAAGCGTAGTGCTTACCGTAATCAGGTGTGTAATCTCACACCATGTTTCATGGGTTAAAGACTTATATCGTGTTAGTGGTAAATCACTTGACTAAATTGTATTACGATGAGATCGGGAAAAATGGCTTAGATATCATTATTTTGGTAAAACTATGAAATCAGTATTAAGACCGTGAAAGATTATGAAAATACCCTTAATGGGCCAAATCGATATATTTGCTATGTGGGCAAAATCGATATATTTGCTATGTGGGCCAAATCAATATATTTGCTATATGGGCCAAATCAATATATTTGCTATGTGGGCCAAATTGATATATTTGCTATGTGGGCCAAATTGATATTTGACTATATGGGCCGATTGATAAATTGCTATATGGGCCGATCTGGAAACAAAATTGCGAAATGGGCCAAGATGATATTTGCTTAATAGGCCAATTTTGATAAATTGTTATAATGGGCCATAATTTTGTAAGAAACATCTAAATAAATTATTGTGATTTGTTATGCATTATATACATGATTTGCATGGGATGGATAATGATGAAGAGAAGTTCTGGTAGCTCTGCTACATAATTCTGGTGGCTCTGCCACAAATCTATAAAGTGGCAAAGCCACGTAAATTCTGTTAAACTGGTGGCTTGTCCACAATTATAATTGTTATAATGGCTTAATGCCTGCGATTGCTGTGTTGGCGGGGTGGGTTGACTAAAGATCCCCACAGGTGTGTTGGTTGGTACGGGTGGTGTGTAGCGGATGGAAAACTAGGTTTGGTTGGGAATTGCATTTCTTGTGCATATTATATTCGATATATTTTTTTTATTGTGAATGGGTTTCGGCCCAAATAATGGCTTAATGGATTTTGGCCCTGTGGACAACGGTAAGTGGGTTACACGCTGAATTCTAGTAACTCACCCTCGTTTTCTGTACCCCTTTCAGGTAATGATTAATGATGGAGACTTGGGCTGTAGATGTTTCAGTGGAGGCCATACTTCAAAACGGTTAAACTTTGGAATTTGGATTTCTTTAGTACTTTTAATTACTTTGCTATTTTGAATTAAGGTTGTAATAAGGCCTCTGGATTATTTTTTTTTGTTTATTTTGTTTATTGTTTGATGAAATTATAAACTGCTTAAAATATTTCAAATTGAGATTTTATTTTTCTAAAAACTTAAGCAAACATTTTTTTTTTAAAAATGAATACACATAATGGAATTCATGGTAACTTTATATTTTTAACTCGAAAATTTACTCGCATAAATTTCCATCAATTCTTTTCGAAAAATTAATTTTTAAATTCTTTTAAAAAATTTTCTCGAACTGTTAACAATATTTTCAAAGTTACGATTTATAAGATCTTACATCTCAAACTGTCGATTTATCAATCAAATCTTTTGCCCAATAAATACTTCTTCAAAAATATGAAATCTGTTTTACTTAAAAAGGACTCAAAGTATATTTATTTTGTGTGACATGTTAAATCTGGCCTTAACGCATAGGCCAGGTTTGGGGTGTTTCATTTTATGGTATCAGAGCCCGGTTCAAAACTCAACTGTGGTTTGGGTTCAAAAATATTTTTTTGAAAGAAACTGTTTTGGAAATGTAAATTTTAGAACGTATATTTTTTTTTAAAGGAAGTATGGCACCATGGGCATCTGGCATCAAGTCAAGTAAGTGTATGTTATTTTATGATTATGATTATTGTGATGTGACTATAGGAACACTCTAGAACTTTTAGTTTTAGGTGTTGAAACTATAGAGATTGAGACTATAGGATGCGTTTACGAAAACGACTATACTTCTTATACCTCATAAAATATCGTTAATAAACATTGAAATAGTATACTGATTCATAAAACTTCTAATCAGATTAAATCGAATTAGCCAAGATGAGCGCTAGAGGACGTGGACGCGATAGACGAGGCCGTGGTAGAGGCCGAGGTGCTAGGGTTACGTCTGAAGCGTCAGGACACATACCGGAAATGGACGAACCTGCGTCACTCAAGACTGAAACTGGATCACATGACCGTATGAGGGAGGACATTGCCTTGTCCCAAGCAATGTTGCGAGTCTTAGAAAGGGTTGTTGGGGCTAGAACTGGGCCAGCAGCTCGTGGATCAATTTCGGAACGACTTAGATCAAGTGGTGCCGAGGTTTTTAGGGGTGTCTCGGGTGTAGCCCCAAATGTAGTGGAGTATTGGCTCAAGGCTGTGGAGCGGATCATGGATGATCTGGAGTGCACCACCGAGCAGAAGCTAAGAGGAGCTGTGTCCTTGTTGAGAGACGAGGCGTATCAATGGTGGCTCACCGTTCGGGAGGGCACTCAGGCCGATCACGTTACTTGGGATTTCTTCAAAACTTCATTTCAGGGAAAGTATGTTGGGGCTAGCTATGTGGATGCCCGAAGAAAGGAATTCCTTAATCTGGTCCAAGGAAATAAGACCGTGGCAACTTACAAAGGGAATTTCTGCGTCTGAGTCGTTATGCCCGATGTATTGTGCCAACTGACTACGAACGCTGCGTGCGTTTTGCGGATGGGTTGAGTGTTGAGTTGCGGGTACTGATAGCCCCACAACAAGAAAGGAATTTTGCCACACTTATGGAGAAAGCGAAGATAGCCGAAGAGGCTAAGCACTCGGAGTGGCGAAACCGAGAAAAAGATAGAGGCAAAAGCAAGAGGGACTTTAAGTACTCAGGTCCTGCTAGAGGGTTGTAGAAGAGGCCCAGGAATGATGAGCCCGCTCGAGCTAGAGCACCTACTGCTACCAATCAAATACAACCATGTGCTGACTATGGAAGACGACACCCTGGTGAATGCTGGAAGAGAACCGGTGGTTGTTTCAAATGTGGTTCTAAGGACCATCAGCTTAAGAATTGTCCTCGACGGACTGCTTCGACTCAGGAAGCTCGTAACCATGATGCACAACTAGCTAGAGACGCTCAACAGCCACCGAGAGGCTGTGGACCAGGTCGAGGTGGTAATGGTGCAGGTCGAGGTCAGGGTGCAGCGGGTAGAGGTAATGGCTTCAGGGGTAACGCTAAGGCGAGGCAGCCAGGGTTGGTTTATGCGGTCAGACGCCGAGAGGATGGCGATGCACCTGATGTGATAACCGGTACATTCTTCATCTCTGATGTACCTATTACTGCATTGATAGACATCAGATCTACCCATTCGTATGTTGCTAGTACTATATCTAGAAATATGAATATTGGATTTGAGATTACTGCTAGAGAGATGATGGTAATTAGTCCTTTAGGACAGTCTGTGATAGTGAATAGATTGTTTAGAGACGTGCCCTTAGAAATTCAAAGAGAAACATTTTTAGCGAATTTGATGGAACTGCCTTTCGGAAAATTCGACCTTATTTTGGGCATGAACTGGTTGGTGAAACACCGTGCGCACTTTGGATTGTGTTGCAAAGCGGATGACGATAAGGACTTTGAAAGATAAGGAAGTGGTGATGATAGGTGAAAGGAGAAACTATCTATCAAATGTGGTATCTGCTTTAAAGGCAAAAAAGTTGGTGCGAAAAGGGTGTGGAGCATTCCTAGCCTTCATTAGTGCGTTGGATGTCAAGGAATTTTCGGAGGAAGGTGTTAGAACGGTGAAAGAATTTTCGGACGACTTTCTCGAGGAACTTCCAAGTTTGCCTTCGGACCGGGAGGTAGAGTTTGGCATTGAACTATTGCCAGGAACGGCTCCAGTGTCCATTGCTCCTTATGGAATGGCACCTAAGGAGTTTGCTGAGCTTAAAGCTCAGATTCAGGAGTTGTTGGATCGGGGATTTATTCGACCGAGTGTCTCACTGTGGGGAGCCCCGGTCTTGTTCGTCAAGAAGAAGGATGGGTCGATGCGTATGTGCATCAATTATAGGCAGTTGAATAAATTGACGATCAAGAATAGGTATCCATTGCCGAGAATCGATGATCTGTTTGATCAATTGCGATGAGCTTCAATTTACTCCAAGATAAATTTGAGATCAGGTTATCAACAACTCAAGGTTAAGGAGGCAGATATTTATAAGACGGCGTTTCGAACTCGTTATGGACATTATGAGTTTTTGGTGATGCCGTTTGGGCTGACCAATGCGCCAAATGCATTTATGGACATGATGAACCGGGTCTTCCAACCCTATTTAGACCGGTTTGTGCTGGTGTTCATAGATGACATCTTGGTATACTCGAAGAATGAAGAAAAGCATGATTCACATCTGCGGATAGTATTGCAAATATTGCGGGAGAAGCAACTTTATGCCAAATTCAGTAAGTGTGAATTTTGGCTGAAGGAAGTGACCTTCTTGGGGCATGTTGTATCGGCTGAAGGGATTAGGTTTGATCCTCGGAAAGTAGAGGCTGTGTTGGATTGGAAATCACCGAAGTCAGTGGCCGAAATTCGGAGTTTCTTGGGGTTGGCTGGTTATTACAGGCATTTTGTTGAAGGGTTTTCGTTGATTGCTGCACCCCTAACTAAATTGTTGCGCAAGGGAGTATCATTTGTGTGGTCAGATCAGCAGCAAGAAAGTTTTTAGAGATTGAAGAAGATTCTGACGGAAGCGCCAGTACTGATTCAACCTGAGGCTGGAAAAGAGTTTGTTGTTTACTACGATGCGTCACACACGGGCTTGGGATGTGTGTTAATGCAAAGTGGAAAAGTAGTGGCTTATGCATCTCGTCAGTTAAGGCCGCACGAAGTGAATTATCCCACTCATGATTTGGAGTTGGCTGCAGTGGTGTTTGCTTTGAAGATTTGGAGACACTACCTATACGGTGAGAAGTCGATCATTTATACGGACCATAAGAGTCTAAAGTACCTCCTTACCCAAAAGGAGTTGAACTTAAGACAGCGAAGGTGGATAGAGCTGTTGAAGGATTATGACTTCTCAATCAAGTATCACTCCGGAAAGGCTAACGTCGTGGCAGATGCATTGAGAGCAATGTTCACTCATCTCAGTCTGTATGAAGATGGTAGTCTGCTAGCCAAACTTCAGGTGAAGCCTGTGTAGTTAGGTCAAATTAAGGAAAAGCTATTATCAGATGAAAAGTTGGGTTCCTTACTTCAGCAAGTGGAAGGTGGTGTGACAGGGGATTTTGGATTGAATAATGATGGAGTATTGTGTTTTCGTGGAAGAATCTGTATGCCCAAAGATTCAGAATTGAGACAAATGATTCTGCGAGAGGCGCATAGTAGCCCATTTGCTATGCACCCCGGGGGAAATAAAATGTATCGAGACCTTCGTGAGCAGTATTGGTGGCCAGGGTTGAAGCGAGAGGTTACTGGTTTCGTGAGTAGGTGCTTGACATGTCAGCAAGTGAAGGCGGAACATCAATTACCGTCGGGATTGCTGCAACCGATGAAGATTCCATATGGAAATGGGAACGGATAACGATGGACTTTGTTAGTGGGTTACCCTTATCCCCTACTAAGAAAGACTCTGTCTGGGTAATAGTGGATCGGTTGATGAAGACTGCCCGTTTTCTACCTGTACGTACAGAATACTCATTGCAGAAGTTAGCCAAGTTATACGTAGTAGAGATCGTGAGGTTACATGGGGTACCAATGTCTATTATATCGGACAGGGACCCTAGGTTTACATCACGATTTTGGAAAGCTTTACATGAAGCTTTAGGAACCAAGTTGAATTTCAGCACGGCATTTCATCCTCAGTCAGATGGTCAGTCGGAGAGAGTAATCCAGATTCTGGAAGACATGTTAAGGGGCTGTGTGATTGACTTCAGAGGTAGTTGGGAGGATTTCCTACCGTTGGCAGAGTTTGCTTATAATAATAGCTATCAATCTAGTATCCAGATGGCACCCTACGAGGCATTGTATGGTCGTAGGTGTCGTACTCCTACTTGTTGGACTGAATTGGGGAGCGACAGTTATTGGGTCCTGAGCTAATATCAGAAATGGAGGAAAAGGTAAAGGTAATTCGGGCACGGTTAAAGGAAGCTTCGGATAGACAAAAATCGTATGTGGATCTGAAGCGTAAGGATATTGAGTTCGTGATGGGGGATCAAGTCTTTCTAAAGGTCTTACCTTGGAAGAAGATCTTCAGATTTGGAAGGAAGGGCAAGTTGACCCTAGGTTCATCGGACCGTACCGTGTGTTGAAGCGTGTAGGACCAGTGGCTTATCAGCTT
The DNA here is from genome assembly GCA_005393395.2 of Gossypium australe. Taxonomy (NCBI): domain Eukaryota; kingdom Viridiplantae; phylum Streptophyta; class Magnoliopsida; order Malvales; family Malvaceae; genus Gossypium; species Gossypium australe. The sequence continues at coordinate 92,057,633 of CM016616.1, forward strand.
GAATTACCTCCGGAGTTGAGCCAGATACATAGTGTATTCCATGTCTCAATGTTAAGGCATTACCGATCGGATCCATCTCATATAGTACTTGTAGAGGAAGTTGAGATAAGGCCTGACTTGTCGTTCGAGGAGGAGCCAGTGCAAATTTTAGATCGAGATGTTAAGGTGCTGAGAAGGAAGTCAGTACCATTAGTCAAAGTTCTATGGCGTAATCAGGGAGCGGAGGAAGCTACATAGGAGCCTGAGGACGCGATTCGACAACAATATCCACACCTCTTTTAACAAGGTAAATTTCGAGGACGAAATTTTCTTTAAGGGGGGTAGAATTGTAACATCCTAGAATTTGAATTTTTATGTGTTGCATTATTTTGGTGCTAATCTAGTTAGATTATTAATTTTGTATGTTGAGGAGGTCCTGAGAAGGCTCGGGATTTATTTGGACCTAGTAAAAACTTTTGGCATTTAGCACTTTAAGGAGATGGAGTAAGTGTCCTTATAGCATATGGAAATAAATGAGTAAATAGCTAGCATAATTGAGCAAATAGTAAAGAGGTTATGGCGCCACATGTATTACCTTGAGGGAAGAAGTTCGAATCCCTTTGTGTGCATTTTTGACTTTTATTTTTGCATTCCTTCCTTAAAGTGTCGGCCAAGGAGTATTTATAGTAAGGTGGACTTCTTTATTTTTTGTAAGGTGGCTAAAAGAAATAAGGCAAGGTTGAGGTTGGGGAAAGGAATCAAAAGAAATAGGTAAGTAAGGGGGACAAGAGGCTTATTTTGTAGTTAGTGTTTTGGAAAGTTTGGGTGGCCAAACTTTTATCCTAGGGGTGATGAATGTGGACGGTTTGGGGCTAGGGTGATAGCCGAAATTGTGCTTGATGTTTTGATGAGACTAAAGTGTTAGTTTTGGTTAAAATACCAATATCATCAATTGTGTTTTTCCTCTCAAAACTCCTTTTCTCCTAGCCGAAATTGGTCATTGGCAATTGGTAAAATTTTGGGTTGTTTTGGCCAAATCCCTATTGGCAACTTTGGTATCATTTATCTTTTCTTTCCAAACTCCTTTTCTTCTTCTTGCCGAAAGTACACAAACTTTGAGACCATCTCTTTTGTTCACTCATCATTCTTGAAAACCGAAACTAATACACCATTCTACTTCTTTCTCTTATTTTCTTTTTGCAAAATCCTTCAAGCATCACTTTCACTCTAATATTATTCACCATAGCCGAATATTGAGTCCACTATTTCTCTATAGTCGAACCTTCTATCCTTTCATTGATATTTCTTTTTCATTCGAGTTTTTACTCACCTCTTGAACGATCGGTAAGTTTTCTTTTCAATTCTTTTTACTTTCTTCCTTCTATTGCTGGATCTATATGTTGGCTTGGGAAGGTCTTTTTACCGAAATCATCACTTATTTTCTCTCTTAAACAAGATCGCTTTCTTCTTTGTAGTGATATAGTGGAAGGCCGAACCTTCATTCTTCCGAAGTCATCGCATAATCGCTAGGATTCGGTTCTAAAATCTTTAAGGTAAGAGTCCTTCACGGATTTTATAATCCTTCTTCATTCGTTAAGATGATTATTAGTATGGTATTGATTGACCGATTATATTATAGGGATTTAATTGTTTGATCCATCCAATCGTTGATCACTCGGGATTAGTGGTAAGACGATCTTCACCCTTTTTGACAAATCTGTACTTTATCATAATACTAATCGATGGAGGCTTGTGGTAACGATTTGAAAGGAAAGTCGAGTGGAGATCTCAAAATGAGTGGATTAATGATCCCAACTCCTAAATTCAAGCGGAGGGCCGTATCGGCGATTCGAGACTTTCCTCCGGGTTGTGGACCCTTATCCGGAGAGAATCAACTATTCGAGGTCGTTCGCTATTCTGAGGCATCAACGATTCAGGATTTCCACCAGGTTACGAACCGTTAACCGGGGAAAACTGACAAATCGTAGTTGTTCGTGATCCCGAGGGTAAAATCATAGATCGTTTGTTTTAGAGTAGATTTATTAAATCGCATACATTGTGTAATCGAGCGTTATAATATTTGAAGTGTCGACGATCAGGAAAGCGTAGTGCTTACCATAATCAGGTGTGTAATCTCACACCATGTTTCATGGGTTAAAGACTTATATCGTGTTAGTGGTAAATCACTTGACTAAATTGTATTTCGGTAAGATCGGGAAAAATGGATTAGATATCATTATTTTGGTAAAACTATGAAATCGATATTAAGACCGTGAAAGATTACGAAAATGCCCTTAATGGGCCAAATCGATATATTTGCTATGTGGGCCAAATCGATATACTTGCTATGTGGGCCAAATTGATATTTGACTATATGGGCCGATTGATAAATTGCTATATGGGCTGATCTGGAAAAAAAATTACGAAATGGGCCAAGATGATATTTGCTTAATGGGCCAATTTTGATAAATTGTTATAATGGGCCATAATTTTGTAAGAAATATCTGAATAAATTATTGTGATTTGTTATGCATTATATACATGATTTGCATGGGATGGATAATGATGAAGAGAAGTTCTGGTAGCTCTGCTACATAATTCTGATGGCTCTGCCACAAATCTATAAAGTGGCAATGCCACGTAAATTCTGTTAAACTGGTGGCTTGTCCACAATTATAATTGTTATAATGGCTTAATGCATGCGATTGGTGTGTTGGCAGGGTGGGTTGACTAAAGATCCCCACAGGTGTGTTGGTTGGTACAGGTGGTGTGTAGTGGATGGAAAACTAGGTTTGGTTGGGAATTGCATTTCATGTGCATATTATATTCGATATATTTTTATTATTGTGAATGGGTTTCTGCCCAAATAATGGCTTAATGGATTTTGGCCCAGTGGACAACGGTAAGTGGGTTACACACTGAATTCTAGTAACTCACCCCCGTTTTCCGTACCCCTTTCAGGTAATGATTAATGATGGAGACTTGGGCTGTGGATGTTTCGGTGGAGGCCATACTTCAAAATGGTTAAACTTTGGAATTTGGATTTCTTTAGTACTTTTAATTACTTTGCTATTTTGAATTAAGGTTGTAATAAGGCCTCTAGATTTTTTTTTGTTTATTGTTTGATGAAATTGTAAACTGCTTAAAATATTTCAAATTGAGATTTTATTTTTCTAAAAACTTAAGCAAACATTTTTTAAAAAAAAATGAATACACATAATGGAATTCATGGTAACTTTATATTTTTAACTCGGAAATTTACTCGCATAAATTTTCATCAATTCTTTTCGAAAAATTAATTTTTAAATTCTTTTACAAAATTTTCTCGAACTGTTAACGATATTTTCAAAGTTGCGATTTATAAGATCTTACATCTCAAATTGTCGATTTATCAATCAAATCTTTTACTCAATAAATACTTCTTCAAAAATTTGAAATCTGTTTTACTTAAAAAGGACTCAAAGTATATTTATTTTGTGTGACATGTCAAATCTGGCCTTAACGCATAGGCCAGGTTTGGGGTGTTTCATACCTTGCCTTTGTCTATAAGTCTTTAATATGGTACCCTGCATTATTTCATTCTGTATGAACATTGCTCTATGTCTATAGTTTACTACAATTATCTGTCGAGTACTTTCTCATATCATTCAACCACGGTGTAACTAATCTATCCTTTTTAGAATTTAGATTAATTTAAGTGTATGCTGCACAGTCGACTATGTCTAGAGATTACTTTCATACATTTTAAAGAATAAAACAATTGAATGAAACAGTAAAATAATTCATATTTATACTGCAACCATTAAAAATAGTTAAAGTTTCATCAAAGCAACCCCAACCCTATGAGATTTAGCTCACAGGTTGGCAAATAAAATTCAACTTAAACATCATTTTCATCACTGTAATTCACGAAAAAACATATTAGAAATAATGGAAAAACATCGGGAAGACATCATTCACTTGCCCAATCCATACTCCAGTTGCACAGTATCCTAAGGTGGATGAGAGGGACTACCTTCGTTTTTCCTCCTCTTGTCTTTGTTCAGCCGCTACCTTCTTATTTTGCCTAAGGATATTCACCGTTTGTTCGCTCTCTAAGGTTTTCTCCTTTTCTTCTTTTTAAATTAATTTTTTCATTTTCAGGATAATTCCAATATCCTAATATTTATCTTATCCTTTTTTCTAGGCATATTTATCTGGTACAAGTAGAGTTGGGAAGAAATTGATATGCGCTGAATGCTGACTGGATACCTTCTCGACATTGTCACAGCATACGAGTTGGCAATCTGACCACCCTTTTGCCTTGGTAAAACTTCACTCTATTTTTTCTTCCTCACCTTGAACCTGCCAAACAACCAAACACATCCTTACCACAAGCAATTAAAAGTACCTAATATTTAAACACAGTCCAAGCTCCTAATGAAATGATGAAAATATGAATGATATGTCCTAAAATGCAACTAAATGTACCTAAGTACAATCAATTAGCTAGGTTGAAAGGCATGAAATATAACTCTTTTCAAGAGTTATCAGCAATCTATAGGGAAAGGGAAAAACAAATAAGGTAAGCATATACAATGCTTAGAAAGTTCATAGCTATTAAACCAAGTAACTTACCTCAGGTTATAAATATACACTATATGCTACTTAGCTTGGTAAAATTTGTCTATCATTGCAAATCAAATATAAAAAATGTGAGTTCAACATTTATCATACCATATAACAACTCGATCATAGAACATTTCAATATACTTATTGAACATTTCATTACCATTCACAAAACATAGATTCATTTGATCAATTTCAGTATCTTAATCAAATCATATAGTCTATTTACTTGCAATACATCCCATTTCGAATTAATGCCAAACATTGTTTTTCATTTCATTTTTTGAATTCTAAATCAAATTTATATTAAATCATATGAACTTCATTCCCATTTCATATTAATTCATCTTTATACCATATATATATATATATATATATATATATCAAATGGCAATTTAATGTTAATTACTACTTCGTTTCATAATACAAATTCTGATTCACATTCATCAATTTGTCACGTTTTGTATAACTGATTCTCAATGTGTATATCTATCATCCGATCATCGTATCAAATCAATCCAAATATCATTTATTCCATTTACATTATACGTGTCCCTATTAACTTGACTCGGACTCGGGTGGATACACAAATCCAACCAACACACGAATTTGGTGTAACAGTCCAACTTAGGGCCTAGTCGAAATAGTGGTGCGAGACCACAACTTATGAGGTACTTGCATGATTATGTGAAAATCTCATGAAGGAATTTTATTAATTAGTGAATAAATTGTCTAGTAAGACTAAATTACAAAGATTAGAAAATATGAGATTTTAGAAGATTTAAGTATGAAATAGCATCATAAAAATTATTAGAGGTCCTTATTTAGCAATTAGACCATTAAGCATTATGATGGACAAAAATGGACATGGGAAGGAAAAATCTCAAGAAAGGGCCATTAAGGGCATTTTTGTCATTTGGTTAATTAAAGAATTAAAAGGGAAAAATAAGCCAAAAATCATGTCCATCTTCTTCCTACCTTAGCCAAAATTTGCAAAGAGCCATAGCTAGGGCTTCTTCAACTTCCAAACTTGATAGTAAGTGCATCCTAGCCCCGTTTTTAATGTTCTTTGTATTTTTGAATCCCTCGTAGCTCAGTTTAGCTATTTCTAGCTGTATTTTGAGTTAAGGTTTATGTTAAAAAATCTACCCATGTATGACATGCATGTATTTTGATGTTTTAAGGAAGAATATGAAAGTTTGATGTATGATAAACAACTTTTTCTAAGTGATTTTCATGAAAAATGCATAAAAGGACCAAATTGTAAAAGTTATAAAAATGGTCATACATGAGTGAAATAGTGAAATTGGGGGCTATTGTAGTTAAGAAAATAATTCGGTTTGGCTTAATATACAAGGAAGTTGAATAAAAATCATTTTACGAGTCTAGGGGCAAAAGTGTAATTATGATAAAGTTTAGGGGCAAAAATATAATTTTTTCCAAAGTATAAATTATGAGTCAATTTAGTCAATGTAAGTATTAAACAAGTTAAATTGTCATTATAGATCAAGAAACACGAAGCCCAGACTGAAACCGATGCAAGAACAAAGTTGTGGACTAAATTGCACATTTACACATATTTTGGAATACCGAGGTAAGTTTGTGTGAAATTATAGATACATATGCTTTTATGATCAAATTACTTGCTATGTTTGTGTGAAATTATAGATACATATGCTTTTATGATCAAATTACTTGCTATGTTTTTTAATGTACATTATTTTCATGAAGTTGATTGACAATGTATAATAAGGAAATTAATGAGAATAAGTAAGTGAAAGTCCCGGTTGAAGATTTGGAATAACATGGATACCTATGTCACAACATGAGATAAGGAAAGCCCATGTAAGACTATGTCTGGGACATGGCATCAGCATCAAGGAATGTAGGCCCCGTATAAGACAATGTCTGGGACATGGCATCGGCACCGAATGTAGATCCTGTGTAAGACCATGTCTGGCACATGGCATTAGCATCGAATAAGGTAGGTCTCGTATAAGACCATGTCTGGGACATGGCATCAACACCATACGAGGAAGGTCCCGTGTAAGACCATGTCTGGGACATGGCGTCGGCACTAAAGGAAAATTTCGTGTAAGACCAGGTCTGGGACATGGCAACAATATCAAGCTAAGGAATCCCGTGTAAGACCATATCTGGGATATGGCATCGGTATCATGAGGTGATCCCATGTAAGACCATATCTGGGATATGGCATTGGTATCAAGATACATGTTTGATGAGATTGAGTATCCTCTGATATTTCGAGAAATTCAACGGGAAAAAGAGTGAGTATGAAAAAGTGACTAAGAACAAAGTAAGTAAGGTTGATGATGAGATAAGTTGTATAAGAATGATAAATAATTTTATTCAAGTTAAGGAAGATAGAGATTTAAGTTATTGTCTATGATAGTTTAAGTGCTAAACTATGTAATGAGTGATACAAGTACCATGAGTAAATACAAGTTAAGGTAACCCTAATATGATGGGTAAGTATGAGTAAGAGTAAGTAAGTTTAAGCACTTGAGATTTATGTGTTTTTTATTCATAATGAATGGGTTTATTTTGAGCAATTATGTTGCTACATAAGATTTCATGCAAACTTACTAAGCTATATGCTTACTTCTCTCTTTTCCATCTTCATGTAGCAACGTCAAGCTAGTTCGGGGATCAAAGAACGTTGGAGCTCGGATCACACTAGCAACCACTATTTTGGTATAGCAAAGTTGATTATTTTGAGTATGGCATGTATAGGAGTTTGATCATTTTTAAATTATGTCATATTGAGGGGAAAGTGGATAGTTATCAAGCTTATGCATACTTTTGTATTTAGCCAAAGAAATTGGCTAATATTTGCTAAGTTTCATATCTTATTGATGATGAATTGGGTATTATTCACAGTGTATAAATGTTACATTATGTATTGCTTGAGTTGGTATAAGTGTGTTTATGTTTTAGGGTGGCAATTGGCTTGGAAAATAGCTTCTAAGTGTCCATACGGGTAAACACACGAGCATGTGTCTAGACCGTGTGTGACACACGGTCAGCTCCATGGGTGTGTCAATAGGCTGTGTGTCCCCTGCATTTTAATTGCTAGAATTTGAATCATCACACGGGCCAGCACACAGGCGTGTGCCTAGGCCATGTGCTTCTTAAGGGTTGCTGACGTCATAAGCAGAATACCCCTAGTTTTCACACACGGGTGAGGACACGGGCGTGTCTAGGCCGTGTGAAGGACACAGGTTATAGACACGGGCGTGTGCCCAGTTGTGCGAAAACTCCTATAGGTTCGAAATAAAAATAAATTCTACACGGGCCAAGGACATGGTCGTGATAGACCACACGGCCTGCCCACATGGGCGTGTCCCAAGTCACACGGGCGTGTGACCCCTGTTTAGGCAAAAATTTTTAAAGAGTGTAAAATTTTCCGGTTGAACTCTGATAACTTTCGGATTATGTTTAAGGCCTCGTAGGCCCACGATATGCATGTTATGATCAAAAAGAAAAAGTTTCAAGTTGGAACAAATTTTTATAGCCCGAAAATGCATGTTCAAGTAAAGTTAAGTACGGTAATGCCTTGTACCCTATTTCGGCGTTGAATACGGGTAAGGGGTATTACATTTGGCACCTAGTACCTATCAAATAAATCCAAAAATAATATGTTGCGCATTGGGCTAACCGATAAAACCAACAAATAAATGTGCCCAGTAGTGGTCGGTATAATCGTCAAAATGGGGTGCCCAACACCCCCGACACGTAGTCGTATAACCGTGAACTCTTCCTATCTAATAGCATGCCAACTATATCCGACTCTACCCAAATAGTTAATAAGATAATAGTTTCTCAATTTCATTACATAATTTCATCAACCAACCAATCAGTTCTCAAATATAATAGCACATAACATAACCATACTGATTCAATTTCACATCTATAACATTATATCATATTTTCACATATATTCAATTTAGTCCTTATCACTATCAACTTTTCAAAATTATATCAAATCATTTCATCAAAAACCAATTCATCACACATAACATATCCTATTGCAATTCAATTTAAGGTAAATTCCATAATTATTTCAATTTGCAATTCATCAAATTCAATTTAATCCATTATCTCATCTTTTTGTACCGAATCATAAACAATTAAAGTTTCAAACAAACATAACTATAATTATAATTATAAATGCATAAAAATTTAAAAGAAAAACATACCATATGAACTTACCTGATTAAGACAACAAACAAACAACTCTCTAAGGACTAATTAACAATTTTTATCATTTCCCCGATTTTCTTCAATTTCGTCCAATTTCTAATATATTCAACAATTCAATTCAATTCAATTTCTCAATTCCAAACATCTTATATCATCCTATTATAAGTATATATCAGTTTAATTTTATTATTTGAATGCCCATAAACTTTTTCATTTTATTCAATTTACTCTCTAAAACTAAATTTATCATATCTTCTGAATTTGAACTCCAAATTTTAAACCCACTTCAATTATGTCCATATACAGCCTACTATTATGAAACTTTACAAAATTTTCATACCAATTTCAATATATTTACAATTTAGTCCCTAACTCAAAACTAACAAAATTTACTTAACAAATTAATCTTATTTTATTTCTAAGCTTCAAAATCTACCATAAAGATTAAAAAAAAAAACTTCAAATAACATGAATGACAACATTTTAAATCTTTGATAGTTTTAAAAACGGAGGTACGTGTTAGCTAGACCTAACTGTAATGATCTCAAAAATATAAGAATTACGAAAAACAAATTTAGAAAACGTTACCATGCAAAGAACCTAAGTTGGCTGAACTTTGAAGCTTCTTCCATGGTGCTTTCGAGCGGAAGATAAGAAAATGAAAGAAGGTGATGTTTTTGTTTTTATTTTTCTTTAACCTTTTATTATTTTAAGTTAATTCATTAAATTAATATATAATTTATTAAAAACTATGCACCAACCGTCCCACTAAGATTATTAGGTCTTAATTATAGCATAAATCCTTACACATTTAATTATTAAACCTTTTAACTAATAAAATTCAATTGAGATTAACTTTTATAATTTTTATGATTTAGTCCTTTTTTCATAATTAACTATCAGATCATTAAAATTTCTAGATCAAACTTCAATACACTTATAACATAGTTCCGTAAATATTTAATAATAATATTTATGAGTTCGGTTTATGAAAACGTGGTCTCAATACCTCATTTTCCAAAACCATTGACTTTCGGTACAGACCACTTGTACGTATACTAACTAACCAATTAAAAAATCTATTAAATCACGATTCACTATTATACTATATTTAACTCTTAAATATCAATTAAATACATTTATGGGCTCACTCTTCAAAATTGTGGCCCCAAAATCACTATTTTCGACACCATTGAAAAATAGACTATTACAATTACTATTAAATAAACTAAAAATTTAAATAATTAAAAAAAGGAATTAAGTAATTAAATTGTGTGATAATTAATTTTTAATATTATTATATAAAATTTATAAAAAAATTGGAAAAAGAAAACCAGCATAGCTGGGTGACAATACTAGTACATAAAGATAAAATATGAAGCAATAATTACTTTTTAATATTTTATTTTTATTAAAATTAGTTGTTAATAACTATCTTAATTTAATATTTTTATAATTAACTTCAATGTTATCAATTAATTGAAACATTTGTAGATCAACCTTTTTTTTGAACTATTATAAATTCAAATTAATGTTTTAATTAAAAACTATTTTTAAAAATGTTTAAAAATAGTTTTTTAATAAAAATATTATTTATTTTTTAAAACACAATATTTATAAAATTGAAATATTTATTTAATCTAATAAATGATTTCAAAAAAAATTTGGTGAAGAAAAAAATCATAAAAGTTTAATCTAAATTTACAATATCAAAAGCACCACTAGCCTTAATTTTATCAATGGCTTCACTTAAACTCGTTGGGGTATTTGTCATCACATTAACACCCTCAACATTAACAAGAGCCAACTTGAAAATATTGTTCGCGATAAAATTAAATTCCATAGGGACATGTCTTACCAGCCAAAGATTGTTATTCTGTAACAGTTGTTGAACACGTCTAATTAGAGTTGAACTTGACCATTTTGAAGTCCTCCCTTGAATAGCTTGGACTAACTTGAAACTATTTGTCTAAATCAAAATCAAAATCACTAATATGTTAAAATTTGTCTTTGAAATTTATTTTTTGAAATTAAAAGTATGTTTTTTTAATAAAAGTAATTATTTAAAAAACTCTTTTATTGGAATGAACGATATATATTCAATAAATCCAAAATTAAAGTATTAGTTATTGGTAGATATTTTTAATTAATAAATTTTAAAATTTATTTTAATTAAATCATTTTCTTAAAAAGTTATTTACATATGGTAAGATTTTAAGACCAATCACGAAGTGCCACTTGTCAAGTTGAAATTATTGTGGGTCTAACCAAAACTACCATCAGTAAAAATGATGATATCATATTTGTGTCATAATTAATTTTCTCTAATGAATTTAAATTAATTAAGAGATAAATATTAAAAATTTATATGATCTTAAATTAAAAATAAAATAGAGAAATTATTTTTTGGACCCATCCCACTACACTATTCATGGTCTCTTTCCAATTATTTAATAACATATCAGCAATTTTTTCCATGTCATTCATACACAATAATAATAAGTTTTTTATCCTAAATTTTAAAGCACGAATCCTGAACCCCGAACTCAAACCATGAACTCCAAACCCTAAATTATAAACCTTAAACCCAAATTTTGAACCTTGAACCCTGAACGAGTTTGAATTTGATGTTCAAGGTTTGGTTGAGGTTCAAGATTCAAGGTTCAAGGTTCAGTGACATGGTTCAGGGTAAAAAAATTACAAAAAATTATGTGTCAATGACATGGAAAAAAATTCTTGAAATGTCATCAAATAATTGGAAAAAGGACCATGGATAATATGGTGGGAAGGGTCCATAAAATAATTTCTCAATAAAATAATTATGTTATAATATTAAATGATTATTGTATCTCTAATTAATTAAATTAATAAGAGATAAATAATAAATAAAGTAGTTCAAATTCTAGTAGAATAATAAAATGAAGTAGTTAAATTCTACTAGAACTCTTTTTTATTCAAGTAATGGACACTATAAAAAGGGGTCACCCAATCCTTTCTAAACATTCACAAGTTTAAGAAGCTCAGAAGATTTCTGCAAATATCTCTAAAGAAGTCAAAGAACTTCAAGAAATTTTAAAGAACACTGTATCAGTTCCTAAAAAAAAGCCACCTTCCGGTCCAGTTCAACCTTGGAGAAGGAGACAAAACCAATTTGTGAAGAAAGCCACTTTTCGATCCAAATCAACTGAAGAAAAAAGGTCCAAATCTATTTCGAGAACAAGTCAACACGACACTTGAAGCAATCCACATCCATCTAAGATCAAGTCATACGGTCCTTAGATCAAAACAAAAATAAATGAATAATTAAAAGAGATTATTGATGGAGATATTATCATGAGATTTAACTAGAGACCATATGATATTTTTTTAAAATGATCCATAAGGATGGACAAGCCATTATCTTCCCCAATTTTCATTTCTTGTAGTGGCCATCTTGAAAAAAAAAGTAGGGGAAGTCCTTATTTCACTTCTCTTTAAATTTTCATTCAAAATCCTTTTAATCTCCATCATTTTCTTCACTTTTTTTTTTAATAAAATTTCATCTAAAAGACTATATTTAAATAATTTCTCACTATTACCCCTATCACCCAATAACTTAGGGTTTGTGAGAATAGAGTAAGAAACTATTTTAGAGTAAGAAGTGGAGACCTTGGTAAGAGCTCATCTCATCTTAGCATCCCATCAATTCATTTCATATTTATGTATCTTAAATGAGTTGTTGAGTCATTTAATGACTATTAAATGTAGATGTTATGATTATTTAGCTATGTGTATTTATGTTGTATGGAATTTAAAGACAAAAAGATTGCTAAAGAAGGCTCTAGCAAAGGAAAAGAGAGCTAGTGAAAACCTTTAGAAGAGTCACTACATGTGTCATCATATCTATTGAATGTCTCTCTTAGTTTCGCACTGCACTTTGAATCACTCGATTTCAAGCTCGAGAACTCAAGTTATAACTGTTTTAGTGAAGACTGCGCAAGTAGAATTTCTAAACGAGATTATTACAAAAATTATGAGTTTTAAGCTTTTAATTTGAGTATAAATCATACTGAGTTTGATTTTTAGGCTTAATTTTTATCATATATGAGCCTAATATTTTATTTATTAAGTTTTATTATTTATTTATTCCAAACTTTGGATAATTTTTAAGTATTTTAAAATTATTTAGGAGTTTTATGTCAACAAGAATGTTTAGTTTAAAACTACTTACTTTTTAGTTTAACTAAAGCTTCAGTATACGTGTGTAACACCCCAAACCCGGCCTAGAAGTTAGACTCGAATCTGGCGTGTCACATTGGGGTGCTTTTCGAGAAGCCATGGTTCCAATTGAAAACCTTTCTTGACATTAAAAACTAAAGTCCCAGTTTGCGTTTGTTTATTATTAATCGACATTTATTAAAAAAGTTATTACATTTAAAAAATAAACTTTGTTTGTTGTGGAAGCTTAATTAAATGACTGACTTATGAAAACGTGATGTTTACGACCTATTTGCGAAAGCATAGTATTTTTAAAGCAGATATTATTTTGGAAAACTGTGATTCAAAGTTTAGCAGATTTAAAACATAAAAAACTAAAAATCCAAAACTAAAACCAGAATTTAAGAGAGGCCTTATTACAAAATATTAACCCAAGTTAAAAATAAGTAAAATACTAGAGTCCAAAACTGCTCGTAGTGTGGCCACCTCCGAGTCCTCCAGCACGTCGAACCGCCTACTGAGGATTTCCTGAGAAAAATATTAAAAAGAGGGGGTGAGTTTACGAAAACTCATTGTGCACAACCCTCATCAGTAAGAACATGAATCACAACAGTTTGGGCCGGAGCCCATTTCAGTAACAGTGGCAATTGGGCCTTAGCCCATAAAAGCCTCAGCTGGGCCTTAACCCATAAATGTCACAAATCATATTTATCTGGGCCTAAGCCCATCTCAATGTTAAAAACCACATATGCAATGCATTAATGCCCATACCAACCCTGCACTCCATCTCCTGTCCAACCCTGCACTCTTGTGGGGATTTAATCGACCCACCCATCCCTACACTCCTTATGTAGCACCAGTTGCGGCACTAACTTATCGGTGAAGCATGGCTGCTCGGTGGCTAAAAAGCCTTCGGTGGACCCACAGTCGTCAAGCGACCATGCGATCCTATTAGCACTTCCTCCGTATTAATAATCCCATCCCCATGCAACATAATAACACATGAATGCAACATAAAATAATAATCATACGATAACAATCATAAATCACATACAAGAATAATCATATAACATGTAGGGGCGTTTTTGTCATTTTACCCTTCAGGGGCATATCGGTCATTTTACCCATCGAGGGTATTTCAGTAATTTCGCACCTGCGATAGCCTTTCCAAAAGGCCTAATGTCGCCTCGAGAGACTCAACTACCATTTCCGATCGTACCGGACTATTGGGCCTAAAACCTGATTTCGGCCCATTTGGGCCCACACGCTCGTGTGGCCCACCTAACACAAATCTAGCCACGTATATGAGATTCACCTAGTCTAGTTCACTATATACTACACCATCATACGTTTTATTCAATTGGGCCCAGGGGCCCATTAGGCCCACTTCGGCCCATCGTGGCCCAAGCAGCCTCAACCAACAAGAATACTACTGATGGCCTTAACTATCGCGTTGAAGCCCCGCACGTGCGCTCGCACGCTCGTGTGGCTACTATTGCTATGACCGGCACTTTGGCATTTGCCGCTCTACAACTAGAGCAGAGAGAGTTGCACACCTGATAGGAATCTAGTGCTAATCCGCGCTCCGACCACTCCTGTGCCCAAACGCCCTCCAAGGTATTCTTCCTCCTATCATAGAATGCTCTATATATAGCTAGCTTCTCACCTTCCTTCTTTGTATCTTTCCGATGTGGGATCCCTTCGTCAGTAGAGTTTAAATTCAACTCAAACTCTTCCCGTCCAATCCGCAAAACAAATACTCCATTGCTTGTCATGAGATTCGAACCCAGGCTCCCTTGCAACATAATCCACGCCGCTAACCACTTGGCCACAAGCTCCTCTTGTGTCTTAAACCATGCGCAACTAAATTTAAATCTATAGCCAGACTCTAAAGTCCATTTAAAAAGAAAACTAAAATGCAAGAGCCAAGACTTGAACCTTGGACCTCCTTCCTTCCTTGTGGCATCACTTTGCCACTACACCACACACTCCACTTGTGTCATTTTTCTCTACATTTTATCCTTAAAACCTACCTACCAAGTCCCAGGGTTTTATTCACCTAAAACCAAAATTTCCCTAAAGCCCAAGTTTGATCCCGGGACTTCATAGAAGCCCTCTAACCTTCCAAAATCACTCACCTAATAGGTCCAACTTGCATTTAAGCCGATTTCTTATTCTCAAAAATTTTAAACGCTCCTACACCTAAGGCCCATTAAGCCCAATTCTACTAGGCCCAATTTCAGGATGTTACAAAGTGAGTGTTTTGTTTATATGTAATTAGCTAGTCTATATAAAGGCCTCTTCATTGTACACAATTCATGAATTCATTCATTATTCACTTTCAGTTAATAAAATTCTTTTGAGTGTTTTTTTAACAATTTCTCTTTAGTTTTCTTTTAGAAGATTGGATCATCTTCAAGCTTTTTCTTGCCAAGTTTTCTTTCTTGGAGGGAAAACAGAACACCCCCGCCCGACTCAGTCATCGGGTCAGAGTTACGGTATGCTACAATCATTGTCGGAGCAACTAATGAAGAAAACATCGAAATAAATCAATTAATCATACAAAAATTTCAAAATTTAAATCATTGTATGATAAATAAAATTTCTTGAAAATTCAATTGAGTTTATGGGAACTCAATTGATAAGTTAGACATGAAACAGGGCTAATTTGTAAACTTTCAAAATTTTTAGAAATAGGTATCGATACCCCTGAAAGGTACAACTACCAAGTTTGGCTTCGAAGTTTGAAAAATTAATCTTCAAATCATAAGTTTCTATACTTGTTCTATGGTACTGATACTTTTTTTATAATTATCGAGACCAACTTATTATGCTGATGCCATTTTACGATTTTGCTTCTACTGTAAAAACCAAACAAAGTCACATGTATCGATACCCTTGTAAAGTATCAGTACCCTGATATAGGGTATGAATACTTTAGTCCGGTATCGATACCATTGTTGAGGCATCGATACCTTATTGCCAAAATGGTAAAAAAATCCATTTAAATGGACATTCCATGCCAAACCATCTTACAATCAAAATGTTGCCTTAGGCACCCTTATAACATGCACAGAAACACACCTAAAACATTCACAAGCCTTCATTTTATGCAATCCCAAAATCAACTAAACCAATATGACATATTTTGCACCACAATTTTTCAATTACTCGCTTATACACAACTAGGACTTTCCATAACATGAACCATTCAAACAATCTAAATCCAAGTCATATACAAGTTCAATTCATAGTCATTCATATTGTCATTTATATATTTTTAACATATTTCTAGAAACACACAGATATATACATGAAGACATTAGCCATCCAAACATTCAACATTTAGAAGTTTTCAACCCTAGCATCCATTCACTTGTTAATTTAATTATAAGCACCTAAGTACATACCACAACACCGAGTTTAAAATGAGCAAAGGTCTACTGAGTCAATAGATGGATAGTGTAATCATTGAGCTGATCCAGTTGGTGAGTTTCGCAACCGGCAATCTACAGATATGGAAAAAAACTAGGTAAGCATTTCGAATGTTTAGTAAGTTTATAGGTAAATAACGATTACTTACCTCAATATACAATTAATCGTATAACTAAATAACATAACACAATATAATAAACCTGACATAGAAAATGGGTGATTTCATTATAAACTAAATCACATAGTTATTTCAACATTTTTAAATGTTAGTTTAGTAACATTCACATAGAATTCACGTTTCAATACCATTTACATTATCGAATCATCATATACCATTTGAGCAGCAAGCTCATAACATGTCATTTTCAATTCACTATCCATTATTCAATTAAGCCCGATGAACTCTAGTAAATAAACTCGGATTCATAGGTAACTACACCACACCAAAGAGCACATAGTGCTAAACAAAGAGCCCAAAAGTGCTAAGCAGAGAGCACCGAAGTCCTAATCAGATAGTATTGAAATACTGAACAAAGAGCACAAAACTGTTAAACTTGTACAAGTGCGCAACTAACCCTATTGGCATGCCAATCGTATCCTACTGTTTATTAAGTTCACATGGGCATTAACACTGTATTCTTATCATTTAAATCCTTGTAAAGTCATCATATACATATCATCCTATAATAAAACGTTTCTTTACAATTTAATCCATGTCTCACCTTTTTGTGCTAAATCATAACAAATTTAAAAGTTAATTTAAACACAAGAAATTTCACAATTCAAACATATTCATATTACCAATACATATAATTACACCATATGAACTTACCTGGCAAAAACTACGATAATAGGAAATCAAGGACTAATATGAAATTTTCTCCTTTCCTCGGTTATCTATAATAATAATTCATTTACAATATGTTTTTTATGCATATGAAATTTTTATTTTATTTTTTAGATGTTCCCTAAAGTTTTGCATTTTAT
Organism: Gossypium australe; assembly: GCA_005393395.2. NCBI lineage: Eukaryota > Viridiplantae > Streptophyta > Magnoliopsida > Malvales > Malvaceae > Gossypium > Gossypium australe. The sequence continues at coordinate 92,075,063 of CM016616.1, forward strand.
TCAATTTAGTCCCTAAAATCGAAATTGCTATAACTTTCAAATTTGAGCTTTGATTTTAAAACTGATCTTAATTAGATCCTTCTAGAGCCCTCTAATATCTATAATTATAGAAATTTAACATCAATTTTGAATTCTTTACATTTTAGTCCCTATGTTAAAAACTAACAACTTTCACTTTACAAATTAGTCCTTTTTCATTTATAAGCTCTAAAATAGCAATATAACACTAAAAGCTTCATGAAATCATCGATGAAAACTTTAACATTTTGCAAAATAGTTCATGGGTCAGCTAAATCAAGCTCTCTAGATTTCAAAAACATAAAAATTACTAGAAAATGACTTGAATTACCGTAGAAATTGAAGGATCAAAGCATGAACGTTGAAACCCTATTATTTTCTCCAAGTTTCGTCCAAGAGTTGAATGGAAGAGTAAAAATGGCTTCCTTCAATTTTAATTTTATGTTATTATACTTATTTTATTCTTTTCATTATAAATTTATTATAATTTAACCCTATTTTAATGAAAAGCATACCAAACCGTCCACTATTGTCTAAAATGGCCTATTTGCCTTTTTAGGCCTTGGTTTAATTACTATTTTAGTCCTTTAACAATTGAAAATCTATAGCGATTAAATTTTACCACTTTAATAATTTAGTCTTTGTACCTTAATTGACTACCTGATTGACAAAATTAAAGAAAAAATTTAACTAAACCTCATGCTAAACTTGTAAGTATTTAATAGTAATATTTATGGACTCACTCATAGAAAATGTGGTTCCAAAACCACCATTTTCGACACCACTAAAAAAAGGGCTATTATAACTCTCCCCTCTTAAGAAATTTCATCCTTGAAATTTTTACCTGAGAATAGGTTCGAGTATTTTGATTCTAGAGTTTCCTCTTATTTCCATGTAGCTTCCTCAATAGCATGTCGATGCCACAATATTTTCACTAATGATATTTGTTTATTTATGAGTTCTTTAATTTCCCGAGCTAGAATCTTTATTGTTTCTTCTGAATACAATAAATGTAGCAGTCCGATTTTGGGGCTAGTCAGAATAATAGTTTCGGAACCACTAATCTGAGGTCAGTGAAATTATTTTTAATATTTTTATGTGTTATAGAATAATTATATGAGTGCATGAAAATTTTGGTGAATTAATTTTAGTGTTTTCATGCTTAATTTTGAAAAATGACTAAATCGCGTAAAATACGAAAGTTTTGTTTTACTAGCTAAATGTGTTAAATAGTTAGGGAACACTAAAGTAGAGGTCCTTATTGAGTAAAAAGACCAATAAAATTAGTGATGGCTGAACATGGAATTTAAAAATCATGAATAGTCAAAGTTGGTGGCATTAGGTGACTTAATTGATATAATAATCATAAAATAAATGAAAAAGAAAGCTTCATCTTCTTTATACTACCACCAAAATTTTTAGCAAAGAGGAGCTTTGGAAAGCTTGAAATTTTCAGCAACTTAAACCCTTGCAAATCAAGAGAAACGGAGTCCAGACTTAGACCGGGGGAAAACCAAGCTAGTAGATAAAATCAATCTAGTCGCCCACTTTTTATATACTGAGGTAAGTTGTATGTAAATAATACAACTTTATTGTTATTATGCATAAAATAATTGATTATTGTTATGAATATGCGGATGAAATTTGATATGGTATACTCCCGGTTGAACCTTAGAAATAGATTGGATATCCAAGCCATGGCATTTGGTTGATATGTGTGCTAGTGTAAGACCATGTCTGGGACATGGCATCGATGTTGATATGTGAGTGCCAGTGTAAGACTATGTCTGGGACATGGCATCGGTATTGAGAAGAGAGCTAGTGTAAGACCATGTTTGGGACATGGCATCAGCCTCGACATGTGAGCTAGTGTAAGACCATGTCTAGGATGGCATCGACATTTTACCCTTTTGTGTGAGGCTTGTCAGGTATCCTTTGGTAATCTAACTGGTTCAACGAGAAGTTTAAAGTTTGTGTCAAAAGTGAGAAAAGTACAACTATGTTGTAAGTGACACAGGTACCTATACAAAAATCATGAGAAGTGAGCTCGATTTACGTTGTATGATTAGTAAGGATGAAAATGAGTAAGTTATGTCTTTAATTATCTGAGAATTTGGTGCAAGTTGATGATATGCTATGAGTATGATAATGCATGGTAATTGTTGCTAATTATTACCTACAACTTACTAAGCTTTGTGCTTACTCCCTTTCCTTTCCATTTTCTTATAGTATCGCCAAGGTAGTCTCGATCACACGATCAATTGAAACATTTGGTATAGTTAGATTTATCTTTTTGAGTATGGTATGTATAGGGACTTGGTCTTTTGTCAAGTGTCATATTGTTTTGGCCAAACATGTTGGCTTGTCTTGAAGTTTGATTCATTTTTTATAAGACCATGGACGATGGCTAGTACTTATTATTGATATATGTAAATGATGATGTTTTTCATGAATGTGTAATTTGCATGGTGTTACTTGATGAAGCTTATGTTGGTGCAAGTAAGGGTGGCAAAAAGGGCTTGGTAAATAGTCTTGTATTTGTCCACACGGGCGTCTGTCTAGGCGGTGTGTGACGCATGGTCTGCCACATGGGCGTGTAGTTCAGCCGTGTATCCCCCTGAACCTTAAGTTGGCAAGACAGAATGCCCATTAGTAACTACACGGGAATAGTCACGACCGTGTGTCTCAGCCATGTGGAAGACACGACCATAGGACATGAGCATGTGCCCAGGCCGTGTGAAGTTTGCACTTGAATTTAGGAATTTAATTCGCCACACGGCCTAAGGACATGGGCGTGCGTCTTGGCCGTGTGACCTTATTGGGTTGATGACGTCTGAAATAGAATGTCAAGGTTTGCACACACGAGCGGAGACACGAGCGTGTCATGGCCGTGTCAGGGACACGGGCCATGGACACGGTCGTGTGCCAGGCCATGTGAAAACCCCTGTAGGTTCGAATTGAGAATAAATTCACACGAGCATGGGACACGAGTGTGTCCCTATATGTTTAGGTCGTGTGAGTTACACGGTCCTTCAACATGGCCATGTTATCAGGTCACACGGGCGTGTCGTCCTTCCACACAGGCGTGTGCCCCTGTTTTTAGTGACAATTTCCATAGTTTTCTAAAGAACTCGGTTTGGTCCCGAACCGTTTCTAAAGTCTGTTTTGGGCCTTGTAGGCTCATATTAAGGACTTTAAGATGAATTTTGAAAAGTTTTAATTCTGGATGAAATATCATAACCTGGGATTGTTTGTATGCATGGTTTTGAGAAAGGTAATGCCTCGTACCCTGTACCGACGTCGAATACGGGTAAAGGGTGTTACATTTAATGGTATCAGAGCTATGGTTTAGTCAGTTCTCGAACTAACCTAGCGTGTGTACGAGTCTAGCTATACATGCCATATATGAATTATAATAGTGTGACGACTTCTGACAATTTAAAATGTGCATTTATATAGTAAATGGATCCCGATGGAGCAGTGGCAGATGATGTCGAGAGTAATGCGCCGACTCCCGCAGAAGGGACCGTGTCAGGGTGGAGGGGGCTAGAGAACCCTTCCTCCATATGATGAATGTATGGTATTTGAAGTTTGTTCGTGCAAACCTGAATGCTCCACCTCCTCCACCCCCCAATTCCCCAGCCTGCCCTACAGCTCCCCAAGTAGTGGAAACGATTAGAAGAGAAAAACCTCTGGTAGACAGATTATGAAAGTAAGGGGGCTGCGGAATTTAGAGCGAATATAGATGATGACCCAGAAAGAGTACAATTCTGGCTAGAAAACACCATTAGGGTATTCGATCAGTTGTCTTGCACACCTAAGGAGTGCATGAAGTGTGTTGTATCACTCCTATGAGACTCGGTCTACAAATGGTGGAACACCTTTGTGTCGGTTGTACCAAGGGAAATGATAGCTTGTGAATTCTTTCAAGAAGAATTTCGTAAAAAGTATATTAGCCAGAGGTTTATAGACCAGAAAAGGAAAGAATTTCTAGAATTGAAGCAAGGTCGAATGACAGTAACAGAGTATGAGCGTGAATTTGTGAGGCTTAGTAAATACACTCGGGAGTGCATATCCATCGAAGCCATCATGTGTAAGAGGTTTGAGGACGAATTAAATGAGGACATTCATTTGTTTGTTGGTATTCTAGAACTGAAGGAATTTGTTGTACTGGTAGAAAGAGCTTGCAAGGCCGAGGAGTTGGCCAAAGAGAAAAGGAAAGCTGATATTAAGTCTCGTGACTCAAAGAAAAGACAGTTGGGGAAATCATTCCAGTCCTCATCCAAAAAATCGAGAGAGTTCACTACTTGATCAAATACTTGAGTGGGCTTCTTGAATAGAAATAGGAGTAAGCAGTACTCGACATCTAAAGCTCAAACCACTTCTATTACAAGTGTTGGTAGTGCTCGACCAAATAAACCGGACTGTTCGCAGTGTGGTAGACGACATTTTAGTGAGTGTCGAGGAAATGATAGAGGCTATTTCAAGTGCAGTTCACTAGACCACTTCATTCAAAACTATCCTGAGATGGAAGAAAAAGACAAAAAGCAAGAAGTGCGAGCGAGTAATGCACCTTCGAGGGGTAGACCACAAAATAACCTTGGAAGTGGGGCTAGCAGTAGAGGTGCGCCTAGAGATTCCACCATGAGGTCCAAGGGCCGAACACTTGCAAGGACTTATGCCATTTACGCTCGCGAAGAGGCATCGTCACCAGATGTGATTACGGGGTACTTTTTCTCTTCATGATATCTCTGTTGTTGCTTTGATTGATCCAGGGTCTACCCATTCTTATATTTGTATGAAATCGGTGTCTAGCATGAATATGTTTGTCGAGTCTACAGAATTTGTGATAAAAGTGTCAAACTCGTTAGAAAAGCATGTGATAGTTGACAAAATGTGTAGAAATTGTTCATTGATGATTAGAGGCCATTGTTTTCCGGCTAACCTCATGCTACTACCGTTTGATAAATTTAACCTAATTCTTGGCATGGATTGGTTGAACGTTCATAACGTGTGTAACATCCAAAAATTTGAGTATTATTTGTGTTGGCTCGAGTATGAATTTTGTGTATTAGCATAGTCTTGTGAAGGATTGATTTTTATTTAGGAAGTTAGAATAATTTTTAGTATGGTTTATTTAATGAAGTAGAGTAAGTGAGATTGACACTTAAGTTAATTTAAGTGTTAATTTATTGCACATGAGGAGTTAGTGGCTTAGTGGTTAAGGAGCTTGAAAGGTTGCTTGAGGGAAGTGGTTCGAGTAGCTTGGAAAGCATTTTGAGGATTGTATTTTTGTACATTCTAGCATTGATGGATGGTCAAACCTTATTCATGATAGGTTGGACTATTAATTTTGGTAAGTTGAATATTGGTTTAAGGAAAGCATGAAATTGGGGATAAGAATCTTAAGGTTATGGAAGGTTGGGGAGACATAAGGCTAGGCTTTAGGATGATGTTTTGGAAAGTATTCCTAGGCCTTTAGTGATTGAAAGTGGACGGCATGTGTGGCTAGGGGGGTGGCCGAATGTGATAGGTAGCTTGGGGGGGAATAGTTGGCCAATTTTAGTCTTCGAGCACCTTTTTGCATTTGTTTTTCCTCTCCAAAAACTCTCTCTATTGGCCGAATGTGTCTTGTGCATTTTGGTGCAATTTTGTTTTTGGTTTTAGCCTCATTTCGTGTGAACCAAATACCATTTCTTTTCTTTCATTTGTCCTTTTGAAACCGAAACAACATTGGAACTTTTGTGCATTTTTCTTCTTTGGTAAAACAAGGTGTTGGCCTAACCTCATTTCTCCCATCTCTCTCTTTTCTTCTTTTGATTTTTGCTCAACCACATTTTCTTTCTCTTTCTTTTGGCCGAATCATTCTCTTCTTCAAACTCTCTCTTTTCTTTCTTCCATTGTTGATTAAACAGAATTTTCTCTCTTATTTCTATTCTCTTTTCCACTCACATATCTTTCTTCTTTCATAACCATAGCCGAAACTTCTTATATCCTTTTGGTTTGCTTTGGCCGAATATTCAAGGGTAGGATTTCTTTTGATTTATTCAATCGGTTTTGAAAGATAGGCTCTTTGGGACTTTGGAAGCATTTGATTTAAGCCCTATCTCTCTAGCAATCAAAGGTTGGTAAGTCAAGGGGTAAGGATTCTTGTCGATTCATCATTCTTTTGAAAAGACTAAGTTTTTGGGATTAAAGTGTTGTGGTTTGGCCGAATGGCCTTTGTTTATAATTTTAGTATTGGCCAATTGTAGGACAAGGTGATCTAGTGCGATAGATCGGATCTTTGAAAGATAGTTCTTGCGTTGGTGAAAGGTGTGTATCTTACACACTTTATAACTTGGTTCATATATGTATATATGTGTGTTAAATAACTATTCATGTTGTTAAAGCCGAAATGATGAGATTTTGAGATGATACCATGATGGTATGAATGAGGATTCGGGTAAGTCCGTTTAGATATGTTGTTAATACATGTGGATTGAAATCATGATCTATGATTTATGATATTTTTGTTATGTGATTCATATCAAAGTATATTGACATGATTTGTTTATCTATTACATTGGTATGGGCAACATGAGAGGAGGGGGAAGATTGATTTTGTGACTTCGGTTACTAGTGATTTGGTATCACATTTGTGTCTTCGGACACCAGAGGTTTGGTACCTCCAGTGATTTGGTATCACATTTGTGTCCTCGGACACCAGAGGTTTGGCACCTCATAGCGTCTCGTCCCTGTGGTTAACACCACCGTGGGTTGGCCCCACTTTTGAGATATGGGATCGTTGCCAGTAATTTGGTATCACACGTGGGTTGGCCCCACAACTTGATTATTCGTGACTTCGGTCACCAGTGATTTGGTATCACATTTGTGTCTTTGGGACACCAGAGGTTTGGCACCTCATAGCGACTCGTCCCTGTGGTTTAATTCCACCGTGGGTTGGCCCCCACTTTTGAGATATGGGATTGTCGCCAGTGATTTGGTATCACACGTGGGTTGGCCCCACATATGGTTTATTTATGACTTTGAGTCACCAGTGATTTGGTATCACAATAGTGAATATCGTGACTTCAGTCACCAGTGGTTTGGCACCACCAGTGGTTTGGTACCACACGGGGTAGAAAAGGAGTTATGGATGGCTAGGTTGGGTGCATTATACATATATGTTGCTTTGTTATAATTTGTGTAAGTATGTGGCATTTACCTGGGAGAGGGAATATGCACTGAGTCTTGGTGACTCACCTTCTCCCTTATCGTTTCAGGTGTTGCGTAAAATTCGCGGATGAGGAGCCGGATGGACTCGAGGAGGCCATGCAATAAAATTTGGTTTTACATAAACTACTATTTGGGTACTTTATTTTAATTTGTTTTTCATATTTTTTATGGATTTGTAATAAGGCCTGTTTAATTATGTTTTGGATTATTTATATGTTTTGGATTTGTTTTAAATTTGGCTTACAAATTACATGTTTGATATAATAATTTGAGCAAAAAGTTTTCTAAATTACAAAATGCGATGTTTTTTTTAAAACGTTACCATCGGGTAACTTAAATCATTTGATAATTTTAACATCTTAAGTATTTTCGATAACTCATACTATTTTCAAAAACTCAACTTTTCCAAATTTCTTTTAGATACAGTTTTCAACCTAATCACTTTGTTTTCTTTTAAATATTAAAAAGCTTTCTAATCTATGGAATTGTAATAATGTTTTAAAGACTTATTTTTGAGATTTCAAAAGCAAATTATCAGGTTTCAATTTATTATACACTTGTTTTCTACAAATAAAGTTCAACAAAGAGTTTTTCACAAAATTTTAATCGTTAACTTGTTTTTCTTCAAAACGTTTTCCTTCGTGGCATGCCAGATTCGGTCATGGCGTATTGACCGGGTTTGGGGTGTTACAAATTGGTATCAGAGCCAAGTTTAAAAGCTCGGCTGTGGGCCCGAGGCCCAAAATGTTTTAAAGTATGGTTTTAAAATGTTTTTGTTTAAAATTATATGATTGGAAAGGCATGGTCCCGAGTCTCCGGCATCAATCCGCCCTGGTAAGTATATCAAAACTATTGATTTTGATGATATGATGATGTTGATATGACTATATAGTAGTAGGAACTACTTTAGAGACCCAAAACTATAGGTTTGGTGTACTCGCGAAATCTCTTATTAAAACTTTTCATAAAACTGTGCTTTAAAGAAAGTGGAATTTTGACTAATTCATAAAACTTTTAAATCAGATAAGTCGAGATCTTAGACATGAGCACTCGAGGTCGAGGTCGTGTTATGCGTGGACGTGGTCGAGGTAGGATGGCTGTGTCTGAGCTAGTGAGGTCTGGTCAAGGATCCGAGAATGAAGTACCACCAGTCCCCCCACCAGCGGTTGGGGTTGAGCATCAGCATCAAACGGGGGATGACGCAGTGTCTCAGGCGATGCTGCGAGTTCTTGAGAGGGTAGCTGGAGTAGGTGGAGGCGCGGGAGCTTGAAAGTCAGTACCTGAGCGACTCCGAGCCAACGGAGCCGAGGTATTTCGAGGTGTTTTGGGTGTAGCTCCCAGTTCGGCTGAATATTGGTTAGAGGCGACGGAGCGAATCATGGATGATCTGGATCTGAATGCTGAGGAGAAGCTGAAAGGGATAGTATCGCTTCTTCGGGATGAGTCATATCAGTGGTGGCTCACGGTTCGGAATGGTGCTGCGGCGGAGGATCTCACTTGGGATTATTTTAAGGCAGCGTATCAGAAGAAATATATTGGGTCTAGTTACGTTGATGCGCAGCGTAAGGCATTTCTGAGTTTGGTCCAAGGAAGTAAGTCCGTATCAGAGTATGAGGCTGAGTTCTTAAGATTGAGCCGGTATGCTGGAGGTATTGTGGCTTCGGAGCACGAGCGATGTGTCCGATTCGAGGATGGTTTGAGAGATGAGCTGAGGTTGCTGATTGCTCCACATCAGGAGCGAGAATTTGCTGCGTTGGTTGAAAAGTCTAAGATTGCTGAAGGGATAAAGGAATCTGGAAGGCAGAGTTACGATCGGAATAAGCATAAGAGAGGATATGGATCATCTGGGTCAGCCGATAATTCTCAAAAGAGGGTTAGGCAGAGTGGGCCGAATCAATCTGGAAGGCCTGTTACTGCTAATCAGAGACCAGCACAGTGTAATCGATGTGGGAAGTTTCATTGGGGCGAATGTTGGACCGGAGGAAAAGGATGTTTTGAGTGTGGCTCGCTGGATCATCGTGTGAGGGATTGTCCACGTAAGCAAGCCCGGAATCAATCTGAAGTCAAGGTCGTGCTCAGTTCAGAAAGGAGGGACCAGCACCGCAGAGAGGTCGTGGTAATGGTAGAGGAGGTAATGGTTCTAGTCGAGGCCGCGGAGCATCTGGCAGAGGTGCAAGCAACACTGATACGAGACAGCCTGGTTTGGTGTATGCTGCGAGACGACGAGAGGAGGGCGACGCACTGGATGTCATAACCGGTACATTCTTAATCTTTGGTGTTCCATATACTGCTTTGATAGATGTGGGTTCGACGCACTCGTATGTTGCTAGTAGCATTGTAGAGACCATGAGCTTAGATTCTGAGACTGCTTCTAGGAGGATGACAGTACTTAGTCCTCTAGGTCACTCTGTAGAAGTAGATAAGCTGTATAGGGATGTACCTCTAGAACTTCAAGGGGTAGTGTTTGTAGCTGATCTGATGGAACTGCCGTTTGAGGAGTTCGATCTGATTCTTGGGATGGACTGGTTGGTCAAGTACCAAGCAAGTTTGGATTGCGCTGCTAAGCGCATGGTTTTGAAGACAGCTGAGGGTGAAGATGTGGTCATGATAGGTAATAGAAGAGATTATCTATCTAACGTAGTATCTGCGTTAAAAGCTGTGAAGATGGTCAGGAAGGGCTGTGAGGCGTTTGTAGTCTATGTGTGTGCTTTGGAGGCTAAGGAGTCTTCCGTGGGGAATGTTCGAACTGTAAAGGAATATGCGGATGTATTTCCAGAAGAACTTCCCGGACTGCCTCCGGATCGTGAAGTCGAATTCGGTATAGATCTGTTACCTGGAACGGCGCCAGTGTCTATAGCTCTGTATAGGATGGCACCGAAGGAAATGATGGAATTAAAGGCTCAGATTCAGGAGTTGTTAGATCGAGGTTTCATTCAACCAAGTGTTTCACCATGGGGAGCGCCGGTACTTTTTGTCAAGAAGAAGGACGGTACGATGCAGATGTGTATTGATTACCGCCAGTTGAATAAGCTGACGATCAAAAACAAGTATCCTTTGCCGAGGATAGATGACTTGTTTGATCAGCTTAAAGGGGCAGCGATTTTCTCCAAGATTGATTTAAGGTCTGGGTATCATCAGCTAAAGGTGAAAGAGGCTGATATCCATAAGACGGCATTTCGTACTCGGTATGGGCACTACGAGTTTCTGGTGCTGCCGTTTGGATTGACTAACGCGCCGGCAGCATTCATGGACATGATGAATCGGGTATTTCAGCAGTTTTTGGATCAGTTTGTTGTGGTTTTTATAGACGATATTTTAGTATACTCAAAGTCAGAGGAGGAGCATGATGCGCATTTGCGAGTATTGTTGCAGATTCTGAGGGAAAAGCAGCTTTTTGCTAAATTTAGTAAGTGCGAGTTTTGGCTTAGGGAGGTGACTTTCTTGGGTCACGTTGTATCAGCCGAGGGGATTAGAGTGGATCCTCGAAAGATTGAGGCAGCGTTGGACTGGAAGCCGCCTAAGTCAGTGGCTGAGATTCGGAGTTTTCTAGGTCTGGCGGGGTATTATCGAAGGTTTGTGGAAGGATTTTCCTTGATCGCCGCACCGATGACCAAGTTGTTGAGGAAATGAGTTCCATTTGTGTGGACCGAGAAGCAGCAAGAAAGTTTCGGCAAGTTGAAGAAGATTCTGACTAAAGCTCCAGTTTTGATTCAACCTGAGGCAGGCAAGGAATTCACGGTTTACTGTGATGCATCACATACTGGTTTGGTATGTGTGCTGATGCAAGAAGGGAAGGTAGTGGCTTATACATCTCGTCAGTTGAGACCACATGAGGTTAATTATCCGACGCATGATTTGGAATTAGCAGCAGTGGTTTTCGCTTTGAAGATTTGGAGACACTATTTGTACGGAGAGAAGTCAATAGTCTACACGGATCACAAGAGTCTTAAGTATCTTTTGACTCAAAAGGATTTGAACTTAAGGCAGCGTAGATGGATCGAGTTGTTGAAGGACTACGACTGTTCCATCGAGTATCATTCGGGCAAGGCTAACGTGGTGGCAGACGCGTTGAGCCGTAAGGTTGTGTCAGACTTAAGATCGATTTTTGCTCGTCTTAGCTTGTATGACGATGGGAGTCTTTTGGCTGAATTGCAAGTCAAGCCGACTTGGTTAGATCAGATCAAGGAGAAACAGTTAGAGGATGATGGTTTGAATGATCGGAGGTTGCGGGTTCAAAATGGTGGTTTAGAGGATTATAGTTTGTCAAGTGATGGAGTTTTGTGTTTTAAAGGGAGAGCTTGTATGCCGAAGGATGTTGAGTTGAGGCAAAAGATTCTTCGGGACGCACATAGCAGCCCATATGTTATGCATCCTGGAGGTAGCAAGATGTATCGAGATTTAAGAGAGCAGTTTTGGTGGCCAGGTCTGAAGCGGGAGGTAACTGAGTTTGTGGGTAAATGTCTGACGTGCCAGCAGGTCAAGGCGGAACATCAGTTACCGTCTGGGTTACTTCAGCCGGTAAAGATTCCACAGTGGAAGTGGGAAAGGATCACTATGGACTTTGTCAGTGGATTACCTCTTACGCCTAGTAAGAAGGACTCAGTTTGGGTGATTGTGGATCGTCTGACTAAGTCAACTCATTTCATTCCGGTTAGGGTGGATTACTCACTTCAGAGGTTAGCTAAGTTGTATGTGGCGGAGATAGTGAGGTTGCACGGTGTGCCAGTGTCGATCATCTCAGATAGGGATCCCAGATTCACGTCGAGGTTTTTGAGAGCGCTACATCAGGCTTTGGGTACGCGGTTGGATTTCAGTACCGCATTTCATCCACAGTCTGACGGGCAGTCGGAAAGGGTTGTTCAGATTTTAGAGGATATGCTGGGAGGTTGTGTTTTGGACTTCAGAGGCAGCTGGGAAGAGTTTTTGCCGTTAGCTGAGTTCGCGTACAACAATAGTTATCAAGCAAGCATTAAGATGGCACCATATGAGGCATTGTATGGTAGAAGATGTCGCACACCTACATGTTGGATAGAGTTGGGTGAGCGTCAGATGTTAGGACCAGAGTTGGTTGCAGAGACTGAGGATAAGGTGAAGATAATTCAGGCTCGTCTGAAGGAAGCTTCGGATAGGTAGAAGTCGTATGCCGATCTCAAGCGAAGGGATATAGAGTTTGCCGTGGGTGACAAAGTTTTTCTGAAGGTCTCGCCGTGGAAGAAAGTGTTAAGATTTGGGAGAAAAGGCAAGTTAAGTCCAAGGTTCATTGGACCGTTTAAGGTGTTGAGACGAGTGGGACCAGTAGCTTATCAGACGATGTGTTTCATGTTTCCATGCTTAGACGCTATCGTTCTGATCCATCGCATATCGTGGCAGTAGAGGAAGTAGAAGTGAATCCAGATTTGACGGTGGAGGAGGAACCTGTGCAGATTCTAGATCGAGATGTGAAAGTTTTGCGCAAGAAGTCAGTTCCTTTAGTGAAGGTTTTATGGAGGAATCATGGCATGGAAGAAGCTACGTGGGAACCGGAGGATGCAATGAGGCAGCAGTATCCTCAACTCTTTTGATCAGGTAATTTCGAGGACGAAATTTTCTTAAGGGGGTAGAATTGTAACATCCAAAAATTTGAGTATTATTTGTGTTGGCTCGAGTATGAATTTTGTGTATTAGCATAGTCTTGTGAAGGATTGATTTTTATTTAGGAAGTTAGAATAATTTTTAGTATGGTTTATTTAATGAAGTAGAGTAAGTGAGATTGACACTTAAGTTAATTTAAGTGTTAATTTATTGCACATGAGGAGTTAGTGGCTTAGTGGTTAAGGAGCTTGAAAGGTTGCTTGAGGGAAGTGGTTCGAGTAGCTTGGAAAGCATTTTGAGGATTGTATTTTTGTACATTCTAGCATTGATGGACGGTCAAACCTTATTCATGATAGGTTGGACTATTAATTTTGGTAAGTTGAATATTGGTTTAAGGAAAGCATGAAATTGGGGATAAGAATCTTAAGGTTATGGAAGGTTGGGGAGACATAAGGCTAGGCTTTAGGATGATGTTTTGGAAAGTATTCCTAGGCCTTTAGTGATTGAATATGGATGGCATGTGTGGCTAGGGGGTGGCCGAATGTGATAGGTAGCTTGGGGGCAATAGTTGGCCAATTTTAGTCTTTGAGCACCTTTTTGCATTTGTTTTTCCTCTCCAAAAACTCTCTCTATTGGCTGAATGTGTCTTGTGCATTTTGGTGCAATTTTGTTTTTGGTTTTAGCCTCATTTCGTGTGAACCAAATACCATTTCTTTTCTTTCATTTGTCCTTTTGAAACCGAAACAACATTGGAACTTTTGTGCATTTTTCTTCTTTGGTAAAACAAGGTGTTGGCCGAACCTCATTTCTCCCATCTCTCTCTTTTCTTCTTTTGATTTTTTGCTCAACCACACTTTCTTTCTCTTTCTTTTGGCCGAATCATTCTCTTCTTCAAACTCTCTCTTTTCTTTCTTCCATTGTTGATTAAATAGAATTTTCTCTCTTATTTCTATTCTCTTTTCCACTCACATATCTTTCTTCTTTCATAACCATAGCTGAAACTTCTTATATCCTTTTGGTTTGCTTTGGCCGAAAATTCAAGGGTAGGATTTCTTTTGATTTATTCAATCGGTTTTGAAAGATAGGCTCTTTGGGACTTTGGAAGCATTTGATTTAAGCCCTATCTCTCTAGCAATCAAAGGTTGGTAAGTCAAGGGGCAAGGATTCTTGTCGATTCATCATTCTTTTAAAAAGACTAAGTTTTTGGGATTAAAGTGTTGTGGTTTGGCCGAATGGCCTTTGTTTATAATTTTAGTATTGGCCGATTGTAGGACAAGGTGATCTAGTGCGATAGATCGGATCTTTGGAAGATAGTTCTTGCGTTGGTGAAAGGTGTGTATCTTACACACTTTATAACTTGGTTCATATATGTATATATGTGTGTTAAATAACTATTCATGTTGTTAAAGCTGAAATGATGAGATTTTGAGATGATACCATGATGGTATGAATGAGGATTCGGGTAAGTCCGTTTCGATATGTTGTTAATACATGTGGATTGAAATCATGATCTATGATTTATGATATTTTTGTTATGTGGTTCATATCAAAGTATATTGACATGATTTGTTTATCTATTGCATTGGTATGGGCAACATGAGAGGAGAGGGAAGATTGATTTTGTGACTTCGGTCACCAGTGATTTGGTATCACATTTGTGTCTTCGGACACCAGAGGTTTGGTACCTCCAGTGATTTGGTATCACATTTGTGTCCTCGGACACCAGAGGTTTGGCACCTCATAGCGTCTCGTCCCTGTGGTTAACACCACCGTGGGTTGGCCCCACTTTTGAGATATGGGATCGTCGCCAGTGATTTGGTATCACACGTGGGTTGGCCCCACAACTTGATTATTCGTGACTTCGGTCACCAGTGATTTGGTATCACATTTGTGTCTTTGGGACACCAAAGGTTTGGCACCTCATAGCGACTCGTCCCTGTGGTTTAATTCCACCGTGGGTTGGCCCCACTTTTGAGATATGGGATTGTCGCCAGTGATTTGGTATCACACGTGGGTTGGCCCCACATATGGATTATTTGTGACTTTGAGTCACCAGTGATTTGGTATCACAATATTGAATATCGTGACTTCGGTCACCAGTGGTTTGGCACCACCAGTGGTTTGGTACCACACGGGGTAGAAAAAGAGTTATGGATGGCTAGGTTGGGTGCATTATACATATATGTTGCTTTGTTATAATTTGTGTAAGTATGTGGCATTTACCCGGGAGAGGGAATATGCACTGAGTCTTGGTGACTCACCTTCTCCCTTATCGTTTCAGGTGTTGCATAAAATTCGCGGATGAGGAGCCGGATGAACTCGAGGAGGCCATGCAATAAAATTTGGTTTTACGTAAACTACTATTTGGGTACTTTATTTTAATTTGTTTTTCATATTTTTTATGGATTTGTAATAAGGCCTGTTTAATTATGTTTTGGATTATTTATATGTTTTGGATTTGTTTTAAATTTGGCTTACAAATTACATGTTTGATATAATAATTTGAGCAAAAAGTTTTCTAAATTACGAAATGTGATGTTTTTTTTTAAAACGTTACCATCGGGTAACTTAAATCATTTGATAATTTTAACATCTTAAGTATTTTCGATAACTCATACTATTTTCAAAAACTCAACTTTTCCAAATTTCTTTTAGATATAGTTTTCAACCTAATCACTTTGTTTTCTATTAAATATTAAAAAGCTTTCTAATCTATGGAATTGCAATTATGTTTTAAAGACTTATTTTTGAGATTTCAAAAGCAAATTATCAGCTTTCAATTTATTATACACTTGTTTTCTACAAATAAAGTTCAACAAAGAGTTTTCACAAAATTTTAATCGTTAACTTGTTTTTCTTTAAAACGTTTTCCTTCGTGGCATGCCAGATTCGATCATGGCGTATTGACCGGGTTTGGGGTGTTACAACGTGTTAGTAAAATATGGTAGTAAATTTACTGAACTAAAATGTGAAAACGGGGATATTATTCGGGTTGAATCAGGTGAACCGGATAGCTTACCTGTACTGATTTCTTTTATGACTGTTGAGAAATACATGAGAAAAGGGTATGAGTCCTATCTTGCATTTGTGTTGAATACCCAAGAGTAGGAAGTAAAGATTGAGTCAGTGCTAGTGGCATGTGAGTACCTGGATGTGTTTTCGGAAGAGTTGCCTGGATTCCCTCTAACTAGGGAAGTCGAGTTTGGTATTGAGCTGGTCCCTAGTACAGTACCTATTTCGGTTGCCCTGTATAGGATGGCACCGTTGGAGTTAAAAGAGTTGAAGGTTCAGCTACAAGAGTTAACGGATAAGAGTTTTATGAGACCGAGCTATTCTCTGTGGGGTGCTCCGGTACCTTTTGTGAAAAAGAAAGACAGGTCGATGAGGTTATGTATAGACTATAGACAGCTCAACAAGGTGACTGTGAAGAAGAAGTATCCTTTGCCAAGGTTCGATGATCTGTTTGACCAATTGAAAGGAGCCACAGTGTTTTCTAAGATAGACTTAAGGTCCGGTTATTACCAGCTAAGAATTAAGGAACAAGATGTACCGAAAACTGCATTTTGGACGAGGTATGGCCATTATGAGTTCCTCATCATGCCCTTTGGCTTAACAAATACTCCCGCCGTGTTTATGGATTTAATGAACTGTATTTTCAGACCGTACTTGGATAAGTTCGTTGTTGTTTTTATCGATGATATATTAATTTATTCTCGTGGTAAGAGTGAGCACGCAAAGCATTTAAGAACTGTTTTGTAGACTTTAAGAGATAAATAGTTGTATCCCAAGTTTAGTAAAAGTGAGTTTTGGCTCCAAGAGGTTGGATTCTTAGGACACATCGTGTCGGGTGATGGAATTAGAGTTGACCCAAGTAAGATATATGCCATCTTTGATTAGATATCGCCGAGGAATGTGTCAGATATTAGAAGCTTTCTAGGCTTAGCCAGATATTACAGACGATTTATTAAAGGATTCTCCATGATTGCTACACCGATGACAAGGTTGCTATAGAAAGATGTCAAGTTCAAATGGACAAAGAAGTGCCAACAGAGTTTTGAGAAACTAAAAGTATTGTTGACTGAAGCTCCAATTTTAATGCAACTGGAACCGGGAAAAGAATTCATAGTGTATAGCGACGCATCCTTGAATGGATTGGGATACGTGTTCATGCAAGGAGGCAAGGTAATAGCATATGCCTCGAGACAACTGAAGCCGCATGAGAAAAACTATCCGACTCACGACTTAAAGTTAGTCGCCATTGTGTTCGAACTGAAGATTTGGAGACACCATTTGTATAGTGAGAGATGTCGAGTGTTCACTGACCATAGAAGTCTAAAGTATTTGATGACTCAAAAGGAACTAAACCTTCGCCAACGAAGATGGCTAGAGCTCATAAAAGATTATTAACTGGTGATCAACTATCACCTGGGGAAGGCGAACGTGGTCACCGATACTTTGAGTAAGAAGTCATTGTTTGCCTTGAGGGCTATGAACACTCAGTTGTTAGTAACCGACGATGGTTCAATTTTAGCCGAGTTGAGAGCGAAACCAATGTTTTTACAAGATAAGATAACTCAGTGCGAGACAGGTATAGAATTAGACTTTCGGATTGGTTCTGATGTCTATTTAATGTTTCGAGATAGAATTTATGTACCCAAAGACGATGAGCTTATTCAGAAAATTTTGCATGAGGCACATAGCAGTCGTGTGTCTATCCATCCAGGTAGTGTGAAAATGTATAATGACTTGAAGAAAATGTATTGGTGGTCGGGAATGAAGTGAGACATTTCAGAGTTTGTCTCTAAGTGCCTAATTTGTCAGCAAGTCAAAGCCGAATACCAAGTACCTTCGGGTTTACTTCAGCCTGTGATGGTTTCCAAATGGAAATGGGACCGTATTACTATGGATTTCATTTCTGGATTTCCTAGGACGCCAAGGAAGAAAGATGCCGTATGGGTTGTGGTTAATAGGCTAACAAAATTAGCTCATTTTATACCGGAGCGTATGGATTATCCACTTGAGAAATTGACCGATTTGTATGCTTCTGAAATTGTAAGACTTTACGGGGTACCATTATCGATCATTTAGGATAGAGATCTGAGGTTCACATCATGGTTTTGGAAAAAGTTGCAAGAAGTGTTGGGGACGAAACTGAATTTTAGTACTGCTTTCCACTCGCATATCGATGGTCAGTCGGAAAGAGTAATTCAGATTCTTGAAGATATGTTGCGATGTTGAGTTCTTGAGTTTCAAGGTAGTTGGAAAAAGTATTTACCGTTAGTAGAGTTTGCCTACAACAATAACTATCAGTCGAGTTTGAAAATGGCGCCTTATGAGGCTTTCTTTGGGCGTAAATACCAAACGCCTTTGTATTGGACTGAACTCAGAGAAAATCAGATTCACGGGTTGACTTAGTCAAAGAGACCGAAGAGAAAGTAAAGGTAATTCATGACTGCTTGAAGGCTACTTCGGATAGACAAAAATCCTATGCGGATTTGAAACGAAAAGAAATTGAGTTTCAAGTCAGTGATAAGGTGTTTTTGAAAGTATCCCCGTGGAAGAAAGTCCTCAGATTCGGTAAGAAAGGAAAATTAAGTCCATGTTTTATTGGACCTTATGAGGTGATTGAGAGAATTGGGCCGGTAGCATATCGTTTAGCCTTTCCGTCTGAGTTAGAAAAGATCCACGATGTATTCCATGTGTCTATGTTACGCCATTCCCGTTCTGACACATCACATTTGATTTCAACAACAGAGGTTGAGATTTGTTCATATATGACATATGGCGAAGAGCCGGTTAAGATCTTAGCTCGGGAGATTAAGCAATTGAGAAATAAGAGTATAGCACTAGTGAAGGTATTATGGCATAGACATGGGCTTGAAGAGGCCACATGGGAGCCCGAGGAGACTATGAGAGATCAATACCCAAACCTTTTCACTGGTAAGATTTTCGGGGACGAAAATCCCTATGGGGGAGAATTGTAACAACCCGATTTTGGGGCTAGTCGGAACAGTGGTTTCGGAACCACTATCCAAGGTCAGAGAAATTATTTTTAATATTTTTTATGTGTTATAGCATAATTATATGAGTGCATGAAAATTTTGGTGAATTAATTTTAGTGTTTTCATGCTTAATTTTTGAAAAAGGACTAAATCGCGTAAAATGCGAAAGTTTTGTTCTACTAACTAAAGGTGTTAAATAGTTAGGGAACACTAAAGTAGAGGTCCTTATTGAGTAAAAAGACCAATAGAATTAGTGATGGCTGAACATGGAGTTTAAAAATCATGAATAGTCAAAGTTGGTGGCATTAGGTGACTTAATTGATATAATAATGATAAAAGAAAAGAAAAAAAAGCTTCATCTTCTCTACACTACCACCGAAATTTTCAGCAAAGAGGAGCTTTAGAAAGCTTGAAATTTTCAGCAACTTCAACCCTTGAAAATCAAGAAAAACGGAGTCCGACCTAGACTGGGGCAAAACCAAGCTAGTAGACTAAATCAATCTAGTCGCCCACTTTTTGTATACTGAGGTAAGTTGTACGTAAATAATACAACTCTATTGTTATTATGCATAAAATAAGTGATTATTGTTATGAATATGAACGACAAAATTTGATATGGTATACTCCCGGTTGAATCTTAGGAATAGATTGGATATCTAAGCTATGACATTTGGTTAATATGTGTGCATAGACTTTGATATGTGAGTGCCAGTGTAATACCATGTCTAGGACAAGGCATCGGCATTGAGAAGAAAGCTAGTGTAAGACCATGTCTGGGACATGGCATCGGTATTTTACCCTCTTGTGTGTGGCTTTTCGGGTATCCTTTGGTATTCCAACTGGTTCAATGAGAAGTTTAAAGTTTGTGTCAAAAGTGAGAAAAGTACAACTATGTTGTAAGTGATACAGGTACCTATACAAAATTCATGACAAGTGAGCTCGATTTATGTTGTATGATTAGTAAGGATGAAAATGAGTAAGTTATGTCTTTAATTATCTAATAATTTGGTGCAAGTTTATGATATGCTACGAGTATGATAATGCATGGTACTTGTTGTTAATTATTTACCTACGACTTACTAAGTTTTGTGCTTACTCCCTTTCCTTTCCATTTTCTTAGAGTATCACCAAGCTAGCTCGGAGATCAAAGGACGTAGGAGGCTCGATCACACTATCAATTGAAACATTTGGTATAGTTAGATTTATCTTTTTGAGTATGGCATGTATAGGGACTTGGTCTTTTGTCAAGTGTCATATTGTTTTGGCCAAACGTGTTGGCTTGTTTTGAAGTTTGATTCTTTTTGTATAAGGCCATAGACGATGGCTAATACTTATTATTGATATATGTAAATGATGATGTTTTTCATGAATGTGCAATTTGCATGGTGTTACTTGATGTAGCTTATGTTGGTGCAAGCAAGGGTGGCAAAAAGGGCTTGGTAAATAGTCTTGTATTTGTCCACACGGGTAGACACATGGACGTGTGTCTAAGTGCCCGTGTGTCTAACCGTGTGTGACACACGGTCTGCCACATGGGAGTGTAGTTTGGCCATGTATCCCCCTGCACCCTAAGTTGGCAAAACAAAATGCCCACTGGTAACCACACGGGCTGAGGCACGGCTGTGTGTCTCAATCGTGTGGAAGGCACGGCCATAGGACATGGGAATGTACCCAGGCCATGTGAAGTCTGCACTTGAATTTAGGAATTTAATTCGCCACACGGCCTAAGGACACAGGTCTGTGTCTTGGCCGTGTGACCTTATTGGTTTGATGACGTTAGAAACAGAATGTCAAGGTTTTTACACATGGGCAGAGACACGGGTGTGTCATGGCCTTGTGAGGGACACAGGCCATGGACACGGGTGTGTGCCAGGTTGTGTGAAAACCCCTGTAGGTTTGAATTATGAATAAATCCGCACGGGCATGGGACACGAGTGTGTCCCTATATGTTTAGGCTGTGTGAGTTACACGGCCCTTCAACATGGCCATGTTATCAGGTCACACGGGCGTGTGCCCCTATTTTTAGTTACATTTTCTAAAGTTCTCTAAACAACTCGGTTTGGTATCAAACCGTTTCTAAAGTGTGTTTTGGCCCTTGTATGCTCATATTAAGGACTTTAAGATGAAGTTTGAAAAGTTTTAATTCTAAATGAAATCGCATAACCCAAGATTGTTTGTATGCATGTTTTTAAGAAAGGTAATGCCTCGTACCCTGTGCTAGCGTCGGATACGGGTAAGGGGTGTTACAATAAATCCTATTGAAGCTCTATTTCATTGGGAGATGACACATGTGATGGCTCTAATCTATACCATCGAAGCATTGATATGTGAAAAAATTGTGAACATTTTCAAGTTCTGAAACGAAAGCTAGTTTATATGCAACAGGTCTGATTCTTTTGAGAATCTCATACGACCGAATGAACCTCTAGCTAAATTTTCCTTTTCGGCCAAAACGTAGAACTTTCTTCTATGATGACACTATCAAAAACACTTTGCCACCAATCTGAAACTAGATATCTTTTCTCTTCAAATTGACATACGATTTTTGATAGTCTGAGGCAATTTTCAAACAATCTCGTATAACCTTAACTTTATCTTTTGTTTCATGTATTAGATCGGTCCCTACTAACTTTCTTTCACTCAATTCTAACCGGTACAATGGAGTTCTCCATTTATGTCCATATAAAAGCTCGTACGGTGACATTTTGATACTCGACTGATAGTTGTTATTATATGCAAACTCAACCAATGATAAATATTTTTCTCAGCTACCTTCAAACTCAATTACGCAATAGGGTAACATGTCTTTAAGTATCTAAATCACCCGTTCTAATTGCTCGTCCATTTGAGGATGGAATGCTATACTGAAATTCAATTTTTTACTCAAGGCTTCATGCAATTTACAATAAAACCTGGAGGTAAATCTCAGAGCTCGATCAGAAATAATAAACAATGGCACACCATGCAATCTAACAATTTTAGAGATATACAACTCAACTAAGATGTCAAGTGAGTAATCTGTCTTGACAAGAATTAAATGTGCGAACTTAGTCAATCTGTCAACTACAACCCAGATTGCATCTTTCATTTTTAGTGATAGCGGTAAACCCAATACAAAGTCCATAGTAACACGCTCCCATTTTCATTCCAAAATCATTACAGGTTGTAATAAACCTGACAGGACCTGATGCTCAGCTTTCATCTGCTGACATACTAAACATTTTGATACAAACTCTAAGATTTCCCGTTTCATTCCCGACCACCAGTACATCTTCAAATCACAATACATTTTGGTACTACTCGGATGAATCAAATAAATACTATTGTGAGTTTCGTTCAATATGTCTCGTTTCAATTATGAATCTTTTGGTACGCATAAATGGTTACGGAAGTATAGACTACCATTATCACCAATGTTGAATTCGTTCTTCTAACCACTTTCATCTAGTTCCTGTTTGGCTAGAAAGTCTGGATTGTTACTCTACAACTCCTAGTTTCTCTGTAGGAATATCAATTTAGCCCTTAACTCGGCCAGAATGGAACCATCATGTTGCAAAGTCATGCGAGTGCTCATCACTCTCAAATTAAATAGAGACTTCCAATTCAAAGCATCAACAAAAACATTTGCTTTTCGTCGGTGATAATCAATGATCAAGTCATAGTCTTTCAACAACTCTAGCAATCAGCGTTATCTCAGATTCAATTCTTTCTATGTCATCAAATACTTCAAGCTTTTATGGCCACTGAAAATGTGGCATTTCTCACCATATAAATAATGTTAGATCTTCAATGTTAGATCATGAGTAGGATAATTCTTCTCGTGCAATTTAAGCTGTCAATAAGCATAGGCTATAACCTTTCCATCTTGCATCAATACACAACCCAACTCGTTAAGGGAAGCATCACTATAAACAACGAATTATTTTTCGGATTCAGGCTAATTCAATATTGGAGCCTTAGTCAACATGACTTTCAACTACTCAAAAATCTACTGACACTTTTTAAACCAGAAAAAATTAACATCTTTTTGTAATAGCTTCGTCAATGTTAACACTATCATCGAGAAACCTTTAATGAACTGTCAATAATACCCAAATAAACCTAGAAAGCTACGTACCTCTGAAACATTTCTCGAAGCCTTCCAATTCAAAATTGCGAAAATTTTATTCATATCAACATGAAACCATCAGTAGAAATTACATGTCCTAGAAACTTGACTTTTCACAGCCAGAACTCATATTTTTTGATTTTTGCGTATAATTATTTTTCCCGCAAAGTTTGCATAACTATTTTAAGATGCCGAGCATGTTTAGTTTCATTCTTTGAATAAACCAGAATATCATCGATGAATACCACAATAAATTTGTCCAAATACTGCTGAAATATCTGATTCATCAAATCCATAAATGCGTCTGGGGCATTAGTCAGACCAAACAACATTACGAAAAATTTGTAGTGTCTGTATCTAGCCCTGAAGGCAGTTTTTGGTATGTCAAGTTCTTTAACTCAAAGCTGATAGTAACACAATCTGAGTTCAATCTTTGATAATACAATAGCTCTTTTTAGATGATCAAACAAATCATAGATACGAGGCAATAAATATTTGTTCTTAATGGTAACCTTATTCAGCTGTCTTTAATCTATACACAACCTCATTGATCTGACTTTCTTTTTCACAATCAAAACCAGAGCACCCCAAGAGGTAGACTAGATCTAATGTATCTTCGATCTAAAAGTCTTACAATTGTGCTTTCAACTCTTTCAATTTGATCAGAGCCATTCACTATGGAGCAATCAAAATCGAAGCAATCACCGGTGCTACTTCAATAACAGATTCTACCTCTCTCTAGTGGTAGACCTGACAATTCTTCTAGAAAGACATTAGTAAATTTGTTAACTATCAGTACTCGATCAATTTTTTTCTAACATTCTGGTATCTAAAATGTAAGCCAGGTATGATTCATAACCTTTTTTGATAATTTCCTGAGCTGATAACGCTGATATAATATTGGTCACACAATCTGCTATGTCAGTCTCAATATTAATAAACTCACTATTCTGACATTTCAGTGCAATTCAATATTTACAATTTACTAATGCATCAAGTTCAGTCAACCAATCGATGCCAAGAATAACATTGAAATCATCAAATGCCAATAGCATCAAGTCAATAGGAAAATCCCAACCCCATATTGTCAATGGACACTTTTTTACAAATGTTACTAAGTAAAACACACTGTTCGAACGGATTTGTTACTCTGACAATATAATCAGTAGACTCTACCAGTATATTCTAAAAAAAAATAAAGAAATAACTGAAAAACATAGTTTTGAATTTGTTTTGAAAATTTTGAAAAATAACGCAAAACTTGAAAATAAACACACCAAAATAAAGAAAATAGAACTATGTAAACCCCACACTTAAATTACACATTGTCCTTAATGTGTTCCCAAAGTAAAGGTTAAGAGGTTACTGGACTTCTCAAGCAGAAGCGTTAGACTAGCTCGAGTCATCCACCTCTTCGTTGAAGCTGAAATAAGTTGTGTAACTTTCGGGTGGAGTGTTGCACACAAAAACAACACAATTTCGAATAATAAAAGAAAATAAAAGAAAAAATAAGAGTCAAGTCCAAATGAAAATAGTTTAGTTGTTTAATGGATTACATGTTGCATCAAAAAAGAAAAAGAAAAAGAAAAAGAAAAAGACGCAAAAGCATGTAACTAATCGAACTCAAAGTTTGAATCTGACTCCATATGCCTTTTCCCTTTGCCCTTCATAGTCGAGTGCTTGTAAGACCGACTCGGTTGCTCCCCTAGGCATCTCAACATTACCTCTGCTCTGGTTGGTCGCTTAGGTGCAAACATTGTTTTAACATCATTTTCATTGGAATTGAGGTCATTGTTTCCCATTTGCTTGTCCATTTCATTCCCCTTGTTCTTTTGGCCATTCCTTCAACATATGAACGTAAGACAATTTCAGCTTTACTGGCCAAGATGGTTTTTCCAACCCATAGTTAGTTGCATAACAATTCACGTACAACCTGATGGCTTCTCAGGATATTTTTATGGTGATTCATCTTTTTTTTGTGATTATGAGCCCATTCGTGACGTTGCTTTTGCTGAAGCTCCTAGAACTATCCATACATTGAATCACCTATAACAAACATGGTCAGGCGATGGAACGATTCAGCTGGGTCTATGGCTGCACCTGCTATTCGACATAGATCTGTAACTAAATGTGGGAAGAAGATTCTAACTTCATCTCATCATGAAACGTAACATATGCTTGTGGATCCAAGTCTCCATAGAAATGCATTTTCTTTGTAAAATGGAAGCTAATAAAACGACTCGAAAAACATTAACACTTCTAGTGTTAAGTGTAAGGCTAATCCGTGTACAGAGAAATTGCATCCAAAGTTTTGCTATAGGGAACAATAATGCCTGATCAAATGAAATGGGTAAATTAGTATCTACTTCCTGTGCCCATTCCTCTCAGCTTTCTAATAGGTAAAACATTATAGTATCTATATCTACGTTATGATAACTTCCTAAGTCAAGCAGTTCCATGTCATCAATTTGATAGAATAGGACATTATAAGATTTGTAAATTATCGAAGGGGAGATTTCGACTTCTTGGACCCCAACATATACCCGGTTTGCTTTTGCAAATTTTAAATTAATGTAAAAATCTAAAACCACAAGAATAACTGTTGGTCCCTTAGGCCAAAGGAAAAAACTCATGCCATCTATGGAATCGGATAAGATCCCAAAACTGTAAAACCATACTCATGGACGAACGATTGTCCTTTAAGTGTGCAAAAGAATTCATTTGCTTAAATGTATAGGAATTTCCTATCATTCTGCTCAGTCGACACAGTCGATTCATTATGAGATCTTATCAAACTCATCATTCTTGGACGCATTATAAACAGAATCAAGAATAATAATTCAAGATAAGGAAGATACAAAAATTTAAGGTACAACAAAATGAGAACATCAAACCGTAAGAGTTATCGAAGACAACGAAAAGACCTGTTGAGGTGACGAACACCATTATTCCAACACAATGAAGGGGAGAATTTGAAAAAAAAAAAAGCAAAAATAATACACAAAATATCAGCAAAAACCAACAAGAAACAAGTAAAACCCTAAGAGAAAATCAAAAGAAGAGTTGAGAGATCAGCGAGAGTAAAGATTGAATGCGCTGGAGAGATGGAATGGAAGAGTTGGCTAGGGCATAAAATGATGGATTTAGGGGTGTTTGGGATTGTTTAGGGTTTTAGGGTTAAAAAAGACCAAAACACGCAGGTTGCGATACCGAAACCCATTTTGGGTGTGACCCAATAACCAAGGGCGGAGATTGTGACATCCTGAAAAGTTTGAACACCTATTTTGAAAAAGTTTTGGGTATCGTCATACCAAGGGTTTGGTATTGCGATACCACTGTGCATTTTACCAAACTTGAATTTTGAAATTTCAAGGGTATTATGGTATTAAAGGCTTTGTATCACAATATCAAAAAGATTTGTGAACAACCCTCGAAATTGTTAAGGGTATCGTAATATCTAGTGGGGGATATAGCGGTTCCAGCCCCAAACACTTTCAAAGTTCTCACCTTAACTCACAATTACACAAAATCTAACTTATCAATTCATAATATCAAAACATGCTCAAATTTAAACATACTCTAACAAAGAAAGAAAAAAAATTGAACCTAGTCCACGGTTGAAGTTATTTGATTATTCACAAACTGAATTGGGATAAGCAAACAAAATTTGACTACCATGAGGATTCGGGTAGCTTCAAATCTCGTTGAGAATGCAACACACCTCTTCAAGGTCGTCATTGTTGACCATTATTTTCTTTCTTGTTTCATCAAAATTTCTGTCACACTTGAGATGGTAGGCTTCCTTCAAAGTATTCAACATCCCCCTAAATTACAGCTTCAATCATTTCCCATTTACCAAAAATGACTGACCATTCTGAGTTGCTAGTTTAACCGCTTCGTTAGTTAACACATGAATGATTATGTAAGGTCCTGACCATCATGATCACAATTTATTGGGAAATAATTTCAAGCGAGAATTAAAGAGTTACACATGTTGACCCGATAGAAAGTTCTTTCGCCTAATCATTGCATCAGAGCAGTGTAACTGCCCGATTTTGGGGCTAGTTGAAACAGTGGTTTTGGGACCACTAATTCGAGGTTGAAGAAAATTATTTTTAATATTATTTTATGTGTTATAGCATGATTACAAGGATGCATGAAAATTTTGGTGCTTTAATTTTTAGCGATTGTATGCTTAATTGCGAAAAAGGACTAAATCGCACAAAGTGCGAAAGTTTCATTTTACAAGCTAGAGGTGTCTAATAGCTATGGAATATAAAATTGGAGGTCCTTAAAGAGCAATTAGACCCTTAAAGAATGGGTGGCCGGTCATAGGGGACAAAATAAGGTCAAAATTGGCCAAGTAGGTGGGTTAGGTGGATTAAATTGAAGGAAATAAATAAAATAAAGAAAAGGCTATCATCTTTTTATTTTCTCTTCTTCTTCCACTGAATTTTCACAATCAAGAAGGACTTTGGGAGCTTGAATTTCAGCAACCTATTTTCCTTGCTAGTAAGTGATTTTAATGGTTTTTCTTGATAATTTTTGTACTTTTGGAACCCCCAAAGCTTAAGCTAGCTAATAAGGGGACTATTTTTCAAAATGGTTGAAAGTTTAAGGATTTGCCATGAGAGTTTTTATGTTGTTTGCTAAGTTTTTATGGAAGAAAATGAATGTTGGTGGGTTAAGGAATAACCTTTGTGAAAGGTTTTTCCATGAAAACACCTAAATGGGACTTATTTGTAAAGGTTGTAATTGTGTAATAAATGCATGAAATGATTGGTTTTGTGAGTTTTTATAAGAATAGTTTTTTAGCTAGGCTTGTTTAATGAGAAAATGTGATGAAAAATGATTTACGAGCCTAGGGGCAAAATTGTAATTTTGCCAAAGTATAAGGGTAAAATGGTCATTTTTACCTAAATAGAAATTTTGATGTATCATGAGTTATGTAGTGATTGAATGAGTAAATTTTATTATTATAGATGAAGAAGAGCGCGAAAACAACCTTGACCGAGGAAAAGGCAAGGTTACAGACTAAATCGTCGATTAACACATTTTCCACCGATGTAAGTTTATGTGTAAACGATACATCTTTTGTAACACCCCTTACCCGTGTTCGATGCCGGGACTGGATACGAGGCATTACCATTCTTAAACTTGCTCGAACATGTAATAACGGGCTATAAAATTTCGTTCCAACTAAAAGAATTTTCTTCTTAGTCATAACATACATCTCATAGGCTTGCGAGGCCTTAAACATACATCCGGAAGGTTTCGGGATTCAACCGGAAACTTTTACACTCTTTGAAATTTTTTACCTAAATAGGGGTCACATGCCCGTGCGACTTGGGACACGCCCGTATGGTCAGGCCATGTGGTCACACACGTCCATGTCCCTAGCCCATGTAGAATTTATTTTTATTTCGAACCTACAGGGATTTTCACACTATCAGCCACACACCTGTGTCGATGGCCCGTGTCCTTCACACGGCCTAGACAAGCCCGTGTTCTCACCCGTGTGAAAAACTAGGGGTATTCTGTTTATGACGTCAGCAACCCTTTAGGAAGCACACGGCCTAAGCATACGCCTCTGTGCTGGCCAATGTGATGAATCAAATTCTCGTAGCTAGATGCAGGGGACACACGGCCTATCAACACACTCATGGGGTTGACCGTGTGCCACACACAGCCTAGACACACGCCCGTGTGTCTATCCGTGTGGAAACTTAGAGGCTATTTTCCAAGCCAATTGCCACCCTGAAACTTAAACACAATTATGCCAACTCAAGCAATACATAAATGACCTTAATGCACTATAAATGACCCTTAAAACCTCAATTGTAGAACTCATATAACTCATCATCAGTAATATATACAGATTAATAACATTTGGCCAATCTCTTTGGCCATATACAAAAGAGTAATAACCTTAATAGCCAACACATTGGCTCCCAATATGCTATAGCTCAAAATGACATAATTCCTATACATGCCATACTTAAAATAAAAAACTTGGAAATACCCAAAATAGTGATTGATAGTGTGATCCGAGCTCTGACGTCAAAGATCCCCGAACTAGCTTGGCAAAACTACATGGAAGAAGAAAATGAAAGAAGTAAGCATATAGCTTAGTAAGTTTGCATGAAATTCATATAACAATTATATTTGCTTAATATAACTCTTCCATCAAGAGACAAATACAACATGAGTCTCAAGTACTTAGGCTTACTTACTCATACTTATTCTTACTCATCACATGATACATAATAATTTCATACTTGTAATGTACTCATGGTACCTGTGTCACTTAATCACATAAATTAGTATATTTTGCTAATACAAACATAAACTCAATATTCATCATCCTTAACTTGAATAAAACTCTTTATCAACTTTGAACAACTTAGCTTATTACTATCTTTACTTGCTTAGCTTTCTTGTTTCCTCTTTCATACTTGGCTCTTTTGCCCGATGAATTACCCGGAATAACTGAGGTTACTCAATCTCATCAAACATGTATCTCGATGCCAATGCCATGTCTCAGACATGGTCTTACATGGGATCACCTCATGATGCCAATGCCATATCCCAGATATGGTCTTACATGGGATCTCTTAATTCTGTGTCGATGCCATGTCCCAAACATGGTCTTACACGAGACCTTCCTTATTTATTTCTTTTGGAAACTTACCATTACCATGTCTTGACATGGTCTTACGTGGTATCCTTGCCTTATGAATCTTATCAATGCCATATCTTGACATGGACTTACATGACATCTTTGCCTTATGAATTCACCAATGCCAAGCCTTGGCTTGGACTTACATGGGACCTTTGCCTCATGATAACTTTTCAATGCCATGACTTGTCATGGACTTATATGATATCCTTGCCTTAATGCCGATGCCATGTCTTGACATGGTCTTACACGGACTTTCCTTGTCTCATGTTGTGATATTACTATTCCTCATTATTCCGAGTCTTCAACCGGGACTTCCTCTTACATGTTTTCAATCATTTTCTCATCAAGATATCATTAACTTAACTTCATGAAAATAGTATACATTATACATCATAACATATGATTTAATAAAAATACATGAGAAGCCATAAATTCATACAAACTTACCTCGATACTCAAAATATATGTAGATTTGCAATTTAGTCCTCCACTTTGTTCTTGCCTCGGTTTCGATCCGGGCTTCATATTTCTTGATCTATAATAACAATTTAACTTATTTAATACTCACATTGACTAAATTGTTCATAACTCATACTTTGGAAAAATTACTATTTTACCCCTAAACTTACTCATAATTACACTTTTGCCCCTAGGCTCGTAAAATTATTTTTATTCAATTTCCTTACATTTCAAGCCTAGTCGAATCATATTCTCAACTATAGCAATATTCAATTCTTACTATTTCACCCATGTATGACCAATTTCATAACTTTTACTATTTAGTCTTTTCATGCATTTTTTCATGAAATTCACCTAGAGAAAGATGTTCATACTACATCATACTTTCATAATCTTCCATAAAACATCAAAATACATGTATGTCATACATGGGTAAATTTTTGAACATGAACCCTAGCTCAAAATATAGCTAGAAATAACTAATTCAGGTTACGAGAATCTCAAAAATACGAAGAACATTAAAAATGGGGCTAGGGTGCACTTACTTTGAGCTTGAAAATGAACAAAACCCTAGCTATAGAGTCCTTGCAAAATTCTGCACTATGGGGAAGAAGATGGAAATCATTTTTTACTTCTTTTTCCCTTTTTAATCATTTATTAACCAAATGACCAAAATGCCCTTAAGGCCCATTCCTTAAGATTTTTCCTTCCCATGTCCATTTTTGTCCATCTTAATATTTAATGGTCTAACTACTAAATAAGGACTTCTAATAATTTTTATGATTGTATTTCATACTCAAATCTTCTAGAAACACATATTTTCTCACCTTTACAATTTAGTCCTAATGGACAATTTATTCACTAATTAATAAAATTTCTTCATGAAATTTTCACACAATTATGCAACCACCTCATAAGCCTCATAAAAATCATTAAACATATATTTCTACTTAGGTTTTGTGGTCTCACACCACTATTCCGACTAGGCCCTAAATCGGGCTGTTACATCTTTAGTACATATGTTGTTACCTATTGATGCATTGTATGGATGAAATTACTTATTGGTGAGATTGATTGAAAATGATAGATAATGAGTAATTCTCATTTGAACCTCAGAATAGAAATGTAAGTACGGATAAATATACGTAACTATCTTTTGGTTGGCTGTGTATGATACCACATTATTATTTATTTATGATGGACTGTGTGCGATACCATCATTTATATTTTCATTTGGTGGGCTATGTGTGAAACCATCGTAATTATCCTTGTTGGTGGGCTGTGTGCGATACCACCCTATTATTGATTAATGGTGGGCTGTGTGCGAAACCACCGAGTAATTGTATCTTTCCGAAGGGTTCATCGAGTAACTTGTTTAAGTGAATTTACATGTGGCTTTGTGATGACAAGTGCAGGGAATATGTGTTTGGGATGTGGTAACAGTTGAGATGAGTAAGCATGATTATGTTAATGTTATTTGTTTCTACATAGTATGTAATGTTATTAGTTGAATAGCATGTGGTATGATGCTTCTTGTTTACACGTAGACTTATTAAGCTTAAAGCTTACTCCCGTTCTTTTCCCTCGTTTTATAGTGTCAAAGAGCCAGCTCGAGACTCGAAGATAATCAGAAGATCACCCCCACTATCAGCACATCGTGGTATATTTAGACTTAGCATTTTGAGGATGGCATGTAGAGAGACTAAACTTAGTGAAATGTCATGTTTTTTGGCCAAGTGTGTTGGCTATTTTAAAGATGAATTCTTTTGTATAAGGCCATAGTTGATGGTTCATTATTATTAATCTATGAAAAGATGAGGTTATTCATGAATGTGAATGATGCATGATTGGGTTACTTGGTTAGAGTATGCATGAATGTGTTGATGGTTGAATGTGATTTATGTTTGTATGAGTTAGGGTGATAAAAAGAGCTTGGCAAATAGCCTTATTCTTGTCCACATGGGTATACACACGGGCATGTGTCTAGGCTGTGTGTGACACACGGTCAGCCTCATGGGTGTGTGGTCAGGCCGTGTGTCCCCTTGCATGCTAGGTCTACAAGTCAGTGTGCTCAGTAGTAAACACACGGGTAAAGGCACGGCCGTGTGTCTTAGCCGTGTGGGAGGCACAGCCATGGTCATGGGCGTGAGCCCAGGCTGTGCGAAGTCTGCACCTGAACCTGGAATTTAATTCACCACACGGTCGAAGGACACAGGTGTGTGACAGGCCGTGTGATGCAAGTCAGTGTCGACCAAGGGCTAGACACACGGGCATGTGACAGGCCGTGTGATGCAAGTCAGTGTCAACCACAGGTGTGGAACACGGGCGTGTCCCTTCTTCTACATGGGCGTGTGGACTATTTAGAAGAAATTTTCTAAGGTTTTCAGAAAGCTACAAAGGAGCTCGATTTGATCCCGAATCATTCCTAAACCGTGAATTGGGCCTCGTAGGCTTGTTTAGGAGATGTTAGTAAAAATTGTAAACTGGAGAGAAAAATTAAGTTTCTAAATTGCCTTATTGATTGTGTGTAAGCTTAGTAATGCCTCGTACCCTGTTCAAGCGTTGAATACGGGTAAGGGGTGTTACAGAAAAAGTTTGCTTTTTTCCTTGTACAACTTAGCATTCTCATATGGTAAAAATAGAAACTCCTCTAGCTCGTGCAACTAAAAAAAATGAGCCTCCTTTGCCAAGCCAAAGTCTAGATTCAATTCTTAATAGTCCAATATGCTCATTTCTCTAGCTTGATTAGAAGATGGTAGTTTTTGGGAAGACAACCTAAGTGGTGTTTTATAAGCTTTCCGTAAAGCCCAAAATGCGTTGTCCAAACGAGTTGACTAATCCTTCTTATTTGGTTTCACCGTATTTTCTAATATCTGTTTAATTTCTCGATTTAATATTTGAGCTTGGCCTTTAGCTTGAGGATGGTAAGTGCCATACAGTAATTCAGTGCAGTAGATTAAACTAGTTTTTGTAATGAATGAGGTTGAATACAAGCATTTTTATTATGTTTTAGTTAATTTTTTATAGTTTAGTTTAAAATTAAAAAAAAAAAGAGTGTATTTTGAGTCTTTTATATACCTTAGGGGCCAAATGAGACCTGAATGCAAGCTAACGTACTTAGCGAATATACAGGAGACCATGCAAGGGCATAAGAAATCAATATTGGTCACTGTGTTGCAAGATGAGAAGTTCAAGGTCGCAACATAGAGAGCAGGATGCCAAAATTACTACACTACCCTAGGTGTCACGACACACCCCTGAAGTAACCCCTGAACCATGCATACTGCCTTTGATGTCACGACACAGGTACTACGATGTCTAGACACTGGCCTTGTACGGAAAGCACTCACGAGCCAGGGGTGTTTGGTCCACACAATGCAAATTTAACACGAGAACGTTAGTTAACCTAGGGTTGGGGACAACGATAACCCTAACTCTATAAATAGGCTCTCAAACACTTGTTAAAGACAGCTTTTGATATTCTCAATTTTCTTTGTATATTTAGTTTTCAGTTTTTTTCTTTTCTGAGGTCTTAGATTTCTTTTGAATTTATTTTCTATTAGCGTTCGTTGGAGGATCCGGTTTGTAGATTTGATCAAAGTCTTTGTGGATTCTACACTCATCTATTAAATACAATTAGGATTTCTCTTTACACTCTATTCTTGATTTACTTTTAATGTCTATTTATTTTATCAAGTTTTTTGTGTTTATGAAATCCATGAGGAACTAATCCTTTTATAGGGGATTAGTGAGTGAAAGTGTGATTAATTAATTAATATGTAAGGTTTTCTTAGCGAATCAACTATTTGGGATAGGAAGAACTTAAACCTTAGGCTTGACGACCCTAAAAGTCATTTAGGTGGGAATTAACCCAAAATTGGTATGGCCTATCCATGAGCACCTTAGCCCCGAACCAGTTTGGACTATGAAGTCGAGAGATAGGTAGTTCTTGTCAACTCATTAGTTTAGTGGAAGGTCAAGAGATCCATCTAGGGTAATGACTAGTTGATTGAGTAGAAACCTGAAATAGGAATTAGCTATGATTGCCAAAGTGCACTAATCACCCATGGTTAGATTTAATTGAGTTTAGAGATTTAGCTTTCTGTCGTTCTTATTTTATGCATGTTATTCCTTTCCTTAGGTTATAGACAGTTTCTCCCTTCTATATTTATTTGTAATAAGGTTTATTTAACGTACTAATTAGATCTATTTGTGTTTAGGTTAAAATTAATCTATCTCTTGCCTCCCTTAGGTACGATCCTCGGAGTACTCACCTATTCTGTTGTAACTATATTACAACCTGACCCATATACTTGCGAATACTGCCTTTATTTCATATCTTTTAGTTGTAATATTCATACTCTAAACGTTAGTATGTCTGGAGGAGGTCAAGTTGTTTGCGTTGTTGCTCGAAAGGCAACATTACTGAATTGATTTTAATTTTTACGTTTTAATAGAGTAATTAGAAAATTTAGAAATTATAGATACAAAATTATTTTTATTTTTACTAATGTCTTTTATTTTTTTATGATTTCAGTGTATTACTCACAATAAGGGAACGCCTATAGAGCCAGCCACTAATCTAGAGATAATAATTCATAGGAATTGTAAACACCACCACCAACAATAGCAAATGCAGAACCAACCACTTGCTGTAGGCAATTTACCGCATGATGATCCATTGTTCGACGAAGTTAACAACAATAACCGATAAGACTTACCACCACCACAGCTACCTGCAAATATACTAATGGCATCCAACGAAAAAACCCTAAGAGACAATGTGCTACCAAATCTGGAGATGGTTCAAGAAAGCATCACAAGTCCAGCCATCACAGCTAACAATGTTGAAATAAAACCAGCCATGATCCAGAACAATTTGCAGTCAAAAGGCACAATGACAGAGGACCCAAACCAGCATTTAAAGCAGTTCATTTAGCTTTGTTATATATTTAAATATAGCGGGGTCATCGATGATGGTATTCGTCTTCGACTGTTCCCCTTTTCCTTAATCAATAATTCCTTTTTTTGGTTAAATTCGCAGGCACCAGGATCCATCATGACACGAGATGAACTCGCAGGAAATGTTTTTATAAAAGTTCTTTCTTTTTAGCAAAATGGTTCAACTGAGGAGGGAGTTCACAACATTTAAACAACTAGAAGGAGAAAGTTTTCATGAAACTTGGGAGTATTTTAAAACCCTGATCCAGAGAGGCCCACACCATTGATTACCCGAGTGGCTGAGGTTGCAAATGTTCTATAATGGGTTGGATGTGAACGCACGGTCAATACTAGATAAAGTTGCAGAAGGAGCCCTAATGAACATAAAATACGAAGATGTATATGAGTTAATAGAATATATGGCAATGAATTCCTGCCAGTAGCCAACTGAACGCTTTACATATAACCAGAAATAATTTACGATAAAAGTTGCATAGGAGCATGATAGATACCAACAAATTATGGACACACTCAACCGTATAGAGTCCTCCTCAACCAGTGCGTTGTCAATATATGGAGGAGATAAACCTCTCTTCCCTTACATCAACAACACAACTGAGGATGTGAAATACATCGAGAATAGATGTGGGAACCCATATTCAAACACTTATAATCCCAGTAGGAGAGATCACCCAAACCTAAGATGGAGCGAAACCCAGAGAGGAGGTAACAGTTTTAACCATATAAAAAATACTAATTATCAACCCCCTTTTTTACAAAAGCCTTAAGAAAGGGCCAACCTTAATGACTATACTGTATGTAGTCAACGCTTGGATCGGATTGAGGAGGAGATGCAGTCAACGAGGACATAAGTGAAGTAGGTGCAGTTTGAGTGCACCAATACGACAAAAATATTGACCAAGTTGGAAGATCAAATGATTCAATTGATGAGCAAGATGAGAGACATCAAAAGGCAAATTGGCACTGGAATCCTAAGCAACACAAAGCACAATCCTCGAAAAGAAGGGAAGTAGCATGTGAAAGCAATCGTTCTCCGTCCGGGAAAAATACTGAGCAGTCTAGAATAACCAGCTCAAGAGAAATATAAATAGAATTCAACTGATTTTCAAGAAGAACCCCAAAAAGTAGAGACTGAACAAGAACTAAAACCAAAAGCAGTAGCTGAGCCGATAGTTGAGTTAGAGAAAGGGCAAGTTAAGGAACCTGCACTTACAAGGGTACAATTCCCTTAATAGATCTAATTAAGAAAGTTCCTAAGTATGCCAAATATTTAAAAGAAATTATGTCTAGGAGTAGGAAAATAAAAACAAGAGAGCAAGCTAGCGTAAGTGCCTCATGTAGTGCGATTATTTCAAAATAGATACCCTCAAAGCTAAAAGACCCAGGGAGTTTTAGAATACCCATAGAGATAGGGGACATCTATTTTAGCAAGCTCTAGTTATTTAGGAGCTAATATTAATTTAATGCCTATCTATTTATGAAAAACTCAGGTTAGGGGACTAAAAAAAATACCGGATAACACTATAGTTAGTTGACAGGTCCTTAGTACAACCAAAGAGAGTACCTGAAGATGTGTTGGTTAAAGTGAGGAGCTTTATCATCCCGACTAAGTTTTTTAATTCTAGATTTTGAGGAGGACCATGATATACTCATTCTGTTGGGTAGTTCATTTTTAGTAACATCAAGGTCCACCATTGACCTGGAAAATAACGAGTTCAAAATGAGGATCATTGGCGAGACATAAAATTTGAAATGTGGTCATCGACAAAATGAGGAACATTGGGAAAAGTTAGGGAGACAGTGCTTTGGAATATTTGTAAAAATCTCTAACTACCCTGAACCAGGGAAAGTGTTCCATGTGATAAGTGCAGGTCAAAAAAGTAAGTTCAGAAAATGAGATAAGCGAAGGAAGGTTGTAACACCCCTAACCCATATCCGTCGTCAAAACAGGGTTACGGATCATTACCAAAATATTCACTTCAAATGAATACAATATATAAATATTACAAATCATATCAACAATCATATTAAAACAAATACAGATCATACATATTTTCCCTTACACGAGCCCCCAATGCTCAAAATATGCGTTAGAAACAAGTCGGGACTAAATCGGAAACTCAAAGAATTTTTCAGAGAACATTAAAAATATTCAACACTGTAGGGGTCACACGACCGTGTGGGCATTTGAAGTAGGGATACATGGGCGTGTCCCAGCCCATGCCTGTGTCTATGTAACTCACTGACTTGGGTCACACGGCCAAGCCACACGTTCGTGTGCCAGGCTGTGTGTCACACACGGTTGAGACACACGCCCGTGTCTCTACCCGTGTGGACGAAAATAGGCCATTTTACAAGCCATTTTTCTCACCCAATTTAGCATGTACCTACATACAACTTTGCACATACTTACAAGCCATAACAAGGCATCCAAATCAAGCATAAATAAGTCATATACATATAGTATAATATCATACAACCAATATGCCATTAGGCACCTCAAATGACAATATATAAACATGCCTAACCATGTATGTAATTTGATAAAATAATCAGCTAGCTTACATGCATATTTGCATCAATACATACCATATAATTTATTTACCAAAATACAACCATTTGGTACCAAAATGCCATTCTATAATTAGCACCAATAATCATTTAAGCTATTCAAACAAAGTCCCAACTCTCAACAAGTCACGAGCCATATATATTATGCATATTCATCTATCATCTCATCTTCCATCATTCAACCATATTAAGCCATTCATCAACCATTTTAAGCTACTTGTATACATACCAAAATATGCAAAAACTCAAGCCAAATCAAATGGCCATATTCACAACAAAACATATAGGCCAACATTAGCAAAAATACCTATGCATGCCATTATAACCAACATTAAACAACCAAATGTACCAAAAGAGCCGATGGATAGTGTGATATAGCTCCGACCAGCTTCCAACCCGAACGAGCTTCTGATTCACTATAAAACAAAGAAAATAGCATAGAGTAAGCATTTAAGCTTAGTAAGTTCGTATAACATAGAATTTAACTTACCATATAGTCATATAATAGGTAAGTAAACAAGCATATCCCAATATATTTTGGCCAAATGCCTAAGCACATATTCACCAACCATGGTAGCCATGTAATTACATATATAAGCCAATAAACATAGGTGAACATAACCATTAATCGAATTCCATATACATGTATCATCCATCTTATTTTTTTCATATATCATGTAACTGCATTTTTCATGTAAAATCATATGTGTTCCTGTAATAGTTCGTATCAAGCTCTTACCATTTCGTATCAGAATATTGCTCGTTAAACCATTTACAATACCATTAGATACCCGGGATAGCTTACACATAGTGTGCTAGCTCATATAACTGTAATCCATCAATTCATGTACATGTATGCTCATACGAGCCGTAAATCGGTATGCTTTCACGAGCTATAATTGGTATACTCTCACGAACCGTAATCGATATGCTCTTACTAGCTGTGGGTCAGAACATAGCTACACAATGCTGCTCACACGAGCTATGGAATATCTGCAACACATGTCGGACCTCAGTCATCGGTAAGACATTCGAAACAAACATTCAAATTTTGTAACCCTAATGACATGTCATTTGTATCCTACGTTTTCCTAAGATTCAAACAGGGCTCGGTAAATGTCATACGTCGTTGGATATGCAGTCGGTATTTTATACATAGCAATTCACAAACATATAATTCAATTAAATCATATATACACAATTTAATTACACGAACTTACATCGATAAGTGTACGTAGATACCGAGGCGACTAATCCGAGATTTTTCCTTTGCCCCGATCTAACTCTATAGGAGGTCTTTCTTGATTTATACGGATAAATTAACTCAATTCAATCTATTTTTCACTCAATTTA
This sequence comes from Gossypium australe, assembly GCA_005393395.2. Lineage (NCBI taxonomy): Eukaryota > Viridiplantae > Streptophyta > Magnoliopsida > Malvales > Malvaceae > Gossypium > Gossypium australe. The sequence continues at coordinate 92,114,007 of CM016616.1, forward strand.
ACCCAAATCAAATTTTGGCAAAATTACTATTTTGCCCCTATACTTTTAATTCTTTTGCAATTTAGTCCCTGGCTCATACAAATGGAAATTCATGAAATTCCACCACAACCCACTATAGTCGAATATCAATTAGGTCCCTAGCAAGCACCATATTTCATTTATTTCACAATTTCACCATGTAAAATTTCCTAATTTTCAATTTAATCCTTATTAGGCAATTTCACCAAAAATCACTTAACAAAAATTGTTTATCTAACAACAACTATCTATTTTCCATCATGAAACATAAAAAATCATGTATATTCATTAATGGTGAAACCCTAATAGTTTAACAGTTTCACAAATTAGTCCCCGGGCTAGCCAGCTTAAGCTACAATGATTGTGAAAACATAGAAATCAATAAAAACGGGACAAAATCACTTATAATGCAAAGAAAAATTCCTAGCTGAAACCTTCTCCTTGTTTTTTCTATGGTTTCCAGTTCCTTAGGTTAAAATGTGAAGAAGAAAGTGTTTTATTTCATCTTTTCTTTAATTAAATTAACTTATTTTACTAAGTTACAAAATAACCTTAAGAATAATTCAAAATTTCAATAATGCCAAACCATGCTCATCCACTAACACCATTAATGGTCTATTTACCATTTAAGGACTCAAAATTTAAAGTTCTATAGCTATTTAATACCTTTAGCTACTGGAACACAGCTTTTGCGCTTTACATGATTTAGTCTTTTTTTATCAAATTGAGCATGTAAACGGTAAAATTTCTTAACAAAATTTTTATACGGTACTTCTATAATGATGTAGAAAATAAAATAATAATAAAATAAATGTTTTGACTTCAGATTTGTGGTCCCAAAACCACTGTTCTGATCTCACTGAAAATGAGCTGTTACAACTCTCCCCCTAAAGGGATTTTTGTCCTAGAAAATCTTACCAAAAAAGAGGTTCAGATATTGCTTTCTCATAGCCTCCTCGGGTTCCCAAGTGGATTATTCTATTTCATTTCGTTGCCAGGGGACTTTTACTAAAGCTATGTTTTTGTTTCTTAATTCTTTCACCTTTTGTGTCAGAATTCTGATCGGTTCCTCACTGTACGACATATCAGGCTGAATCTTGACATCCATTCTGGGAGATAACATGTGAAGGGTCAGATCAGTACCGCCGTAACATAGACATGTGAAAGAAATTATGAATCTTTTCTAATTCTGACGATAAAGCTAATCGATACATAATAGGTCTGATTTTTTCAGTAATCTCAAATGACCCGATAAATTATGGACTCAGCTTTCCTTTGTGACCAAATTGAAGAACTTTCATCCAGGGTGATACTTTCAAGAATACTCAGTTGTCGACTTGAAATTCTACGTCTTTTCATTTAAGATCTGCATATGATTTATGGCGGTCTGAAGCTGCTTTAAAACTATCTCGAATCACTTTTACTTTTTCTTCAGTCTCACGAATGAAATCAACCCCGTATATCTTTTTCTCACTAAGCTCAGTCTAGTATAACGGAGTTCGACATTTACGACCATACAGAGCCTCATACGGTGCCATCTTTATACTCGATTGAAAACTATTATTATATGTGAAATTGACTAACAGTAAATATTTCTCCTAATTGCCTTTGAACTCTAAAACACAGCAACGTAGCATATCCTTGAGTATCTGAATTACTCGTTCAGATTGACCATCGGTCTAAGGATGGAATGCATGCTAAAATGTAACCCTGTACCAAGAGCTTCTTGTAACTTTTTCCAAAATCGCGATGTAAACCGTGGATCTCTATCCGAGATGATAGAAACTAGCACTCCGTGTAATCTAACAATCTCAGAAACATATAGCTCAGCTAATCTATCAAGAGAGAAATCTGCATGTAATAAAATGTGCAGACTTTGTCAAACGATCAACGATAACCCAAATGGCATCTTTCTTTCTCGGATATAGGGGTAAACCCGATACGAAGCCCATAATAACCCGATCCCATTTCCACTCTGGTATCGTGACTTGCTACAATAATCTAGAAGGTACCTAATGTTCAACTTTAACTTACTGACATACTAGGCATCTAGATACAAAGTTAGAAATCTCGCATTTCATTCTCAGGCACCAGTACATCTGTTTAAAATCACTATACATTTTATTACTCCCCGGATAAACAGACAAGCTACTATTATAAGCTTCGTGAAAGATTCTCTGAATGAGCTCTGGATTCTTTGGTACACAAACTCTACCTCTAAACAATAAACAATCATCGGGTCCTATCCAAAATTCTGAATCAGAAGTCGACTCACACTATGCCCGTTTAGCTAACAACTCATCATCACATTTTTGAGCTTCACAAATCTACTGTTAAAACATCGGTCTATCTTTCAACTCAGCTGAGATCAAACCATCGTTAGATAATGTCAGTCACGTTTATTTCTTGCAGAGCAAATAAATACTTTCTACTCAAAGCATCAGTAACTACATTCGCTTTCCCCAGATGATAATCAATGATCAACTCATAATCTTTTAACAATTCGAGCCATCTATGCTACCTCAGGTTCAAATATTTCTAAGACATTAGGTACTTTAAACCTTTGTGATCAGTAAAAATCTGACATTTTTTACCGAACAAATGATGTCGCTAAATTTTCAATGCAAACACAATAGCTGCCAACTCTAGGTCATGAGTTGGATAATTCTTTTCATGCGGCTTTAACTATCTAGAAGCATAAGATATTACTTTGCCTTCCTGTATGGAGTGGCATGACGGACGTTGAACCAATTCTAACAAAACCAAAACTAGAAGAGGGTCCACGTGTACATTAACTGAGCTAACAGATGAATTTGGTTGCAAGACCTAACATACTTTTAATTGAGTTTTAACGATATGTATATTATTGTATTCTTAACTAACTGATAGTTTAGGCTTTGATTTTTATTAAATTTTTGTTTAAATAGAAACTGAGACACTTTGAAAATGGGAAACTTGGGCTAAAACAGAGTTGGTGTCGCAACACGACACCTTCATGCTGCAACACTGCTAATAGAGTCAAAATAATCTAGAAAACTATCTCGATGTTGTGACACAGAAACTCTTTGTCACGAAACAAAAGTTAATTTACCCAGGATTCCAAATTTTCAGAGAATGTCGCGACATCGGTATTCTACTAGAGGTGTCGCGACATGGAACCCTTATGCCACAACATTGCTGTAATTTTCTGCAGGGTCAACCTGACCCATTGCGCAACCCGGTCGACTAAACCTTAAATTTCAATCCGTTTTAAGTTTTAAACACCTAATTTTTTTACCTAAAACCTTTATTGACTAAATTTTTAAACACTATTAGACTTCAAATCCTCTCAAACACTTTTCAAAACCCTTAATCTCTTTCCAAACCCTAAACCCCTTTCAAGTCCTGCTTCTTATTTTTTCTACAAAACTATTGCTTCTTCTTATGATTTCAATTAAGTGTAGGAACAACGCACTCATGGGGAATGTAACACCCCAAACCCGGCCCAAACACCACAACTGGATCTGGTATGTCACTTAAAGAGGTTTTTTACATAAACGCAAACTTCGGGAAACTTTTAAGTTATTTTTGCAACTCCAAGTTTGGTGGTTCGTTTGAAAACTTAGTAAAAATTATAATTAGCCCATTCTTGTGTTTAGGTGACATTTGTAAACGCTAGTCATGACATTCTAGTAATCATAAGGTTTGCTTATAAATTTTTCGTGTGTAAAATTGTTAATTTAGTTTTGAGGAAAACCTATTTTATTTCATCTTATGAAGAAAACGTTTTGTCGATCAAGTTTGTGACGTAAACGTCTTAATAGTTAAACCATAATTAAAACCAAAATAATAGTGGCCTTATTACAAATAAAAACTCCTCAAAAGTAGCAAACGGTAAATAAAATAAAGTTTTAATTGAATAACCCATGCATGGCACCTCGAGTCCAATCCAGCCCAATCCACTGAACTAAGAGTCACCTGCAATTTGTTTAAGCAAACAAAGTGAGTCACAAGACTCAGTGTGCAATTAATCCACATAATCCACAAGTGGGCCTAAGCCCCCCAAACACAATTGACCGAAGCCCCATCATTATAGCATACCAAAATAATCAATATGATAACCCAACCTAGCCTAATATTCCATCCTCTACACTCCTGCTCTATATGTCCATCCTCAACACAGCTGTGGGGATTTCTACAATCAACCCTCCATCCTCTACACTCCTCTTTGGCAGTCATGCTAACAGTCACACTGCTCAAAGTTGATATAACGTGGTCTAGCTACCAATAATTATGTGACCAAGTCACTGATACGATAACGAGGCACTAAGCCATCAATTAGTGTGACAGTGTCACCAATATACACTTCCTCTTCATGTCATTATCATCCCAAATCCCATACACATGCAACATAGTATAATAAATAGGTCATATGATATCGTACATTCAATATTCAAAGTAGGCACTCAATCATGCTATCAACTTTAATTATAAGGCTTAATCGAAAGACACTGACCTGGTGTTTCGGTTTTACCCTTCATGGGTAACTCAATCACCTTTGCCGAGATTTTTGGCTTTCACACATAACACATACGCGTTTTATACAATTAAGGAGAAGTGTGGTAATTACACACCTGTAAACACGAAGAACTATACTATCAATCTCGTTAACGTCCTCACCCGCAGGGATCACAACAATCTGCTTATCCCTCTCTGAAGCTGGCCCACAACCCGGTGGAAACTCTCGAACGGCTGACACCGCATGTTTTTTGAACTTAGGGGTAGGGACTACGAGTCTGACCCCCTCCTTAGCTTGGCTGGTATTTGATTCCATGAAAGAGATCTTGGTCAGAAGATCGAGTTAAGGCATTGAATAAGATGAAAGTGAAAGTAGATGCTCTAAACGAAGGAGTTCTTACCGAGATCGACAGAACCTGGAGGCTACTGCTCTTGGATTAAGGAATCATCGAAGTCCCTACACATACTCCACATTAGAAACGGCCCCTCAAACATAGGTTAAAAGGAGTGGCCTTTTAGCCAAATGAATGGTATGAACCCCTTTACCTTAATCGACCGAGCCGGAATGTCCCCCAAAAACCCTTCAATCTCTGGCCAAAAGCAAGAAGAATACAAAGACGAAGCCCCTCTTAATTCGGCCAAAACGCCCATAGAACAAGATTAATGCCTTTGGTTTGACAACCAAAAAGAGAGAAGAGAGAAACGAAAGGGAAGAAGAACACTTACCACTAACTAAGAAGGAACTGATTAAGAAGGTTAGGGAAAAAGTGACGGCAACCCACTGAAACAAGAACGAATGAAAGAGATACACACCCAAGGGAGATTCGGCCAAAAAAATAGGAACAAACTCAAAGAAAAGAAAGAGAAGATAAGTTTCGGCTTTGAAAGAAACAAAAGAGAGAAAAAGATGAAATAGAGAAAGCAATAGGAGGGTTCGGCTAGGGGTTATGTCATGAAAAGTGAATATGAACAAAAGAAAGAAAGGGTTGAGGTTTCGGCTTTTGATTGAAAGAAGATGAATGCCAAAGTAAAAGTCTATGAGATGGTTTCGGTTTGGTAAATGAGAGAAAAAATGCCCACCAATGCAAAAAGAGAATAGAAAGTTTCTATGCTGATTACCTACCACTCTACTCAAAGTGATCTTTAGAAGAACCGGCACTTACCTACTCACATACACCTCAAACCGAAAATGAACCAATGATAGAAGAAATGCCCGAAACCACTTTCGACACATGTACCTAGCTTAACCCTCAAAACCGAAAGCTCCCACCCCTTCAACCCATGTATATTCGGCCAACAACCCCCCAACAAGCCACCACTCCTTGATCACCTCCTACATTCACTCCCATCCCCTCATTTGAATCGGTTGAAAAATTCAAACTCCCCCTTTCACTCTTGTCCATCTATTTGAAAAATTTGACTTAGTCCACTTCCACTCTTCAAGGTCCCAAACCGAATCCATCACCTCTCATCCTGATGCCAAAAAGAATTGCAAAATGCAAACTATGCGACTCGAACCTACTCCCTCACTGCTCCCATGTGGCGTCACTTACCTGCTCCTTAAGTGGTGTCTCCTTGCCACTTTACCACCCACTCCACTTGTGTTAACAAACACAAGCAATAATACTTAACACCTGCCCCAACCAGGTCTCCCCTAAAGTGCCCAAAATTGAAATTTTTATCAAGGCTTCCGCATAACCCCTAGCCTTCTCGGGGACCCCAAACATAACAAATTAACACATAAAGCATTCTAAACACACCAAAAACATAACAGATGCAAAGCCCCAAATTCTTGGATGTTACAGGGAAGGTGCACAAGCTTTCAAATGAGGAACTCCAAAGATCGTTATAAAGGTTAAGAGTTCCAATCCATATTTTTATTGTTTCATTACGTTTGGAACATATTGCTTAGTTTATCCAACTATAAAATTTAATATATGATCGTTAGATTTTAGAGTTTTAAATTTATATGAATGAGAATGATCGAACCTAGAAACTATCTCTGACAACGATTGAGGCAAGTGCACCTATCGAACAGTAGTATAGCTTAGGCAAGACCGATTTGTCGAACTCAAAGGAACTAAAAGTACTAATACTAATTTTCTTTTTATTATCTAGCCTAAAATATAGTGAAGCTGTTGATTAATCTAAATTTAACTAACTACTAAGCTAAAGACTCAAGACAAAAAGAACGAATTGGGGAAATACTGTTGGAAAATCTCAGTTGATCAAGACGATACCCTTAGGAAGAATCCACCTGGACTTCACTTGTTATCTAACACTGAACCAGACGATTTATTCACTTGACTTGATCTGTAAGACTCCCTAAGTTATATTAAACCCTCTCTCGAGGCGAATAACGTCTAACCCTAGGTTGATTAATTGAAATCTCTTTCTAATTAAAACCCCTAGAATCGCATTAACTCGATCTATGGACTCCTATATTAGGTTTCACCCTAATCCGGCAAAATCTCGTCACCCTATCTCTAGGCGCGCGATCAACTCCGCTTAATTATGCTAGATCTACTTTTAAGCAGGGACTTTTTCTCCCCCACCTAAGCACATTCAACTTGAATCAATATCCCGGAAATATTAACACAAGAATTAAGCTCTTTGTCATAAGTCAAGTCCGGTTGAATTTCTACCTCTGTTGGTACTACCACATGTGAAGGGTCCTAACAGTATCGGCATAACATGGACACGTGGAAGACATCGTGAATCTTTTCAAGCTCAGGTTGCAAGGTGAAACAATAAGCTACCAGTCCTATCCTCCCGGTAACTTCATAAGGTCCGATAAAACACAGACTCAATTTGCCTTTTTGGCCAAATTTGAGGACTTTTCTCCATGGTGATACATTCAGAAACACTTTATTACCTACTTGGAACTCAATCTCTTTCCTCTTCAAATCTAAATAGGACTTTTGTCTATCTGAGGCCGCTTTCAAACATTTACGTATCAACTTTACTTTCTCTTCAATTTCCCTGACCAAATTGACCCCATGAATCTAATTCTCTTTGAGTTTTGACCAATACAAGGGTGTTCGGCACTTACGCCCGTACAATGCCTCGTAAGGTGCCATCATGAAACTTGACTGAAAACTGTTGTTGTAGGCGAATTACACCAACGGTAAGTATTTTTCCCAATTACCTTGGAATTCCAAAACGCAACATCGAAGCATGTCTTCAAGTATCTGTATCCCTTTCTCTGACTGCCCATCGATTTGCGGATGGAAAGTTGTACTAAAACTCAATTTTGTGCCTAAAGCCTCTTGTAACTTTTTCCAAAACCGTGACGTGAATCTCGAATCCGAAATAATTGACAACAGTACTCCATGAAGTCTTACTATCTCTGACACATATAAATCCGCTAACTTATCAAGAGAATAACTAACTCGTACTGGTATGAAATGGGTTGACTTCATAAGTCTATCAACTACAATCCACACAGCATCTTTCCTCCTTGGTGACAATGGTAAACTTGTCACAAAGTCCATAGTGATACGGTCCCATTTCCACTTGGGAACCATAATAGGCTGAAGTAGACCCGAAGGTACTCGGTGTTCAGCTTTCACTTGCTGACAAATTAAGAATTTTGACACAAACTCCGAGATGTCTTTCTTCATACTCGGCCACTAATACCATTTCCTCAAGTCGTTATACATCTTCATGCTACCTGGATGTACAGACAAACATCCACTATGTGCTTCATGCAAAATCTTTTGGATAAGCTCATCGTTTCTGGGCACACAAACCCTATCTCGAAACATTAGACACCCATGAGGACTTATCCGAAAGTCTGACTCAGTATTTGGCTCACATAGAACCCTTTTGGCTTCTAAGTCGTTGTCACCTTTTTGAGCTTCACAAATATCTTGGAGAAACAATGGTCTAGCCCTCAACTCGGATAGAATAGAACCATTATCTGCTAAACCCATCCACATGTTCATGGCTCTCAGCGTAAACAAAGATTTTCTGGTTAAAGCATCGGTGACCACGTTCGCTTTTACCGGATGTAGTCAATCACTAGCTCATAATCCTTGATCAGCTCTAACCATCTTCGTTTCCTCAAATTCAATTCCTTTTGAGTCATCAAGTATTTTAGGCTTTTGTGGTCGGTGAAATCTGACACATTTCACCATATAAATGGTGTCTCCATATCTTCAATGCAAAGACAATGGCAGCCAACTCTAAATCATGGACCGGGTAATTCTTCTCGTGCTGCTTTAATTGTCTAGAGGCATATGCAATCACCTTGCCTTCTTGCATAAGTACACAACCCAATCCATTCATGGATGCATCATTGTAGACCACAAATTCTCTTCCTGGCTTAGGTTGCACCAAAACAGGAGCCTTAGTCAACAACGCCTTTAGTTTCTCAAAACTCTGTGGCACTAATCTATCCAATCAAACTTCACATCTTTTTGCAATAGTCTCGTCATCAGAGTAGCTATCATGGAGAACCCCTTGACAAAACACCTATAATAGTCGGCTAGGCCCAAAAAACTCCTCACTTCAGTTACACTCCTTGGCAGTTTCCATTCAACAATTGCTGAAATCTTACTCGGGTCAACTCTAATTCCATTTCCCGACACAATGTGCCCCAAAAATCCAACTTCCTTAAGCCAAAATTCACTTTTACTGAACTTGGCATATAATTGTTTATCTCTCAGAATTTGCACAACCTTTCTCAAATGCTCGACATGTTCATTCTCATCTCGAGAGTAGATCAGTATATCATCAATGAAGACCAGGACAAATTTATCCAAATATGGTTGAAAAATGAGATTCATCAAATCCATCAAAATGGCTGGGGCAATTGTTAAACCAAAAGGCATGACCAAAAATTCATAGTGGCCATATCTAGTCCTAAATGCGGTTGTCGGCACATCCGAGTCCTTGACTCTCAACTGATAATATCCAGACCTCAAGTCTATTTTGGAAAATACCGTGGCTCCCTTAAATTGATCAAACAAATCATCGATTCTTGGCAACGGGTACTTATTCTTCATAGTTACCTTATTAAGTTATCGATAATCTATGCTTAACCTCATAAAACCATCTTTCTTCTTCACAAACAATATGAGACCACCCCACGGAGAAAAACTTGGGCTTGCGAAGCCTTTATCCATTAGTTCTTGCAATTGTGCTTTTAATTCTTTTAGCTCGGTTGGATCCATTCTATATGGAGCAATAGAGATGGGGGCAGTACCCATAGCTAACTCAATCCCAAATTCAATTTCTCTAACCGGAGGTAACCCTGGCAATTCCTCTGGGAAAACATCTTGATACTCGCATACTATGGATACCGACTCAATTCTCAACTCAGTCTCTTTAGCATTCATCACAAAGACAAGGTAAGCTTTGTACCCCTTTCTTAAATACTTCTGAGTCAACAAGGATGATATCACTACTGGTGATCTGTCTTGCTTATCTGGTTCAACACAAATAAGATCCCCACTTTAACAGTTTAACTCAATAAACTTCTTTCCACAATTTACAATCACATCATGAGTAACTAACCAATCCATCCCAAGGATGACATCAAACTCATCAAACGGTAGTAACATGAGATTAGCAGGAAAACAAAGACCCCTAATCATCAAAGGGCAACCTTTGCATATTCTATCAACCAATACACATTTTCCTAGAGGGTTCGACACTCTTATCACAATTTTAATAGACTCTATAGGCATGATCATGCTAGAGACTAATTTCATGCAAATATATGAGTGGGTAGACCCTGGATCAATTAAAGCTACAACATGAATATCATAGAGAGAAAATGTACACGTGATCACGTCAGGGGAGGACACCTCTTCGCGAGCACGAATGGCATAAGTTCTCGCCGGTGCTCTACCTTGAACTCCTGCAGTCTACTCTCTAAATGAATTTTTGCTACTCATTTCATTTCTCAAGTTTTTCTGTGGTCTTCCCCTAGCAGTACATCCCGGTCTAGTATTCTATGACTTCTCTTTCTCACCCACTCGAGGCAATCTCTAATAAAATGGTCTAGAGACCCACACCTGAAAAAAGACTTCTCGTTTGGTCGGCACTCACCAAAATGACATCTGCCACACTGCGGGCATTCCGGTCTACTCAGTCGGGCATTGCCAACACTAGCAACCAAAATAGTTTGAGCCTTAGACCCCGAGAACTGTTTGTCCTTACTCCGCTTTGAAAACCCGGCTGAAGTGACTGATCGAGTAGCAAAATCCCTTGATTTCTTAGATGAGGATTGGTATGACTTACTCAGTTGCCTCTTTCTCGAGTCATGGGACTCAATCTCATTCTTCTTCTATCCTTGGCCAACTCTTCAGCCTTACAGGCTCTATCTACCAACACCACAAATTCTTTTAGTTTGAGAACTCCGACATATAAACGGATATCCTCATTTAACCCGTCCTCGAACCTTTTGCACATGATAGCCTCTTTCGATACACACTCTCGAGCGTATTTGCTGAGCCTTATAAACTCACGCTCATATTCAGTCACCGCCGTTCGGCCTTGCTTTAATTTCAAGAACTCCTTTCTTTTCTGGTTGATGAACCTTTGGCTAATGTACTTCTTTCGGAATTCCTCTTGGAAGAATTCCTTGTTAACTCACTCCCTTGGTACCACCGACACAAGGGTGTTCCACCACTGATAGGCCGAATTTCTTAAGAGAGATACTACACACTTCATGCACTCTTCAGGAGTGCATGACAACTTATCGAATACCCTAATGGTATTCTCAAGCCAGAGTTTCGCCCGCTTCGGATCATCATCCTTACTAGTCCGAAATTCCTCGGCCCTTTGTTTCTGGATCTTATCAACCGTAGGTCTTTCTCTTCTCACTACCTCAACCACTTGATGGCTACAGGAGCGGGCTGAGGAATAGGTGGGTGTGGAGGGGGTTGAGCGTTAGGATTTGCTCGAATGTACTTAGTGTACCAATTGCTCATCATATGGAGAAAGGTTTCTCAAGCCTCTTCTCCCTGACCCGTAGTTTCGGGTCTACTCTCTACTGGAGCGGTCCCTTGCGCAGGAGCCGGTGCATTACTTGTAGCATAATCAGCTGTAGCTCGGTTGGCATCAGGATCCATTTACTAAATAAAATCACAATTCAAATCTTCAAGAGTCATCACACTATCATTATGCATTTACTCTTACGTATGGCATGTATAGCTAGACTCATACTTATGCTAGTTAGACCGAGAATCAACTAAATTGTAGCTCTGATACCACTAAATGTAAACCCCTTACTCGTATTCCACTCCGGAGCCGGGTACGAGGCATTACCGGACTTAACTTGCTTGTACATACAACTTTGGGCTTTAGAAATCCATCCCCAGCTTAAAACTTCTCATTCAAATGCATAACATCCTTATCATGGGCCTATGACGCCTTAAACATACATTCGAAAGGTCTTGGAATTAAACTGGAAACTTTTATGCACTTAAATTTTTTTTGCCATCATAGGGCCACACGCCCGTGTGGGCAGGCCGTGTGGTCACACAAGCCCATGTTCCTACCTGTGTGGTATTTCTTTTCTAATTCAAACCTACAGGGGTTTTCACACAGCCGGACACACGCCCGTGCCACTGGCCCGGGTCCCTTACACAACCTCGGCACGCCCGTGTCTTAGCCAGTCTGCCAAAACCATGGCATTTTATTTATGACATCATCATATGGTCATACGGCCAGGGCACACGCCCGCGTCATTAGACCGTGTGTCGAATTAAATTTCAAATTTTAAGTGCAGACTTCACACGGCCTGGGCACACGCTGATGTCCATGGCCGTGCCTCCCACACGGCTGAGAATACGATTCTCATATTCAATACCGAAGCCATATCCCAGATATGATCTCATACCGGATCTCAATTCAGTGCTAAGGCCATGTCCCAGACATGGTCATACACGGGGCCTTATCCATTTCATGTCTCGATGATAGTATTCTCACATTTATTATAATCCAACCGGGACTTCAACCTCTCAACTTTTATCATCTTTCTCATTCAACACCATTACTCAATTTCATAGAATATCATTTATCATTACAATATCAAACATACTAGCATAAATGTTGAATTTATCACATACAAACTTACCTCGATTTCAAAATAAGCTAGGTTATCGATCTAGTCCGATACTTTGTTCTTTCCCCAGTCGAGATAAATTCTTGGTTCTTCTTGATCTATAATGGCAAATTAGCTCATTTAATTATCACATTAATAAATGCATTTCAATAATCATACTTTGGCAAAATTACTATTTTACCCTTAGACTTTTACAAAATGACCATTTTACCCTTAGGCTCGAAAAGCAATTCTAGCCAAATCTCTCTCTTTAACGAGCCTAGGTGAACATGTATTTCTCTTATGACTACCATCAAAACTCAACATTTCACACATTTACTACATATTTTACAACCTTTACAAAAATGTCCTTTTAGGTGTTTTCATGGTAACACCTTTCACAAAAGTTGTTTATTAAACATTTAAGATTCATTTTCTCCCATAAAAATGCAGCAAACAACTTAAAAGCTCACATGGAAAAACTCTAAACTTTTCACCATATTGCAAGATAGCCCCCTCTGTAGAAAGCTTAAGCTTTAGGGGTTCTAAAAGTACAACTATCACCACGAAAAACCATTAAAATCACTTACTTGTAGGGAGAAGAGTTTGCTGAAATCTTTGAGCTTTAAAACTCCTATTTTGCTTGTCTTTTTCGATGGAAGATGATGAGTAAAGAGAAGGATATCATCTTTTCTTTATTTAAATATAAAACAATCAATTTAGTCACCAAACCATTACCAACTTTGACCAATTTTGACTCCCTTGTCCCCTATGGCTGGCCAACCATGATTTAAAGGGCTAATTGCCCTTTAAAGACCTCCAATTAATATTCAATGGCTATTAGACACCTTTAGCTTATAAAATAGAACTTTTACACTTTTTGCAATTTAGTCCTTTTTCGCGATTAAGCATGAAATCACTAAAATTAAAGCACCAAAATTTTCATGCACTTATGTAATCGTATTCTAACTCATAAAATAACATAAAAAAATTTCTCCGATCTCAGATTAGTGATTCTGAAACTACTATTCCTATTAGCCCCTAAATCGGGTTGTTACAATACATCAGACATGCTCACATTAATATTTCCTGTAACACCCCTCACCCGTACTCAACGCCAGAATAGGGTTACGGAGCATTACCAAACTTACAAAACCTATAAACATACATTTCATATACTATTTATCAATTCAAATATAATTGAATCATTGTGTTTCTTAAACGAGCCTACAAGGCCTTAAACATGCATTGGGAGTGGTTCGGGACAAAACAGATAACTCGAGAAATTATTCAACACTTATAAAATTTTTCTCTAAAACAGGGGACACACGCCCATGTGACCAGGCTGTGTGTCTCACACAGCCACCAGACACGCCCGTGTCACAGGCTATGTGGACATTCGAAATGGGAGCACTGGCCGTGTCTCAGCCCGTGTCCAAACAATTGAGGTTACTGACTTGGATCACACGGCCAACCACAGGCCAGTATGTCTAGCCTGTGTGCCCTTCAAAGTGGCCACACACACCCGCGTGCTAGGCCGTGTGCTAAACCGTGTTAAACCTGTAGGGTATATTCTTATGCAACATGGCCAAGTCACACGCCAATGTGCTAGGCCGTGTACCAATTAGGGGGTTATACTGACTTGTGCCACACGGCCGATCACACACCCGTGTATGAGACTGTGTGGAGTATACTGACTTCATTTCAATTTCAACACCAGGGGACACACGGTCGTGTAATTTGATTGTGTGTCACACACGGCTGACACACACACTCGTGTCTCTGCTAGTGTGGACAAAAATAGGCTATTTACAAAGCCATTTTGCCACCCTATTTTTACATACCTGCACAAGCATAATTTGCAACATTTTATAACTCAATAGGAATTTACAATTTAGTCATTATTTCCTAAAATAAAAAATTCATGCAATTTAATCCAATTTCACCATAGTCAAATTTCACTAGTGTCCCTAGCAACTCTCAAATTTAACTTATTTCACATATTTACCACACAATTTACATATTTCTCAATTTAATCCCTATTTTACATTTTCACTCAAAATCACTTTACAAAACTTGTTTAACTATTAACAAACATTCAAAATCTATCATCAATCATCAAAACTCATACATATTCATCAATAGCAATATTCAAAATCTTTAACAATTTTGCAAATTAGTCCCTGGGCTAGCTAATACTAGTTGCAACGATCACAAAAACATAGAAATCATTAAAAACGGGACCAAAAATGGACTTACATGCTCAAGATACCATGGCCGAATATTCCAAGCTTTCAAATGGTGTTTTTTCAAGCCATAATTTTAGTGGTGGTGCTTAATGAAGATGAAGACTTAATGTTTTTATTATTTTTAAGTTATAATATCATTACTATATTAACCTAAAATAATTAACCTTTAAAACTATTTATAACATGTCCATAAATGTCCACTCACCAATATAATGGTCTAATTACAACATAAGGACCTTAACTTTAAGGTTCTATAGCTATTTGACACCTTTAGCTAATAGAAGAACACTTTTGCATTTTACACGATTTAGTCCTTTTTATCAAATTTATCATTCAAACAATAAAATTTCTTAACGAAATTTTCACACATACATGCTATGATGCTGTAAACAAATAAATTAATATATAAATAAATTTTCAACTTCAGATTTGTGATCCTGTAACCACTGTTCTGATTTGACCAAAAACGGGCTATTACGACTCTCCCCCTTAGGGATTTTCGTCCCCGAAAATCTTACCGATAAATAGGTTAGGGTACTGTTTTCGTATAGCTTCCTCGGGTTCCCACGTATATTTCTCTATCTCGTGTTTATTCCAAAGAACCTTCATTAGGGCTATGCATTTATTTCTCAATTCTTTGATTTCACGGGATAAAATCTTGATCGGTTCTTCACTTTACGTCAAATCAGTCTGTATCTCAACATCTACCAGAGAAATCACATGTGACGGATCAGATCTGTATTGATGTAGCATAGAAACGTGAAAGACATTACGAATCTTTTCAAGTTTTGATGGTAAAGCCAGTCAATATGCTACAAGCCCTATTCTTTCAAAGATTACATACGGTCCAACAAATCGCGGACTCAGCTTTCCTTTACGGCTGGATCGAAGAACCTTTTCCCACGGTGACAGCTTTAGAAACACTCGGTCCTTGACTTGAAATTCAATTTCTTTATGTTTAAAATCCGCGTATGATTTCTGTCGATTTAAAGCTGCTTTTAAATTGTCGCGAATCGCTTTCACTTTTTTTCAGTTTTTCTGATCAATTCAACCCCGTGAATCTTTTTCTCACTTAGTTCAGTCCAGTATAGTGGAGTTTGAAATTTATGACCATATAAAGCTTCGTATAGTGCCATCTTTGTACTCGTCTAAAAATAGTTGTTATACGCGAACTCAATCAACAATAAGTATTCTTCCCAACTGCCCTCAAATTCTAAAATACAACATCTCAGCGTGCCTTCGAGAATCTGAATAACTCTCTCAGTCTGGCCATCAATTTGAGGATGAAAAGAAGTACTGAAATTCAACTGTGTTCCTAGAGCTTCTTGCAGTTTCTTCCAGAATCACAACATAAATATCGAATCTCTATCAGAAATAATAGATAGTGGCACCCCGTGCAATCGAACAACTTCAGAAATGTACAATTCAGCTAGTCTATCAAGTGAGAAATTTGTATGTACCAGTATGAAATGAGAAGATTTCATTAGTCAATCAACGACAACCCAGATAGCATCTTTCTTTTTCAAAGTTAGGGGCAATCCCGATACAAAACCCATTGTAACTCTATCCCATTTCCACTCAGGAATCATCACAGTCTGTAGTAAACCCGATGGTACTTCATGTTTAGCTTTGACTTGCTGACATATTAAACATTTAGAAACAAACTCTAAGATAGCTCGTTTCATGCCTTGCCACCAATAAAACTGTTTCAAATCATTATACATTTGGGTACTCTCTGGATGAACAGATAAGTAGCTACTGTTTGCTTCGTGTAAAATATTCTAAATGAGTTTTGAATTTCTCAGCATGCAAATTCTATTCCAGAACCTTAAACAATCATCAGCTCCGATCTGAAACTCTGAATTAGGGATAGTCTCACATTGAATTCGTTTAACTTGCAATCCACGATCATCTTTCTGAGCTTCACAGATTTGTTGAAGAAATACCGGTTTAGCTTTTAATTCAACAAAAAATAGACTCATCATCACAAATTATCAACTGGGTATTCATTGCTCATAATGCAAACAAAGATTTTCGGCTTAGGACATCAGCAACAACATTAGCTTTTCCCTAGTGATAGTCAATCACAAATTCTTTCAATAACTCGAGCCATCTTCGTTGTCGCAAATTCAAATCTTTCTGTGACATCAGATATTTTAGCTTTTGATTCATATAAATGTGGCATTTTTCACCGTATAAGTAGTGTCACCAAATTTAAAATGCAAATATAATTGCCGCCAACTTTAAGTCGTGCGTCGAATAGTTCTTTTCATGTGGTTTCAATTGTCGGGAAACATAAGCTATAACTTTTCCTTCTTGCATCAAAACACATCCCAGACCTTTCGATGACACATCACTATAAATCACAAACTCTTTCCCCGATTTAGGTTGAACCAGAACTGGTGCTTCAGTTAACAATACTTTCAACTATTCGAAAGCCTGCAGACATTTCTCTAACCATTCGAATTTCACATCTTTCTGAAGCAGTCGTGTCATCAGTGTTGCAATCATCGAAAATCCTTTCAAGAATCTTCGGTAATAGCCCGCTAAACCCTAAAAAATACAGACTTCAGACACATTTCGCAGAGGTTTCTAGTTAACAATAGTAGAAATCTTACTCGGGTCAACTCTAATACCTTCGGCTGAAATGATTGCCCCAGAAATCAAACCTCTTGGAGCCAAAATTTACATTTACTAAACTTTGCAAACAATTGTTTATTACGTAGAGTTTGTAACACAATTCTTAAATGCTCTGTATATTCAGATTCATCTCGCGAATAGTCAGAATGTCGTCAATGAATACAACAGCGAATCTGTCTAAATACGGTCTAAATATCCGTTTCATCAAGTCCATAAAAACTGTAGGAGCATTAGTTAATTCGAAAGGCATAACAAGGAATTCATAATGTCCGTACCTTGTTCTGAACATTATCTTCGGCACATCTGAGTCTTTAACTTGCAACTGATAATAACCCAATCTCAAGTCAATCTTTGAAAACATTGTTGCACCTTTCAATTGATCAAATCACATTAAACTCATCGAACGATAGAAGCATCAAGTCAGCCGAAAAATAGTAACCCCGAGTCATCAAAGGACAAATCTTACAAATTTTATCAACTAAAACAAACTTGCCTAAGGGGTGCTGATACTTTAATTACGAACTCTGTAGACTCGACATGTAAACTCTTTTTAAACACTAAATTCATATAGATATATGAATGGTTGATCCAAGATCTATCAACACAATTATATTAGTATCGAAACGAGAAAAAGTACCGGTAATAATGTAACACCCCTCACCCGTATTCAAAGCTGGAATAAGGTTATGAACCATTACCGGACTTATAACACATATAACCATATTTTTCTCATTCATTCAATCATTTCATACAATCATCATTCAATTTGTCCCTTACAATAGCTTACGAGGTCTTAAACATGCTTTAGGAGCGGTTTGGGACTAAATCGATAACTTAAAAAACTTCCAAGAAACTATGAAAATTTTTTTAATGCAGATGACACACGCCCGTGTGACCAGGCTGTGTGTCTCACACGGCCGTCAGACATGCCTGTGTCTCCAGCCGTGTGAAAACAGGAGGTACATACTGGCTTGGGTCAGACGACCAACCACCCGCCCGTGTGCCTAGCCCGTGTGCCCTTCGAAGTGGCCACACATGCCTGTGTGCCAGGTCGTGTGCTAGGTTGTGCCAAAACTGTAGTGTATACTGACTTATGAAACACGGCCAAGTCACACACCCGTGTTCCAAATAGGGGGTATACTGACTTGTACCACACAGTCGGTCACACGCCCATGTGTGAGACTGTGTGGAGCATACTGACTTCATTTTAATATCAACACCATGGGACACACGACAGTGAACAGGACCGTGTGTCGCACACGGCTGAGACGCATGCCTGTGTCTCTACTCGTGTGGAAAAATGGTCTATTTGGAAAGCCATTTTGCCACCCTATTCATACATCCATGCACATGCATAAATTGCAACATTTTATAACCCAATAGGCAGCCAATCCACAACATTTCATACACATTTTATACCAATTCGACATAGTATTCAAATACCTAATTAATATCATACATTTTCCATTCATATGTATACTACATATCAAGACAACATTTGCATATTTCCATTCCATCTACTACTTACGAAAACATACCATATTTGAATACTTATACACGACAAAAACATTATACCATGTTAAGCCAAATCACATGGCTTTAACTTATACCACAACATGTACCAAAATCACTATCATCTTTATAACTAGCCTATACATGCCACATTTACATATATCCATAAGTTCAAAACTACCAAACAGAAACTGGATAGTGTGATGCGTAACTCAAACTTTATCCAGATCGAGCGAGCTATCGAACCTCTATAAAACACAGAAAAAAACGAAATAGAGTAAGCTTTAAAGCTTAGTAAGCCCTTAAAATTCAGAATTTAACTTACCATTTATACATAATCAAACAATTAAATAAAGTATATCAAATTCACTTGCCAAATACTGATATACAAGCATTCATCAACAAGTTAGTCACATAAGTGCATGTAATCATACATGATCTCAATTTAATACTCAATACATTGTATCATATCAAATTCATATATCATGTACATCATTTGTAACATTCCACTCTTAATCATATAAACAGTAAATCATTCGATAACGGTAACTCATTCGTTTGAACAGTACTTCATCCATATAACAGTAATTCATCTGTATAACACATAGCTTTTTCACATAACCAATAACAAAATTTATTCCCGTTAAACCTATTAGAATATCGAGGGATACTCGGGTGATATACATTACATGTAATAATCAGTAATTGGTCAATTCATTATTATTTTCGCTTTTTCAAGCTATGATCAGAAAGCTCCTCCTAAGCTAATGGACAGTAAGCTTTATTGAGCCGAAACAGTAAGCTCTAATGAGCTGAAAATAGTAAGCTCTTATGAGCTAATATATCAGTAAGCTCATACGAGTTGTGGTGAGTCCACAACACATGCAGGATCTCTACCTAAACGGTAACCCTAGTGACATGTCACTCGTATCCTACGAATTCTTACGGTTCAAACGAGCCTTGGTAACCATCAGAATATATCAATAAGGCATTCCAATTTTAAGTGGATCATTTACTTAATTAAATACATTTATTTCAAATAATTACAAGTATTTAAAAGTTTGATTCTAATTATATGAACTTACCTCGAGTTACCTGGATGGAAATTATTGTCTATTCATCCACTTTTCCTTTTCCCCGATCTAATCCCAATCTCGACTTATCTTGATCTATATATTATCAAAATCAGCTTATTTAATCAACTATTTATTCAATTTAGTCCAAAACACACATTAGGGCTATTTTACACATTTGCCCCTAAACTTTCACATCTTTACAATTTAGTCCGTATCATGTAAAAGTGCATATTCATGCAATTTAGTACAAACCCATGCTTAGCCAAATTTTAATGGAGTCCCTAGCAGCCCATATCTTTTGTTTAATCACACTTTTACCACATAATTTTACATTTTCACAAATTAACCCCTTTTTGACATTTTTGTTAAAAATCACTTTACAAAACTAGTTTAACTATCAACAACTATTCAAATTCCATCATCAACCATCAAATTACTCAAGCATTCAACAATGGCAACATGATAAATCTTTAAGAATTTCAAAATTTAAGATATGTGCTAGCTAGAATACGAAGCAACGATCTTAAAAACATAAAAATCATTAAAAACGGATCAAAAATCACTCACCTAATGAACTAGGAAGCTTGACCGAATACACATGCATCCATGGAGCTTCTTTCTTCTAAAATTTTGATAGAAATGGCTTAACAAAGATGATAACCTTATTGTTTTTATTATTTTACTTATTAATTCACTAAATTACTTTAATAACCTTTGTTATAAAACATTTAAATTACTTATTATAAGCCCATAAATGTCCATTACCAATAATAATGGTTTACTCACCATTTAAGGCCATCATATTTAAAAGCCAAAGCTATTTAACACTCTTAACTAATAGAATGACACTTTAGCATTTTACGCGATTTAGACTTTTTTTTATCAAATTAACCATTCAAATAGTGAAATTTCTTTACAAAACTTTGACGAAATTATTCTATCATGCTGTAGACCTTATAATAAAATAAATATTTTGACTTCAGATTTGTGGTTTCGAAACCACTGTTCTGATTTGACTTAAAAAAGGGTTGTTACAACTCTCCCCCTTTAGGGATTTTCGTCCCCAAAAATCTTACCAGTGAATAGGTTAGGGTATTGTTTTCTCATAGTTTCCTTGGGTTCCCACGAAGCTTCCTCGATCCTGTGTTTATGCCAAAGAACCTTCACTAGGGATAAACATTTATTTCTTAATTCTTTGATTTCACGAGCTAAAATCCCAATCGGTTCTTCACTATACGTCAAATCAGTATATATCTCAATATCTACAGGATAAATCACATGTGACGGATTGGATCTGTATCAATGTAGCATAGAAACGTGAAGCACATTATGAATCTTTCCAAGTTCTGACGGTAAAGCTAGTCGGTACGCTACAGGTCCTATTCTTTCAATGATCTCATACTGTCCGATAAATCGCGGACTCATCTTTCCTTTACGGCCGAATCGAAGAATCTTTTTCCACGGTGACACCTTTAAAAACATTCGGTCCCTGACTTGAAACTCAATTTCTTTATGTTTCAAATCCGCGTATGATTTCTATCGATCTGAAGCGGCTTTTAAACTGTCGCAAATCGTTTTTACTTTTTCTTCAATTTCTTTGATCAATTCAACCCCGTGAATCTTTTTCTCACTCTATTCAGTCTAGTATAGCGGAGTTTGACATTTCTGACCATATAAAGCTTTGTACGGTGCCATCTTTATACTCGTTTGAAAACTGTTATTATACGTGAACTCAATCAACGGTAAGTATTTTTCCCAACTACCCTCAAACTCTAAAATACAACATCTCAACATGTCTTCAAGAACCTGAATAACTCTCTCAGTCTGATCGTCTGTTTGAGGATGAAAATCAGTACTGAAATTTAACTTTGTTCCCAGAGCTTCTTGCAGTTTCTTCTAGAATTGCAACGTAAATCCTGGATCTCTATCAGAAATAATAGATAGTGGCACCACGAGCAATCGAAGAATCTCAGAATTGTATAATTCAGCTAGTCTATCAAGTGAATTATATGTACGTACCGGTAGGATGTGAGCAGATTTTGTTAGTCGATCAACGACAACCCAAATAGCATCTTTCTTTCTCAGAGTTAGGGGAAATCCCGACATAAAATCCATTATAACTCTATCCCATTTCCACTCGGGAATCATCACAGGCTGCAGTAAACACGATGGTACTTGATGTTCAGCTTTAACCTGCTGACAAATTAAACATTTAGAAACAAACTTTGAGATAGTTCATTTCATGCCTTGCCACCAATAAAACTATTTTAAATCGTTGTACATTTTGGTACTCTCCGAATGAACAGATAAGCAGTTATTGTGAGCTTCGTGCAAAATCTTCTAAATGAGTTCTAAATTTCTCGGTATGCAAATTCTATTCCGAAACCTTAAAAAATCATCGATTCCAACCCGAAACTCTGAATTAGGGATAGTCTCACATTGAATTCGTTTAACTTGCAAGTCACGATTATCTTTCTGAGCTTCACAGATTTGTTGAAGAAATACCGGTTTATCTTTTAATTCAGCTGAAATAGACCCATCATCACAAATCATCAACTGGGTATTCATTGCTCGTAATACAAACAAATATTTTCGGCTCAGGGCATCAGCAACAACTGTAACACCCCTCACCCAGGTCCATCACCGGAATTGGGTACGAGGCATTACCGGACATGATTCATACTACTGTACAAAATTTAAAATGTAAAATCCGTATAAATTTAGAACTTTTTCCATACATAGTCGTCAATACCCAAAAGCAAAATAATCATTCGTTATTACAAATAACAAAAAAATTAAGCCTTCTATACATGCCATAATTCCCAAAATATTGTTTTCAAAATACCAAAAGAAGGCTGATAGTGTGGATGGATCTCCGACGATCACCGAATCCTGAGCTAGCTTTGATGACACTATAGAACAAGGAAAAGAAAAGAGAGTAAGCATATAGCTTAGTAAGTAAGTATATAAATAATTAATAATGGATTCATTAAGTTTACAAAACAACACAATCAAATCTAAAATCAATTTCATCATTTATTCAAGTTTGGAGCAAGCTGTCTATTCGAGTCATAGTCACTAACTTATTTTTATCTGAAGCTACGAAACTCCAAATTAAGATCCATAACTTTACCCTAAAACTAGACTAATTTTTCTTCTCACCATAAAATTTGAAGAATTTGTGGTCTTGCCAATTAGTATAATTTATTCATTAAAAATTCCCTTATTTTGCTGTTCGACTGCTCTGACCACTTTTCACTAAGAACCAATTTTATCATTATACAGAATTCATATGATGATAAAATTTATTTCATTTGAAAATAGACTCATTAAGGATTTCAATCATATAACTTATACCCCATAATTATTTTTTCAGAATTTGTAATGATTTTGCCAAGACAGGACAGGGGATCAAGTAACCATTCTGAACCAGTCTCACAAAAGTTTAAATATCTCAAAATATACAATTTCTTTACTTTCTCTGTTTCTTTTATATGAAAATAGACCCAATAAGATTTAAATAAATATCTCATACAACTTATAATTCAATTTATACCATTTTTGGTGATTTTTCAAATTCACATCACTACTGCTGTCCAAAACTGTTTTATTGTAAATTTTTGCTCTCTCTCACTTTAGTTGTATTCGTTACTTACCTATAACAATCATTCAAATTTCCAATCACATATTGAGCATATTGCTCATACATTACACATATATATACATATAATTATCACTACAACATCTCACATAATTTCATTTAGTCAGTTTTCCCGTTGAATGCTTCGGAATAATAACAAATATGCGGTGGTTTCGTACACAGCCCACCTTTGAAATCGAAGCTCTCTTGTACACATAGTGGCCTTCACCCAATACCACTCATGTGACCTAGCTCGATTGTACTCATAATTCTGGCTCTCTTGTACATATGGTGGCCTTCACTTAGCACCACTCATATGACCTAGCCTTCTCGTAGCTCTCTTGTACACATAGTGGCTCACACCATATACTACACATGTGACCTAGCTACATATAGCTTTCTTGTACACATGGTGATACGGGCACGCCTGGGGCACCCACCTTAGATTTATTCCATTAATGCCTTGCCGTCCATGCCAAAAAAATTTCAATTGTTTATTTCATTCCACTAGCCATCCCATGTTAAGTGCCCTCCACTAATTTCAATTCATCCATTCTTAGTGCCGCATGCTCCTTGAGGTAGCATGAATCAAGAGGAACATGGATTTGAGAATGGTTTGACTTGGCCGAATATTGAGGAAATAATGTGGAGCATTATAGGAAGTGGAAGCATGAACGGCCAAACCATAAATTAAATCAAACAAAGATGGACGGATAGCTTGGATAGCTTGAGATGGACGAACAAGCTTACACGGAGCATGGTTCATAAATTTTAAACTCTTGAATGATGCTTGATGGAGCAATATTTTAATGGTAGCTAAACTTCTTGAAGAATTTCGATCACAGTCTTTTCTTGAATATTCTTCTAAAGTGTTTCCTCGGGATGATCTTGACTCCGTCCTTCGACTTGAAGAAAGTCGATCTTGTTGGTCTCGTTCCTCGATCCGATCCAAGTGATTTTCAAACTTGTTTAGGGCTTTTCGCATTTCGTTCAACAAGTATGGGTAATCATTGGATGAGAACTCTTCTTGAGACATATTTGTTGCTGAAAAGAAACTATTATAACAAAGGGAAATAAATCGACAAAATTAAATATCTTACCACAAAAATCTCACAAGTCACTCACAAAGAAATTTCGCTCACACTCGTGTTTCACTTGTATAAGTTTTTTTTTATGAATACACTCGTGCCTTTTACCGCTCGAATTCACTCTTCTAGATTCTAGAAGGTTGTCTTCGACTTACTAGTAACTCGGAGGTCGTTTCAAGAGTTAAAAAGGTAAGATTGGTTTCGGAAATGGGTAGGCTTAGACAGGATAGAAAGGTGCGAATCAAGCTAATTGAGCATGAAGCTGGGAAGCGGTTTAATGTAGAAAAGCCAAGAGATGTCCAAGATATGTTGGAGGAGGTAACAATTGCGGGGAGGTCAACTATAGTTGATTCCCAACATCTTATAGAGCTAACTAACTATACAGACAAGGGCTCGTCTCAGTTAGTATACTTTGTAAAACACTAGGAATATAAGCAAGCAAATGTCGTTCGTCTTCTTAGAGAAGAACTTGACAATCTAAACAGGCCAAGGTAGGAAGAGGGTTCTTTTTTTTTTTGAATTTTTTTTGAAACTTACTCGGAAAAACTCAAGACGATCAAAACGTGCCTAATTTAATTGGCTCTGATACCAGATGATAATGGTCCGTCTCAGGTTAGGAGGCGAATCGTAAATGTTACCCGATCGTAAATTAGGTCGTTTTTCAAGAATTAAAGAATTCCTAAATTGAAGCATGCGTGAGTGACTTGGAATAAACAAAGTGATGGAATGAAGAAGTGGGGTATTAATTGTTAATTAAACAAAGCCATGGATTGCACAAACACTCACCTAGGTGGACGGCAAAATGGAGCTTTGTCTTTTGTAAACAATTGAAGAATGTTAATTAAAAAAGGCATGGGACGGCAATATGAGAAGGGAATTAAATTTGAAAACACATGGGATATGGGGTTATCCACTCTTGAATTAAATAATTAAAATCCACTAACCATTGTAAGAATGTTGGGCGGCATTGGGAGATTAATGGGAGAATAAACAAATGCAAATGGAAGAACCATGAATTGGATTTTTTTTTTTTAAAAAAAATTATTTTTGAGATAATGGATGGCAAATTAAACAATGGTGGAATGATGGTGGTGGTGGACAACATAAAGCTTTGGTGCTCAAAATCTTGGACGGCCACTTCATGAAGATAATGCAAATTGAAGGCATCCACGAGAATTAAACAATTTCAAGCTTGGTATTTTGGCCATTCGGCTAGTAGCTATAAATAGATCGTTTATTTTCATTTGTAAGGCATATAGAACTTGAATTTGAATGAAAGAAAATTTTCTTTTGGTGAGTATTCACTCTCCTGATTTTCAAGGTTGAATTGACTTATCTAGTTTTCTAGTGGCGTCGTTCTTTCCTTGTTTTCGAACTTATCATCCTAACGGGTGTGGCGTTCATCTACCTATACCGTTGGTTCCTATCTCGCTAGATAGTGGGTCTCGGTTTTATTTCACAATTCATTCCATCAATTTGAAACCTATAAGATTCAGGTCTTTAATTTTTATTAAAGGTTCTTTCTTGTTTCAAATACGTACCCATTCAACCTATCACCTATCTTTAGAGAAGGCTTGAAAAGGCCATTGAGAAGATCGCAAAAAAAGAGCAAGAAAAAGAGGGAGAAAATAAAAAAGTGCGTGAAAAAGAAACGAGAAAACGAGATGAGCAAGTAGAAGAGAGTGTTGATTTAACTAACTCATTTGGAGTATGTTCTTCTTTTGCTTCTTCATTTCAGGTTCCTGACGTATCGCACAAGAGCCTACCACTTCAACTCCTCCCGAAAGAGCGACGTATTTCTTTGATTGAAAGAGGTAAAGTTGAAGGTGAAGTTGAACTTGTTGATTCGCGCATAAAGCATCGGCTACATTACATGCCCGAGGAGAGAAAGTTCGTCTTGATCAAGCAAGATAAATTCGAACTTCGAGTTTCAGCTTGTGAAGACAAGCAAGGTGAGAATGACTTTTGTCATACCACACAGAGGTAAGGTCGAATTCTTTCTTTCAACACCCAAAGGTAAGACACTTGAAACATATGAACCCATTTTGTTTTCTTCAGATATTGACAAGAATCACGTTGCTGAATCCATTCTTATAAAATCTTTAAAACGTGATGCTCTTCATTGGTCTATCTTGTCTGATAATGAACTATCTGTTTTGGTTCTTGTCAAAAAGATAATTGTTTTCGATAAGTGTCATGAAGCATTTGTTGAAGCATTTTTGTTCATTTTGGATGTTGAAAAAGCTCATAATGATGATTGCCATTTTGTAAAACCTTTAGATCATGAATGCCCTATTTTGTTTCTTTATGATCTAATTATTTTACAAGAAGACAAAAAGAATTTTGTGTTTGATAATGTTTACTCATGTGCGAATACGAAGCAAGGTTTAAATGTTCAATTTCGACTGCCATATGCCTTTTCTTCATTACTTTCTTTTGACTATTATATCTATCAATTGATGTGTTATTCGCATGATTATCTTGCCTTGTGGAATCTAATTAGATCGTATGCATGCTTTGAAGCTTATCCGCTTTTGTTCCAAAATTTTGACAAGGCATTGATCCTTTTGTATGATAAAGTGCTTATGCTTGACCACATGCGATTTATTTTTTTGGTGTTGATTTTTTTCGAATTGCAAGTATGTTTAAGACATTGCTTGCTAATTCTTGAATTTTCTTTTCAGGTATTGCTATTATCATCCTTCCCATTTGATCGAGGAAAGACGAACAAGGAGTTTTGTTCGAATAACCAATGGGTCGATTTGAGGACGAATCGTCTTGAAGAGGGAGGGGATGGTACGGGCACGCCCGGGGCACCCACCTTAGATTTATTCCATTAATGCCTTGCCGTCCATGCCAAAAAAATTTCAATTGTTTATTTCATTCCACTAGCCATCCCATGTTAGGTGCCCTCCACTAATTTCAATTCATCCATTCTTAGTACCGCATGCTCCTTGAGGTAGCATGAATCAAGAGGAACATGGATTTGAGAATGGTTTGACTTGGCCGAATATTGAGGAAATAATGTGGAGCATTATAGGAAGTGGAAGCATGAACGGCCAAACCATAAATTAAATCAAACAAAGATGGACGGATAGCATGGATAGCTTGAGATGGACGAACAAGCTTACACGGAGCATGGTTCATAAATTTTAAACTCTTGAATGATGCTTGATGGAGCAATATTTTAATGGTAGCTGAAATTCAAAACAAATGTGCTAATGGAAGGTGGTAGCTGAAATTCAAAACAAATGTGCTAGTGGAAATACATGTGCAAGCATAAACGGCACAATGCTTTGACTTTGTAGAAAAATAATCACCATGAAGATGGACATGCGGCACTAAGCATGATGAAATGGAATTTTAAATTCTAGCATTTGGGGGGGGGGAGCAAACGGCAAAACATGAAGCACCAAGGAGGAATTCAAGAATTAAAGAATTCCTAAATTGAAGCATGCGTGAGTGACTTGGAATAAACAAAGTGATGGCATGAAGAAGTGGGGTATTAATTGATAATTAAACAAAGCCATGGATTGCACAAACACTCACCTAGGTGGACGGCAAAATGGAGCTTTGTCTTTTGTAAACAATTGAAGAATGTTAATTAAAAAAGGCATGGGACGGCAATATGAGAAGGGAATTAAATTTGAAAACACATGGGATATGGGGTTATCCACTCTTGAATTAAATAATTAAAATCCACTAACCATTGTAAGAATGTTGGGCGGCATTGGGAGATTAATGGGAGAATAAACAAATGCAAATGGAAGAACCATGAATGAAGGTGCATGGACGGTAGACACTTGGAGCATGAATTGGATTTTTTTTTTTAAAAAAAATTTATTTTTGAGATAATGGATGGCAAATTAAACAATGGTGGAATGATGGTGGTGGTGGACAACATAAAGCTTTGGTGCTCAAAATCTTGGACAGCCACTTCATGAAGATAATGCAAATTGAAGGCATCCACGAGAATTAAACAATTTCAAGCTTGGTATTTTGGCCATTCGGCTAGTAGCTATAAATAGATCGTTTATTTTCATTTGTAAGGCATATAGAACTTGAATTTGAATGAAAGAAAATTTTATTTGTATATGCAATTCGTGTACATGGATTTCCCATTTTGTTTGAAAAATGTTGATTCGCGCATAAAGCATCGGCTACATTACATGCCCGAGGAGAGAAAGTTCGTCTTGATCAAGCAAGATAAATTCGAACTTCGAGTTTCAGCTTGTGAAGACAAGCAAGGTGAGAATGACTTTTATCATACCGCACGTAGAGGTAAGGTCGAATTCTTTCTTTCAACACCCAAAGGTAAGATTTTCATTTGTAAGGCATATAGAACTTGAATTTGAATGAAAGAAAATTTTCTTTTGGTGAGTATTCACTCTCCTGATTTTCAAGGTTGAATTGACTTATCTAGTTTTCTAGTGGCGTCGTTCTTTCCTTGTTTTCGAACTTATCATCCTAACGGGTGTGGCGTTCATCTACCTATACCGTTGGTTCCTATCTCGCTAGATAGTGGGTCTCGGTTTTATTTCACAATTCATTCCATCAATTTGAAACCTATAAGATTCGGGTCTTTAATTTTTATTAAAGGTTCTTTCTTGTTTGAAATACGTACCCATTCAACCTATCATCTATCTTTACTTTTTCGAAGATATTATTATTATTTTTAAATAAATTATCCCTTTTGTTAATTGAAAGAGAAACGACCTAATTTACGATCGGGCAACATTTACGATTCGCCTCCTAACCTGAGACGGACCGTTATCACATGGCGTACTCTCGGTACTACACATGTGACCTAGCTACGTATACGAAATCTCTTGTATCTCTCTTGTGCACATAGTGGCCTACACTTAGTACCACTCATGTGACCTAGCTACATGCCAATTACATCTTTCAATTCCGAAGGTTCAAACGGGAAATAACTCACTTTTTAACACTTTTTTTCATTCTTTCAATAGTCAATTATGATTCAAAAATCAGATACAATACATCAAACATGCTGAAATATAAAACATCAGTAAAAATAATGAATTATTTACATACTACTTACCTCGGTGCAAAAATGGCAAAATTTGCAATTTAGTCATTAACTTTTCCTTTCCCTCGTTCAAGATCGATTCCACGTTCTTCTCGATCTATAATAACACATTTAGCTTATTTAATATTTACATTATTTAATTCAATCCAAAAAACACACTATGGCAAAATTACGTTTTTGCCCCTAACTTTCACAAAATTACAATTTTGCCCCTAGGCTCGAAAATTAAACTTCATCCTATTTTCTTACATTTTACGACATGGTGAACATATATCCCTTCTATGGCAACATCAAATTCTCACTCTAACATGTACTTATGAACATTAGGTATTTTTACCGATTATGTCATTTTACTCGTTTTTACGTAAAATCGCTTAGCAAAAGTTGTTTAACATAATTTCAGCCTTTATATTCCATCATAAAACATCAAAATAAACACATTTCACCTATGGGTATTTTTCCAAATATGAACCCTAGGTTAAAATATTGCTAGAATAAGCTAAATCGAGTTACTGGGATTCTAAAAACGTAAAGAACATGAAAAACGGGGCTTGGATTGACTTACTATGGAGCTTGGAAGCTTGGAAACCCTAGCTATGGAGTCCACCCTTGAAGATTCGGCCTAAGGAAGAAGATGACAACCTTTTTGTAACACCCTGGTTCTAGGGGTTATGCAATTAGTGCATATATCGGGTGTTGGTAGGTTTTTGGTGTGTTTGGGCAAGTTTTGGGGGGGATTGGAGAACCCCGGGAAGGTAGGTGATGGCTTAACGAATTTTGGAATTTTGAGTATTAAGAAGGGAGCTTTGCTTTAGGGGTCTTAAGAGAATTGTTTGGGAGCTTACGACACAAGGAATGGCTTGGCAGAGTGGCAAGGTAGGCGCCACTTAGAGCATGGAGAAGTGACGCCACTTGAAGGAGGAAGGGGTCTCAGGTTCAAGCTGCAAAGGCAGCATTTTGGGTTGTTTTTGCATCATGAGCTAGGAGGGAGAGTTAGATTCGGCCAAGGCACTTAAAAGGGGGGATTTTGACTTGTTCAAAACATTTTGAATGGATGGCTAGGAGAAGAGATGAGTTGGAATTTATTTTGAATTTTTGAAGGGTTGGTATAGAGTGAAAGTAGGAGGAAGTTTTGGGATTTGGTGGGGGTTGAGTTGTTGGCCGAATTTAGTAGTATAAATAGGGGAGAGCTCACCTTTGGCCACCCTTGGGTTCCATTTGCTCTTGCCAAATTTGCTTCACCATTTCTTTTGGCCGAAATTTCAAGACTTAGCCAAATTCTCCATTTATCCTTCCCATTTCACCTGAGCCGAAACTTCCATTGCATCTTATTCTTTCTTCTTTTGGATCCTTAGCCGAACCACTCACCCTTTCATCTTTCTTTGCTTCCATTTTGTGCTAAACTGAAAGTACACCCCCCATACTTTTCTCTCCTCTTCTCAAACCTTTTTGGCTGAAACTCCTATATCCTTTCCTTTGATTTTCTTTCATTGTTAGCCGAATCTACTCCCCACCTTTGTGCTGTGTTTCCTTTCTTTTTTGGTAGCACTTTGGCCGATTATTAGCATAGATCTCTTCGGGTTTCCGTTTGCAATCATTATTGAAGGTACTCTGGGGTTTGAAGTATTCAATCAAGCCTCCAATTGTTAGCAGTCAACTTGGTAAGTGGTGGTAAGGGGTTTATTTTGGTAAGTTATGTATTTAGTATTCGATTAAATCTAAGGTTGTTAAGTGAATGATGCTAAGGCCGATTGTAGGGGAGAAGAGCCTAACGCAGGAGACTTTCTTTGGAGTGGTATAGTCAGCGTTTGCAGAAGCATTAAGTAGCGTTTGGGATTCAAGTAGTGTTGGTAAGAAATATTTAGTAAAAATTGATACTTAGTTTGTGACTTGAGTGTTTAACCGTTGTTCTGATTAAGTGTGTTGATGGAGGCAACAACCAGTCAAGGAGGGCAAGGGAAAGCTCCTGTTCCGAAGTTCAAGAAGAGATCGGTCTCGGCGGTTCGAGATTGGCCACCGGGGTGTGGGCCAGCAGCAGGTGATAGTTATAGGCAGATAGCTGTTGTTTCGCTAAGCGATAGCATTGGGATCGAAAGTTTAGAACTGCAAGTGTTAAGGTGCGTAATCATCGCGCTATTTCTTCGGTTATTTGCCTGCTAACGTGTATATATATGTGATGTGTGGTAGCCGATCATAATGGCTTAAGTGGTGAATTACCATGTTTGGGTAATCAGAGGTCAGGTGAGTAAGGTTGTGATTTTAAGTTAATACGATGTATAAATATATGCATGATGTGGTAATGGTAGATGATAAATACTTACTCTATATGCTATTTTGACATGATTTATTGGGACATGGGCATGGGGTTGGATTTGATCACGAAAGGGCGGAGAGTACATACTGATGTACGTGGTCTAATGATAGCTTCGGGCTACATTAGCGCTTGATGAGTTGCTGTGTACATCATCAAGGGAGATGTTGGCTTGGTGCCCATCTCGGCGGTTGATCGCTATGTGCATCACCGTAGACAGATTACTGTCGGGATCACGATGTGATCGGTGGCTCAGCCACGGCCTTGTGCAGCAGGTCTGCAAGGTAGGACATGTGGGACCACTCGGTTGTGATCGGTGGATTAGCCACGGCCTTGAGCAGGGAGTCTGCTAAGGTTGGTGTATGGATGGACCTAGGTTGGGCTGTGATGCATGATTGCATGATTGGTTCGTGGATTGTATGGATATGGGCCAAGCCCATACGTGTGGAAATACGTGTTATGATTATGCACTGAGTCTGTGGACTCACCCTATTTTCTTAACCATTTCAGGTGATGCGTAGAATTGGACCGGGATCGGAGAGGACACATGGTGGCCCATGCAGAAGGAAGAGTTTAAATATTTTAAGCTTATTTATATTAAGCATTTGGTTTTAAATATTGATTGTAATAAGGGCCTTAGAATTATTTTATTATTATTTTGGTACTATTTTATTTTTAATTTAATTATGACTCGATAAATTAAATTACTAGCTTGTGAAAATGATTTTATTCTAATCTACTTATTCAAAGTATTCATATGTTAAAGTTTAATGTGGACATTTTTATAGTATCAAAGTTTAAAGTATAGTTTTAAAAGTACATGGGTTTTACCAAAAAGTTAATAAATCTTACTGTTTTATTCGAAGTTAACAAGGATTTTCAACTGTCTTTCCGAAGTGACATAACCAGATCCAGTCGTAGTGAATGGGCCGGGTTTGGGGATGTTACACTTTTTCCATCTTTTTCCCATTTAATTTCTTTTATTTGACATTTTACTAAAATACCCTTCATTAAAATTTTAGTTATTTCTACCCATGCATGTCCATTTTTGTCCATGAAAATATAATGGTCTAATTACCATTTAAGGACTCTTACTTTAGATTTTCACTTCAATTTAATCCTTTAGCATCTAGGACTCTCATTTATCAACTTTTACAATTAAGCCCTAATAAGCAAATTAGACATGAAATTCATAAAATTTTCTATCGATACTCTAACACATGCATCCAATCAATCAGTAAATCATAAAAATAATCACAATAAACTTTTATATCTTGGATTTGTGGTTTCGCAACCACTATTCCGTTTAGGCCCTATTTCGGGATGTTACATTTCTCCCCCTTTAGGGATTTTCGTCCCTGAAAATCTTACCTGTGAAGAGGTTTGGGTACTGTTTTCGCATAGCCTCTTTGGGCTCTCATGTAGCCTCGTCTACCCCATGTCTATTCCATAATACTTTCACAAGTGCAATATTTTTTTTCCTTAGTTGTTTGACCTCTCGACTAAAATATTAACTGGTTCCTCTTCGTAAGTTATATCTAGCTAAATCTCAACCTCCGTCTGAGATATCACATGTGATGGATCAGAATGGTAGCGACGTAACATGGATACATGGAACACATTATGAATCTTCTCTAACTCAGTTGGCAAGGCTAACCGATATGCTAATGGCCCAACTCTCTCAATAACCTCAAACGGTCCAATAAATCGTGGACTTAGTTTGCCTTTCTTGCCAAATATGAGAATCTTCTTCCACGGGGATACTTTTAAAAACACTTTATCACCAACTTGATACTCAATCTCTTTTCTCTTCAAATCTGCATATGACTTCTGTCTATCTGAAGCTGCTTTCAAGCAATCTCTGATGACTTTTACTTTCTCTTCTGTTTCTTTAACTAAATCGACCCCATCTGTCCAATATAAAGGTGTACGACATTTGCGTCCATACAAAGCCTCATAAGGTGCCATTTTCAAACTCGGCTGATAAATATTATTGTAGGCAAACTACACTAATGGTAAATACTTTTCCCAACTACCTTGAAATTCTAATACACAGCATCTAAGCATATCTTCAAGCACCTGAATTACTCTCTCTGACTGACCATCGGTCTGAGGATGAAAAGCTGTACTGAAACTCAACTTTGTGCCCAAAGCTTCCTGTAACTTTTTCCAAAACCGTGAAGTAAATCTCAGATCTCTATCTGAAATGATCGATAATGGTACCCCATATAGTCTGACTATCTCTGAGATATATAATTCAACCAACTTATCAAGAGAATAATCCATATGAACTGGGATAAAATAAGCCGACTTCGTTAGCTTATCAATTACAACCCATACTGCATCTTTCTTTCTCAGTGTTAACGGCAATCCTATTACAAAATCCATAGTAACTCGGTCCTATTTCCACTCAGGGATTAGCACAGGCTACAATAAACCTGAAGGCACCTGATGTTCAGCTTTTACTTGCTGACAAATCAAGCATCTAGAAACAAACTCTGAAATATCTCTTTTCATTCCTACCCACCAATACATTTTCTTCAAATCATTTTACATCTTTGTACTACCTGGGGGTATAGACAAAGAACTATTATGTGCTTCCTGTAAGATCTTCTGAATAAGCTCGTCATTCTTTGGTACACATACTCTGTCTCTGAACAACAAACAACCATCAGAACCAATCTAAAAATCAGACTCTGCACCTGAGTTGCACTAAGCTCTTTTAGCTTCCAACTCACTGACATCTTTCTGAGCTTTACGTATTTCTTCAAGAAACGTTGGTTTAGCTCTCAACTCAGCTATGATGAAACCGTCATCTGATGAAGTTAAGCTAGTATTTAAAGCTCCCAATGCAAATAAAAATTTTCTACTCAAAGCATCAACAACAACATTAGCTTTACCCAGGTGATAATCGATCACTAGCTCATAATCTTTAATCAACTCTAACCATCTTCTTTGCCTCAGGTTCAATTCTTTTTGAGTCATCAAGTATTTCAAGCTTTTATGATCAGTGAATATTCCGCACTTCTCGCCATACAAGTGATGTCTCCAAATTTTTAGAGCCAATACAATGGCAGCTAGCTCTAAATCATGCGTCGGATAATTTTTCTCATGCGGTTTTAGCTGTCTATAAGCATAAGCAATTATTTTACCTTCCTGCATAAGTACACAACCCAATCCATTCAAGGATGCATCACTGTAGACCACAAACTCTTTACCTGGTTCTGGTTGTACTAAGACAGGAGCTTCAGACAACAATGCCATTAACTTGTCAAAACTCTGCTGACATTTCTCAGTCCATTCAAATTTGACATCTTTTTGTAGCAATCTCGGCAATGGGGTAGCTATTATGGAAAATCCCTCTACAAATCGTCTATAATAACCAGCTAATCCCAGAAAACTTCTAACCTCAAATACATTCCTCAGAGGCTTCCACTCAACAATGGCTGAGATCTTGCTCGGGTCAACTCTAATGCCTTCACCTGAGATGATGTGTCCAAAGAATCCAACTTCTCGAAGCCAGAACTCACTTTTACTAAATTTGGAGTACAACTAGTTATCTCTCAAAGTCTGTAAGACAGTTCTCAAATGCTCTGCATGCTCAGTCTCATCATGAGAATAAATTAAGATATCATTAATAAACACGACTACAAACTTATCCAAGTAAGGTCTGAATATTCGGTTCATTAAGTACATGAAAATGGCAGGAGCATTAGTCAAGCCAAATGGCATCACAAGGAACTCATAATAACCGTACCTAGTCCGGAAAGTAGTCTTCGGAACATCTGACTCTTTAACTCGCAACTAGTAGTATCCGATTCTCAAATTTATCTTAGAGAACACAGTGGCTCCCTTCAATTGATCAAATAAATCATCAATTCTAGGCAGTGGATACCTATTCTTTATTGTTACCTTGTTAAGTTGTCGATAGTCTATGCACAATCTCATCGAACCGTCTTTCTTTTTCACAAATAGAACTGGTGCACCCCAGGGTGAATAACTAGGTCTTGCAAAGCCTTTATCAGTTAATTCCTGCGGCTGAGCTTTCAATTCTTTCAATTCCAACGGGGCCATTCTATATGGAGCAATAGAGATGGGTGTGGTACCTGGAAACAACTCAATACCAAACTCCACTTCTCTAATAGGAGGCAAACTTGGTAATTCTTCCGGAAACACATCTGGATACTCGCATACTACTGGCACTGACTCAATTTTCAGCTATGAATCTTTAGTGTTTAACACAAAAGCAAGATAAGCTTCATACCCTTTTCTCAAACATATCTGAGTAGACATAATAGAAATCATAGCAAATGAACTATCTGACTCATCTGAGTTAACTCGAAGAATTTCACCAGTTTCACATTTTAGCTCGATGAATTTCTTCCCACAATTCACTATCACATCATGTGCAGTTAGCCAATCCATACCAAGAATCACATCAAACTCGTCAAATGGCAATAGCATTAGGTCGACCGGGAAACAATGACCTCTAATCATTAAAGGGAAATTTCTACATACTTTATCTACAATCACGAGCTCGGATGGCATATGTCCTGGAAGGTGTTCTAGCTTCTGATCTCGTGGCTAGGTCTTTCATCACACTTTTACTGCTAGCTCCACTTCCAGTATTTCTCGAAGGTCTACCTCTATTAGCAGTGTTAGTCTATCTAGCACTGTGAAATTTCTCTTCCTTAGCTCTCTCCAGGCAATCTTTAATAAAATGCTCGCGAGAACCACACCTGAAGCAAGCTCGACCAGTTCCCCAACACTCACCAAAATGTTGCCTTTCACAATTCTGACACTCGGGTTTACTAGACTTCACATTGCCCACACTTGCCACTGAAGTAGCTTGAGTTTTTGAGCCCTTCGAGAATTCACCTCTCTGTGGCCTTTTTGATTGGGTTTGGAATGACTTGTTCATCAGTCTCTTTCTTGTATCTCGAGCCTCGATAGTAGCTTTCTTTCTTTCTTTGTTTAATTCCTCAGCTTTAAGGGCTCGGTCGACCAATACCACAAATTCTTTCAGGTCCAGAATTCCCACAAACATTTTAATGTCCTCATTAAGCCCATCTTCGAATCTCTTGCACATAATAGCCTGGGTGGACACACACTCCTGGGCATACTTACTAAGTCTAACAAATTCACATTCGTACTCTGCCACAGACATCTTGCCCTGCTTCAATTCAAAGAACTCCTTCCGTTTCTGATCAATAAATCGTTGACTTATTTATTTCTTTCTAAATTCTTCCTGGAAGAAATCCCAAGTAATCTTTTCTTTTGGCATAACTGCTACTAAAGTCTTCCACCAATGATAGGCGGAATCTCTTAGAAGTGATACAGCAGATTTTAAACACTCTTCCGACGTACACGAGAGCTCATCAAACACACTGATAGAATTTTCGAGCCAGAACTCCGCTTTCTCAGGATCATCATCAATGTTTGCTCTAAACTCTTCTGCTCCTTGCTTCCTAATTTTATTAACCGGAGGCATGTTTATTCTTACCAAATACATGCCTTGGGGAGCTACGGGAACCGTCTGAGGTATGGGAGGGGGTGGAGGAGGTTGAGCATTCGGATTCGCTTGAATAAACTTAGTATACCAATTACTCATCATTTGGAGGAAGGCTTCCCGAGCCCCCTCTCCCTGTCCACGTATTTCAGATCTATTTTCTACTGGTGCGGCCCCTTGCGCGGGAGCCGGCGCGTTACTTTCAGCATCGTCAGCAGTGGCTCGGTCGGGATCCATTTACTATATAAAAAAACATTTTAAATTGTCAGGAGTCATCACACTATCACAATATATTTATGGCATGTATAGCTAGACTTTTACACACGCTATGTTAGTCCGAGAACCGACTAAACCATAGCTCTGATACCACTAAATGTAACACCCCTCACCGAGGTCCGTCGTCGGAACAGGGTACGAGGCATTACCGGACATGATTCATATTACTGTACAAAATTTAAAATGTAAAATCCATATAAATTTAGAACTTTTTCCATACATAGTCGTCAATACCCATAAGCAAAATAATCATTCGTTATTACAAATAACAAAACAATTAAGCCTTCTATACATGCCATAATTCCCAAAATATTGTTTGGTGACACTATAGAACAAGGAAAAGAAAAGAGAGTAAGCATATAGCTTAGTAAGTAAGTATATAAATAATTAATAATGGATTCATTAAGTTTACAAAACAACACAATAAAATCTAAAATCAATTTCATCATTTATTCAAGTTTGGAGCAAGTTGTCTATTCGAGTCATAGTCACTACATTATTTTTATCTGAATCTACGAAACTCCAAATTAAGATCCGTAAATTGTCACTGAAACTAGACTCATTTATCTTCTCACCATAAAATTTTCTTAATTTTTGGTCTTGCCAATTAGTACATTGTATTCATTAAAGATTCCACTGTTTTGCTGTTCGACTGCTCTGACCACTTTTCACTAAGAACAAATTTTATCATTATACATAATTCATATGATGATAAAATTTATTTCATTTGCAAATAGACTCATTAAGTATTTCAACCATATAACTTATACCCCATAATTATTTTTTTATAATTTGTAATGGTTTTTCCAAGACAGGACAGGGGATCAAGTAACCATTCTGAACCAGTCTCACAAAAGTTTAAATATCTCAAAATATAAAATTCCTTTACTTTCTCTGTTTCTTTTATATGAAAATAGACCCATTAAGATTTAAATAAATATCTTCTACAACTTATAATTCAATTTCTACCATTTTTGGTGATTTTTCAAATTCACATTACTGCTGCTGTCCAAAACAGTTTTATTGTAAATTTTTGCTCTCTCTCACTTTAGTTGTATTCATTACTTACCTATAACAATCATTCAAATTTCCAATCACATATTGAGAATATTGCTCATACATTACACATACATATACATATACTTATCACTACAACATCTCACATAACTTCATTTAGTCAGTTTTCCCGTTGAACGCTTCGGAATAATAACGAACATGCGGTGGTTTCGCACACAGTCCACCTTTGAAATCGAAGCTCTCTTGTACACATAGTGGCCTTCACCCAGTACCACTCATGTGACCTAGCTCGATTGTACTCATAATTCTAGCTCTCATGTACATATGGTGGCCTTCACTTAGCACCACTCATATGACCTAGCCTTCTCGTAGCTCTCTTGCACACATAGTGGCTCACACCATATACCACACATGTGACCTAGCTACATATAGCTTTCTTTACACATGGCATACACTCGGTACTACACATGTGACCTAGCTACGTATACGAAATCTCTTGTAGCTCTCTTGTGCACATAGTGGCCTACACTTAGTACCACTCATGTGACCTAGCTACATGCCAATTACATCTTTCGATTCCGAAGGTTCAAATGGGAAATAACTCACTTTTTAACACTTTATTTCATTCTTTCAATAGTCAATTATGATTCAAAAATCAGATACAATACATTAAACATGCTGAAATATAAAACATCAATAATAATAATGAATTATTTACATACTACTTACCTCGGTGCAAAATATGGTGAAATTTGTAATTTAGTCCTTAACTTTTCGTTTCCCTCGTTCAAGATCGATTCCACGTTCTTCTCGATCTATAATGACACATTTAGCTTATTTAATATTTACATTATTTAATTCAATCCAAAAATCACATTATGGTAAAATTACATTTTTGCCCCCTAACTTTCACAAAATTACAATTTTGCCCCTAGGCTCGAAAATTAAACTTCATCCTATTTTCTTACATTTTAGGACATGGTGAACATTTTCCCTTCTATGGCAACATCAAATTCTCACTCTAACATGTACTTATGAACATTAGGTATTTTTACCGATTATGTTATTTTACTCGTTTTTACGTAAAATTGCTTAGCAAAAGTTGTTTAACATAATTTCAGCCTTTATATTCTATCATAAAACATCAAAATAAACACATTTCACCTATGGGTATTTTTCCAAATATGAACCCTAGGTTAAAATATTGCTAGAATAAGCTAAACCGAGTTACCGGGATTCCAAAAAAAGTAAAGAACATGAAAAACGGGGCTTGGGTTGACTTACTATGGAGCTTGGAAGCTTGGAAACCCTAGATATGGAGTCCCCCCCTTGAAGATTCGGCCTAAGGAAGAAGATGACAACCTTTTTCCATCTTTTTCCCATTTAATTTCTTTTATTTGACATTTTACTAAAATACCCTTCATTAAAATTTTAGTTATTTCTACCCATGCATGTCCATTTTTGTCCATGAAAATATAATGGTCTAATTACCATTTAAGGACTCTTACTTTAGATATTCACTTCAATTTAATCCTTTAGCATCTAGAACTCTCATTTATCAACTTTTACAATTAAGCTCTAATAAGCAAATTAGACATGAAATTCATAAAATTTTCTATCGATACTCTAACACATGCATCCAATCAATCGGTAAATCATAAAAATAATCACAATAAACTTTTCTATCTTGGATTCATGGTTTCGCAACCACTATTCCGTTTAGGCCCTATTTCCGGATGTTACAACAACATTAGCTTTTCCCGATTGATAATTAATGACAAATTCATAATTTTTCAGTAACTTGAGCCATCTTTGTTGTCACAGATTCAAATCTTTCTGTCACATCAGATATATTAAGCTTTTTTGATCCGTATAAATGTGTTTTCACCACTTTTCAATGCGTCCAATATGCGTAACTCTAATTGCGTCAAATAGTTCTTTTCATGCGGTTTCAATTGTCAGGAAGCATAATCTATAACTTTTCCTTCTTGCATCAGAACACATCCCAAACCATTTAATGACGCGTCACTATAAATCACAAACTCTTTCCCCGATTCAGGTTGAACCAAAATTGGTGCTTCAGTTAACAGTACTTTCAACTATTCGAAACTTTGCTGACATTTTTCTGACCATTCGAATTTCACATCTTTCTAAAGCAGTCGTGTCATCAGTGTCACAATCATCAAAAATCCTTTCACGAATCTTTGGTAATAGCTCGCTAATCCCAGAAAACTGCGGACTTCAAACACATTTCTTGGAGGTTTCTAGTCAATAATAGCAGAAATCTTACACGGGTCAACTCTAATGCCTTCGACTGAAATGATATGCCTTAGAAATCCAACCTCTCTAAGCCAAAATTCACATTTTCTAAACTTTGCAAACAATTTCTTATCACGTAGAGTTTGTAACACAATTCTCAAGTGCTCGGTATGTTCAAATTCATCTCGCGAATAGATCAGAATGTCGTCAATGAATACAACAACAAATGTGTCTAAATACTGTCTGAATATCCGGTTCATCAAGTCCATAAAAACTGCAGGAGCATTAGTTAATCCGAAAGGCATAACAAAGAATTCATAAAGTTCGTACCTCGTTCTGAATGATGTCTTCGGCACATCTGAGTCTTTAACTCGCAACTAATTATAACCTGATCTCAAGTCAATCTTTCAAAACACTGTTGTACCTTTCAACTGATCAAATAAATCATCAATCCACGGTAGAGGGTATTTGTTCTTTATAGTTACTTTATTTAGCTGTCTGTAATCAATACACATTCTCGTCGTGTCGTCTTTCTTCTTTACAAACAATACCGGTGCACCCCAGGGCGAATAACTCGGTCATGTAAAACCTCTGTCTGTCAATTCTTGCAACTGAGCTTTCAACTCTATTAATTTTGTTGGAGCCATTCTTTATGGAGCTATCAATATTAGTGTTGTTCCCGGTACTAATTCAATACCAAATTCAACCTCTATGATCGGTGGCAAACCCGGTAATTCTTCTGGAAATACATCCGAAAACTCACAAACAACATGTACAGATTTAATCATTGATTCAGACACCTTAGTATCTAATATGTATGGAAGATATGCATCATAGCCCTTTTTCATACATTTCTAAGCTAACATAGACGATATCACAGTAGGTAATTCACTCGAATCGTCAGAGTCATTCCGAAGAATTTCACCATTTTTACATTGCAATTCGATAATCTTTCGTCTACACTGCATCATGCACAGTTAGCCAGTCCATACCCAGAATCACATCAAACTCATCGAACGGTAGAAGCATCAAGTCAGCCAGGAAACAGTAACCCCGAGTCATCGAAAGACAATTCTTACAAAATTTATCAACTAAAATAGACTTGCCTAAGGGGTTCGATACTTTAATTACAACTCTGTAGACTCGACATGTAAACTCTTTTTAAATACTAAATTCATACAGATTTATAAATGGGTTGATCCAGGATCTATCAACGCAACTATATCAGTATCAAAAAGAGAAAAAGTATCGATAATAACGTTTGGCGATGTTGCCTCCTCCCATGCACAAATAGCATAAGCTCGGCCAGGTGCTCGTGCCTCAGATCTCATAGAAAAATCTCTCGTAGCACCTCGGTTACCACTCGTATTTTTAGTGTTTCGAGGTGGTCTTCCTC
The DNA here is from genome assembly GCA_005393395.2 of Gossypium australe. Lineage (NCBI taxonomy): Eukaryota > Viridiplantae > Streptophyta > Magnoliopsida > Malvales > Malvaceae > Gossypium > Gossypium australe. The sequence continues at coordinate 92,156,601 of CM016616.1, forward strand.
TAGTGGCCATATTACTTTCTTTTGCCGGTTGATCTCTTTCATCTATAGGCGTTTCTAGACAATCCCGGAGATAATGATCAAGAGATCCACATTTAAAACAAGTTTTGCTCATTAATCTACATTCACCGTAATGTCGCTTATTGCAGTGCTTACATTCTGATCTAACATTTCTAACACTACCCACACTGGCTACAGATGTTGTCTGAGGTTTAGAGCTGAAATGTCTCGTATCTCTATCTCTGATCGAAATCCCCGCAGAAGCAGTAGAACGAGGATGATATTCTCTAGATTTTTTTGATGCTGACTGATGTGATTTGCCTGCAAATCTCTTTCTAAAGTCTCTAGCCTCAGAATCGGCTTTTCTTTTCTCTTTGATAAGCTCTTTGGCTTTGCAAGCTCTATCAAATAGAACGACAAACTCTTTCAGCCAAAGAATCCCAACTAAGAGTCTGATTTCTTCATTTAATCTATCTTCGAATCTTTTACACAGTATAACCTCGGAAGAAACACATTCACGAGCATATTTGTTGAGTTGTACAAACTCTCTTTCATATTCTGTTACCGACATACGGCCTTGTTTCAATTCAAGAAATTCCTTTTGTTTCTGATCAATGAACCTTTGGCTGATGTATTTCTTTCTGAATTCAACTTGAAAGAATTCCCAAGTAACTTTTTCTCGTGGAACTATAGATATCAAGGTATTCCACCACTAATACACAGTGTCTCTCAACAGTGATACAGCACATTTTAAACATTCTTCAGGTGTGCAAGACAGTTCATCAAATACTCGAATCCTGTTTTCAACCCAAAACTCAGCTCTCTGAGGGTCATCGTTAATAGTGGCTCTGAATCCCTCAGCCATGTGTTTCTGTATCTTATCAACAGGTGGTTTATTCAATCGAAAAGGATCCATACCTTGAGGAACTACAAGGATCGATTAGGGAATAGGTGGTGGTGGAGGTTGTTGAGCAGCCAGGTTCGTAGAATGTATTGTGTGAACCACTCGTTCATCATTTGGAAGAAGGCTTCTTTAGCCTCTCCTCTCTGGCTACCAGTTACGAGTCTAGAATTAGAAGGTACTGTCCCTTGAGCGGGAGCAGGTGCATTACTCTCAACCTTATCGGCTACAGCTCAATCAAGATCCATTTGCTATATAAAAACACATTTGAAAATTTCAGGAGTCATCACACTATCCCAGTTTATATATATGGCATGTATAGCTAGACTCACATACATTACGTTAGACCTTGAATCGACTAAAATGTAGCTCTGATACCAATAAATGTAACACCCCTCACCAATATTCAACGTCTGAATAGGGTTACGGAGCATTACCAGACTTATAACAAATATAACCGTACTTTTCTCATGAATTCAGTCATTTCATACAATCATCATTCAATTTGTCCCTTACAATAGCCTACGAGGCCTTAAACATGCTTTAGGAGCTGTTCGGGACAAAACTGATAACTTATAAAACTTCTACAAAACTTTGAAATTTTTTATTACAGAGGACACACACCCGTGTGACCAAGCTGTGTGTCTCACATGGCCGTCAGACACGTCCATGTCTCCAGCTGTGTGAAAACAGGGGGTACATACTGACTTGGGTCACACGCCTGTATGTGTAGCCTATGTGCCCTTCTAAGTGGCCACACATGCCCGTGTGCCAGGCCGTGTACTAGGCTGTGCCAAAACTATAGGGTATACTGACTTATGCAGCACAACCAAGTCACACGCCCGTGTACTAGGTCGTGTGCCAAATAGAGGGTATACTGACTTGTACCACACGACCAGTCACACGCCCGTGTGTGAGACTGTGTGGAGCATACTGACTTCATTTTAATATCTATACCAGGGGACACATGGCCGTGGAACAGGACCATGTGTCGCACACGGCTGAGACGCATGCCGTGTCTCTGCCATGTGGACAAAAATAGGTTATTTGCAAAGCCATTTTGCCACCCTATTTATATATGTATGCACAAGCATAAATTGCAACATTTTATAACCCAATAGGCAGCCAATGCACAACATTTCATGCACATTTTATACCAATTCGACATAGTATTCAAATACCTAATTAGTATCATACATTTTCCATTCATATGTATACTACATATCAAGGCAACATTTGCATATTTCCATTCCATCTACAACTTGTCAAAAACATACCATATTTGAATACTTATACACGGCCAAAACATTATACCATGTAACACCCCAAACCAGGCCTAGAAGTTACGACCGGATCTGGTATGTCACATGGAAAGGTTGTTTTAAAGAAGCTTTACGACTGTTTAAAAATCCCGAGGTTTAATGTTTATAAGTTGAAAACCATTTTCTAGTGTTGTGGGAAAAAGGTTGTTTACAATTTTAGGAAAAAAACTGCGTATTAAGTGTTTCATAAAATATAATAATCGCAATAAATCACAACCCAAATCATAAAATCCCGGAGGCCTTATTACATAACAAAATCCCAAATTAAAAGTAAAATTTAAATAAGGGAAACGAATTTACGAAAGAAGTACTGCATGGCCACCTCGAAGTCCACCTCGGCTCCAAATCTACAACTAGGGATTACCTGAAATATTTAAAAAGAGGGGGTGAGTTTACGAAAACTTAGTGTCCAACTCACCTTACAACGATAACTGGGCCTAAGCCCACAGAACTATATTGGGCCTTAGCCCTAATATCATGGCATATCAATAATGAGTGCAATGCAACCCAACCCAACCCAACCTAATGATCCATCCTCTACACTCTGCTCCATATATCCATCCTCAACACACCTATGGGGATTACTACAATCAACCCTCCATCCTATACACTCCTCTTTGGCAGCCATGCTAACAGTCACGCTGCTCAAAGTTGATATAATGTGGTCTAGCCACCGATAAATATGTGACCAAGTCACCGATATACAATAAGGCACCGAGCCATCGAAATAGTGTGACAAAGTCACCGATAAACACTTCCCCTTTCATCAATACCATATCCCAATCCCATGCAATATGACATAATAATTCGTGTATACTGTATGTTATGTATGCAAAACATATACCACATATAACGTATGAAATGAATTACCATCATAATCAAATAACAAGTTGCAACATAATCAAGCTAATCAACCTCTAAGGGTATACCCGTAATTTTACCTACCAAGGGTATTTTCGTAATTTACAATTCAGGGGCACATTGGTAATTTACCCTACCGAGGGTATTTCAGTAATTTTGCACCTATAATGGCCTCTCTGAAGGCCCAATGTCGCCCTGAGCGACTCGGCTACCATTTCTGGTCGTTACCGAACTATTGGGCCTAAAACCCGATTCTGGCCCATTCGAGCCCACACGCTCATGTGGCCCATCTAGCACTTAATCTAGCCACGTATATGAGATTCACCTAGTCTAGTCCAATATATACTACACAATCACATAATTTACTCATATGGGCCTACGGGCCCATTAGGCCCACTTCGACCCATCGTGGCCCAAGTAGCCACAACCCACGAGAACACTACTGATGGCCTCAACTATTGCGTCGAAGCCCCCACACGTGCACTCGGACGCTCGTGTGGCTACAATCGTCGTGTGACCAGCATTTCGACATTTACCGCTCTACAGCTAGAGTAGAGAAGTACACATCTGATAGGAATCTGGTGCTAATTCGTGCTTCGACCACTCCTATGCCCAAACGCCCTTCAAGGTGTGCTTCATCCCATCATAGATAGCTCTATATATATCTAGCTTCTCACCTTCCTTCTTTGTATCTTTTCGATGTGGGATCCCTTCGCCAGTAGTGTTTAAATCCAACTTAAGCTCTTGTCGTCCAATTCGCAAAATAAATACTCCCTTGCTTGTCATGAGATTTGAACCCAGGCTCCCCTGTAGCATAATCCACGCCGCTAACCACTTGGCCACAAGCTCCTCTTGTGTCTAAAACCATGCACAACTAAATATAAATCTATAGCCAAATTCTAAGGTCCATGTAAAAAGAAAACAAAAATGCAAGACCCAAGACTTGAACCTTGGACCTCCTTCCTTCCTTGTGGCGTCACCCCCTTGCTCCCTAAGTGGCGTCACTTTGCCACTACACCACACACTCCACTTGTGTCATTTTCCTCCATATTTTATTCTTAAAGCCTACCTACTAACTCCCAGGGTTTTATTCACCTAAAACCAAAATTTCCCTAAAGCCAAAGTTTGATCCTGGGACTTCATAGAAGCCCTCTAACCTTCAAAAATCACTCACCTAATAGGTCCAACTTGCACTAAAGCCGTTCTCTTGTCTCCAAATATTTTAAACGCTACCACTCCCAAGGCCCATTGGGCCCAATCCTACTAGGCCCAATTTTGGGATGTGACAAATCTACCCTCCTTAAAGAAATTTCGCCCTCGGAATTTCCAACTATCTAACAGTCGTACGTCACAACCTACAACACTACGCTCACGCTGCGCACTCTGATTCCAATAACACTAATATACTTTTAACTAGAATTTAGAACTTCCTACACATACTCAAAACACCTAGCAAATAAGGCAGACAAATCTTCCATACGCAATCAATTCTATATCACATCCAAACCAAACACACAGAATAGATACCAGAAATACAACATATAACAAAGCAAAGTATCAGGAAACTTACGGATTTGGTGCCACATATATCGGTGACTCGGTCACATTGTTTCAGTGGCTAGGCCACATGTATTGGTGACTCTGTCACATTATATCGACTTTGAGCAGCATGACTGTCAGCATGGCTGCCAAAGAGGAGTGTAGAGGATGGAGGGTTGATTGTAGAAATCCCCACCGGAGTGCTGAGGTTGGACATATGGAGCGGAGTGTAGAGGATGGAATACTAGGTTGGGCTGGGTTGCATTGTATTCACTATCTGATATGCCATGATGTTAGGGCTACGGCCTGATTCAAATTATGTGGGCTTCGGCCAAGTATGTTATTGTGAGGGCTAAGGCCCAATCTGCTTCTGTGGGCTTAGGCCCAGTTATCGCTCGTAAGAGGAATTACACACTGAGTTTTCGTAAGCTCACCCTCTCTTTTTAAATGTTTCAGGTAATCCCTAGTTGCGGATTTGGAGCCGAGGTGGACTTCGAGGTGGCCATGCAGTACTTCTTTCGTAAATTCATTTTCCTTATTTAAATTTTACTTTTGATTTGGGATTTTGTTATGTAATAAGGCCCCCGGGATTTTAATTTGGTTTTTGTTTTAATGCATTTATGATCTGTTATGAATTGCTCAACATTAACGAACGGTTCGCAAACTATTAATAATTAAAATCGGGATTTTTTTAGAACTACAAAAATTGTGTTCAAAATGTCAACAAAAGTCGAAATTTTTAAACAATCGCGAAGTTTCTTTAACAACCTTTCCATGTGCCATGCCAGATCTGGTCGTAACGTCTAGGCCGTGTTTGGGGTGTTACATACCAAGTTAAGCCAAATCACATGGCTTTAACTTATACCACAACATGTACCAAAATCACTATCATCTTTATAACTAGCCTATACATGCCATTTTTACATATATCCATGAGTTTAAAAGTACCAAACAACAACTGGATAGTGTGATGCGTAACTCTGACTTTATCCGGATCGAGCGAGCTATCGAACCTCTATAACACATGGAAAAAAAGAAACATAATAAGCTTTAAAGCTTAGTAACCCCGTATAATTTAGAATTTAAATTACCATTTATATATAATCAAACAATTAAATAAAGTATATGAAATTCACTTGCCAAATACCTATACACAAGCATTCATCAACAAGTTAGTCACATAAGTGCATGTAATCATCCATTATCTCAATCTAATACTCAATACATTGTATCATATCAAATTCATATATCATGTACATCATTTGTAACATTACACTCTCAATCATATAAACAGTAAATCATTCGATAATAGTAACTCATCCGTTTGAACAGTACTTTATCCATATAACAGTAATTCATCTGTATAACACATAGCTTTTTCACATAACCAATAACATAATTTATGCCCGCTAAACCTATTAGAATATCGAGGGATACTCGGGTGATATACATTATGTGTAATAATCAGTAATTCGTCAATTCATTACCATTTCTATTCTTTCGAGCTATGATCAGTAAGCTCCTCCTGAGCTGATGGACAATAAGCTCTATTAAGCTGAAATGGTAAGCTCTAACGAGCTAAAAATAGTAAGCTCTTATGAGATGATATATCAGTAAGCTCATACGAGATTCGTGAGTCCGCAACACATGCAGGATCTCGACCTAAACAGTAACCCTAGTGACATGTCACTCGTATCCTACGAATTCCTACAGTTAAAATGGGGCTCGGTAACCATTAGAATATATCAATATGGCATTCGAATTTCAAGTGGATCATTTAATCAATCACATACATTCATTTCAAATAATTATAAGTATTTAAAAGTTCGATTCTAATTATACGAACTTACCTCGAGTTACTCGGATGGAAATTATCGACTATTCGTCCACTTTTTCTTTTGCCTGATCTAATCCAAATCTCGACTTACCTTGATCTATATATTATCAAAATCAGCTTATTTAATCAATTATTTATTCAATTTAGTCAAAAACACATATTAGGGCTATTTTACACATTTGCCCTAAACTTTCACATTTTACAATTTAGTTTTTATCAAATAAAATTACAAATTCATGCAATTTAGTACAAACTTATGCTTAGCCAAATTTTAATGGAGTCCCTAGCAGCCCATATCTTTTGTTTAATCACACTTTTACCACATAATTTTACATTTTCACAAATTAACCCCTTTTTTGTCATTGTTGTCAAAAATCACTTTACAAAACTAGTTTAACTATCAACTACTATTCAAAACCCATCATCAACCATCAAATTACTCAATCATTCAACAATTGCAACATGATAAATATTTAACAATTTCAAAAGTTAAGGTGCGGGCTAGCTAGAATACAAAGCAACGATCTAAAAAATGTAAAAATCATTAAAAACGGAACAAAAATCACTCACCTAATGAACTAGGAAGCTTGACTGAATACACATGCAACCATGGAGCTTCTTTCTTCTAAAATTTTGGTTGAAATGGCTTAACAAAGATGATAACCTTATTGTTTTTATTATTTTACTTATTAATTCACTAAATTACTTTAATAACCTTTGTTATAAAACATTTAAATTACTTATTATAAGCCCATAAATGTCCAGTACCAATAATAATGGTTTAATTTCCATTTAAGGCCATCATATTTAAAAGCAAAAGGTATTTAACACTCTTAACTAATAGAATGACACTTTTGCACTTTACGCAATTTAGTCCTTTTATCAAATTAATCATTCAAACAGTAAAATTTCTTTACGAAACTTTGACGAAATTAATCTATCATGCTATAGACCTTATTAAAATAATAAAATAAATATTTTGACTTCAGATTTGTGGTTCTGAAAGCACTATTCTGATATGACTAAAAATAGGCTGTTACAAATAACGTCTGGCGATGATGCCTCCTCCCGTGCACGGATAGCATAAGCTCAGGTAGCCATATTACTTGCTTTCACCTGTTGATCTCTTTCAATTATAAACTTTTTTGGATAGTCCGGAAGATAATGATCAAGAGATCCACATATAAAACAAGCTCCGTTCATTATTCTACATTCACCGTAATGTCGCTTATTGCAGTGCTTACATCCAGGTCTAACATTTCTAACACTACCCACACTGGTAACAGATGTCATCTGAGGTTTAGAGTTGAAATGTCTCGCATCTCTATCTTTGATCGAAATCTCTGTAGAAGCAGTAGAACAAGGATGATATTCTCTAAATTTCTTTGATGCTAACTGATGTGACTTGCTCGCAAATCTATTTCTAAATTCTTTAGCCTCAGAATCGACTTTTCTTTTCTCTTTGCTAAGCTTTTTGACTTTGCTAGCTCTATCAACTAGAACGACAAACTCTTTCAGCTCCAGAATCCCAACTAACAGTCTGATTTCTTCATTTAATCCATCTTCGAACCTTTTACACATTATATCCTCAAAAGAAACATATTCACGAGCATACTTGCTGAGTCATACAAACTCTCTTTCGTACTCTGTTACTAACATACGGCCCTGTTTCAGTTAAAGAAATTCCTTTCATTTCTGATCAATGAATCGTTGGCTGATGTATTTCTTTCTGAATTCAACTTGAAAAAAATCCCAAGTAACTCTTTCTCGTGAAACTACAGATATCAAGGTATTCCACCACTGATACGCAGTGTCTCTCAATAGTGATACAGCACATTTTAAACATTCTTTAGGTGTGTAAGAAAGTTCATCAAATACCCGAATCGTATTCTCAAGCCAAAACTCGGCTCTCTCAGGGTCATCACTAACAATGGATCTGAGTTCCTCAGCCCTTATTTTTGTATCTTATCAACAGGTGGTTTATTTAATCGTAAAGGATCCATACCTTGACGAACTATAGGGATCGATTGGGGAATAGGTGGGGTGGAGGTTGTTGAGTAGCCATATTAGCTCGAACGTACTGCGTAAACCATTCCTTCATCATTTGGAACAAGGCTTCTTTAGCCTCTTTTCCTTGACTACCCGTCACGGGTCTAGAATTAGACGGCACTATCCCTTGAGTGGGAGCGGGTGCATTACTTTCAACCTCATCATCTATAGTTCAATTGGGATCCATTTGCTATATGAAAACACATTTTAAATGTCAGGAGTCATCACATTATCACAGTTTATATATGGCTATGTATAGCCAGACTCTCACACACGTTACGTTAGTCCTAGAATCGACTAAACCGTAGCTCTGATACTAATAAATGTAACACCCCTCACCCGTATTCAATGCCGAAATAGGGTTATGGAGCATTACCGAACTTACAACACCTATAAACATACATTTCATATACTATTTATCAATTCAAATATAATTCAATCATAATCAATCATAGTGTTCCTTAAACGAGCTTATGAGGCCTTAAAAATGCATTTGGAGTGGTTCGGGACTAAACTGATAACTCAAAAAATTATTCAACACTTATAAAAGTTTTCTCTAAAATAGGGGACACACGCCCGTGTGACCAGCCCGTGTGTCTCACACGGCCACCAGACACGTCCGTGCCACAGGCCGTGTGGACATTCGAAATGGGAGCACATGGTCGTGTCCCAGCCCGTGTCCAAACAAGTGAGGTTACTGACTTGGGTCACACCGCCAACCACACGCCCGTGTGCCCTTCGAAGTGGCCACACACGTTCGTGTGCCAAGCCGTGTGCTAGACCTATCAAACCTATAGGGTATACTAACTTATGCAACACGGCCAAGTCACACGCCCGTGTGCTAGGCCGTGTGTCAATTAGGGGGTATACTGACTTGTGCCACACGGCCGATCACACGCCCGTGTGTGAGGGCGTGTGGAGTATACTGACTTCATTTCAATTTCAACACCAGGGGACACAGGGCCGTGTAATTTGACCGTGTGTCACACACGGCTGAGACACACGCCCGTGTGGATAAAAATAGGCTATTTGCAAAGCCATTTTGCCACCCTATTTTTACATACCTACACAAGCATAATTTGCAACATTTTATAACTCAATAGGCAACTAATCCATAACATTTCATACACATATTTGAATACTTATATGCAACCAAAGAATTATACCAAGTTAAGCCAAATCAAATGGCTTTATCTTATACCACAACATGTACCAAAATCACTAGCTCAAGTAACCATAACTATCATCTTTATAACTTGCCTATACATGCCATATTTACATATATCCATGAGTTCAAAGGTACCAATCGGCAACTGGATAATGTGATGCGCATCTCTGACTTCATCTGAATCGAGCAAGTTATCGAACCTTTATAAAACATGGAAAAGAAACAGAGTAAGTTTTATAGCTTAGTAAGCCCGTATAATTCAGAATTAAACTTACCATTTATACATAGTCAAGACAGTAAATAAAGTATAATTAATTCAATTACCAAATACCTAAACAAAAGCATTCATCAACAAGTTAGTCACAAAAGTGCATATAATCATCCATTATCTCAATTCAATACTCAATACATTGTATCATATCAAATTCATAAAAACAGTAATTTATTCGTATAAACACATAGCTTTTACATATAACCAATAATAGAATTTATGCCCGTTGAACCTATTAGAATATCAAGGGATACTCGAGTGATATATATTACGTGTATAAATTAGTAATCCATCAATTCATTATCATTTTAGCTCTTTTGAGCTATGATCAGTAAGCTCTATTGAGCTGAAACGGTAAACTTTGCCGAGCTCAAAACAGTAAGCTCTACTAGCTGAAATATCGGTAAGCTCATGCGAGCTATGGTGAGTCCACAACACATGCGGGATCTTGACCAAAATGGTAACCCTAGTGACATGTCACTCGTATCCTACGACTTTCTACGGTTTATACGGGACTCGGTATTCAATAATTCTCATCAATTAGGCATTCGAACTCGGGAATACCATTTACTCAATTATACTTTCATTTCAAATAATTTACAAGTATTTAAAGATTCAATTCTAATTATACGAACTTACCTCGTATACGGAAATGACGAAACGAACCGACTATTCAATTACTTTGCTTTTTCCCCGATCTAAGTCCGAAATCCTCTTTTCTTGATCTATAAGTAATCAAAATCAACTTATTTATTCTTCTATTTATTCTATTTAATCCAAAACACACATTAGGGCTATTTTACATATTTGCCCCCAAACTTTCACATTTTACAATTTAGTCCTTATTTCCTAAAATCACAAATTCATGCAATTTAATCCAATTTCACCATAGTCAAATTTCACTATTGTCCTTAGCAACCCACATATTTAGCTTATTTTACATATTTAGCACACAATTTACATATTTCTCAATTTAATCCCTATTTTGCAATTTTACTCAAAATTACTTTACAAAACTTGTTAACTATTAATAAATATTCAAAATCTATCATCAATCATAAAAACTCATACATATTCATCAATGGAAACATTCAAAATCTTTAACAGTTTTGCAAATTAGTCCCTGGGCTAGCTAATACTAGTTGCAACAATCACAAAAACATAGAAATCATTAAAAACAAGACCAAAAATGGAGTTACATGCTCAAGATGCCATGGCCGAATATTCCAAGCTTTCAAATGGTGTTTTTTCAAGCCCTAATTTTGGTGGTGGTGCTTAATGAAGATGAAGACTTAATGTTTTTATTGTTTTTAACTTAAGTTATAATATAATTACTATATTAACCTTAAATAATTAACCTTTAAAACTATTTATAACATGTCCATAAATGTCCACTCAAGAATATAATGGTCTAATTACAACATAAGGACCTTAACTTTAAGGTTCTATAGCTATTTGGCACCTTTAGCTAATAGAACAACACTTTTGCATTTTACTCGATTTAGTCCTTTTTATCAAATTGACCGTTCAAACAATAAAATTTCTTAACGAAATTTTCACACATACATGCTATCATGCTGTAAACACATAAAATAATTTTAAAATAATTTTTCAACTTTGGATTTGTGGTCTCGTAACCACTGTTTCGATTTGACCAAAAACGGGCTGTTACATTTCCTCTGTCGCCATTTGCGAGTACTATGGTGTACCGTGTTATGAAAGAGACAACATGTTGTCTCTTGACTTGAACAATTTCACAAATGTTGACACAGATGTCATTCTTAACTAGATTACGGAAGGTAAAGAAAAATTGTAACACCCCTAACCCGTATCCGTCGCCAGATTAGGGTTACGAGGCATTACCGAATAAGACACAACTTTCGAACAACTACATATGCACACTTGCTATATTCTTTTAAATTAAACAAATAACTGTTTAAATATTAATTATACATTATTAATCGTAAAAACAAATATAATATCTCATGCATACAATCATATGTACACCTTAATAATTATACCTCAAAGCTATATAAATTATACTTCCAAAATAAATGCACAAATCATGTGCTTATCAATAATATGGAATTCAAATACATACTAAATTTATGAACATTTTATTTCTTAATAATAAACCTGTACATATTAGACCAAACAAATCATATCACAAAGCTTATATCCAATCTCATATGCAGCATTAACAAATGTACCAATTGATTTAATATACTTCATTGAGTAATAAAATCCATATGCGAATTTCTCCACATCTAATTTGAATCATTCAAACATAGATCATGTGTTCACATTGCCAGTCATATTATCATCAATTCGGCTAGCCAGTTAACCTATAAAAGCTAAATCCAAATCATGTACTACTCATTTAACTAACATTAGCTGAATCTGCATATGCATCATTACTAATTTTAAACTTATTTTCAATTCAACTATGCATTAATATATAAGACCAAAGCATACCTATCTTCTTAATACAAACTCATACACATATGCATTCACCAACTAAACCATTTCAGAACATCCATGTTTCATTTTCACAACCAAGCTAAGTTATTTCATATTCGGTCATTGTATATAACATTCAATCCATATTATATTTATATAAATATACTATCAACCAAATCTCATGCTTATCTTTATAGTTACAATGCCTTAATCATATATACATATACACATACTTTATCATTTCTAAACCAAATTATCCATTCAAGCATGCCATTTCAAATCAATACAAAAACCACATTTCTTAATCCAATTTTCATAGCCTAACTTAGTTCACATATGTCCAATACCACAATTTCATCATTAACATATAACTAAACACTTGATGATAAGATTTAAACACTATAGCCGAATTATAAATAGCTTCAAACCATCACATATATATATCATTTCATATTTGAATACATAAATACTTTATAAACAATGTTCAAACCAATTCATGTTACAAATTAGGCATCTCAATAATAAATCATTAACTATGCATAACCTAAAAATATTCATCAACCTCATATATCAAATTTATCAAATAAATAATCATGAACTTTACTTAACCTTACTTAAACCTTAAGCATCTTCCAAACACATCACACACATATAGCATGCATATTAATCAACTAATATATCAAACCACAATTGCAAAACATACCAATATGTCGAGCTTATACCAATCACATCACACATATATAACATGCATATTACTTGGCTAATATATTACATACTATACTCAACAAGCATCCATCATTTAACTCATAGCCGAAACACATGACCAGACACCACCTCATATATACCATGTGATTACTTACCATATATGATTAAACCATGACTGAATTTACTCAACCATTAGCATTATAAACAAGCCATTATATCAAAAGCATAGAAACTAAACTTAACCAAAGGAAATAAGCCATTTCGCATGACTTAAAATTACATATCCCAAAATTAAACATTTCAACTAGACTATACATGCCATAAGTTCAAATTCAAACTTAACGAAATACCGAAAAGAGTCGATAGTGTGATAGACTTCTTTGACGATCCTCGAGCTCGTAACTAACTTCCAAAATCTATAAAACGGAAAGCAAATAAACACAGTAAGCTATCAAAGCTTAGTAAGTCATCAGCAAATAAATTTTTAATTAACTCATGTACATTTCCAATTTAATTTCATATACCATGACGTATAAGTTTTGTATAAATTCTACTTTAACCGAATACTCAATTAAACATTAGTATAGCTAACCATCACTTTCCACAATACATACATATCAATAGGCTGAATACATATATGTTCAAACATGCCATCACATAATTCATATTTTACATAACTTTATATCATCAATTCAAGTATTCAACTCACCTTAATTTCATAACTTAGTATAAATACATACCTGAGCATTTCTAACTAGATTTACACTCGATTTTAACTTATCATTGCTCGTTGAACCATTCAGAATTAAAAAAGATACTCGGATAGTCGAACATATCGTACAATACCAACATTCCGGACGTGGTCTTACATGTAATCACATAGCGATGCCACTGTCCCAGACAGGGTCTTACACGTAAACACAATTCGATGCCAATGTCCTAGACATGGTCTTACACGATAACACATAATAGAATCCTATGTCATGACATATGTATCCTATCTACTCCTAAGGTTCGTACAGGACTTTCGGACATCGTAACTCGATCAAATCGATCTTGTAAACATTGCTCCCAAACACTTAGACATTTGACCATTGCTTATTGATCGATGTTTTTCGCAATGTCAAAGTCTTAAAATTTATAAAAAGAATGATCAAAACTGGAAACTAACTATGACAACGATGTGAGGCAAGCGTACCTATCGAACAGTAGTATAGTTAAGGCAAGATCGGAATGTCGAACCCAAAGGAACCAAAAGTACTAATACTAACTCTATCTTTATTATTTAGCCTAAGAATTAAGGGATTGTTTATCTAATCTAAAATTAATTAACTACTAAACTAAAGACTCTAAGACAAAGAAGAATGAAATTGGAGAATAACTTTGAGGAAAAACCAATTAATTAAGACGACACCCAAGGAAGAATCCATCTAGACTTCACTTGTTATCTAACTCTGAACCAGACGATTTATTCACTTGACTTGATCCGTAAGATTCCTTGGGTTATATTAATCCCTCTCTCGAGGTGACTAATGTCTAACCCTAGATTGATTAATTCAAATCTCTTTCTAATTAAAACCCCTAGAATTGCATTAAGTCGATGTATGGACTCCCATATTAGGTTTCACCCTAATCCGGCAAAATCTCGTCACCCTATCTCTAGGCGCGGAATCAACTCCCCTTAATTATGCTAGATCTACTCTTAGGCAGGGACTTTTGCTCCTCCACCTAAGCACATCATGCTTGAATTAATATCCCAGAAATATCAACACAAGAATTAAGAATACATAATTAAGAGCAAGTTAAATATTTATCATATAGTTTAGCAAACGATAACAAGATTCATCTTAGGTTTCATCCCCTCGGGTATCTGAGGGTTTAGTTCATAATAATGAAAGAAAACCTCTCAAAAGAAAAGATAGAACAAAACAAAAGAAATCCCTAAAACCCCCTGAAGGAATTGAAGGAGAGATCCGCCGTCTTGAGTATAATTCCGGCTTCTTGAGATGGATCAACTGGCTATCTTCGTGTAAATCTCCACAAATCTGCCTCCTCTGGCCTAGTCGGATGCCCCCTGACTAAAGCCTCGGGTTCCCCCCTTTTCTGGTCATACTTAGGGTGTTTATATAGGCTTCGGAATGTGTTTCTTTGCCTCTAAGTATCCAAATCCGAGTGAAACTCTTCTTTCCTACGGCAGGGACACGCCCGTGTAAGTCGTGGCCAGGCCGTGTTCGAACCTGTTGAATGGGGCACGGCTGTGTGGCTAAGGCCTAGGCTGTGTGGATTTCGTGATATGGCTCATTTACTCTGTTTTGGCCCCGTTTTCCGTTCTTTTCATCATTGGGTGCTCTCCTGAGTATAAAACATGAAAACAAAGGATTAAGAGCACCAAATTACACAATTCAGGGCTTAAATCATCCAAAAGCATGCTAAATGTGGGCTTAAAATATGTTACTTTTATGGTTTATCAAATACCCCCACACTTAAGCTTTTGCTTGTCCTCAAGCAAAATTCTCAACTCACAATTAAAACAAACTTCCTCGATTCGTAATATTTATCAATAATGTTTCATCATAATTCAAAGATAATTCATACATGGATAATTCAACTCAAAGAGTCCTAAAGATTCAAACAATCAAAGTCATAGTTTTTATAGTATGAAAACATAGGTGTTTTCCCTTATCTAAATAATTACCTCTGATTGAAAACCGACAAGAGTTGACATCCTCACAAAAGATTCACTCAAATCATTCAAAGTGTTTAAGGTTCAGAATTAAGCACTCAAAAGTCGAACATGAAAAGTTAATCCCATAAGCTTGCATGAAAATCAAATCTCCACCACTAGAATATGAGATGATACACAAATCAAAAGGTCTTTACAGGGTTGTAACGGGGCTTGGGTTAAAGGTGTGGATAACGGTTGAATTAGAAGGTTAGAATCGAGATTGACTTGACAAATTACCTAACTAGAAACAACGAGCTGATAATGAATAATTATATTAACTGGAAACTAATAAAACGAGCTTCTTTTTCAAGATTTGGAATTTACATGTATAAGCTCATAGAACTAATAATGAATATATTTCGAAATTTTCTTCTTTTTCTTCTTCTTTTTTTAAGAACAAGTCAAATATAAATGATAGATTTAATAATTGAAATAGATAAAATAGTTAGGCAACTGATCAAATCAAATCTCGACATAAAGGGAGCCAAGGAGAATGGTGATAACAAATACAAAGGGTTTTGGGTTAACATTAGTAGGTGAGTTAATAAAAAGGGTTATTAGGATCAACGGGGTTCACTAGGGGTTAATTATGAAGGTAGGCTTTTTAATGGAGTAAGTTGGTTAAAACCTAGGTGCCTTTATCATCTCGGTATATCAAATCATAGGTGTAGTCTCGACATGTATAATCAATGCAAGTTCTAGAATAACAAATCAATGTTGACACACTCATAATCAATAAAGTAAGCATGAAAAAGAATATATGCTCTATAAGGCTCAAATTCTCACAAAAAATTATGGGTATTTGATTTCAACGTCGTAAATTTCAAATTTCAAGGTAACATTTAGATTCAGGTAGACAACCTAACAAACTTTTTTGAAAAATAGACTTATCATGCTTGATTCTCTAGTATCCTTCAAATTTAATCATCATTGCACAATTATCAATGACTTACTCTAAAACATATCAATAAAAATAATAAATCAAAGGAATTTTCATTCTAATCATAATATGAGAGACTTACTTTAGAACAAGGCATAATTCAGGGATTTTCAAATAATAATATAATTAACCCCCCACACTTAAGATGTACATTGCCCTCAATGTACAAAGATAGATAATATCCAAATAATCGTAAGATGGGAAGAGAAGTGAAACTTCCTGAATTTTGGATTAAGTCAATGAAAAGAAACCGGACAGGATTGGAGGTGAACGTGGGGAAGCGTCTCGAACCGTTTGAAATTGAGTCCTCGAAGCAGTCGTTTTGATTTTATTGTATCCTAAGCTAAATCTAAATGGTACGAAGAATAAGAAGAAGATAATAAAGAAAATAAAAAAATTAAAAATAAAAATAAAAAAATAAAAATAAAAATAAAAATAAAAGTAAACAATAGAAAATGAAAGAAGAAAGATAACGGGAAAAGGAATGGAAGAAGGGGGTTAAATAGAAATTATGGATCTGGTAGTTGGCCCCGCCCTTGTACCTTCCTGTGGTGGCCACACGGCCACGGCCACGGCCGTGTGGTATGGAAATCTGTACTTTGGTTAGTTTATGGTTAGGTGCTAAAAAGAAAAATAAAAGTAAAAAATAAAAAATGTAAAAATTAATGAGGTTAGTGCTCGGGTTGCCTCCCGAGGAGCGCTCGTTTATAGTCTTAAGCTAGACTTTTACCTCTCATTCGTATGGTCATGGTGGTTTGAGGAGGTGAAAATCCTTTCTCATGAGATCAATTCGGTTATTGATATAAAATTTAAGTCGAGTAATGTTTTCCTCAAAAGTGCCGAAATTAGAATGTGTTACCTCGACCGTTCCATCTGGGAAGATTTTGAGTACCTGATCTCCTATCTTAAGTTGGGTTGTCCCATTATTAAGTTTCTCGTGGAGTCGCCTCATTTTTGTTTCGTGTGTTTTTAGTTTCTCTTTGAAGTGTGTCTTCCACTCATCTAGTTCATCGATCCGAAGCTTTCATTCCTCATGAATTTCTTCTTTATTGACACGAGGTCTAGGATCTGGCATCTGCGAAAGAGCTTCAAGAAATGGCAAGTTAATATGAAATTTCCTTGAAAGTTTAAGAGACTTACCGAGTTATTCCTCTATGTGGTCTTTCTTTGTCGCATCGGGGTATGGCACACGGAATTGGTACTCTGTAATTACCAGGGTTGGTAAGTCATGGCTTACCTCAACCTTACCTTCATATACCATAGGCTCTTGCCTTGGGTTAGATTCCACTAACCTGACACTGTCTTGAGATGTTATGGCTTGAATTTGCTCCTTTGGGTTAGTCTCGGTGTTGCTTGGTAGGCCTTCTTGTGGTCTTTTAGAGATTTGCTTAGCAAGTTGCCCGATTTGATCTTTGAGCCCCTGTGTCAATGCCTAAAGTTTTGTTTCTATATTTTGGAAACGTGTTTTTATATTTTGGAAATGTATTTCTGAGGCTGGTATGAATTTTATCAGCATCTCTTCAAGGTTCGAATCCTCTTTCTGTTGGTGAGGTAGTTGTTGAAAGTCTGGAGGAAATTTCGGTCTTTGGCTACTTTGATCATCCCACGAGAAATTGGGATGGTACCTCAAACCTGCATTATAAGTGTTATCCTAAAAATTATTTTGAAGTCTAGAGTAGTTACCCATATAGTGGACTTGTTCGTTCTCCATGCCATATCCTTAGGGTGGGTAGTCAGGATTCGCCGCGCTTCCTAGATTCGAGTCATATTGCATTATTGGGTGTACCTGCAAGAGACTATACAAACCATCAAACTTTTTATTCATCATCTCTAGCTGGTTAGAAAACCTGGTGACCACGTCGAGGTTGAAGACACAGGCTGCTTTAGTAGGAATTGTCCTCATGACATGCCACTGATAATTATTCAGTGTCATCTCCTCTTTCTGCCAAAATCAAATAAAAGAAAATTTAGCAGAGTAAATAATAATAATAATAATGGCTAAAGTAATAAAAATTGAGCTTTCTTAATATTTTAGTTCCCCGGCAACGGCGCCAAAAACTTGATCGTTGTTTTTCGCAATGGCAAAGTCTTAAAATTTATAAAAAGAATGATCAAACATGAAAACTAACTATGACAACGATGTGAGGCAAGCGTACCTATCGAACAATAGTATAGTTAAGGCAAGATCGGAATGTCGAACCCAAAGGAACCAAAAGTACTAATACTAACTCTCTCTTTATTATTTAGCCTAAGAATTAAGGGAATTGTTTATCTAATCTAAAATTAATTAACTACTAAACTAAAGACTCTAAGACAAAGAAGAATGAAATTGGAGAATAACTTTGAGGAAAAACCAATTGATTAAGACAACACCCAAGGAAGAATCCATCTAGACTTCACTTGTTATCTAACTCTGAACCAGACGATTTATTCACTTGACTTGATCCGTAAGATTCCTTGGGTTATATTAATCCCTCTCTCGAGGCGACTAACGTCTAACCCTAGATTGATTAATTCAAATGTCTTTCTAATTAAAACCCCTAGAATTGCATTAAGTCGATCTATGGACTCCCATATTAGGTTTCACCCTAATCCGGCAAAATCTCGTCACCCTATCTCTAGGCGCACGATCAACTCCGCTTAATTATGCTAGATCTACTCTTAGGTAGGGACTTTTGCTCCTCCACCTAAGCACATCATGCTTGAATTAATATCCCAGAAATATCAACACAAGAATTAAGAACACATAATTAAGAACAAGTCAAATATTTATCATATAGTTCAACAAACGATAACAAGATTCATCTTAGGTTTCATCCCCTCAGGTATCTGAGGGTTTAGCTCATAATAATGAAAGAAAACATCTCAAAAGAAAAGATAAAACAAAACAAAAGAAATCCTTAAAACCCCCTAAAGGAATTGAAGGAGAGATCCTCCGTCTTGAGTATAATTCCAGCTTCTTGAGATGGATCACCTGGCTATCTTCGAGTAAATCTCCACAAAACTGCCTCCTCTGGTCTAGTCGGATGCCCCCTGACTAAAGCCTCGTGTTCCCCCCTTTTCTGGTCATACTTAGGGTGTCTATATAGGCTTCAGAATGTGTTTCTTTGCCCCTAAGTATCCAAATCCGAGTGAAACTCTTCTTTCCTATGGCAGGGACATGCCCATGGCACACGCCCATGTAAGTCGTGGCCAGGCCATGTTCGAACCTGTTGAATGCTGCACGGCCGTGTGGCTAGGGCCCAGGCCGTGTGGATTTCGTGATATGGCCTTTTTACTCAGTTTTGGGCCTGGTTTTCGTTCTTTTCGTCATTGGGTGCTCTCTTGAGTATAAAACATGAAAACAAAGGATTAAGAGCACCAAATTACACAATTCAGGGCTTTAATCATCCAAAAGCATGCTAAATGTAGGCTTAAAATATGTTACTTTTACGGTTTATCACTTATATACATTCATAAAATTCAATTCAGCATATAAAGTTCACATTTATTCAGAATTAACAACATCTATTTGCTTATAAACTTTCCTCGGATATCGACAGACAGAAATAAACGACTATTCGATTATTTTTTATTTCCCCTGATCCAAATCTGTTTTCTTTGGTTCTTGATCTAAACATATTCAAATTAAACTTATTTAAACATCATTTTATTCAATTTAATCTAAAAACACATAAATGGGCAAATTACAATTTTGCCCATGACATTTTACACTTTTTACAATTTAGTCTCTATTGCATAAAACACAAAATATGCAAAATTTCATGATACCATGCCTAAGCTGAATTTTACCCATGCTCATACAAGTCCATTTATTTCACATTTTAGTCCCTGAATTTATTATTTTTATAATTTAACCCTAATTACTCAAAATCATCAAAATTTCCAATACAAAACATATTAATTCAAAACATATCTTTCATAATCTATCATCTAACATCACAAAACTCATGAATTCATCAATGGCTTAACTCAAAATATTTATCAAAATAAAAAATTAAAGCATGGGTTTCATACGTTCATAGCAACGATCTCAAAAACGTAAAAATTATCAAAAATCGAGCTAGTTACATACCTCAATCAAGCTTATCTAAGGCCAAATGTAGCTTTCTTTTTCTTTTTCTTTTCTTTAGTTATTTTTAGCTATCCCAAAGATGAACATGCATGGCTATGTTTATTTTAGGTTTTATTTTATTTACATTATAATATATTAATTACTATTTTAACCTTATAAAATTAATATAAACATATTATATATACACATAACCGTCCACCATATAAATTCATGGTCTAATTGCATCATAAATACCTCTTGCTTTAAAGAAAACAACAATTCGGCCCTTACATAATTAACTATCAACTTTTTCACCTTACGCAATTAAGCCATTTTATTAAATCGACACTCCAACAACAAAATTAAAACACAAAAATTTCATTAATATAAATTCACACATAATAAACACAGAAAAATAATTTTTGAATATTTTCTCACTTGGATTTGTGGTCCCGAAACAACTGTTCCAATTAGGGTTGAAACCGGACTGTTACAAAAATTGAAGCGCGAAGCTTCCGGGGGCGACCCCTCTCATTTAGACAAACAATTATGTTTCCTGCGGTAAAAATTTGGATGTAATTCATATTCACTCGTTTTTGCCCTCCTTTGGACACTAATAATGTGAACGTTTCTAAAGCAACCTTATTGTATTCTACTTTGCAGCAAAAATTAATTTGTGTAGGTACTTTGATAAACCAACAGACTATGCGCTGCATCGCGAGCGGTAAGGTTGTTATTTACTTTCCGACCTCTGCCACAAGGTTGGTGTTGACATTGCATCCACTTAGCAAACTCAGTGTCCCTTGCGCAACATCATCGGTGATTACTTGCTCCATCAATTCCAAGAGCTTCATAGGAAGCAAATACAAGAAGGGAATCAACAAAGTCGCGAGAGAAGGGAAGCATCTCGACCTACAAAGAAACCGAGTACTGAAAGAAAAACTAAAGGTCAGCCTACATGGTGGCAACGTAGATTAAGGCATGATATACGCTACATCAACCAGATGCTCAAAACGATGAAACCTTTTATAAGGACATTCATGGAAAGTTAGAGAAAAAAAGTAATACAATGCCCACCCGATTAGATGACTCATCCGAGGTTGAGGATTACGAAAAAGGGGGAGTAAACACAAGTGGGAATGAAGGATGTACAAAGGCTGAGGATGAGGCATCAATGGGTCGCGAAGCGTCACCTTAGGTTTAGACTATAAAGGACATCACTATGTCTACAGGTCTCATATCCAAGGATGGAGATATAGGTGAGTAAAGCACGCCTCTTAGATGAACGAAAGTGAAGAAGACTACCTTAAAAGGAAGAGACGTACCAAGAGTTGACAAAATCGATTCAGGGGACGACACGTCCAATGCTTAGTTACATGTCTTTGCAATTTATTTATTTTTATGTGGCATGTAAACTATAAACATTTTTTATTTTGTTTTCTGTTTTGGATACTATTATTTTATGCTTGCTATTGTGTTTTTGTTTCTTTATTTTTCTTATGTGCAACAAGTTACCCTGAAAGATTACATAACATTTAGAGCTCCAACGAGGAGGTGGACGTCTGAGCTAGTCTGATGCTCCATTCTAAGGAAGTTCGGTAACCTCCTAACCTTTATTTTGAACACATTGGGGACAATGTGTAGTCTAAGTGTGGGGGTACACATAAGTTTGTTTTATGTGTGTTTATTTTTGTTTATTTGAGTGTTTATTTTAGTTTGTATGCTTTTTTCAAAAAAAATATCCTAAAAATATTTTCTATATTTATTTTTAAATTTTCCAAAAATCTAAAAATATTTTTCTTTGTTACTTTTAATTTTTATTATTGCATGGTGCTTGGACTTGGATTGAATAATAAGTTAGTAGTTGTACAGAACAAATGAGTTTATAAGATTGCTAAACATGTAAATTTTGAATGATGCTAGAGAATTTCTTGCTCTTAATTTTAAATTAATTAATTCATTTGGTTAGTAGGTACAATAGACTAGAGGCAATAACCAAAATCAAAATGTATAAAATGTACCATAGGGTGAATAAAAGATACAAAACCTTGTAGATAAATAATTTGAATTGCTAATTGTTCGTTTAGATAAATGTATGCTTAGTAAAATTCTTGCTAGGTGACTAATCCGAGAAGAACCTTAGGCATTTTTTGTATAACCCTGAGCTTAAAGGACCAACCTTAAACATTACATTATCCCAAGTTCCCAAATTTGAGCCTTACATTGCCCTTTTTAATGAACCTCTTTGTTTGAAACCTTGAGCCTGAACTGAGTTCAAATCTCAAGCCTTTACTGTCCCTGAACCTTGTAATGCACTATTGAATAGACGTAAGAAATGATAAAAAAATTGATTGAAAGGTTACCTTACTAAGTTCTTACAAACTTAATTAGAATGTTCTTGATTTCAGGAATTATTAGGAGAGTGCGCCAAGAGTACATTGTATGTAAAAGACATTCATAATAAGAATACATGAGGTAATTTAGAGTAAAACTTATGGAAAAATTTTATTAGATATTGATAGAATAGATACATAATAAAGTATAGAAAGAGTCTAAGTACGTCAGTCCTTAGGCATAACACCCAATACTCGGATCCAATCGAGCAAGTCGGGAGGAGGGCTTTACATTCCCCTTCTTCATCCTCATGATGTGACTCACTCCCATTTTTATCAAGAAACCCTGTACATTCACTAAACTGTTCAGTACTGACAGACTTCGTGCTTTCTAAATTCAAAAACTGTTCAACTTCGCACTCTTCCTATTCTCCAGATATTCCTTCTTCCTCAAAAACAATCATCACAGAAATAGAAATATCTAACTGATCCTATTATTTGACTCCCAAATTCCCTAACACTTTATTAAAGACCTCGTAGCCAGAAGAATGAATGCACCCCCAAGCAGCATCTTACTACTGACGTTTTCAAGTAAGACAACAATTTCTCGCACAGTTTTAGTCCATATCCTCCCTCCTGAAATAATATCAAATTGGGTTTTACCACTCTCATCCAACTCAACATAGAAATATTATAGTTGAGCAACACACTCGACTCCATTCCCAATCAAGCCTCGCACTATCCTCTTGAACTTTTCCCATTCCTAACCTAGTGTCTTTGTACTCTCTTTTTTGTAGTCAAACAACCCTTCACAAGCAATAAGCATGGTGCTCATAGGGAGATTCCTCTTTAAGAATAGTCGAAGAAATTCCTCCCACGTAGTTATAGTATCCGAAGGTAGATTATCCAATCAGTCCTTTGCTTTCCCTCTAAGAGTAAATGGTATCAATAACAACTGAATAGTGTCATTAAGCACCCCATCATAACTCGTAGTGTTGCATATGTGTTTGAACCTACAAATGAAACCCATTGGATCATCACCTTCATTCCCATAAAACTGAATATTAATTTCACCCATAAAAAAATAAAGACGGACTGATCTCGAAATGTGGAATGTCAATATGGGGTTTTGTTATACTAGGCTGTAACCAACTCCTGTTATTCAACATGATATTAAGCAATGATTCCATAATAAAAAAATCAAAATGTGCCTTCTTTCGCAAAGAATCTCAACACCCTACAATAAATAAAACAATAAATAAAATTAATAAGTCATATTATCCATATCAATAATGTAATACACATCCTATGTTGAATCAATAAATTTCGTAACTATAATTTTAAGTTTTGTCAACTATCACTTTAAAGAGCATGCAATAAAACTAAAAACAGTTCAATCTAGCACTGGTTCCTCGACAACGGCCCCAACAACTTGATCACCCTCTCGTCGCTTTCGCAAATGATGGGGGAAATCAACATTAAAAACCATCATCAAATAATTTACTAAGTGTGGTATCTACAAGTGTGATAGGTCAGTTGCAATATAATTGTACAACAGGGTACGGAGTACTTTAAGGATCGAACCTACAAGTGTTGACGATTGAACTAAATTTTAGCTACAAGTATGCGCAATAAAGAGTCTAACCAACTAGTCGCTACACATTATAGTACAACAAATCACAAAGTCAAGAATAATTATACTAATTTATGAGCTCGCTAAAAAGGACTAAATTGTAAAACGTGCAAAGTTATGAAATTAATAATTAAATAAAAAAATGATGGTTGATTGATTCTGATATGGTTCACCAATTCTTGACTTAGGGATCTGAATTTCTTAATCTCCTAAAGTGGCTTCGTTTACCTCTCGGTCTCTACTTTACCAAATTGAACAAATTAGTTTGAAGTATCTCTCGATCTCACTGGCTAATCTCGGACTAACGAATTGGTGCTCAACAAGATTACCTCTTAGTCTCACTCGCCTAGATTTTCCCTTAAGGGCATCAATCCTATGTTTTTAAATGTATTCAATTTAGTCCAATTTATTACAACTTAGTCCCTCATAAAAAAAATTAGCTTATCCACATCTCCATTAACCAACCCCTTTAAAGTTTAGTTACTCATACTAAAAACAAAGCTGATAAACATGAAATAAGAAACCATCGCTGCCATTAACATAAAACTTGAAAAAAAGATGAAAGTTAGGATTTTTTAATCTAGGAAACTTAAAAGGAAAGTAGAGACAAGTTTTTAAGTCTCAAATATTAAACAAAGAACAATAATGTAACATCCCCAAACCCGGCCCATTCACTACGACCGAATCTGGTTATGTCACTGGGGAAAGACGGTTGAAAATCTTCTTCACTTTTGAATAAACCTTGAAGAAATTAACTTGTGAAAACCTTGTTCATTTATTACCTTATGAAAAACTTTGAAGTTATAAATTAGCTGAATTAGAAAAAATTTATTAAACATATTCTTCATAAATAGGTTGCAAGGATTAAAATCATTTTCACATAGCAATTTAATTTAAATAAACCATAGTTAAAGTAATACCAAAAACATAAAATGGCCTTTATTACAACCCAACAATTCAAATAAAGTACTTATGTCAAAATCAAGCATGAAATAATTAAACATCATCTTCGGCATGGGCCACCTTGTCCTCTCCGATCCCGGTCCAGCTTTATGCACTACCTGAAATGGTTAAAGGAAAAAGGTGAGTCACCAAGACTCAGTGTGCAACCCTTTTCCCGGATTAGCAAAATATCATATACAAACATAACCATGATCATCATGCATCCAATTAATATGCACCCAACCTAGCCATCCACAACACCTTTCTCTACCCCGTGTGGTACCAAACCACTGGTGGTGCCAAACCACTGGTGACGTATAGTCACAGATGTGATGCCAAATCACTGTAGGTGCAAAACCTCTGGTGTCCGAAGACACGATATCCGTCAATGTGGTGCCAAACCACTGGTGTCCCAAAGACACAAAGTGTATTACCAAAACACTGGTGACCGAAGTCACAAATCAATTGATGGGGCCAACCCATCGTGTGATACCAAATCACTGGCGTCAATCCCTCAATACCGCCTTGTGGGGCCAACCCACTGTGGTACGAAACCACGGGGACGAGATGCTGAGGTGCCAAACCTCTGGAGGTGCCAAACCTCTGGTGACCCAAAGTCACAAAGTTGTGTTACCAAAACACTGGTGCTCGTCAGCACAAAATATCACTGCCCCCTCCACTCATACAACCCACATCAACCACTAATATGCATTTTAACAGAAATATACATCATGCTTATTTAGCAACATACATATTGTTTATCCACAATCAAGTATTATAGCACACATATTGGATATACTATGCTTACCAAAAGCATCAACATGACAACTCATAGCAGATACAGCATGCTTACCAAAAGCATCACAACAGGGACTTACCTGACCCTTTGCCTCCTACCTTAATGGTACTTAATCCACCTTCTCATGGATCCAAACAACACACAATAATAAGCATATTTATTAATAGAAAAGTGTGTGTACGTACACACCTGAGAACCTTAATCGAAGACCCAACTACGACCCTTGATAGCCTCGATACCCTTTTCTCCTAAAAACGACCAAACAAGAGATTAGCACCCTAGGCCATTCGGCCAAAACAGAACATACCAAAAAGGGTCGACTCTCAAAACCCGAGACCTTACCCACGCGCTTTTGAACACTAGCCAACACCACCAATGCTCCTGCTTCACTTCCCAACGATCAACCAAAACAGAGGCTACGCTTGACTGCTTCGAATCCTGGATATCCTATGCCCAAAACGACTCCAACAAATGATTAACATACTTCCGAATAAAAGCCAAACCAACTCTTACTCTTAAAGATGTCGACAGAGAACAGAGACCTTACCATAAAACATTCGGCCTTACCTATACACCTTCTCCGAGGCTAGACACCAAAATCCAAAAACAGACCACACCACACTTAACAATCGGTCAAGACAAACACCAAAAGGAGAAACTAATTTCGGCAACCCAAAAGCAATCCACTCCACCCTTAGATTCGGCCAAAGAACAACACTAAAAGGAAAGGGAAGATTCGGCCAACACCTTAATCAAAAGGAAGAGAATTCGGCCTTAGGTGTTTAACACTACCTAAGGTTCGGCTTGAAGGAAAAACGGATGCAAAGGGATAGGGGTTACGGCAATAGAAAAGAAAATGAAGGTTTGAGGGGATAAAATGGAGTGGTTTCGGCACAAATGTAATGGGGAGAAGAAAATAGCTAAATGACCTTAAAGTTTCAGCCAAAGGAAATAGTGAAGCAATTTTCGGCAAGGAGAGAAAACACAAGAGGAAAAGGGTGGCCAAAAAAATGAACAAGTGAAGAGTACACCCCTATTTATAGGACTAAGGTTCAGCACACACCTACTCACATCCCACAAAAC
This sequence comes from Gossypium australe, assembly GCA_005393395.2. NCBI lineage: Eukaryota > Viridiplantae > Streptophyta > Magnoliopsida > Malvales > Malvaceae > Gossypium > Gossypium australe. The sequence goes on from CM016616.1 coordinate 92,184,220, forward strand.
CGAAAAACCACCCCCCAAGACTCCCACATTCGGCCATTGCTTCAACCCCCCACCAAATCCCTTATTTCTCTCCCCTTTTTCCTCCCTAACACTCATTCAAAAAGATTTGAATGAGTCAAACCTTCCTCCTTACCTACCTAGCCGAATTTAAAATGGAAGACCAAGTCTTCCTCCATCATTTAAGCATTCAAAAACCATCCAATCACCTTACCAACTTGACGCAAAAACAAGGCCCCCTGCTGCCCTTGCAGCTCGAACACTGGCCCCTTCCCTTGCACCTGAGGCGTCACTTTTCCAAGCTCTTAGTGGCGCCTCCCTTGCCACTCCACCAGCCCAATCTTTATGCCCAAAACTCCACCAAAAATTCTCTTAAGACACCCTCTATCCAAGCTCCCCTTTTAACCCCTGAAAGTCAAAATTTTCCAAAGCCTTCCCCTTTTAGCCGAGCATTCTCAAAACCTCTAAAACACCTCCAAACACACCCAAAAACCTTCCAACACCTGAATTATACTCAAACTGATTAGCCCCTAAACCAGGGTGTTACAATTCTACCCTCCTTAAAATAATTTCGTCCTCGAAATTACTTGGCTAGACTAGCGGTCCACATCCTAATTCCCCACACTACACTATCGCTGCGCACTCTGATTTCCAAGAGCTAACATCTTTCTAAGCGTACTTTCTAAGTCTATACCATAAGTTCTTAGATACTTACTAGCAACAACAAACAAGCAGTCACCAAAACGAACAAAACAACAAGGAATATTCCAACCTAGAGAAGCTTACCCGCCGACACATCAGGCACATCACTATCCTTCTTCCGACGAACCAATGCTTTACGACCCTGACCGGAACCATTCCCTTCATGGTTCGGACCACGACCTCTCGTCGCTTGCTGACCACCTCTGCCAGGCTGCACAAAGCCTTGACCCACTGTCCGAGTCCTTTTCGGATCCAGGGGACAATGCTTAACCAGATGCGACTTGGACTGGCATCTGAAACATTCTCGAACACGATTCCAGCACTCGCCAACGTGATACCTTCCGCACTGAGCACACGGACGATCTGAATTCCCAGCAACTGACTTAGAACCACGAGCGGATGTCTCGACCCTCGGTCTTTTCTGAAACCTCTCAAACGATTCTGACGATCCCGAGCTCCTCTTATCACGGTTCCTTCCTTTAATTCCATTCTGCCTCTCAGCCCTTCTGACTCCCTCAGCCTCCAGAGCTTCTTCCACAAAGATAGCGATACCACTGACCACATTGGCTCCTGCTACTTGCTCAAGCACCCGCAGCATAGCCTGCGATACTGCGCTACCTCCTCCGGTCTGATCCTGCTGCTCAACCACAACAGCTGGTAACGGCGGCACATTGCTCTCTGACCCAACCGGTTCCGATACTGCCATCCTGCCTCTATCGCGTCCACGAGAAATACGACCACGCCCCTTAGAACTCATATCTAGCCCCTCGATTTAATCTGATTAGAAATTTTATGCATTAGAAATTGGGTTCCACTGTTTAACCACGAGCAAATTTTATGAAAAGAAGTTTTCGAGAGTAGTTCTTTCGAGCAATCAAAGTTTCATTCCCAACCCAAGGGTAATTCCGTCATTTTCCTATAGAGGTATATCGGTAATAACTCAGAGTCAATTTTGAAAATAGTTTTCCCAGCTTAAAGATATTTCAAAATTTACAAAATCTCAGGGGTCATCTTGAAAATTTGTGTTTCAAACCGGATGTGTTGCAAAAATTTCAGAAAGTATGGTTATTTTTGTAATTTTGGAAATCATGGGCATTTCCGTAATTTCTCCAAATCGGAATATCACAATATTTCACAAAATAAGATTTTCTGATATTTAGTAAGATAGGAATATTTTAGTAGAGGATCGAGAGAAATCTTCAGATTTAGAAACCAAGGGCAATTTGGTAATTTTATTCAACCAGGGGTATTTTCGTAAATTTCCACAAACCAGGGTATCTTAATATTTTGAAAACTCGAGATTTCGGTATTTTGCAAAGTAAAGAACATTTTATCAAAAGTTAAGGGTAGTGCGATAATTTTACAATACAGGGGCATTTTTGTAAATTTGCCGCTAGGGCATTTTGGTAAATCGAGAAAAACGTTTTTTTTTTCAAAACCAGATTTAGGGTTTACAAACCAAAAAGGGTAAATTTGAAAATTTTAAAACCAAGAATTTTAAACAGCAAGGCTAATCCCTTTCGGGTTTTAATAATTGGTTCAGCCTGTGAACAAGTCCTCTTGGTTAAGGTGAACCGTAGCTACGCACCAGGTAGGATTCAAGTGGAGAGGAGGTGAGTCACACGGACTGCTTAAATACCAAGCTCCCACTGAATACCACTCCTAGACATGCGCACACAGGTTGCCACACCTTAACACGGCGACTTACTTCACAGGTTTGTTTAGTAACCTTAAGTCTTATGCACATGTTTGAGTAGACTAGCCTTAGGGTTCAACTGATCCTAATTCACTAATCTACGAGCCCAACACAGCCCATAACAGTTCATATAACAAATTACCTCACAAGTCTGAAGTACTTACCTGGTGGACTCGGGCCGGAGGTACAGGTGCCATGCCAGAAAAACCTGAAAAAGTTTCTTAAAAGCCCATATTTTTGAAAAGCCCATTTTCAAAATGTTTTTGGGCCCAAAACCCTCAAAGCTGAGTTTTAAACCGGGCTCTGATACCAAACTGTAACATCCCCAAACCCGGCCCATTCACTACGACCGAATCTGGTTATGTCACTGGGGAAAGACGGTTGAAAATCTTCTTCACTTTTGAATAAACCTTGAAGAAATTAACTTGTGAAAACCTTGTTCATTTATTACCTTATGAAAAACTTTGAAGTTATAAATTAGCTGAATTAGAAAAACTTTATTAAACATATTCTTCATAAATAGGTTGCTAGGATTAAAATCATTTTCACATAGCAATTTAATTTAAATAAACCATAGTTAAAGTAATACCAAAAACATAAAATGGCCTTTATTACAACCCAACAATTCAAATAAAGTACTTATGTCAAAATCAAGCATGAAATAATTAAACATCATCTTCGGCATGGGCCACCTTGTCCTCTCCGATCCCGGTCCAGCTTTATGCACTACCTGAAATGGTTAAAGGAAAAAGGTGAGTCACCAAGACTCAGTGTGCAACCCTTTTTCCCGGATTAGCAAAATATCATATACAAACATAACCATGATCATCATGCATCCAATTAATATGCACCCAACCTAGCCATCCACAACACCTTTCTCTACCCCGTGTGGTACCAAACCACTGGTGGTGCCAAACCACTGGTGACGTATAGTCACAGATGTGATGCCAAATCACTGGAGGTGCCAAACCTCTGGTGTCCGAAGACACGATATCCGTCAATGTGGTGCCAAACCACTAGTGTCCCAAAGACACAAAGTGTGTTACCAAAACACTGGTGACCGAAGTCACAAATCAATTGATGGGGCCAATCCATCGTGTGATACCAAATCACTAGCGTCAATCCCTCAATACCGCCTTTTGGGGCCAACCCACTGTGGTACGAAACCACGGGGACGAGACGCTGAGGTGCCAAACCTCTGGAGGTGCCAAACCTCTGGTGACCCAAAGTCACAAAGTTGTGTTACCAAAACACTGGTGCTCGTCAGCACAAAATATCACTGCCCCCTCCACTCATACAACCCACATCAACCACTAATATGCATTTTAACAGAAATATACATCATGCTTATTTAGCAACATACATATTGTTTATCCACAATCAAGTATTATAGCACACATATTGGATATACTATGCTTACCAAAAGCATCAACATGAAAACTCATAGCAGATACAGCATGCTTACCAAAAGCATCACAACAGGGACTTACCTGACCCTTTGCCTCCTACCTTAATGGTACTTAATCCACCTTCTCATGGATCCAAACAACACACAATAATAAGCATATTTATTAATAGAAAAGTGTGTGTGCGTACACACCTGAGAACCTTAATCGAAGACCCAACTACGACCCTTGATAGCCTCAATACCCTTTTCTCCTAAAAACGACCAAACAAGAGATTAGCACCCTAGGCCATTCGGCCAAAACAGAATACCAAAAAGAGTGACTCTCGAAACCCGAGACCTTACCCACGCGCTTTTGAACACTAGCCAACACCACCAATGCTCCTGCTTCACTTCCCAACGATCAACCAAAACAGAGGCTACGCTTGACTGCTTCGAATCCTGGATATCCTATGCCCAAAACGACTCCAACAAATGATTAACATACTTCCAAATAAAAGCCAAACCAACTCTTACTCTTAAAGATGTCGACAGAGAAAAGAGACCTTACCATAAAACATTCGGCCTTACCTATACACCTTCTCCGAGGCTAGACACCAAAATCCAAAAATAGACCACACCACACTTAACAATCGGTCAAGACGAACACCAAAAGGAGAAACTAATTTCGGCAACCCAAAAGCAATCCACTCCACCCTTAGATTCGGCCAAAGAACAACACTAAAAGGAAAGGGAAGATTCGGCCAACACCTTAATCAAAAGGAAGAGAATTCGGCCTTAGGTGTTTAACACTACCTAAGGTTCGGCTTGAAGGAAAAACGGATGCAAAGGGATAGGGGTTACGGCAATAGAAAAGAAAATGAAGGTTTGAGGGGATAAAATGGAGTGGTTTCGGCTCAAATGTAATGGGGAGAAGAAAATAGCTAAATGACCTTGAAGTTTCGGCCAAAGGAAATAGTGAAGCAATTTTCGGCAAGGAGAGAAAACACAAGAGGAAAAGGGTGGCCAAAAAAATGAACAAGTGAAGAGTACACCCCTATTTATAGGACTAAGGTTCAGCACACACCTACTCACATCCCACAAAACTGAAAAACCACCCCCCAAGACTCCCACATTCGGCCATTGCTTCAACCCCCCACCAAATCCCTTATATCTCTCCCCTTTTTCCTCCCTAACACTCATTCAAAAAGATTTGAATGAGTCAAACCTTCCTCCTTACCTACCTAGCCGAATTTAAAATGGAAGACCAAGTCTTCCTCCATCATTTAAGCATTCAAAAACCATCCAATCACCTTACCAACTTGACGCAAAAACAAGGCCCCCCTGCTACCCTTGCAGCTCGAACACTGGCCCCTTCCCTTGCACCTGAGGCGTCACTTTTCCAAGCTCTTAGTGGCGCCTCCCTTGCCACTCCACCAGCCCAATCTTTATGCCCAAAACTCCACCAAAAATTCTCTTAAGACACCCTCTATCCAAGCTCCCCTTTTAACCCCTGAAAGTCAAAATTTTCCAAAGCCTTCCCCTTTTAGCCGAGCATTCTCAAAACCTCTAAAACACCTCCAAACACACCCAAAAACCTTCCAACACCTGAATTATACTCAAACTGCTTAGCCCCTAAACCAGAGTGTTACAAATAAAGATGAAAATTTTAATCGCTTAAAAAAAGGAAACTGAAATGGCATTAACATAAAACTAAAAATTGTGATTACAAGCAAAGTAGAGGTCCTAAAAATGCAAATAAAACCTAGCTATAGTGTTAACTAACTTAACTAACTTGAAGATTAACAAGAACAAGAAGAAAATTACAGAAATATTAAATCTACAACTAAGAAAAAAATGAAAAATATGAAACCTGATCTGTCGTGATTCGGTGTAGCAGATTAAACTAGTTTTCACACTTTAGGAGCTTGAAATTAAGCATTATCATTAGGATTTAATTATATTTAAATAAGTTTTGTTAAATTTAATAAAATGTGCAGATTGAGTGTTTTACTAACCTTAGGGGCTGAATGAGGCCCAAGGGTGAGCTAATGAACTTTAATAGTGTGCAGGAGACTATTAGAAGGCATATTAAACAAATATTGGTTACTATGTTGCAACACAGAATGCTCGTTGTCGCAACATAAGGACCATAATGGAGAAATCACGAAACTGCTTTCGTTGCCGCGGCACAGGCTAAGGGTGTCGTGACATACCCCTAAAGATATCCCAAAGAAGAGTATATTGACTCCTATATCATGACACAAGTACTGGTGTGACGCGATATCGATTCTGGATCTATAAATAGGCTCCTTTGTCACATGTAAAAGGCACCAATTCCTTAGCTTAGAATTTCTCTCTTAAGTTTAGTATAGTTTTTCTCTTCTTTTTTTTTAAGTTTTAGTTTACTTCTATTTTGTCTTTATTTCGGGAGATCTAATTTGTGAATGCGATCAGACGATGTCGATTCATTCTTGCTCTTAACAAAAATCAGGCCTTTTCCTAAATCTTATAATTTTTATTCACACGTTATGTTTATCTTTTATATCGATTTTATATTATTTATGAAAACCATGAGGAACTAATCCCTCTATGGGGGATTAGCAAGTGAAGGTATAATGAATTGATTGTTTTGTAGGGCACTCAACGGATCAGCTATTCGAGAAAGGAAGAATGTAAAGAAAACCCTAGTCTTGACGGCCCTAGGAAGTTAACAAGGTGGGAATTAACCCAAAATTGGTATGGCCCATCCGTGAACGCCTTAACCCCGAGCCAATCTGGACATTGAGGTCAAAAGATAAGTTGTAACGCTCCAAAAATTTAAGTCTTTAATTTTTGCATGATATGACACAAATTGCTTGTTTGTTTTAGTGGCTAAGTGATTTGGGTGTGTATGGGAGTGTTTGAGAAGCCTGGGTTCAAGTCTTGGCTTTTGCAGAATTTTTAGTTTTGCTCTTAACTGAATCTGGACACTGGCATATAGGCCTTATAAATAATAGTGCTTGTTTTATGACACAAAAAGAGCTTGTGGTCTAGTGGTAAGGTGGTGTGTTGTGTAACTGTGTGGTCTGAGGTTCAAGTCCTGGGTTGCACTGTAACAGTCTGGTTTAGACCCTAGTAGGAACAGTGGTTTCGGAACCACAAATTCGAGTCAGTAAAATATTTTAATATTATTTTCCATGTCTGCAGTATATGAATTAGTATGTGTGAAATTTCTGTGAATTAATTTGTCCATTTGTATGCTTAATTTGACAAAAGGACTAAATCGAATAAAGTGTAAAAGTGGCCTTCTAATTGATTAAGTGCCTAATTGTGTCTTTCTAAATGGGAGGCCTTTATGTTGTAATTTGACCCTTAGACTATGGGATGGATGGTTATGGCCTTATTTCATATGGTTTGCTTATTAAATTTCAAAGGGTAAATTAGTAAAATATGTGTTAATGTTATAATAATAAAATAAAAAGATGAAAGTGGTCATCTTTTATTCATTTATTTGACTGAATATGCAAATGAAAAGAAAGAAAAAGAAAAAGAACCTTCAAGGTTTCAGCTAGGTTTGATCAAAATTTAAGGTATGTTTTGCTTTGATTTTTGATAATTTCTACGTTTTTGCAATCGTTGCTTCGTATACTATAAAACCCGTGTTTTAATTTTGAGAATTGATGATGTTTTTGAGATGAGCCTTTGATGAACTCATGTGTTATGTGATGTTTGATAGTGAAATATGAAAGATATGTGTTTGGCTATCATAGTTTGTCTTTGGAGTTTTGATGAATTTGAGTATTTTGGATGTAATTGAGAAGATGATTACTTGAGGGACTAAATTGTGAAATAAATGAAATGTATGGACTAGTATGAGATACATGAATATTCGAAAAAGCATGGGTTCATAGTGATTTTTTGTATTTGATGATTTTGTGAAATAGGGACTAAAATGTCCAAAAATGTGCAAATGTGAGGGCTAATTTGCAAATTGCCCTAAATGTGTGTATTTGGATTGAATTGAATGTGTTGGTAAAAAAAGGGTTAAATTTGAATATGTATATATCAAGAACCGAAGAAAACGGGCTTAGATCGCGGGAAATTGAAAGTAATCGAGTAGCCGTATCCATTTTCGTTAAACCGAATCCGAGGTAAGTCGATATACAAATAAATGTATTTGTATTGAATTATGTATGTTCATATGACTATTTATAATGATGAATGTATATGAGATGTTATGTACATGAATCCCGAGATAGAATCGACACAACGTTAACGTCCGAAAAGTCTCGTACGAACCTAGGAATAGATAGGATTGCATATGTCATGACATAGGTGTCTGCTATGTGATATCAAGTAAGACCACGTCTGGGACATTGGCATTGATTCAAGATTTCGTGTAAGACCACGTCTGGGACGTTGGCATCGATATGAGGTTTACGTGTAAGACCATATCTGGGACATTGGCATCGTATTGATTCGTGTAAGACCTTGTCTGGGACAGTTGCGTCGATATCCGAGTACATGTAAGACCTCGTCTGGGACGTTGGCATTGTATGATTATTCTGAGCACTCTGAGTATCCTATTTAGTTCCGAACGGTTCAACAGGCAAATCCGAGAAATGAATGAATATGTGAATTGTACATCCGTTTCAGGTACGTTGATATATATATGCTTTGTATAAGCATGAAAAAGTGAGTATGTATGTTCACTAATGTAAATGAACATTTGAGATATATGTGTATGTTTGAGATATGAGCAAATGAAATACTTGAGATGTGATGAATTGGTAAGCAATGGCAAACCAAGTGAGCCAAAGAGTTATTCATGTGCCGAAATTGAAGAAATGTTAATGAATTCATATAGCTATGCTTATGAATGACTTATGCTAAATTTATTTGTATATGGCTTACTAAGCTTTTGAAAGCTTACTTTGTGTGTATTTGTTCTATTTTATAGATCGTTAAAGCTACGAAAGGCTCAGGGACCGTCGAGAATTGTCATCACATTACTCAAACTCATTTTGGTACTTTTGAAATGTGTATATAGCTAAATATGGCATGTATAGGCTAGTCATTTTGGATTATGTTTGAAATGTGTATAAATAGCCATGAGATATGGCTAGATAAATGTTGGTAATATGCATGAGTGAATATGATATATGATGCATATTTTGGTATGGCTTGATAGTAAATGAAATGGTCAAGGCTATGGTAAGCATATGAATGCATTATGAGTATGTATGTTTGATCAATGAAATGGTTATATGAAAGGTAAAATGTGGATGTATCATGCTTGGATATATATGTGTTTTAGTTGTGCAAATTGGTATGCAAATTAGCATATTTAGAAATGAGATTGAATGTGAAGATTTGTTGATTATTTGACATGTTTTTGGTTGCCAAATGTGTATGAAATGATTTGGTATATTGTTTGTAGGGATGACCCTTGTGTGGGTGGCAATTTAGCCTTGAAAATGGCCTATATTTGCTCACACGGTTGAGCACACGGGCATGTGGCTCGACCGTGCCCCTCGTGGTTGTAATTCAAAACAAGTCAGGATCGACCACGGGCTGGACACACGGACATATGGCTGGCCGTGTGGTGCAAGTCAAGATCGACCACAGGTGAGGCACACGGACGTGTCTACAGCCGTGTGGACAAGTCAGTATGTACGCCCTGTTTTGACAAGGCTTAGACACACGGGCGTGTCTGAGGCCGTGGGAGGCACACGGCCTGCCCACACGGGCGTGTAACCTTTGTAACTTTGAAAAGTTTAAAATTTTAGAGAATTTTCGTATGTATTCGGTTTAGTCCCGGTCCTATTCTAAAGCATGTTTAAGGTCACGTTGACCTATCTAAAGGACACATTGATTGGATTCGATGAGTATTACTAAGATATATCTGCAAAATTCTTTATTCGTCCGGTAATACCTCTTAACCCTAATCCAACGATAGATACGGGTTAGGGGTCTTACATAAACAATGGAGTATTTATTTTGCTGCTTGGGCTGTGTAGGTAGTAGAGTTGGACTGAAACACTGCTAAAGAGAGTTTGAATAGAAGTTGAATGGATTTGTTGGGGGAGTTGAGGAGAAATCAGTGAAGTACTTCAAAGAGGGATAAGGGGAGAGATACTAGGAGAAAATTAGGGAGTTTGATTGAGAGGAAGTGTTATGCCGTTTGGGGGAACTCTAGCTTTGAGAATTCGACTGGGGAAAATGTTTGTCATTTTCGGCATTGGAGGAACATTTTGGTGTTAGCATCTGCCGAGTTCTCGTTTTCTCTTCTTTCATTTATCGGCTTTTAGTTCTTTTCGGTTTCTATCCCAGCTGATTCGCTCTTCTCCCTTGTTTTTATTTTCTTTTCTCAAATCTGGCCGAATAGTATATCCCTCATTCCTTTTATCTATTTTTCTTTCGATGTTCTTCTATTTTTGGGTTTTTGGCCGACTATTCCCGTACTCTACTGTGGGTTATGGTTTCGGTCTTATAAGAGTTTTGACGAATCGATAGGTACTCATAAGTTCCCTCCTTTGATTCTCTGTTATTTTTTTATGTGTTCAAATCCGTTTTCTTCTATCTTTTCTGAAAGTTGAATGCTTCTTCTTACGTGTTCTAGTTGCGATTCTTGTCTTTTCCTTGCGATGTGGTGGTTTGTTGGGTGCTAGGTATTCTAGTGGAGTGAAAGGGTGCAAGTGATTGAAGCAATCAAAACCTTTTTCGTTCATCGTTCAGTTAAGGTAAAAGCATTATCTTGGGTTTTGAGCATAGGCCGAATATCCTTATGTTTCTGCAAGTTTGATATTCATGGATTTAAAACACTTGTGAACGATTCTACCAGATGAGATCTGTTGTTATTATAGTAAGTCGGCAAGTAGCATTTGATCGTTTTAGTCAGTGATCTAAGAGGAGTAGATCGCATATTACTCAGTCAAGGTTGGGTGCTTGAGAAACTTGCAGCAGTTGCGTAAACAGGTGTGTATTCACACTGTTTTGACTGTAGAACGGCAAAAACTGAAAAGCCGGAAGATTGGGCTTTGAGGTCACATGGACGTACAAACGCTCGTGTGGTCAAACAGAGCCCATGAATCACGGGCGCATGACTGTAGAGGCCTCCATGAACATTTTCATGGGCTTAGGTCGTAATGGGCCACGTTGGGTTGAAAGGGGCCGCGTGGGCCCAATGGGCTCGTGGGCCCCACACAGATGAAAACCATGATTTGTGGCAAACACTGGATTGGGCTATGTAGGTCTCATAGTTGTGGCAAAATCTGGGCTGAACGGGTCGCACGAGTGTGTGGACCCACTTCGGTCGAGTAATGGGCCTTGGGCCCAAATACACTGTTATGACCATTTAGGTTACCGAAGTCGCTCAAGGTGACTGCGGACCTTTCAAGAGGTCGATATCTGCACCGAGACCCTTAAGTAGGTAAAATGACTAAAATACCTCTAAAGGGTGAAATGACTATTTTACCCCTAATAGATGGAAATGACAGTTATACCCCTAAAGGTAGGTGGACTGATGTGTTCATGATTTGTATATGACTGTTACTGAGTATCACATTCTGCATATACGCATGATTTATGACATGACATATTGCATGGGGTTGGGATACTGTTATGGAGGAAGTATACTATACTGGTGGCTTTGCCACATACACTGTTACTAGCAGCTTTGCTGCGATACTATTACTGGCAGCTTTGCTGTGATATTTGTGTTGTGGTTGGGTGGGTCGATTTTATCCCCACATGGTGTGCTGGTGGTACGGAGTGGTGTGTTGGCTGGATTGGGGATGGGTTGCATTATTGCACTGTACTGATATGTTATTGGGCTAAGGCTCACACTGTTACTGTGTTGGGCTAAGACCCACACTGTACAGTTACTGAATAGGGCTCAAGCCCAGACTGTTACTGCATGTTGTATACTGACTGGCTGATAGTGGATTGCAAACTGAGTTTTTCATAAACTCACCCTTTCCTTTTAACTGTACAGGTAATCCTCAGCCATAGGCGATTTGGTGCTGTGTGGGACTCGGAGGTGGCCACACAACTGCAGCTGTTCTACACTTACTTTTATTTAAATTTAAAGTTTTTGTTGGGTTTTGTTTATGTAATAAGGCCATGTACGTTTATTTAAAATTTTAATTGGGCTTTTTCTTACTTATTTTAAACTGCTAGTCTAGGAGAAGACGAATTTTCAAAATAAGTATCGTTTCCAAAGACACAAAATTTAAACATTAGAGTTTTCAGAAGCTTCCACGATTTTAAATCAACCTATTATAACAATAGCAGATAATAAGGCAAACGTCTTGACTAGATGATTTGTTAAATAATAATAAAGGGGTTTTAAACTTAGAAACGAGTTTTTACCAACAAGTCCAATTTTTGAAAGACACTTTAATGTGACACGTCAGATTCGTCCATAACGTCTAGGCTGGGTTTGGGGTGTTACATAAGTAGTCCTTACCGACTCCTTACTTTAGTGGAAGATCGGAAGATCAGAAGATCCTACTAGGATATCGACAAGTTGATTGACAAGGAACCCAAAGCAACAGTTAATGAAGATTACCAAAGCGAGCTAATCTTCCATAACTAGATTTGATTAATTGTACTTTTCAATCTCTTGATTTTTTTGCTTTATTTTATATATTTTATTATTATAAAAATCTTAAAAACTCCTTTTATTTTTACTTTCGTACTATAACTTATTTCGAGTACTAATTAGATCTTTCGGTGTTTAGGTTAAAATTGATCTAGCACTAGCCTCCCTTAGGTACAATCCTCGGAGTACTCACCTACTCCATTGTAAATATATTACAACTGGATCCATATACTTGTAGATACCACCTCATTTATATATTTTTTAACTGTACCATTCACACTCTGGATGTTAGTACGTCCGGAGGCGGTGAAGATAAACTGTTGAACTAGCTTTATTTGTTAAATTATTTTGATAAAACAAACATGTCTTTAAAATAAAATTTTGTTTTTATTTTGAACTCTTAGAATATTTTTGACAAAGTTACGAAAATGAATTTAAACTTTTGAACCTAATCAAAACCATTTCAAATCAATTGAAAAGTTGCTCCCTACAAGAAGTATCAATGTTTTCCAAAATGTATCGATACTTGTAAAATTTTATCGATACTTCATCTTTTTATTGATACCAAATCTGGTTTCTATTTTGAATCAAAAATTGAACACAAATAATAAGTATCAATACCTTGAAAATTATATCGATACTTATCAAAATTTTATCGATACCAAAACTTTATATCGATACCAATTTTGTATTTTGCTTTTCATGATCTTTCAAAAATGTCAAAAATTATCGATACCCATAAAATTATACCTTTTACTAGGTATCGATAAATCATCTTTGGTATCATTAGGAACTAATTTTAATGGTCACTAAATAAGGCATTAAATGCCTTTGGTATCGATACTTGTACAAAAAGTATTGATACTTTTTGTTATAGGTGAATTTAATGGTTTGGTATTTCCATCCCAACGGCTCTATTTATTTCCCCAACAACCACAATGGTTGGAAATTAGAGGGTATAAATACCAACTTCTGATCGTCCTATAACAACAAGAGATATAATCAAGCTTAAAGATCAATCAATTCAACCTTAGTGCTCAATTCTTTCATACTTTTCTTGTACACACTTGTGAGCTTTTATTGTTATTATTTAGCTCAAGTGTATTATTTTTTATTGGTGCTTTATTGAAAAACATTCTGATCTTGTGAGAATTATTTCTTAGTTTTCTTATTTATAATTCTTAAAGAGGGTTTATCTTAAGATTTTGGTAGAAATCTTAAGAGAGTTGTAAGGTTCAACGTTGTCCTCAAATGTTGAATAAAATAGTGAATTTTGAAAAATCCTTAATTATGGAAAGATAAGGTAGTGGATGTAATATCCCGAAATTGGGCCTAGTAGGATTGGGCCTTGAGCTTTAGGAAAAATTAGAATATTATTTATTTTTTGTGTTGGCTTGGATATGAATTTTGTGTGTTAGCATAGTCTTGTGAAGGTTTGATTTTAATTAGGAAGTTAGAATAAATTTTAGTATGGCTTATTTAATGAAGTGGATTAGGTGAGCTTAGCACTTAAGTTAATTTAAGTGTTCATTTATAGCATAAGAGGAGTAAGTGGCAAGTTGGTTAAGGAGTATGGAAGGTTGCTTGAGGTTAGTGGTTCGAGTAGCATGTTTAGCATTTTGAGGTTTTTATTTCATGATAGCATTAATGGCCGGTCAACCTATGTTTATGATAGGTGGACTAATAACTTTTGGTAAGTTGAATTTTTGTTTAAGGAAAGCTTAAGTTATGGGATAAGATTTTTAAGGTTATGGAAGGATATCTTAAACTTATGGCATGATAAGGGGACAAAGGCATGGAATAAGGAGGATGTTTTGGAAAGTAATCCTAGGCTTTAGTGCATGTATGTGGATGGCATGGGTGTCTAGGGGGGTGGCCGAATTTTGTTAGGTAGCTTGGGGGGGAATAGTTGGCCAATTCTCCTTTTGAACATCTTTTGCATTTTTCTGCATTTTTGTTTTCCCTCTCCAAAAATCCTTTGTTTGGCCGAATGAGTATTGTACATTTTGTGCAAGTTTTGCTTTTGGTTAGCCTTCATTTTGTTTGAACCAAAATTTATATTTTCTTTCTCTCATCTTTTCCTTTGAAACCGAAAACATCTTTTGCACTTATGTGCACTCTTTCTCCCATCTCTCTTCCTCTTTTCTTACTTTTGGTATTTGCTCAACATCACTTTTTCCTTTTTATTTTCTTCTTGACCGAACCTCTTTCTTCCCCAAATCCTCTTTTCTTTTCTTTTCTTCCATTATTTCTAAAATCGAATCCTCTCCCTCTCATTCTCATTTTCTTTGCTACTCACATACTCTATTTCTTTTTCTCCATAATATCTTTTGTTATCTTCATTCAAAACCATAGCCGAATCTTCTACTTCCTTGTTAGTATTATTGTTGTTGGCCGAATATTCAAAGGGTAGGCATTCATTTTTGGGTTTTCTTCAATCGGTTTTGGAAGATAGGTAAGTGTTTATGGCCGTTTTTCCTTTCTTTTTTTATGTCGTTTTCTTGAGGGCGTAGGCCACTTTCTAATGTTTTTGGTATAGAGGCCGAAACTAATATGATTCCATTTAGGGATTTCGGTAAAGTTCTTAATCAAGTGACATTTTCGGGATTTGATCGTTTGTGCCTTAGCAGGTGCATAGTTATCGCACTATTTCTCCTGTTTTGTGTATTGATATATATATATATATATATATATATATTCTTGTATGATGTGTGATAGCCGACAACAAAGGCTAAAGTGGTGAAAACCCATGATTGGGGTAATCGGTTAACAGGTCAGTAATATGTGACATTAAATTATTTATGGTGACTATGTAATATGATAATGAGCATGTGATGTATGTTCATTCTATATGTTGATTTGGCATGATACATTAACATATATGCATGGGGATTGGATTTGATCAAGGAAGGACGAGTGTACATATTTATGTACGTGGTCTAATGTTAGCCTCGTGCTACATTAGCGCTTGATGATCAGCTGTGTGCTACATCAAGGGAGGTGTTGGCTAGGTGCCCATCTCGGCGGTTGATGGCTGTGTGCATCACAGTAGACGAATTATGTTGGGATCACTTATGTGATCGGTGGCTTAGCCACGACCTTGAGCAGCAAGTCTGCCAAGGTAGGATATAAGGATCACTATTTGATCGGTGGATTAGCCACGGCCTTGGACGGCAGGTGTGCCGGGGTTGGTGTAATGGATGGAATTAGGTTGGGTTGGGCGTCATTTTGCATATTTATGTATGTGAACTCTGTGGATTTGGGCCAAGCCCATATGTGGAGGCATGTGTGATGATTATGCACTGAGTCTGTGGACTCACCCAATATTTCTCAACCATTTCAGGTGATGCGTAAGCGTTGGACCGGGTTTGGAGTGGATACAAGGTGGCCCATGCAGAAGAAGATATTTTAATTATTTTAAGCATTTTAATATTGAGTATTTTGTTTTAAGTATTGGTTGTAATAAGGGCCATTTAACCAATTTTTGATTATTATTATGTTTTCAGTTGGTTTGTTGAATATATTATATTATAGTTTAAAAATGTTTTATTTTAAACAACTTAATTTTACTTGAAATTTTAATTACACAATGTTTTAGTAAAGACAACAAAATTTTATGTTTTTAACCCTAAGTCAAAAGTTTTTCAAACGTTTTCCGCAGTGGCATTTCAAATTCGGTCATAGCGAATGGGCCGGGTTTGGGGTGTTACAAATTGGTATCAGAGCCAGGTTCAAAACTCGGACTTTGAGGTTTTGGGCCCGAAAATAGTTTTCAAAGATGGGTTTTTCAAAGATTTGGGCTTTCATAAATTTTTCAGGTTTATTTTGGCACGGCACCTGTACCTCCGACCCGAAGTCCACCAAGTAAGTACTTCGGACTCTTAAAGTGATTTGGTATCACACGATGGGTTGGCCCCATCATTCGATTTGTGTCTTCGGGCACCAGTGGTTTGGAACCACCAGTGATTTGGTATCACATTCGTGTCTTCGGACACCAGAGGTTTGGCACCTCATAGCGACTTGTCCCTGTGGTTAATTCCACCGTGGGTTGGCCCCACTTTTGAGATATGGGATCGTCTGCCAGTGATTTGGTATCACACGATGGGTTGGCCCCATCACTTGATTTGTGACCTCGGTCACCAGTGTTTTGGTAACACAATTGTGTCTTTGGACACCAGTGGTTTGGCACCACCAGTGGTTTGGTACCACACGGGGTAGAAAAGGTGTTATGGATGGCTAGGTTGGGTGCATTTTACATATATGTGCTTTGTTATAATTTGTGTAAGTATGTGGCATTTACCCGGGAGAGGGAATATGCACTGAGTCTTGGTGACTCACCTTCTCCCTTATCTTTTCAGGTGATTCATGAGATCGCGGATGAGGAGCCGGTTGAACTCGAGGAGGCCATGCAATAAATTTGGGTTCTACGTGAACTTTGGTTTGAGAACTTTACTTTATTTAAATTTGGTTTTATATTTTTATGGGTTTGTAATAAGGCCTCTTATATTATGATTTTGGATTATATTTATGCTTTGGATTTGTTTTAAAATATGGCTTATAAATTACATGTTTGATTTAATAATTGAGCCCAAAGTTTTCTAAACTACACAACGCAATGGTTTTTAAAACGTTACCCTTGGGTAACATAAATTAATTGACAATTTCAACAACTTAAATGTTTTCGATATATTAAATGATTTACAAATATTTAGTTACTACTATCAAATGTAAATGGTTTCAAAGTAATAATTTGAGTTTTCTTAAAATGATATAAATCTTTTCTAACTTATGATTTACTTACTTATATTAAAGTTTTATGTAATTTCAAAGTAGATTTCAGTCTTAAACTTATTTTCTACAAATATAGAATTTCAAAAGGGTTTTTCACAAAATTTAAATCGTGAACTCGTTTTTCTTCAAAACGTTTTCCTTAGTGACATACCAGATTCGGTCGTGGTGTATTGACCGGGTTTGGGGTGTTACAGTGGAATAGGCAATTGGGGTCGAACCACTCTAAATCTTTGCGTTCATTATTTCATACTCTTTCATTGCTTCCACCAAATTTTTAAAGGCCAATTCACCCCCTCTTGGCAATTTCAGTTTGATTAATCAAGCTAACATAAAATAAGAAAAAACTTAAAGAAAACAATCTAAAATAAGCCTAATGTGTTGTAGCCTCTCTCCTCAACCAAAATTGGTTGTTTTTAGCAGCAAAATCTAACTCACTTTGTTGACCAAAATGCCCTTGAACAGGCCTTATCTGATTGGTGCTTCAGTTAGACAAAGACTACCCCTGGTGTCATTTTTTGTCCCCTTCACAATATTGATATAACAATACCCAAGGTAGGATATTGTGACATCCTAAATAGTCTTGACATGGGTTGCCCCTTGGAAGTTGGATATCACGATACCACTATAGGTGGTCTTCATCTTGGGCCTATGGGAGGTGTCGCGATATCCATGCCTCGACGTCGTGGTACCCCTTTTTTCGGTGATGTTTTCACACAATTTTCAGGCCACCGTGGAGTACCTATATCACTTAATCAGACGTTAGGGCCCCTAATGACACAATTGGCCGATTTGGGTCCCAATGAGGAAAAAGAGGCATTTACACTTATCAATAAAAAATCTAAAAACTACGTTAAACTATGGAAAAGATGATAATTTTCTCAAAAACAAGCTCCTTAAGCTTAATTGACATACCAAATTACGACAGATCACTTTCAGTTCCTTATCTATTTGAACTCAGGCTTTTACTTATATCAAAGCATACGAGTCATGCATACATAGTCCGCCATCCAGTTAGGATTAAGGTATGCCACAATTTAAACATCACAAGTGTATCTTCTTGGGTCCAGCCCAATGTAATGTCAGTCTAGTTAGTCACATCTATGTCTCTCTTCAGGGAGTCATCCGCTTCGGTGCCTAAGACAAAGCATCTACCCAATTGTACTTGATAGACGACATATTAGTCTTTCAATCAGTTTGCTCATTTCCAATTAGGCTAAGGACATGTTTAGGTTCGTTTACTAATATAACATATCTTTCTGTATTACGATCCCACCATGTAATATCGCATAGTATTGGTTTAAACATTAGACAACCAACAAGCCAATATTTGCTTCTGTTTTTCTTTTCATGGAAAAACCACATGAGGAGAATTATACAAAGTATATTAATGTAATCCATGAATTATTTTATTAATCAATCTGTTCGAAAAAAGTACAAGTGTACATAGACAAAAATACTACACTTACTGTACCAAATCCAACACTCTCACCTATAAATACCTTTAAGAACAATGAAGAAAGGTTCAGCTTTCCAAAGATACCAAGTCTACACTCTACTATCTTACCTCCAGCACCAAGCTTTCCTACTCCCTTCCTATTTATTCCTTATAACCTCCAGCTCTTTGTCCTAACTAGGTGAACCAGCTTTCGTGACTATCACCGTACCCTCCTCCTTACCTCCTCCTTGTTGTATTATTGTATCAACCAGTGTTAAAATATATGCCGACATAGTCATATCAAATTCAAATAACATTAATTTTCTTTTGACATTTGCATTAATTTAAATTTTCCTTTCATAATAAGTTAATACATTTTTTACTGAGTAATCAATAATTCAAATGATGTAAATTCAAAGTCACTAAAATTATATTTCATATCCATTCTAAAACCATTAATTTCTAATATTTTTTTTATAAATTTTAATGATTTCTTTGTAATTTTTATAATTTTTTATAATTTCGTAATGAATCTGCACAAATAGTGACCGGATTCAAATTATTCTAGACAAATGGTTATTTAAGTTTATTGTGTTCTTATTTTTAAAATAATTTTATGTTTTTCAATTTTTTGCTAATGTAACATCTATTAATGGTGACATTAACTTTGTTGTTAGTTTCTAATGGTCAACGTTGGTCAGAGGGCTTCATTTGTCAAAATTATTAGTTCAGGCTCAATGGCGCAACAAAAAATTTAGTGAGGCTTAATTAATTTTTCTGAAATTATTCGAGAGTTTATTGTACCAATAAACCTATGTTTTTAACATAAATCTGAAATGAGATACTAGGATAGATAAAATGATAATACACAGACTAAATTGGCCAAAAAAAAATGTTAAGTTGCCAAATTGAGAATTTATATATAGTACAAGGAATAGAATAAATATTATGCATACGATTTAATATCAATAATAAACAAATTTAAATTCAAATATTATATAAATTGCATAAATCGAGTATGCTGCCAATCTTACCTTTGCTGAATCTTCCTGTAACTCACTCCTTCCAACATTTCAGCACATTTTGTTGGTGGAAGGAGCGACGGACATGCAAAAACAAGAACAGAAACAGTATGATTTTCAACTTTCATGGTCACAAAATTCAACCAAAATTCACCGACCCCACCACGTAATCTGCCGCGCTTTGAAATTGCGTGTAATCTAATCACGGAGCACTTAATTCAATGCTCCACATGTTGCTGTTTGTCTACCACATTCCATGGCAATTACTGGTCTGCCTTCATATGGATCGAACTAATCCATCTGTGTATCTGTATCCCTTGGGAGTCAACTTTTGGGCCATACCATGTATATTTGATATGTAAAAACAAAACAAAAAAACAAAAAAAGAATGGGTTAATTAATGCTGGGTTATGATTATATAATGTAAAGAGTTATTTCTTCTCATGATGCGTACTTTCTCTAACATAAGTTAATTTGTTAAAAGGCTCGTCCTGAATACAATGCAAACATTCTTGCTTCAACAGAAATTAATTTGTTAAAAGGCTTATATTTATTATTTTTCTAAAAGGATATCACATTCCATATACTATCAATGTATAAGTTGCTTAATAATTTCTATTTCTATTATATATTAAATATTGAGTTGGTGTCACAAATTAACAAAGCACTAAGTTAATTGGATAATGATGAAAAATACTATTACTTTACATAGTAAATTATATTATTTTAAAGATAATTTTATCATTTTTTTATGTATAAAACTTAAAAAAAATCCCCTTACTAATGAGGGATTGGATTATGGTTATATAAAATAAAAGGTTACTTTCCTCTTATGAGTCATCATTTCTCAAAGGATAAAATCACAGCATGTTTTTACGTCAAAATAAATATTGTTGGACAAATCACGTTAGTGAATAAATATAAATATAAATAATTATATATATAAATAAAAAATTAATATAAGCAAATATTTATATAAACAAATATTTATATTTATGTAAAACACCAGATTTAAATAAAACAAATTAAATAAATATTTATATTTATTTAGAACATCAGTTTTGAAAACAATTAAATAAACAAGATTTTGGAAAACCAAAAACCGAATAAGGGGATCGAGTTTTACTAGATGTTGAGGCACATTTTCGCAGTTTCCTTAAGATAGATTCGACCGCTGCTATGGTACTTGGAGAAACGTTAGTCAACTGTCTCTCAGGATACAACAACAAAATGATCGCGGCAGTAGTACCTTTGCAGTGATCAACGAACAAACTTTGCCTTCTTCTATCACTGAAACGTTTGGAAATTTGGAAGGGAAAAAGACAAGAATTTTTTAGGGTGAAAAATTCGTTATGTCTTCGTGTGTGTCTAAAGAACTATGCAGTATTCTTTAGGCTTTTATAGGCATTCAATATGGAGAAATTTTGGAAATTTCTATGAACAATGATACAAATATTTCCATTAAAGGAGCCTTTAAAACAATTTGAATAAAATCAAATCAAAGTGAAAATCAATTTGATTGGAATAAAATCAAATCGAGATATTTTTCCTTTTAATTCATATTTTGTATAATATCTACTGAGAAAAATAAAATACGTATCGGGATAAAATATTCGCAGACCCTTTTTGCACTTGACCGGTCCGGACATTTCATGTCGCCCACGTTGTGCGGGTGAGCCCCCAACCCCGGCGGGTTTGGACCTGCACCTCTGCGCGCGAGGCAGCGTTTCAAGCTTAGTCACTCAATAATCCCTCAAGTGGGATCTCAAATATATACATATCTCACACTTAGTATTTAACCGATACGGGATCTAAGCTTTTCTTTTCCTCAACAAATATTCACAAGTGGCTTACTTTGTGCATCAATTTCTCATTCATCACTCAACCATTTTGAGCATATGATATACCGTTGTAAAGGTCCCATGGAGTAGAATATAAAATCATAATTTTATGATTCAATTCTCCACATTTACCAATCGAAAATATGCCTCAAAATTTCCCAAAATTACATTTTTTCCAACAATCCCCCACATGAATAAGAATTGATAGTTTTTTAAAAACATTGAGTCGATGCGGTGATAGAAACTACGATTAATAGTTGCATAGGATAGGTAAGCATCCACCTTTGAACCTTCCCTTGTGAAAGTATATTTACTTTAATAGCTGACTAGTAGACGCGATATCCTTGAATTGTTTTGCCTTTTGTGTAAACGATGATATACCTCACACAACTACCTCATTGGCAAGGTTTTAGTTCTCATGGGTATGTTCAAATAGCCATGAACATCTCTTGGTTCTGCAAGAGTTTAAGAGAACTATGCTCCAGTAGTCTCCTCGAAGCGGCCCTACTTCACTCTTACATAGGTGACTTATGTTGCTCGGCTCACCAAAACACACAATGGTCATTAAAAGCATTACTTAACCTATCTCATTTTTAATCACTGTTTATATCATAGGAACGAACACGGGATAAATCCCCAAAGTGACCTTACAATGTCTATGCAAGTAGGTTGTCCTTTTGAACCTAGATCTTGGGATCTCCAATCAGCTAGGTAGGGTTTTCCTTCACATAGCACATTTTATTTCCATGGGCTTTAGTCCTATTGCTTTTGATGTTTTATCAACTTGTTCTCGTTTTAAGCCTTTAGTTAGCGGATCCGTAATGTTATCTTTTGATTTTACAAAATCAATAAAGATAAATCCATTTGAGATCAGTTCTAACAGTATTGTGTCGACGACGCATATGTCTCAACTTATCATTATACATTACATTCTGTAGTCTACCAATTGTTGTTTGGTTATCACAATATATGCATATTGTGGGCACAAGCTTTGGCCAGTCAAGAATATCCTCCAAGAAGTTTTGAAGCCATTTGGCCTCTTCTCCAGATTTTTCTAGAGCTACAAACTCAAATTCTATTGTAGATCTGTTTATAATTGATTGTCTTGAGGACTTCCATGACACAACTCCTCCTCCCAATATAAAAACATATCCACTTGTGTCTTTCATATCTTGAATATCATATATCCAACTGGCATCAGAGAATCATTATAAAACATCATGATCTCTAGAATAATGCAATCCATAACCCCGAGTATATCTAAGATATCTCAGTATCCTCATAATTGTTTTCTAGTTGTTTTACCCTGGATTTCTTGTGAATCTACTTAAATTGCTTACAATGAAAGCAATATATAGTCCAGTATAACTCATAAGGTATATTAGATTGCCTATGAGCCTTGCATATTTCACTTGGTTAACACTTTCACCTTTATTCTTAGACAGATGTTGGCTCGTATCTATTGGAGTTCTAGCCATGCCAGAACCATCCTTGCTAAATTTCCCAAGAATCTTGTCAACATAATGTGACTAAGTCAACATGAGACCTTCAAATGACCTATTAATCTGGATGTCCAAAATCACATCAGTTAGTCCCATATCTTTCATGTCAATCCTTGAATTTAACATGTCTTTGGTATGTTTTACCATTTCATTGTTACTTCCAACAATGAGTATGTCATCAGCATATAAACATAAGATTATATATCCAATACCGAAAGTTTTAACACACACACATTTGTCACACTCATTAATCTTAAAGCCATTTGTCATAATAACATTATCAAACTTTTCATGCCATTATTTTGGTGCTTGTTTAAGTTCATATAAAGACTTCACCAATTTACAAACTTTCTTTTCTTGACCTGGAACTACATGACCCTCAGGTTGTTCCATGTAAATCTCTTTTATCAAGATCTCCATTTAGAAAAGCTACTTTAACATTCATTTGATGTACCTCTAGATTCCACAAGGTTGACAGCCTGATTTAGGGGCTACTCAGGACAATGGTTTTGAAACCACTAATTTGAAGTCAGATAAAATTATTTTAAAATTATTTTATGAGTTATAGCATAATTATGTGAGTGCATGAAAATTTTGGTGCATTAGTTTTAGTGATTTTATGCTCAATTGTGATAAAGGACTAAATCACATAAAGTGAGAAAGTTTTATTTTACAAGTTAAAGGTGTCTAAGAGCTATAGAATATTAATTGGAGGCCCTTAATATGCAAGTAGACCCTTTGAAATAGAGTGGCCGACCATAGGGGACAAGAAAATAAGATTTGTCAAGGGTAGGTGGAGTTTTGGTGACTAAATTAACTTGAAATAATAAAATAAACAAAATAGTGATATCATCCTTTCCTCTCCATCTTCTCCACCGAAAATTAGCAGAAAAATAGGGGTTTGAGAGCTCAAAAATTTTAGCCAAGCTTTCCTCCTTACAAGTAAGTGTTTTGATTGTCATTCTTTGATAATTTTTGTACTTTTGAGACCCTTGTAACATGATCTAGCTAATGGGGGGACTATTTTGCAAAATGGTTAAGAGTTTAGGGTTATACCATGTGAGTAATTATGTTGTTTGCTTAATTTTTATGGAAGAAAATGAATCTTGGGTGTTGAATACACAACTTTTGTGAAAGGTGTTTCCATGAAAACACCTAAAATGACCTTTTTGTAAAGTTTATAAAATAGGTGGTAAATGTGTGAAATAATGAGTATTGGAAGTTACTATAAGAGTAATAAATGTTCATCTAGTCTTGTTAAAGGAGTAAATTTGATTAGAATCGATTTACGAGCCTTGGGGAAAAATTGTAAATTTGTAAAAGATTGGGGGCAAAATGGTAATTTTGCCAAAGTATGATTCATGAGTTATTTTAGTCAAGAAACACGAAGCCCGAACTGAAATCGAGGCAAGAATAAGGTGGTGGACTAAATTGAACGATTCCACAAATATTTTGGTACCGAGGTAAGTTTGTGTGAAATAAAAACTACATAATGTTATTGTATTCTTAATTGCTTGATATCATGAGAAGTGTTTGGTATTTCTATGAAATTTATTAATGATGTCTCGATGAAAGTATAATGCTATTAAGTTGAGTAGAAGCCCCGATTGAACATTAGGAATAGTAGGGATACTATTATCACAACATGAGATAAAGAAGGTCCCGTATAAGACCATGTCTAGGACATGGCATCGGCACCGAAGAGTGATCTCGTGTAAGACCACGTCTAGGACATGGCATAGACATCGATATACGATCTCGTATAAGACCATATCTGGGATATGGCATCGACATCGAGATATGAGATCCCGTGTAATATCATATCAGGGATATGGCATCGGTATCGAGATGTGATCCCATGTAAGACCATATCTAGGATATGGCATTGGCATCGTGTTACATGTATGATGAGGTTGAGTATCCTTCGATAGGCCAATTAGTTCAACGGGTAAAGAGCTAAGTTTACGTTTAAGATGACAATTATCAGTTAAGAGTCAAGGACTCGAATGTACCGAAGATGGCATTTTAGACAACGTATGATCACTATGAGTTTTTAATCATGCCTTTTGGTTTAACAAATGCCCCTGCTGTGTTTATGGATTTGAGGAATCGCATCTTTCGACCATATTTGGATAAATTTGTTGTGGTCTTTATTGATGATATACTAATTTACTCTAGTGATGAGAACAAGCACGTTGAATACTTGAGGACGATTTTGTAAATTTTACGAGATAATTAGTTATATGCCAAGTTTAGTAAGAGTGAATTTTGGCTTAAAGAAGTTGGATTTTTGGGGCACATTGTCTCAGGAGATGGAATTAGAGTTGACCCGAGTAAGATCTCAGCAATTGTTCATTGGAAACAGCCAAGGAACGTAACTGAGGTTAGGAGTTTTCTGGGCCTAGCTGGTTATTACAGACATTTTGTCAAGGGATTTTCCATGATAGCTACCCCGATGACGAGGCTACTACAAAAAGATGTGAAGTTTGAGTGGACAAAAAAGTGCCAGCAAAGTTTTGAGAAATTGAAGGCATTTTTTACCAAGGCTCCAGTTCTAGCACAATCTGAATCAGGAAAAGAATTTGTGGCCTTTAGTGATGCATCCTTGAATGGATTGGGGTGTGTACTCATGCAAGAAGGCAAAGTGATAGCTTATGCCTCTAGACAGTTAAAGTCGCACGAGAAGAATTACCCGACCCACGATTTGGAGTTAGCTGCTATTGTTTTTGCACTAAAGATATGGAGACACCATTTGTATGGTGAAAAATGTCGGGTGTTCACTGATCATAAGAGCCTAAAGTACTTGATGACTCAAAAGGAGTTGAATCTAATACAGAGAAGATGGTTAGAGCTAATAAAGGATTATGAGCTAGTGATTAACTACCATCCGGGAAAGGCGAACGTGGTCGCTGATGCCTTGAGTAGGAAATCCTTGTTGCATTAGGAGCCATGAATACACGAATGGTCTTGTTAAATGATGGTTCAATTCTAGCCGAGTTGAGAGCTAGATCGATGTTTCTCCAAGAGATTTATGATGCTCAGAAAGGCGACAAAGATTTGCGAGCTAAAAGAGTTCAATGTGAGTCGAATGTTGAGTCGGACTTTCGAATTAATCTTGATGGATGTTTGATGTTTCGAGATAGGGCCTGTGTACCCAGAGGTGATGAGCTTATTCGGAAAATTTTACTCGAAGCACGTAGTGGATATTTATCTGTACATCCAGTGATACGATCCGCCTCGGGGTGAGTCGAGTCGTATGTGAATTGCCCAATCGTCTACGAGGAGGAATCCAGTCTTCGAAAAATAATCGAAAAAATATGGATGAGTTTGCGGAAGCTTTAGGTGAATTTGTTTAGAAGGTGGGTTTAAGTTAGGAATAGAGGTGTTTAAATGAAAGAGTTGATTTGGATAATTAAAAGGATAGGTTCAGTTTAAGATGAAGGGAAAGAAGATGGGATTTAGTTTAAGGTTGAATAAACAATGACAGGCTGATGGTAATGGAATTGGATAGATGGATAAGTGATGGTTTAGATAAATGATAGGTGATAGTTGATGGGAATGGATGAAAGAACTTAAACAAAGAATCGATTTAACACTAATAAAGTGTCACCCCGGGTTCTATATTTATTTAAGGTGGAAAAATGGTAGTCGATGATGGACCAAGACCCGTTATCTATAAAGATAAGAACCTATGGTATAAGTTGATGGAAGAGAACGATTGACGTTACAAGCAAGAAAACTTGATAAGTCGAAATCGAAACTCATACGAAAGATAGAGAGGAGAAAATCTCACTCGATGAACAAAGTTCATAAAATATATTCAATGATCAAAAGTTTTTCTTTTTACAAGCTAATAACAAGTATATATAGTGTTTACATATGGTTAGCTGAAGAGACAAATGAATTCAACTTTAATATGCATTTAAATGGCTGAAATAAAATCTAAAAACTCTTGAATTCCTCCAGCCAAATAACAGCAACTTTATGACTCCTAATGATCTGATTAAATGAATTTGAATGCTTTAAAAATGTCCCTTGAGTTGTCCTTGGCTAGCCGAAAAGTCTCCAGCAACTAATGGTGTTTTAAAAGGCTTAAATGTCCATCTTGAATGCTTTTAAAATATGTCCCTTGAGTTGTCATTGGCTAGCTGAAAAGTCTCCAGCAACTAAACAACAATTTGTAACTCATGTGTGACCTTTAAGCTTCAAACGGTTATTGGAAGAAGAAGAGGTTGCTGCTGAAATTAATTGATGTATAATGCTTCCTTCAATTATCATAACAGCTCCTTTTAATGTTGAATAATGCTTCCATTATGTGTGTAACCGATTCTCACTTGAAAAGTCACATTAAACTCTTTGTAACATTCCATAAGTGTAACGGTTTCTAGCTGAAAGGTTTCCTACATTCAAACACATTAAACAGACATATTAACCACATTTAATAAATTATTAAACACTAATTTAACTGAAACACATTAAACACTTTTTAAAGAAACTAATTTAACTTAACACATTAAACACTTATTAAACACTAATTTAACTCAACACATTAAACTCTTGACTTAATAAATGAACTAGAAGTTAAGACTTCAATTAATGCAGCAACTAGTTAATTTATGGAAGCAGAATTAAACTAACTTAAACTCATACTTCATTAAAACATCCTAGTAACTAGATTAATTAATAAGCCTCTTATTAAACACAACTTATTTATTTAAACTAAACACCTTTATCTAAAGCTTATTTAAAAGTTTTAATGCAGCAAAATAAAAGTGCATGAATTAAATCAAACTAAACAAAAACTG
This sequence comes from Gossypium australe, assembly GCA_005393395.2. NCBI lineage: Eukaryota > Viridiplantae > Streptophyta > Magnoliopsida > Malvales > Malvaceae > Gossypium > Gossypium australe. The sequence continues at coordinate 92,211,982 of CM016616.1, forward strand.
AATGAACTGAATGTGAACTTAAGCCGAGCTCAATGAGCTGAGATGAACTCATGTGAGCTGAACCACATAGGAAGGAAGTTTAATTAAGCTAAAATTGAGCTGGAATCAGCTTCATTTTGCACTTTGGCCCCTCGAGCTTAGGCCATTCTCGATGGCGCCGGATGGAGTCGAACCATGATGCGACCAGGATCGCATCATCCAGACAGCACAAAGATGTATAATGACTTGAAGAAATGGTATTAGTGGCCGAGCATGAAGAAAGTTATTTCAGAGTTCATTTTGAGATGCTTGATTTGTCAGCAAGTGAATGTTGAACACCAAATACCTTTGGGTTTGCTTCAGCCTATTATGGTTCCCAAGTGGAAATGGGACCGGATTGATATGGATTTTGTGATGGGTTTACCCTTTTCACTGAAAAAGAAAGATGCTGAATGGGTTATGGTTAATAGACTCACAAAGTTGGCCCATTTTATACCAGTACGCATTGACTATCCACTTGATAAGTTGGCGGATTTGTATGTGTCAGAAATTGTGAGATAATATGGAGCACCATTGTCGATTATTTCGGATACAGATCCGAGATTTACGTCACAGTTTTGGAAAAAGTTACAAGAGGCCTTGGGCACAAAGCTGAATTTTAGCACAGCTTTCCATCCACAAACCGACAGACAGTCAGAGAGGGTAATGCAGATACTCAAAGACATGCTTCGATGTTGTGTTTTAGAATTTTAAAAGGTAATTGGGAAAAGTGCTTACCATTAGTTGAATTTGCCTATAATAACAGTTACCAGACTAGTTTGAAAATGGCGCCTTATGAGCCATTATATGGATGTAAGTGTCGAACGCCCCTGTATTGGACCGAACTCAGAGAGAATCAGATTCACGGGGTCGATTCAGTCAAAGAAATCGAAGAGAAGGTAAAAGTGATACGTGATTGTTTAAAAGCTGCTTTGTATAGACAAAAGTGCTATGCGGACTTGAAACAGAAAGTGGTTGAGTTTTAAGTCGGTGATAAAGCGTTTCTAAAAGTATTACCATGGAAGAAAGTTCTCAGATTTGGCTGGAAGGGCAAATTGAGTCTGCGCTTTATCGGACCATATGAGATTACTGAGAGGATAGGGTCGGTAGCCTATCGATTGGCTTTGCCGTCTGAGTTGGAAAAAAATCCATGATGTGTTTCACGTATCTATGGTGCGACGCTACCGATTAGAACCTTCGCATGTGATTGTACCAACATAGGTAGAAATTCAACCGAACATGACTTATGGCGAAGAACCGGTTACGATTCTGGCATGAGAAGTAAAATAGTTGCAAAATAAAAGTATAGCCCTTGTGAAAGTTGTAACACCCCTTACCCGGATTCTATGCCGGAATCGTGCACGAGTCATTACCGGACTTGACTTGCTTGATCATTCCATTTTAGGCTACAAAAATTTCTCTCCAAATTATAAATTTTCATTCTCCATCGTAACATCCCTATCATGGGTCGACGAGAACCTTTTCACCAGCTTGGGATGTCACAGAACTAAACCGAAACTTTTCAAACTAGAAAATTTTCACCTAAACAGGGGCCACACGCCTGTGGGGCAAATGACACGCCCATGTGTAATCTCACACGCTCGTGTTCGACACCCGTGGTCGACACTGACTTGAATCACACGGCCTGGGCACACGCCCCTATGGCTGGCCCGTGGTCACCTCTGATTAATCCACACGGCCTATCGCATGCCCATGTGCTTCAACCGTGTGGCAATTTAAATTCCAAATTCAAGGTGCAGACTTCACACGGCCTAAACACACACCCGTGTGCCTACCCGTGTGGACAAGAACAAGGCTATTTGCCAAGCTCTTGTCACCCTCACTTGCATACATTCATACACCATCACCTAAACTTCACATTTTATCAACTATAACCCTTAAATTATCACATTAAACTATAAAATGAAGTCTTCATCCCACACACGAGGGAGTACTATTTCTGGTATAATTACAAACAACGTGAGCCATCATCTATGGCTATACACAACTGAACCATAAACTCTCTTAGGCCAACACATTTGGCTATATCAACTATGACTTAACCAACTTAAAAAAAAGATCCCTATACATGCCATAACTTATAAGGACTTAAAACCTCATGCCAAGTGTCTGCTCGATAGTGTGAAAACATCTCCGGTAGTCTCCAACCCGAGCTAGTAAAGTTAACCTATAAGAGGTGGGAAAGGAAAGGAGTAAGCAATAATGCTTAGTAAGTTCATATGCATATAATAATCAACTATTGATATTCATTGATTATACTCAACCACAAGGTATTATAATGAGTTTTACATCTTAAACTCATGGTTACCTACACAATCATTCTTGAAGCTTACTCATTCTGTCTCTTACCACATTCTAACCATGCCACAAGCCAATGCTTATGTTAATTAGCATACATCCTTACACTTGTCACCACATGATCACATAAAACAACACATCAAACATTTTTAATAAGCCACTCATACTACCAATCACTCGGTGGTTTCGCACTTAGCCCACCCTCAATCTCTAATAGGGTGGTATCGCACATAGCCCACCAATCATTTATAATTATGGTGGCGTCGCACTTGGCCCACCAAATGATAATATAAGCGATGGTATAGCACACAGCTCACCGTTATTATACATTCATGGATAGTTATCCACATGCATTTCTCTATTCCAAATGTTCATCCAGGAACATCTTTACACACTACCATTCTTACTTAGCTTTCTACGATAATCGTTTGCATTCACGCAATGCATTAATAATTATAACTTATGCAATCAATGTGCATCATTTATACATAACCCACTGTGGGTTCATCAAATACCGAATTCATCTCAATTCAGTTCTAACACATACCTGTACCTCTCATGGTACAACCATATTCATTCTCATTTTGAACATACTTGTTGAATCACTCAACTTGTTAAATAAAACCCTTGAGCCTCATACACTTAATGTCACATTGACATCATACCCCCCGATAGGGTCTTACATGAATTAACATATCGATGCCATGTCCCTGAAATGGTCTTACACGAAATCCCACACCAAGGCCATATTCTAAATATGGTCTTACACGAAATCTTAATTATCATCGTATCATGCTATTTGCATTTCCATTATTCATGGTTTGAATCAAGGCTTTCATTTCTTGACATCACATCAAAATGTATTTAACGTATACATGGAGGCAATAAACAATTTATACAACATCAAAATATTAAAATACTTCACTTAGAGTTGTACAATTTAACACATGAACTTACCTCGATACCGAAAAGGGTAGAAAGGGACCTTTTTGCCCACATTTCTCTTTTCTCCCATTCTAGGTCTGAATCTCGTTTTCTTTGATCTAGAACAATAAAATTTCCTCTTTAATCACCACACTAATCATAATACTTCATAATCTACACTTAGGCAAAAATGACTATTTTGCCCTTACACTTTGGCAAAATTACGATTTTGCCCTTAGGCTCGTAAATCATTTTTCATCACATTTTCTTGTTAAACAAGCATAGTTGAACATTAAATCCTCTTACAAATAGTTACAATTCCAACTATTTCATGCCTTAAAGATCAAACTACAACTTTTGCATTTTAGTTCTAATTAGGTGTTTTCATGACAACACCTTTCACAAAAGTTGTTTCTCATCTCCCTAACATTCATTTTCTTCCATAAAAATGCAGAAAACAACTTAAAAGCTCACACGGCAAATCCCTAAACTTTTTACCATAATGCAAAATAGTCCCCTCTTTAGAAAGCTTAAGCTTTAGTGGCCTCAAAAGTACAATTATTTCAAGAAATACCATCAAAGTCACTTATTTGAGTGGAGTAAACTTGCTGAAATTTTGAGCTTTCAAACACCCCTTGTTTGCTAGAAATTTTGGTGGAGAAGAAGAGAGGAAAGATGACATCTTTTTCCTTTCTTTATTTTATTATAAAACATCAATTTAATCCACCAAACTTAACAACTTTGACCAAAAATTAAATGCTCTTGTCCCCCTTGTCTACATGGCCGGCCAACACATTCTAGATGGTATAATTGCCCTTTAAAGACCTCCAACTAACTTTTCATGGCTATTTGGTACCTTTAACCTATAGAATGGAACTTTCACACTTTATGCAATTTAGTCCTTTTTCGCAATTAAGCATGAAATCGCTAAAATTATAGTACCAAAATTTTCAAGCACACTAATAAACATGTTATAACTCATAAATAGCATGAAAATAATTTTTCTAACCTCGGATTAGTGATCCCAAGATCACTGTTCTGACTAGCCCCTAAATCGGGCTATTACAAAAGTACTATGGCAAAGACATGGGGTAGAAGAGGCTACACGGGAGCCTATGGAGGCTATAAGAAATCAATATCCAAACTTTTTACCGGTAAGATTTTCGGGGACGAAAATCCCTAAGGGCGGAGAATTGTAACAGCCCGATTTAGGGGCTAGTCGGAACAGTGGTTCCGGAACCACTAATCTGAAGTCAGAGAAAATTATTTTAAAATTATTTTATGAGTTATAGCATAATTATGTGAGTGCATGGAAATTTTGGTGCATTAATTTTAGTGATTTCATGCTCAATTGTGATAAAGGACTAAATCGCATAAAGTGCAAAAGTTTTATTTTACAAGTTAAAGGTGTCTAAGAGCTATAGAATATTAATTGGATGCCCTTAATGTGCAATTATACCCTTTGAAATAGAGTGGCCGGCCATAGGGGACAAGAAAATGAGATTTGTCAAGGGTAAATGGAGTTTTGGTGACTAAATTAACTTGAAATAATAAAATAAAGAAAAGAGTGATATCATCCTTTCCTCTCCATCTTCTCTACCAAAAATTAGCAGCAAAATAGGGGTTTGAGAGCTCAAAAATTTAAGCCAAGCTTTCCTCCTTGCAAGTAAGTGTTTTGATGGTCATTCTTTGATAATTTTTGTACTTTTGAGACCCTTGTAACATGATCTGGCTAATGAGGGGCCTATTTTGCAAAATGTTTAAGAGTCTAGGGTTTTTCCATGTGAGTAGTTATGTTGTTTTCTGAATTTTTATGGAAGAAAATGAATCTTGAGTGTTGAATACACAACTTTTGTGAAAGGTGTTTACAAGAACACACCTAAAAGGACCTTTTTGTAAAGGTTGTAAAATAGGTGGTAAATGTGTGAAATAATGAGTATTGGGAGTTTCTATCAGAGTAATAAATGTTCAGCTAGGCTTGTTAAAGGAGGAAATCTGATTAGAATCGATTTACATGCCTAGGGGCAAAATCGTAAATTTGTAAAAGATTGAGGGCAAAATGGTAAGTTTGCCAAAATATGATTCATGAGTTATTTTAGTCAATGTGATCATTAAATGAGTGAAATTGTTATTATAGATCAAGAAACACGAAGCCTAGACCAAAACCGAGGCAAGATAAGGTGGTGGACTAAATTGAACGATTCCATAAATATTTTGGTACCGAGGTAACTTTGTGTGAAATAAAAACTACATAATGTTATTATATTCTTAATTGCTTGATATCATGAGAAATGTTTAGTATTTCTATGAAATTGATTAATGATGCCTCGATGAAAGTATAATGCTATTAAGTTGAGTGGAAGCCTCGGTTGAACATTGGGAATAGTAAGGATACCATTATCGCAACATGAGATAAAGAAGGTCCCGTATAAGACCATGTCTGGGACATGGCATCGACACCAGACAGAGATCTCGTGTAAGACCATGTCTAGGACATGGCATCGACATCGATACATGATCTCGTATAAGACCATATCTGGGATATGGCATCGACATCGAGATATGAGATCCCGTGGAAGACCATATCAAGGATATGGCATCGGCATCGAGATGTGATTCCATGTAAGACCATATCTGGGATATGGCATTGGCATCGTGTTACATGTATGATGAGATTGAGTATCCTTTGATATTCCAATTAGTTCAACGGGTAAAGAGCTAAGTTTACGTTTAAGATGCCAATGAGATGATTCTATGTTCAAGAGAGTGTAAATACTAAAGTTATGTGATGAAGTGATACAGGTACCCATGAGTAACTTATGAGTAATAAATGCAAAATGTGATATGTGACTTGGTAAGAGTAAGCATGAGTAAGTTATGCTGATGAACTTGAGAACTTGTGTATTATCAAATGTGATGAATGGATGTTATCATGAATATTTATGTTGTTATCTATTTCATGCAAACTTACTAAGCTTCATGCTTACCCTTCTCATTTCCCTTTTCCTTGTAGTATTGCCAAGCTAACTCGGGGATCATAAGAGGTCGGAGTTCGGAATCACACTATCAACTTCTCTTTGGTATAGCAAAGTTTGATTATTTTTTAGTATGACATGTATAGGAACTTGGTTATTTTGAGTGTGTTTCAACCGTGTGGAAGACACGGCCATAGAGCATGGGCGTGTGCCCAGGCCGTGTGAAGTCTGCACATGAATTTGGGAATTTAATTCGTGACACGGTCAAAGGACACGGGCGTGTACCTTGGCCGTGTGACCTAAATGGGATGGTGATGTCATAAACAAAATGTCAAGGTTTTCACACACGGCTGAAGGCATGGGCGTGTCCTGGTCGTGTGAGGGACACGGGCGTGTGTCCGGCCATGTTAAAACCCTTAGGTTAAAAGGAAAAATAAAATCCGCACGGACTAGGGACATGAGTGTGTGTGACCACACGGTTTGCCTACACGAGTGTGTCCCTCACCACACTGGCGTATGCCCCTGTTTTAAGTAGAAAATTTCTAAGTGTTCAAAGGTTTCTAGTTCAGTCCCGAACCACTCTGTAAGTGTGTTTAAGGTCTTGTAGACCTATAAGAGGGATGTTATGATCTCGAATGAGAAGTTTTTAAATTATATTGAAATTTTATGTAACGACGTTGTATGTTTGAGCAAGTTAAGTATAGTAATGTCTCATACCCGGTTCCAACATCGGGTGCAGGTAAGGGGTGTTACAGTAACAATTGCAAGTATCATTCTTATTGAAGTTATTCTAGATACTGGAGAAAAAGTATCAAAGTAGTTAAGGCCTTCCTTTTGTCTATAACTTTTTATAACCAATTTGGCCTTGTACTTATCAATTTTTCTATCTTCTTTCATTTTCCATTTGAAAATTCATTTAGAATTTAATGGTTTAATTCCCAGAGGAAGATCCACTAATTATCATGTATGATTTTGCATAATGGAACCAATTTCACTTTTAATAGCATCTTTCCATGAGTTGCTTTCGGATGATTGTATAGCATCATTATACGTTTGAGGTTTGGGCTCTAGCATAAAGGTTAGAAAATTTGATCCAAAAGATTTTTCCACCCTTGCTCGTTTACTCCTCATTGGTTCTATCTCAATTTCAACCTCGTCTTGATGATTTTCATATATAGTCTCTGAAGTTCGTTATGTTGAACTTTAATCAACTTCCTTAACTTTACAAGGGAAGATATTTTCAAAGAATGAAGCGTTCTTTGATTCCAATATAGTATTCTATTGAATGTCAAGATTCTTTGATTCATACAGAAGAAACCTATATGCATTGTTATGATCTGCATAGCCGATAAAAATACAATCCACCATTTTAGAACCTATTTTCATTTGCTTTGGTAATGGAGCCATTAGTTTTGCAAGAGACCCTCTACACTTTCAAGTAGTTGTAGGAAGGTTTTCTACCTTTCTACAACTCATATGATGTCTTGTCCCTTTCCTTGCGGGGAACCTTATTTAAAAGGTAATTAGCTAACATAATAGCTTCTCCCACATTTTCTGTGATAACCTAAAGCTTCCTAGCAATTCGTTCATCATTTTCTTTTTTTGCTCGACTACTCCATTTGATTAAGGAGAGTATGGTGGTGTCACTTTAATGAATAATAACATGTTGTGCACAGTATTCACCAAATGGTTCAACATATTCACCACAACGATCACTTCTCACTATATTAATCTTTTTATTAAGTTGGGTTTTAACTTCCTACTTATAGAGAATAAATTTATCTATAGTTTCATCTTTGTTTTTAAGTAAATATACGTAGCAATATTTTGTGCTGTCATCAATGAAGGTAATAAAATATTTATTCCCTTTTGTAATAGCCCGATTTAGGGCCTAGTCGAAATAGTGGTTGTGAGACCACAAATCTGAAGTAGAAATATGTGTTTTATGATTTTTATGAGGCTTATGATATGTTTACATGATTATGTGAAAATTTCATGAGGAAATTTTATTACTTAGTGAACAATTTGTCTGTTACGACTAAATTGCAAAGATTGGAAAAATATGAGATTCTAGAAGATTTGAGTATGAAATAACATTAGAAAATTTGCTAGAGGTCATTATTTAGCAATTAGACCATTATATGTTAAGATGGACAAAAATAGACATGGGAAGGAAAAATCTCAAGAAATGGGCCTTAAGGGCATTTTAGTCATTTGGTTAATTAATGAATTAAAAAGAGAAAATAAGTAAAAAATGATGTCCATCTTCTCTAAGCTTGGCCGAAAACCACAAGGACTCCATAGCTAGGGTTTCTTCAATTTTCAAGCTTGATTATCAAGAAACATGAAGCCCGGATCGAAACTGAGGCAAGAACAAGGTTGTGAACTAAATTGAATATCTACACACATTTTGAGTACCGATGTAAGTTTGTGTGAAATTAAAGCTACATAATGTTATTATATTTTTAATTACTTTATATTATGAGAAATGTATATTATTTCCATGAAGTTGATTAATGATACCTTGATGAAATTATAATGAGATCATGTAATTTGAAGTCCCGGTTGAACATTTGGAATAACAAGGATACCTATGTCACAACATGAGATAAGGAAGGTCCTGTATAAGACCATGTCTGCGATATGGCTTCGACACTGGATAAGGAGGTCCGTATAAGACCATGTCTAGGACAGGGCATCGGTACCAAATGAAGGAGGTTTCGTATAAGACCATGTCTGGGACATGGCTTCAGCCCCAAAAGAATATCTCATGTAAGACCATGTTTGGGACATGGCATCGACATCTATATATGGTCTTGTATAAGACCATGTCTGGGACATGGCATCGACATCAAGATATGAGATCCCGTGTAAGACCATATATGGGATATGGCATCGGCATCGAGATGCGATCCCATGTAAGACCATAACTGGGATATGGCATTGGCATCGTGATACATGTATGATGAGATCTCCGATATTTCGAGTAGTCCAACGGGAAAAGAGCTAAGTTTATGTATGAATGACAAGGAGTTAAGTCTATGTTTAAAGAGTATAAAAGTGCTAAAGATGTGATGAAGTGATATAGGAACCCATGAGTAACTAATGAGAAATGAATACAAAATGTGATATGTGATTTGGTAATGGTATGCATGAGTAAGTCATGTTGATGTGTTTGAGAACTTATATTGTTAATATTCAATGAGATGAATGGATTTTATCATGCGTTCTTATGTTGCTATTTTGTTTCATACAAACATACTAAGCTTTATGCTTACCCCTCTCATTTCCCTTTTACTTGTAGTATTGTCAAGCTAGCTCGGGAATCGTAGGACGTCGGAGTTCGGATCACACTATCAACTATTCTTTTGGTATAGTAAAGTTGATTAATTTTGAGTATGGCATGTATAGGATCTTGGTCATTTTGTTATGTCATATTTGTTAGCCAAAGTGTTGGCTATTAATGCTACTCATTCATTTTGTAAATGGCCACTGTGAATTGGCCAATACTTGTTAAGTTTTATATATTCAATGATGATGAAGTTCATGAAATGCATGCTTGTATGATTATATAAGTAATGAGTAAAGTATGTATGTGATGAATGTAGTGTAAACATATGCGTGGATGTCTTGATTTTGGGTATTAGAAGTACCTTATGGTCATGATGTAGGTTGCATTGAAGTGGTATAAGTGTGGTTACTTTTCAGGGTGACAATTGGCTTGGAAAATAGCCTTATAATTTGTCCACAAGGGTAGACACAAGGGTGTGTTGATAGGCCGTGTGTCCCCTGCATCAAATTTGCAAGAATTCAATTAGTCACACGGGCCAGCATACGGGTGTGTGACTAGGTTGTGTGCCCCTAAGAGTATGCTGACATCATAAACAGAATACCCAGGTTTTCACACACGGACGTGTCTAGGCCGTGTGAGGGACACGGGCCACAGACACGGACGTGCGTCCGGCCGTGTGAAAACCCCTATAGGTTTGAAATGAAAAATAAAATCCACACGGGCTAAGAACATGGGCGTGTGTGATCACACGACCTGCCCACACGGGCGTGTTCCATTCCACACGGGCGTATGGCACTGTTTTAAGTGAAAATTTTCTAAGTATTCAAAAGTTTTCGGTTTAATCTCGAACCATCTCATATGTATGTTTTGGGTCTCGTAGACCCATAATAGGGACGTTATGAGTATGAATGAAAAAGTTTTAAGTTAGAACGAAAATTTATGGCTCGATGTTGTATGGTTGAGCAAGTCAAGTTCGGTAATACCTCGTATCCGGTTCCGGTGTTGAATACAGGTAAGGGGTGTTACACCTCCTTTCGTTTGAACAAACTTTAAGTCACAAACATTGTTATTTATTAGATCAAGTGGTTCTGTACTTCTTTCAATAGTTTGAAAAGAAGACCTTGTTAATTTTGGCTCAACACAAGTTTCTCATTTATGTTTATAATTGATGTGAAATGAAAGAATGCGCTCTAAATTAATTAATGTAGGTAAAGTATCATAATTAACATGTCCGAGCCTACCATTCCATAAATTAAATGACTCAAGCATATAAATAGAAGAAGAAGCAACATTCTTATTCATAGTTTTTTCTTTTTACAGAGATTGCATTAAGTTTCCACATGTCATTTAATACATATCTCCTTCCCACAAACATTCCCCCTTAGACAAAACTAGCTTCTAAGATTCAAACACAATCTTAAAGTTGTGTACACTAAGGAGTGTCCCAGAAACATGGTTCTTGCGTATGTCAGGCACATACAGCATATTTTGAAGTTTGAGTTCTTTTCCAGAAGTCATCTTCAAGACCATAGTACCCTTCCCCTTGATCTTGGAAGTCGCAGCATTGCTGATATAGAGCTTCTCCCCATTTTCATAAGGCTCCAACTCAGAAAAGGAACCTTTGTCACAGCAAATATGACCTGTGACACCAGTATCAAGCCACCATTCTCTTTGATTTGAATTAACCATGTTGACTTAAGGAATCATAACACATAAGTCCATAACTTCCACAGTATTGGTGGAAGTTTCCATTTTCTATTAAGATTTTAGAAACGAAACCAGAAATAGAAAAATTATCAACTTTTGTTAGACAGCAGGAAATTAATAAAACCCGGAACAAAATTTTATACGGTCTAATCGAAAACACAACAAATAATGCACCAGATAGGTAACTCTGAAAGAGAGGTGGTGCACTTGGCACGCTTAAATGCCAAGTCTTTCAAAGAACAGAACCTAAAATGCACTCTCATATTCATCGTTGATAATTTTTCTTTCATTGATGTCATAATTTTGAAGCTACAATTTAAGCTTTCACAATTTAAAGCCACAATTAAGGCCACAATAAATAAAATATTTAATTTCCAATTTATATTAACCTTTGATTTTGTTAAACGACAGAATTAAAATTCTGAAACAAAATCAAAATCAATTCTGTTAAACGGCATGATTAAATCCCGAAACAAAATTATTTAATTAAATCTTCATATGGAAGCAAACTCCAAATCAAAATCGAGTAAAATATGTAAACGGTGGGAATAAATCCCAAAAAAGATTTATTTAATTAAATCTTTTTTTAGAAACAAAATCACAATCTAATAAAATCTGTTGAACGACCGGAATGAATCCCGAAACAGAATTATTCAATTAATTCACGTTTGGAAACAAAATCAAAATCGAATAAAATCTGTTAAACGACAGGAATAAATCCCAACAAAAATTGTTCAATTAATTCTTGTTTGGAAACAAATCAAATATTGAATAAAATATGTTGAACGGCAAGAATAAATCTCGAAACAGATTTTATTTAATTTTATTTTTTATTCTCAAACAGAATATGTTTTTTTCGCCTTGGTGTCTCATTCAACTCGGACTAGAGAATTGTAAAATAATAAATTTGTCTTAAAATTGTTGGACAAATCACGTTAGCAAACAAATATAAATATAAATAATATATATATAAATAAAAAATTAATATATAAGCAAATATTTATATTTATGTAAAACACCAAATTTAAATAAATATTTATATTTATTTAGAACATTAGTTTTGAAAATAATTAAATAAACAAGATTTTGGAAAACCAAAAACCGAATAAGGGGATCGAGTTTTACTAGATATTAAGGCCTGTTTTCACAATTTCCTTAAGACGTATTCGGCCACTCCTATGGTACTTGGAGAAACATTGGTCGACTATCTCCTAGGATACAATAAAATGATCGCGACAGTTGTACATTTGCAGTGATCAACGAAAAAAGAAAAGAATTTTTTAGAGTGAAAAATTCGTTATATCTCTGTGTCTCTAAAGAATTCTGCAGTATTCTTTAGGCTTCTATAGACATTCAATATGGAGGAATTTTGGAAATTTCCATGAACAATGATACAAATATTTCCATTAAAGGGGGCTTTAAATCAATTTGATTGGAATAAAATCAAATCGAGATATTTTTTTTAATACAGATTTTGTATAATATCTGCTAAGAAAAATAAAATATGTGTATTGGGCTAAAATATCCATAGGCCCTTTTTGGGTTTGACTAGTCTAGACATTTCACGTTGCCCACATCATGCGGGTGCGTGCGCCTAACCCCAGCGGGTTTAGACTTGCACCCTCCTGTGCTAAAGGCAAAGTTTCAAGCTTAGTCATTCAATAATGTTTTAACTGGGTTCTCAAATATATACATATCTCACACTTGACATTTTAACCAATGTGGGATCTAAGCTTTTCTTTTCCTCAACAAATATTCACAAATGGCTTACTTTGAGCATCAATTTCTCATTCATCACTGAACCATTTTGAGCATATGATATATCATTGTAAAGGTCTCATGGAGTAGAATATAAAACCATAATTTTTATGATTCAACTCTCTACCTTTACAAATCGAAAATATGCCTCAAAGTTTCCAAAACTTACATTTTTTCCAACAAATAAGACCTCATCGCAAGTACAATGCAAACTTTCCTCTTCCAACAAAAGTTAATTGAATTAAAAGGTTTGCCTTTATTCATTTATTAAAAGGATATCACATTTGGTATATGTAAGTTATTATATATCACGAGTAAATTGAATATCAATTTTGTTAGATAATGGTGAAAATATTCTTATTTTACATTGTAAATTAAATTATTTTAAATTATTTTACATGACTTTATAGTCCAAATTGGTTCAAATAAGTCATTTACCGTTCAGACCAATTTAGACCAAAAAATGAAATTTATGTACAAATTTGAATGAAGAAACCAAGTTTAATTATCTAACGGGACAAAGAAAGCGTCAAATATCTATATAAACCTTGAAGCAAAATTAAAATACTAAAATATATATTTATTCTTATATCAATGTTTCGATTAATTGCGGCTTCCACTTTGTATAACAACGTACCTTTTTAACCAAAGTGGATGGCTTTTGATTTCCACCATTTTAATTGGTTTTCATTTTATATAGTTTAAAATATTTCAAAAAAGATATTTTTATTATTGAAAAAAAAGTAATTATAGATAATAAAATAAATATTAAATTTATATATTAAACCGACATAATAAGCATTTATAGGATTCAAACTTTATTAATTAAATGTTGCAATATCCATCACATTCCATTGAATCTGTGGTAGGGATAAAGGAAGGGGTCGACGTTGTACTACAATATCACCCTCGGTAATAGTTATGCCCACTAATATATTATTCCATTCAAATCTCAATACAAATATAATAGTTATCTCCAGTCAATATAATGCAGAATATGGTTTTCAAAGGCTTCAGTTATCCACCAAGTCTGCACTGCCGTTAAGGTCAAATTTTGTGTTAATTGAGAAAAGCAAAACGTATAAATTTATTTTATGCTCACACACATATATTCAGGTTATATTCAAATTATTTTTTTCTTATCTTGTATTCTTGTCATATTTCAGTTCATCCTGTATTTTGTTTAACTTATCATTCTAACTTTTTTACTTCTAAAAAAGAGAGTTTGATATATTCGAAGGCATTATTACATAATTTGTATTCTGCTTTAATAACTTTCTCGAATGTGTTTCAGTCTTGTCTTAATTCATTTTATATTTTGCATAGTTTATCAAATGATGTAATTTTAAATACAAATTCATTTACTTCAAAATTGGATCGCTATATTTACTATACATTTAAATAATTAATTTAAGTATTATATTCAAAACGTTTAATCTATATTATCCAAGTATAACGAAGATATATTCTAGTTGGATTTTATGTTATCCCCAAACGAGTTCTCGTTGTATAACCCCTTCACAATCCATTGTCCTTAGAAGTTCAAGCACTTGAAGAAATTTGTATGCCAAACAAGTAAACTGGGGTGCAAGCTCCTCGTGCCCTCAAGGTCCCTCATTGCCTAGCCTCAGCTCATAGTCTCACAAAGGCTACACTTCCTAGGGTATATTACCCCCAAGGAGTCAAAGAAGTTCGCAAGACAACTAACCCAGGGCATAGGCTCCTCAAGCCCCCAAGGTCCCTTGTCACCTAAACTTGGACCTTGGTGCCTCAAGCCCCCTTCCAAAGCATTTCACTAATGCCTAGCCAATTCACTTCTAAAATTAAATCAATATAAACAATAGTGCCAACCTAAAAGTATGACAGGATCATTGTAGTAATAAATTTTACAATAAAATATTTGCATGTTAAGTATTCTAAAGATTCTTTCCATATGTAAAATATTAGGTGTTTTCTGGGTTCCCATAATTGAAGGCCCAGTTCAAATTTAAGCCTAAATTATATATATATATATATATATATATATATATATCAATTTTTTTATTTGACCTTTTAGGTATTTTTTAAAAAAAATTTAAGGAAATATGTTGTTTTCGGAGAGAGAAACGGAAAGCGCGCTTTCCGCCAATGATCAATTCCAACAGCTTTTTGAACATTGGCCGGCAATAGTAAAAAAATTTAAAGGGCCCCAACGATCATTTTTTTCCCTATAAATATCATGCAATTTTAATTTTTTCACTCAAATCCAACTCTCTCAATTCTTTCTAATCTCTCAACTCTTTTAATTCTCTCAATTTCCTCAAGTTCTATTCTAAATTTTTCGGTATGCTTGTTTCAAATATTATTGTTTTTAATTATTTTGTATTTTTTTTCGTTTCAACGATTAACACATTTTCGCTACTCAAGTGATATGGTAAGACGAAATTTTAAATTTCGTTATTTTAAATTAAGTTAAATTTAAAGTTTTTAAATTTTAAAATGTTTTAAATTAATTTTTTTATCGATTTAAATAGACAAATGATCATGTCTTGGAGGGGTTCATACACAATTTGTCAAAAGGCCCAATCATCAAAAATCATTATTATTTGCAAGACGCGGGATTCGTGCATACGTCTCATATGCTCGGGGGCTGCAAACTCAATCCTACACTAATTAGCGTGTTGGTTGAAAGATGGAAGCCCGAGACATACACTTTTTATCTTCCATGCGGCAAGTGTACAATCACACTCGAGGACGTAGCTTTACAACTTGGTTAATCGGTGGATGGGTTAGTTGTCATTCCCAGTAAAAAGGACCTTTGTAAGGCATTTTGATAAACGTCCCAAACAAGTTTCAAGATGGCCGGATAAAGATGAAGTGGTTGGAAACTCATTTCAAATAGCTTCCTCCAAACGCGACCGACATTGTCAAAGAACAATACGCCCTGGCATTCATCCTGAGGTTAATCGAGGGTATTTTAATGCCCAATAAATCTTGAAATTTGGTACACATAAGGTGGCTACTACACCTAGCTGACTTCAAAGAATGCGGACGACTGAGTTGGGGATCAGTCGTGTTAGCCATGTTGAATAGGAGTTGTGTCAAGCGATGAAACTGGATAAGATGTCAATCGGGTGTTGTCTGCTCCTGTTGCAGTTGTGGGTCTGGTGGTGACTACCATTTCTACATCTCTGAGTAAATGACCCATAGATGTTCCCATTGGTGACAAGGTAAATTTCTTAATAAATATGTAGTTTGTATAGTAAATGTTGTTTATTTATTATATGCTTCAATTAACATATCGCTTGTACAGGTGGAACCATGGGCTGGGTTACGTGGCACTACCTGAGTAGCTCGCAGATATTAGGCTGTTGTTCAACGCTCGGAAGCTGAGGTTAGTTACTTATTCTTTCCAACCTATAACAATTACGCAATGATCTGTAAAATAAATTTCCATACATAATAGAATTTACAATTGTGCAATACAATTTGAATGGATGCCATACGCCGAGTCGAATATCATAGAATGCGTCCTACCAGAAAACTTGGCCAACCGGAGTATGTGGGACACGAATGTGTTGTTAATAGTGTAGGTGACAGTGGAAATACACGAATCGAATCAAGTGATACGAAAATTCGAGTGGAGGAAACAAATTCCGCCACCACCGTGAGACATGGAAGCACTGTATAAGGTGGACCTGCAGAGGAAGAACAATGAGAATTGTCAAGACATTCACAAGGAGTACATCAATGCTTGGGATCGTAGATGGAATTCTTACCCATCAACGAACCATTTTTCACATTAGACACGATGACTTATTTAGAGTACATGCCATGGTTCAAAGTCACCAGCAAGTCATATCTACTATCAGTGGAGGTGAAGAGTACCCAATGACGACCACCTCAGCAACGTAGGTCTGGACACGGTCGCACGACAGGTTCGTCATCGGCTCAAATTGAACAAGTGTTGCCTATGTCTACACTATATCTCTGTCATTTCACTCAACTTATTCTTGCTTATTTTATTAACTCCATGTTTTTTTCATAATCACCACATTGCGCACCACCAGACATCCTTGTTTCTAGCCATTTCACAAGTACATATTTCAGGGCACCGATGTCCCCCGCATTCTACACCTCCATGACGACATCGATGTTGGCGCAAATGCCGAGCCAAATGTCGAAGCATGTATTGTCACTGATATCAGCACTGATCTAGTCCTCATTGCCCGAGTTAATGTCGACGTATCCAAGTTTTGTGACACCATACACCTACACGTCGATAATGTCACTAACATCCACCGCATCATTGTTTTAGAGAGGTAGGTCATCAGTGCAACCATAATATTATGGAGTGGAGGACACACGATAGGAGGGTAGGAGGGCACCGCATTCAAGCATGGACAAAGATGATGGAGACAAAGATGAAGTCGAGGGTTAAGATGAAGAAGAAGATGATGACGACAATGGAGACGAAGATGAGCATGAGGGTGGAGGTAAAGCCGAAGAAGATGAAGACGATGGTGACAATCAAGTGGATGAGCCGCAAGCATTAGTTGTGCACAAAAATCCTGCTCGCACCTGTCAGCCATCGCCATGCGACACACATTCACCCTGATGATGCTCATAATGTATTTTTTATTTACTTATTGTGATGTAAATATGATTGAAATCAATAAAGAAACAATAATTTTTTTAGTATATTTCCATTGCAACTCATATTTGTCTTTGTTAAAATCTAATGTAAATTGTACGTAAATTTTCATATATTGCATATCTGATATGAAATATGTAACTTTGGATAGGCATCTTTATCAAACTGGTAGGAAGTGGCAAATACAGTTGAAATGCTAGTTAAAAAGAAAGAACAAATTTTTATGTACAACAAATGGATGCTAGCGATGTTGAGGCCCTAATGTACCCCTCAATACAGAACATGTTTCCTCCGTATACCTTAGGTTTCTACAGTACCAGCATAACCTCTGTTGACTGTCCCTCTCCTGAATATCCATATTGGTGCATATTCGAATAAAATTCGAGCGACATTTTGGGACACGACGAAGGTTCATGTTCAGCATCAACTCGTACTGTAACACCCCTATCCCGTGTCCGTTGCTAGATTAGGGTTAGGAGCGTTACCAGACAGATCGGAAACATTCACAGGCAAAATCATACATTCAATCATCATTCTCAGACATACTGTCCCTTAAACGGGTCCTCGAGACCTTAATCATACTTAGTAGTCGAGTCGGGACTAAGCTGAAACACATATGAAATTTCATGAAAATTTAAAACTTTAATAAACTAAAGGGGAGACACGTCCGTGTGAGGAGAATGTGTACCCTCCACGGCTTCTAGACACCCCCGTGTATCCATCCGTGTCTATATACTGACTATACCAACACGGTCATTAGGCACGCCCGTGTGCCATGGCCGTGTACTACAAGGTCATATATTGACTTCCCCACCACGGCCACCAAGCACGCCCGTGTGCCTTGGCCGTGTATTCTTAGCTAGCTACTGACTTCCACACCACGGCCAGATGACACGCCCGTGTCAAGGCTGTGTGAATACTAAACTGCATCCTACAATTCACCCACAATCGTTAGGCACGCCCGTGTGCCACAACCGTGTGACATTATAGGCCATTTACAAGGCCAAAATGCCACCCATAAGGGTCAAACCTACAAGCCATATTTAACAAGATATCTCATGCACATTTAACCATCAAAATATACCAAAATAAACAACCAATTCATGCATATTTGCCAACTAAGATAATCACACCACAAACCGTTCAAACCAATTCCAAACATACCAATTTGCATGACTAAACCTAAATTATACCAAGCTCCTTTCATCCATATATACTTACCATCTCATAACCATTTCATGTAACAACTAAGCATGCCAAAACAACTTCACATATCACATTCATTAAGGCATATTATCAAAACATAATTAGCCAAATCACATGGCTACGTTCATTATACAACTCATACCAAAACTAGTCTATACATGCCATATTGAGCTATATACATTTTCAAAGTGTACCAAAATAAATTTTAGTAGTGTGATGACGATCCGTGACGGTCCCGAGCCTTCAGTAGCTTTGACAACCTATAAAATAGAGAAAACACACACACAGAGTAAGCTTTCCAAAGCTTAGTAAGTCAATATACAAACAAACTTAGCCTGAATTGCACATAACCAAAGCAATAAAATGACCGATTTGGTTCTCATGTTATACATCATCTCATTCTTTCTTAAGCTTATTTGCTTAACCATCACTTATCATATTCCAATTCACCTACCTCATATGCACATAATTCATCTAGTTAAACTTCACATATCGAATCATTAATTCCATATACATATCAACATAATATACTCACATAGATTCTTACCTTATATACACAAGTAGTATATAAGCAACGTACCTGAAACGAATATTCATTCAACTTTTAAATCTATCATTAACCACATAGATTCAAACATACCTTGATCAACACTTAGTTACTTACCATTCATGCTACTCAACTTCTCGATATTACCTCTCGTTCAACCTTTGTTATTCCTTTGATAAATTCGTACACTTAGTACCAATTTCATAACTGAAACATAATTATCGTCGCACACTTAGTGCCAATATGATTAACTGACTTATCTCGGTATCGCGCACACACAGTGCCAATTCGAAAAGCCGATACTTCTATCTTTTCACACACACAGTGTTATTCAGTAAATCCGTAGCTTCTATTGTTTCGCATACACAGTGTTATTCATTAATTATAATCACACACTTAGAGTCTCAACTCAAAGCCGAAGCTTAAATGACATCGCACACTTAGTGCATTTATAATAAACTGATCTTAAACCAGTATTGCACACACAACCAACCACAAAGTTAAAGCTTAAATGATATAGCACACTTAGTGCATTTATAATAAACCGATCTTAAACTAGTATCGCACACACAGTGCCAACCACAAAGTCGAAGCTTAAATGATATCGCACACTTAGTGCATTTATAATAAACCGATCTTAAACCAGTATCGCACACACAGTGCCAACCACAAAGTCGAAGCTTAAATGATATCGCACACTTAGTGCATTTATAATAAACCGATCTTAAACCAGTATCGCACACACAGTGCCAACCACAAAGTCGAAGCTTAAATGATATCGCACACTTAGTGCATTTATAATAAACCTTGCACATAGCAACTCAATTTCATACACATTCATTTCATAATACAAAACATATGTTAATAACATGTATTTTATCTGAACATATCTCATAATTCATATATACAACCTGTCATAAACATTCATTACCAAAATTAGTCATGTGAACATTTACAATTGCATAAATATACGTTTATTTGCATGGAGACTTACTTCGGAATCGATTTATCGAAATGGTAACGGCTACTCGTTTACTTTCGTTTTCCCGCGATCTAAGTCTGTTTTCCTCGGTTCTTGATCTAAACATATTCAGAATTAACCCTTTTATTCACTATTTCATTCAATTCAATCCATACACACATATTTTGGGCTATTTACAAATTAGCTCTCACATTTGCACATTTTATCAATCTAGTCCATTTTTCACAAAACATCAAATTCACAAAATTCATTTACACACATGCTTTGCCGAATATATACACAGCACATACAAGCCCACATTTTCTATCAAATTTGCAAATTAATCCCTCAATTTGCCATTTTCTCAATTTAGCCCTATTTAGCTAAATTCATCAAATATTCATGAACAAAATATGTTCATCAATTTCATACCTATCATTTAACACCAAAAATCATCAAAAAGCTTAACAAATCATCAATGGCATATCACACAAACATCATAAATTCATCAAATTGAGACATGGGCTTGATAGTAGACAAAGCAACAATTACAAAAACATAAAAATTATCAAAAACCAAAGCAAAACTTACCTTAAATTGAATCAAAAGCTAGCCGAATGCCCTAGCTAAATTTTCTTTTTCTTTTCTTTGATGTTTCGGCAATAAGGATGATAATGGCTTATTTTTAATCCTTTTGTTGTATTAAATATCATATAATAAATAAATTACTAATATAACATTAATGAAACCATTTTATTATCTTATAATGCATGGATATAAATGTCCACTTACTCATAATGGCATAATAACCTTTTAAGGACCTCATGTAATAAAGACATAAGCAAATAGATTCCTTTACAAAAAGCATGCTAATTTTGCATTTGATGCAATTTAATCCCTTTTATCAATTTAAGCACAAAGATGGACAAATTAACTTACGAAAATTTAACATATGCTAAACCACATATCAACGACACAGAATATAATATTAAAATATTATACGGACTTGAATTTGTGGTCCCGAAACTACTGTTCCGACTAGGGTATAAATCGGACTGTTACACGTACGGTGTGTTGGGCACTGGCGGTCACGTACTCTCATCTAGGACGGGTGGGAATTCAAGATTCCATACACTGTACATGCATTCCAGTCTATACACATCGTCAATATAAGGCATGTACTCAATTTGTAGGTTCGCACATGCGGCAATTAGATGTGTGTATGGGAACTGAAGTGTTTGGAACCTCCAACAATCGCAAGTCCCTCCTGTTAGGTATACACGATATGATGCCCTTGACATGTCCTAGTCGGGACTAGTGTGCTCTATGACCCGAAATTCTAAGTTCTGACATGAGTGGCACACTACATACATAATGTTCGCTCCCGTTGTATTTCTTCTAAGTTTTTTCATAACATCCTCGCACCAAACATGGCCGCGTACTATCTGTCCATCATACGACGCCTCCTGCTTTGTAAATAAAGCAGTCAGGTGAAAGTATGCTTCTTTGACAACCGAGGTTATCGACAAATTATGTGTCCCTTTCAGTATGGGATTATGTAATCGGCTAAGTTCATCGTCATGTGCCCATACCGTAGATCCTTGTCATACGATTGCGTCCATTGTTGGAAGGGTATGTTCACTAGGTATGCCATACCATGATTGTTGATGGCGCACAAGTTGTCCAACATTTCATGGAAACGATGTTGGACGAGCTTATATCCTATCAAGAAAATCACACTTATGAATGCAAAGAACAAACAAAATATGGTATAACTTGATTGTGCAAATAATGACAACTACATACCCATATTAATGACTTGATCTCACTTACTTTTCAAAGGTCATTTTGTGTGAGAGTTAGATCTGACATGTTATATGAAGTACTTATGATGGGTGCGATCCCAAAGGCTAACCTGTTGCTCAATAGTAGACAATCTATTGGTTCCCCTGTTTGATATGACAAATATGTTTGGTTGTGGGAAAACACGACATGCAATCGACTAAGGAAAAAATTCTAGTCATCTACCTTTTCGGAGGGAGTTATTACAAACACAATAGGTAGAATCCTCCGATTACCATCCTGGGCAACAACAATCAACAATGGATGTTGATACCTCCTGTATAGCTAGGTTTCATCAATTTGCACCAAAGGCTTGCAGTGTCGGAAAGCTTCTCTGCATTGGTCAAACGTCCAAAAGAATCGGAGTAACACTCTTTTCCTAGGGATTGGGCGATCGTTGAAGTACGCTGGGTGCGTTTCTAGATCAGTTACAAAACCTGGTACGTACCGATCTAATACCTAACACCATTTCCATAGATAATTGTATGAACTATCCCAATAGTGATGCAACTTATCCAAAGCCTTTTATTTTACGACCCACGCTCTGGAGTACAATAACATGTAACCGTGCTAGCTACGAATGTTGGTAATCAACATTGGGTCAGGAATCCTGGGACTTGCCTTCACCACCAGTAGAATAACATCAAAAATCATTTCATAGTATAGCCTGAGATTATCCTGACTTGCACTTTCAAATATCAGGTTAAAGTTATGTAATCGAAAAAAAAACCCCGGATAAGTCACATTATGTTAGAAAATGTAGTGATTGCACAACGCATCTACCACGACACAAGGTTGTGGGCAGAAATACTTCTTTATCGTCCACAATCTAGTTTTAATCCTCAAAGATGCCATGATTTTCCATTTGCACCTCTTTCCACGCATTTTTCATTTTCCCTCAAATTTCTCCGAACGGGACTTCGTGACTTGGTACTTCACGCCGTTCTTAAAGTTGTACTGCTTCAGTGAAACAAGGAAAGTATCTTTTTTTGGGTATTCCTTTTCCAACTACCAATACTCATACATCTAACGATGAGGTTGCACAACCAGATGTTCTGTGCGTTAGCTGCCGAAATTCTAAACCACCCTCGGTCAATAGGTCAATGTTGGTCATGTGGGCTAGAGGTTCATATGCACTAAATCGTGGATTTGTATCCAGATGATTGTCCGCGCCGTCATCATTAGAATTGCAAGGTTATGTGTAAGCCCCCAAACTCAGCCTAGACGTTATGGCCAAATTTTGAAAGCTACAACAGTCACGAATATAAGATTTTCAAATCAATGGTGCTAAATTTGTTTTTTTGAAAAGCATTGTTTAATTTTAATAGAAATATCACCATCGAAAAATCTTTATTAAATCAAGTTTAAATTAAATAAATTCTCGTAGTAATTAAAATATTATTTTTTGATAGATTTGATAAGAAAACTTGTTTAGCAAATTCTAAAACGTTATTTTGTAAACAAATCATTTTTAAAAAATTCGCAGCAGTTTAAATAAAACTATGATATCTATTTATTTTAAATTATTTTTGTTTGATAAAAAACAATTTATATATTAAAAACTCATGATTTAAAACATTTAAAATCCAAAGTTTATACATTTATTGTACCTAGCATATTAAAGTACTCAAATCATCATTAAATACAATCCAAAGTCCAAAGTAGTCCCAAAAGAGTTTAAATACTTTAATTTAATTTAATCCAAGAATCTCCTCCAAATGTTGCATCCAAGTCCTATCCACGAGTATTATCTGAAGACTTTTAAGAAAACTAAAGAGTGAACTAATAAGCTCAATGTGAGTTTTATATCAAGCTTAATGACAAAAATTACTTAAACGGAACAAAAACATTGCATAGCATATAAAAATCAAATATGTAGACTTTCATGCACATGATTATCTCAATGCAATATTTTTATATGAAAAATATATATATTTAAGTTTTTCCAAAATATCCTACCCATCTCCACTACACACCAAAAGGAGTTCCCAGAACTCATCCATCCAAAGCACACCAACAACTATGTTGACAAAGCCACCAAAAGTGTAGACAAGGTGCCAGAACAAATAATTGTGGTCAAGCAACCAAAATGCAAGCAAGCTTCCAAAACAAATATTGTAGATCATTAAACTGCCACATCTTCCTCCATACTATATGTTCCCAACACCATGATGTCATGGACGCAAACTCATTATCAAAACATTAAGCATGTTAAACATGCAATCATATACAAATAAAAAAAAATCGATGGACATGGTATTCCATGTTTTATAGAACGGACATTTCAATTTTCAAATGCTAACGAATCATGATAAACAAATATGTCATAATGCCACATGCCATGAGATTTAAAACAAAAACACATATTAATAACCATTAACATAACATATCCAAGAGATTTAAGTTTAAATACAAACCTTAAATCTACAAAATCACTCACCATACTAATTTTTGCTACTAAATTATATTTATATTGATAATTATTTAATCATATAAACATTGTAATCAAAATTATTAATTTCACACAAAATACTTGAATAAAACATACACCTTAAATTGTCCAAATTGTAAATCCTAACTTGAAATCGAACACTTCGATCCAAATGAGTAGAAACTTGATTTGTTCCTAATGAAATTAAATTGAAAATTAGAATTCATTTATAACCGATATAACAAATCAACTTTAAACCAATTTTCCAACTTACTCTTCATAGTTGTAACAAGCACTTACCTGTAATCTTTTCAACCACAGCTACCACTTGGAATCACAAAAGGTTATTGATTCTCGAATCAAACCTTCAATCCAAAATAGTCACTTGATTAAAAGATCATTCAACTTTTCTCTATCAATCAGAACATCATAAAATTGTAATAAACTTACACCACCTTTATACTTATACCTTTATTTCCAAAAGTCAGAGAAGATTTGCTACAAATGTTGATGATCTAGATTAGTTTGAGGATTTAAACATCAAAATAAAATAAGGAATAAATCAAAATAAGTAGAGATTAAAATGAAATAATAAGGTGAAAGAAAAAGAGAAAAGAGAAATAATATATAAAATATGGTAATTGACAGCGGTGGTAAAAAACGACGAATGATGGTGCACAGTGGTTGACTTTGGAGGAGATTCCGAATGATATTGAATAAAAGAAGAAGAAGAAGAATACCCAAGTAATTAAATCAAGAGAAAAGAAAATAAAGAAAAATGAACAAGGGTGGTTATAGAAAAAGAAAGATGAAGAAGAGTGGTGGCACAAGGTGGTTTTTGTGGTGGTGATGTAGTGGTTATGGTTGGCCAAAGGTAAAGGAGAAGAGTTGAATGAAAAAACATAGAAAATGAAACAAATATGGTGGAGAACTTCCAAAGGAAGGTGGCTCACGATGGTTGATAGGAAGGAGGAAATGAAAGAATTTGATGACAAACCAAAAATAATTTTTACCAAAAATGATTACTATGGGACAACAACACTAGCTACCAAATTCAAAATCAAAATTCATACTCCCAACATCTCATTCATGAGGAGACAAGAGAGTTAGAATGAATTGAAGATGAAATAAACATGGGAGTTTCAAAACATGATATGAATAATGTTAAGTATGACTCCTATTTCAGTCAAATTTGAGAAGTAATCTTCTAGCTAAACTCTGTTTATTTGTTTCAATCAAACACTGATTAGTTTAGATTATTTTATTATTGTTTGACCTATGAATTTAGCCTATAAATAGGCTCTTTTACAACCTTAGAAAACACACCCATTAGATATTAGAACTCATAACACATTTAGAGAATTTTGTGTTTACATTTTGAGGGTTCTTTATTTTCGAGTTTTCGGGGTTTAGTTTTTATTTCCATCTTTTGTACTCTTCGTTCTTTTGTCATTATAGTAAAATTATCTTTTCCCGTGGTTTTTTATCCTCTTTGGAGAGGTTTTTCCACGTTAAATTTGTGTGTGTTCAATTTTTCAATTTATTCCGCTATTTTTCTTGTTACTTAATCGGGTCGATCCTAACAAGTGGTATTAGAGCTAGTTCAATTTTCATAGATCAGCCCATTCAGATATGGCAGCAACAAGGTTTGAAATTCAGAAGTTCGATGGTGAGATAAATTTCAATCTGTGACAAGTTCGGATGATGGCAATTCTAGTTCAATCCGGTTTGAAAAAGGTTGTTACTGGGAAAAAGCCTAAGAATATAAATAAAACAGAATGGGAAGAGCTTGATGAAAAAGCTTTGTCTGCAATCTAGTTGTGCCTCGTGAATACGGTATTGCAGGAGGTATTGATGGAGAAGACCTTATTTGCCTTGTGGAAAAGGTTAGAAACTCTTTATGCGACTAAGTCTCTGGCTAACCGTTTAGTGTTGAAACAACATCTATTTATGTTTCGCATGAACGAAAGTTAGCTTCTTAGAGATCACATCAGTCAATTCATTACTCTTTTAAATGATTTAAAGAATGTTGAGGTTCATATTGATAATGAAGATTAGGCTATGCTATTATTTTGCTCTTTACTCCCTTCATACAAGTCTTTCAGGGAGACCCTGATTTATGGCAGAGACAAACTCTCGTTCGAAGATGTGAAGGGTCATTTGTTGAATAGAGACAAACTTGACAATGAGCTTCATTTGGATAGCAAGGCAAATAGGCAAGCTTCCGTTTTGATAACATTAAAGAAATGAGACAAAAGGTGTCACTATTGTAAAAAGTTAGGTCACGTCAAAGCAGATTGTTATAAACTGCGAAATAAAAGAGCTGCTGAGAGTAACGAGGAAGATGTAGCTGGTGCTAATTTGGTCGATGAAAGCGGTGGTGATTTCTTGTTAGTGTCAATGAGCAATAACTACAAGCTCACATCCGAGTGGATCCTAGATTCGGGATGCTCTTTCCACATGTGTCCCAATAGAGAATGGTTCTCCACATACAGTTCGATTGAAGGTGGAGTTGTGTGCATGGGAAACGATTCATCTAGTAAGGTAATTGGTATTGGTACTGTTAAAATTAAGATACAGGATAGGATGATTAGGACACTCTCATATGCCAGGTATGTACCTGATTTACGAAAGAATCTCATCTCCTTGAGTATTTTAGACTTGAAAGGATGCAAAATCAACATCGAGTCGAGCAGCATTAAAGTATCTCGTGGAGCTCTCGTTTTGTTAAAAGGTAAAAGAACTGGCAGTCTTTATATTCTAGAATGTTCTACAGTGACTGGTGAAATCAAACATCTTTCGTCCGTTACAGAGTCGAAGTCAACTCATTTAGAGTGGAGGCAACTTGGTCATAGGAGGGAAAAAGGTATGACCGTTTCGTTGAAGAAAGGTTCTCTTTTGGATGCAGGTTTTGAAAAGTTAGGGCACTATGTTCGTGAAAATCAAACTCGGGTTAGTTTTAATTTGGCAGTTACAAGTCGAAGGCTAGAAGCCTTCTAGGTTCTAAGCACAAATTCGACTCAGTTAATTCCTTGCATGGTTCAAGATAGGCTCGTGGTGGGCTTTGGCGAAGATGGCATTGTGGAAATATGAGTCAAGGTGGAGATTCGTTAAGTATGACTCCTATTTCAGTCAAATTTGAGAAGTAATCTTCTAGTTAAACTCTGTTTATTTGTTTCAATCAAATACTGATTAGTTTAGATTATTTTATTATTATTTGACTTATGAATTTAGCCTATAAATAGGCTCTTTTACAACATTAGAAAACACACCCATTAGATATTAGAACTCATAACACATTTAGAGAATTTTGTGTTTACGTTTTGAGGGTTCTTTGTTTTCAGGTTTTTAGGGTTTAGTTTTTATCTCCATCTTTTGTACTCTTCGTTCTTTTGCCATTATAGTAAAATTATCTTTGCCCGTGGTTTTTTATCCTCTTTGGAAGGGTTTTTCCACGTTAAATTTGTGTGTGTTCAATTTCTCAATTTATTCCGCTATTTTTCTTGTTGCTTAATCGGGTCGATCCTAACAAATAATTTTAAAAAAGATGTTACAAAATTGAAAATGAGTTACATCCATGCATACAATCATGGACAGTTTGAATGGCTAAGTTGACCAACATATAATCAATTTTTTTTAAAAAAAAATGAGAACATGGAAACTTGAACTTGGTTCACTAAGGAGTTACTTAAGGTACTTAACCACTACACTTTTTAAGCTTGTTAATGAACTAACAACAACATTTAAAATTTTGGGATGTAACAACTATAACACCCCAAACCCGGCCCATGCGGTATGACCAGATCTGGCATGTCACATGAAGAAAACAAGTAAAGAACTTGTGATTCTTACTAAAGATGTTGTTATTTGGTTATAGTTTAAGAAAACAAGTTTGAATATAAATACTTACTTAATCTCGAAAGGTTGACTGATGAATTGAAATTTAACAAGTGATCTTTAAAATCGTGACTTTTGAAAATGACGATGATACTTCGGAGGAAAATCCAAGTTAAATTATTTGTACATATTTGTTATGAAATCCATTTATTAATCAATTTTGGAAAACCGTTATTTATGATTTTAGAAAATCCCCATTTTAAACAATTCAAGAAAGATATTAAGTACATCTAAACATAAAGCAAAATAAAACATATCCCAGAAGCCTTATTACAACTTTAAAACCCAAAAGAGTAAAAGTAACGAAATTAAATGGAAAAGAAGTTTACTAAAGTTCGAAAACATCATTTATAAAGTATGGCCTCCATCGAGTCATCCATGGCCCCAAGTCCTCATCACTGAGCATTACCTGTAAGGATTAAGAAAAAGGGGTGAGTTACAAGAACTCAGTGTGTAATCCCCTTACCGTCATCCATTGGGTCTAAACCCGCATAGCGTAACCTTGGGCCTAAGCCCATTTACATAGTAATAATTAAATGAAGTGAATGCAACCCAACCCATCCATCCATCACACCCCCGACCAGCCAATCACACATGTGGGGATCAAGTCAACCCACCCCGCCGCTCACACCAATTTGCAGCCAAGCTGCTAAAGTATAATATTTTCGTGGTCAAGCCACCGAAATCATAATTAAGCACATTAATGGACAAAATTGTGGCAATGCCACCAGGCTACACTGCTCTCCATACAATTTTTCCCATCCCAAGCAATATGTAGAATGCAACATACATGATAATAAAATATCCACATATATAAAACAACCATTAATCTATTGAATTATTTCGGTGAATCGGCCCATTTAATCACTTTGGTAATTCGACCTACTAAGGCATTCTAGCAATTCGGCCCATAGAGGCATTTTGGTAAATCGGCCCATAGGGGCATTTTGGCAAATCGGCCCATAGGGGCATTTTCGTAATTTAGCAAATTAATACCGATTTTGACAGATCTTTAGAAATAGTGTTGATTAAGCAAATCACTCGATTGATGCCATATTACAGTTATTAGATTTATAAGCAACAACAATCTATTTTCCAACATGATAGTGAATCACGAATCTACGGATTTCGGTGTGAGATTACACACCTGATTACCGTAAGAACTAAACCATCTTGATCGTCGGCACCTAAATCACCATAACACTCGATTAACTAACAAAAGATAGTGTCTTAATCCAAATCTAAATCAACGATCTAAAAATGCTTACCCTTAGTATCGTGAACGACCACGATTTGCCTACTCTCACCGGAAGTTGGTCCACAACCGAGTGGAAAGTCCCAAACTGTCGATACCGCCCTACGTTTGAACTTAGGAGTTGGAATTGCAAATCCACTCCCTTTTTGTCCTCCTATCAATTTTCCTTTAATATCGCTACCACTTGCCTCCATTGGAATAGTCTCGGTTAGAAAAATACTATGATGAGAGAATGTAGTTGATTAGGGAGAGGATTTCAGCTTACCACTACTTCCGAAGGGTCAACACGTATAGAAGAACGAGTGGTTAGTCCCTAGAATAAACGATTAAACATAACCATCGATCCATTTTAGCGAAATAACCAAGCATTGAGAGATATCAAAATGAACCTTGAAGAAATTCCTTACCTTGACAATGATAGATCCGACTCCCACCGATTCGACTTAAAGCTAAAGATGAGCCAGCAAGGTTGTGATATTCGGCCAACCCATAAGAACACTACAAAATGGAGATGATTACGATATGAGGGAGTAGAAGAGAGTGATGTTTCGGTTTAAAGAACCATCCAAGGATAAGGGCACATAATCGTCCATGAAGAAAAGAAAATGAAAAAAGGAGAATGAAACCACTTACTGATTCGATCAAAGAAGAGAGTGTCCAACACACAAAAGAAAATGAAAAAGAGATTAAGTGATAAAAGGTTCGACTATTGGAGAGAAATGAACAAAGAAGATTCAGCCAGCAAAAATATTGACTAAAGAAGAAGAGAAAAGAGTTGAAGAAATGGTGAAAAAGAAAAGAAGTGATAGGCAAAGGAGTATTAGAGAGTTTCGGCTAACTCCAAAAGAAAAATGAACAAAATTGGTTTGAGTGTTTCGGTCATTTTGTGTTTTGGCAACAAAGGAAAAAGGTTGGAAAAGAACACCAAAAATGTTAAAAAGAAAACAAGCCTTTCATGCACAAACTTGCAAATAGGCTATAGGAAAATTTGCTCCCACAATCCCCATACCAAAACCGTGTACCACCTTTACCAAAAAGATGAGAGTTGACCCAATTTTCTTTCCCTAAGTAACTCCTAATATTCGGCCAACATATCCCTCCCTTACCTCTTTCCTTTATTTCTTTCCTTATTAGTGTTCTTTCCATCAATAAAAAGTCTTCCTTTCCTTCTTTAAAGCCTTGGTCGACACTTCCCATATAACACTTGATTAGCACAAAAAAAATTAAATCCACAAGTTGCAATAGATGGGATTCGAACTCCACCCCTTAAGCTCCTTCATGTAACGCCACACCACTCTGCTACTAGCTTCACTTGTGCTAGCAAAATACATACTTATTTCCCTAAGCCTTGACGCCACTTACCTTCTCCCCCCTTAAGTGCTTAAACACATAAATTTTGCTGAGGCCCAACTCAACCCCAAGCCTTCTTAGGACCCCTAAACATACACAATTAACACTCTTAACTAGCCTATCGCATGGTATAATATAAAACATAAAATCCCGAATTTCTGGATGTTACAACAACTCTACCTTCTTTAAAATAATTTCGTCCTCAAAATTTACCTGGCTCAAAAAAATGAGGATATTACTGTCGAAAAGAATCTTTTGGTTCCCACGTGGTCATCTCAGAACGGTGATTCCACCACAGAACCTTGAGCAAAAGAATTTACTTCTTTCTCAGAACCTTAATCTCACGATCTACAATTTTTATAGACTCCTCAAAAGACAAGTCTGGTCTTACTTCAATCTCTTCCACTCGAACCACATTAGATGGATCTAAATGATACTTCCTCAACATAGAGACATGAAAGACGTCATGGATATGATTCAACTCTGGTGGTAATTCCAACTTATAAGCCACTAGTCTAGCTCTTTTCATAATTAGATAAGGCCGAATAAACCTTGGACTCAGTTTGTTTTTCTGTTCGAACCTTAATACCTTTCTTCATGGAGACATCTTTAAGGAAACTTGATCCTCTACATAGTACTCGATATCTTTCCTTTTTAAGTTTGCATAAGATTTTTACCTCTCAAAAGCCGCTCACAATCTATCTTGAATCAAATTAACTCTACCTTCAGTCTCTTGAACTAAATCAGGTCCCAAAATTTTCCTTTCATCCAAATCAAACCTACAGAAAGGAGTCTGACACTTACGGACATGCAAAACCTCGTAAGGTGTTATCTGAATGCTTGACTGAAAACTGTTGTTATAAACAAACTCAACTAAAGATAGATAACCCTCCCAACTTCCTTGAAAATTGATAACACAGCTACTAAACATATCCTAAAGAATTTGAATAACTCGCTCAGATTGCCTATCAGACTGCGGATGATAAGAGGTACTGAAATCCAAACGGGTACCAAGAGCTTCGTGCAACTTCCAAAATCGAGATGTAAACCTAGGATCCCTATTTGAAATACTCAACACAGGTGCCCCATGCAATCGTTTAATCTTAGAAATATTCAATTTTGAAAGAGTCTAAACAGAATAATACATACGAACCGGAAGCAAATGAGCTGACTTCGTGAACCTATCCATAATCACCCACACAAAATCTTTCTTAATGGAAGTCAAAGGCAGCCCACTAACAAAATCCATAGTGACACGCTACCACATCCATTGAGGAATACCAATGGGATGTAACAAACTGAAAAGAAGTTGATGTTCAGCCTTAACTTGTTGACAAGTCAAACACTTAGCCACAAATTCAATCACCTCATGCTTCAGACCTGGCCACAAATACAACTTCCTCAGATCACGGTACATTTTATTTCATCCAAGGTTATAACATATGGACTATTATGTGTTTTCCAAAGAATAGACTGCATCAAATCTTTATCATTCGGTACACAATATCTTCCCCTAAAACATAGAACACCATTAGCATTAAACCCAAAATCATATGTCAAACCCTCCTCAACCTGCTTGAAATGAGGTAATAAAGAAACATCCAAAGGCTATTTTTTCCTTTATTTCATCGATAAAAATGGCCTTCACTTGCAATTTTGTCAAAATACTACCATCCCCAAACAAACTCAATCTTGCAAACATTGCTCTAAGTTCAGTATTCGGCTTCCGACTCATAGCATCGACAACCACAATAGCCTTGCTGGGCTAGTACTCGATGGTACAATCATAATTCTTAAGCATTATCCATCTATGTTGTCTTAAGTTCAACTCTTTTTAAGTGGGTAGATACTTAAGACTCTCGTGATCCGTGTATATAATACATATATCACCATAAAGATAATGCCTCCAGATCTTGAACACAAAAATCACAATGTCTAGCTCCAAGTCATGAGTTAGATAATTACACTCATGTGGCTTGAGCTACCTCGAGGCATAGGCTACCACCATACCCTCCTGCATGAACACACATCCAAGTTTAGTATGAGACACATCACTATATACCACATAATCCTTTTTCTCTGGTTGAATAAAAACAGGTGTTTGAATCAACTCATGCTTAAGTTTATCAAAATTGGCTTGCTGATCATCAATCCATCTAAAAGGAGCATTCTTTCTCAACAACTTCGTTAAAAGAGCAACAATCAAAGAAAACCCTTCAACGAATCTCCGATTAACCAGCCAACCCAAGAAAACTACGAATCTCGAACACATTCCTAGTTTGTTTCCACTCTACAATAGCCTTAATCTTCTTAGGATTCACACGAATACATTCAGTGGACACCAAATGACCCAAAAATATAAATTCCTTCAACCAAAACTCACATTTACTAAACTTTGCAAAAAAATTCTTTTCTTGGAGATTTTTAGTACAACCCTCATATGCTTGTCATGCTCAAACTTGATTTTAGAGTAGATTAAATTTTTTTCGATAACATGCTCTTATGTCCATTTAATACAAATAAAGCTATAGCGATTAACTTTTACATATTTTACAATTTAGTCCTTTTCAATTAATTAACTATATAAACATTAAAATTTCTTAATCAAATTTTAATATGCCCTTAATAACACTCCATAAATATTAAATAAAATATTTTTGAGATCGATTTATAGAAACGAGGTCCTGATACCTTATTTTCCAAAACCACTTGACTTTAGGGACAAACCACGTGAACTTAATTATTCTTTCAATAACAAATTTTAATAAATTAAAATTTCAATAATATTATACTTGACTCATAAATATTAGTTGATAATATTTTCAAACTCTCTCATCGAATTTTTGGTCCCAAAACCACTATTTTTGACACCACTAAAAAACAGGTTGTTACACGTAAGGTGTAAGTGGGTCTACAAGAATAAGAGAAATGTGGAAGGGAAAGTGGAAACACATAAATCTAGACTTGTAGGAAAAGGCTACACACAAAATGAAGGAATCAGTTACGGTGAGACCTTCCCTCCGGTAGCCAAGATCAAGTCTATCTGTATACTCTTATCCATTGTCGCTGATCTTGATTACGAGATTTGGCAAATGGATGTCAAGACAGCATTCTTGAATGGCTATCTTGATGAGACCATTTATATGGTTCAACAATGGCTATGTTGTCAAAGGAAAGAAGTAGAAATTTTACAAACTGCTAAGATCCATTTATAGACTTAAGCAGGCGTCATGCTCAAGGAATAAAAGATTTGATCAAATGATCAAGACTTTTGAGTTTGAGCAAAATGCTAATGAGCCTTGTGTTTATAAGAGTATAAAGAATAAAAAGGTGGTCTTCCTCGTTTTGTTTGTCGATGACATTCTACTTATCGAAAATGATGTAGGAGAATTGTCATCAGTTAAACTGTGTTTAGCTTAACAGTTTAGCATGAAAGACTTGGTGAAGCTAGTTATATTCTTGAAATTTGAATCCTTAGGGATCGAAAGAATAAAAACATAGTTCTACCATAAGCTTTATACATTGATAAGGTACTGAACATTTTGCTTAGCTAATACGAAGCCAAGCGTTCAGCTGACCGCATCAGGTTTTCATATTTCTTCAGATGATTGTCCTAAGACAGTAGAAGAAATAAAGCATATGAGTAAGGTTTTATATGCTTTGGTAGTTGGAAGCCTTATGTATGTGATGCTTTACAGACGTTCATATATCTATTTCGCAGTAGGAATGGTTAGTCGATATCAGGTGAATCATGGTCGCAGGAATTAGCAAGTTTAAAGCATATATTAAGGTATCTTAAAAAAACTAGGGATTATGTACTTGTGTATTCTGGGGAGAATCTTACTCCTATTAGATACAAAAACTCAGACTTTCAAACATGTAAAGATTCAAGGAAATCGACAATAAGAAATGTTTTTGTCCTAGGCGGTGGAGCCATAGTATGGAGAAGTGTAAACCAAACTTGCAATGTTGACTCTACTATGGAGGTCGAGTATGTGGCTGCTTCCGAGGCAACGAAAGAAACAATATGGCTTCTAAAGTTCTTAACTAATCTTGAATTCATTCCTGATATGAAAAAAAGCTATAACATATATTGTGATAACAGTGTTGTAATAGCTAATACCAAGGAAATAAGAAGTCACAAGAGGATGAAACACACTGATCGAAAGTATCACTTGATACGAGAGGCAGTAACCAAAGGAATTGTAGATGTGGTGAAAGTAGCTTCTGAAGATAACCTTGCGGATCCATTTACTAAGACTCTTGTAACTAGAAGTTTTAACAAACACGTCGAGGATATGAGAACGTAAAACATGACAGATTTACCTCATTAGGGCAAGTGGGAGATTGTTGGAAAATGTGTCCATATTGTAGTGAACATGTAATTATTTTCTATGTATTTGAACGATGAATAAATAAATTTCACATTTCATTATTATGTCTTTTGTATTTTTGTATTTTTGTCTTTCATGTTTTGCATCCATAGCGAAATTGTGACAAGCAAGTATTAGCTCATTGATTGTCTAAGTTCAAACTAATAATAAGTGGCATTGTAAGAACGTTTACATAGCGAGAAAGACAACTTACTTCAATAGATAATCTAAATGAGTTTGTAATCCCATAAAAGAATCAAAGTGAGCATTTGATTCAAATACTGAGAAGGATATTATGTCGTCTAAATTCCAATTGAGGAGATGGCTAGTCTTGGCTATCGGAGCAGTTGACTCCACGGGTAGAGACATAGATGTATTCATTGGCATAATGATACAATGGACTGGATCCAAGATAAATTAATTTTGAATCTGTTTGTGACTTAATTCATTTGTGATATTCATGGTGTGATTTACCTAAATAATGAGTTAGTCACTGACCATGCGTATGTAACTCATATGCTTTGATATAAATGAAGGCTTATGCTTTAAAAATGATCGAGCTAATAGGCGGTATGTTGGGTACATGACTTGTGTATGGCATGGATTTACTCGCTACAGTGGAATTCATAGCTCAATTAAAGAGTTAATGATATCTCTCACTGGTATTGTGTGGACTGATAAATATGGAACATGGCCATGGGTTGCTTGTTCTCAAACGAGCAATTTTTCACAGTCATTTATTGACAGTGGTCATATTAATCATTAAGAAAGACACAATAGTGGCAATGAGATAAAATAGGATTGTATTGAGTGAATGAATTTAACTCAAAGGAATCAAGGATATCATATGAGGGTAACACACACATGACGAAGTCATTAGACAAAGCAACTAGATGAATTGCTTTCGTAAAGAGTAAGTACAATAAGGAATTTCAGTCATGGTACTTCTTGTGGATTGACTCAATGAGTAAGTAATTGCAAATTATCGGATCGATGCTTCTGGACATATTTGCAATTACTAGAGCCTAATTGTATATGTCTAATTGGTCCCTCTTCTATCTCAACAAAAGTTCGATCGGACTACATTTGAATCAAAAGAAAATTCTTCGACTTTGGAAATTATTTAATTAAGTCGATTTATTCGATGTGGAATTAAATTGGGCGATCGTAATAATTGTTCAACTAGAGAATTTGATTAAAGAAGTTTCTTGAAATATTAATTTGGAAAATCTAGGTGGTTTTTGGGAAAATTGATTTTGATCAAGTAAAATTAAATTCATTAAAATTAATATAATGTTTTTGGAAACTAATTTTCAAGTCAGACAATTGGCCAAATGGATAATTGAATTTGAAAACTGGACTAGCGATCGTAAATTGGGTCTGGGAGCCCAAAATCGAGACCAAGACCTAAAAACTGGTCGAGCTGAGCCTGGTATGTGAAACCCGGATTGTCGGCTGGATCAGATCGGTCAGGTCAGGTCGTCATTGGCCCGGACCAAACCGGTAGAAAACGATTTAGCTCAGGATGCTAATTGCTGCGACGGTGGTTCTCCAATGATTGAGCAATGGAAGAGTTACACTCCTACTGAGGCTCTACCAGAGAATTTGATTTTAGATTAACTATTCCAAAAATAATATTTTTTAATAGATTTAATATTAAATTAAATTTAATACTTATCTTAATAGTATTTTATTAATTTAATATTAAAGTAATTGTCTTAATATTAAATTTAATATAATATTTATCTTGTAGATAAATATTCTATTAATTTAATAAGATTTTATATTAAATTTAATCTAATATTTATCTTAATAACTATTATATTAATTAATATTAAAGTGATTAAGTTTAATCAGAGATGAACTCTCTAAACTCTCTCTATATAAAAAGAGCCTTGAGTCATTAATTTTCTTACACTTGAATTCAAGAGAAAGTTATAGAGAGAAATTTCTCTAAATAAATCATTTTAAAAAATTTCTAAAGATATTTTTTATTTACAACTTGGCCCAAAAGTTTAGAGAAATTACAAAATTACCCCAATGGTAATTTTCGTTAAAATTTTTCTGATTCGAAGCGAGTTCACACTCGGCAGACGTGAGCTTGAGGATAGTAGAGAAGACTACTTAGTCGAAGTGTTCATCCTAGACGAATCGAAAAGGTACAATTTTGAATTAATTGTTTATTACTTTAGATATCACACCTAATTTATTGTTTTGGAAAATGTTTTTAAAATTCTGATTTTTCCCTAAATTTATTTTCCGTTGCGTTTTCCAAACACGATTTTTCAAAAAATTTAACTTAATCATGGATGACGTTGAATAAAAGTGGAGTGATGTATGTACACGGAAGAGGATCGAGTTGGTTAAACTGAGCCTCGACAAAAAATGGAGTTATAATGAAGAAGATGATATGCACAAGTACTTGGACGAACCTCTACACAAGCCGTATAAGGTTTGAAATACATGAGTACTTCTAGAAAAATGAGTCTTTATCTCAATATAAAAGGTTTGAAATTCATCAAAAACAAAAGGCTTGTCTTTTAACAAATAAATCCAAGTCATTCTAGAATAATCATCCATAAATGTAATAAAAATACTTATGACCAGACAATGTAGGATAACGACAAGGCCTCCATAGATCAGAGTGAACTAGATCTAAAGGACTTAAACTTTGACTCTCTTTAGAAGGAAAAGACGCCCAGTGATGTTTTCCTAATTGACATGCATCACAATTTATTAAAGAAATAGACTCAGCAAAATGTAGTATTTTTTCAGCTTGTGAAAACTAGGATGGCCTAAACGACAATGCCAATCATAAGGAGACACACCACTAGCAATAGCAGTAACAAAAGAACTAAGATAATAAACAACTCATGATTCTTAGTCGTGTCTAATCAATGTATTCATTTAGAGATCCTGAAAAATGAAACGAGTAGGAAAGAAGGTTACAAAACAATTTAAAGTTTTTGTGATTTGATTCACTAAAAGAAGATTAAATGATAATTTGGGAACATGTACAACTTGATTAAGTGTAAGAGAAGGGGTATGAATAGTACCAAAACCAGATACAGTGGAAATATACTTAGCAGCATCAGTAATAGGTGACAAAGATTGACAAGGAGTAAAATTATCAAATTGGCGTTGGTCACCAATCATTTGATATGATGCACCAGAATCTATTAACCAAGAATTACTAGAAAGAGTTGCTAGTGCAATGATACCTGTTTGAAGAGTATGAGAGGTAACAGAATTAGGTTGTGAGTGAATTAATAGCTCATAATCCATATTAGAAATTTGAATAATATCCTCATGTCATATTAAAGAAGCATATCCATTAGAAGTTAAATTAACAATGGTTGCCTTAGAAGTTTTATGCCTTTTGGTACGTTTGGTAGCCTAATTATGTTTACCATGTTTGTTCCAACATGCATCTTTAGTATGATTCTTTTTGCCACAAAAAAATCACATTTTCTATCACATTCTTTACTCTTTCCATTATTGTACCCATGTCCTTATGCAACCATATCAGAATGTTCAAGAGTAATATGTGGAGATGACAGAGTTAAAGAAGTTGATTGCAAGTGAGAAAAAGCTCCTTGAAGAGTAAGCATAGTGCTTTCACCAAGTAATTGACTTCTAAGAATTTTATAAGAAATCCAAAAACAAATATATTTTCCCATTGACATTTTTGAGTTTCTAAATCTATAGAGAGGGGTTGCAATTCACGGAATTCATTGATAATTCCTCTATAGGCAGCAAAAAAAATTAGGAAGGGACTTTTCACCTTGCCTATTATCCACAAGTAATTGAAACAAAGAGAAAATATGTGAATTATTACCATCATTAGAGAACATTTCTTTGATAGATTCCCACATCTCCTTAGCAGTTGATATCAATCCAACGGAGTCAACAATCTCAGGCTCCAAGGAATTCAGTAGCCAAGTTTTCACTACACAATCAGATTGACACTAGGTTGCATATTTGGGATCTTGAGTGTTTTTCATTGTCTGAACTAGATGATGATCATGGCCTTGAAACTAAATGGCATAACTTCCACCATTAAATTTCACAGTAGTTCCAAGAGAAGCATATAAACCAAAGTTAGACATGTTGTTTGTCATCTTGAATTATAGATTCCATTACTAAAAAAAGATAAACAACCTTAAACACATAGGTACAACCTTAAATAGAGGTATAATAAATCAATCACACAAGAAAGGATTGATTATCCCTCACAAAGAAAAAGAAAAGAAATTCTTAAGATTAGAATAAACCTACTTTCATACCATGTAAACATGCAGAATTGTAGAAAAAAGAATATTGTTGTGTGCTATTCATCTCAGAAGTGAAGAATTTATACATGTTACAGAGAATAGAAAAAGAAAAGAAATTAGAAAATCAAATCCTTACAAATTAGTTCTATGATCCTTACAAAGCAACCCTATGAATCATCAAAAAATTATGTACAGACTATTACATAGAAGAAAAGGGTATGTCAATCTTAACCTTGGTAAATACTAGATACAGAAAGACAACTAACAAATTCATTGTAGCTGATAAACTGTAATATAAAGATATTTTAATCCCACATTTAGCATACTTTTGGATGATTTATTCCCTGAATTGTGCAATTTGGTGCTCTTAATCCTTTGTTTTCATGTTTATACTTAGGAAAGCGCCGAAGGATGAAAAGAACAAGCAACGGGCCTAAAATGGAGTAAATGGGCCAAATCACGAAATTGACATGGCCTGGGCCCAAGACCCATGGCCGTGCCACCTTAACAGACCCGAACACTGCCATGACCACGATTCACACGGGCGTGTGCCATGGGCGTGTCATTGTTGTGACAAAGAAGAGTTTCATTCAGATTAGGGTACTTAGAGGCAAAGAAAGCCATTCCAAAAGCCTATATAAACACCCTAGAGGCCGACCTTCAATGGGGGGTCCAGTTAGGCGTCCAGTTAGGTCGAAGAGCCAAGCCAGAGAGGCTAAAATTGTGGAATTTACTCGAAGAAAGCCAGTTGATTCATCTCAAGAAGCCGAAATCATACACAAGACGGAAGATTTTCCCTTCAATTTCCTTCAGGAGGTTTTAGGGTTTTTTATGTTTTGTTTTATATTTTCTTCTGAGATGTATTCTTTTATTATTATGAACTAAACCCTCAAATATCTTAGGGGGATGAAACCTAAGACGGATCTTGTTATTGTTTTCTGAACTTTATGATGAATACTTGATTTGTTCTTAATTATGCGTTCTTAATTCTTGCTTTGATATTTTAGGATATTAATTCAAGTATTGATGTGCTTAAGCAGTGCAGCAAAAGTCCCTGTTTAAGAGTAGGTCTAGCATAATTAAGCGGATTTGATCGCAACCCTAGACATAGGATGACGAAAATCTACCGGATTAGGGTCAAACCTAATATGGGAGTCCATAGATCGAGTTAATGCAATTCTAGAGGTTTTAGTTAGAAAAGGATTTCAATTAATCAACCTAGGGTTAGAAGTTAGTAGCCTCGAGAGAGGTATTAATATAAATTAGGGAATCCTACGGATCAAGTCAAGTGAATAAATCGTCTGGTTCATAGTTAAATAACAAGTGAAGTCTAGGTGGATTCTTCCTCGGGTATTGTCTTAATCAATTGGTTTTTCCTACAAGTATTTTCCCCAAATTCATTCTCTTTGTCTTTGCATCTTTAGCTTAATAGTTAGTTAATTTTAGATTAATTAATAATTCCTTTAATTCTTAGGCTAAATAATAAAAAGAAAGTTAGTATTAGTACTTTTGGTTCCTTTGGGTTCGACAATCCGGTCTTGCCACTAAGCTAAACTATTGTTCGATAGGTGCGCTTGCCTCCATCATTGTCATAGTTAGTTTTTAGGCTCGATCATTCTTTATATAAAATTTTAAGACTCTGACACGCGATCAGTAGCCGTTCCCGGAACTGTGTATTATACCGAAAATTTAAGGCATTACATGTACTTCCTTAGTGAAATTGCTACATTGTTTCTTCTTTTGCATGAATTAATCCTAGGGTAGTAGATTCCTTTTTGAATTTTCTACACCATTTCTTCTTTTACATGGATCACCCGATGTATCGGATGAACGTCCATAGTAAATTTTCTACATCGTTTTTTCTTTGGCATGGATTAATACCGACGTAACGGATGGGCTTCCTTAGTGAATTCACTATATCGTTTCTTTAAAATGGATCACTCTAGTTTATCATATTAACTTCTTTAGTAAATTGGCTACATCACTTTTTCTTTGGCATGGATTAATCCTGATGTAGCGGATGAACTTCCTTTGTGAATTCACTACACTATTTCTTATTTGGCATGAATTAATCTTGGTGTAACGAATGAACTTCCCTAGTGAATTTTCCACACCATTTCTTTTTTAACATGGACCACTCCTAGTGTAGCAGATGAAATTAGCACCTTTTTGGGTCTTTGGGGGACCAATCATTTTTTACTATTCGTGTAGTGTTTATGTATGAGGTGTCTCTTCATTTGGAGTCCCTTTATCTTCCCTCATACTTGTTATATAATGTTCTCTCTTTTATTTTTTTTCTCCAAAATAAGGTCTTTAAAAAAGTCTTCCCTTGTTCTTTTCTTTGACACTACCTATCCCCTCCAATTTTTAAGATTAGATCCATTTGTTTATAATGCCAACTTTGAAGGGTAGTCTTTTGGCTAAGCGCAGAAGATGTCAAAGAAGAGAATGTCGATACCCTCTTATCTTTGTTGCCTTATTCCTATTTAAATTTCCTTTCTACTCTAGAGTTATTTTTATCTAGTCAATATCATATCTCTCTACATAGCATCAAATTTTTGGTGGCAAATGGTCCCATCGTGATCCCTCCATTGGTGATGAGGTAGGGAGAAAAGTTGATCTAGCTGTTTTAGTCATCCCTTCTCATTGGATCCATCAGATCCATCAAGCTTTCAACTTTCCTTTTTGTTAGAATTAAGTGACCCGAATCCTTATTTAAATAAAATACAGTGGTAAAATAAAATAAAAGTAAAATCCATATAGAACTACACTTCTTTTATTTTATTTTAGAATAAGGTTTTTTAAACCTTATTAAACTCTATCTATTTTATATTGATCAGAATAAGATGTTTCAATCTTACTACACTCCTATTAGAATATGGCTTTACAAGCCTAAAAATAGACATAGTCTGTAACACCCCTTACCCGTTTTCAATGCCTGAACAGGGTATGAGGCATTACTAGACTTATACGCAAACAATTATACAAGCCGAGACATGATCTCCACTCAACAAAAAAACTTTTCGTAACACCTCTTAAACAAACCTACGAGGCCTAAACCAAACATTAGAAATGGTTCGGGATCAAATCGAACTCTTTTAAATATCTCCAAAAAAACTTAGAAAATTTTCATCAAACAGTCCACACGCCCGTGTGGAGGAAGGGACATGCCCGTATGGCATATCACATGCCCGTGTTCCACACCCGTGTGGATTTATTTCTCATTACAAACCTACATGGGTTTTCACACGGCCTGACACACGGCCATGACACGCCCGTGTCTTAGCCCGTGCGTAAAAACCTTAACATTCTGTTTCTGACATCATCATCGCATAAATGTCACACGGCCAAGGCACACGCCCGTGTCCTTCAACCATGTGGTGAATTAAATTCCTAATTCAAGTGCAGACTTCACACGGCC
This sequence comes from Gossypium australe, assembly GCA_005393395.2. Taxonomy (NCBI): domain Eukaryota; kingdom Viridiplantae; phylum Streptophyta; class Magnoliopsida; order Malvales; family Malvaceae; genus Gossypium; species Gossypium australe. The sequence continues at coordinate 92,255,165 of CM016616.1, forward strand.
TGGGCACATGCTCATGTCCTAAGGTCATGCCCTCCACAGGTTGAGACACACGGCCATGTCTTAGCCCGTGTGGTTACTACTAAGCATACTGACTTGCCAACCTAGCATGTAAGAGGACACACAGCCTAACCACACGCCCATGAGGCTAACCATATGTCACACACGGCCATGTGTCTACCCGTGTGGACAAGAACAAGGCTATTTGCCAAGCTCTTTCTACCACCCCAATTCATACAAACATGAATCACACCAAACCATCAACTCATTCATGCATAATTAAACCGAGTAAATCAACCATACAACTTTCACATTCTTGAATAACCTTATCATTTCATAGATTAATAAGAAAGAGCCATCAACTATGGCCTTATACAAAAGAATTCATCTTTGAATGAGCCAACACATTTGGCCACGACAATATGACATTCAACTAAGTCTAGTCCCTATACATGCCATACTCAAAATGCTAAATCTAACTATACCAATATGTGCTGATAGTGTGGGTGATCTTCTAATTATCTCCGTATCCCGAGCTGGCTTTTCGACACTATAAAACAAGGGAAAAGAGAGAGGAGTAAGCTTTAAGCTTAGTAAGTCTATATGTAAACAATAAGCATCATACCACATGTATGTAAAACAATTCATATCCTCATAATCATGCTTACTCATTTCAAACCTTACCATATCCTCAAACACATATCATAAATTTTGCGCACATATACTTGCACTTATACCCTGCACTCATCACTACAAAGCCACATGTAATTTCACTTAGACAAGTTTCTCGATGAACACTTCGGAATAATGTTAGGTACTTGGTGGTTTCGCACACAGCCCACCATTTAATAATTAATGAGGTCGTATCACACGCAGCCCACCAATAATCACATGTCTCCATTGGTATCGCACATAGCCCACCAATGACAATAAATACGATGGTATCGCACACAACCCATCGTTCATAAACAACAAGGTGGTATCGCACACAGCCCACCAACAATAATAATTACGGTGGAATCACACACAGCCCACCAATAATTACACATTTATGGATGTTTATCCGTACCCATATTCCTATCCCGAAGGTTCATCCGAGAATTCCCTCATTTTTTTTCCATTTTCAATAAATCTCACCAATAAGCATACATAATAAGGATGTATCGTTTACACATAAACTTACCTCAATACAAAATATGTCAGTTTGCAATTTAGTTTGTAACATTGCCTTTTCCCCGGTCAAGGTCGGTTCCACATTCTTCTTGATCTACAATGACATATTTAACTCATTAAATCACCACATTATTCAAAACATTTCTAAATTTCAATTTTGGCAAATTACTATTTTGCCCCTATACTTTGGCAAAATTACACTTTTTCCCTTAGGCTCGTAAAACGAAATGTGTTCATTTTTTTTCACACTCAAGCCTATTCGATTCATATTCTCTCTTATAGCAACTCACAATTTCAACTATTTCACACATATATCATCTATTTTATAATTTTTACAAAATAGTTCTATTAGGAGTTTTCATGCAAAATCCTTTCACAAAAATTGTTTATTTAACAACCATGATTCATTCCTTCTATAAAATTTCAGAAATCAACAAAAATGTTCACATGGTAGAACTCTAGACTCTCCACTATTTTGCATAATAGCCCTCTCATTAGCTAGCTTAAGCTTTAGGGGTTCCAAAAGTACAAAAATCATCAAAAATAACCATCAATATGACTTACTTGCAAGGATGAGATGTAGCTGAAAATTTCAAGCTTCCAAACTCTTAAGCTTGCTGATATTTTTGGTGGAAGAAGGAGGTAAGGTGAAAAAAAATGATAGCCTCTCTTTATTTTATTTTCTTTATCAATTAAGTTACCAAAACTTCACCTAACCATTGACCATGTATCTATTTTGTCCCCTATGGCCGGCCATCACACTAAACATGGCCTAATTGCACATTAAGGACCTTCAATTAAAATTCTATAGCTATTTGACACCTCTAGCTTGTAAAATAAAACTTTCGCACTTTATGCGATTTAGTCCTTTTTCACAATTAAGCATCCAATCACCAAAATTAATGCACCAAAATTTTCATGCATTCATATAATCATGCCATAACTCATAAAATAATATTAAAAATAATTTTTCCGACCTCAGATTAGTGGTTCCAAAACCACTGTTTCACTAGCCCCAAAATTGGGCTGTTACAACTCTTCCCCCTTTAGAGATTTTCGTCCCTGAAATTCTTACCGGTAAAGAGGTTTGGGTACTGTTCTCTCATGGCTTCTTCCGGTTCCCACGTAGCCTTTTCTACACCATGTTTTTGCCACAACACTTTCACTAATGCTATACTTTTGTTCCTCAACTGTTTAACCTCTTGAGCCAAAATCTTAGTTGGTTCTTCTTCATAAGTCATATCCGGTCATATCTCAATTTCGGTTGGAGGAATCACATGCAAAGGATCAAAATGATATCGTCTTAACATAAACACATGAAACACGTTGTGTATTTTCTCCAACTCCACCAACAAAGCTAACTTGTAAGCTACTGGTCCAATCCTTTCCGTAATCTCATATGGCCCTATGAATCACAGACTCAATTTGCCCTTCCGGCCAAATTTCAATATTTTCTTCCACGGGGATACTTTCAGGAATAATTTATCACCCACCTGAAACTCAATTTTCTTCCTTTTCAAATCCACATAAGACTTTTATCGATATGAACCAACTTTCAAACTATCACAGATCACTTTCACTTTCTCTTCGATTTCTCTAACTAAATCAACCCGTGAATTTGCTTCTCACTAAGCTCGATCAAATACAAATGAGTCCAGCACTTGCGACCGTATAGTGCTTCGTACGGTGCCATCATATACTCGACTGATATCTGTTGTTGTAGGCAAATTCAACCAAAAGTAGATATTTCTCCCAACTACCTTTGAACTCTAAAGCATAGCATCGAAGCATATCCTCGAGAATTTGAATCACTCTTTCGGATTGGCCATTGGTTTGTGGACGGAACGCGGTACTAAAATTCAATTTCGTACTCAAGGCTTCTTGCAACTTTTTCCAAAACCTCGAAGTAAACCTTGGATCTCTATCCGAGATAATGGATATAGGCACCCCGTGTAATCTCACAACTTCAGCAATATACAGCTCAGCCAACTTGTCAAGTGAGTAATCAACACGTACCGGTATAAAGTGAGCCGATTCCGTTAATCTATCAACTATAACCCACACAACATCTTTCTTTTTCGGAGTCATAGGTAACCCTGTTACAAAATCCATCGTGATTCAATCCTACTTCCACTCGGGAACCATCACTGGCTGAAGTAATCCAAAAGGTACTTGATGCTCGAATTCCACTTGTTGACAGATCAAAAACTTTGTAACAAATTCGAAGATATCTCTTTTCATACCTGGCCACCGATACAACTTCTTCAAATCATTATACATTTTTGTGCTGCCCAGATGTACTACAAACAACCATTGTGTGCCTCATGTAAAATTTTTCGGATTAACTCATCATCTTTATGTACTCAAACTCTATCATGAAACATCAAAAAATCATCTAAACCAATCTGAAAGTCAGAGTTATTTCCCGATTCACGCTGAGCTCTCTTAACTTGCATTTCACTATCATTCTTTTTAGTTTCATGAATCTGCTGAAGAAATAATGGTCTAGCCCTCAACTCGGGCAATATAACACCATCATCAGATACTGCTAAACTCATACTCATAGCTCCCAAAGCATACAGGGATTTTCTGCTCAAGGCATCCACAACCACATTCACTTTCCCCAGATGGTAATCAATTACTAACTCATAATCCTTTAATAATTTGAGCTACCACCGTTGTCGCAAATTCAAATCCTTTTGGTTCATCAAGTATTTCAAACTCGTGTGATCGGTAAAGATCCAACATTTTTCACCATATAAATAATGACGCCAAATCTTCAAAGCAAAAACGATAGCAGCCAACTCCAAATCATGCGTCGGATAATTCTTTTCATGCGGTTTTAGCTGTCTCGAGGTATAAGCTACTACTTTACCCTCTTAGATTAACACACAGCCAAGACCATTTAATGACGCATCACTATAGATCACAAACTCCTTTCCCGACTCAGGTTGTACCAAAACTGGTGCTTCATTCAACAATGTTTTCAGTTTCTCAAAACTCTGTTGGCACCTCTCAGTCCATTCAAACTTAACATTTTTATGTAGCAGTCTCGTCATCGGTGTAGCAACCATGGAGAACCCTTTAACGAACCGGATGTAGTAACCTGCTAGACCCAAAAAGCTACTAATCTCTAACAGATTCCTCGGCGATTTCCACTCAACAATAGCCTAGATCTTATTCGGATCAACTCTAATTCCATCACCTGACACGATGTGTCCTAAGAATCCAACCTCTCAGAGCCAAAACTCACTCCTGCTAAACTTAGCGTACAACTGCTTGTCTCTTAGAGTCTGCAAAACAGTTCTCAGGTGCTCTGCGTGCTCACTCTCATCCCGAGAATAAATTAATATGTTATTGATACAAACAACTACAAATTTATCCAAGCATGGTCGGAAGATACGGTTCATTAAATCCATAAATACCGCAGGAGCATTTGTTAAGCCAAAGCCATGACAAGGAACTCGTAATGGCCATACCTCGCCTGAAATGCAGTTTTCGGCACATCTTGCTCCCTAACTCCCAACTGGTAATAGCCAGACCTTAGGTCTATCTTAGAAAACACAGTGGCTCCCTTCAATTGATCGAACAAATCGTCGATCCTTGGCAATGGGTACTTGTTCTTCACTGTCACCTTGTTGAGCTGTCTGTAGTCTGTACACAGTCTCATTGATTCGTCCTTCTTCTTCACAAAAAGTACTGGAGCACCCCATGTTGAATAGTTGGGTCTTGCAAAACCCTTATCCGTTAGTTCTTGTAGCTGAACCTTCAACTCTTTTAACTCCAACGGTGCCATCCTATAGGGGGCAATCAAAAGAGGTGCTGTACCCAGAACTAACTCAATGCCAAACTCGACTTCTCTAACTGGAGCCAATCCAGGCAACTCTTTCGGAAACACGTCCGGATACTCGCATACCACTGGCACCAATTCAATCTTTACTTCTAACTCTTGGGTATTTAACACAAATACAAGATAGGACTCAGACCCTTTTCTCATGTATTTCTCAACTACCATAGACGAAATCACTACAGGCAAACTATCCGATTTACCTGATTCAACACGAATAATGTCTCCATTTACATATCTCAGTTCAATAAACTTATTACCATAGTTTACTAAAACATTATGAGCAGTCAACCAATCCATGTCAAGAATTAGGTCAAATTCATCAAACGGAAACAACATGAGATTAGCTGGAAAACAATGACCTCTAATTGTTAAGGGACAATTTCTACACACTTTATCAACTAGCACATGCTTGCCTAACGGGTTTGACACTTTTATCACAAATTCTGTAGACTCAACAATCATATCTATGCTAGATACCAATTTCATGCAAATATAAGAATGGGTAGACCCTGGATCAATCAAAGAAACAACAGAGATATCATGAAGAGAAAAAGTACCCGTTATCACATATGGAGATGATGCCTCTTTACGAGCGCGAATGGCATAAGTTCTTGCAGGTGCTCTACCCTCTAATCTCACATCAGGATCTCTAGGCACACTTGTACTACTGGCCCCACTTCTAAGATTCCTCTGTGGTCTACCCCTCGAAGGTACATTACTCGCTCTCACTTCTTGTTTTCTATCTTTTTCATCTTTCTCAGGGCAGTTTCAAATGAAGTGATCTAGTAAACCGCACTTGTAGTAAGCTTGATTGTTTCCCCAACACTCCTCAGTATGTTGTCTACCATAATTTGGACACTCCGGTTTATTTGGCTTCATATTGCCCACGTTTGCCATCAAGGTGGCTTGAACTCTCGAGCTTGAATATGTGTTACTGCGATCTTGGTGTGAGTACCTAACTGAAGTAGTCGTCTGAGGGTTTATTTCTTTGGACCTTTTTGCTTGGGTTTGGAACGACTTACTCATCGGCCTCTTCCTTGCATCTCGGGCCTCAATCATAGCTTTTCTCTTTTCTTTATTCAACTCTTCAGCCTTACAAGTTCTATCGACCAATACTACGAATTCCTTGAACTCCAAGATCCCAACTAGCAATCTAATATCCTCATTCAGCCCATCTTCAAACCTCTTGCACATAATAGCTTCTGTAGACACACACTCTTGTGCATATTTATTGAGTCTGACAAATTCACGTTCATACTCTGCCACAATCATTTTGCCCTGCTTCAATTTAAGAAACTCTTTCTGTTTCTGATCAATGAATCGGTAACTTATGTACTTCTTCCGGAACTCTTCTAAGAAGAAGTCCCATGTCACCCTCTCCCTTGGAACTACAGATGTTAGTGTTTTCCACCAACGGTATGCCGAGTTCCTCAGTAATGACACATCACATTTTAAGCTTTCCTCGAGTGTGCAAAAAAGTTCATCAAATACCCACATAGAGTTCTCAAGCCAAAACTCTGCTTTCTTAGTATCATCATCTATATTGGCTCTAAATTCCTCGTCCCCTTGCTTTCAAAGCTTATCGATCAGGGGTTTGGTCATTCTTACTAAATCTGTACCTTGAGGAGCTACGGGGACTAGCTGAGGTATAGGAGTGTGTGGAGGAGATTGAGCATTAGGATTTGCTCGTACAAACTCAGTGTACCAATTACTCATCATGTGGAGAAAGGCTTCCCGAGCCTCTTCTCCTTGACCCAAGGTCTCGGGTCTACTTTCTTTAGGCGCGGTCCCTTGCAGGAGAGCCGGCGCATTTTCAGCAATGCCATCACAGTAGCTCGGTCGGGATCCATTCACTATATGAAAACACAGTTTACAATTATCAAGAGTCACCACACTACCAATATATATTTATGGCATGTATAGCTAGACTTTCACACATGTTACGGTAGTCTGAGAATCGACTAAACTATAGCTCTGATACCACTAAATGTAACGCCCCTTACCCGTTTTCAGCGCTAGAACAGGGTACGAGGCATTACTAGACTTATACGCAAACAATTATACAACCCGAGACATGATCTCCACTCAACAATAAAACTTTTCGTAACACCTCTTAAATAAACCTAGGAGGCCTAAATCACACATCAGGAATGGTTTGGGATCAAATCGAACTCTTTTAAAGATCTCCAGAAAAACTTAGAAAATTTTCATCCAACAGTCCATACGCCCATGTGGAGGAAGGGACACGCCCGTGTGGCATATCACATGCCCGTGTTCCACACCTATGTGGATTTATTTCTCATTACGAACCTACAGAGGTTTTCACACAGCCTGACATACGCTTGTGTCCCTCACACGGCCATGACACGCCCGTGTCTTAACCCGTGTGCAAAAACCTTGACAATTTGTTTCTGACGTCATCACCCCATAAATGTCACACAGCCAAGGCACACACCCGTGTTCTTCAACCGTGTGGCCAATTAAATTCCTAATTCAGGTGCATACTTCACGTAGCCTGGGCATATGCCCATGTCCTAAGGTCGTGTCCTCCACACGGTTGGGACACACGATTATGTCTTTGCCCGTGTGGTTACTACTGAGCATACTGACTTGCCAACCTAACATGCAGGGGGACATACGGCCTAACCATATGCCCATGAGGCTGACCATGTGTCATACACGGCCTAGACACACGCCCGTGTGTCTACCCGTGTGGACAAGAACAAAGCTATTTGCCAAGCTCTTTCTACCACCCCAATTCATACAAACATGAATCACACCAAACCATCAACTCATTCATTCATAATTAAACCGAGTAAATCAACCATACAACTTTCACATTCTTGAATAACCTTATCATTTCATAGATTAATAAGAAAGAGCCATCAACTATGGCCTTATACAAAAGAATTCATCTTTGAATGAGCCAACACATTTGGCCAAAACAATATGACATTCAACTAAGTCTAATCCCTATACATGTCATACTCAAAATGCTAAATCTAACTATACCAAGATGTGTTGATAGTGTGGGTGATCTTCTGATTATCTCCGTATCCCGAGCTGGCTCTTCAACACTATAAAACAAGGGGAAAAAAATAAAGGAGTAAGCTTTAAGCTTAGTAAGTCTATATGTAAACAATAAGCATCATACCACATACTATGTAAAACAATTCATATCATCATAATCATGCTTACTCATTTCAAACCTTACCATATCCTCAAACACATATCATAAATTTTGCGCACATATACTTGGACTTATACCCTGCACTCATCACCACAAAGCCACATGTAATTTCACTTAGACAAGTTTCTCGATGAACACTTCGGAATAATGTTAGGTATTTGGTGGTTTCATACACAACCCACCAATAATCACATGTCTTCGGTGGTATCGCACATAGCCCACCAATGACAATAAATATGATGGTATCACACACAGCCCATCGTTAATAAACAATAAGGTGGTATCACACATAGCCCACCAACAATAATAATTACGGAGGTATCGCACACAACCCACCAATAATTACACATTTATGGATGTTTATCCTTACCCATATTCCTATCCCGAAGGTTAATCCGAGAATTCCCTCATTTTCTACCATTTTCAATAAATCTCACCAATAAGCATTTACATCCACACTATACATTAATAAGTAAAAACATACATAATAAGGATGTATCGTTTACACATAAACTTACATCGATACAAAATATGTCTGTTTGCAAATTAGTCCGTAACCTTGCCTTTTCCCCGGTCAAGGTCGGTTCCACATTCTTCTTGATCTATAATGGCATGTTTAACTCATTAAACCACCACATTATTCAAAACGTTTCTAAATTTCTATTTTGGAAAAATTACTATTTTACCCTTATACTTTGGTAAAATTACACTTTTGCCCTTAGGCTCGTAAAACGAAATGTGTTCTATTTTTTTCTCGCTCAAGCCTAGTTGATTCATATTCTCTCTTATAGCAACTCACAATTTCAACTATTTCACACATTTATCATCTATTTTATAACTTTTACAAAATAGTCCTATTAGGAGTTTTCATGCAAAATCCTTTCACAAAAGTTGTTTATTTAACAACCATAATTCATTTCCTTCCATAAAATTTCACAAATCAACATAAACATTCACATGGAAAAACTCTAGACTCTCCACCATTTTGCATAATAGCCCTCTCATTAGCTAGCTTAAGCTTTAAGGGTTCCAAAAGTAAAAAAATAACCAAAAATAACCATCAAGATGACTTACTTGCAAGGATGAGATGTAGCTGAAAATTTCAAGCTTCCAAACTCTTAAGCTTGCTGATATTTTTGGTGGAAGGAGGAAAGGTGAAAAAAATGATAGCCTCTCTTTATTTTATTTTATTTTATTTATCAATTAAGTCACCAAAACTTCACCTAACCATTGACCATGTCTCTATTTTGTCCCTTATGGCCGGCCATAACACTAAACAAGGCCTAATTGCACATTAGGGACCTTCAATTAAAATTCTATAGCTATTTGACACCTCTAGCTTGTACGCATTTTATGCGATTTAGTCCCTTTTCACAATTAAGCATCCAATCACCAAAATTAATGCACCAAATTTTTGATGCATTCATATAATCATGCCATAACTCATAAAAAATATTAAAAATAATTCCTCTGACCTCGGATTCGTGGTTCCGAAACCACTATTCCAACTAGCCCCAAAATCGTGCTGTTACATAGTCTATTCCTCTTGTAATTAATTCAAATTCGACATAGTGAATTTTCTTCTCCTCTACCCGTGGTTTTTTTCCCTGAAAGGGTTTCCACATAAAATCTGTGTGTTCTTTATTTTTATTTCTCTTTTCTTTACGATATATTTGTCATTACTGACGTTATATTTTTCACACTTTTGAATGTTTACATAGGAAACCATTAGGTATCGAATCTATATAGCAAAACATACAAAAAAATGATCTCTTTATTCATATTAATGGTTTAAGGGTTGATGTTTGTTTTCCTTTTCGCCGTTTTGAAGTTGATCTATTGAATGCTCTCATCAACACCCTTAGTCAATTAATGCCATCATCTTGGGTATTGTTTTTGGCTTCGCTGTCTTGTGCAAGTTTAGGGCATGTCTCCCATAGTAGAACTTTTTTCTTACTTTTACCATAGTAGGATAAACAATAAGACATGCTTCTTATTTCTCAACTCAGGCTCATCGCAAGATACTTGATGTTTCTACCTTCAATTTTAGAGATATGAAGGGGAACTTATAGCCATTTTTGCTAGCTCGATCGGGTGGTCGATCGGGGCCACTTGGGGAGACTACAAGCCTCTTATGTTTCTAGAATTATCTGAGATTGAGGAAAAAGATGCCTTGGAGTTGGATGAGCTTGGGAAGGTGGATGCTTAGAAGTTGTTACCAGTAGAACTAGGTGATTCGTTGGTGAGGGCTGACGATCTCAGTATGTTATCCTCTTCTTTACGATGTAAATATTAAACAATAAAAATAATGTTAATAATTATTGACAGTAAATTGATGTTAAACATTTAACCTTTTCAAGAACAACGCATGGCTTAATCACATTTATTAACATATTCACATATGTACTACTATATATACTCAAGCCGTATAATTATATATATACCACACCTTATATGAGAGGTGAGCACATGCAATATGCATGGATCTTCATGCTAAGAATGAAAAGTATTAAGAGAGGTTGACTCATTTAGGATAAGCATTTAAAATGTCATCTATTAGGCAGCCAATGGCCCCATCAATAGTTGGGTATTGTTCTCATTCTAGGGTTTTATCTTCCACCTCTACCAAAAGCCTCGAGGGTTTCACATAGTGGAATGCCATACCTATCAAGAAAATGTGAGTATTTTCTCTTGGTGGAGGTTTTAAACCATGCCTTCATACTACACTTTGAATACTTCTCTAAAAGGAGTCGACCCCTTCAACATACCTCAATAGAAATATCAATGCTCAACCCATTTTTAGATCTAGATGACAATCTTAAGGCTTGACCCATTTTTAGAAAATGAATACAATTTTGAAAGCGAAATGTAGATGAATCTAAATAGAAAAATATCAACAATAACGAAAAAAAAGAAAGAAATTTCTAATAAGTAGAGGCTCAAAACATAAGGGAACTAAAAACAAGAAGCTAGACTTAAGAGAAGTCCAAAAATGCTAATGAGTGATTAAATTAGTCTCATAAGAAAATTTAAAACCATTATTGTGTGATAAAAATAATTTTATCGTCACAATAATTATTAAAAATAGAGACTATTTCGGGTAATTTACCAGAAAATACCTTTTTTTTCAAAATTTACGAAAAAGGACCTACTAATTAATTATTTACCGGAATGAGCCATTTTCCCCGAAAGCTTGTCCACGTCAGCGAGAAGTCAGGGGATGTAACAGGAAAACGCTTCCCTGAGGGAGCCTTTTTGCCACACCAGCAAAAAAACGCTTACTTGAGGGCACGCTTTGCTGATGTGGCAAAAACGCTCCCCCAGGGACGCGTTTTAGGCCATGTTTTTTTCCAAAAAAAAACTATTCTCGAATTAAATTTTCAAAAAAGGTCATTTTTTAGATATTATAAAAATAGACCAATTTTTTTAAAAATTTACGAGAATAAACCTTTATAAAGGCTTAAAGTGACAACATCATTTTTTTTAAGGTGTCACCAATTAATATGGAAGTATAACTTACAAAGCAAATCTTTATATAGACCCAAAGTCTCATTTGCCTTGTTTTCTTGAGCAATGTGGGATATGAGATATGTGTATATAGACTCATGAATAGTTTTGCAGCTTGTTCCTAAACAATGTGGGATTCCTTCCTCTTTTAACTAACAACATGAGATTAAATGCTACACTATATTTGATATTTTTTTACTTAGAGTTTAATTTTTTTTTTACAAAAAGTTAACATTTGTTACATTATAAATAAAACTTTTAAACTCTATAAGTAAAAAAAAAATAAAAATATAAAATGAGTATGGTAAAATATTAAAAAATAAATATTTAAAAAATTACTAATAGTTGAATGATCATTTTGTAAGTTTTTATAATTCGATAGCTAAAAGATATGGTTAAGTGACTATTAATGTAATTTAATCTAGATATAAAATATGAAAAATAATTATTATATTTTATGTATATTATATATTTCTATAAAAAAAACTTATTTAACATAATTATATACTATGTTTAAATAGATTATCTATCTAGTCAAAATATATCTGAAATAAATTTATCGACATTCATTAGGTGATGAAAATTAAATTAAAATTAGAATTCAAAAAAATTAATTAGTATAGTAAAATATTAAAAATAAATAAATATTTAAAAAGATATATCAATTTTTTAAAATTACATAAAAATACTATTTGAGTACCAAATACTCACTATTTATTTATTAATCAAACATTCATAATATAAAATAAAATAAAAAATAAAAAATTAAAAGTATAACTTCTAAATTTAAATAATGGAAAATTATTTTAAAAATTAGAATTGCATTGATATTAACTTCAAACATTTAAAATTGAATAGAAGATTATTGCATGTACAAGTTTCATATGTGCAATTTGTTCTCTTTTTTTTAATAGTTCTTTTGTATATGTTAACAATTCTAAAATGCAACAAGATTAAAGATCTCAAAAGATAATTTTATAATATGAGAAAATGTTAACAAAATATAAAAAAATAGAAATTGTTTTGTAACAAAAATATCAAATATAGTGTAGCATTTAATCTCATGTTGTTAGTTAAAAGAGGAAGGAATCCCACATTGTTCAGGAACAAGCTGCAAAATTATTCATGAGTCTATATATACACATAATATCCCCCATTGCTCAAGAAAACAAGGCAAATGAGACTTTGGGTATATATAAAGATTTGCTTTGTAAGTTATATTTCCATATTAATTGGTGACACCTTAAAAAAAATGGTGTTGTCACTTTGAGCCTTTATAAAAGTTTATTCTCGTAAATTTTTAAAAAAATTAGTCTATTTTTATAATATCTAAAAAATGACCTTTTTTGAAAATTTAATTCGAGAATAGTTTTTTTTTTGAAAAAAAATACGGGCTAAAACGCGTCCCTGGGGGAGCTTTTTACCACATCAGCAAAGCGCGTTTTCTACTGATGTGGCAAAAACGCTCCCTCAGGGACGCGTTTTCCTACTACATCCCCTGACTTCGCGCTGATGTAGATGCGTTTTCGGGAAAAATGGCTCATTCCGATAAATAATTAATTAATAGATCATTTTCCGTAAATTTTGAAAAAAAGGTATTTTCTGATAAATTAACCGACTATTTCATATATTGTAACTTTTACATAATTTTTCAAGGAGAAAAACATGGCACCAATTTTAGCATTTCATTAGTGAGGAGTTGGTAGTGCCAAATTGATTTGGCCACCATTATACAACTATGGTGATAAAGTAATTTAAATAGCACAATATTATAAAAAAAGTAAATTTTATACAGATAAACAATTTTATCATTATAATAATGACTACTTAATACGTTGTGAAATTTCATAGTAAAGAGTAAATTTTATAGTGATATATTTATTTGGTTACACTTAAATGGTCACAATTACATCATTATAAAAAAAAAAGGTAAATTTTATTGTGACAAATTATTTTATTGCGAAACAATGGCAACACTGTTCTAGGACGAGTTATGCAATTTAGTGAAAGAGGCAAAAGTTGGAACATCATGAGAGATTAACTTCGTGATTCTTGGTTTCCAAATGTTCTTCACCTCATTTTTTGGTTTCGTAGTGCAACAAAGTTAAGGCGTAATCTTGTGGGTTCAATCTTGCTATTAATTAGGTGCAAATATGTACTAAACGTCCATGTTTAAGTGTGTGTCCTATGTTCATATAAGTTACTTTCTTTTCTTCTTTTAGGTGTTTATTTGAGTTGGTTTAGGTGTGTTCTTCAACTATTTTTTATGTAGATGTTTTATTAGTGGCATAATAATTTATTTGGCCTTTGAATTTTACAAAAAAATTATTTTCACCTTTCATTTAATTTTTTTTTTTTAGTCTTTGAACTTATATTGTTTGTCAAATCTCTCCAAACTAATTTGTTAACTTTATTGTGACCACGTCAATAATTAACTAATTTTTAAAAATATTATTTTTTATATTTGATACTTTTTAATAATGTTAATAGCTTATTTAATTATTTTGTGAATTTTTTAAATTTTTATAATTAATTACTGACGTGATATTCATATGGATGTTCACATCAATAAAATTAACAAATGTAGCTAAAAATTGAAAAAAATTTAAATAGAGAGCTAAAATAATTTTTTTTTATAAAATTAAAGGGTTAAATAAATCATTATTTGATGAATTATAAGACTACTGCAAATGCGGCATGTGTTTAGGGAAGGGAATAGAGTTTGCTGATGGAAAAGCTTTATCCCCAACACAATTATGCAAACTAGTTCAGGATGACTTAGATGGTGTGGTTGTGCCACGATTAATTCTATTGTAATTAAGAGTATTTTATTTCTTATAAAAAGTACTTTTAATGTGGCAATAATTATTAAAAATATTGACTATTTGGTATGTTGTTACGATTATATCATTTTTGGGAAAAAATTCAACGCTGGTTTAAGCATTTAATTAGTAACAAATTTATTCGTTATCACAACAATATCATCCCTACATATCCTAATCACTTCACTGGAAAAACTCTGAAATGCAACAATATAACTTTAAAAATCATAGAGAACTGTGAAAATTACATCAATAGTTCATTACATAGGGTTCAATCATAATTTTTGATTATGTAAGTTATTGTAGTGACATGTTAAGAAATATACTGACATACATATCTTTCGATTATATAAAATTAGAAGATTAAAGACTACGAAACAACACTTTAATACTTAATTTACTCAGCTCTAAAATAATGTATGATGTTGTAGTCTATAATTTATGAATCACAATTGGATGTAATATATGATCGAAATAATAATGTCCAAAACATAGGAATTGGGTGTGCAAAATTCGGGTAAAACCGTAAAAATTCGGTTAACCGACCGAATACGGTTAATCGGTCGGTTAATCAAATTTTTTCGGTCGGGGGTCGGTTATTTATTTTGTAATTTTTCGGTTAACGGTTAATTCGGTTCGAAACCGGTCGGTTAACTGAAAAAAATTAATAAATAGAATTATAATATATAGATAGGCCCACTATTCACCTAAACGCAATCCAAACTCAAATATCCAACCCAACCCAATTACCCAATCCAACCCAATCATAAAAATTACAAATAATTTAATAAATAAAAATAAAATTCTAAAACTAAAACTAAAATTATGTAATCTTTTTAATTATGTAGTGATTCATTTCGGGTAATCCGGATAATTCGGTTAATTTTTAACCAAAAATAAAAACATATAATTTTCGATTAATTAGTTTAATTAACCGAAAAAATTTTAGTTCGGTTAATTTTTTTGAAAAAATTTCGGTTCGGTTAACGGTTAAAAATTTTGAAAGGTCGATTAATTCGGTTAATGTTATTTCGGGTCGATTAACCGACTGAACACCTTAGGAATAGGTACCCAACTATACATTTATGTGACAAATAAACATTAAAACTTTCAACACCATACGAATAGCTATATAACTAACTCAGAGATAATACTTTCTACCCACTAATTTATTCTAAGAATAAGATCATCCATGAATGTCACTTGAAGTTTGGAGGAATATTTTGTTCATTCTTAAAGAAATTACTAGGATTCACCTCGGCTTTCACCATTGTCAACCTTTGGAAATTATCCTTGAAGTACTTGCTCCCATAGACTTGAGCATGGGTGAAATTAGTCTGGTCGCTTGGAGAGCTACCAATGTCAATATCTCTGTAATTAAGGAATGCTTCCCTTGGGTCTTTTGAGACAAATGGACCCATTCGATCGTACATGTCCCTCAACCTATCCATGTTATGGTTGCTCACGTTGAGCCCCTCTTCTGACCAATAAACAACATACTGAATTAAGAATAGGTTCCCAGATCTATGAGGAAATGCGGTGGAGGATTCTGGGATTTCACTCATTTTTCCTCCATAAGGATTCCACTGCATTGAGATGTTTGCAGCTGAAGTATTTCCCATCCCAATCAACATCTGCCATATCGTCTCCAAACCCTCCTTGGGGATCACAGTTTTGACATAATCTGATTTGATCTTGAAAAAATTTGGTGCCCCTTGTGTCCTATTGAGTAGAACTTGGACAGGCGTTCCGACCGCAAAACCAGCCCAGTAAACAGTTGATTCAAGCCAACTCATTTCTTTGCAATCCTCTTTTGTAAGGTTCAACTCAGGGAAGCTTTGATTCACCAGTGGAACAAGTTTATCAGCTTCTCCAAGGAACAAACCCATGAAACTAACTAGTATCTTCTTCTCAAGAGGGCGGCTTCCATTTATAACAGATGCTATTTGTCTTATATAGAGGTCTTCAGGAAGTTTAGGTGCAACTTGCTGCCACTTGAAAGCAACATCAGTTGCACCTTGTTCCAGAGTGAACGGCACGGTGAATACTGTAACTTTCTCTGGAACCTGAACCAGCTTGATCTTCCATGAGACAATGACAGCAAAGCTTGCTCCACCTCCTCCCCTGATAGCCCAAAAAAGATCCTCACCCATGGAGGCCCGGTCCAGGATATTGCCATCGGCACCAACAACTTGAGCATCGAGGATGTTATCCACTGAGAGCCCATATTTTCTCATCATGTTCCCATACCCACCGCCACTGAAATGACCGCCAGTGCCGAGACTAGGGCAGACTCCCGCCGGGTAAGCATGACCCTTGCTTTCGTTAGCAATTTTGTAGTAAAGTTCGCCGATTGTTGCACCAGCCTGAACAAAGGCAACCTCATTATCAACATCAACATCGATGGACCGAAGATTGAACATATCGAGAATGACGAAGGTGACGTTAGATCTATACGAAAGGCCTTCATAATCATGGCCACCGCTTCGGACCCTGATTTGCACGCCATTATCCTTTGCACAAATAACGGTTGCTTGGACATGGGAGACATGAGTAGGTGCCACTATAGCAACTGGTTTGGGTGTTTCAGGGGTCAAAAATCTGCGGTTTCTGATATATGCTTGAAGAGCAGATTCGAAAGAGGAATTACTTGGGGTGTAAATTGATTCAAGCATTAGAGCGGAACTATTAGCAAGGCATTGAAGAAATTTATCAACTTGAGAAGAAGAGTCCGAAGTTGCCCGCCATGATAACGATAAGAATAATACTAATGTAACTAATGGGAAGGTTGCAGAATTTGAATCCTTCATTTTCTGAATGCCTCGGGATTAGTTTCTGCTTTTGGTACGTGGAGCTTCAATATACTAACTAATTTATAGAGGGAATTATAGGTTTTAGAATTAATTATCCAGAACAAAAATGATGGGTTTTGGAATACAGATTGCTGGCCTAATAACAGAAACACCGGATTTTATGACTACTAATCTTGAATTTACCTTCCATAGGTTTTCCTGAAACGCATGTCCAAGGTAGGAAATTTTTCCTAAACTTATAAAAATTTGTCTTGAGTTTTAATTTAATTTCCATTCTTGTTTTTTTTTTCTTTTCCAAAAAAAGAATTTGCATTATTGTTTGAGTTCAAGAGTTAACTTTAAAATTTGGGGAGTTTATGAATTATATAAAAAATTATATAAATTTATGTAATTAGAAGAGTTTATAAAACATTTATATTTACCATACTAATAGTTTATAAATTCACATTATCAACCATGAAATTATATTTGCTAAAACAATAGTTATTTATCCTTTTTAGTTTTTTTTTTTTTAAATTGTTAACTTGAATCCTTAATTTAGATGGTAAGCACGTAGCGTAAACTTTCCTTGAACAAATTTTAATTTTGTAAAGTTTTCAAAATCTTTTGCTCCAAATACGGTAAAATGGTTTTGTAAAAATACATCCATAATTTCAAATTTATCTTTTAATATTTATATCTTTTATCAATTTGATCTTTATTATTTTTAACTAAATTTGGCACTCAATTTTTTAAAAAAGAGTCAAATCATTTTTTGAACAGATATGTCGACTAAGACATTAATTTTTAACGATGTTGATATGACAACCTACATGAAAATCCATATATATTTTCATAGACGTGACACTATTTATTTTATATATCAATCAACAAATAATTATAAAAATATAAAAAGAATATTTAAAATTAAAAAAAATTATAAAAATTTTATAAAAGTTAAAAAAATAGTATGAAGTACATGCAAATTGTCATTCGAGTTGCCATGTTTAAAAATTCAATATTTTAGTTGGTATTTCTGCTAAAAAAAATTAATTCTTTTTGAAAAGTTGATTCGACTAAATTTAACTCCAAAAAAGAATAAAGACTAAGTTGATAGAAGTAATGTAAACATTATAGACTAAATTTGACATTATGTCAAATACAAAATCTTAATACCTATCGTGAGCTTATATTATACAGAACTTTTTGTTGGCACTTAAAGACTTTTTTTTCTTTTTATCTTTGGCCCCTTCACTTTTCTTTGGTCTATCTCGTTAACAAAATCCATATTTCCATTAAAAAAATTAAGTCAACAATGAAAACTTTTCCGCTAGAAAAAAAAATTCAAACTAAAATAAATTAATTAAATGAATAGGGCTTTCAATTTTTTATCATAAATATTTCATCTCCTAGGGCCCTAAAAATTTTTCAGCTTTTATTGTATTACATTTTATAATATTTTTTAAAAGAGGCATAATTTATTATTTTGTCTAGGACCCAAAAATGTCAAGAACGTTTCATTATGAAAAGTTAAAATATGAAAAATTACTTACAGTTTTAAAAATTTATAAAAAATCTCTTAAAATCTAAAAACCTGGAAAAATCTAAAAACTGAAATTCATCATTTATTTTAAAAAAAATTATATTCTTTTATATGACAATTATGCCAAACTTCAAAAATTTTCATTAAAAATGAAAAATCATAATTTATTTTCAAAACATATAAAAAAATTTTAAATGATAATGATGCAGAAATTCAAAAAATTCCAAAAAAAAAAAGTAAATTTATTTTGAAATTACTATTTTTGGAATTAGAAATCTAGGTGCATTTTTTATTAGTGGCAACATTTATTGAGGGGATTTTTTTTAATGAAAATGGCAAACAGGGAGACAGACAGAAGGAAAATACAAGGGTGAAAGTGACAAAAAAAAATCTTGAAGTACTAAATTAAGTATTTATAGATAGTGCAAACGTCAAAATTGGTATTTAGATAAATAGAATCTACTCAAAATGAGAAGGAGAAATCTTTAGTTTTTCAAAATGATTGTGTTATTATAAAATAAAAAGAGATAGATAGAGTAAAGAATAAAAAAATATATGGGAAGTAATAGAAAATGTATTTTATTTATCAATGGGATGTTTACAATACTTCTCAAAAGTCTCTATTTATAGGTATAAAAAGTATAAATGAAATAGAGATCTACTTTTAATCACTATTAGAATTCAAAGTACATTAAAATATATCTTAATATTGATGAACATCCACTTAATAAGATATTCATAACACTCCCATTTAGATGTTCATTGGTAGATAATGTACCTCGTTAAAACCTTACTAAGATAGAAACTCTATGGGAAAAAATTTCCAGTGAAGGAAAAAAAATACACTTATCTATAATACGCATGATATGATGCCTCGTTAAAAACCTTACTAGGAAAACTCAATGGGACAAAACCTCGGTTAAGGGAAAAAGAGTACATCGCGTATTTACTCCCCCTCATGTAAACATCACATACTTTCTCACATACTACATATTCAATCTTGAATACTAGTCTTTCAAATGACTATTTGAATGTATTTTCTAAGTATTTATATCACCATTCTTTTGAAAGTCATGAGTGAGGGAAAATTTTGGGGGAAATATATTTTGATCTCTTCAGGAGTTTCAACAATAATCATAGCAAACTTTAATCATTATTCTTCCATAAAAACACAAATAGGTATTTTGGATTATTTATAGTCCTCCTTCAACTATTATTCACTAAGTCAAATTTACCATATATGTTCAAATTAATTCAATTCATATAAATGAACAATTTCCTGAGAATTTCAATATGCTTCTAGCATTCTAAATCCTTCAAGGATTTTAATATAAACTTTACTATACAGTTATTTATAAAAGGTTGTAACAATAATCATTAGACGCAAGTTAAATCTTTTATAAACTATTAGTTTAATAATATATCTAAAGGTTATTGTATCCACCACAAAATAATATTATATCTTTACGTAATCAATGCTAGGACTTAGCGAAAAAAAATTTATTTTTATTTCGCTTTGCGAAACTACTTCATTTGTACCCTCACTAGCTTTATACCTTTAGATATTTGGACTATTGGTCCAAAAACTCCACGAATTTGAGTTGCATCTTTCTATTTTGACCAATCTATTCCATATCTATATTTCTCAATAAATTTATTCAAGATCCTCCTTTTATTTCATTATTTTAACAATAATATTGCATGCAAAATCATTGTCGACCACTTTTATTATCGGTTCGACATTTCCTCGAATTGGCATAACTTATCGAGATCTCTTATTTTTACTATTTTAATCTTCAGTTTTATGTACTTAAATCACTTCTAGAGTTTTACTTATTAGTTGTGTCTTGGGTATCTTTTAGAGCACAAGCCTTCACTATATGACCATCTAGATTTATTATTTTTTTATGAGAATTTTAATATTTGGAACTTGTAATGAGTTATCCTTGTTGAATTTCTGGTTCAAATTACTCACCCCTCTAACTCATTATAAGTTATTATTTCTCTCCCCCTAATGTCGATAAAATTAATGAATCAAAATAGTAATCACAAATCATGTCATAATTGAATTTCCAATACAATTGAAACATATAATAATACAATGAGACACGTTATTAATATATATTTCCAACTTTCTTTGAGTATTCACTCATTTTTGTTGTGGTGGAGCAATTGGAATATATACGCACATACAAAAATTCAAAGATGATAAATACTTAGCTCTTGACCAAAAATCAATTGTAATGGGGAGTATTTATAACTTATTGCTTGATGCGTACAACAGATAAATCAACATAGTCTCATGTTGAAATAGGAAGTTTAGTTCTCATAAGTAATGGTTTAGATATTAATTAGAGGCATTCAATCAATAATTTATCTAAACCATTATGCGCATAAATAACAAACTTTTACAAAAGTTTTTCAAAGTCAATCAATAAAAGACTGAGATATAAACTCATCAGTATTAGTAAGATAAATTGTCTTAATTGCATGATATGAAATTAATTATTTAAACAAGCAATCATACAAACGACAGGTTGCAAGTTGATAACACATAATGATTATTTTGTAGATGCATCTACCAAAATCATATAATATCAAAACCATCCACATGGTAGATGAATGGACACATATTCATTTTAGAAATGCAAGACATTAAATCTCAACTTTAGCTAGTGAGTTTCTAACAATCAATTTTCATTGAGAACAAGCCACAAATGAGAATTCTTTAAATTAAAGAATCTTATGATTCTTTAATGAATGTTAATAATTCTCAATTAATTTTCGCATCATATATGATTTAGAATGGTCTAACTGGTCACACCAAGAAGTAAATGCATTTGTATCAGTAAACTTCTGGTTTACTTTAACATACATTTCAATTGTACTAAATTGTAACAAATTGATAATTTTACCATCATTCTTTTTACTTTGTATCCACATATAAGTACTATTGTGATATTTACTACTAGAAATGTCTAAATCAATATGAAGTTTATAATGCCACTTAGTCAATAAATATAATTTCTAAATAATTATATGCAATATTCATTTTAGGAAATATGTCAAAATCTTCAAATGCATGGCATTTGGTCTAGTGGTATGATTCTCGCTTTGGATGCGAGAAGACCCGAATTTGATTCATAATACTTTTAAAACCCTTTTAATAAGAGTTTTACGTAATTAGTTAACTACCAAGAATAACTGCCTGGGTCATGTATAGAAACAAACGTATATTAAATATAT
This sequence comes from Gossypium australe, assembly GCA_005393395.2. Taxonomy (NCBI): domain Eukaryota; kingdom Viridiplantae; phylum Streptophyta; class Magnoliopsida; order Malvales; family Malvaceae; genus Gossypium; species Gossypium australe. The sequence goes on from CM016616.1 coordinate 92,277,285, forward strand.
CAATAAACGTCACATATCAAACATAAAAAATATGACATAATGAAAAACTAGCAATTTTTTTTCATAATCATCATCATAAACATGCATGAAATTTAATTCAAAATCCAACCATTCAAACTCATTGAACTTTTCATTTATAATTGCTCATGTCATTTCTCCAAATAATTAACAAATGGAATAATATAAAACGTATGAACTACCTTTAACAATTCTTTGAACTAAATCAAATCTAAATAACCATAAAATCTATTGGTTTGTTAACAAAAATTTTCATACTAGATATGTTTTAATCAAATATATTATTTAATTATAAAACCTACTATAACAACGTAAATAGATCAGTTAATATTTATTTTCATGATCAACTGAGATTATTAAAAGAATATTTAACACATGAAATCAAAACTTAAAAGGAAGACCATCTCAAAATATTTAAATCATATATCAAGTTGATTTAATATTTAAAGGTGTATCTTTTTTTTTTTTGGTTCTATGTTGAGTCTTGACGATAAGAAGTAAGCAAATTAAACTTCTGATCAAAATCTATTAATAGCAAACTTTGAGGGTGGATCTTATTTTCGAAGTGCACAATAGGTACATAACCAATGACTCTTCATAAATAAATTGTTTCTCTTCTTAAAAAGTTCTTGGAAATCCTTGTTCTTTTCTAACTTTCTTCATTTTTCCACTTCTGGTGGTGAGAAAATTTATTATGAACAATCCCATGACTATTATTATAGTCCAGCTGACTACATCCACGTCAAAGATTATGTCTTTCGAATTTATTACATATTGTTACATTCTCTTTAAGGAATGGTTAGGTTTCGTGGTTAAAAACGTTTGTTCAATCATAAATAAATAAAAATTCATGATATTGATACCGTAGGAGCATATTTGAATCATGAAAAGTTGAATAAGTTCTCTCTTGCAAGGTTCTCATCATTAATATTTTTCCACGTAATTTTAATTAGGAACTTATTTTGAATATTGTAGAGTTATACTCAGGGTTTTAAAAAAACTTGCAACTTTAGATGCATCCAACTATAACGAGCTTTAGATGGATTTACCATATTCTATTGCTCATAAGTAAATCTTTCACAATCAAATATTTCGCTTTCAGCCCCTTAACGGGTATGATGACAAAAGAAGATCACAAAGATAGTCATGATCAATTCAATTTATAACAAGAGTAATAAATATAAATCAATAACCCAATCCTCTTTTGATTTATATGAAATATAACATTTTCTCCATTCACAATCCCAATATGATATCCATTATAATGACTTTCTTTTAAAACTAATGCATTAACTATCACAAATTTTATGCTTTTTAGATATTGACGTATTAGCTCTTCTAGAGCTTTCAACTAATTTTGTACTATCAACAATTATTGGAATAACATTTTTTTTTGTTTCAGTTACAAATAAGATAAATATTTTCTATCTGTAATGATAGAATTCATTACTAAATTCTCATATACTTTCTCAAAGAATATTAAAAGAAACAAAATATTTGGGCATATGCCACATATGTGGCCAACAATCTTTCATATCACATTGATAATATAGGTTATCTTTACCCTTTGAAGAGTTATCTTGAGAACTCTCATTGTTCACTTATTTATTACAATGTTCCCATTTTTAGTGGTCTATGATTATATCTTTTTATTTTCTTTATGTTTGAATTCACTTCGGGGAATGCAACAAATCTAGTAGGGCAGACTTCTAAACGCCTCCATTGATTCTTTATTTTATAATTATTATCGCAATACATGCATGGATTTCAAATCAAAATTTATCTATCATGATTAATCTCCAATTATAATAAACATGATATAATAAATAAATCATAGTAAAATATACCTCAGATTCTTTAACATCATTGTTATCACCTTGACTATTATCACGAGCACTATTACAAATAGTAAAACAACTTTGTTTTTGTAATAACATTTATAACCTAATAGTAAAAAAATCATTTAATAAAAAAATCAAAATTTTTGTGTACGATGCTTGACATTTATCCAATACACATTGTACCAAATTTCACTACCACATATATGTCATAAAATCTTATGATGCTCTAATCAAATATTTATAAATTCAATTTGAAAGATATAATACAATCATTCAACATTAGCAAGTTAATAGGACTCAATAGATCCTATCAAATTTCTCTTTAATCAACTGTGGTAGGTTAATAACACTTTCCATCATAATTTTAATCAAATTACAAGAATACTTAATAACAAGAATTGAATAATCAAATCTTTAAACATCTAAATATTATGCATACTATAATTTAATAAAAAGAATCTTAGTTTAAAAGAAACCTTAAAGTAATAATATTTTCCCATAAAATAATTTTACCAAAAAATTAATCAATAAAGGAGAAAAACATGAAAGGATTATATAATTTTTTTTTTGCATAAAAAGGCATAAAAAATTTACAGATTTATTTGTACCTAAGTGGTTAAAGGCTCGAATGATTACCCATAATGCACGGGCCTCAATTGAAATACCAATAGCTCTAGGAGGCAATTGACAACAGTAAATTTTGGGATATTTTTGTGACTTATGGAGAAAAATAATTAAAAGAGAATTGTGTTGATAACATATTATAAAATAAAGAGAGATAGAGAATGTATTTTATTTATCGATGTCTTCAATGCTTCTCCAAAGTCTCTATTTATAGGCAAAAGAAGTATAAATGAAGTAGAGATCTACTTCTAATCACTATTAGAACTTAAAGTACATCAAAACCTATCTTGATTTTGATGGATATCCACTTAATAAGATATTCATAACATATACCATATTTTACAAATTAACATAATTAAGATAAGTTTTTCGATTTGCCTGATTATATACGAATTTCAATTTAGTGTAATTATATATGTACTAGTTTACATACTTTTCAATGCACCAACTACTTGTCCATGTAACAGCCCAAATTTCGGTGAAATCGGAATAGTGGTTTTGGGACCACAAATCCGAGCCGAAAATATAATTTATTTTATTTTATTATATGGATTGTATTATGTTAGAAAATTTATGTGAAAATTTTTATATAAGAATTTTATTGATTTAGTGCTTAATTACGGAAGGACTAAATCGCATAAAATGCAAAAGTGATAATTCTAGTAGCTATAAGGATCAAATAGCTATGGAATTCAAAACTAGAGGTCATTATATGATAATTAGACCATTAATAAAAAGTATGTAGATATTTTTGGATGATTCATCCATGGAAATTAAGAAAAAGGCTAAGGACTAAATTGGAAATAGCAAAATACTTATTAATTAAAAAGATGATAAAAGATATCATCTTATTTTATGTCATCTTCTTCCCCAAAATAAACATGGAAACCCTAGGAGAGAGAGAGAAAAGACTTTTATGGCCAAACTGGGTAAGTTTCCTTGTCCCGTTTTTAGTAATTTTAATATTTTTGGAATCGGGATAGCCTAAACTATCTATTTGGGGGATCAATTTGAAAAGTTACCAAAGTATAAAAATTAGTTCAAGGATGTATATGCTGGAAATTTGAAATTGATGGTAGAAAATGAAAGATTGATGATAGATAAACAACTTTTACAAAGTGATTTTTCATGAAAACTTGATCTAGGGACTAAAATAAAAATTGGTGAAAATCCATGGAAAATGTTGAAATTTGTGAAATGTATGTGCTATAAAAGTTGTATGTATATTTCAGCTAGGCTTGGGTAGAGGGTCGGATTTCATGAATTTCATTTTTCAAGCCTAGGGATAAAATGGTAATTTATGAAAAAGTTAGGGGCAAAATGGTAATTTTGCCTAGGATAAAAATTGAGTCCAAATAAGTGTAAAATGTGATAAATTGACATTAAATTTACTCGTCTAGATCCGGATAGACCAAATTCGGAGTTAGAATGAGGAAAATGTCGGATTAGTGGATTTATGTACATGAACATTTGTCGAGGTAAGTTCGTGTAACTAAATTGTATATGTTTTTATGCTTGATTTAAATGTTGTGTTTGTGAATTTTATTAATGTCATAAATGTGTGAAATGGTCACCTACTCGATATAGCCCAATAAATGAAAATGCCCGATAAAATGGTAAATGAATAAAATGTTACTTATATGCTTGACATGAATGTGGAATGTGTTTCACTTGAATTACATAAATGTTACGGAGGTATGAAATGATCAAATGCCCGAAAATACTTGAAAAGTGTTTAAATCCTGGTTGAATAAATGGAAAATCGATGGATATGTGATTTCCCAAAATGAAAGAGGTCCTGCAATTGTTGCGGATAGGATTTAGCTCGGATGAGTAATCTTTCGACCTCAATTCTGATAGGATTTAGCCCGAACGGATGAGAAAATTTGTATTGTTGACTCCTCTATGGAGGCAAAATATGTGGCTGCTTTGGAGGCTACAAAAGAAGCAATATGGCTTCCAAAGTTCCTTGCAGATCTTGAAGTTGTTCATGGTATGTGATTTTTGCATGCAAAGCAAAATAGAAGCAAATGTTGGCTCACTAGTTGTCTATTGTTTAAACTAATACTAAACAATATTGCGTGGTCGGATCATAACGGAAACACAACTTATATTAGTAGATGAACCTAAACATGTCCTTAGTATAATAAAAAATGAGCAAATCGATTAAAAGACTAATATGACGGCTACCAAGTCCAATTAGGAAGATGTCTTTTCCTGGGCTGTAACACCCCAAAATTTCTATCTTTATTTCTGTGAAATCTTGACACAAATATCTGTCTGCTTCAGTGGTTAAGTGTTCTGGGTGTGTGTGGGAGGTCCCAAGTTCAAGCCATAGCTTTGACAAATTTTGGCATTTTTCTGACTTAAGCCTTGTACTTGCTTAGTGCCATATCAGAATGAGTCTGCTGGTTCAAGTGGTAAGGGAGTCAGTGTGTTGGAGGTCCTATGTTCGAATCCCAGTGCGAGCGTGGGTATTATTTTTGCGTGGTGTTGTGTTAAGAGTTTTGGTGGGATTTAAATTCTGAGGAAGTTTAGATCATGTAGTTAGTGAGGAGTTGGGGGTTATCTAAAATATTAACTATTTTATTTTATTTTAGTATTTTCCCCAAAATTCCAGAGTTCTAACACTTTTCTTTTCCAAAGAAAATTTCCCTTTTTGATTTATGCTTCTCTTTTCTTCTTTTGCCTTTGACGAAATAGTAGTAAACCCTCCTTTTTTTGTTTTTTGATTCTATCGTTAAACCTTGTTTTTGGACGTTCGAATCTTTGAATCTCGTGAAATCGGTAAGTGGGGTTGCTTGTTTCCATTTAGTTTCTATTCTCTAAATGTTGAGGTTTGTGAATTCTTGCGTAGGAGACGGCAGTGAAGCTGTAGTTCAGCTCCAACGATCTGATTTGCGCGACCGAACGAGTGTGGTTGTGGTAAGTGAATGCATTTGGCTCGATTTGGATTTGAAGAATTTGTGTTTTGATTGTTAATCTCGATGTTGGGTACTCTATTTTTAGGTTTCAAAAGGCTCGAGGTCGTTTTAGCTTCAAAATCGTACGAGGTGTGTAATCGACACTCGAGAAAACAAGTTTTCGGTAGAAGCCAAAAACCTTACTGTCGACGCCACACGACCATGTGGTAGGCCGTGTGCAACGACACGGCCGTGTGATTGACAAAGGCCAAGCCGTGCGCAAGACACGCCCATGTGATGCCCAAAGTCTGGCCATATGAGCCATACGAGCTAAACCAGATGGGCATGTGGACCACACAAGCGTGTCGATTATTGGGCCAGGCCGTGTGATCCATAGGGGCTAGGCCAATTTGGGCGTGTGGGCCAATTGTACTAAAATTTTCGTAGGGTTGCACGGGTCGTCCTAATCGACTGTGGGCCTACCGTGGGGTCGGTAAAGGCTTACTAAACCCCAAAACTATGTGTTCTATAGACTAATGTACTGTTATGAGCATGCCAATGTCTGTATATCTGTTATCTGTTAACTCTGTATGGATGTTTTGATAGTGTGATTGGGGTGGGGTGATACATATATATTCGAGAAGTGTTCTGAAAGACAGATTATGCCTAATATCTGGCAGCGCAGTTGTATTATATCTGATACGTGCCGCATCGGTACAGCGTGGTGTGTATGGCTGGGTGGGTGTTTTAAACCCCACATGGTGTGTAAGGATGGTCAGAGATGGTGTGTAGAGGATGGGGGTAGGACTCTGTTATCTGATTTGCATATTTGTATCTAAGATGGGCTCAGGCCCGATTCTGCATCTGTATCTGATATGGGCCCAGGCTCGAATATGAATCTGTCTGTTTTGTGATATGCTATATGTGTACATGCTTAATTTTGTTGGATTACACACTGAGTTTACGTAAACTCACCCCTCTTTATTTGTCTGTACAGTAACCCACAGTCTTAGGCGCATCGGTGCAGCAAATGACTCGACGGTGACCACCTATTTTTACGATGTTATTTTGCTTTATGGTTATTAAGTTTTAGCATTGAGATTGTATTTTCTAGGACTCTGGACTCTTCTAAACTGTTTGGCTTGGTTTTTGTTTTTGGATTTAACTTACTTTCCATTATGACAGTTTTATCTAAAAACATGATTTCTAAAAATATCGAACGATTTTTCCTAAACTTGACGATTTTGTAAGCTTCCGCTAAAAACACGTTTTATCTCTTAATGACCAAATGAAAGAGAGCTTTGAAAATTAAAAGAGCGATAAAGGCTAACAAGCCGGAAAGATTTGAACTAAATGAAAACTGTTTTCCAACCCATTTCATGTGACACCTCCAGATTCATCCATAACATCTAGGCCGAGTTTGGGGTGTTACATGGGCATCGAAGTGGAGGACTCCTAGAAGATAGAGACATAGTGTGACTGACTAAACTGATAGTACATCAGACTGGACCTAAGAAGAATAGATCCTAAATTTGTTTATAGATTTATTCACTTGTGATGTTCAAAGTGGGTGATGGACTATGTATGCATGACTCATGTACTTTGATGTAAGTAAAAGCCTGAGTTCAAAAAGATAATGAATCAAAAGTCGGTGCGTTGGGCATATGAATTCTGCAGTATGTGACATCATTCACAATAATGGAATTCATAGCCCTTGATATGGGTAAATGATATCCTCTCATTGGCATTACATGATAGACGAACAGTAAACGTGGCCACCGGTTGTTCGTCTTTGTTATTAATGACTTGATTACTATTTGATAGTAATTGACTTTTCATGAAGGAAGATGTAATGGTTATCATGAGATAAAATAGGATCATATTGGGAGAGCGGATTTATCCCAAAAAGATTAAAGATATCCTATGAAGGTAATACACTTATGACAAGGTCATCGAACTAGCACTGATCTAGTTGCTTTCGTAATGGTATGCTATTAGGGAAAGTTTAGTCACTATACTATCGTGGAATGACTTCGTGGCTAAATGAGTTTATAATTAATGGGCAAAAAGCTAGAACTTAGTTATAAATCATTTGAATCGTAATCACATATCTCCAATCGATCCCTCCACTAGCTCGTTGAAATAAAAAATGAGTTGCATATTGAATCAAATCAATAGAAATAGATAGAAATATTAAAGTTGGAGAAATGGGAAACATTCAAAAATGAATATGGTTTTTTGACTAAATGGAAATGACCTAAAAAATTAATGTATGGGTTTTCGAATTATTATTTAATTAGTTAAATAATTGATGTTCTAAAATGGAATTAAATTAATTGGTTATAGTGAACCCGTTGAGTGTAGAAATATTAAATAGATTTTCTCATAAATTCTTTTAAGGTAAAGTTGCAATGATTTTAACAGAATTTGAATTGGGCTAAGAAAATTATTTAATTGGAAAATTAATTTCTTTATTTTAAAAAAATTATGTTTATTTTGGAAAATAGAAAAACATATTTTGAGTTGGATAGAATTATGAAGTACTGGTTTAAAGTTCAGGAAGTATTTATAATTGGACCCGATACGAGAGAGGCCCAAAAGCCCCTCACCTTCAAGTTATTACATGGGACAACAAACCCTAGTATATTTAACTAGGGTTGTCTCCTCTTTCTCTCTTAGTTAATCTAGGATTTTATTTTTCTATTGAAATAAACTTCTACTAATTTAACAAGTGTTTCACTTCTTCTTCTTATAAATGGATGGCACTAGTAAGGCTAAATACACAACTTTGAGATATTGTTATTCTGCCAAAAAAAGGTGAGAATTTATTTTCCAAGTATAAATTCTATTTTTTGAAATAATAATTCTATCGGTTTCTATTGAAGAAAGATTTATTTTCCCACAGAAAGTAAAATAAATAAACTATGGTTCTCCGTTTGATTTGAATTCGTTCAAGCCCTATAACAACTCGTTTTCAGTGGTGTCAAAAATAGTGGTTTTGGGACCAATAATCCGATGAGAGAGTTCGTAAATTTTATTAGTTAATATTTATGATTCAAGGATAATTTTATTGAAATTTTGATTTAATAAATTTCATTGATTGGTAGTATAGCTAAAAATGGTAAATTTGCAAGTTTAAGGTTTAGGGAATAAATTGTATAAAAGTTAAAATGTTGGGGGTAAATTTGTAAATTGATAATGGAAGGGTTTAATTGCATAAAAATACTTGTTAGAATGCTGGAAATATATTAATTGAGCTGAATTATATTTAGATCAAGAAACGTCGTAATCGAATTTAAATCGAGGAAAAGCTAAAGTTTTGGACTAGTTGTCGACTCCGTTTTAGTAATCATTTCAGTTGAGGTAAGTTCCTATAATGGTAAAATGGTTAGTTTCCAATTTGAATGAATGATTAGTTAATGGTATAATTTGTTTAATTATTCTTGAATTTACACATGTTAATTAGTGATTTGGATTAATTTGTAATGTTTATGCAATTGATGGATATTTGTGAAAATGTGAGTTGTATGGATGTATATAATTGAAATGATATAAATTGCAGAAGTTAAAGGGTTGATATATAAAAGTGTCTCATTTGAATCTTAAGAATTCTTAGGATACAAATGACATGTCATTACGGACTATACGGTTTTGAGTGCTGATCTTGGATGTCCTATCGATGGCTGAGGTCCTGCATTTGTTGCAGATTCTTCACAATTCGTGTGAGCAGCATCGCGTAGCTAACATCCCGACCACAGCTTGTGTGAGCATTATAGAGATGGTTACAGTTACATGTAAAGTTACACTTTGTGTGAGCATTTCCCGAGTATCCGATATTATTCTATTTGGTTCAATGGGCAATTAAAGTTTAAAACAAAAAGGTGCATATATGAAATGAGCTATGTTATTGAGAATATGGAGTGGAAATGTAATATATGTAATTGAATGGAAATTAAGGCATAAAATGGAAAGGTGTATGTACTCATTGGTTCATGTTAATGAACATATGAAAAGGAAAAGTACGGATTGAAAAGCGAACTAATTCATTTCATGATATGTACCATGTTTCATAGGTTGATATATTTTTAAGTATATCTACTAACCTTGTGGAATGTTGTGAATAGGAAAGGAAAGTATCCATATGATTTGTGATCAATGATTGAATGGTTTAACCATTTTATGTGCGGTAAGTTTAAGTTCCTTTTATACGAGCTTATTAAGCATTAGTTGCTTATGTAGTTGTATTTCTTTATTTTGTAAATCATTGAAAAGCTCGATCAATTGAAATCTCGTCAGAGCATCATCACACTATCCATTCATTATTCTGGTAGTCTTGGTTAATGGTTATAAATGACATGAAATAGGAGTTTATTTTATGCTATTTTCCAATGTCTTGGTGTTGGCTTATAAATGAATTTATGTAAGTATGGTTTTTGGTTACTTGTGAACGCCTTGTGATTTAGATGGCTTTTGGTTCATTGAACTTTGAATGAAGTGGTTAAATGGTAGATGTATGATGTAAGTTTTAAAGTATGAATTTTTGGCATTGAGTTTGACTTGATTTGGATGTTAACTTGTGGTACCAATGAGGGTACATTGGATAGACATTTAAATTAAATGATATATGTGTTTGTTTTGGCATGTAATAAGGCTTGATTTTAGTTTGGCAAATTTGCATGTTTGTGTGGTGCCAAGCTTATGTATGCCTTATTGTTTATAGTTAATGGATTGTAATTAATGGTATAAATCGATAGGTTGTTAAATACTTATGCATGTTTTGTGATGATAGGTAAACTATGGTTGAATGACATGTATGTTTGAAATGGCTTTGGTATATTTTGATATATGCATAGTTAATGAACTTGAGATGTTGGTTGGATTGATTTTTGGTGTATGAATTATGGTGCCTTTTGGTGGCATATTAGTAAGGTTTATAGGATGGTTGATTTGGTATGTTTTAAAGTGTTTCGGTCATGTGAAAATGATGGAAAATGGTATGGTTTGTTTTGCAAGAAAAGGTCAATGTTTTGGCTTGTTTTAGGGGCAACTTATGCTGCACACAACCTAGAACATGGGCTGTCACACGACCATGTGCCACACACAGCCACACCAAATGGTTGTGTGTCTTTATTGTTTTAGGTACAGGTTTCACACGATCTGAGATACGACTTGCAACACGGCTGTGTGGCCTTATTTTGAATACCCACACGGGCGGGCACATGGGCTGGGACACTGCCGTGTGTCCAAACTTCGAATGTTTACATGGTCTGGGTTATGCCACACGACTGTGTGTCCCCTCTTTCCCAAATTTTCATGTTTTTCCAAATTTTTTGTTTTGTTTCAAATTTATCCCTGATTATTCCTAAATCATTTTTAGGGCCCTGAAGGCTCGGTTTAAAGCCTAAAAGTGTGTTTTTACTATGATTATATTGAGTTGTTAGAAGTTGATATTAAGTTACATAATTGTTTCTATTTTGATGTTAAATGTTCTGATTTGTACGGTAATACTCCATAACCCTATTTCGACAATGGAGACGGGTTAAGGGTGTGAGAAGCCCACACTCAAAGTAGTTCATGGTACGAGAATAGAAGAGAAAGTTCTTTGATTGAAAGTCGAAAACAACAAGGATCCCCGTAACCGAAAACATAGGTGCGATTTTGAGTAAAATTTATTGTTATAAATATCACAAACTAGCTTACTTTTTATAATTTTAAATTTTTGCTGTGCAGAAAACCGTTTTCAATCCAGATCTTTTCCAACATAATCATGCCCACATTGAACACTAGGTTAACCTTGAGTATTCCAACCAACTCCAATTCGAAAGTCCTTCAGCTTACCCGCTTTAGAACTCTGAAAGGGTCTTTGTGTCTTTGCCAAGGCAACAGTAAGTAAAAATGAAAAACACTAGATAAGTGTTTGAGATGAACCTCTCTCGTTGCAGTTACTCTCTCCTTAACACTCCTGACTCAATGTACATTCCACCATGAACATCCCCGACTAGTTGAATTGTCGATAATGCCCACATTTCTCATCACGACTTACCGACACCATGCATTGTTGTTGGAGAATATCCAAGATACATATGCAATTGACAAAAGGAATCAAAAGAGCATTAATCCGATCAAGGAAATTCAAGCAAAGAATGAATTCACAATCATCCAACTAAATTACCTCAAAATATTCCTTGCCTTTCCACTCGCCGATTTGTAGCTCAACTCCTTGTGTTACTCCCACAATTGGGACCTCCTTGAAATTTATCGTCTTGATCTTTTTAGTCGATTTTCTAATCAAAAGACCAAGTTTACCCACGACTTTCTCCAATATGAATCCTTCGACCGATGATTTTAATGTCTACAAACATCAACCCTTTCTGATTACGATTGATCTGTTGTAATTTCATATGTCAAATTAGGCTATCAATTACACTCGAGGATTTTATTCTCAAGCAATTTAATTGTCTTTTATATGTTTTTTTAATAATTTTTAGTTTCAAGACTTAATAAATGTTTTGCTAAGTTTTGTCCCTTTTCGAGACTCAAATTGGCAAAACGCGCTATGGAGACCTAATGATATGATTGAGTGGTGTAGGAAGTCGATAATGGTCAGAACTTCAAGAAATCATCATTTAGAGGTGGGAGTATCATGACAGTGAGGCATGGAAGTCGTGATACCCATAATAGTGTTGAATTGAAGAACATTGAGGCCAACGTTAGTGATACCGCAATAATAGAGCTTGGGTATTACGACACTGAGACCCTAAAGACTCCCAATTGCACTACTGCCAAGGTATCGCGACACTAGAGCCTGGGTAGCGCGATGCCACTGCCTGATAGGAGAAAAACTACAAGGGAAATTTTGTGTCCAAACAAGCTTAAGTCTTTTTTTCCATTTAAGGACATAATGGTAAATGTTAGGTTAAATTGTTAAATTAAGCTTTATTTCATAAAAGATTTTCATATAACAAATTAAAAGTATTTTTGAATATAAGCTGGATTTGACAATAAAATTGTTAATACTTACAATAAACTCTTAGAAAATTTTGAAACAATTTTAAAATCAAGTGAAATTATTTTTAACCAAGTCAAAATGATCCCAATTAAGTTAAAATCATTTTAACACAGCAAAATGATTTTCAAACAAGTCAGAATTGCTCCAGGCCAAAAAGATGATCCCAATCGTTTGAGCTCATTTAAGCTACTTTACAACTCGTTACTTTTATCATTAAAATAAACTAAGTTTTTACTTCATTTAATTTAATAAGTTTCAGCTCATGATTTAATATTTTAGTTCATTTCAGCTAATTCGTATTTTCACCTTATTTTTGAGCTTGCCGAAATTAATATTTCCAGCTGAATTTTAATTAGTGTAATCTTAATACATGTTTTAAATACGTCATAGTTAGTACATGATTTTAATGTGTCTTAATATATTTCAAGGTTTTAATTTTTCGACCGAATTAATGTGCTTGTTTTAATGTGTCATAAGCTGCCAAATTAATGTGTTCTAAAATGAATTTAATTGTTGAATCTATTTGGTGCAGGTACATGGCATGGACGGCACAATAAGTGAGCTAATGGTTCAGCTCTTCAAAGCATCATTTCGTGGACCTCAATAGACATAGCAAGGCTACTGATTTTGCTTCCCTAAGCTGGCCGATTTGCTCCCCAAAGCAAACTTTAAAGCTTACTACGTTTTCTTTTATTATTTTGGGATATTATTTTGGGTTATGTTTTTGTAATATGGCCACCATTAGCTGTGTTATTTATACGTTTTAAATTTTTATTCTGCTACGATCAACTTCAACTAAATGATTAAATATTTCCGACAAACAACTTAAACTGTTTTGACATCTAAACACCTACGATTTTCAAAATAATAGTAAGTTCTAAATTTGGTTTTCTTTTAACTTCTAAATTTTTCTAAAATCATAAAGATAACGTTTTAATAAGATACAAACTTATTTAACAACACGATTTTCAACGCGACCACTAAGTAGATCTATTTTATACGAAACCATCATATTTTCTTATAAAACAAAATGAGATTTAATTGAAGTTTTACTCGAGGAACATACCAGATCCGGTCAGGGCTTGTGGGCCGGGTTTGGGGTGTTTCAACTTGGTATCAGAGCCCAGTTTTAAACACTCGGCCTTGGGTTTTAAAGTCCACAACATTTTCAAAATTAAGCCCAAATGAGTTTTTGTGAAAAGTTTTGGTTAAACTGGTTTTTATGGAAGCATGGCACCTGAGTCCTTGGCCCAGGTCCGCCAGGTAAGTTCTTTTGTTGATAAATTGATGTGAGTATGATAATGTATGATACTTTAATTGATAAGCCTAAGGAAACTATACTTTAGAGACACGGACCCTAGGTATATGTGTACTTCTACGGAAAAACCACTGATTAAAACTCTGTTGCATAAAATTTTCTTTAAACAAGAAAGTGAAAAGACTGTAATGCATAAAATTTTCGTAACAACAGATAAGATGCGAAGTAGACATGAGTTCTAGGGGACGTGGTCGTCGTGGACGCGGCAGAGGCAGAATGGCTGTGTCGGAACCAGTTGGGTCTGGTCAGGGTTCCTAAAATGAGGCACCGCCACCGGCTGTAGGGGCGGAATTTCAAGAGCAAACAGGAGGAGATGACGCAGTATCGCAGGCTATGCTGCGAGTTTTAGAGCGAGTAGCAGGAGCTAGTATGGGAAATGGGGCTCGAAAGTCAGTAGCTGAAAGACTTAGATCAAATGGAGCTGAGGTTTTTAGGGGAGTATCTGGGGTAGCTCCGAATGTAGCGGAGTACTGGTTAGAGGCAGTCGAGAGGATCATGGACGATTTGGACTGCATTGCTGAGGAAAAGCTGAAGGGTGCTGTTTCTCTGCTTCGAGATGAGGCCTACCAGTGGTGGCTCACTGTCAAGGAGAGTACCCCTGCGGATCGAGTGGATTGGGGGTATTTTAAGGTTAAGTTTGAAGGGAAATACGTTGGAGCTAGCTACATAGACTCTCAGAGAAAGGCGTTTCTGAATTTAGTACAAGGAAATAAGTCGGTAGCTGAGTATGAAGCGGAGTTTCTGCGGTTAAGTCGGTATGCTAGAGGGATTGTAGCTACTGATTACGAGCGGTGTGTTAGATTTGAGGATGGGTTGCGAGATGAGCTGCAAGTGTTGATTGCTCTGCATCGAGAGAGGGACTTTGCAGTCTTAGTGGATAGGGCACAGATAGCTGAAGAAGTTAAGCGGACCGAAAGACAGAACCGGGACAGAGGTCAGAATAAGAATAAGAGGAGCTATGGGTCTTCAGGGTCATCTGGGAATTTTCAAAAGAGACCCAGAGTTGATGGGCCGCGGGGTCAGCAGGCTGTTGTGGGAGGACAGTACCGTACTTGTGCTCAGTGTGGAAAGATGCACCCAGGAAAATGTTGGAAAAAGACAGGGGGATGTTTTAAGTGTGGGTCCAAGGATCATATGATTAAGGATTGTCCGATGGATACAGATAGGAACCGTCCAGCAGGTCAGGGTTTTAATCAGGCTGGCAGAGGTGGACAGCAGCCGTCAAGGGGTCGTGGTCCACATGGCAGAAGTAATGGTTCTGGTAGAGGTCGCAGAACTTCGGGCAGAGGTGGTGGTAACACTGAGGCTAGACAGCCAGGTCTGGTATATGCGATTCGTCGCAGGGAGGATAGTGATGCACCTGATGTCATAACGGGTACATTTCTGATCTCTGGAATACCCTTTATTGCTTTGATAGATATAGGGTCAACTCATTCATACATCGCTAGTGAAGTATCTGGAACTCTGCATGTGAACTCTGAGACTGTACCTAGGAAGATGACTGTACTTAGTCCTTTAGGGCAGACAGTAGTAGTAGATAAGCTCTTTAAGGAAGTGCCTTTAAAAGTGCAAGGGACGCAGTTTCTGGCTGACTTAATGGAGTTGCCATTCGGGGAATTTGATCTAATCTTAGGCATGGACTGTTTAGTGAAGTATCGTGCGAATGTAGATTGTGCTGCTAAGCGCCTGTCATTGAGAACCTCTGACGATAATAAAGTGGTAGTGATGGGCGAGAGACGGAATTACTTGTCGAATTTAGTATCTGCCCTTAAGGCAGAGAAGATGGTAAGGAAGGGTTGTTTGGCTTTTCTGATGTTGGTTAGTGCCTTGGAGGTTAAGGAAGCAACTGTTGAAGAGGTCAGGACTGTGAGAGAATTTGTGGATGTCTTTCAGGAAGAACTTCCAGGATTGCCTCCGGATCGTGAGGTGGAATTTGGGATTGACTTATTGCCTGGAACGGCGCCAGTATCTATCGCTCCGTATAGAATGGCACCAAAGGAGTTGGTTGAGCTCAAGGCTCAAATCCAGGAGTTATTTGATCATGGGTTTATCCGACCCGAGTGTGTCTTCATGGGGAGCACCGGTCTTGTTCGTGAAGAAGAAGGATGGAACTATGCGTATGTGCATAGACTACCGGCAGTTGAATAAGCTGACCATCAAGAACAAGTACCCTTTGCCAAGGATTGACGACTTGTTCGATCAGCTTAAGGGAGCGGCGGTATTCTCAAAGATAGATCTACGGTAGGGATATCATCAGCTTAAAGTGAAGGAAGCGGATATCCATAAGACAGCTTTCCGTACAAGATACGGGCATTATGAGTTCTTAGCAATGCCGTTCGGATTGACGAACGCCCCAGCTGCGTTCATGGATATGATGAACCGGATTTTCCAACCCTACTTGGATCAGTTCGTTGTTGTGTTCATAGACGACATTCTAGTGTATTCCAAGTCTGAGGTAGAGCATGATGAGCATCTTCGGATAGTGTTGCAAGTGTTAAGGGAGAAGAAGCTTTATGCCAAATTCAGCAAGTGTGAATTTTGGCTGAAGGAAGTTGCGTTCTTAGGCCATGTGGTGTCTGCAGAAGGGATAAGGGTGGATCCTCGGAAGATTGAGGCAGTGTTAGATTGGAAACCACCTAAGTCTGTAGCTAAGGTTCGTAGTTTCTTGGGATTAGCAGGCTACTACAGAAGGTTTGTAGAGGGGTTTTCATCAATAGCTGCACCTTTGACGAAGTTGTTGAGAAAGGAGGTACCTTTCGTATGGGCAGATAAGCAGCAAGAGAGCTTTGAGAAGCTTAAGAGGGTTTTGACTGAAGCTCCGGTTTTGATTCAGCCTGAGGCAGGGAAGGATTTTGTGGTGTATTGTGATGCTTCTCACACAGGATTAGGATGTGTTCTGATGCAAGATGGGAAAGTTGTCGCTTATGCATCTCGGCAATTAAGGCCACAAGAGGTTAACTATCCGACGCATGACTTGGAGTTGGCAGCGGTAGTCTTTGCTCTTAAGGTGTGGAGGCATTATCTGTATGGAGAAAAGTCAGTGATTTACACGGACCACAAGAGTCTTAAGTATCTGCTGACTCAGAAGGAGCTGAATCTGAGATAGCGAAGGTGGGTGGAGTTGTTGAAAGACTACGATTGTTCTATAGAGTATCACCCGGGCAAGGCGAATGTAGTGGCAGATGCCTTAAGTTGGAAAGTAGTGTCGGATTTGAGGGCAATGTTTGCACATCTTAGTCTTTATGACGACGGAAGTTTGTTAGCAGAGTTGCAGGTAAAGCCGACATGGTTAAGTCAGGTGAAAGAAAGACAGTTGGTAGACGATGATCTAAGTGCTAAGCTACGGCAAGTGCAGAGTAGGAAGTTGGAAGATTATGGTGTTAATAGTGACGGAGTGTTGTGTTTCAAGGGTAAGGTCTGTATGCCGAAGGATGAAGAACTTAGGCGGAGAATTTTTCAAGAACCGCATAGTAGCCCTTATGCGATGCATCCTGCAGGTAGTAAGTTGAACAGGGTTCTACGGGATCAGTTTTGGTGGCCTGGTCTTAAGCGGGAAGTTACAGAATTTGTAGGGAAGTGTTTAACGTGTCAGCAAGTTAAGGCTGAACACCAAGTTCCGTCAGGATTGCTTCAGCCGATAAAGATTCCGCAGTAGAAGTGGGAGCGAATTTAGTGGGCTTCCCCTTACGCCTACCAAGAAAGACTCGGTATGGGTGATAGTGGATCGATTGATGAAGTCGGCACATTTCATACCAGTGCGGGTTGATTACTCTTTGTAGAAATTGGCGAAGTTGTATGTGACAGAGATTGTGAGGTTGCATGGAGTGCCAGTTTTGATTATTTCGGATAGGGATCCGAGGTTTACGTTTCGATTTTGGAAAGCATTACATCAGGCTTTGGGCACCAGGTTAGACTTCAGTACGGCATTTCATCCACAGTCAGACGGCCAGTCTGAGCGAGTAATCCAAGTGTTAGAAGATATGTTGAGGGGCTGTGTGATAGACTTCAGAGGAAGCTGGGAAGAGTTTTTGCCTTTAGCAGAGTTTGCATACAACAACAGCTACCAAGTAAGTATTCGGATGGCACCGTACGAAGCACTATATGGACGGAAGTGTCGCACTCCTACGTGTTGGACAGAATTGGGGGAACGTCAAGTTTTGGGTCCAGAGATTGTGGCGGAATCCGAAGAAAAGGTTAAGGTAATTCGGGCTCGGTTAAAGGAGGCATCTAACAGGCAAAAGTCTTACGCAGATCTTAAGCGGAAGGAAATAGAGTTTGTTGTGGGAGATCAAGTATTTCTTAAAGTGTCGCCATGGAAGAAGGTAATGAGATTTGGTCGCAAAGGAAAGTTAAGTCCCAGGTTTATAGGACCTTATCAGGTTTTGAAGCGGGTTGGACCAGTGGCATATCAGTTAGAGTTGCCTTCGGAGTTGAAGCAGATGCATGATGTGTTCCATGTTTCGATGCTACGTCGTTACCGGTCGGATCCATCTCATGTAGTGCCAGTTGAGGAAGTGGAACTAAGACCAGATTTGTCCTATGAGGAGGAGCCGATTCAGATTCTGGAACGGGATGTGAAGGTGTTACGGAGGAAGTCAGTTCCTCTCGTCAAAGTGTTATGGCGTAACCATGGATCGGAAAAGGCTTCGTGGGAGCCGGAAGAGGCAATGCAACAGCAATACCCTCACTTGTTCTAGCCAGGTAATTTCGAGGACGAAATTTTCTTTAAGGAGGGTAGAGTTGTAACACCCTAAAAATTCGAGTATCGATATATTGTATGTTTTGGTGTTTAGCTTATGAATGAAAATTTTCTTTTCTTCTTTTTTGTGTTTATTATAGCCTTGAAAAGGGCATAGAATTATTCGGGTATAGAATAATTTTTAGTATTGAGAATTTAGTGAAGTGGATCAAGTGACCCTGATACTTAAGTTAATTTAAGTGTCTAAAATTAGCATAAGTTGAGCTATTGGCAAGGTGGTGTTGGCGCATGAGTAATTGCATGAGGGGAGATGTTCGAATCCCTTGGGTAGCAATTAGATAACTTTTATTTTTGCACTTTGTATGGCAAGTGTCGGTCAAGCAATACTTATGGTAAGGATGGACTTTTTCATTTATGGAAAGTAGACTAAGGGAATAAGGTAAGTACTAACTTAAGGTATGGAATCAAGAAATTTTGGTATGATAAGGGGACATAAGGCTTGGATTAAGGGATGAGGTTTTGGAAACTTTTTAATGGCCTATTGACCATGTATGTGGATGGCATAGGGGGCTGGGGGGATGGCCGGATTTTGTTGTTGGCTTGGTAAGGTTGGGTGTTGGATGAGCATTTTTCTTTTTGGGTCAATTGGTGTTATTCTTATCAAAATTTTCTCTCAAAATTTGCTCTCTTCCTAGCCGAATATACCTTAAGCCTTGAGGAAACAATTGCATCTTTTTACCATTTCTCCCTTTTTGACTATTTTGGTCTTAGTTTGATTACTATCATCAAGTCTTTTCTCTCTTCTTTGTGACCGAAACCATATAGCCATTTTAGACCATTTCTTTTCTTCTCAATCCCACCATTGCCAAATTTTTCTAGCCTTCTTCTTCTTTCTCTTGTAATAGCCGAAACCTTCCTTCCATATTCACCATTGTCGCAACACCTAAAACCTCCCATCTCTTTTCTCTTTTGAAAAGGCCGAATCTTCTTCTTGTCACCAAGCCGAAACCTATCAACATCTAGTCGATTTCTTCCCCTATTTCTCCTTCAAAATCGATCACTCCTCTATAGTAGCCGAATCTCTCTGTGGTTCCAAACAAGGGTACAAGCGATCTCAACGTTAGGGGAGGATTTCGGGATCCTTTTGTAGCCGACGATTAAGGGGAGATTATTCGGGATTTGAGTATCCAAGGACAAGTGATATTTCGGGATTTAGACAATCAAGGTAAGGGGTCTTAATATTCGGCCAAAGGCCATATTGTCTATTAAGGTTGGCCGATTCTGACTATGGTCTTATAGGGGGAGTCGACTGTGAAAAAGAAGGAGTGTCGGTATCGATAGTATCGTACTCACTGTTATCAGGTGTGTAGCCCTACACTAAATTTCCGATAGATTGATAGTATTAATGTTAGTATGTGTTAATAAGAAATATGTATGATAATGGCCGCGGGTACCATTCAGTGGTACATGGTATTCAGGTATGTTAACCCTAATACTTCGTTAATAATCCTATAAGCATGGATATGAAATGTGTATGACTCCGTTATGATTTTGGGGTATAATGCATAAAATCCGAATAATATGTATGTTGCATGGGCATATGGGTGATTTTGATAAAGGGGAAGTGTTTCCGGTGGTTTTTACCACATTATCCGGTGACTTATGTCACAATATTATGTATCCGGTGACTTCGGTCACATATTATGAATCCGGTGACTCTCTCACAATTATCTGGTGGCCATGCCACAATTTATAAGGGCGATGTGCAGTTGACTGCAGCGACTGCCTTCGATGGTGTGTAGCGGATGGAGGGTTGATTTAGTAATCCCCACGGTGTGATTGGCAGGTACGGGTGGTGTGTAGCGGATGGATATCTAGGTGGGCTCGGGATTGCATGTCATTTCATATGTATATGTGATTTTATCTGTTGTTATTTGATTTGCTATGTTATGGGCTTATGGTTAAATGTGATTAAAATGGGCTTTGCCAAAATGTTATCGTTAAAGCTATGATCGATTGGGTTTTTAGTGTACAGTTATACATTGAGTCTGTTGACTCACCCCTCGTGGGATATCTTTTACAGGTGACACTTAGCGTGATGGACCGGGTCAGCGAGGACTAGGTGGTGGCTATGCTCAATTCAGTATTTCGGGTTTCTTTTTTATTAAACTTACTACGTTTTCTTTTATTATTTCGGGATATTATTTTGGGTTATGTTTTTGTAATAAGGCCACCATTAGCTGTGTTATTTATACGTTTTAAATTTTTATTCTGCTACGATCAACTTCAACTAAATGATTAAATATTTCCGACAAACAACTTAAACTGTTTTGACATCTAAACACCTACGATTTTCAAAATAATAGTAAGTTCTAAATTTGGTTTTCTTTTAACTTCTAAATTTTTCTAAAATCATAAAGATAACGTTTTAATAAGATACAAACTTATTTAACAACACGATTTTCAACGCGACCACTAAACAGATCTATTTTATACGAAACCATCATATTTTCTTATAAAACAAAATGAGATTTAATTGAAGTTTTACTCGAGGAACATACCAGATCCGGTCAGGGCTTGTGGGCCGGGTTTGGGGTGTTTCATGGAAAGCAGTCTAAAGTACAGTTTCGTACCTAGTGCGTCTTGCAATTTCTTCCAAAACCGTGATGTGAACCTCGGATCTCTATCCTAAAAAATGGAAATAGGTACTCCGTGCAATCTCACAATCTGAGATATGTACAACTCAGCAAGCTTATCAAGTGAATAATATGTGCAAACCGAAACAAAGTGAGCCGATTTAGTCAATCTATCTACATTAACCCATATTGCGTCTTTCTTACTCGGCGGCAAAGGAAAATCTGACATAAAATCCATTGTGACTCTGTCCCATTTCCACTCAGGTATCATAATCGGCTAAAGTAACCCAGAAGGTACCTGATGCTCAGCTTTGACTTGTTGACATACTAAACATCTCGAAACAAAGTCAGAAATGTCTCGTTTCATACCATGCCACTAATATAACTGTTTTAAATCATTATACATTTTTGTACTACTCGGGTGAACAGATAACCGACTGCTATGAGCTTCATTCAAATCATCTGAATCAACTCTGAATTTCTCGAAACACACATTCAATCTTTGAACCTTAAACAACCTTCAACATCAACTCAGAACTTTGAATCAGTATTCGCCTCACATTGAGCCCGTTTCACTATCAATTCGTCATCAACTTTCTGAGCCTCACAAATTTGCTGAATAAATAACGGTTTCACTTTTAACTCAGCTACCACAGAACCATCATCAGATGGGGCCAACTGAGTATTCATTGTGCATAAGGAAAACAACAATTTTCAACTCAAAGCATCAACAATAACATTAGCCTTTCCTGGATGGTAGTCAATCAAAAGCTATAATCTTTTAACAACTCTAACCATCTTCGCTGTCGTAGATTCAGATCTTTCCGAGTCATCAAATATTTTAAACTTTTGTGATCAAAATAAACGTGACATTTCTCACCGAACAGATAGTGGCGCCAAATTTTCAACGCAAACACAATAGCTGCCAATTCCAGATCATGTGTCGAATAGTTCTTTTCATGCAGCTTTAATTGTCTCGAGACATAAGCTATGACTTTGCCTTCTTGCATCAAAACACAACCCAAACCATTCAAAGATGCATCACTATAGATAACAAATTCTTTACCCGATTCTGGCTGAATTAACATTGGAGCTTCAGTCAACAAAGCTTTCAACTGATCGAAACTTTTCTGGCATTTTTCTGACCATTCGAACGTAATATCTTTCTGAAGCAATTTCGTCATCGAGTTTGCAATCATAGAGAAACCTTTTACGAATCGTCTATAGTAACCAGCTAATCCCAGAAAACTTCGGACTTCGGATACATTTCTTGGAGGCTTTCAATCTAATATTGCTGAAATCTTACTCGGATAAACCCGAATACCCGATGCTGATACAATATGTCCCAGAAAACTGACTTCTCGTAACCAAAACTCACATTTACTGAATTTCGCATACAACTGCTTATCACACAAAGTCTGTAACACTAATCTCAGATGCTCAGCATTCTCAGACTCATCACAGGAATAGATCAAGATGGCATCTATGAACACAACCACAAATCAATCCAAATACTATCTAAAGCCTCGATTCATTAGATCCATAAAAATAGCAGGTGCATTAGTAAGTCCGAAAGGCATAACCAAAAACTCATAGTGTCCGTACCTCGTTTGGGAAGCAGTTTTCGGCACATCGGAGTCTTTAACTCGCAATTGATAGTAACCCGATCTCAGATCTATCTTAGAAAACACAATAGCCCCTTTCAACTAATCAAACAAATCGTCAATTCATGGCAAAGGATATTTGTTCTTTATATTTACCTTATTGAGTTGTCGATAGTCGATGCACATTCTTATAGTTCCGTCTTTCTTTTTCATAAACAAAACCGGTGCACCCAAAAGAGAAAAACTCAGTCGTGCGAAGCCTCTATCAGTCAATTCTTGCAACTGAGTCTTCAATTCTTTTAATTCAGTTGGTGCCATCCTGTACGGAGCTATCAAAGTCGGAGTCGTTCCCGGCACTAACTCAATAACAAACTCTACTTCTTTGATCAGTGGTAAACCCAGTAATTCTTCAGGAAACACATCTAAATACTCACACACAATTGGTACTGATTCAATCTTCTTTTCTGTCACTTTAGAGTCAAGCACATAAGAAAAATAGGCTTCATAACCCTTTCTCACATATATCTGAGCTAACATCGAAGATATCACTGCCGGCAAACCATTCAAATCATTAGCCTCAATCCAAATAATATCATCATTCTGACATCGCAAATCAATAGTCTTCCATTTGCAATTCACAATAGCATCATGCAGAGTTAACCAATCCATACCTAGAATTATATCAAACTCGTCAAATGGCAACAATATCAAATCAGCCGAAAAACATAAATCTTGAATCATCAACGGATAATTCTTGCACACATTATCAACCAAGACACACCGGCCTAAGGAGTTTGATACCCTAATCACAAACTCAGTAGACTCTACAGGCAAAGTCTTACTGGATACTAAAGTTTCACATACAAAAGAGTGAGTCGAACCAGGATCAATCAATGCAACAACACTAGTATCATAGAGAGTGAAAGTACCAGTAATCACATTTGGAGATGAAGCTTCTTCACGGGCGCGAATAGCATAAGCTCTAGCAGGTGCGCGAGCCTCAGATCTAACAGATATGTCTTTAGTTCCTCTCTGATTGCTACTCACATTGCCCGTGTTTCTGGGTGGTCTACCTTGAGCTGTCGTATTACTCGGTCTAACATTCTGTACTGTGTTTTGCTCAGCTAACTCAAGGCACTCACGAATGAAATGATCTAATGATACACACTTGAAACAGGCCTAATCATTCAGTCTACAACTTCCAGGATGTCGTTTAGCACAATATTTGCACTCCGATTGATTTGATCTGACATTACCAACACTAGCTACTAAGGTAGCTCTCGAACTCACAACTGGTAGTAGTCTTTGAACAGCTAAAGTCATCTCAAAATTTCTTTGATGATGTTTGGAAAAACTTACTTGGGAATCTCTTACGTGCATCTCTAGCTTCAAAGTCAGCTTTTCTTTTCTCTTTTTCTAGCTTTTTAGCTTTGCATGCTCGTTCAACAAGTACAACAAACTCTTTTATTTCAAGAATCCCGACTAATAGGTTGATGTCTTCATTCAATCCGTCTTCAAATCTTTTACACATTATTACTTCAGTTGATACACATTCCAAGGCATATCTACTAAGTCTCACAAATTCCCGCTCATATTCTGTTACGGTTATACGACCCTGTTTCAACTCGAGGAATTCTTTGCACTTTTGGTCAATGAATCTCTGACTGATGTATTTCTTACTCAATCTGAAAGAACTCCCAGGTAATCCATTCTCTCAGAACTACAGATATCAGTGTATTCTACAAATGATACGCAGAATATTGAAGCAATGATACAACACATTTAATGGACTCACCAAGTGTACAGGATAGCTCGTCAAACACACGAATTGTATTATCAAGCCAAAATTCAGCTCGCTCAGCATCATCATCAACAGTGGCTCTAAATTCTTCGGCCCCGTGTTTCCTAATTTTATCAACTGGTGGCTTATTCATTCATACTGGATCAACAACTTGTGGCATAACAGGTATTTGAGAAGGAATTGATGGGGAATAAGGTTGTGGAATAGCCGGATTTGTCCGGATATATTGAGTAAACCATTCATTCATCATTTGGAAAAAGGCTTGTTTAGCCTCTCCCTCTTGGTTACTCGAAGTAGGACAAGATTCAGCCGGCGCTGTCCCTTGAGTGGGAGCAGGCGCGTTACTTTCCACATCATCAGCTACGGCTCGATCGGGATCCATTTACTATATGAAAATACATTTCAATTGTCAAGAATCATCACACTATCACAGTTTATAAATATGGCATGTATAGCTAGACTCACACATGCTACGTTAGTCCTAGGACCGACTAAACCGTAGCTCTAATACCAATAAAATGTAGCACCCCTAAGCCATAACTATCGCTGGAATAGGGTAAGAGGCGTTACCAGACAACTCAGAACTTTTATGATCATTTCACAACATAAGATATAACATCATCATATCATAGCAAATCATATACAAAAAGTCCCTTTAAAAGGTCTACAAGACCTTAAACATGTATTGGAAAAGGGTTAGGACTAAACTGAGCACATACAAAATTTTTCTGAAAACTTAACATTTTCAAAGTTACAGAGGTCACAAGCCCGTGTGGCTAGGCCGTGTGCCTCACACGGCATCAGACACACCTGTGTGTCCAAGTCGTGGCAAAACAAAGCATACGTACTGACTTGTCCACACGGCCGAAGACATGCCCGTATGCTTGACCCCTGGGCAACACTGACTTAATCCACATGGCCTGTCATACGCCCGTGTGTCTGGCCCGTGTGCGAGACTGACTTGATTCGAATTACAATATTAACAGACACGGTCGAGACATACGCATGTGTGCTTAATCGTGTGGGCAAATATAGGCCATTTGTTTCGCCAATTTGCCACCCAAATTTTGGGTCAAACCTACAAGCATCAAACCAATAAAATTTCATACCAAAACATGCGTGATTTAACTCTTAACATCATCATTCATTTTATATGCAAATATAACTCAAACATATCAATTTCAAGTATCAATTATACATCAAGAACATATAACTAATACTTCATCTAACCAATTCAATTCATAGCAATTTCTTATCATTTGCATATCCAAAATCAACCATGAACTCACCTATATATGTACCATTTCATTTAACTACTTATGAGTACATTAAAACTTACCAACTTATGCATCAATAAGCATGAACAAAGCTCATTCATAAACACATCCATTAACTAGCCATATCACATGGCTATTCTTACATATCACAAAACATATTCTAAGTTCTCTAGACTATACATGCCATACTTTAATATATACATTCTCAAAAGGTACCAAAATATAGTTCGATAGTGTGGTGATGATCCTCGACAATCCCCGAGCTTCACGTAACTTTAATAATCTATAAAACAATGCACAACATACACTCAAAGTAAGCTATCATTGCTTAGTAAGTCATAAGCAAATAATGCACAAATAAACATTTACATTAAGTCAACTAGCCAAATCAAAACAAACTTAACCAAATGTACATATATTATGTTTGCAACCTCAAATATTATCACATTTACATTAACATTATAACATCAATAGCCAAGTGCACATATACTAAATAGCACATATAAACTTCCCTTTTATCATAACTAGTTCATATATTCATCTCAATCACAAATACTTACCTTACTTTCATATTCATATAACACAGCACGTACCTGAATCTTTTAGTTCGTTTTCACATTCGATCTCATCTTGTTAATGCCCGTTGAACCATTTGGAATTAATAAGGATACTCGGATAGTCAGA
Source organism: Gossypium australe (assembly GCA_005393395.2). Classification (NCBI taxonomy): domain Eukaryota; kingdom Viridiplantae; phylum Streptophyta; class Magnoliopsida; order Malvales; family Malvaceae; genus Gossypium; species Gossypium australe. The sequence goes on from CM016616.1 coordinate 92,303,699, forward strand.
AAGCTCGTACAATGCCAACGTCCCATACGTGGTCTTACATGTAATCACACATCGATGCTACTATCCCAAACAGGGTCTTACACGAATCAAATACGATGCCAATGTCCCAGACATGGTCTTACACGTAAACACAAGTCGATGCCAATGTCCCAGACGTGGTCTTACACAAAAACACATATCGGAATCCTATATCATGACATATGTATCCTAACTATTCCTAAGGTTCCTACGGGACTTTCGGACGTCGTAACTCGATCTTTTCAGGCTCCTGAATATTGCTCCCGTGCTCGATTCATTTCAGTATAATATATACACAAGTAACAATTTAATTTGGCACTATTAAAATGAATACAATAGAATTTATCGACATTTATTTACTTATGAGCTTACCTCGGATAACGACGAATGAAATTGACTTCTCGACCACTTTCGAGTTCCCCCGATCTAATTTTGATTTCTTCCGTTCTTGATCTAAATAAATTCAAATTTAACTAATTTAATCACACATTCATTCAAATTCATCCAGAAACATATAAATGGGCCAATTACACTTTTGCCCCTTTCATTTCACATTTTTCACAAATTGGTCCTTATTTCACAAAACACAAATACACATAATTTCACTAAACTCTAGTATATCCGAATTTTCCTTTAGCTTATATAAATCCATACATTTCATTTATTTCACATTTTAGTCCCTCAAAATATTATTTTTACAATTTAGCCCAAATTACTCAAATTCATCAAAAATCCAAAGACAATATTATAATCTATCACTTATCTTTTATTTTCTATCATCAAACAACAAAAATCACAAGCTATTATCAATGGAAAAACACAAAATAATCTTCAAATTCAAAAATTAAGACATGGGCTTTGTAGTACTCGAAGCAACGATCTCAAAAACATAAAAATTATCAAAAACCGAATCAAAAACATACCTCAATCAAAGCTTTAAATTTCCGGAAGTTAAGAAAGCTAAAACCCCTTTTTGTTTCTCTTATTTTCAATGGTGAATGCATGAAAAAGATGAACCATTTGTTTTTATTTTAATTAATCTTAACATTATTTATAAAATACCAACATTACCCTTAACTAATACATTTAAAATCCACTAACACATTTCCATCTATGTCCATCTATTAAAACCATGGTCAAATTTCATAATAAGGACTTCACATTTAAATAGCCATAGCAATTAGACACTTAATCAATTAAAATGCAACTTTTGCATTTTCTGCGATTAGGTCCTTTTTGCAAATTAAACACACAAACGATCAAATTAAAGCACGGAAATTTCACACAGGTCATTTCACATACTATTAACACAGAAAATAATATTAAAATATTTATCTGACTAGGAATTGTGGTCCCAAAACCACTATCCGACTAGGGTCTAAACCAGACTGTTACAAGAAAAGTAACTAGCTTTGCTTATCTCCCTATTTTGCAAAATTGGAGTGGATGGATTTTTTAAATATTTCTTCGCCAACATATTTAAATCTTGTGCAAGCTTTCTTTTCCAATGCCAAACTCAAACATGATGAGTCCGGCAACTCTATTACTGCCATCACCTTGTTTTTAATGGGAACTCCCATTCGCCTCACTCTCGAAGAGTTTGGCGATTATCTTCACTTACCTTCTGCAGGTTCCTCCGATGAAAAAGGGCATTTTGATCCCTCCCTTTTTATCCAGTCCAGATCGGCATCCGAACTAAATCTCCATGATCGTTTCCGCCATTTAATTCTAAGACCTATCAAAAAGCATGCCAAGCTTCAAAACACTAATTATTGGTGGCTCGATTATTTTTAATCTGATAGGCGCCTTGATCTTGCACTTATCTTATTTAATGACATTACGAAAGCTATTGGAAGAGGGATGAACACAAATATCACTCTTCTTCATGGTACGTATTTGTCATACGATCTTAGGCGATTAGGTATTAGCACTCATGGAGACACCCCCGTTTCTTCTAATCCGCCTATTAGTTATGGGACTCTACATCATGCGGGATACCATTTCGATGCTGCCTCCAACGCTTGGATGAAACATGATCAACCATGGGAAAATGAAGATGATGATGTTGATGCTGCCTTTGATGACATTCTGGCTCCAGACCCCGTTCCGCCACCGCCTTCTTCATCGCATGCTGCTCAACCCTCCTCCGAGGTTAATAGTGCTATCCTCGATGCTATCCATTCCTTGAGCAACAACATTCGAGGTCTTAAGGAAGATGTTAACTCTCGTCTCTCGACCTTGGGGACGCAAATGGCATCTCCATTAGCCCGTTTCACTTTGAAGCCTCCTTTCTCTCCTCATCATGATGATTAGATTAGCTCTAGACCATACATTTCTTTTTCATAACATTTGCACATTAATTTTTTTATGCCTATAACTTGTTCTTGCACATTATTATTTTATTTTTATCCTAAGCTATTTTTTATGCTCGTTTCACTTCTTCTATATTTTGATGAGCTAACTTCTCTCCTTAAGCTTTATTTGTCTTTTGATATAACAAAAAGGGAGAGAAGGAAAAGGTAAATTGATGATTGAGATTACTCTTTATGGATAACTAAATGCAAATTTTTGTGACCAAAATTTTTTAAGTACGAATGAGTGCCAACTTGTTTGACAAATCTTATTTTGGCATCAAATTTAAAATGTCTTTTATCAAGGGGGAGCAATTATTCAAAAACAAATTTATCAAATGTTTTGTTATATCAAAAAGGGGGAGATTGTTAAATTAAGCTTTATTTGATAAAAGATTTTGATATTAAAATTAAGCTTTATTTGATAAAAGATTTTGATATAACAAATTAAAAGTGTTTTTGAATATAAGTTGAGTTTGAAAAAAAATAATTTTAAATTTGAATTCTAATAAATAAAATTGTTAATACTTACAATAAACTCTTAGAAAATTTTGAAACAATTTTAAAATCAAGTGAAATTATTTTTAACCAAGTCAAAATTATCCCAATTAAGTTAAAATCATTTTAACACATCAAAATGATTTTCAAACAAGTTAGAATTGCTCCAGGCAAAAAAGTATCGATACCATTTGGCCCAGTATCGATAATTTTTTAAAATAATCGATACCTTTAGTAAAATTGAGACCAAAAAGGCATTATATCAAAAACTTAAAAATTATCAATACCATGATTTCGGTATCGATACTTATTCGAAAATAATCGATACATTACTTAAAAATGATACCAAACTTGTATTCTATTTCTTAAAAACCCTACCAGGTATCGATTCGGTATCGATACCTCTTTCAGGAAGTATCGATAAAATATTTTTGAAGTATCGATTTTTTTCATTCCAACTGTCACTGAATTAGCATTTATGACAAAAAATATCGATACCCTTTTTAAAGGTGAACTCGAACTTGCAGGTGAAATAAATGCTCTGGTTTTACATCCCCAACGGCCATATTTACTTCTCCAACATCCTCAATAGCTGGAAATCTATTAGGGGGTATAAATACCATCTTTTAAAGTCCTACAACTTCCAAGAAAAGTATTTCAAGCAAAAATCATCAATTAAACAATTTTAGAGCTTAAGTTTTCATATCCTTCTTACATACACTTGTGAGCCTTATCTCCTTTATTTTTTGCTCAAGTGTATTTCATTGTATTTGTGTTTCAATTTGCAAACAAATTTATCTTGTAAGGGTTGTTTTTTTGTTTGCTCATTTGTATCTCTTTGAGAGGTTTTGAAACTTAAGATTTGGGGTAGAAATCTTAATGAGTTGTAAGGTTAAACCTTGTCCTCAAAGGTTGAATAAATTAGTGAATTTGGGAAAAATCCTTAGTGGTGAAAAGCTAAGGTAGTGGAGTAGGCAATTGGGGCCGAACCACTCTAAATTATTTGTGTTCTTTATTTCTTTCTTGCCTTTACTTTCACCAAAAATTTTAAAGGCCAATTCACCCCCTCTTAACATTTTCGGTTTGCTTCATCGACATTTCATAAATTTTACTAATTTATAAGCTTTTAATTTTAGATTTTGTTGACTGAACATTTCTCTTTAATTTTTCTCAGATTTAGGTTACGTTTTATTTTCTTTTCATTTTTAGATTAGGTTTAGAATATATTTTTTCGTTGTTTTCTATTTCTTAATTTATTGTTGCAGACTATGAAAAAGAAATATGATCAAACTCTTGTGCTTCATTGGATTTTCATCAATTGAATGAGCATTTTCTTAAACCTTTTTCCTGTATTTTATACTTACCATGTGTTTGATAAAATGCTTGTTTGAAATTTAAGTGTGATTATGTGTTAAATTGGTTGATGGTTGGTTGATTACTTATTTGTTAGTTTAGGTTAATGTTTATTCTTGATTACCTGATTGTTCGGTTATATCAAAATGCTTAATACACTAGAATTGATGCCTAGTGGAAAATCTAGATAAACGAGACCAAGAGGAGAGTTTGTCATTAGATAGTTCGATATATTTGTGCCGAATAGAGTGACTGAGAGGAGAACCTAGGTGGTATCTTTTAGTTTAGGATGAGATCGAAAGGATATTCTTAGCTAAGAGTGTCAAACAATATAATCGGTATTAGTTTATTAGCTTAGTTAGCGAGTAACAAATCAACCAACCATCGTTTTATCATTTTCATTGTCTAAAACAATAGGGAAGAAAATTAGATTAGTTAGTTTAATTGATAAATTAAATTTAGTTTATAAACAATTAATTTTGGAATTTGCACTAACAATTTTTTACTCGATTAAATTAGTAATTGATTAACTTATAATTAACTTGATAAACACATTTTCCATTTGACAATATCTAGGGTTTGATCCTTGGAATACTTAGGTGTTCCATTGTAACACCACAAATATTACAACTGACCTATCACACTTGCAATTAAGTCGCTAAATATTTAAGTATAATAGTGTTGATTCTTAGCCCCGGTGCACGCACGCCAGGGTACAGTCAACGATCCCTCTTCGATTTAGCAAATTTGAATATCATTGATCCAAGTTTCAATGGCTTATCCTCAACAGGCTTCGTTTCTTCTTTATTGATTGTAGATATCTTGGATCACTAAATAATCTCGCATCCTATACGAACTACTACATAAGAAGCACTCCACTTGTTTCTTTTGCTCTCTCTGACCCTCTTGGCTTCGACAAAAAGCACTATCGAGCCAAGACTCATTGTTGCTTTTTCTGGCTTATTGTAACACCCCTAACCCGTATCCGTCGCCAGATTAGGGTTATGGGCATTACCAGATAAGTCAAAACTTCTGTTCAATCGATTAAATCTTAGCTAAACATCTTATCAAATAATTCAATTATAAACAGACAAGTCACACATGTGTAATACCTGTTTAATATCTTAATCCAAGTCATACATGATATAGTAATCAATGAACACAAAATGACCATTCGAAACTGATTAATAAAATAAACATACTTGAAAAGTCAATTCATTTTAATAACTAATGAGACCAAACCTTATGATCAAAAACTTTATACTATATGGCCAAGATATACAGATTCATCACAATATTATTTACGCAATTAACAGCTTAGCTGAATATACAAGAACACATACATAAGATTTTCATGAACATTGCACAACTTGTATTAAACTTAGATAGAACCAATACTCAATCGAATCGAACCTTTACATATAGCTAATACATTTATAGATATGCGTATATATGTATGTATATATATATATATATATACCTTATATACATGCTCATTTGTCGTATTGAAAAGTAAACTTAATTAACTAATTCATATAGCACATAAGTTACATTGGATATCTCTCTTTAGCAATGCCGAACTCACATATGTATTGTATGGCATGTTTCATATTTCTAAAAGAAAACTAAGGTTAACACACACACACATAATTTCCAAAGATAACTATCCAATACATACTTGTCTTCCATACATAATTTAACTTTGACCACATGTAAACATCCATATAATCCTTGCATCATAACAACATAAACATATACAACATTCGATCATTACAATCCATATATCTCAACATCAAACTAGCACAAGATAAAAGCCATATTCGAATGGTTATATTAATTATAAAGCAAACTTTCCAACTCAAACATGGACGCTGTCCATCCTAGACATATTTAACCTAAAACACATGAAATTTTCTTATCCGCAGACTTTCCCTCTATATAACATACATCAACCTAAATATGCATATAACAGGCCATGGATGAATTTGCTAAGAACTAAGCACTTCAAGCACTCAACCATTCATTCATAACCAAACTTAACTTCAAATTTCAACCATTATATCAAAGAGCACAAAAACTAAAGTTAACCAAGGAAATAAGCCTTTTTCGCAAGGCTAGGCTATACTTATATACAAGACCAAAACTCATTGGTTTTGCAACTTAGTCTAACCTATACATGCCTTTGATTCAAAAACCAAGTATATATAAGTACCAAAAAGGGATTGATAGTGTGGTTGATTCCTCTGACGATCCTCGGAGCCCGTAGCTTGAACGAAATCTATAAAACAAACAATGTGCACACACAAAGTAAGCTCACTAGCTTAGTAAGTCTTAAGCAGAAACATTATCACATACAATTAATTAAGCATTTTTAAACAACCAACTCATACATTAAATAAGCATAACTTAACTTATATATATACATTATAGCCGAATATGTATATATAATATTCACATATATAACACCAACTTGTATGCATCCGTATACCTTTACAAATACCTTTAACTACTTATGCTTTCATTTAACCAAATTTTCTTATCATTTCATTTACTCAATAACATTACATACATACATACATATATATATATATGTATATTCGTATAACACTTAAGTAGGAATAACACATACCTTGTAGCTGAATTAACAGATTCACCTCCACATGCTTAGGCTTACTTAATTCATTTCATAAATTCATTAGCACATAATCAAATCTTAGAATAGCAACTCACTACTTAGAACCTGCTAAATATTACCCCGAATCTCAAAACATCGGCATTAAGCCTGCTAGGCAATAAGCCTGAAATATGTCACCGGCACGAGGCCTGCTAGGCATAAAGCTCGATACATATCACCGGCACAAGGCCTGCTAGGCAATAAGCCCGAATATCAATATGATTAATCCTTCACTTCACATTTCATAATGCTAACTTCACAACAACCCATATATCACATATTACATTCATATACCAAACCCAATACATTTATTCACATCACATTAAATAAAATTACAATCAATCTAATTTAATATCCTTGCATTCGGCTAATTCATGGATTCATGCTAAAAATATTCGAATTTCATCATTCATTAAATTCATAAATAATTCTTTAACATATATTCGCTTAAGGACTTACCTCGACTGTCGACAGACCGCGTAAACCGGCTATTCGGTAACCTTCGTCTTTCCCCGATCCAAATCCATTTTTCTTTGTTCTTGATCTAAACACATTAAAATTCAGCACATTCAAGTACATTTCATCTCAATTTAGTCCCTAAGCATATAAATAGGTAAATTACCATTTTACCCCTACTATTTCACATTTTTATAATTTAGTCCTAATTGCACAAAACACAAAATACACAAAATTTCAATATGGTACCTTAGGGCCGAATATTCATAGGGACCATACTAGTCCATATCTTTCATTTATTTTGTAAGTAAGCCCCTCTAAAAATTTATTTTTATAAATTAGCCCTAAATACTCAATTTCACCAAAATTTCCAAATCAAAACTTGTTAATCTTTAACATAACTTTAATATAAAATCATCAAACATCAAAAACCACATAAACATGTCAATGGCCGAATCTCATATACATACTAATCTTAAAAATTTCTAGCATGGGTCGGATAATATACGAAGCAACGATCTCAAAAACGTAAAAATTATCAAAAACCGAAAATCACACATACCTTAATCAAGCAAATTGATTGCCGAAATTCAAAGCTCTCTAACCCTTGTTCTTTTCTCAATATTCGGCCAACAATGTAAAAGATGATAGTGGTCTTCATTTAGTTTTATTTAACATATAATATGTTTTATTAATGAATTACTAATATAACCTTTTAATAATAATAAAACTAACTTATAATATAAGGGTATTTTAGTCCTATGCCGTCCACTATCTTATAAAATGGGCTAATTGCCCTTTTAGTGCCTCATATTAAAAAGCCATTAACACTTGGGCACTTTTCACTATAGTTTGTAACTTTTACCTTTTTCCGATTAAATCCTTTTTCTAAATTAAACACATAAACGATTAAATTTTTCTACGAAACTTTTACACACATAAATTCACATATCATAAGCATAAAATATAATTTTTAAAATAATTCTCGGACTCGGATTCATGGTCCCGAAACCACCGTTCTGATTAGGGTCAAATTCGGTCTGTTACACTTATCGTCCCCTTTGATGGTAGAAAATATGAACCGTTTCAAACAACCCCTTACCATATGCAGACCGCCACATAAGAAACATTGTATCTCGCCCTTCTTTTCCACCATTACCGTCAACTTGTCCTTCTTCATCTTCCCTACCATTGCCCTTCTCTTTGGGCTAGGAAAACTTAAACTTGTATTTCCTCGGAACAAACTCGATCAAGGACTCTACACAATCATAGCTATGGACAATTCTTGGACCATTCAACATTCCAATTCATGCTTAACCCACGACTTCAACTCATCCATGAAATAAAAGAATGTTTCTTTCTCACTCAAATCAGTGATTTAGAGTATTAGTTCACCAAACTCCACATATTCCCTAATTGTGCCTTGTTTCAAGAACCAGCCAACTTAGACCGAGCTCAAATTATTGGGGGTAAAACTGCTCGTTAAAATCTTTTTGAAACTTCTCCCAAGTCCCAATTGTGGCCTAACCATGCATTTCTCTGTGGACCTTCATCCCCACCATAAAAGAGCAAAATTAGTAAAATATCTAGCTGCAATATTTACCTTAGCATCATCATTCTTGATGCCCGTGACATGGAAGTATTGTTCCATCTCCCACAAGAAGTTGTCCACTTCCCTTGCGAATTGTTGCCTCTTAAACATCTCTGGTTTGGGGACATCTACTCTCGCGACTTAGTGTTGCACTCAACACCCCTTACCCACGACGGCTCGACACACAACAACCTCACCCTCGAACTCATCAATTCTCATGCTCAAAGCCCACATCGTAGCCTTAGTTTCTTCCTTCAAAGCCATCATCAGGGCCTCAAGACAATTTCCCTCACTATCAGCTTATCCATGGTGGAATTGAGCATCCCTTGCATCGCTTCCACATTAGAACCAAAAGACACCAACAAAAACTCCCTGAATTGCTCTTCCATCGAGTCCAACTCTGTAGTGCATCCGTCGACTACCTCGAGTGTCTCCCTCACATCCCTCATGGATTCCTTGAGATTGGCCACTTGACCTTTCAAAGCCTATCATTTCCCTCGATCAAATAGCTTTCCTGGCCCTCCCACGGATCTCCAGTGGTTCAATCTGATATTCTACTCCTTTTGTCATCTTGCTCATTCTACTCCTTTTGTCATCTCGCTCTGCGCCTTCGAAACCATAGCTCAGGTATCAATTATCACGAGGCTAAAACTATAGTCTCGCAATACATGCGGCCTTAGGCAATTTAGTTCAAATCCACCTAAGTTTGCCTAACTCTTGCAAAAAGATAATTTTCAATAGAAATACTTTAAGACACCGAAAATAAAATGAAAGCAACTCAAAGAAAAAAAAAAACTATGAAAGAACAAATAAGTCACAAGAAAACAAATCACAAAAGGTGTTTTGAGTAAATGCGCTCAAAATATATCTATTACTTTGAATAATTATAATTGAGTAATTATAGATGAGGGAGAAAACATCCATTTATAGTTGAGCTCCTCTAGATCCAATAATACAAATTAGTTTACATCGACGGACGAGATTAAGCCAATCTATAATTTGAGATTCTTAATGGATTGGTACAATCCTTTACGACTACAAAATTAGATCTTATCAAATTACAAATCTTTTAGTATTACTTTTCATATTTACCAAGATAGTCCTAATTTTCCTTAAGTGCTTCACCGGGCCACCAAGGCTTCAAGTACATGAGTTTCTCCACATGTTCCACAAACCGAGCCAATTCAGGTGAGTCGAATGAATCTCGTTTAACCAATTGACCTCTATAGAACGTTCTTGGTGCGTTAGTCACAGGCTTCGATCCATAGTCCATGACATAAGTACGTATGTAAGAAGACCCACCATCACTCATGTAATATCCTGAAATAGGGGTTAATTGTGATTGGATTGTTTTGCATGTGTTTGGACTGTTGTGTTGTTATTTGAGATGTTTTAAGACTTAGTTATAAGTTTAAAGCAGGCCTGAGTGGTAGGAAATTTTTGTTTTAAGCTTTAAGTAAAGGGAGCTGAAGGAGCTAGGGGTTATATGTATTTCAAGGGGGATTTAAGCACAAGGTTGGGCTTGGTGAACTGGCATGGAGGTACCACTTAGGGCCTTGTGATTGACGCCATCAGCAGGGGAAGGAGATCTCAGGTTCGATTAGCAGAAACCCCACTATTTGCTTATTATTTTGACGCCAAGGAGGGGGAGGAGTTGTGCTCAGCTCAAACTCTGTCAGATAAGGATGGACCAAGTCAAAATATTTGAATTGGTGGCAAGGAGAAAAATAAGGAGCTTGTGGAATTCAAATTCATTTGAATTAGTGGCCAAGAGGAATTGGAGGAAGTGGCCGAATTTTGAACTCCTCCTTGGAGGAGTGTTCGGTTTTGGGAAGCTGAGTGAAAGGAGGGTGTCGAATTTTCTTAGGCACCTAATGGAGCATTTTTGGCTAGCTTAGGTTCTTGTGTGCTTAGTGTATCAAAAGCCGAAAACCATTCTTGAGTATTGCCAATTTTTTTTTCCTTGTGCACATATTAAAGAAAAGCCGAAACTTCTTTCTTGTTTTTGCACCTAGCTGAATGTCCTCCTGGGTTCTTTAATTTTTATTTCATTTTACTTCTTTTTCTTCTTCTTGGTATTTCGCCGAATCCCCTACCCTCCCATCTCTCATTTTCTCTTTTCTATTGGTTGCTCAAGGCCGAAAGTATCTATCCTCTTCCTTTCACTTTCTATTTTCTTCCTTTTCTCAAACTCTTGTGCTGAAATTCACTTTACCTTCCTTTGCCGAATTCCCTCTCCTACTTTCATTTCTCTTTTCTCGTTCTCTTTCTCCACTCTAGCCGAATCCTATTTGTCTGTTTCCATCAACCTTAGCCGAAACTCCCTTCACCATTCAACTCTCTGTCGAAAATTCTTTCTTTCTTTCTTATATTGCTTTGGCCGAATATCAACAAGGGTGGATCTTTTGGGGTCTTTTCTCCAATCAGTTTTGAAGGGTAAGTGTCTTGGCGGCAGAATCTCTTTATTTCTTTTTCTCTTCTCTTTGTCGATTCTCATGGAAGTAGAAGCCGATTTCGGCATTTTTGGCAAGGTTTCTAAACACCTTTGGAAACTGATTTATTGTAAGGCCTCCGGGATTTTGGAAGTAATCGATCTAAGCCTTCATCCTCTGATAATTGATTCGGTAAGACAAGTGGTAAGGATCCATGACGATTTTAGTCATTTTGGTTGTTGTTTGAAGGCCGAAGGCTATTGAGACTAAAGCCTTGTTGTTGGCCAAATGTAGGGTAAGGAGCTAGTATCGCATATTTTGGGTGTGGTGATTTGTTTCGTAAGGCAGAAGGTAAGGTGGTGTTGTTTATGCGTTATCTCATTCTTCGGGATTTATTGGTGTGGCCGAATGGCCTTATTAATGGTCTTGTGGTTTGGCCGAATGTAGGATCAAGAGATCTAGTGCAGTAGATCAGGTTTCGGGATTCAGTGGTAGCGCTAGTAACAGGTGTGTAAACGCTTACACACTTTATTAGTTTAACGATGCTTATTATGTTACTGTATAACCTTTGATATTAGCGACTCTGCCTTGTGGGCATAAGCTTGGATTCCGGGTAAGTCCCCTATTATGTGATTTACGATGTATATTTGTATATGTTATATATAAATGCATGATATATGAGATTATGACACGTATGATATGAGCATGATGATGATGGGATTGATGAGAGGAGGGGGATGATTTATTTGGACTGTCACCAGTGGTTTTGACCACAAGATGGGTTGGCCCCATCACTTGATTTGTGACTACGGTCACCAGTGGTTTTGACCACACTATTGATTTGATTCGTGACTAGTCCCAGTGGTTTTGACCACACTTGTGATATTCGTGACCACGGTCACCAGTGGTTTTGACCACATAATGATATTGTGACTCGTCCCAGTGGTTTGGTACCACAGTGGGTTGGCCCCACATGTTATATTACGGCATTGTCATCAGTGGTTTTGACCACACGATGGGTTGGCCCCATCACTTGATACTTGTGACTACGGTCACTAGTGGTTTTGACCATACCGAAATATTTGTGACTTCGGTCACCAGTGGTTTTGACCACACGGGGTAGTTAAAGGAGATTGGATGGCTAGGTTATGGGGTTGCATGATTTGCATGTTCTGCTAATGATCTGTGTAAGTGGATGAATTATCGGGTTGGGAATTTATACACTGAGTCTTGGTGACTCACCCCTTCCCTTATATTTTGCAGATGAGGCATAGATCGCGGATATGGAGCCGGGGAGGACTCGAGGTGGCCATGCAAATTGGTTTTTGGGTTTTTGACTTTAACTTATTATTTCGGTTTATTGATTTTCCTTAAATTTGGTTTGGTTTTGTAATAAGGCCGCTAAGTTTATTTTGGGTTTTTATTATTACTTGTTTTTATTCTGCCTATACTATTTATATATAGGATTTACTGATTTGATAAAGATTAACCGGTAAAAGCAAGGTTTTCTAAAACTACAATTCTTCGGGTTTTCAAATGTTACCATCGGGTAACCAAGTTCATATAATAAGAGGTAACTTGGATGTTTTGATAACTTAATGATTCAAACAACTTCAAAGCAAACGATTTCTAACTTGATTATACTTGACACATTTCGTTTTAGCAAATATTAAATGTTTTCTAAAATTAGTATTAGCAAATGTTTTTTTTCAAACATACGAACCATTCCAAGGTTTAAAACATCTATCAACTTATTTTTAATCCCAGCCATTACTAAGTTTTCGAACATCAATATGATAGAAGGGATTTCATAAAATTTAACCGGCAACTTGTGATTTTCAAAAAAATATTTTCACTCCGTGACATGCCAGATTCGATCGTGGTGTGTTGACCGGGTTTAGGGTGTTACAATTGTGGTATCAGAGCCAGGTTCAATAGCTCGGCTGTGGGCTCGAGGCCCAAAAATGTTTTAAAAAGGATTATAAAAAGGTTTTTATGGAAAAAGTATAGTGGTGAAAGCATGGCACCGAGTCTCCGGCACCAATCCGCCCAGGTAAGTACCCCAACCTGTTGTTTTAAAGATGTGATTATATGGTTATGATGATGGTATGCTGGAATAGTAGTAGGAACCACTTTAGAGACATGAATTGTAGGATGATATTTACTCGCGAAAACAACTCCCTTATTAAGCTTTTCATAAGACTGTGCTTTAAAAGACAGTGGAATAAAAGTCTAACGCATAAAACTTTTAAACAGCTTTAATATATTGGTAGATATGAGTGTACGTGGACGTGGGCGTAACACTCGTGGACGAGGTAGGGGTAGGATGACGGTCTCGGAACCAGTAGGGTCCGGACATGGGTTAGAAAACGAGGTACCACTGCCGCCAACTGCGGGCGCGGAGTATCAGGAACAGACAGGCGGTAATGATGCAGTGTCGCAGGCTGTGCTGCAGGTACTGGAAAGGGTTGCGAGTGCAGGCGTTGGAACGGGAGCTCGAAAATCTGTGGCCGAGCGACTTAAGGCTAATGGTGCAGAGGTATTCAGAGGTGTGTCCGGGGTGGCTCCTAGTACGGCGGAATACTGGTTAGAGGCAACGGAACGCATCATGGATGACCTGGATTTCTCAGCTGAAGAAAAGCTGAAGGGCATAGTATCTCTGCTGCGAGATGAGTCATATCAGTGGTGGCTCACAATCAGGGACGGAGCGATGGCGGACGATCTCACTTGGGAATTCTTTAGAACAGCCTATCAGAGAAAATACATAGGGGCTAGCTATGTTGATGCGCAGCGCAGGGCTTTCTTGAATTTGGTTCAGGGTAATAAGACTGTAGCGGAGTATGAGGCGGAATTTCTCCGGTTGAGTCGGTATGCTCGGGGAATGGTGAGTACAGAGCATGAGCGCTGTGTCAGATTTGAGGATGGGCTGAGAGACGAGCTACGAATGATAATTGCCCCACAGCAGGAATGAGAGTTTGCTATTCTAGTAGAAAAAGCTAAGGTTGCTGAAGGGGTAAAACAGTCCGTAAGGCGGAACCAGGATAGGAGTTGGAATAAGAGGAGTTCTGGATCATCTGGGTTTTCTAGGAATCAACAGAAAAGGGCAAGATATAGTGGGTCGAATCAAACTGCTAGGTCTGCTGCTACTAATACTCAGTGGCCGCCACGATGTGCTCGGTGTGGAAAGTCTCACATAGGGGAATGCTGGACTGGGAACAGAGGTTGTTTTGAGTGTGGATCGATGGGGCATCGAGTGAGGGATTGTCCACAGAGGACAGCTAGGCTGCAGTCTGAGGACCAGAATCGGGCACCGTTTAGGAGGGATAATCAGCAGCCGCAGAGAGGCTGTGGTTCAGGCAGGGGAGGTAATGGCTCTGGTAGAGGCCGTGGAGCACCAGGGAGAGGTGCAGGAGGTACAGAGGGGAGACAGTCTGGGTTAGTCTACGCTGCGAGGCGTCGAGAAGAGGGGCAACGCACCGGACGTCATAACCGGTACGTTCTTAATTTTTGGAGTACCTTATAATGCCTTAATTGATGTTGGTTCGACGCACTCGTATGTTGCTAGTAGTATAGTGGAAACCCTGAACTTAGACTCTGAGATTACTTCTAGGAAGATGACAGTGATAAGCCCTCTAGGTCACTCTGTAGGAGTAAGTAAACTATATAGGGATGTACCCCTAGAACTTCAAGGGGTCGTGTTTTTGGCTGACTTGATGGAACTGCCGTTTAGGGAGTTCGATCTAATTCTCGGGATGGATTGGCTAGTGAAGTATCAGGCTAGCTTGGATTGCGCAGCTAAACGCATGGTGTTGAAGACCATGGAAGGTGAGGAGGTGGTGATGATAGGTAATAGGAGAGATTACTTATCCAATGTTGTCTCTGCACTGAAGACTGAGAAAATGGTTAGAAAGGGTTGTGAGTCATTCTTGGTGCATGTTTGTGCTTTGGAAGCTAAGGATGCAGCTGTGAAGAATGTCCGAACCGTAGGGGAATTTGCTGATGTTTTTCCAGAGGAACTCCCAGGTATACCTCCTGATCGCGAGGTTGAGTTTGGTATAGACTTGTTACCAAGAACTGCGCCAGTATCTATTGCTCCATATAGGATGGCACCGAAGGAATTAGTGGAGTTAAAGGCTCAGATCCAGGAGTTGTTGGATAGAGGTTTCATCCGACCGAGTGTATCACCTTGGGGAGCTCCAGTGCTTTTTGTCAAGAAGAAGAACGGTACGATGCGGATGTGTATAGATTACCGCCAACTGAACAAGTTGACTATAAAGAACAAGTATCCGTTGCCTAGGATTGATGACCTGTTTGATCAACTCAAGGGTGCATCGGTTTTCTCTAAGATCGACCTCAGGTCGTGGTATCATCAGCTTAAAGTGAAAGAAGCTGATATTCATAAGACGGCATTTCGTACTCGGTATGGGCACTACGAGTTTCTGGTAATACCTTTCGGTTTGACCAATGCACCGGTAACATTCATGGACATGATGAATCGGGTGTTTCAACCGTATTTGGATCGGTTCGTCATGGTGTTTATAGACGACATTTTGGTGTACTCGAAATCTGAGGGGGAACATGACGCGTATCTTCGAGTGGTTCTGCAGGTTCTAAGAGAGAAGCAGCTGTACGCCAAGTTTAGTAAGTGCGAGTTCTGGCTTAAGGAGGTAACTTTCTTGGGTCATGTTGTATCAGCTGAGGGAATTAGGGTGGATCCTCGTAAGATTGAGGCGGTATTGGATTGGAAACCACCTAAGTCGGTTGTAGAGATTCGAAGTTTTCTGGGTTTGGCAGGATACTACAGGAGATTCGTAGAAGGGTTTTCTTTAATCACAGCGCCGTTGACTAAGCTGTTGAGAAAAGGGGTTCCGTTTGTGTGGACTGAGAAATAGCAAGAGAGTTTTGACAAGTTGAAGAAGATTCTGACTGAAGCTCCACTCTTGATTCAGCCTGAGGCAGGAAAGGAATTCACTGTTTATTGTGATGCATCGCATACTGGCTTTGGGGGTGTGCTGATGCAAGATGGAAAGGTGGTCGCTTATGCGTCTCGGCAATTGAGGCCTCATGAAGGTAACTATCCGACACATGACTTGGAGTTGGCTGCAGTGGTTTTTGCCTTGAAGATTTGGAGGCATTACTTGTATGGGGAGAAGTCAATAGTGTATACGGATCACAAGAGTCTGAAGTATCTCTTGACTCAGATTGATTTGAATTTGAGGCAGCAAAGGTGGGTCGAATTGTTGAAGGACTATGACTGTTCGATTGAGTACCATCCGGGTAAGGCTAACGTAGTAGCTGATGCGTTGAGCCGTAAGGTGGTAGCGGATTTGCGAGCGATGTTTGCTCACCTTAGTCTTTATGATGATGGGAGTCTTCTGGTGGAATTGCAAGTTAAGCCATCGTGGATTGATCAAGTTAAAGAGAGGCAGCTGACAGATAAGGTTTTGAGTGTTCGGAGGTTGCAAGTGCAGAATGGTGAGTCCGAAGGTTTCAGCTTGGGCGGTGATGGAGTACTGTGTTATCAGGGGAAGGTATGCATGCCTAAGGATGTTGATTTGAGACAGCAGATTCTTCAGGAAGCTCATAGCAGCCCATACGCCATGCATCCTGGAGGCAGTAAGATGTATCGTGATTTAAGGGAACAGTTTTGGTGGCCAGGTCTTAAGCGGGAAGTAACAGAGTTTGTGGGCAAGTGTTTGACATGCCGGCAAGTTAAGGCTGGGCATCAGTTGCCATCAGAGCTGTTGCAGCCGGTAAAGATTCCCCAGTGGAAGTGGGAAAGGATTACGATGGATTTCGTCAGTGGACTTCCCCTGACGCCTAGCAAGAAGGACTCAGTTTGAATAATTGTAGATCGTCTGACTAAGTCAGCTCACTTCATACCGGTAAGGGTTGATTATTCGCTTCAGAAATTAGCCAAGTTGTATGTGGCAGAGATAGTGCAGTTGCATGGAGTGCCAGTGTCCATTATCTCAGATAGGGATCCCAGGTTCACGTCGAGGTTTTGGAAAGCTTTGCATCAGGCTTTGGGTACCAGGTTGGATTTCAGCACGGCTTTTCATCCGCAGTCTGATGGACAATCTGAAAGGGTAATTCAGATTCTGGAAGATATGTTAAGGGGCTGTGTTCTGGATTTCAGTGGTAGTTGGGAGGAGTATCTACCTTTGGCAGAGTTCGCTTATAACAATAGTTATCAAGCGAGTATTCAGATGGCCCCATATGAGGCACTTTATGGACGGAAATGTCGCACTCCGACGTGTTGGACAGAACTGGGTGAACGACAGATGTTGGGTCCAGAGTTAGTGGCAGAAACAGAAGATACGGTTAAGAGGATTCGGGCTCGTCTTAAGGAAGCGTCAGACAGGCAGAAGTCTTACGCCGATCTTAAGCGCAGGGATATTGAGTATGCAGTGGGTGATAAGGTCTTTCTGAAGGTATCGCCTTGGAAGAAAGTGTTGAGATTTGGTCGGAAGGGCAAGCTAAGCCCTAGGTTCATTGGGCCGTATACAGTGCTGAAGCGAGTGGGACCGGTAGCTTATCAACTTGAGTTGCCAGCGGAGTTAGGTCAGATTCACGACGTCTTTCATGTTTCGATGCTTAAGCGCTATCGATCAGATCCGTCACATGTTGTACCAGTTGAGGAGATAGAGGTGATCCCTGATTTGTCTTTCAAGGAGGAACCAGTTCGGATCTTGGACCGGGATGTTAAGGTTCTGCGACGGAAATCAGTTCCCTTGGTGAAAGTATTATGGCAAAACCATGGTACGGAAGAGGCCACGTGGGAACCATAGGATGTCATGAGACAGCAATACCCTGAACTCTTTTGACCAGGTAATTTCGAGGCCGAAATTATTTTTAAGGGGGTAGAACTGTAATATCCTGAAATAGGGGTTAATTGTGATTGGGTTGTTTTGCATGTGTTTGGACTGTTGTGTTGTTATTTGAGGTGTTTTAAGACTTAGTTATAAGTTTAGAGCAGGCCTGAGTGGTAGGAAATTTTTGTTTTAAGCTTTAAGTAAAGGGAGCTGAAGGAGCTAGGGGTTATATGTATTTCAAGGAGGATTTAAGCACAAGGTTGGGCTTGGTAAAGTGGCATGGAGGCGCCACTTAGGGCCTTGTGTTTGACGCCATCAGCAGGGGAAGGAGATCTCAGGTTCGAGTAGCAGAAACCCCACTATTTGCTTATTATTTTGACGCCAAGGAGGGGGAGGAGTTGTGCTCAGCTCAAACTCTGTCAGATAAGGATGGACCAAGTCAAAATATTTGAATTGGTGGCAAGGAGAAAAATAAGGAGCTTGTGGAATTCAAATTCATTTGAATTAGTGGCCAAGAGGAATTGGAGGAAGTGGCCGAATTTTGAACTCCTCCTTGGAGGAGTGTTCGGTTTTGGGAAGCTGAGTGAAGGGAGGGTGCCGAATTTTCTTAGGCACCTAATGGAGCATTTTTGGCTAGCTTAGGTTCTTGTGTGCTTAGTGTATCAAAAGCCGAAAATCATTCTTGAGTATTGCCGATTTTTTTTCCTTGTGCACATATTGAAGAAAAGCCGAAACTTCTTTCTTGTTTTTGCACCTAGCCGAATGTCCTCCTGGGTTCTTTAATTTTTATTTTATTTTACTTCTTTTTCTTCTTCTTGGTATTTGGCCTAATCCCCTACCCTCCCATCTCTCCCTTTCTCTTTTCCATTGGTTGCTCAAGGCCGAAAGTATCTATCCTCTTCCTTTCACTTTCTATTTTCTTCCTTTTCTCAAACTCTTGTGCTGAAATTCACTTTACCTTCCTTTGCCGAATTCCCTCTCCTACTTTCATTTCTCTTTTCCCCTTCTCTTTCTCCACTCTAGCCGAATCCTATTTGTCTGTTTCCATCAACCTTAGCCGAAACTCCCTTCACCATTCAACTCTCTGTCGAAAATTCTTTCTTTCTTTCTTATATTGCTTTGGCCGAATATCAACAAGGGTGGATCTTTTGGGGTCTTTTCTCCAATCGGTTTTGAAGGGTAAGTGTCTTGGCCGAATCTCTTTATTTCTTTTTCTCTTCTCTTTGTCGATTCTCATGGAAGTAGAAGTCGATTTCGGCATTTGTTGGCAAGGTTTCTAAACACCTTTGGAAACCGATTTATTGTAGGGCCTCCGAGATTTTGGAAGCAATCGATCTAAGACTTCATCCTCTGATAATTGATTCGGTAAGACAAGTGGTAAGGATCCATGACGATTTTAGTCATTTTGGTTGTTGTTTGAAGGCCGAAGGCTATTGAGACTAAAGCCTTGTTGTTGGCCGAATGTAGGGTAAGGAGCTAGTATCGCATATTTTGGGTGTGGTGATTTGTTTCGTAAGGCAAAAGGTAAGGTGGTGTTGTTTATGCGTTATCTCATTCTTCGGGATTTATTGGTGTGGCCGAATGGCCTTATGAATGGTCTTTTGGTTTGGCCGAATGTAGGATCAAGAGATCTAGTGCAGTAGATCGGGTTTCGGGATTCAGTGGTAGCGCTAGTAACAGGTGTGTAAACGCTTACACACTTTATTAGTTTAACGATGCTTATTATGTTACTGTATAACCTTTGATATTAGCGACTTTGCCTTGTGGGCATAAGCTTGGATTCCGGGTAAGTCCCCTATTATGTGATTTACGATGTATATTTGTATATGTTATATATAAATGCATGATATATGAGATTATGACACGTATGATATGAGCATGATGATGATGGGATTGATGAGAGGAGGGGGATGATTTATTTGGACTGTCACCAGTGGTTTTGACCACAAGATGGGTTGGCCCCATCACTTGATTTGTGACTACGGTCACCAGTGGTTTTAACCACACTATTGATTTGATTCGTGACTAGTCCCAGTGGTTTTGACCACCAGTGGTTTTGACCACACTTGTGATATTCGTGACCACGGTCACCAGTGGTTTTGACCACATAATGATATTGTGACTCGTCCCAGTGGTTTGGTACCATAGTGGGTTGGCCCCACATGTTATATTACGGGATTGTCATCAGTGGTTTTGACCACACGATGGGTTGGCCCCATCACTTGATACTTGTGACTACGGTCACCAGTGGTTTTGACCACACCGATATATTTGTGACTTCGGTCACCAGTGGTTTTGACCACACGGGGTAGTTAAAGGAGATTGGATGGCTAGGTTATGGGGTTGCATGATTTGCATGTTCTGCTAATGATCTGTGTAAGTGGATGAATTATCGGGTTGGGAATTTATACACTGAGTCTTGGTGACTCACCCCTTCCCTTATATTTTGCAGATGAGGCATAGATCGCGGATATGGAGCCGGGGAGGACTCGAGGTGGCCATGCAAATTGGTTTTTCGGTTTTTGACTTTAACTTATTATTTCGGTTTATTGATTTTCCTTAAATTTGGTTTGGTTTTGTAATAAGGCCGCTAAGTTTATTTTGGGTTTTTATTATTACTTGTTTTTATTCTGCCTATACTATTTATATATAGGATTTATGGATTTGATAAAGATTAACCGGTAAAAGCAAGGTTTTCTAAAACTACAATTCTTCGGGTTTTCAAATGTTACCATCGGGTAACCAAGTTCACATAATAAGAGGTAACTTGGATGTTTTTATAACTTAATGATTCAAACAACTTCAAAGCAAACGATTTCTAACTTGATTATACTTGCCACATTTCGCTTTAGCAAATATTAAATGTTTTCTAAAATGAGTATTAGCAAATGTTTTTTTTCAAACATACGAACCATTCCAAGGTTTAAAACATCTATCAACTTATTTTTAATCCCAGCCATTACTAAGTTTTCGAACATCAATCTGATAGAAGGGATTTCATAAAATTTAACCGGCAACTTGTGATTTTCAAAAAAATGTTTTCACTCCGTGACATGCCAGATTCGGTCGTGGTGTGTTGACCGGGTTTGGGGTGTTACAACTCAACTACTAACTTCCCTTAGACACTTGTCTAGAATACATACATCAAGTTCATTGGCTTTCTAAGCCTTCTCCACCAACTAAATAACTCCAAGACACCATTTTACATATCAAAGCTTTTTTAATTTTTTTTAAAACCTTCTCTTTTGAGTTTAAAACCTTCTACCCCTCTCCAAGCTTACCGAAACAACCTCAAATGACTGTAAACATTCTCATATGAACCATCATCCACCTCCATTACAAAATCCTACATCAATAATTCTTTTTAAAAAGTAACTGCTACTAAAAATATTATTAGCTTAAAACCCAATTTTAATGTTTACCTTCTATTAAAAATATAACTATTTTTAATTCACATTCATTCACAAGGTGAGTGATAAATCCTATAATCAGAAAATATTTTTATGATCTTTTATTTATAAGAAAAAAAATTATTCATAAATCGTACATCTAATTCACATTCACGAAATTAACAACTAAAATCTATGAACCACTCACACTCCAACAAAATAAATAAATAAACCGCCAAGCTCTAAAAAAATGATCCTAATATCACATAAACCTCTCCATGAATCAGATTGCAACCCAAATCCTTTTTATCTTTCCTGACTAAGCTTTTTTTTCATTTTTTTTTTTTTGCTAAGCCTCGTTATTCATTTCACTATTAAAAAATAAAAATTACTTTCATATTAATATTTTTATATTATATAGTTTAATTTAAATATAATTATTTAATTGGTATCAAACCAACCCAAATTATCAAAAACCTTGCCCAAAGCCAACATAACGATTGGGCATTAAGGTTTTTATGACGTTGAGATCACCATTTAAATATGCTATAGCCGCCCCGGGGGGGGGGGGGGGGGGAATAAAATAACAAAACAGACAGTGCAAAAGTATTTTGCAAACATGTGGCATTTTCTATGGTATATTTTCCCTGTTTAATTTTTTTACATACAAAGGATGAACAAAAGTCGCGTCTCTAGAAATGAAAACAGAAAAATGATCATATATTTCTGTGGGAAGCCTAAATCCCATCCAATATACATCCCTAACTCATTAAATCAATAATCTAATCCCTAATAATCCAAGCTATGATGAAAAAGACATGACCCCCGCATGCTTACGTCTTTCGTCTGGAAGCTTCTCCATCTCTAGGCCACCCTGGTATGAGGCAGACTCATCGTCCACCTCAGTCTCTCGGTTACCAAGATCGTTTAAAGCTCTCTTTGCATATACTGTAAAAGCAATTGTGGTAACAATTGCTATGATGAAGGAAACAATGTTGTATATAATTTCCACAGGGGTCAAGTGATAGTTGCCATATTTGACGTTGGCTAATGTCCTTATTAACCGACCACTGCACAAAGATGCAAACAGTTAGTCTACAGAGATGATACCCACCAGCAGCATATAACATCAAACTAAATGTGAAATAATTTATATTTCAAATCTGTGACATAAACTCCAGAGCTTTATAGGAACTGATTAGTAGAATTAGTTTGAATTTGGTAGACGCTTGAACTTCATTAAGTTCCCTTTTAGACTGTTTTCTTCTTTAACTCCTGGACCTGCAAAACTGGTCAATGACACAGTCAATATTGACTTCATTACATGCTGCTAGGGTTAGATGACATGGCAGCATTACGTATTTGCCTAATAATTGCATTGATTGGGCCACTTATTTTCTCTTTCTTCTCATTTTTTTGTCTCCCTCCTGCAGAACATAAAGCAACTCTTCCTCCCGATCATTTGCCTTCAAAACCAACTCCCAAATGCTAGCAAAGGTAAATCTCTCCTTTCTTCTTTCCTTCTCTCTCACTCACTACATTTGGTTTGGTCTGAACAACTCCCTCCCTCCTTTTCTTGTCTCATTTTTCCCAATTTCCTCAAGTTTTTTATTTGTGTTCACTTTGATTTAGCCTCAAAATTAACCAGACCATCTCTTTTCTTCTCTCTTTCCATTTCTCAACTTCTAATTTCCACTGCTGATAGTTATGGGATATAGGGCTTCCAGTTGAACTGGCATTAACAATTTCTGGAGCTGGTGGCATCAGTGTCGGCAAGGAATGGTGAATTTTATTCTTTTGACTTCAAAACAGCAATAATGGGCAAGGGATTTAGCTTTTGATAGCTTTCTTACAGTAGGAGATAGCAGAAAGGTGGGAAGCAGGTGGGGAAGCAATGGTCTGGCATTGTGTTTGATGACTTAATGGTGTTTGGCTGTTGTTGTTACAGTCACGAGTTACAGATCGAATCACCGAACAATTCGTAGGAAAATCATTTGGCTTAGCAGGGCTTTTCCCCTTGTTTCAATTTCTTCTAGGTGAATACCTTATGGCTTATCTTAGACACGTTAGAGATATTCTTAAACCTCTTAAAATTAAATTAATTTACCATAAACTTTATTTCCCCCTAATTAGCCCCTTAAATAGAGATTACATAGTTCAAATAAGACACCTAATAAAGTAATTTAAAGCAAATACTCCAACTAAGGAAAGACTCCTAATAAGATAATAATAAACTGAACTCCTAATAATAATTAATGAATTGATGTCTAACATTACTCTACTTCTAGAAAAAGAGCTTGCCAGCAAGCTCAAGATTTAATAGCTCATACATTTTTTGGGCCGTTATTGAATGCAAGGATATTTCTCTACACTCCTCTAGATTCTGCACAACATCGTTAGAATCTTTTATCTCCATATCTCCAACTAAAATATTTTTTTACATTAGTGCCTGCACAAGTATGGTTTGTCACAATTATAGCAAAAACCCTTGTCTCTTCGTTCTTACATCTATGCACAAGTCAATTTTTTTTTAAAAAAAAAAGGGTTGCGCCACTTACACTTGAACTTACTATCGACTTCCCATCATGCCCAGAGTTGTTTTTAACAAGAAGAGGGACCTGTCACTGCCATATTGGTATCTTTAGTACTCAAGCTCGTCTATTGCCATGGTTCTCTTCATGTTAGTCGTTCCTGTTAGTTGTTGCTTCTTTCCAAAGGCCCGTGCCAAATTAATTGCCTGAGCAAGGTTTGGGGGACATCACATCTCCATTTCAAGCCTAACTAAGTCTGTTAATCCCTAGGTAAACAAGTCGACCTGTTGGTCCACTTGCACTGTATTAGCACGTGCCAACCACCCTTGAAATTTGACGTTGATATTCCTCAACTGTTTCAGTCTGTTTCAAGTTAACTAGATCACCTAAAAGGTTACTGTGTAATGGTGCCCTAAAATTCTGATCGTATCATATTTCTTGAAGGCAACCCATGTGGGATTGGCTTTCTCCTTTTCAATTTGGCAAAACCACAACTGCACTTCTCCTGTCGTGAAATGCTGTCAATCCCACTTTATCTACCTTGGTTGTTTTTTGGTTTGAGAAAAATTTCTCACCCCTATGTAGCCAAATCAAGGGATCTTCTGTACCATCAAAGGTTGGAAAATCTAACTTTGCAAATCATAGTAGTACTCCTGACTCACCTGTTGACTCTATCCTGTTCTCTTGCCCATTCTGTCAACTACAAATTTGGTTGACATTGTCTCCTCCGTCAAACCCTTTTAGCTTTCACGATTTTGGTTGGAAGCCATCAATTCTTGTATTTGCAACAATTGTTGCAATAGCATATTGCCCAACCTATCGATGCTTTTAGCCATCGTAACTCTAATTTGCGTCAAATTCCTCTCTGATGTTGGAGTCACCCATAATGTCTAGCTCTGGTGCCAAGTTGTTACGGTTCCAAGTTACGAATTGAGTCTGTGAATGATTTGTACGAAAATCATTTCGCTTTGTGGGGTTTTCCCCTTGTTTCTATTTTTTCCACGCGAATACCCTATGGTGAATGTGTGGAACTCTTCAAAGGAAGTCCTTACCTTAGACTCGTTAGATAGTCTTAAACCTCTTAAAATTGAATTAATTTGCCATAAGCTCATTTCTCCAAAATTTGGCTCTTAAATAGACATTACATAGTTCAAATAAAACACTTACTAAAGTAATTTAAGGCAAATACTCCAACTAAGGAAAGACTCCTATGATAAAAAATGCTCATAAATAAAAGATGAAAACATATGTCGGTCCCTCTGTTATAGAGACCAGATCAAATTAGTCCCTCTATTATTAAACAGATCAATTTAGTCTCTATATTATTAAAAAGAATCAAATAAGGTCAAATTTTAATGAAGTTACCATTAACTGTATAAAAAAGTATATGAATTTTTATTTTTTTTTTCATTTGCAATTTAACTCCTAACAAAAGGTTCATTTGTAGAACCATAAAAGCTTTAAACATATTAATTTTGTTAAACAATAAATAATACTTTTTTAAAACAATAAATGTTAACTCTATTAAAATCCGACCTTATTTTATTCTTTTTAATGATATAGGGACTAAATTGATCCATATAATAGTAGAGGGACTAATTTGATTCAATCTCTATAATAAAGGGACCTACCAGATACTTTCACCCATAAATAAAATCTCCTAAGACTTCTCCTAATAAATTATAATCTGCTCTCCTAATAAGGATTAACTTAATTGCGCCTAAAAGTTGTGGTATTAAGGTGGTATAGGGTGATGGCAAAACTAGAATAATCAGTATTTGAGGGTGTGTTTTCAAAGTTGCAATGTGCAATCGTAGTTAGTAATAATGTCATAATTTTAAGCACATCAGCAAATTACAATAAAGCACACCACCTGCTTAACTTAGCACCCTAAAAGGAACAAGTTTTATGTTCACTTGATTGACAATTGCAAGCCTAAATTCTATATTAGAACACATTTGGAGGTACGAGGAGTCAAGGACAGCAGGCTCATTTCAACAAATTAAGAAATAAATTTCAAGGGCTCCTAAAGAGCTTAAACCTAGAACCAGATTACGATAAATTTAGAATGAGTTGATCACATTGAATACCTGTAGATATAAATAAAAGCTTCTGGAATCATTCCAGCAATTGATCCACATAAATAGGGCCAAAACTTCATGTTGGTTACCACAACTGCATAGTTGAAAATTGTGTAAGGAAACGGTGAAACTCTAAAGAGAGCGACCACTTTAAATTGATGGAACCAGCTTCCTTCTCCTGCAAGTCGAACCATTGCAGCTGTCTGGGGCCATTTCTTTAACCATTGCTGTCCATCCAAGAGAAGAAAAGATCATAGACAGCAGGAATGAAGATCAAGTTTCCAAAATAACTATTTAAAATTAGCTGAAACCAAGTACAAGTCTTACATGGATACGCTCACGGAAAAGCAGTCCAATCAAATATGGTAGGACCATTCCGATGGTTGTTCCGACCATAATTATGAGGAACCCCAGACCATAGCCAAAAATCATCCCAGCCAACCACATGGAGGGACCCGAAGGTATAAAGAGGACAGGAAACAAGGCAAGAGAAGTAACAAGCACAGCTGCAAGAACTGGGCGACCAAAGGCCGTTGCTTCCCATTGCATGATTGGGAAAAGAATCTACAGTTAAATTGAAAATTCATCAAATGCTAAAGTTTCAGTTATCACACGATGAGTACACTTAAGGATGCAATCTTAAACAGCATCCAAATCATGAAAAATATAATCATATAAAGAGAGTTGTATACATCCAAAACTCCCATGCAAATTAAACTGGTAAATGAAAACCATCATTTCCTCTGAGAAGTATCAATAAATAACCCTTTCTTAGCTTAGTTCACAGTCCATCTAATATTAATTATTGTTTGAAATGTCACAGATGCTGGTCTTTAGTTTCCAACAGATCACCAGACGTTGACTCTTCCAAACAGATTTCATTGCAATGTTAGTAGTGTAGTTCCAAATATTAAAAATTTTAACGCCCAATTAGTTTTGGATATTGTTTTAGAATTTTTCAACTATATTTTAGCTCTAGATATAATTAAGGAAAAAAGATAAAAGACATTATTTGAGAAACCTTGTTTTCCGATTTCTAAAATTCTAGACAATTTTAAATTTTCCATAGAAATTGAATTTCAATAAAGGATTTTCACTTTCAAAATACATTGATGACTTATGTACCTCTTTGAATCATATATTGAGAGAGAAAGAGGAGAAGTAAATTGGAAAATAGTAGACAAAACTCAGCCGGCCTTTAGAGCTCATTTTTTTGGTTAAAATCTGGCCTTTCGGATAATCATAGTACCACAATTAAGCAACAAAATTTAACTTGTGTCCACTTCAGTTTAGCTAAAATAATTATAGTACTACAGTTAAGCAACAAGATTTAACTTGCGTGCACTCAATCACAATGTAGCTTCTTCAAAGCAAATTATAACATGTCTATGACAAAGAATGTTAAAGTTACCAGGTGATCAGATGTGTAAGCAAACGGTAAATTCATTCGATAAGACACCTAGAAAAAACTAACAACCAAGTACATATTTTCATTTTGCAGGAATTAGTCAAACAACTCGAAGACATGAATTACAAACACAAAAACAACGAACAAAAGTTGTATAATAAGCAAAACTCTTAAGAGATATAGGACATAGAGAGACAGAAAGTGAAGAAAGCTATGGGTAATCAGTAAGTACCTTCTCAAAAAGAAACGGAACTCCCCATTTCAAAAAAACAAGAATCAATATAACTGCAAAAATGCAGAAGATGAAGGCTTTGATCCACCAGCTAAAAGTTTCATTCCTTGTGGGTGGTTGAGGTTGTAAGATGTCCACTCCAGCTGCAGTAGGTTCATTAGAAATAACCAGCCTAACGTATTCACTATCTTCTCTCGGATGATGCCCAGAGTTAGTGTCATGTTTTTCTATTTCCTTAGACAAGTTTGGCATCTGAACCGAAAAGAAGTTGTACTCAGCAACGTGTACATACACATCAAACCACGCAAACTAGAAATCATGTCTTGAAAACTAATCAATATCATAAAATTAATCCCTGTTGATTGCCAACTAAACATTAAAAACAGAAGAACCGGACATAAAACTAACACTATATCAGAACAGAACAATTAATGCCGCAAAAATAAAAACATAACTGAATATAGGAACATGAAAGAGATACAAGAAGAAAGTATGACTTCAGAATTAATTAGGGCAGAAGGAATGAAACCCAATAACAGCTAAGTAAATATTATAAAGTCATAATCAGCAGCATATCCAACTCCAATTTATAACATATTTTGAAAAGAACTTCAATTTAACTTTTGGGTAAGAAGTGAAAACCCTAACTCTAATCCATGGAGATGATCTACATAGCTTAACAAGGATCCAAATTCAGCCTATCAACCCATATATCTTGATTTTTTTATGATTCTGGTAGGTAACTCCTTCGCATATACAACTTCTTTTTCCTTTCATAAGAATCTAAGGGAAAAGAGAAAAGAATATAAACTTAAGGCTAATTCACCTCTCTCTTCGTCTTTATTGTTAAAGGTTAACAAGTTCCAGTTCCAAAGACGTCGAAGGAGGAGAAGCGACACTCAAGACGAGCTCCTCGGCTGGCGGTAGGTCTGTAGGTCTGACGATCAGGCGGCTGGTCGCAGATTTGTTGGTTTGGCTTTTACTTTGAACGAGAAAGCGTGAAGGTTTGAAATAAGGAATTTTCCAAACACGCCTTTCATAGTGTGTAACAAAAATTCAAAAACTCAACTTTTTCTTTATTCTAAATTTGAAAACCAAAAAATAAATTAAAAAATTCTTTTTTCTCTTCCTTTAGTCATAAGCTATTCTCATACGTAGAATATACAACCAGAATTTATATGCCTGCCACGTGGGCGGGTAAATTTTCAAGGAAATCTAACTTTACATAGTTTTTTATATAGAAATGGAAATTATTTTTAATTTAAATTAAAAAAGAAGTTGATGCTTTAATAATTGTATTATAAGGTATAGTACAAATTTAAAATATATAAATAAACTTAATTACAAAGAGTTTAAAAAACTGCAAAAATAATGTTTCAAATAATTAATTATAAAATTTATATTTTCGTAATATTATTTAAATTAAAATTTGTTAAACAAAATTTAATATCATTATTTTATTATTATTATAATTTAAAAATAATAATACCAAGAAGTGGTTAGAAAAATTGGAATTGAATTTTTTTCATTAAATATTTACACCAAATTTGAATCATAAAATCAATATGGTTGCGAAGGATTAACATACTTATGGTTATACCAAAAAAAACATCATACTTTTCTTCTAAGCTTATAGAAGAAATCTCAAAGTTCACCAAGCTTCCACCTTATTAAGTTTAATTTTATTTAAAAAGTAATTGATAAAGTTAAATTTGATTATTAATCTTTTAAAAAGAGTTTTATGCTAACATGATATTTTTTGTCTTATGTAAATTAATTTAAAAATTATAAAAAATTTCAAAAAAATAAAACATTCAAAAAATTATAATGAGTGAGCTGCTATGTTTAAAAATTTAATGTTTTATTTGATATTTCTATTAATTTAAAATATCAATGATTAAATTTAACTATTTTTAAAAGGTAATGGTCAATTTTAACCAAAAAAATTCGTCAAATTGATAAAAGATGTAAACATTAAGAGTTAATTTGTCGTTATATATTTTCATAATAAAAACTCAAGTTATATTCTTCTAGTACCTTACCTAGATAGAATTTTTAAGGAATCATAAGGTATTATTAGTGTATACTATTATTTAATCTTTTAATTAAAGTATTGTTTGATAAATTAAAAAAATTAAGTATAGAATTCTTTAAGTGATAGATTTACATTATAAAACTGTTTGTTATTGTTAAGCTCGATAATCACCAAGAAAAAGGTGAATTAGTGTTTTAAAAACTATAAAGAAATATGACAAACAAAGAAGACTTAAGAATTTATAGTGGTTCGGCCTCAATTGTCTACCTCCACTACCTAAGTTTACCACAACTAAGGATATTCCAAGTTCACTATATTTGAACCTTTCAAGGATAATGTTTAACCTTTACAAAACTCATCTTTTCACTAAGCAAGATAAAGCCATTTCCTTTCAGATTTTCTACCCAAAAACCTTAAACAATCCCTTACAAAGATGAAAAATAAGAACAATGATTAAAGACACCTCTCAAAGGAAGATATTACAATGATAAAACTAACTTAATAGCAATACAACACTTGAAAAGAATAAAAGAAATGGTTGCTCAAGTATGTGTATGAAGAACAAAGAGAATATCAATGAAAAGATTACATTTTTGTGTAATTGACTTTACAAACTTGTTTCTTGAATTCAATGTGGAGCTATTGACTTGTATTTATGTCTTCTAACAATTTGGTAGTCATTTGGAGACGTTGGGATTCAATTAGAGTCATTGTTGCAACTAATTTGTGTATGCTTCTACTTCAATTCATTATCATGAAAAGACAATAGAAACTGTTGCGAATTTTCTTATAATATGCAAGTGTACACAATCGCTAGCAAGTAATATAGTAGTAAATACTAAAGTTATCGTCTCCACAGGGACTGACTTTTAAAACATAAATTTTGAAGTTAACAAATGGCAACTTGGAAAAAATACAAAATTTAATTGAATGCCAAAAAAAAAAAGAAGATGTAAAGCAATTGAAAAGAAAAACACAAATTAATAGTAATGAATTGAAAAACCAGAATAATTATTTCCCCTAATATGCAACTACTAGTAGTGATGTAACGTTGCGGCATTATGACGATTTATTAATCCGAAATTAACAGTTTATAAGCTTCTTTCAAAGCCACTATGTTCAATCCTTAAGCTAATTTAACATATGTTTATGCCAAATTAATGTCAATAATACAATTGCAAGCACCATTTCTACAGGATTATGCACGGTAACAATATATGTCTATATCATTACACATTTAAAATCAAAGAAATTAAACATGCACCATTCAAGTTTTACATCCAGTAATCACAACCTTTTCAGATTAACAATTAACTCAATTACCCACTCATGTTGATCAAGCAATAGCAAGTATTAAACATGAATATGGATAGACATCACATTGCAACAAAAATATTTAACAAAGTACCAATAATCTCATATTATGGGCTAAAGCCCACAATCATCAAATTAACAACAATAAAGCAAAACTGAGCCATGGTTCAAAATAGCAAAGGAAAAGAAATAAAAGTCAAAGAGAAAGGTGAAAAGATGATGAGCCGAATGAGGTGGTTCTCCTCTAGTCATTTTTATCACTTTATTCCTCTTGGGATCTTCTTCTTCTCTAACTTGCTTCCTTCTAAAAACCGATATTATGTTATGTACCAGGCGGCTCTCCTCTTTTTTTCTCAAAGCATGATATTTATATCTCCCCAAAAGATTGTGGACTAGGTCAACTCCTTTTCCTATTCTATTTTTTTGTCCTCTTGGGAGTCTTTTGGGCCTTTACATTTTCACATAGCCTATTCTTTTTTTATTCTTGATCATTATCAACACTTGATTAAGAGATGGGTTAAGCCCAAAAGTTGATGTGGTATTCTTTAAGTGTGAGCTTCTCAATCTATTCCCGTTAGACTCGATGCTATGATAGAAGCATTAAGGCTTCAAATGTTGAAATTCAACATATTCTTTTCTCCACCTTTCCAATGTTCTATTAGTCACCTTCAAGAATAAAATTTCATATTTTTAGTGTCTAATTTGGAAAAAATATATTATTAAAATAAAAACTTTAAAAGTTAACTACTTAACATAAACATAACTAAAACAATTACAAAAATGCTCTATATCATTCTTAACTTGATTGAAATATAAGCTTAAGAATAATAAAATAACTCTATATCCTAGAGTCATTACACCTCAAAACTTAATTCATTACTCGTCCTGAGTGATGGCATTATTTAACCTAAGAGACACGACCCAAATAACCAATGACACATAAAAGAACACACTAAGACTCAAAATCAAAACGAGCAAGAGTAGCCGATCGAAATTAAATTTCTCAAATGGTCATGCAACAGTGATATAATGCTCTTAATTCAATTTCCAAAATATCTAACTTATGTGCACTTATGAGCCTAATTCCTCAAGTATTGAAATGCTAACAAAGCCAAGATTTGAATGCATTCCCTGTGAGTGTAACACCTCATACCTGACTTGATCGTCGGATTCGAACTATAGGGTGCTACGCTCCATGTCCGAATTTAACTAACACATCCATGAATATATTCTACAATTCATATTCACATAATACAAAAATTATTCAGCATAGTTAGCTAATTGACTTCGCCAATTCAAGAATTTATTACAATTATAAACCTTTAATTTAAGATACAAAATTTTTACAAGGTAACTATACTATATTAAATTATTTACTTAGTCTTGGAAATGATATTGTAACAGCCCGATTTTGGGCTTAGTCGGAACAGTGGTTTCGGGACCACAAATATAATGTTGAGAAATTTATTTTATTTATATTTTCATGGTCTACAATTTCATGGAATGATTTCGTGAAAATCTCATTCGAAAATTTTGACGTTTGGGCACTCAATTTAGTCAAAATGACTAAATTGTAAAAAGTGCAAAAGTTGAGTTCTACATGTTAGAGGTGTCCAATTGTTATGAAATTTTAAATTGGAGGTCCTTAAATGATAATTAGACCATTGGTTAAGTTGGTGGACAAAAATGGACATGGATGGGTATGTTTCAAAAGATTTTTTAAGGGGCATTTTGGTAATTTAGTGAATTAAATGAATTAAAAACAAAATTTAAATGCCAAATTTGTCCATCTTCAAGCTTAGGCCGAATTTAACATGTGGGAAGCCATGGATAGGGTTTTCAAGCTTTCCAAGCTTCATGGTAAGTCCATTCTAGCCCCGTTTTTCATGCTCTTTACGTTTTTGGAGTCCCAATAACTTGATTTAGCTTATTCTAGCAATAATTTAACCTAGGGTTCATATTTGGAAAAATACCCATAGGTGAAATGTATTTATTTTGATGTTTTATGGCAGAATATGAAGCTTAGAATTATGTTAAACAACTTTTACTAAGCGATTTTAAGTGAAAACGAGTAAAACAACATAATTGACAAAAATACCTAATGTACATAAGTGCATGTTAGAGCAAGAATTTGATGTTTCCATAGAAGGGAAAAATGATCAGCATGTTATAAAACATAAGAATAAGGGATGAAGTTTAATTTTCGAGCTAGGGGAAAAATCATAATTATGCAAAAGTTTTAAGGGTAAATTTGTAATTTTGCCAAAGTTTGAGTTAGGTACTGTTTTGAGTAGTGCATTAAGTAAATAAGTGAAATGTGATGTCTTAGACCCCGAAAAACGAGATTTGGACCTAGAACGGGAGGAAAATAAAAAATAAGGAAAGTTGGTAAAATGGCCGTTTTGGTATCGAGGTAAGTTCATATGTTTAATAAGCATTTCATGATGCAAGTTTGAATGTTAAATTGAAATTTTAGTTATGAATACTTTAGTATTGATTTTCCAATATAATTATAATGTTCGATAATGACTCGATATTTTAATGAGAATTGGTATAAGTTTACATGTAAGACAAAATTAGGAAGATGGCTTTGTGTAATATCAAGAAAGTATTGAATAGAATAATTTGGGGAGGATAAGTTAAATTGATGATGTGATGAGATTGAGAATGTAATTATGTAAGTTGTATGTAAATAATTCATTATTTTTATTGACGTTTTTATATTTCAGCATATTTTATGTATTGTAGCCGATTTTTGAATCATAATTGACTATTGAAGGAATGGAATAAAGTACTAGAAAGTGAGATACTTCCAGTTTGAACCTTCGGAATTGAAAGATATAAATGGTATGTAGCTAGGTCACATGAGTGGTACTAAGTGCAGGCCACTATGTGCACAAGAGAGCTACAAGATACATATATATACGTAGCTAGGTCACATGTGTGGTACCGAGAGTATGCCATGTGTACAAGAAAGCTATATGTAGCTAGGTCACATGTGTGGTATGTAGTGTGAGCCACTATGTGTACAAGAGAGCTACGAGATGGCTAAGTCATATGAGTGGTGCTAAGTGAA
This sequence comes from Gossypium australe, assembly GCA_005393395.2. NCBI lineage: Eukaryota > Viridiplantae > Streptophyta > Magnoliopsida > Malvales > Malvaceae > Gossypium > Gossypium australe. The sequence goes on from CM016616.1 coordinate 92,337,953, forward strand.
GGCCACTATGTGTATAAGAGAGCCAGGATTATGTGTATAATTGAGCCAGGTCACATGAGTGGTACTCAGTGAAGGCCACTATGTGTACAAGAGAGCTTCAACTTCAATGGTGGGTTGTGTGCGAAACCACCGAGTATCCGTTATTATTCTGAAGCGTTCAACGGGAAAATCGATTAAGTGAAATTATGTGTGACTTTGTAGTGATAAGTATAGGTATATGCATGTGTAACATATGAGCAATATGCTCGATATGTAATCGGAAATTGAAAAGATTGTTATAAGTAAGTAATGAATACAACTAAAGTGAGAGAGAGCAAAAATTTACAATAAAACTGTTTTGGACAGCAACAGTGACGTGAATTTGAAAAATCACCAAAAATAGTAGAAATTTAATTATAAGTTGGATAAGATATTGATTTAAATATTATTGAGTCTATTTTCATATAAAAGAAATAGAGCAAACAAAGGATTTTTATATTTTGAGATATTTAAATTTTTGTGAGACTGGTTCAGAATGATTACGTGATCCCCTGTTTTGACTTAGAAAAATCATTAAAAATTTTACAAAAATAATTATGGGATATAATTTATATGCCTGAAATCTTGAATGATTCTAGTTTCAAATGAACTAAACAAAACGATCATCTGAATTCTGGATGAGGAGAAAATTGATTCGTAGTGTAGAGAGATCAGAATAGTCGAACAGTGAAACAGAGGAATTTTTAATGAATAAACTGTACTAACTGGCAAGACCAAAAATTTTATAAATTTTATGGTATGAATATATGTGAGTCTAGTTTCAGGGAAAATTAGCGGTTTGTAATTCGGAGCTCTGTAGCTCAAGAAATAAACAATTTAGTGACAGCGATTCAAGTAGACAGATTAATGTGCACATGAGTAATAAGGTATAAGCATGTGATTTAATGATTGTATCAATTTGAGAACTTGTTGTGAGGATTTGTCTCGTTGAGGCTTTGGTAAGCCTACAAATGAGTAAGTTGAGAAAGTAAGAACTTAGCATTATTTATGCAAGTTATGACAGCTTAGTAGTAAGCTAAATTCATTGCTAATGCTTATTATTTTTACATGTGAACTTACTAAGCTTTATAAGCTTACCCCCTTTTCTTTCCCATGTTTTAGAGTCCTATTAAACAAGCTCGAGCTGGAGGTCGTCGGAGATCGCTTCACACTATCAAGCTATCTATGGGTATCTTTATTTATAAATGATTTAAGTTATGGCATGTATAGGGGCTTGACTAAGTCATTTTGTATATGTGTTAATTAATTTGACCAAATGTATTGCTTCATATCGGTAATAAGGATTATTCTGTATTTGGCCACGAGTTGTGGCTCATATTGGTCATCGAGTTATAATGCTTGTGTATGCATGTGTTTGTTAAAGTTTAAATTATAAGTGAAATTTTGTGGCTCGAGATTTGGTAGAATGTCTTGTTAAGTCTGGTAATGCCTCGTACTCAGTTCCGGCGTAGGATACGGGTAAAGGGTGTTACAGATATTTTGTTACATAAATACAAATTTGACTTTGACCCTGAGGCTCCGCCTCTAGGTCCCCCCGTTGTATGCATATTATACCTGAGTAGTAAGTCCATCTGAGCATGGTAGATTCTGGCTTGGTCCTTCCTTGAATCCTTGAATTTCCCTTTTTACTTGCAATACATTATAACATACAAGTAAGTTCAAATGAACTTAATGAGTTTACCATACCTTGTATCAGTACAACGCTAGCAAGCTTGAACTTCATGGTTCAAAATTCAAGTTCAAAATCCAACCCAATATTTTTGAAATTAAATATTAATTTTCCAATTGAATAATTTTCTCATCCCAATTTTACCCTGGTAACATTATGATGATTTTACACTTTGTAAAATTTCCAAGAAGATATATTCAATATTTCACAACTCAACTTGTTCACTATGACCGAATGATTTATTTTCATTTTATCATTTTTTAGTAATCCATGTACATTTGCAAATGAATCGTTTCTCATTTTCATTTTCATTTTCATTTTCATTTCTATTTTGAGAAAACCACTTTCATTTCCAAATGATTCCATTTCTCAATTTCGGAGAAAACCATAATTATTTTTTTAAGGTTTTCCATTTCTCTATTTCTATTCATTCTATTCATTTTCGGTTCAACACGTAATTCATTTCTGGTTTCAACAAGCTAGCGAAGGGACCGATTGGACATATGCAATTACGGTTGTCGAAACCATCCTTTTTTGAAAATGCGGGAATCGAACTTGGGTTTTGAAAATAAAAACGGAAGTCGCCACCGACCTTTTATTAGGTGTGATCGGGTCACCTATAAAAATATTTTGGTCTATGAATATTTGAGAAAATAGGTTCGGGAGTCGGTTACGCTCGAGGAAGGATTAGCACCCTCGCAACGCCCAAAATCGGTACCAAATTGATTAATCAATGTCCTGGCGTCGAAAACTTGAAAACATTTAGGGTCAAAAACTTTTGAGGAAAAGAGGTTAATTAAATTGGAATTGAATCTCAAGATTAGTTCGTTTCAAAAGGATAAAAGTATCATACCTAGCACGTTAGGATATAACACATTTATACTCTGACACCGAGATCATCTTTGATTTTCAAAACATGTAAAAGAAAAGGGGTATTTGAGTATTTAGTCGAACAAAAAATCGACACCCAGCACGTTAGGATGTAATTTTCCGTACTTCAAAACACGCAAATATTGCCTTGTTTTTAATATGAAATCTTAAAATTTGCTCAATATTCATTTTCAACGTAATAAAATATTTGAAAAAGGTTTGAACATGTTGAAGTTTGAAATACAATACAAGGATAAGAAGCGTAAGCATTAATCATAAAATACACAAATTTAAAAATATTGATCGACGAACTATACGATACTTTACGTAATAAAATGAAATAAGAATCAGTAATAGTAATGGCAAGTAATAAACAAATAAAAATATATACATATATATATAAATAATATAATAAAAGTAACGAAAATACTAATAATAATAATAATAATTATTATAATAAAGTTAATAATAGTAAGAATAATATATAATAATGCAAGAATAATAATAAAAGAGAAAGGATAATAATAGTAAAAGGGAATAAGAATAAACAAAAATGGTAATAGTTATAAGAAACGAAAATAATAATACTAGTAGTTATAACAGTAATAATAATAATGCTAATAATAATAGTATAATAAAATAATAACAATAAGAGTAACATTAATAATTATAATAATAATAATATTAAAATTAATAATAACATTAGTGAAGATACAAAATATAAATAGACGAAAAAAATAAAAGTAACAACTTAACCATCATGCATATAAAAGCCTGAACTTGAGTAAATAAATAAATGCAGGATTTGATTGAAATTAGAATAAAGTTCGAAAGACAAATTATAAATAAATAAAAGCATAGGGCCAAACGGAGGACCAAGGTGTAACGGGCGTGGACTTGTGGGGACTAAATGAGTGAATAACCCAACCCCTGAATGCGCGACGTTTCAAATGGCCAGGCGTGGATCAAATTGAAACTAAAATCAAATAATGGGGCAAAATCGCAAACAAGAGAAAACGCGGAATGGGATCTGATTCGATAGCGCCGCAAAAGGATAAGGACCGATTATGCAAATATTCCTTTCAAGGAATATGCGCAGTAACCAGTTAACCAAATGGCGCCGTTTTGTTTATTTTTTAAGGGACCCTAAAATTTGTTTTAGAACATTTTGGCCCTCATTTCTTTTAAACCCAGCAGCCACAGCCCCCAAAACTTTCCCTTCCTCGTGACGATCGGGCTTCTCCCTCCTCCGACACCACCGCGCCACCACCGAATCGGTGGCCGGTGATGGCTAAGATCGGCCTTGAGGCCTTTCGAAACCCCATTCGAAGACCTCGCCCCTTTTGTATCCAAAAAACGAAAGAAAAAGGGAAGTTCCCCTCCTTCAACCTTCAATCCGGCCTCGACGAAGGAAAGAAGATTCCGACGACGAGCCCCAGGGTTCGGGTAAGTTCCCTCTCTTCTTTTCGTTATTCGTTTGTTCGTAAAGATTTAAAATGATAGAAATAATAAAAACAGTAAATAACGGTAGGAAAACAAAGGCTAAATCAACCTTTTAATCTTTCTATTTTTCGATGTCTGATTGATTGCTAAGAGACCGAAGAAACCGGTTACAATCGTTTGCTTCGGTTTATATAACCGATTTACATCTATTTTTTTTATTATTTTTTATTGTTGTTTTTTGCTTTTTGTCGTTCGTGCTATCTGTTCTTCTTGCAGGGCATGGGCGAGGCACGCAGATGGTCGTTGGTCAGTGTGCATAGTGGCGTTGGGGCAGCAACGACGTGCTTGGGGGTCGTCAGAAGCATGCTGAGGGGTACATGGGGGCTGTGGCCGACAAGGGTGGCTAGTCAGACCTAGGGTTTGGGGTTATTTTGTTTTTTTCTGAAAATGTTGTGGGCTAGGTCTTTGGGTTAGGGTTAGATGAATTTGGGCTAAGTTTTGTTTTGTTTGGGCTGTTGTTTCTGGTGGGTTGTTAAATGGACTGTTATTATTATTTTTTATTGGGTTCTTTAATGGGCCCCGGGCAAAATTTGGGTATTACAACGGTTGAAATGATTTATAATTAAGTTTTGGCTTTTCGCTTATTAATTATAAACTCATGTAGTCACGAAATCATTCCACTATAGTATTGTGACTGAACTCTACCTAACGACATACCATTATGAAAGCAACTATTCAGTGTTCATCCAATGACCTTGTCATAAGTGTGTTACCCTCGCAGTATATCCTTGATCTCTTTGGGATAATATTCGTTCTCTCAATATGATCCTATTTTATCTCATGGTAACCATTACATCTTTGTTCACGAAAAGTCAATCACTATCTTATAGTGATCAAGTCATCCATCACAAAGATGAACGACCCGTGACCACATTTATGATGAAAGATCTTAGAGATTCTATCACTGTGGGCCAGAAACGAGACAACTGTGACAACTGAAGCAGTGGGAGATGTACATCTTTACTTTGATAATTTTAGGAAGACTATTTTGAAAGATGTTTTTTATGTACCAAGTTTCAAAAGAAACTTAATTTCAGTTGCATGTTTATATAAAGATGGCTTGCTTGTGACTTTAAATAATGGAATTGCAATATTTATTAATAGACTATAAAAGAATAACTGAAAGAAAGAATTAGTTATTCATCAAAATTTCTTTTATTCAATGACCAGAATTAAACGAGGATATATAGCTCGTAGACGTCGAAAAAAAATTAGTTTATTTGCATCAAGCTTTCGAGGGGCTCATTCAAGACTTACTCGAACTATTACTCAACAAAGAATAAGAGCTTTGGTTTCGGCTCATCGGGATAGAGATAGGAAAAAAAAGGGATTTTCGTTGTTTGTGGATCACTCGAATAAATGCAGTAATTCGCGGAGTGGGGGTATCCTATAGTTATAGTAGATTAGTACACAATCTGTACAAGAAACAGTTGCTTCTGAATCGTAAAATACTTGCACAAATAGCTATCTCAAATAGGAATTATCTTTATATGATTTCCAACGAGATTCAAAATCACAATCTTATTTGTAATGGATGAATGCCAAATAATCTCTATTTTAGCAAACCAAAGATGTACACACTGCTTGAGACTGAAATATCGAATAAGAAACTTAAAACTTCTCACTCTAATGAAGCGTACCTTTGGCATGTAACCTCTCAATCTCGACCTAGAAGTTATGGCTGAATATTGAAGGCTACATTGGCTATAACAACCCAAGTACGACCCTAACCGGAATGATGGTTTCAGAACCACGAATCCGACTTAGAAATCTTGATATATATATATATATATATATATATATATACATCTGTAATGTACTATGTGTGTTGAATTGTGTGAATTTGATGGTTGATATGTTTGAATTAAGAGAAAGGATTTAATTGATAAAGTATGGAAGTTGCATTACTAATTGAAAGGGGCTAATTTAAGTACTTTGTAAAGTAAGGGATTTGCATATCAAATAACCCAAATGTTTTGGGAAGTGGACGGCAATGATGGGAGAAATGGAATATAATAATTAGATTTATGGTAGTGGGAATTTAAATTAATAGAATTAAAGTATGAAAATGATTAACGTGAAATAAAAATAAGGAAAACTACATTTTCTTTTAATTTAATTTCTTTCATCTTCCTCACCTCTCTCACGAAACAAAGAAAAGAAGAAAAAGCCATTCTAAAACCTCCATGGCCGGACCTTGCATGCGTCTCTAAGGTGAGGTATCAAACTCCATTCTTGATAATTTTTGCATGGTTATGTTAGTAGTCTTGAATACTATCAACTTCATGTACAAATTTTGAGCCTAAAGCCCCCTAGATTCGGCCATTAGCAAGAACTATGTCTTATTCATGTTTGATGAAGAAATCTTGATCTTGGTTAGTATATTAACTTGTTAATTAAGGAAAATAGGTATGTGTTATGGCTTGGATATTTGGAAACAATCGGTTGGAAGCTAAATGGCTTGACCGAATGGTTTTATGAATTTAGGAAGTGAGGTATAAGGTTCGGCTATTAAGGGAATTAGTCAAAATTTCATGAAAATTTAGTGATTTTGTTTAGGGATTAAATTGCAAGAAAACTGAAAGTAGGAAGGGGTAAATTGCAATTAAACAATTTTGTAAATATGGATGGGAATGACTTATTTGTAGTAGTGAAAATGGAATTATATTAAAGATTGAATTGTATGAATTCTTTTTGTAATAAAGGGTATTCAGCCATGGGGAAATTGAATTGTAAAATAGCATAATTGTTTGTGAATGGTATGTTAGGAACTTAATTGAATCGAGTGTGTAATTATAGGGGTAAATTCGTAAGGATTATAAAACCTTGCAATTGAATTGAATTGAGTTAATTGGAAATACATTGAACAAATGTTATTTGATATTTCTTAGACCGTGACCAAAAAGAAAAGGAGCTAGATTGGGGGAAGGCCAAAGTGAACGAATAGCCGAGACGTTCGAATTCATCGAATTCCAGGTAAGTCCCTAAGCAATCTAAATGTTATGAAATTGCTCTAAGTAAGCATATATGTGCATACATATCGTTGTAGTATAAATGCCTCTAAATTTTACTTTTGGCCGAATGTGACATATGACATTATTCAATGGTAGTTAGGTTAGTTTGAGATTTCCAATGCATGTTTGAGTGTAATGGTGATGAGAAGTTGCTTTCATGTACAGCCATATACAAGCCTACATGTATATTTTTGCGAAAAATCAAATGAAGTGGGTTGATCATGCATGGAATAGCCGAATGTGAGTGTACCATGTGGAAGTGTGAATGTATAAGTAAATAAATGAATAGTTGGATGGTGGGGACAAGTTAAATGATATAATGCTGTAGGTGTAGAAAGTGTATATATGTGGGATGAATGAACTTGTATGTGATGTTTAAGTGATATAGTAAATTGTCACTGTGTGTGCGATAATGATTACGTAACGACTCTAAGTGAGCGATACGTTACGAAAGTTTAGCACTGTGTGTGCGGAATAATCAAGTAGCGGCTCTAAGTGAGCGATACGCTACGGAACACTAGCAATGTGTGTGCTAAGGAATAAGTAACGGCTCTAAGTGAGCGATACGTTACGGGATCGGTACGACAGGTACGAATGTTTGAATTGACTAAGTTATCTTGAGTTCGAATTGGGAGCATGTAAATATATCGTGTTATTTCAATTTGTAAGTTAGTATTGAATTAGTATATGATGGCCGAATGTATTATTAATGTTATGGAATGCTATAATGAGATAGTAGCCAACTTATCTAGTAGCTTTGAATTTTTGCTTGGGACTTACTAAGCTTCTCGTAGCTTAACGTTGTAATTTGTTTGATTGAATATAGATTTTGGAGCAAGCTTGCATTCGGGAACCCTCGTCGAAGTCAAGCACATTATCGCCTACTTTTGGTACTAATATGATTAGCTTAAAAATTTTGTAGATCATGGCATGTATAAGTTTAGACCCCTTTATAATCCTTTCGGGTAGGAATGTATATGTATAGAAGTCTTGTAAATAATCTACTTTGCTCCTTTGAACTTTCGCAAATGATGATATGGTTGAACCCTATTATTAGTTGGTATGACTTGAGTAGTAATATTCCATACTATTAGATAGTATAATACGTTATAAATGTTATATGATGGTCAAATGGTAATATGTATTTTAGGAAACGCAAACTTGTAGGATTTACTTGGAAATTAGAAGAAATGGTTAAGATACGTACATGTCTTATAGATCGCATGCTAATGCCAATGTGTGATTTGGCTTATGGTGTCAAAGAAATACCAAATGACGAATTGATTTGGTAAAGAGAATAAATTGATTGTTTGAGTAAACTCATATATGCAAAATTACTTAGGTTATCTAGTTAATCGTGGTAAACAAATTCGTTGTTTTTAATCAATAGTGCCCCCTGTTTACAAAATGGGGAGAAGTGGTAAATGGAAGTGATTTATTTGATAATGTTGTGCCTATAAACCTATTGATGATTCACTTTCGTTTGTAAGAGATTTTGTATGTTTAATTAGTCAATCATTTCCGGTATATTTGATCTCAAATTTGTATGTGATGATTTGATTTGAGTCACTTTGGGTTAGGTTCGCTTGTAATGTCTCGTAACCCAATTCCGGTGACGGATACGGGTTCGGGGTGTTACATTGGCCACCGGAATGGCATAGAAAAACTTCCATAATTTCAAACATATTCTAAAACCATTTTCCATTTTATTCAAAACTAGTGAACTTGGTTATTGGTCTTTATTTCGAAAAAACATGTTAATTTCAAAAATCAAGTGTCTTTGGAATTTCATTTGTAAAGATTAGTTATTTCAAAAACTAAGTTGTATTTTATCAAAAAATTATTTTCAATATTGCGGTGGAAACTAGTGATATTACTAGATCTTCATTTAAAAACCAATTTTTCATACATAATCATTTAAATACCAAATAAGCAGTTTAAAACTTAAAGTCATGCAAATCAAAATAAAGTCCCATACCACAGTCCATATAAAAATAATTATGGTCCCAAAACAATTATTAAAATAAAGTTTAAAGTACTTAAAAATGAAAACATTCGATAAGCTCCTCCGATAGGAGTATCCAAGTCCTAACCTCGAGGGTTATCTGTAAAATCAAAAAACAAATGAATGAGCTAATAAGCTTAGTGTGAGTCTTAACTCTAGAAGAAATAATAAACAATAATTATAACACTCAAGCCAAAAAATAGACATATGTTATAAACAATATAGAATTCAGAATTTGTGCCATACATGATCATGTCAATTCAAAATTTTCTGAAAGGTTCCTAACCAACTCCGCTACACACCATAATAAGAGTTCCCTAAAACTTATCCAACCAATAACACACTAGTTTGCAAACAAGCCACTAGTAATGTAGATAAACTACCAGAAATGTGGACAAACCACCAGAATTGCAGACAAGCTGCTAGTAATATGGACAAGCCACCAGTAATATAGATAAACTGCTTGAAATGTGGACAAGCCACTAGTAATGCAGATAAACTGCCAATATTGTAGACAAGTCACCAGAATTGCAGACAAGCTGCTAGTACTTCCTCCTTACATAATCGTCCCAACCTCAATCTGTGATAGAATCGGTGGCATGGATTAACATGCATTCACTACTTTAGTTTCAGTAAATATGGTTTCATCATGTAATTGATTTAAATAGAAAACAACGGACATGTATTTAACATGTATTCAGATTTGTTGATTTCAGTAAACATGATTTATCATGCTATTAATGACAAAAAAAAAAAAAAACAATGGCAATATCATAAATCAGTAAACATGTCTTGAGCATGTAATCAATTTAAACATCACAAAACATAGAAATATTACCAAATCATACAATGATGTTTCACCACTTTCGGCAACACAATTACTTTAGTTTAGGGGTACCTACTTGTAGACAATCCTATTAAAGGATTTATAGTCATCGTTTACTTAATCAATAATGTTTATATATTTGTATAGTCATGGATTTATTAAAGATTTGAACAAATATTGATAAACATACACTTATAATACTTTAAGGATAATACATCCATGTTAATCCAATTAGAACCCACACCTTCAATTGAAATTCTGATTTCACTAACTCCGATCTCCAACACTCCTTTAACGAAGATTCTGGATTTAAAATATATGAAATCACACTTATATCTTAGTTTCGATTTTATAGTCTAAAATAATCCTCTTATGAAATCAAATGAATAATAACTTACTTTAACACCCTTTCAACGGAGATCCGAATAATCCTTTTATGCTATCGTAATTCCGAGTGATTCGGATGGAATCCTTCAATGAAAACGTAATATACATAAGATATATATAGATAAGTTTTGGCCTAACAAAGAAAAATAAGAATTGTGATTAGATTATCTAATCCTCACTTACACTATATTAGGCTAAAAAGGAGATTTTACAATTTCAACAGAAAACTCGAGTGGATAGAGGAAGAGTGGCTATGGAAAAATCAAAATAAATAAAGGGTGGGTATGAATATTATTTAATAAATTGAAAAGAATAGAAGAAAAAGTGATAAGAATTCAGCTATGATTAAAGAAATGAAGAAATGAGAAAAAATGAAGAAAAATGAGTGGTAGTGATGGCGGTCTGACGGTGGTGTGGTGGAGACAATGAGAGGAAGAGAGGTAAGGAATGAGGTGCAGTGGTGGTGGTTTGATGTTGCAACGGTGGTTAATGGTGGTGGTGTGGTGGCAAAAATGTGAAAGGTGGTGGCACAAGTGGAGAAGGAGAGAAGGAGAGGAAAAGAGAGGAAGAAATGAAGGAGAAAATAAAATAATTGTTTTCTTTAGTTACTAGGGACAAATAACAAGTCAAAGGGAGAGGGAAAATGGTAAGAAGTAAAACAAGGGGAAGAAAAGGGAAAAAAAGGGGAACAATGGGGGTGAAAAGGGGGATAAGAAAGGAATGAAGAGGAAGGAAAGAAAGGAAAGAATCTCCTATGCATGGCGATAAAAATGAGCGGCAGAGAGGTTGACTAAGGGTGGGGTGCCGAAATTAAAAATAAAAGTAGGAGAGGGGACTCGAACTTGGGTCTCAAGGAAAACTATGCATGTTCTTAATCACTAAGCTAGCACATGATCTCGTTCATATACTAACAATATCTAAATAAAAATGGGGTGTGACATGGCATTTGAGACTTGGTCTTATTAACCAAGAAACAATCACTAAACTTATGAAAGACGACATCTTAAGTTTGCTTAAAGAAATCAATCTTCCGCAATGTGAATCTTTCTAGGAAGGTAAGATGACCAAGCGATCTTTGAATGCAAAAGGAATGAGGGCCATAATGTAACACCCAACAGACAGGATTGGAAGTTTTGACCATGCAAAGAGAAGGTTTGCTAGTGTTTTGGTGAACTAAGGTGAGCAACAGTGTTTGCCAAAGGAGTTTCAACAGGGGTGTTCGTTGAGCAGTAAGGTTCGCCAAATGAAGTGGTAAGGGGTTCACTAGTTTCACTACAAGGCAGGTTCATTATGTAGGCAAGCTAGGGGTCGCTAGTCTGTATGGCGAATTTGGTTCACCGAGTAAGGTGCAAACAAGGTTTGCTGGTCAAAGATACAGTTAGACTCAAGTTAGGAAAAAGTGGTTAAGTGTATCTAGGAATACTTTACGTGCAAGTAACAACCTTCCTAAGATTATCAGGACTATTAGGTCTACAAATACGATCCTTAATTCTATGAAATTCTTCACTGAATATTTTGCCATCAAAGTCTCTGTTCTAGATTCTGTTTGTAGCAGTTCAGGGTAAGTCTTTATCTTGTTAGGTGTGATTGTTCAAGTTCACATTGCATGAATTCTGTATGTTCTGTTCTATCTAAGTAATATATGTGTGTGTATTTTTCCGAACCAGTTGGATCAACTACTAGCCAGGATAAGGGCAAAGCTAAACTTGTTTAAGTTCTCCATTTTCCGGTGAGTGATCGGGCTCTGTTATGAGTATGTTCTTCACTAAGATTTTAAAAGTGCGAGTTGTCTGGAATTATTTGGAGTATGGTAATTGCTATGATTTTCAATTTAACTAAATACTTTTTCTAAAGAATTATGTTTTCAAAACAAGTTTAAAGGTAAGTTATTGAAAAGCTCTAGTTTAAGCTACGAGATTGTAATAGCCCGGTTTGGGGCTAGTCGAAACAGTGGCCTCGAGACCACTAATCCGAGGTTGAGGAAAATTATTTTGATATTATTTTATGTGTCGCAACATGTTTATAAGGATGCATGAGAATTTTGGTACCTTAAGTTTAACGATTGATTGCATAATTGCGAAAAAGGACTAAATCGCATAAAGTGCGAAAGTTCTAATTTACAAGGTAGAGGTGTCTAATAGCCATAGAATATTAAATTGAAGGCCTTAAAGTGTAATTAGACGATATTGAGAGTGTTGGCCGGCCATAGGAAGCTAGGGGGACAAAAGCATTAATTTTAGTCAAATTTGGTGACATTAAGTGATAAAAGATGAATAAAAAAATGTTAAAAAGGAAAGATATCATCTTTCACTATTCACTCTTCACCTCCACCAAAGATTTCAAGCTTATAGGGGTTTTGAATGCTTTAAAATTTCAGCCAAGTTATCTCCCTACAAGTAAGTGATTTTAGAGGTCTTTTTTGGTGATTTTTGTGTTTTTGGAACCCCCAAAGCTTAAGTTAGCTAATGAGGGGACTAAATTGCATTATAGTTGGAAGTCTAAGGACTTGCCATGAGAGTATTTATGTTTTTAACTGAGTTTTTATTAAAGAAAATGAATGTTAGAGAGATGAGGAACAACTTTTGTGAAAGGTGTTTGCATGAAAACACCTAAATAGGACTTAAATGCAAAGAATGAATTTGTGTCATAAATGCATGAAATGGTGAGAATGGTGAGTAGTTGTAAGAGAAATAAATGTTCAGCTAGAATTGTTTATTGAGAAAATGTGTTGAAAAATAAATTACGAGCCTAGGGACAAAATCGTAATTTTGCCATAGTACAAGGGCAAAATGGTCATTTTTTGCCCAAGAATAGATTTTGATGTATTATGATCATAGAATGATCTAAACGAATAAATTTCATTGTTATAGATCAAGAAGAGCGTGGAATCAACCTTGACCGTGGAAAAGGCAAGGTGACGGATTAAATCGTTAGTTAAAACGTTTTGCACCGAGGTAGTTTATGTGTAAACAATGCATATTTATGTAAACATTATGTTACTAATCAGTGTATGGCATGATTGAGAACATGTGTGGTTCAAATGGATTGAATGTGGTAGTCATTGAATAATTACTGTGTGAAAGATGAAATAGTCATATAAATGTGTAATGACAACACTTGTTGGTGGGCTAAGTGTGATACCACCTTGTTGCTTAATTACGATGGGATATGTGCGATACCATCGTCTATTCTCTATTTGGTGGGCTATGTGCGATACCACCCTAATAAAGGCTGTTGGTGGGCTAAGTGTGAAACCACCGAGTAATTTAACTATGAGCAAAGGAATTAGAGATAGTGATGTGCTGTATTATGTGATTTTGTGATGCTAAGTTCAGGGGAACCTGTTAATGAATGTATGCATTATGCTTATGATATGGTGGGAATGTGGGAATGGAGAAAATGAGTAAGCATGATCATGAATGTAGATTGTTTCTTGCTTAGTATATAATGCTATGTAATTGTTTAATACATGTTGTAAGGTTATATTGTTTACATGTAAACTTACTAAGCTTAAAGCTTACTCCCCCTTCTCTTTTTCCCTTATTTTATAGAGTTTAAGAGCCAAGCCGAGATACGAAGATATTCAGAAGATCGCCCACACTATCAGCTCACCTCGGTATACCTAGATTTAATGATTTTGTACATGGCATGTATAGGGGCTATACTAGTTAGATTATTTTGTCATTTTGGCCAAAATGTATTGGCTCTTGTTAAGTTAACTATTTTGTATATTGCCATGGTTGATGGCTCACCTTATCATTTATGAAATTGCAAAATTATCTATGGAAGTTTATATTGAAATTATGAGACGTTTATTAGTATGTTGAATGGGTACATGTAGTGTAAGTTATAGGGGTGCAAAGAGCTTGGCAAACAGCCTTGTTCTTGTCCACATGGCATGTGTCTAGGCCATGTGTGACACACGATCAAGCCATGGGTGTGTGCCCAGGCCGTGTGAAGTCTACATCTTGAAATTGGAATTTGAATTGTCACATGGTTGAAGCACACGGGCATGCCCAAGCCGTGGGAAAATAATCAGAGGGGACCACGGTCCAGCCATATGGGCGTGTGTCCAGGTCGTGTGACTCAAGTCAGTGTCGACCACGAGCGTTGAACACGGGCGTGTGAGATGATACACGGGCATGTCATCTAGTCCACGGGCGTGTGACCCCTGTTTAGGTGACATTTTTTTCTAAACGTGTCAATGTTTCTGATTTATGTCCGATATTTTTCAGTGATTAGTACAGGGCCCTATAGGCCCATTATGAAGAAATTAGATGTAAGATTGAAAATGCTTGAATTTGGAATTGAATTCGTTAACCCAAAGTTATATGACCAAGTGAGTCGAGTCTGGTAATGCCTCGTGCCCGATTCCGGTACAAGATACGGGTAAGCGGTGTTACAGAGACTTTGTTTTTAAATACGTTTTGAAAATATGATTTTAGCATAGTTTTGTGCAAGCTCCTATGTGAGTTAAGGTTTTCAAAGATTTTTTCTAAGAATGATTTTATAAGTTGTGTATTAATGAAGCTCCCCATGAGCTTATGGATAAGTTGTGTATCAGCGAAGCTCCTCCATGAGCTTAAGGTTAAGTTGTGTATCAACGAACTCCACTACAAGCTAGTTTGATTGTATCCAACAAGAAAGCAAAGCTCCTCCATGAGCTTAAGGTTAAACTGTGTATCAGTTAGCTCTACTATGAGCTAGTTGGATTATATCCAACAAGACAAAGTAATGAATCAGTCTTATGACTATGGTTTTACTAAACAAAATAGGCCTCACGATTTAAGATGGGCCCTGCCATGAATGTTTTGAGAAAAGTTAATGAATTTTTGAATTGGTTTCCTAAAGTTTTGTTTTCTACAAAATGTGCGAACTGGGTCTTGCAAGCTCACCCGTGAACCTAACTTGCCAAAACGTTTTAAGCTAAAAGTTTTCCTACTATTTTCAAATATTGTTTGTAAGACATATTCTGTGATTTTTGATTATTCACTGAGTTCTCAATGAACTCACCCCTTCCTTTCTTACTTCCTCTTAGGTAAGTATATTGCAGATAGCGTAGGTGAGGTTAATGATTAGGTAAGGAAGTTCCTAAGTAAATATTAACAAATCTAGGTTAATGGTAATGGGTGTCTTGTTATGGGATTTAGACTTATAAATTTGTGATTCTGACATTATTAATTTAAGATTGGATATTTTGTTTTGTTAGATTTCCAGTTTATTTCTTTACCAACCATGTCTTAAGACAACTAATTATTTTAGGAATAAAATCGATGTTATACATGCATGAGAGTGTTAAGTTTTACTTTTATTCAAGACATATTTATGCTTAAGTTTTTCTGTGAATTTTGTATGTTGCATGCCACAATTACATGCAAAACCCTGTAATATTTACCATATTTACATGCGTGCCCTTAACTCAACAAACCTATGGATATATGCGAAACTCTTGTATTTGCATGAACCTTACTAAAGTTTAAAAGCCTTGCATGCATGATCCTTTTTAACTGCGAAGCTTGTTTATTTTGTATAAGCATGATATCCTTGTGAACTGATGATTTTATACGACTATTAGTTTTGTGTAAAGCTCATACTTTAGGAGTTATGCGAACCCTTATGATATTTGTTTTCATGCGAAGTCTTTTATGCATGTGATATATGTGTTATACTAAGCTGCGAACTCATATGTTTTCTGTTATGTGAGCTATGATGACCTTCGACGAAAGTCTAAGTTGTGCAGCGAACTCTTAAGTATCTTATTATGTGACATGCGAACCTGCTTAGGTTGTTTATATAGCTTGCATGTTTGTTTATTGTTTTTGCTACAGTGTTTTGAGTTGACGCAATTTTTGTAAGACGTAAGTAGTGTGTTGGAGGTTAGGTTGGGAGTTAATGGAAAGTCACTTCGGTGGCTAATGTCGCTAGCCAAATCTGAATCGAAACTTCTAGCTCAGGTTTGGGGTGTTACATTTATTGGTATAAAGCTACAATTTTGGACTCGTCGAAGAAGTTGTAACATCCGGGGTTATGGCTTATGCGTTATTGCTAAATTGAATGAAGTAGCATGCTTATGTGTGTTCTGATTGTGTTGCATGAATTTTGAGAACTTTAGAGTATAGGTGAATGCCTTAGAAATTATTTGATTTTAAGTCTTGAAGTCGAGCCAAGCTTGATAGGCCTTAAGAAAATTTGTAGGGGAAGTATGACATAAAAATCAGCTTGTTTAAGTGGCATGGAGGCGCCACTTAAGGCCTTGGTGAGTGACGCCTCATGCAGTGGAAAAGGGCTAGGTTCGAGCTGCAAGGGAAGCAAAAGGGAGTGTTTATTTTTGTAGCAAGGAGAGACAGAGGTGGACGGCATGGGGAGACTAGATGGATGAGTTTAAGATGTGGTGAAATCTTTTTAAAATTTCGGCTAAAGTAGAAGATAAATGATGATTTATTTTACATTATTTTGAATGAGTAGGAAAGAGGAAAAATAGGAGAAAAGCAAGGAGAGGCTAGTGTTTGAATGTTAGCCGAATTCAAGAGAGGGGAGTGGGATGAGGCATTCGGTCATACAGGGGGGGTTATGTGCCGAAATTTCTTCTCTTCTCATCTTTCTCTTTTGTGCCGAAAAGTCCTTAGGAATTCAATTTGCTCTCTTTGTTTCTTCTTCCCTTCCTCTTCAATTGGTCAAGCCGAATATTCCTCTCTCAAGTTCCATCATTGACCGATTCTCTCTAAGCCTCATATTCTTTCTTTTCTTTCCCTTGTTCAAGCCGAAAGTTCACTTCATTGCCACCCTTTGAATCGATTTCCCCTTCAAGCTCTCTTGCCGATTTCTTGAAGGTAGTGATCAATTGCGTTTTAGTCATCTTATTGGTAAGGATCTCTCTAGTCGAACTTTTGTTCTTTTTTTCCTCTAACTGTCGAAAGTCAAGGCACTGATCCCATTATTATTTCTAGCCGAAACTTGGAAGGAGGCTTCGGGATTTGGGTGTTGTCGACTACAAGGAGGAGACTATTCGGGATTTAGATCCACAAGGTAAGTGCATATGATATTCGGCCAGGGCCATATTTAGTGATTCAGATCTATTTCTTATTTGTTCAAAAGCCGAAAACTAACCAGTTAAGTGGTCTAGTGTTGGCCGATTGCAAGGGAGAAACAGTACGAAATTTCGGGATTTGAGTAGTAACTAAATCGGCAGCAAGGTAAGGATTTTGGTTACGATAATCCTTCGGGATTTGATTATTTAGTCGAATGGCTTTTAGCTAAAAAGCTTAAGTGTTGGCCGAATGTAGGAACTAAGGATCTAGAGCGTTAGATCGGGGTTTTTTCGGGATTTCAGTGAACACGATAGTACCAGGTGTGTAACCCTTCACTAATTCCTAATAGATCTATGGTATTATTATTATGAATGTGTTAATTGAAAGTATAAAAGATGTGGACAAAAGTACCATGCAATGGTACAGAGTATTCAGGTATGTAACCTTTAATGTTATGTTAATAAATGTTATGAACATTTGGATTATGGCACATATGTGAATTTGATAAGAATGTGAACTAAGGAATATGGCATGATCTATACATGTTTGTATGACGCATGGGGCATATGGGTGAATATGAAAAGGGGAAGTGATCTGGTGGTTTCTACCACAATATCTGGTGACTCATGTCACATAATCTGAATGTGGTGACTTATGTCACATTATTATCTGGTGGCTATGCCACAAAATTTATAAGGGCGATGTGCCAGTTGACTGCAGCGACTGCCTTCGATGGTGTGTAGCGGATGGAGGGTCGATTTAGTAATCCCCACGGTGTGATGGCAGGTACGGGTGATGTGTAGAGGATGGTTATTAGGTTGGGTTCGGGATTGCATCATTGTTTATATGTGTTTTATATATATAATTTGCATGCCTAAATCGTTGGGAGTTGTGTTGGCTGTTACACATTGAGTCTGTTTGACTCACACCGTTGTGGGATATCTTTTCAGGTGACACTCAGTGAATGGACCGGGTCGGCAGGAGCTTAGTGGTGGCCATGCACAGCACAGCTCAGCATATACTTTGCTTTGAATTTTTATAATTAAGTATTTTGGATTTATTTCGGGTTTTGCTTTGATGTAATAAGGCCTTTACTACTAAACTGCTTATGCATGCGTTTTAATTGCTTTAATATGATACAACTTTTGATCAAATCAAAGTTTAAGAAATCTTTCTTAAAAATAAATTCTAAATGTTTTGTCACCTAAACATTAACAATTTTCAACTTAATGTTAAACTATAAAAACTCGGTATTTATTTCAACTTATAACTCTGAAACATTTAATAAAGTTTTATTAAAATCTAGACTTCTTGAACAACACAACACAAAATCGATTTTTATTTCAAACCACCCAAATTTTCCAAAGGAACAAACAAAGTTTTAGAAAGGTTTTCCTCAAGGAACATACCAGATTCGGTCGAGGCTCGTGGGCCGGGTTTGGGGTGTTTCAGAAGTGACCACTAAGCTAGAGCTAGCTAGGTTTGAACTCGTCGAAGCAAGGGCAAGCTAGGTAAATTCACTACAAAGAGGCAATGAGTGGTCGCCAGAATGTGGCGAAGTGTGTTTGCTGGATTTGGCGAGGAATGCTCACTAGAGCTAAAAAAGGTAAAGTTAGCATGTGAAAATTTAAAGCGTGTTTGTTGGGGGTAGGACTGGGAATAAATATTGCCTTTGGTGTAAGAGTATGTCCAAAGACCAATCATGAGATAATTGTAATCACATACTCATTTTACCTTGTTTATTAATATAAGGTATTTCCATTATTATTTCAGTTTTTTTTGTGTATGTAAATAAAATGAATTGTAATAAAATCCTAAGAAAATATGATTATTCTTAAAAAGATCCTTAGTCAAATATTATTGTGGGCTTGGACAACAATAATGCATTGAGACTAATGTGTAGGTGATTGATGACAAAGAATTGTCATTGACATAGGGATATTAAAATCAATACATGAATTGTGTTAGAGAAACTCATATTAGACTGACCTGCTGTAACACCCTTTACCCGTATCCATCGTTGAACTAGGGTTACGAGGTATTACCGGTCAAATCATAACATTTAGACCACTATGACTCACACATCAGCATATCATAGTTAATTAATAACACAAAGTCCCTTTAGAAGGTCTACGAGACCTTAAACATGCTTTCAAGAAGGCTCGAGACTAAACCGATCTCACACGGAAACTGTGCACAACTTAGAAAATTTTTCTTTCAAAACAAGGCACATGCCCGTGTGGCTAGGTCGTGTGCCTCACACGACCATGACTTGGACCATGTCTCAGCCTGTGTACTACACTGACCAGGGTCACATGGCCTGTCACACGCCCGTGTGTCTAGCCCGTGTGCAACACTGATTTAAATCACACAGCTTGTCACACGCCCGTGTGCAAAACTGACTTGCTTCGAATAAGGACAGTGAAGAACACAGTCGAGACACACGCCTGTGTGCTCGCCCGTGTGGCTAATATAGGCCAATTTGCCACCCATTTTGGGTCATCCCTACATGCTCAATTTCAATATCAAATAACATACAATTCATTCACCATTTTCAACTACCAAATCAAGTATGAAACCTACCATTTCTATTTCAACAAAGCACACCATAATGGCCATTCACACAAGACCATAAATACACATTACATATACCATTTTCACATAGCCAAAATATGTACCAAACTCAATCCTAAGTCTCATCTACTATCAAGCCATATCACATGGCAAGATTTATACATCTCAAAACATTCCTCAACCTCACTAGCCTATACATGCCATATACCATAAATACAACTTCCAAAAGGTACCAAAATAGATGTTCGATAGTGTGATTAAGTCGCTGATGATCCTCAGATCCGAGCTAGCTTTAAATATCACTGTAAAACAGAGAAAGACTTCACACAATAAGCTTAAAAGCTTAGTAAGTTCATAATATAACACAATTTACTTAACAATTCATATTAAATATGAAAAAAAAATTAACTAACACTTTGTTCAATTCACATCACTACTCAATCTAATAAACCGTAAAAGTAACATATTTTAAGCCCACATTTAGCATTCCTTTGGATGATTTAAGCCTTGAATTATGTAAAAAGGTGCTCTTAATCCTTTCTTTTCATGTTTTATACTCAAGAAAGCACCCGAGGTTGAAAAGAACGAGAAACGGGCTTAAAACGGACCAAATTGGGCCAAAATAGAAATCGACACGGCCTGGGCCCAAGACCACACGGCCGTGCCTCATTAAAAGTCCAAACACGGCTTAAAGACGGCTCACACGGGCGTGTGCCATGGTCGTGTCCCTGTCGTGGAAAAGAGCAATTTCACTCGGAAAAGGATACTTAGGGGCAAAGAAACCTATCTCAAAAGCCTATAAAACACCCTAAGTATAACCTAGAAGGGGGCGGTTAGCTAGGCTAAGGAGCCGAGCCAGAAAGGTCAGATTTGTGGGAATCACTCGAAGATAGCCAGTTGATCCATCTCAAGAAGCCGGAATTATACTCAAGACGGAGGATCTCTCCTTCAATTCATTCAGGGGGTTTTAGGGATTTCTTATGTTTTGTTTTATCTTTTCTTCTGAGATGTTTTCCTTTATTGTTATGAACTAAACCTTCAGATACCTGAGGGGATGAAACCTAAGATGAATCTTGTTATCGTTTGCTGAACTATATGATAAATATTTGACTTGTTCTTAATTATGTGTTCTTAATTCTTATGTTGATATTTCCGAGATATTAATTCAAGTATGATGTGCTTAGGTGGAGGAGAAAAAGTCCCTGCCTAAGAGTAGATCTAGCATAATTAAGCGGAGTTGATCGCGCGCCTAGAGATAGGGTGATGAGATTTTGCCGGATTAGGGTGAAACCTAATATGGGAGTCCATAGATCGAGTTAATGCGATTCTAGGGGGTTTTAATTAGAAAGAGATTTCAATTAATCAACCTAGGGTTAGACGTTAGTCGCCTCGAGAGAGGGATTAATATAACTTAGGGAATCTTACGTATCAAGTCAAGTGAATAAATCGTCTGGTTCAGAGTTAGATAACAAGTGAAGTCTAGGTGGATTCTTCCTTAAGTGTCGCCTTAATCAATTGGTTTTTCCTCAAGTTATTTTCCCAAATTCTTTCTCTTTATATTTGCATCTTTAGTTTAGTAGTTAGGTCATTTTAGATTAAATAAAGATCACATCAATTCTTAAGCTAAATAATAAAAAGAGAGTTAGTATTAGTACTTTTGGTTCCTTTGGGTTCGACATTCCGGTCTTGCCTTAACTATACTACTGTTCGATAGGTGCGCTTGCCTCAAAAATCGTTGCCATAGTTAGTTTCTAGGTTCGATCATTCTTTATATAAATTTTTAAGACTCGACAGACACGATCAAGTTTTTGGTGCCGTTGCTGGGGAACTGAAATATTAAGAAAGCTCAATTTTTATTACTTTAGCCATATTTATTTTTATTAGATATTATTTTTTAGTTTTCTAAATTTTCTTCTTTCACTCCTTTCAGGTACCTCTAGTTTATGACTAGAAGGAACCCGACAGGACCCCTACTTTATGACAGTGATATTGAAGGTACCGTTCACAGAAATCGCAGAGAGACAAGGCGAAGCTTAAATTACATAGAAGAAGAGCAAGAAGCCGAAATTAATACTACAGAAGAGATGGCAGAGAATAATCCACCACCTCCAGAGATGGCCGAACATCATGCTCCACTCACTATGTATGATTATGCTAAACCTAGTTTAACTGGAACTGAGTCAAGTATTGTTAGGCCTACTATTGCTGCAAATAATTTTGAACTGAAACCTAACACTATACAGATGATACAACAGTTTGTTTAGTTTGATGGTTTGCAGGATGAAGATCCTAACACACACTTATCGAATTTTCTAAAATTCTGTGATACCTTCAAAATAAATGGTGTTTCTGATGATGCTATCCGTCTTTAGTTATTTCCCTTTTCTTTGAGGAATAAAGCCAAACAGTGGTTACATTCTCTTCCACGAGGATCAATCACTACATGGGACCAAATGACCAAAAAAATTTTATTAAAATATTTTCCACCGGCCAAAATGGCCAAGTTAAGGAATGATATCTCTTCTTTTGTGCAGATGGATTTAGAGACACTTTATGATGCATGGGGGAGATACAAAGACTTGTTAAGGAGATGCCCACACCATGGACTACCATTGTGGCTACATGTCCAAACTTTTTACAATGGTGTGAACCCTTCAACACGACAACTAATTGATTCAGCTGCCGGCGGAACCCTGAACAACAAAACTCCTGAAGCAGCCTACGAGTTTATAGAGGAGTTGTCACTGAATAACTATCAATGGCAAGTTAGAAGGACAAGGCTAGCCAAAGCAGCCGGAGTTTTCAACATTGATGCAGTGGCCACGCTATCAAATCAGGTAGAATTGTTACATAAAAAATTTGATAGTTTCTATGGTTCTTCGCAGGCACATCCAGTAATGCAGTGCGAGACAAGTGAGGGCGTGGAGAATCCTGAGTACCCACCCTATGGACAGGGCATGGAGAGCGAGTAAATGAACTATATGGGTAACAATTTTTGATCTAACAATAACCCTTATAGTAATACTTATAATCCAGGTTGGAAGAAACACCCCAATTTCTCACAGGGCGGTCAAAGAAATCAAAGGCAACAACCTTCCCAAAACTTCCAACAACCACCTCACCAACAGGAAGAGGAGTCGAACCTCGAGGAGATGCTGACAAACTTCATAGCAACCTCAGAAACACGTTTCCAAAATATAGAAACAAAACTTGAGGCATTGACACAGGAGTTCAAGGATCAAATTGGGCAATTTACTAAGTTAGTTTCTGAAACACGATCAGAAAGCTTACTTTGGGAAAAAGAGTAGGTACAGGCAGTGACACTGAGAAGTGGAAGGGAGCTAATCGACACAAAGAAAGAGGTACCACATGAAACTGATAAGGCAAAGATAAAACCGATCCGTGGGGAAATTGAACCAACAACTCCATATTCAGCAAAGTTGAAGAAAGACCGCTTAGACGCACAATATGGTAAATTTCTTGAACTTTTCAAACAACTACATATTAACTTACCTTTTGTTGAAGCTATTTCACAGATGCCAACATATGCAAAATTTTTAAAGGAGCTTCTAACAAATAAAAGGAAGTTCGAGGAAATTTCAACAGTGGAACTTATGAAGAATGCTCAGCTATCATCCAAAACAAGCTGCCAACCAAATTGAAAAATCTAGGAAGTTTCACTATTCCCTGTTTAATTGGTAGTTTGAGCATAGAGAAAGCATTAGCTGATTTAGGAGCCAGTATTAATCTAATGCTTTATAAAATGTTTAAGCAACTTGGTCTCGGGGAACCAACACCCACTAGGATGAGTATTCAGTTAGCTGACAGATCTATTAAGTATCCTAGGGGAATTATTGAAGATGTTTTGGTAAAAGTAGATAAATTTATATTTCCCGTTGATTTTGTTGTGCTTGACATGAATGAGGACGTAGAGGTACCTTTAATTTTTGGACGACCCTTTCTAGCTACTGCTAGGGCTGTCATTAATGTTGGTGATGGTAAACTTGCACTAAGGATAGGAGATGAGGAAATTGTTTTTCAAATTCATGATGTCATGAGATATTCTAGAGAACAAGATGATTCTTGTTACTTTGTTGATGCCACTAATCACATTTTTAAAGAATCTTTGCAGGAAATCATGCACAGTGACACGATGGAACTGTGTCTTTCACAAGGTGAGGGGAAAGATGACGATACCGATGATGAGAATCCCAATGCATCATCCTCTAGACAGATGAAAATAGAAGACATCGAGATCAATGACGAACTAAAACAGAAATCCTCTATTGATGAGCCGCCCAAGTTAGAACTAAAACAATTACCAAAGCATTTAGAATATGCATTCCTGGGGGATAATTCTACACTACCAGTAATCATCTCTTTAGAACTAGGACCCAAAGAGAAGGAAGATTTACTAAGAGTACTAAGGAAGAACAAAAAGGCCATAGCATGGAAAATGTCGGACATTAAAGGAATAAGCCCATCATTTTGTACCCATAAAATTTTAATGGAAGATGAGTATAAACCGTGTGTGCAACCTTAGAGACGTTTGAACCCCAATATGAAAGAAGTTGTCAAAGTCGAGGTAATTAAACTTCTAGATGCAGGAATAATTTATCCTATTTCTGATAGCACTTGGACAAGTCCTGTGCAGGTAGTTCTGAAGAAAGGAGGCATGATTGTGGTAACCAACGAAAAAAATAAATTGGTTCCCACAAGAACAGTCATAGGTTGGAGAGTCTGTATTGACTATAGGAAGCTGAACGACGCCACCAGAAAAGATCACTTCCCTTTACCCTTTATTGATCAGATGTTAGAAAGATTGTCTGGGCCTATGTACTATTGTTTCTTGGACAGGCTCCCCGACTACTTCCAAATCCTAATAGCTCCTAAAGATCAAGAGAAGATAACATTTACATGCCCAAACGGTATGTTTGCTTATCATAGAATGCCTTTTGGATTATGTAATGCTCTTGCTACTTTTCAGCGCTGCATGTTGGTCATCTTTGATGAACTTGTGGAAGACATTATGGAGGTATTTATGGATGACTTCTCGGTATTCAGTAATTCTTTCCACCTTTGCCTTAAAAATTTAGAACGAGTTCTAATAAGATATGAGGAAACAAATCTTATCTTGAATTGGGAAAAATGTCACTTTATGGTTAGAGAGGGGATTGTGTTAGGACATAAGATTTCTAGTAAAGGGATTGAGGTAGATAAAGCTAAGATTGAAACCATAGAAAAATTACCCCCTAGTTCAGTTAAGGCTATTAGAAGCTTTTTAGGACATGCTGGATTTTACAGAAAATTCATTAAAGATTTCTCTAAAATAGCTAAGCCTTTAACAAGATTACTAGAAAAAGATGTTCCTTTCAATTTCGATCAGGAGTGTTTAGATGCATTTAAAATCCTCAAAGATAAACTAATAAATGCTCCGATTACAATTGCACCTAATTAGGATCTGCCTTTTGAACTAATGTGTGATGCAAGTGATTTTGCAGTAGGTGCAGTTTTGGGACTGCGAAGAAACAAGCATTTTCAGCCAATTTATTATGCTAGCAGAACATTGACACCTGCACAAGAAAATTACACCACCACAGAGAAAGAATTGCTAGCTGTAGTTTTTGCATTTGACAAATTTAGACAGTATCTAATATTATCTAAAGTTGTCATTTACACTAATCATTCAGCTCTTCTTTACCTCTTAACTAAACCTGATGCAAAACCTCGACTCATACGATGGATCTTACTCTTACAGGAATTTGATTTGGAAATACAGGATAAGAAGGGAGCTGAAAACCTTGCAGCAAATCACCTCTCCAGGCTTGAGAACCCACATATCGAAGAGCTCGACGAGAGTGAAATAAACGACTCGTTCCCTAAGGAACAACTCTTTTCTATAACTAACACCGAGGTACCATGGTTTGCAGATATTGCGAATTATTTAGCTGCTAACATCTTACCAAAAAGGCTAACACATCATCAAAAGAAGCGATTCTTTATTGATGCGAAAAGCTATTTTTGGGAGGATCCCTTCCTTTTCCGCATATGTGCAGATCAAGTAATTCAGCGATACGTTACAAAGGCAGAATCAAGCAAAATCTTAGAACATTGCCATTTAGGACCTTCAGGAGGACATTACAGCGGGATTAAGACAGCACACAAAACACTCAAATCAGGATTTTATTGGCCAACTCTTTTCAAAGATGCCAACAGGTATACCGCTTCGTGTGATAAATGCCAAAGAGCAGGTAATATTTCTAAACGCGATGAAATGCCTCAGACATATATGTTATCATGTGAGATATCTGATGTATGGGGTATTGACTTTATGGGTCCATTCCCTAGTTCATTTGGAAATAAATACATCTTAGTAGCAGTAGATTACATGTCAAAAAGGGTGGAAGCCCAAGCTTTACCTACTAACGATGCTAGAGCTGTAGTAAAGTTTCTTAAGAAACTTTTCTCTCATTTTGGAACACCCAAAGCAATCATTAGTGATAGGGGCACTCACTTTTGCAATACTCAATTTGAAAAAGTCTTAAGAAAATATGGAGTACACTACAGAACAGCTACCCCTTATCATCCTCAAACCAGTGGGCAAGTGGAAGTGGCAAATCGAGAGCTTAAGCGAATCCTAGAGAAAACAGTTGAATCAAATAGGAAAGATTGGGCAGTAAAAGTGGATGATGCTTTATGGGCCTACAGAACAGCATTTAAAACCCCTTTAGGGACATCCCCATACATACTTGTTTACGGAAAGAGTTGTCATCTACCATTTGAGTTAGAGCACAAAGCCTACTGGGCTATAAGATTCTTGAATTACGATCTTAAAACCGCAGGTGAGAAGAGGATGATGCAGTTAAACGAACTAGATGAATGGCGAGCTGAGGCCTATGAGAATTCATGACTATATAAGGAGGCAACCAAACGACGCCATGATGCTCGTTTAAAACAATCAAAGCAATTCGAAGTAGGAGACTTAATCCCACTGTATAATTCAAGACTCAAACTATTTCCTGCAAAGCTGAAATCAAGGTGGTCAGGCCCATTCGTGATAAAATCTATTTTTCCTTATGGCACAGTCGAGGTAACCCATCCAACTCAAGGAACATTCAAGGTAAATGGCCATCGACTGAAACTTTATAATGGTGAAGATTTCAAGAAATTGAGAGAGGAGCTTCAGCTCCGTGAACCTTCTTTTAGGAATAAAAACAGGGTGAGTCTAGCTTAAGACTTTAAACGAGCGCTTCTCAGGAGGCAACCCGAGCACTAACTTCACTAACCCTATTAATTTTCAGATTTTAAATTTATTTTTCCTTTTAGCACCTAAATCAAACTAACTGATTCAGTAAAGCGCAGATTTCCTACCACATGGCCTCACACACGGGCGTGTCCGTGGCCGTGTGGTAGCCACAGGATGAAAAACGGGCGTGCAAGCAGACGTGTGAAATGAAGAAGAAAAGTTTTTTCCCCAACATGGGCTGCGATAAAAAGACCACGGTCGTGCAATGCGGCCGTGGTCTATTCTGAGTAAACCAACACGGACACGAGCCACGCCCGTGCCGACCAACCATGTGCAACACTGACTATATGAACACGGGCGTGGCAAACTGAGCATGGGTGTGGGAGAAGCGAACATAATCATACACGGCCTAGAAGCACGGGTGTGGGCAACATCACAAACGCGCCCAAATTCAAAAATCGTGACTTACACGGGCCAAATAAAAGAGACACAGGCGTGGCCTCAGCCCGTGCTCTCATCCCTATTTAAAGAACATAACATCCCATCTTCCCAAAAACCCCAACCCTAAAACCGTTTCCATCAAGTCCCCATCCCTAGTCTAGCCACCATTGACAAAAATCACACCATTTAACTCTCACAACTCCCTCACCTCTCTTCCTTTCAAACAACCATCAGAAGACGAAATCACGCCCGTGTTAGCAGGTGTCCGCGTCCACTACATGGCCGTACTACCTAGAATTTTAACAACACACAACCGTGCGCCACCGTGCCTACCAACCGTGCTCTGCCCGTCGCCACGCTCGAAAGCACTACTGGTCACCCTTCACTATTTCATTCCCATCTATTTACCTATTATACGATTAAGATTTCATTTTAGTCTCTTTTTACTATTATTTTTATTTATCATTAAGTTAATCTTTAGAATTTTAGAATGAACTTGATTGTTATCTTAAGTATTTTAGTCAATGTTTAAGTAGTAATCAGAACTAGATAGAACTAATCACTATAGAAATGGTTGCTCATGGTTAAAATGTTATTTTTTAGCCTTTGAATATTTTTGATATTGATAAAAGTAGTACTTGATAATTGAATATTATTTATTTTCAGGTACAATGTCGTCATCACGAGGAAAGCGAACCGCAGCTACTACGTCTAAAAAACAAAAGGGACCCGGCTCATCCTCCGCTAGCGTATCCGCCAAAGTGCGCCACTGGTTCCTCCAATTCCCTCAAGAGGCCCAAGAGGACCGTTATAAGGCACTAAGGGCGCGACCTCTCGACACCGGTAGAAGCATTGATTGGGCCGCTTTGCAGCAGGTCCATCTCGCAGACGATGTTCGAGCTCTGCTTACAACCGATCCGTGAGATCAATTTTTTAACATTATCGAACCGACGTATTTGGAGCTTATTTTAGAACCCTACTCTACTTTCCAACTCCAGACAGTGATGACACGACACGATGATCCATGCACGATACAATTCTGTCTAGGAGGCGCCATACGACAGCTGAACGTACCACAATTCGGGGCCTCACTAGGACTTTATATGGAAGATTTCGTAGTAGAAAATGATCTCTCCGAGCTACACTGCCACATTCACTGTACCCCCGTAAGCTGTTGGTACAACTTAGCCCTCAACAAAGGCAATTACGACCCCAGTCGCTCCAAGGCGACGACCTTTGTCCGGTCCCTGAGGTACGTACATGCTATTTTGGCTCATACTCTTACAGGTCGACGCGAAAGCACCAGCGTCATAAATACTCACGACGTTTACTACCTGAGGTGCATGTCCAATGGCCACATTTTCGACCTAGCATATTTCATAGCCCGTGCAATTCAGCACCAGACAGACCCACATAGGAGGGGGATCATATCGATGGGTCCGTACATCACATGTTTGGCTCCGTACTTTGGCCTCCTCAACACTGAAATACAGATCTCCTCCCTCACACTGATTGGACAGATGGTACCTCAGGGCATCCAGACTATGCTGCATATGAGGATGATCAAATATCGACGTGGAACTGATCCCCCACAATACCGACTAACCTTTCCCACCGATGAGGAGGACCCCGAGGACATTACTGAGGATGTTCAACCACCACAGGAGGCACCACTACCGAGCCATCGTCCCTCCCAGGCAGCAGCTTCACTATCAGACATTTTCGCACGCCTCACCCAATTCGAGCATTACTGTACTCAGCAATTCAATGACACCGCTTGACAATTTGAAGGCATCGAGGCCACCCTTCAGCAGATCTGTCATCATTTTCACATCTCTTCGTCACCACCACCTTGCGACCCAGCAGACGACGAGGACCTTTGAGTCCCTTTTCTTTTTTATTTTTATTTTATTTTATTTTATTTTATTTTTCGTCTTAATTTAAACTTGTTGCTTTTTATATTCCAAACCTTTAGTTTAATTATGTTATCACTGGCTGTCCAACCCTCGAGTATTTATAACAACTCTCATTAAATATTTCTCCATGAACTTTTAATTGATAACTTCGCAGATTAAATAGATTAAATATACAACTCAAGGAACGAAAACATCAATTATACATTCATCATGGAACATCCTCTAAGGATTTCATCCATAATTCAAGAAGTCTCACTTCTCTCCCTATCTTATGATTTTATTATTATTGTGATATTATCTATTTTGTACATTGAGGGTAATGTACATCTTAAGTGTGTGTGTGTGGGGGGGGTTAATTATAGTATTATTTAAAAAATCCCTGAATGATATCTTGTCTTGAAGTAAGTTTTTCATATTATGATTAGAATGAAATTTCCTTTGATTTATGATTTTTATTGATATGTTTTAGATTAAGTCATTGATAATTGTGCATTGATGATTAAATTTGAAGGAAACTAGAGAATCAAGCATGATAAGTCTATTTTTCAAAATTTAAAAATTTTTAGGTTGTCTACCTGAATCTGAATGTTACTTTGAAATTTGAAATTGACGAGGCTGATATCAAAAACCCATAATTTTTGTGAGACTTTGATCCTATTAGAGCATATATTCTTTTTCATGCTCACTTTATTGATTATGAGTGTGTCAACATTGATTTGTTATTCTAGAACTTGCATCGATTATACATGTCGAGACCACACCTATGATTTGATATACCGAGATGATAAAGGCACCTAGGTTTTTACCCACTTACTCCATTAAAAAGTCGACCTTCATAATTAACCCCTAGTGAACTCCGTTTAATGCTAACAATCCTTTTTATTGACTTACCCACTAATATTAACCCAAAACCCTTTGTATTTGTTATCACCATTCCTTGACTCCCTTTTTGTCGAGATTTGATTTTGAACAGTTACCTAATTATGTTCTATATTTTAGTTGTAAAAGTTCTGACTTGTTCTTAAAAAAAAATCGAATTATATTCATTATTAGTTATAGTGAGCTTATGCATTAAATTCCAATTATTGAAGAAAAAGCTCGTGTTAGAGTATTATCAATAGTAGTATTATTAGTTTCCAATTGATGTAATTATTTAGGATTAGTTCATTTTTCTAGTTAGGAAAACTTTCAGGTCAATCTCGATTCTAACCCTCTAATTCAGCCTTTATCCACACCTTTAACGCAAGCCCCGTTACAACCCTGTTAAAGAGCTTTTGTTTTGTATATCATCTCATATTAAAGTGGTGGAGATTTGATTTTCATGCAAGCCTATGGGATTAACTTCTCATGTTCGACTTTTGAGTGCTTAATTCTAAACCTTAAACACTTCGAGTGGTTTGAGTGAATCTTTAGTGAGGATGTCAACTCTTGTCGATCTTGAAACAGAGGTAATTATTTAGGTAAAGGGAAACACCTAACGTTTTCAGGACTATAAATGTATGACTTTGATTGTTTGAATATTTAGGACTCTTTGAGTTGAATTATCCATATATAAATTACCTATGAATTATGATGAAACACTATTGATGAATATTATGAATCAAGGAAGTTCATTTTAATTGTGAGCTGAGAATTTTGCTTGAGGACAAGCAAAAGCTTAAGTGTGGGGGTATTTGATAAACCGTAAAAGTAACATATTTTAAGCCAACATTTAGCATGCTTTTGGATGATTTAAGCCTTAAATTATGTAAAAAGGTGCTCTTAATCCTTTCTTTTCATGTTTTATACTCAGGAAAGCACCCGAGGTTGAAAAGAACGAGAAACGGGCTTAAAACGGACCAAATTGGGCCAAAATAGAAATCAAGATGGCCTGGGCCCAAGACCACACGGCCGTGCCTCATTAAGATTTCGAACACGGCCTAAAGACGACTCACACGGGCGTGTGCCATGGCCGTGTCCCTGTCGTGGAAAAGAGCAATTCACTCGGAAAAGGATACTTGGGTCAAAGAAACCTATCTCGAAAGCCTATATAAACACCCTAAGTATAACCCAGAAGGGGGTGGTTAGCTAGGCTAAGGAGCCGAGCCAGAAAGGTCAGATTTGTGGGAATCACTCGAAGATAGCCAGTTGATCCATCTCAAGAAGCTGGAATTATACTCAAGATGGATGATCTCTCATTCAATTCCTTCAGGGGGTTTTAGGGATTTCTTATGTTTTGTTTTATCTTTTCTTCTGAAATGTTTTCCTTTATTGTTATGAACTAAACCTTCAGATACCTGAGGGGATGAAACCTAAGATGAATCTTGTTATCGTTTACTGAACTATATGATAAAAATATTTGACTTGTTCTTAATTATGTGTTCTTAATTCTTGTATTGATATTTTCGGGATATTAATTCAAGTATGATGTGCTTAGGTGGAGGAGCAAAAGTCCTTGCCTAAGAGTAGATCTAGCATAATTAAGCGGAGTTGATCACGTGCCTAGAGATAGGGTGACGAGATTTTGCCGGATTAGGGTGAAACCTAATATGGGAGTCCATAGATCGAGTTAATGCGATTCTAGGGGTTTTAATTAGAAAGAGATTTCAATTAATCAACCTAGGGTTAGACGTTAGTCGCCTCGAGAGAGGGATTAATATAACTTAGGGAATCTTATGGATCAAGTCAAGTGAATAAATCGCCTGGTTCAGAGTTAGATAACAAGTGAAGTCTAGGTGGATTCTTCCTTGGGTGTCGCCTTAATCAATTGGTTTTTCCTCAAGTTATTTTGCCAAATTCTTTCTCTTTGTATTTGCATCTTTAGTTTAGTAGTTAGTTAATTTTAGATTAAATAAAGATCACTTCAATTCTTAGGCTAAATAATAAAAAGAGAGTTAGTATTAGTACTTTTGGTTCATTTGGGTTTGACATTCCGGTCTTACCTTAACTATACTACTGTTCGATAGGTGCGCTTGCCTAAAAAATCATTGTCATAGTTAGTTTCTAGGTTCGATCATTCTTTATATAAATTTTTAAGACTCGACAGACACGATCACAATCTCACCCATAGCTATTACTCACATCATACCATATCTATAAGTTCATGTACAAGCATTTATAATGCTACTCAATCCAACCCTTTTCATCACTCATTCACATAATCTTCCGTCTATCTCATACACAATATCATCAACCACATAAGTTTTATACATACATGTACATCTCGTCTTTATCTATCACATTTACCACTCAATGCTAAATGCCATAATTCATTCGATCCTCTTTAAACATTCGATGAACTCACACACTTAGTGCCAATTAATTAGCCGAAGCTATAATAATATCGTACACTTAGTACCATCACATTAAACTAAATTTGTCTCGGTATCATACACATAGTGCCTAATAACACAGCCGATGCTTTCTTTAACTCACACACTTAGTGCCATTCATCACAGTAACTACTCTATTTACGCACACTTAATGCCACATATCTTCAAACTCACATTTTGCATTACCAACTCCACAATCACATTTCCATTCATTTCATCACATATGAAAATTGTTTAAACAATACATATTATACACGAACTTACCTCGAACGTAGAAACAATGACGCTAATCGATCAATCGAGCACTTTGTTCTTGCCTCGATCTAGATCCGAATTTCTCCTTTCTTGATCTATATAATATTAAATTCAACTCATTCAATCACATTTTCACTCAATTTAGTCCACAACACATAATTAGGGCATTTTACACTTTAGCCCTCATAATTACACATTTTAGCATTTTAGTCCTTATTTCACAATTACAAAAAATAAACATAATTTACTCACACCCAAGCTTGGCCAAGTTACCATAGTGCCCCTAGCAGCCGATATTTCACATTTATTTCACAATTCAACACAAAGTTTTCACATTTTTCAATTAAATCCCAAAAATGCATTTTTACTCAAAATCACTTTAGAAAATATGTTTATCAATCATCAAACACTTAGTTTTCATCATCAAACATCACAAAGCTCACAAAATCAACACTAGCACTTCTCAAAATCATTTTCAAATTCAGAAATTGAGGCATGGGCTTGATAGAACACATAGCAACGATCACAAAAACATAAAAATCATCAAAAACGGAGCTCAAAACATACCTCAATCACCCAATATTATTGCCGAAATATTTGAGCATTCCAAACCCTATTATTTCTTGATATTTCGGTTAAAAACAAAGATGAATGAAGCATTATTTGGCTTTGTTTAATTAATCATTAACTTAATTATCATTTTACCTGTAACATCCTAGATTTAGGGGTTCTGGATTCTGCTCTATTTCTTGTGTTTGGCTAGTTATGCTTGTTGTTTTGGTGTGTTTGGAGGGTTTTGAGAAGGCTCGGGTTCAAGCCAGAGCCTTTGTAAAATTTTGGTTTTTGGGCATAAGGGGAAGAGCTAGGGAAAGCAGGCTTTAAGAATATTTATTTGTGTTTGTTGACACAAGAAGGAGTGTGGTGTGGTGGCAAAGTGACGCCACTTAAGGAGCAAGGGAGTGGCGTCACAAGGGAGCAGGAGGGGGAAGGAGTTTGAGTCCTATCTACTGCACAGTGGAACTTCATTTTTGTGCCCAATGGGGTGAAGTGGTGGTATTCGGCTGGGACTCTTCTAGGAGGAGTTTGAATGAGTCAAATCATTTGAAATGGATGGACAAGAGAGCTTGGAGAAGTTTGAATTGGTCAAGCCAATTCAAATTGGTGATGGGGAGTAAAACTAGGAGCAAATTAAGGGATTTGAAGTGGGGTGGAGGTGTTGGCCGAATGTGGGGGTCTTGGAGCAGAGAATTTCGATCATGAAAGGGGTCTAGTGTGGGAGTGTTTCGGTTTTGAGCTAGTGTAGGAGGTGTGCCGTTTTCTTTTGGTTCCTTTGGGCATTGTGGTTTTCAACTTTCGGTCATAAGGGAAGGGGGTGTGCCATTTTTGCATTTGGGGATAGTAGAGTAAAACCCGAAACCCTTTTTGTAAAGTCTTTTTCTTTCTTTTGCATTTTAGTTGCTCATTCACTTCTTTTACCAAAACCGTAGCACCCTTTCTTCTTCTTCTTCTTCTTCTTCTTGTTTTTGGGTATTAGCCGAAACTTAGAGGTGGTCATTTGTGCATCTTTTTCCCCTTCATCCATTCTCATCGAACTACTATTTTTTCTTCTTCGACCAAACCTCTCTTTTACCCCCTTGCGATTTGTTCTTCTCCATAGCCGAATCCTCCCTTGTGGCCATTTTGAGTTATTCTTTTTGGAGTGTGTGTGTGCCATAGCCGAATATTGTCTTCCTTTCTTACTTCTTTGTTCTTCTCAATTCCCCCTACTCATTCTCTTCTGTTAGCTGAATTTTCATTTCGTTTTCCACCATAGATCTAACTAACTCCATCACTTCTCACTCTTTCTTGTTGCGTTCTTCTCTCGTAGTTGTTTGAGTGGGGTGGCCGAATCTCTTTTCTCCTTCAACTCATTAGTAAACGCAAGGTAAGGGCGATTCTATTCATCTCTTTATTTCCCTTTTCGGTATTGGGATTGCTCTTAGCCGAAGTGGCTATCTCCTTTAATGTTAGATTTCGGTTAATCCCTCCTTTTCTTCTCTCATTATGGAACGTTTACCCCGGGGAACCCCATTAGTCGAACGTGTTGGAGTTTAAAGGTTGAAGGTCCGTGGATTATCGAATCTTACCATTCATTCAGGTTCTTAAGCAGTAAGGGATGAATTTTTTACTTGGGTCTTTCAAAGAGTAGGTAACACTTTCTTTGCCCTTCTTTTAGTTGTGGCCAAATAGTGATGTATTAGTCGGGCATTCATTACCTCGAACTTGTGTGATGTTGTTTATCATTGTGTAAGGGTTCGGTTCTCGATTGATCAAGAACCTACTAGTGCCAAATTAAGGGAATCCAGTCAAGAGGATAGAACTAATCTGCGTTGTTTTCTTTAAGGTAAGAAAGTTCTCTTAATTCGGGTTTACCTATTCCTTTTTCTCTTTTGATTGCCTTAACCCAATCTCCTGATCAAAAATTCTCTTCATGGATGCGAGTGCTAGCCAAACTAAGGAGGGGAGTGGACTCGTAGTCTCTGCCCTAAGTTTAAACGACGTGCTGTGTCAGCGGTTCGAGACTTTTCGCCGAGTTGTGGTAGAGAGCCGATGTCTGTTTGGGATAGACAAATCGCGGTTATTCCTGCTAGTGAGAGTGTCGACGATCTAGAGTGTTTAGTTCTTCGTGTAATCAGGTGTGTAACGCTCACACTTACCTTTATTAATTTGCGTTAATAACTGTGTTGGCTGAAAGCCGGAACAACTGTATAGACAGTTGAGATACCCTTGTGGGTAAGGTTGGAGATACCAGGTAAGTACCCGAATGACTTTGTTTTGTTCGAATAACACAATCTAAATATATGTATGATTGCATTATTTATTGTACATTGGAAATATGACTGCATTCATCTCAGTATGATAATATGTTGCATGGGCTTTGGGATATGATATTGAAAAGGGAAGTGTGAGTCAGTGACTGTCACAGTGGTTTGGTACCACAGTGGGTTGGCCCCACATATATTTTATCAGTGACTATGTCTCAGTGGTTTGGTACTACAGTGGTTTGGCACCACATACATTTATCAGTGATTGTCGCAGTGGTTTGGTACCACAGTGGGTTGGCCCCACATATATTTATCAGTGATTGTCGCAGTGGTTTGGTACCACAGTGGGTTGACCCCACATATATTTATCAGTGATTGTCACAGTGGTTTGGTACCATAGTGGATTGGCCCCACATATACATTTATCAGTGACTCTATCACAGTGGTTTGGTACCATAGTGGTTTGGCACCACAGTGGTTTGGTACCACAGTGGTTTGGTACCACAGTGGCTTGGTGCCACAGGTGTTTGGCTAATTCAGGTGACGTAAAG
The DNA here is from genome assembly GCA_005393395.2 of Gossypium australe. Classification (NCBI taxonomy): domain Eukaryota; kingdom Viridiplantae; phylum Streptophyta; class Magnoliopsida; order Malvales; family Malvaceae; genus Gossypium; species Gossypium australe. The sequence continues at coordinate 92,374,392 of CM016616.1, forward strand.
GATGGAAAACTAGGTTGGGCTGGGTTGCATTGCATAAACTCTTTTATATGCCATGTTGTTAGGGCTTAGGCCCAAATTGCGATTGTAAGGGGAGTTACACACTGAGTCCTGGCGACTCACCCCTCTGCTTAATTTTGCAGGTAATCCCTAGTGCGAGGATTTGGGAGCCGAAGAGGACTCTGCGGTGGCCATACAGTACTTCTTTCGTAAATTTGTTTTCCTTATTTAAAATTACTTTTAATTTGGGAATTTGTTATGTAATAAGGCCTCCGTGATTTTATGATTTATTGCGATTATTATATTTTATGAAAAATTAAATTGGGAGTTTTCTAAATAATTTGTAAACAAACATTTTTCAAAAAATAACACACGGATAACAAGAAAGTAAAGTATTAATTCAGAAATCTACTTAAAACCTCAACATTGTTTTCAAATGTCACGTTTTTTTAAAATTCCCTAATTTTCGGCTTTCGTAAAACAAACCTATTTACGACTTTTAGTTCTTTTTAACAAGAAGTTGGTAAGAAAACTTCAAACAGAATTTAATTTTTAAGATGGAAACACTAAACAGAAAGTTTTCTAAATTGCGATGTTTCTGTAAAATTTCAAAACTATCTCTTCATGTAACATACCAGATTTGGTCGTAACGTATAGACCGGGTTTGGGGTGTTACGTTACCAATTTAACCTTATTATTATACTTATAAAATCATCCATTATAAGGTCATTTATGATCACTTACACAACTAATGGTCCATTTCCATAATAAGGACCTCACATATCACAAAGCATATCATTTAAGCACTTTTAACAATTAGCACACAACTTTTGCATTTTACATGATTAGGTCCTTTTTCTTTAATCGAGCACACAAATGGTAAAATTACCGCACAAAACTTTCACACATACTTTATCACATGCAATAAACACCAAAAATAATATTAAATTATTTCTCTGACCTCAAATTTGTGGTCCCGAAACCACTATTCTGACTAGGGTTCAAATTGGGCTGTTACACCTGCTATGAGTATGTTTCTTGGATTATTATGTAATAGTCACAATATTACTCATAGTGATAACTATGTATATGATCCTCATACTTGAGATCATTATTGTCCCAACATCGTAAGTCGTATATTTTGATACAACCAAAACATCAACCGTAACAGGTTATACTATAAAGACTGATGTTGGATATACCACAATCCATGTAGTGGAATATGGTTGATCAAGATAGGATTTATCCCTCCTACATAATGTGAGCAATATCTTAGGTCTCTTGATGGACTGAGACTAGAAATGCATGGCCATGCTTGAATAAGTTGATATGAGATATCACACTTATTTGTTTATTGTAGTCTGCTCATAAAATCAAGAAATATGAGATTGGACTATACAAGTTTGACTATTCCATTACTTGCGTCCAATCTAGATATTAAGGATAAAATGCTATAATACATGAAAAGATTATCATAGAAAGGTTATGTCGAATCACGACTTCTTCTAACTTGGGTGGCAATGATGCATTGCTAGATGCCACTCATTGCTTGTAATGTTAGAATCGTTCTAGTATTACTACCAACGTTACAAGAGCCTACAAGGTCACATCCTATAGTTGAAATGAACAAAATCCAAATACATTTTGTATTGTATTTGGTTGTCACATAAATTAATTAATTGGTGAATTAATTTAATTTGATAGTTAAATATTAAACACATTATATGTACAAACTTGTTGTATACAAATAAAGAATATAGATATAATTAATATATGAATTTGATTCATAAAAATATTAATTGTATATTTTACCAAGTTTATTAATGTAAATAGTTATATTAATTAATTTCAATCAAAATATAAAAGAAATAGAAATTAATATTATTTTGGAAAGAATAATTAATATATGAGTTTAAATCATACAAACTATTAATTGTCTGAATTTATTAATATAAACAGTTGTATTAATTAATTTCATCAAAATATAAAAGACATGAAAATTAATATTCTTTCTGAAAGAATATAATTACTATATGAATTTGTTTCATATAAAATATTAATTGTATATATTTCACCGAATTTATTAATATAAACAGTTATATTAATTAATTTTGGTCAAAATATAAAAGATATGGAAATTAATATTCTTTTGGAAAGAATATAATTCATTTTTCTAACATTTAATTTTCCTTCTCTATTAATAAGGGAATAATCCCGATTTTCCATTTTAAATGTGATATCAAAGAGGATAAAACGATGATAATCCCTTAATGTGTTAAGGTTACCAACTTAATAAAATAAATGTCTAGCAACCATTTTTAATTCTCTCTATAAGATTAAAGGGAAAGTGGTTGTTCTTTTTTAAGGGGTGGACTACGTAAAGGTCGGGACATTTTCGTTGTGGCTTGGAATCGACATCGAATCAACAACATCCTCTCAACATTTTTAGTAAAGAAGGTACATTTTCAACCTGATTCGTTCCTCGTACATGGATCAGAGGTCGTGGATCATCGAAATATTTTTTTCGCTACGCCACGGGGCATACAGGTGGTCCCAATAGTGGTATCAAAGCCACTTGTACAATACAAATTTGGGATTAAATTTATTGGTTGATTTGATTGTATGAGATATGTGTTATATACTATGTTTGATATGCGCGGTGTTTGGAAATGAACCAAATAACCTATTTAATTTATTATTTGCAAAGGTTGTAATTTTATAAATACAGTCTGCGTGTCATCCCTTTTTATACTTCTCTTGTACTTCTCTTCTCATCTGACTTCCTCGTTTGTAAAATATATTTCTATAATTGTAAATTGTATGAGTTGATACGAACTAGAGGAAAAGAATGCTGGGCTACCTAAAGTGGAAAAGAAACTTGAGAAGTGACATAAACCCTTAGGATTCCCTACAGTTTTCCCATTAGCTTGGGAGGAACCATCTTTGTTTTATGGGCTATAACCATTGTATTTATTACTACATTATATTTTTCTTGTATATGATGTGTAATAACCAATTTTTGCCCGGGCCCAAAATAGATTAAAGGCCCATTAAAAAAATCAATAAAACAAAAGCCATTAAACAGTCCAAAAATTACAACAAGCCCACTTTACAAGCCCGAAACTCTAGCTTAACCTAACCCGTTGACCCAGTTTACATAAGCCCAATATGGCCCAAGGACCAGCCAAAATCGGCCCGAAACTAAACAAAGTTAGGGAACCCTAGGGTTCCCTCTCCCTTCTCGCGTCGCAGGACCAACCCCAGGCGCCGCAACCCACTGCTCATCACCCCATGCGCACGCGCCTCTCCACCAGCATCCCTCCCCGCGCAAGGCCACCTCGCACACTTCTGACATTGTCTGCAAAATGAAAGCACACAACAGAAGCCGACACAGGAAAAGAAAAGGAAAATGACAAAACAACAATAGCACGCGAGCAAAAAACGAGACGAAGAAGGGCAGAACATAACACAGAAAATAAAAAAAAAAGCAGCAACCCATACCTTTGTATTTCGGATAAAAACCGAAACAAACCCATTTGTAAGGGGGGATTCTTTCGAATAAAGAAAAAAGAGACAGCAATAGAAAAGTAAAATAAAATCGAAGGTGATTAACCATTATTTGTCAGTGTTCTTATTGAGGATCTCCATTCTTTTTATTTGATTTTCTTTATTTTCTTTTATATTTGAAATGATAAAAGAGTGAAAGAGCTCACCAAATGGGGGATTGATCTTCGTCTTCTTCGTCACGATCGAAGTTGGATGAAGATTCCTAGATCGGACACTCATGTACCACTTCTCGCCGATTTCAATGGCGTTTGAGTGGTAGAACGGAAGGTCTTGCTAAATGGTGCGTGGTGGCTGTTGTTGGCTGCTTAGAAGGATAAAAAAATGTTAGGTTTTAGATCTGTTTTGGCTTAACTGAGGGATTAAAAGGGATTTTAAGGGATAAGCTTTAAGAGGTAAAACATCGTCGCATCAAGGACGGATCACTCGATGACCCGATCTATATTCTGTTGAACCCGCTTGCGTAGAAATCTGATGGAGTATTCGCGCATTAAGTCCCTAGCTATTATATCGATTTTTGATGAAGCCTTTCATACGTTTTCATTATTTCTCAATTAATCCATGTGATTCGTGCGTTTTTTAATCCAGTCCCGTGCATGCGCCGTGTTTTAGATATTAGAATATTTGCCACATTGATCCTTTGTTGTTTACGTGAAAATGCAATATAATCCATGATTTCATTTAGAGAACTAGATTTATTTACATAATAGCCCCCTTTATTTTGTTGTTTGCTCTTTATTTCGATTAATTATCAATTTATTTGTGATTCATGTATTTTTAGCCTTAAATTTATTCATTGTTCAAGTTCTTTTTTATTATATTATTTTTTTGAAAACTAATTACATAATGTTTTAATTTATTTCGTTTATATATATGTATATATGTGTGTGTGATTAATTAATATTATACAAATATTTATTTTTAAAAGCACATGTTATGCATCTTTTAACGATTTGCATAATATTTAATTTAAATACAGTTACATGTTATTATTATTATTATATATATATATAATGAAGATTTTTTAAATTATTTTATGTATATATATTTTCTTTCAAGTTTATTTATGAATACACATCTTTTAAATCTATTTACATGTAGAGTTTATTTCTTACAAAAATCTTTTTATTTTTGTTTATTTCAAACACTCTTACATGTTTTCATATATATTGCGCATAATTATATTTAGATTATGATAGATTGCCTTATGTAGTATCTATTTAGATATTCTTCATACAATACTATTTTAAACTTCTGTCATATAATTATTATTTTTTTATAATTATTTCAAATCGCTTATTTAAATGTTTTTTCAAAGATAAGGCAATGTTTATATATTTGAGAGTATAGGAAAATGATGCCCTAACGTACTGGGTGTCAATTTTCTATCCGACCAAATAATCAAATACCCTTCTTTAATTGCATGTTTTGAACATCAGATCTCGGTATCGGAGTATAAATGTGTTATGTCCTAACGTACTGGATGTGATATTTTTATTCTGTTGAAACGAGTTAATCTTGAGATTCAATTCCGATTTAATGAGCTCCAAATTCCAATATATTCTAGTCTTTACCAAATGTTTCATTTTGTTAAAGGCTTTTGTTAAAGGCATACATCGAACCAATTTTAAGACTGCGTATTTGAAAAGCAAGGCAATATTTACGTGTTTAGAAGTACGAGAGATTACATCCTAACGTGCTGAGTGTTGATTTTTTCGTTTAACTAAATAACCAAATACCATTTTCATATGTTTTGAAAATCAAAGATGATCTCGATGTCAGAGTAAAGGGTGTTATATCCTAACTTGTTGGGTATGATACTCTTATTCCTTTGAAACGAGATAATCTTGAGATTCAATCCCATTTTGAAAAATTCTATTTTTTAATTCTTACCCTAGATATTTTCTAATTTTCCACATTAGGACAACATCAATCAATTTGGTACCAATTTTGGGAATGACGAGGGTGCTAATCCTTCCTCGCACGTAACCGACTCCCGAACTCGTTTTCTCAAATTTTCGTAGACTAAAAACACTATTTTAGTAAATCAAAATGTTTTATTAAAACAAAGGTGATCCGATCACACCTAATAAAGATCGGTGGCAACTCCCTAATTTCAAGTCGATTCCCGTTTTTTCAAAAAAATGGTTACGACAGCTTGGCGACTCCACTGGGGACCTTCGAGAGTCAGGCCGTAAATTGATTGATTTTTGTCCTCTTGATTGAAAATTTGGAAAATTGTTTTAATCATGTTTCTGTTGATGCATCTGTTTGTGCTTTAATTGCAATAATGTTGAGTCTCATAGGATATTTCTGCATTCATATCTGCATGACCGTTGTGGTCACACCCTTTAGTGGGAGTAAGAAACTAAGCTTTCGTGAGGTTTTCACCTCCGCACGAGCTAGTGGATTGCTTCTGGGATACATCCGTACCTATGTGCTTCGTGAGGTTTTCACCTCCACATGGCCATAGGGAAATGCATCCCCCTGAACCGAACTCGGTCCGTATGAGCCTATAATGGGTGAGGATTGAGGAATCTGCTGGTTCAGGTATCCCTCTTTAGAACCGAACCTCATATTCTGAGCCTTAGGAGCCTACCCTAGATAGAGCCACGCCAAACCCCTAGTGGTCACCAGGATAATTGTTCTGTGTTTGTTTATTTCTCTTGTTCTGTTTTGATTGCATCGCATTGTATCATTGCAAGAAAGGAAGTGTTGATTCATATTCGGTTGGTAAATGGAAGAATTTGTCATAAGGAAATGTGTCACTTGATAAAGTGGATTGTAATACGGTCGTTCAAACATAGTTCAGGTAAACAATGAGAGACGGCTAATAGTCCATAGAAGAATACGAGGCCCTACTCAAAGATTCAAGTTGATAAAGATTATTCTGGAGTCACCATTTTTCTAAAAAGCTTAGGACAAGCGAGCAAAGAGGTATGACCTGGACCAAGCAACAAGGAGCTAGAAGAGACGTCTATTGAGAAAGTTCACGGGACACGACCATAAAGAGGATTGGTGTTTTCACCTGGACTATGAGGACATGACTGTATATGCGATCCGTTTTATGTGAAGAAACGCATTTTCTAGAAAAGTTCTCCTAATGGAACCGAATTCATGATCAACACCTCTCTTCCTTTTTGCATTCATACCATGCATTTGCATTGCATTACACGCAGTAGTATCATATCACCCTAATCATTTACTGAGGCTAAAATCGTATAATCCATAGTTGCGACACTGCGAATCTGGAATCACGTCATCCTTATAGGACACGTCTAAGAGCTAGAGCTATGGATGCTGAACTCAACGAAAGAATCGAAAGAATGGAAAGAATCCAAAGAGAGTTGCAAGAGCAGTTGGCTAAGTCACAGCAAGAAGCAAGGGATCTGATGGTAAGATCCCGAGAGGAATCGCTCGAGCAAAAGGATCAAATGGCCAAAATGATGGAGATGATGACAGCTCCGGTCAAAGGAAAAGGACCCGCGTAGAGTCCCGATATTATAGAACCCCATTCGAGAGTTAATCAAAGTCCGTTCCATCCCCCAGGATTCACTCCACCTCACGCCCATGCAATGCACGAAGGTTGGCCTCAAAAGGAACCGGCAGGCCTAGAGCCACGACCTGCACCACCTGCTCATCTAGGGCAAGGTATATTTGTATCAAACTCCGGAGATAATTCTGCTAATCCAATAGTTCCAGATTTGGATAATCCGATAGAAATAGCCAGGTTGAAAACGAAAGATCGTTATGCTCAGGACCAGTATAAGAGTCTGGAAGAAAGACTCAAGGCGATAGAAGGTACTGAAGTCTTCTCGGCACTAAGCGCCGAAGAGCTCAGTTTGGTGCCCGATCTGGTTCTGCCTCTAAAGTTTGAAGTGCCAGATTTTGAAAAATATGATGGGACGAGTTGTCCGAATGCGTATCTTATCATGTTTTGTCGGAAGATGGCCGGTTATGTGAATGAAGACAAATTGTTAATACACTATCTTCATGATAGCCTGGTCGGATCAGCCTTCCGGTGGTATAATCAACTCAGCAGGGAGAGGATCCGATCATGGAAGGACCTAGCATTAGCATTTTGCGAACAATACAAGCATGTCTCCGACATGGTGCCTGATCAACTAACGCTGCAGATGATGGAAAAGAAGCCAACAGAGACTTTTAGACAATACGCTCAAAGGTGGAGGGATATCTCGGCCCAAATAGAACCCCCACTGACTAAAACTGAGATAACGGTCCTCTTTATCAACACTTTGAAAGCGCCATTTTATGACAAGCTGGTGGGAAACGCCACAAAAGACTTTGCCGATATCGTAATGTCTGGGGAACTCATTGAGAATGCCATAAAGAGTGGAAAAATAGATGCAAGAGAAAGTGTCAAAAGGTCAAGCTCGAGAAATATGGAAAATGAAGTGAACAACTTGAGCAAGCGTTCCAAGTCAGTCTCTGCAGGTCAACCGAGGGCTGTGACCACTGATCATCAGGGATCACCAAGTCAAGAATCTAATGCAAAGCGTCTCCAGTTTACACCAATTCCAATGACATATGGGGAGTTGTATCAAAGCCTGTTTGACGCACATAGGGTGGCTCATCACTACATGAAACCAGTGCAACCCCCATACCCCAAATGGTATGATTCGAATGCTCAATACGAGTATCACGCGGGAATAACGGGTCACTCAACCGATAACTGCATTGCATTTAAGAAATTGGTAAAGAGGCTTATTAAAATAGGGGTTTTGAAGTTCGATGAGTCGACCGGAGCAATAATTTACGATAATTGAAGCAGGGGGCAAGAGAGTCTCGATTCCTTAAAGAAGTTATCAGAAGCCTAGAAATCGAGAAGTCAGAACGCCAATGACACATTCAAAGGGAAAACGGGGGTATAAAGCTTTCCGAAGTCTTACACACTTGGGAGTGTTTTGAACAATGAGACCATAAAGCTTTCCAAAGCCTTACACACTTGGGAGTGTTTCGAACAATAGGACTATGGAAGAAACCTACATTTTTAGCTAATCTGGAGTAATATTCAAAACATGCTTGTTGCTTTAAGCCTAGAGGCAACAAGAGTCCTTTCGTGAAATAGGCTTGTTTCCAGAATTGTTATTTCAATAAAATGCATCTTTATTTTCTCTCCTCGCATTTCATACTCTACATCGTTTCATTTTCATATCATGCTTTTAAATTTTCTTCCTTCATGCCCACAATGGGTCCCCCAGATACCAATGACATGAGCGACGCTGTTACCGACTCTCTTTTAACGAGATATGTGTTTAAAGGGATTGGAGGACTGGGGAGATGACAGAGGTCACAACTTATTTCCTAAATTGTTAAGAATGGTAGATCCCATCTTACGAAGTGTCAGCAAACACTACAAGGGAGATGAAGATGGAAGCTTAGCTTACCGCAGGAACAAGGCAAGGAATCATTGAGTTATCTCCAAGAGTTCAAAGATATTTTCGTATGATCACGTTAAGACACGCCGGGACTACTAAGGCACGAGTATGCTGTCAAAGCTAAGGAAGTCACAGAAGAAGTCCATAAGGATATTTGAAGATCACATGCTGATGGTTCTACCCTGACTAAGCCAATCAAGAGGTTCGAGCTACTAGACTACCTAGAAAGGAAAATTGCATCAAACGCCAAATCGAGGAGGACAGAACTTATATGCCTCTTCCCTTTTTTTCTACACGTGGGGCATGGACGTTATCAAGCCAATCTCCTCGAAAGCTTCTGGTCCGCATCGATTCATTTTTGTGATGTCGATCTCTTCACTAAGAGGGCGAGGGTCGCTTTATATGCCAATATTACAAAATCGATAGTCATTAGACCAAAAAAGAAAAAAAGAAAAAATATTAACAAAAAAGGCGAAAAGATCATATTTAACCGCACAATGTCAAAAGTTTGCGGTCTTTTCAAAGATCAAGTGCCACGTCATAGTGTAAAAAAAAAAGAAAAAAAGGGGGCAACAAAACAAAGTTTGTTAGGAAGATGACCTAAACTCGTTAATGTTGGCATATAGAAGTTACGTTTCCCCTTTTATGCTCACCAGCCAGGACCTCTGCTGGGACAACGCTTTCCTCATTAGGTTTTGCCTAGTGAAGTCAAAATCCTCTTTTCCCCAGGCACAGGCCGAGCCAAAATTGGATGAGGGGGAATGGATCCAATCCCGATGTGATCAAGTGAAAAGAAAATGTTGAGCGCTATCTGTCACCATCGGATGAAGCGAGTTTACAACAAAAAGGATCGCCTTAGAAAATTTCTTGATAGGGCTTTGAAAGAAAAATTCTCTCATGCAAAAGAGATTTCAGAAGAAAGTAAATGTCAAACTAGGAAGGACCTCATGCAGTAAAGAAAGCCTGTTCTGTGGAAGCATGGATATTGACAGAGATGGATGGCAAGGACCTGTCCAATTTGGTGAATTCAGATTCGACCTAAAAAAGGGAATCAAAAAAAAATTCTCATCAAAAAAGAAGAAAAAGGAGAGGCCAAAGGCGAAAACCCGCAAAGGGCGCTTTGAGACCAAAGGTGGGTTTGAGTTGAAAACCCGAAAAGGGCAGCTCAAATCTTGATAAAAATGGGGCATGCAGTAGTCTTGCTACGCTTGATGTAACAATGAAGAGGAATGTTACGCCTTGGGGCATCGACAGAGTACTCCGGATCCCCTAAACACATATTGAGTTTGGAATGGTCCTCAAGAAGTTTGAACAGGGAAGCTCAAGCTGCGATATCTGGGACACCTAGTTTTCATTTTACCCATTTTGAGTCTGCTATCTTTGTCTTTCCAAAATACACTCTAAATAAACTTGCTTCTTCATTGCATTTGCTAGCTTCGATTAACTTGTTTGTTTCGAGCCATGCTCCCAATAAATTTCCATTTCATCCATCATTATGGTCTTTTTTGTGAGCATTTTGCATTGAAATAACGATTATTGGACTAATAATACTTTCATGAAAGGAGTTTCGCATATTACTCTGGAAACCTCTAAACAATACAGGAGTCTGAAACAGGATTATTGCTTAAGATTCACCAAGCTTAAGGGTTGGAAATATCTGAGTCCCAAATTAAGGTTATCACTTCGGATTTTTGTCAAAAAAATGGTGATTGAACAAAATGACAAAGTATCGCGTCACTGATACAATCCTGACGAAAAATGGGCATTGTTAACCCAAGTGCAAAACCAGAATCATTCTCGAAAGGAAATGATATTCTGCATTCATGCGAGCATCATGCATATACATCTGGTTGGGTCACCTAAAGAGTGATCATTAGAAGGAAGCTGATACAGATCCTGTACCTTTGAATAACAAGAGGGTGGGTTGAAGAAGAGACAAATCCTATGTTTTAAAGTCGTAGTGGGATGGATGGATGGAGGGTATTCAAATCCTATACCCCCAGGTCACAATGAGATGAACCCCGAAGCTACAGTGGGGCAAATTTGTTGAGCAAGATATTTGTTTTCCCGGGTTTTCTGTCATGAATACCAGCAGAACAAGATCGCAGCCTAAGACATCGGTGATATAATGAGCGATGACCACCTTAAACTGTCAGAAGGGGATCATTCTCATGAAGCACCACATTCATGCAAAAAAACACATTCAGTTAGGAGCATGTGATTCATTCCGATCATTACATCATAATCATTGCATAAACATACTTATGATATTCTGCATTCATACAAATGTCATCCATAAGACACATCTATTTAGGGGCATTCGATCCATTCCGATCATTGCATCCTAATCTTTGAAGAAAGACCATTCTAATGACATTCTGCATCCATGCAAATGTCGGCCATAGTACATTTATTGAGGAGCATTCGATTCATTCTGATCATTGTATCCTAGCCATTTAGATAAACACAAAATTGATTTTATAGGACAAATTCCCTAGAGGACGTTGTCACAACATTAGTGAATTTGAATATCTCGTCTTCTCGAGTGGAGCAGATCGAAGACGGCGAATCTCTCCTCCATGAAGCAACGGAGTAAATTTAAGTCACCAGCCCTATCTCCCTAACCAGTAGTGGAATAGGTCGAGGATAGTAGATCTTACCTTCCTAAGCGAAGCTGATCGAGCATAACAGATCTTGCCTTCCTAAACGAAGCAGATCGATGATAGCAGATCTTGCCTTCTTGAGCGAAGCAGATCGATCATAGCAGATCTTGCCTTCCTAAGCGAAGTAGATTGCGCATAGTAGATCTTGCCTTCCTAAGTAAAGTAGATCGAAGAGCAGATCTTGCCTTCCTAAGCGAAGTAGATCGAAGATAGCAGATCTTGCCGTCCTAAGCGAAGCAGATCGAGCATAGCAGATCTTGCCTTCCTAAGCGAAGCTGATCGAAGATAATAGATCTTGCCTTCCTAAGCGAAGCAGATCGAGCATAGCAGATCTTGCCTTCCTAAGCGAAGCAGATCGAGCATATAGATCTTGCCTTCCTAAGCGAAGCAGATCGAAGATAATAGATCTTGCCTTCCTAAGCGAAGCAGATCGAAGAGCAGATCTTGCCTTCCTAAGCGAAGCAGATTGAAGATAGTAGATCTTGCCGTCCTAAGCGAAGCAGATCGAGCATAGTAGATCTTGCCTTCCTAAGCGAAGCTGATCGAAGATAACAAATCTTGCCTTCCTAAGCGAAGCAGATCGAGCATAACAGATCTTGCCTTCCTAAGCGAAGCTAATCGAAGATAACAGATCTTGCCTTCCTAAGCGAAGCAAATCGATCATAGAAGATCTTGCCTTCCTAAGCGAAGCAGATCGAGCATAGCAGATCTTGCTTTCCTAAGCGAAAAAGATCGAAGATAACAGATCTTGCCTTCCTAAGCGAAGCAGATCGAGCATATAGATCTTGCCTTCCTAAGCGAAGCAAATCGAAGATAATAGATCTTGCCTTCCTAAGCGAAGCAGATCGAAGAGCAGATCTTGCCTTCCTAAGCGAAGCAGATTGAAGATAGCAGATCTTACCGTCCTAAGCGAAGCAGATTGAGCATAGTAGATCTTGCCTTCCTAAGCGAAGCTGATCGAAGATAACAAATCTTGCCTTCCTAAGCGAAGCAGATCGAGCATAACAGATCTTGCCTTCCTAATCGAAGCTAATCGAAGATAACAGATCTTGCCTTCCTAAGCGAAGCAGATCGATCATAGAAGATCTTGCCTTCCTAAGCGAAGCAGATCGAGCATAGCAGATCTTGCTTTCCTAAGCGAAAAAGATCGAAGATAACAGATCTTGCCTTCCTAAGCGAAGCAGATCGAGCATAAAAGATCATGCCTTCCTAAGCGAAGCAGATCGAGCATAGCAGATCTTGCCTTCCTAAGCGAAGCAGATCGAAGATAACAGATCTTGCCTTCCTAAGCGAAGCAGATCGAGCATAGAAGATCTTGCCTTCCTAAGCGAAGCAGATCGAGCATAGCAGATCTTGCCTTCCTAAGCGAAGCTGATCGAAGATCACAGATCTTGCCTTCCTAAGCGAAGCAGATCGAAGATAACAGATCTTGCCTTCCTAAGCGAAGCAGACCAAGGTATTTTTAATTTCTGTTAAAATCAACTCATAATACAAGAAATGAGTTGGGCTTCGGGTTACGCACGCTCAGGTATTTTTAATTTTTGTCTTTCAATTTCTGTTCAAAAATCGACTCATAATACGAGAGATGAGTTGGGCCTCGGGTCACGCACGCTGAGGTATTTTTAATTTCTGTTTTTCAATTCCTGTTTGCAAAATCAACTCCTCAGGTTGCACGCTGAGGTATTTTTAATTTTTGTTTTTCAATTTCTGTTTGCAAAAATCAACTTCTCAGGTCGCACGCTGAGGTATTTTTAATTTCTGTTTTTGAATTTCTGTTTGCAAAATCAACTCCTCAGGTCGCACGCTGAGGTATTTTTAATTTCTGTTTTTCAATTTCTGTTTGCAAAAATCAACTCCTCAGGTCGCACGCTGAGGTATTTTTAATTTCTGCTTTTCAATTTCTGTTTGCAAAAATCAACTCCCCAGGTCGCACGCTGAGGTATTTTTAATTTCTGTTTGTAAAAATCAACTCCTTAGGTCGCACGCTGAGGTATTTTTAATTTCTGTTTGTAAAATCAACTCCTCAGGTCGCACGCTGAGGTATTTTTAATTTCTATTTTTCAATTTCTGTTTGCAAAAATCAACTCCTCAGGTCGCACGCTGAGGTATTTTTAATTTCTGTTTTTCAATTTCTGTTTGCAAAAAATCAACTCCCCAGGTCGCACGCTGAGTTTTTTTTTAATTTCTGTTTTTCAATTTCTGTTTGTAAAAATCAACTCCTCAGGTCGCACGCTGAGGTATTTTTAAGTTCTGTTTGCAAAAATCAACTCCTCAGGTCGCACACTGAGATTTTTTTAATTTCTGTTTTTGAATTTCTGTTTGCAAAATCAACTCCCCAAGTCGCACGCTGAGGTATTATTAATTTCTGTTTTTCAATTTCTGTTTGCAAAAATCAAATCCTCAGGTCGCACGCTGAGGTATTTTTAATTTCTGTTTTTCAATTTCTGTTTGCAAAAATCAACTCCTCAAGTCGCACGCTGAGGTATTTTTAATTTCTATTTTTCAATTTCTGTTTGCAAAAATCAACTCCCCAGGTCGCACGCTGAGGTTTTTTTTTTAATTTCTATTTTTCAATTTCTGTTTGTAAAAATCAACTCCTCAGGTCACACGCTGAGGTATTTTTAATTTCTATTTTTCAATTTCTGTTTGCAAAAAGCAACTCCTCAGGTCGCACGCTGAGGTTTTTTTAATTTCTGTTTTTGAATTTCTGTTTGCAAAATCAACTCCCCAGGTCGCACGCTGATGTATTTTTAATTTCTGTTTGCAAAAATCAACTCCTCAGGTCGCACGCTAAGGTATTTTTAATTTCTGTTTTTCAATTTCTGTTTGCAAAAATCAACTCCTCAGGTCGCACGCTGAGGTATTTTTAATTTCTGTTTTTCAATTTCTGTTTGCAAAAATCAACTCCCCAGGTCGCACGCTGAGGTATTTTTAATTTCTGTTTTTCAATTTCTGTTTGTAAAAATCAACTCCTCAGGTCGCACGCTGAGGTATTTTTAATTTCTGTTTGCAAAATCAACTACTCAGGTCGCACGCTGAGGTATTTTTAATTTGTGTTTTTCAATTTCTGTTTGTAAAAATCAACTCCTCAGGTTGCATGCTGAGGTATTTTTAATTTCTGTTTTTCAATTTCTGTTTGCAAAAATCAACTCCCCAGGTCGCACGCTGAGTTTTTTTTTAATTTCTGTTTTTCAATTTCTATTTGTAAAAATAACTCCTCAGGTCGCACGCTGAGGTATTTTTAATTTCTGTTTTTCAATTTCTGTTTACAAAAATCAACTCCTCAGGTCGGACGCTGAGGTATTTTTAATTTCTGTTTTTCAATTTTTGTTTGCAAAAATCAACTCCTCAGGTCGCACGCTGAGGTATTTTTAATTTCTGTTTTTCAATTTCTGTTTGCAAAAATCAACTCCTCAGGTCGCACGCTGAGGTATTTTTAATTCCTGTTTTTCAATTTCTGTTTGCAAAAAAATCGACTCCTCAGGTCGCACGCTGAGGTATTTTCAATTTCTGTTTTTCAAAAACAAAAAAAAAAACAAACAAAAAAAAAAAACAAAAAACAACAACAAAAAAGAAAAAAGGGGTCAACTCATATTGCTAGAATAAGAAAGTAGTTTGAAAAATTCAGGTTTCATCGAAGTCCCAGTGGAGCAATTAGTAGATCGAAGCTACAAATCTCTTCGTGTCCTGAAGTCATATTGGAGCAAGTTAAAAAATAAACAAGATTGAGGAAAAGCGAATTGAAGCTACGGGTCATGTCTCGTAGAAGCAGCGGTGGAGTGGATCAAAGCAACAGGTTACAGTAGAGTGTGGAGATGTTTGAGGAAGACGAGGACCAATAAGTCAAGGTTTGGCCAAGACCGGGCAAAATTGGTTCTTCTATTGTCTTTGGTCTATTCTCGTTACACGACAATAAGCAAAGAGGGGTAGCTGTAATAACCAATTTTTGCCCGGGCCCAAAATAGATTAAAGGCCCATTAAAAAAACTCAATAAAACAAAAGCCATTAAACAGTCCAAAAATTCCAACAAGCCCACTTTACAAGCCCAAAACTCTAGCTTAACCTAACCCGTTGACCCAGTTTACATATGACCCAAGGACCAGCCAAAATCAGCCCGAAACTAAACAAAGTTAGGGAACCTTAGGGTTCCCTCTCCCTTCTCGCGCCGCAGGACCAACCCCAGGCGCCGCAGCCCACTGCTTATCACCCCATGCGCACGCGCCTCTCCACCAGCATCCCTCCCCGCGCAAGGCCCCCTCGCACACTTCTGACATCGTCTGCAAAATGAAAGCACACAACAGAAGCTGACACAGGAAACGAAAAGGAAAATGACAAAACAACAATAGCACGCGAGCAAAAAACGAGACGAAGAAGGACAGAACATAACACAGAAAATAAAAAAAACAGCAACCCATACCTTTGTATTTCAGATAAAAACTGAAACAAACCTAGTTGTAAGGGGGGATTCTTTCGAATAAAGAAAAAAAAAGACAGCAATAGAAAAGTAAAATAAAATTGAAGGTGATTAACCATTATTTGTCAGTGTTCTTATTGAGGATCTCCATTCTTTTTATTTGATTTTCTTTATTTTCTTTTATATTTGAAATGATAAAAGAGTGAAAGAGCTCACCAAATGGGGGATTGATCTTCGTCTTCTTCGTCACGATCGGAGTTGGATGAAGATTTCTAGATCGGACACTCATGTACCACTTCTCGCCGATTTCAATGGCGTTTGAGTGGTAGAACGGAAGGTCTTGATAAACGGTGCATGGTGGCTATTGTTGGCTGCTTAGAAGGATAAAAAAATGTTAGGTTTTAGATCTGTTTTGGCTTAACTGAGGGATTAAAAGGGATTTTAAGGGATAAGCTTTAAGAGGTAAAACGGCGTCGCATCAAGGACGGATCACTCGATGACCCGATCCATATTCTTTTGAACCCGCTTGCGTAGAAATCTGATGGAGTATTCGCGCATTAAGTCCCTAGCTATTGTATCGATTTTTGATGAAGCCTTTCATACGTTTTCATTATTTCTCAATTAATCCATGTGATTCGTGCGTTTTTTAATCCAGTCCCGTGCATACGTCGTGTTTTAGATATTAGAATATTTGCCACATTGATCCTTTGTTGTTTACGTGAAAATGCAATATAATCCATGATTTCATTTAGAGAACTAGATTTATTTACATAATAGCCCCCTTTATTTTGTTGTTTGCTCTTTATTTCGATTAATTATCAATTTATTTGTGATTCATGTATTTTTAGCCTTAAATTTATTCATTGTTCAAGTTCTTTTTTATTATATTATTTTTTTGAAAACTGATTATATAATTTTTTAATTTATTTCGTTTATATATATGTATA
This sequence comes from Gossypium australe, assembly GCA_005393395.2. Classification (NCBI taxonomy): domain Eukaryota; kingdom Viridiplantae; phylum Streptophyta; class Magnoliopsida; order Malvales; family Malvaceae; genus Gossypium; species Gossypium australe. The sequence continues at coordinate 92,391,376 of CM016616.1, forward strand.
TATGTGTGTGTGATTAATTAGTATTATACAAATATTTATTTTTAAAAGCACATGTTAGGTGCATCTTTTAACGATTTGCATAATATTTAATTTAAATACAGTTACATGTTATTATTTTATATATATATATATATATAATGAAGATTTTTTTTAAATTATTTTATGTATATATATTTTCTTTCAAGTTTATTTATGAATACACATCTTTTAAATCTATTTACATGTAGAGTTTATTTCTTACAGAAATCTTTTTATTTTTGTTTATTTCAAACACTCTTACATATTTTCATATATATATTGCGCGTAATTATATTTAGATTATGATAGATTGCCTTATGTAGTATCTATTTAGATATTCTTCATACAATACTATTTTAAACTTCTGTCATATAATTATTATTTTTTTTATAATTATTTCAAATCGCTTATTTAAATGTTTTTTCAAAGATAAGGCAATGTTTATATATTTGAGAGTATAGGAAAATGATGCCCTAACGTAATGGGTGTCAATTTTCTATCCGACCAAATAATCAAATACCCTTCTTTAATTGCATGTTTTGAACATCAGATCTCGGTATCGGAGTATAAATGTGTTATGTCCTAACGTACTGGATGTGATATTTTTATTCTATTGAAATGAGTTAATCTTGAGATTCAATTCTGATTTAATGAGCTCCAAATTCCAATATATTCAAGTCTTTACCAAATGTTTCATTTTGTTAAAGGCTTTTGCTAAAGGCATACATCGAACCAATTTTAAGACTGCGTATTTGAAAAGCAAGACAATATTTACGTGTTTAGAAGTACGAGAGATTACATCCTAACGTGCTGGGTGTTGATTTTTTCGTTCAACTAAATAACCAAATACCACTTTCATATGTTTTGAAAATCAAAGATGATCTCGATGTCAGAGTAAAGGGTGTTATATCCTAACGTGTTGGGTATGATACTCTTATTCCTTTGAAACGAGATAATCTTGAGATTCAATCCCAATTTAACAAATTCTGTTTTTTAATTCTTGCCCTAGATATTTTCCAGTTTTCCACATTAGGACAACATCAATCAATTTGGTGCCAATTTTGGGAGTGACGAGGGTGCTAACCCTTCCTCGCACGTAACCGACTCCCGAACTCGTTTTCTCAAATTTTCGTAGACTAAAAACACTGTTTTAGTATATCAAAATGTTTTATTAAAACAAAGGTGATCCGATCACACCTAATAAAGATCGGTGGCGACTCCCTAATTTCAAGTCGATTCCCGTTTTTTCAAAAAAATGGTTACGACATGATGCAATTGGTGATATGTTAGCATGCATGTTATAGGATATTGATAAGATCAATTAAGGATTAAATGGACAAATGTTGACAATTAATGGTGAGATTAATTTAATTTTAAAAACCCTCAATAAAATATTAAGTTAAGATTGCCTTCTAATATTTTCCCTCATTAAAGCCTTGATCGATACAATGTGGGTTCTACTAAAGCTAAGTACATGTATCTATCTTGGTCAAACGCTAAAAATAAGAAAGTGATATTCATCAATTATGATATTAGTTAATAACTTAACTAGTATACTTTAATAGTATTAGATACCCAGAGGTAAGAGATTTAGATAAATCATGAGATGATTGAAACAAAATAAAGGAGTTACATGTGATGTAATTAGCAAGTGTTGCTTACCTAAATAACCATAATATTGAGAGTAAAACCAAAGCTGACTTAAGAAGAAGCGAAATATGGATTCTTACCCACTAAAAAGCTTTAGAGAAAGTCTTTCCGAAATTAAAATATGAGGGTTATTAATTTTGAATAAAATAGGGGGAGCATCATTTAATAAAGTCCTTTTAATGATTATACTAACTTGGTTAATGTACTCACAAGGATATTTTATTATTGTAGATTAATTATGACAAATAACACAAGTTGAATGGCTTGAACTTCATTGACTGGTTTCATAACTTGAGGATTGTCCTCAAATAAGAATGGAAACCATATGTCATTGAAGAACCTATTCCTTATGAACCAATAGCTAATGCCTCTAGAGCTGACAATGATGCTTATAAAAAGCATCTTGATGACATGTTAGACATAGGATGTCTAATGCTTGCCATCATGAATCCTGAGCTTCAAAAGCAACATGAGGATATGGTTGCCTATGATATGATCCAGCACCTCAAGGAATTATATGAGGGGCAAGAACGTCAAGAAAGGTACAAGACCTCTAAAGCTCTATTTCGATGCAAAATGGTGGAGGGAACTCCTGTAGGAACTCACGTTCTCAAAATGATAGGTTATATTGAAAACCTTGAAAAACTAGGATTCCCTCTAGGCGTGGAGTTGGCCACCGATGTCATCCTGCAATCGTTGTCAGATAGTTTTAGCCAATTTGTCCTTAATCTCAACATGAATGATATTAATAAGACATTGACATAGTTGCTCAACATGTTACAAACTGCTGAAAGTAACATTAAAAAGGCTCGGCCTAAGCCCATTCTGATGGTCTGGAAGGACAAGGTTAAAAGAAAGGCTAAGGCTAAGACAAAGCCTAAGGACATTGGCAAGGTCAAGCCCAACAAAGGAAAAGCTACATTGAAACCTAAAAGAGGAATTGCTAAGGAAGAAAAATGTTTCCATTATGGTAAGATTGGACACTGGAAGAGGAATTGCCCATCCTATCTTGAAGAGGTCAAGAAGGTAAAAGAAAACGGAACGTCTGCTTCAATATTTATGTTATTGATATTAATTTATCAAGATCTACTTCTTGGGTATTAAATACCGAATGTGGGTCTCATATTTGTACCTCTATACAGGGATTGCAAAGGAGTAGGAATCTGGCTAAAGGAGATATGGACCTGCGAGTTGGGAATGGATCAAGAGTTATTGCATTAGCTGTAGGAACACATATTTTATCATTGCCTAGTAGACTTGATTTAATTTTAGAGGATTGTTATTTTGTGCCCAGTTTGACTAGAAACATTATTTCAATTTCTTGTTTAGAAAAAATTGGTTTTGTGATAATTATTAAGAATAATTGTTGTTCATTTTATCTTTATAATGTTTTCTATGGTCCAACACAATTAGTAAATGACTTTTACATTTTAGATCAAGATAGACCCATTTATAACATAAATACTAAAAGATCAAAAATGAATGACTCTAATCAAACTTATCATTGGAATTGTTGTTTGGGCCATATAAGTGAAATGCGCATATCAAAGCTGTATAAAGATGAGATTTTGGATTCTTTTGTTTTCGAACAATTGAATATATGTGAGTCTTGCTTGTTGGGTAAAATGACTAAAACTCCTTTTAATAGTAAAAGTGAGCGAGCTGGTGATTTATTGGTGTTAATACATAGTGATGTATGTGGACCAATGAACAAACAAGCTAGAGTAAGTTTTCAATACTTCATTACTTTCACTGATGGCTTCAGTAGATATGAGTATATTTATCTTATGCACCATAAATCTGAAGCCCTTGAAAAGTTCAAGGAAATTAAACATGAAGTATAAAACCAACTAGGAAAAAGTATTAGGCATTTCGATCAGATCAAGGAGGATAATACTTAAGCTTAGAGTTTGATGAGTTTTTTAAAGAATGTGGGATTGTCTCACAACTTACACCTCCTGTTAATCCATAATGGAATGGAGTTTCTAAAAGGAGAAATCGAACACTGTTAGATATGGTTTGATCAACGATGACTAATGTAATCTTCTTACTTCTTTTTGGGGACATGCACTTGAAACAATTGCTTTCACATTGAATTGTGTTCCATCTAAATTAGTTCAAAAGACACCATATAAGATTTGGACTGGAAGTGTACTAGTGATTGAACAAATCACAACAAATCATTGAACCAGAGATTGAACAACAACAAGTTCCACAAGTTGTTGCAGAACAATCAACTATTTTTAAAACAAAACTACTGCGAAGATATATAAGAGAATGCCATGTACCTGAGAGATATGGATTTCTCATTACAACACATGGTGATATTCTACTTATGGATCGAGATGAGCCTAAAAATTATCAAGAAGCAGTGGTGAGCCTAGATTTTGAGAAATGGCTTGAGGCCATGAGGTCTATGATGGATCCCATGTAAGAAAACCAAGTATGGATCTTGGTTGACCCATGTGAAGGGGTTAAACCCATAGGGTGCAAGTGGGTTTTCGAAAAGAAAATTGACAAGGATGGTAATGTACAAACATACAAAGGGCGATTAGTCGCTAAAGATTTTTGCCAATTTCATGGTATTGACTATGATGAAACATTTTCTTTTATTACTATGTTTAAATCTATCCAGATCTTACTAGTAATGGCTGCATTTCATGATTATGAAATCTGGTAGATAAACGTAAAAAAAACTTTCCTTAATGGGAAACTAGAAGAGGATGTGTACATGACATGTAACATCCTGAATTTGTGGGCCTGTGCATTTTGTGTGTAGTAAGTTTAATTTGTTAATTTGAGAATTAGAGGTGTGAATTGGCTCAGGAATGGGCTGAGGCTTAGATTAAATTTCTGTGTAGACACTCTAGTGCTTTAAAGATAGTCTCTGTAGTTTAAATATCAAGGTGGGCTTATGGCCCAAAACAAGGGGTGCAGCAAGGGGGGAGCTAGAAGTGGCGTCAGTGGCAAGGGAGGAGGCCCAAATTTTGGTTGCTTGGAGCCAAAGTTATTGGGCCAATTTCGGCACTTAAAAGGGAGCTAGGGGGGACGGCAACAAGGCTAATATTTAGGGGTTTTTAATGTTTTAAATATGTGGATATTATGCTGATAAATGAGGGAGGTGTTGGTGCAAATCCGGGCTCTTTTGGGAGGAGTTAGTAGATTAGGATAAGGAAGAAAGATAGGAGCTATCTTTAGATGGTTAGGGTTAGCCGAAATTTTGAAGAGTTGGAAAGGAGAGGGGCATTCGGTTTTGGCTTTAGGTGGGTGTGCCGAAAATTGAAGGGCCATCTCATTTGTTTTCTTTTCTCATCTTTTCTCTTCCAAAAGCCGAAAATCACCATCTCCCTCACCCTTTCTTTTTCTTTGAGATTCCCTTTTAGCCGAATCTTCTGATCCCCATTGTTATTCTTCTCCCATTCAATAAAAGCCGAAAACTACACTCTGGGTTGCTCTTGTAGCCGAAATCTGTAAGTCTCAAGTATCATTCCATTCGGTTCTTTTTCCTGAAGTATTCATCATAGCCGAACCCCTATTCCATATTTCGGTAAGTTCTCTGTTATTTCCTGTCTTCTTTTCTTTTCTCCTTCTGGCCGAATAGTTTCTTAAACTTTGTTAAGTGGTTTATTTCTCTTCTATTTAAAGTCGAATCTTCACACTACTGTGACTGCTTGTGCCGAATCTTTCTGCAAGGGGTAGCCGAAACCTTTTGTAGAGGTAAGTGACGATTGTGCTATTTCTTCAAACTTTTCCGACTTTTAGAGACCATAGCCGAATGGCTACATGGTGGACTGATCTTGTGGTTTCTTTCTTTTACGGCATCCCGGGATTTGAAGGAGATCTAATCGCTTAGGTTTCTAAATCAGTAGCACTCGAATCATCCTACTTTCGGGATCTAATCGATTTAGGTAAGGAGATTTGGTTATTTAAACACATAAATTCGGGTAAATAATAATCCTTGGGCGAATGTAGGGGCAATTTTATCTTCGTGTTCTTCCGGCTTTTGAGCAAAGTTGTAGACAAAGGGTAGTAGATCTGATTAGCGAGGGTATCGACATAGAGAGTAGTACTACGTGTTATCAGGTGTGTAACTTCTCACACCATTCAGATTATCTATCAGTATGTGTATATAAACCTGTTTATATTCTGTTAATTGCCGAAATCCCGGCATAACAGTTGAAAACCCGAGGAGGGTAAAGGCGAATCACCAGGTTAGTGATTTCTGTCATTCATAAGTGAATGTTTCTATTGAGATGATATGTTTTATGCGCATGCCGATTTCTATGTATGCACGGGGTTGGGTGATTGATGAAAGGGGAAGTGTTCTGTTGTAGTGGCTCTGCCATGATCTGTTCCAGTGACTATGTCACAAATCTGACGATGAGCAGCTAACTGCATCATGACTGCCATCGATGGTGTGTAGCGGTGTGGGTTGATTGTAGAAATCCCCAATAGTGTAAAAGGCTGGTGTGTAGCGGATGGAAACCTAGGATTGGGTTGGGCTATGCATAATTTCTGTTATATAATATTCTGTTATTCTTATCTGTGGGGCTAAGGCCCAATCTAATGGTGCACGAGGGTTGCACACTGAGTCTCGTGACTCAACCCGTTGTTTAACATTTTTCAGGTAGCACTTAGAGCATCGGACCGGACTGGAGAAGAACGCAAGGTGGCCATGCAAAAGACATTATTTTGTTTATTTATATTTAATATTTTGGGTTATATTTGATTGTAATAAGGCCACAGGCTATTCACTTTACATTTTCAATTTTTGGGCTTATTTTTAGACACTTGAATTATCCGATAAAAATTGAAACTAAGGCATGTATTAAATTTCGGTTTTTAATTTGTAAAGGCATCATATAGAATTTATATCTTATATAAATGATCAAATTATTAAGTTTTCCGGTATAAATGTTTAAACTCGACAAATGTTTTTCCAAAATGCGACATGTTTTACTAAACCTTTTTAGTGACATGCCAGATCCGGTCGTGGTGTTTGAGCTGGGTTTGGGGTGTTACAAATTGGTATCAGAGCCAAGGTCAAAACTCGGCTTTGGGGTTTTGGGCTCGAAACATTTTCTAAAGATGGGTTTTGGAAACATGCATGTTTATAAATAACACAGGATGGTTTTCTCGGCATGGCACTTGCGTTTCTGGCCCAAGTCCGCCAAGTAAGTATTCTGAACTCACTGTGTGTTACATATGTATGTGGGCTTGATGGGCTTTATGGGACGTAGACTATTTAAATTAGAACTTGATGGACTCTAGGCTTAGCCTAAACAACTTCTTAAATTTCATAAGACTTAAGTCAACTAAACAAACCCGTGAACAAAGTCGCTGGGTTGGGGTGTGGCAACAAGCATACGCATGTCTAGGATTGGATCCGGAAGAGCCTGGTACTTAAGCAGTCCTAGTGACTCACCTCCTCTTCACTGGAATCCTACCTGGTGCATAGTGACTGTTCACCCTAGCCACGAGGATTTGTTGACGGGCCAAAATCTATAATTAAAACCCGAAAGGGACCAGCCACCTTATTTTTCCCAAAATTGCTAAAATGCTCCTGGTTTGAAAAACACATACACACACACACACACAACACGCAACAACAACCAAAAACCACAAACACCTGAACGCCACTATTATTCTTTTGAAATCAAATTCTCCAGAATACCCGTGTTTTAAAAAAATATATATACCTCTATTTCGAAAACCCCCAAGATACTTTATTTTGCTAGATTACAAAGAAACCCTGTAGGATGAAATTACAGAAAAACCCCTGGGTAGTGAAATGACGAAAATATCCTTATCTGGTGAATGTGACTTCATGGATGTGATATGTATATTGAGGTGTGAATGTATGTGGTTTCTAGAATTAAGAGGTAAACCTGAGACTGAAACTGTAGATAGGTTCGAATTCGAAAGAATCACTCTTAAAACTGCTTTTCATAAGATTGTTCGTGGATAATCAGTGGGAAGAGTTAATAATTCATAAAATTTCTAATCAGATAAACGCCAATCGGAAGAATGAGTACAAGGGGTCGAGAACATCCGCCGCGTGGTCGTGGTAGAGGTAGGATGACCGTGTCAGAACTGGTAGGGTCTGGCCATGGGTCAGGAAACGAGATGCCGGATCCGCCAGCTGTGGAGGGAGAATTTCGGGACCAGGCGCCCGGAGATGATGCGGTATCTCAGGCGATGTTGCGGGTCCTCGAAAGAGTTGCTGAGGCTGGCACAGGTTCAGGAGCTCAGAAATCTGTGTCGGAACGACTCCGAGCCAACGGAGCGGAGATGTTTAGGGGTGTTTCTGGCGTAGCCCCTAATACAGCTGAGTATTGGTTAGAGGCAAGTGAGTGTATAATGGATGACCTAGACTTCACTGTAGAGGAGAAGTTGAAAGGGGTCGTGTCTCTTCTTCGAGACGAGGCTTATCAGTGGTGGCTCACAGTAAAGGAGAGTACTGCCGCAGACCGGATTGATTGGGATTTCTTTAAGGAATCATTTCAGGGAAAGTACGTTGGGGCCAGCTATGTGGATGCACAGAGGAAGGCATTCCTGAACTTGGTACAGGGAAGTAAGTCTGTATATGAATACGAGGCGGAGTTTCTGCTGTTGAGCCGTTACGCTCGAGGGATTGTGGCGACTGACTATGAGCGTTGTGTACGGTTCGAGGATGGACTAACGGTTGAACTGAGGGTATTAGTAGCACCACAGCAGGAGAGGGGCTTTGCGGTTTTGGTTGAGAAAGCTAAGATATCTGAGGAGGTTAAGCGGACTGAGAAACAAAATAAGGATAAGGATAGGAATAGGAATAAGAGGAATTTTGGGCCGTCGGGATCATCTGGAAATTTTCAGAAAAGGCCTAGGTCTAATGGGCCAGCTCGTGCTCCGACGGGTCAGAATCGATCATGTCCTTCGTGTGGGAAGGTACATTATGGGGAGTGCAGAAGGAAAACCGGTGGATGTTTCAGGTGTGGTTCCACGGAGTATATGATTAAGGACTGTCCAGAGGTGAATCAGGCACAGCCCGCGGGACGAGGTTCTGATCAGGTTAGGAGAGGTGGTCAGCCAGTACCGAGGGGTCGTGGTGCAGCTAGAGAAGGAAATGGGGCTGGTCGGGGTCGTGGAGCACCTGGTAGGGGTGCAGGTAATGTAGACGCGAGGCAGCTGGGTCTAATTTATACAGCTCGTCGACAGGAGGATGGTGACGCACCGAACGTCATAACCGGTACGTTTCTTATTGCTAATAACCCTTTTCTTGCCTTGATTGATATTGGGTCAACTCACTCCTATGTTGCATGTTCGGTATCTGAGACCCTAAATATAGACTTTGAAACAACTACTAGGAAGATGATTGTGGTTAGTCCTTTAGGACAATCTAGGGTAGTGGACAAACTGTTTAGGAACGTACCTTTAGAGACTCAAGGGGTAGTGTTCCCGGCAGACTTAATGGAATTACCGTTTGGAGAGTTTGATCTTATCTTGGGAATGGATTGGTTGACTAAACATCGTGCTAAGTTGGATTGTGAGACTAAGCATATGGTGTTGAGTACCCCGGAAGGCGGGGAGGTGGTTGTGTTAGGAGAAGGAAGGAATTATTTGTCTGATGTGTTATCTGCATTGAAGGCTGTTAAGATGATTCAGAAAGGATGCAATGCATTTCTAGCTTTTATTAGTGCTTTGGACGCTAAGGAGGTGACTGTCGATGGGGTAAGAACAGTCAAGGATTTTGCGGATGTTTTCCCTGAGGAGCTGCTAGGATTACCTCCGGATCGTGAAGTGGAGTTTGGAATAGAGCTACTTCGGGGTACGGCTTCGGTGTCCATTGCTTCTTACAGAATGGCACCAAAGGAGCTGGTGGAGTTCAAAGCTCAGATCCAGGAACTGTTGGATCAAGGGTTTATTCGACCGAGTGTGTCTCCGTGGGGAGCGCCGGTCCTATTTGTGAAGAAGAAGGATGGATCCATGCGTATGTGTGTGGACTACCGTCAACTAAATAAGTTAACGATTAAGAACAAGTATCCGCTGCCGAGAATCGACGATCTGTTCGATTAGCTCACAAGAGCTTTGGTTTTCTCTAAGATAGATTTAAGGTCGAGTTATCATCAGTTAAAGGTAAAGGAAGGGGACATTCATAAGACGGCGTTTCGAACTCACTACGGTCATTATGAATTTTTGGTGATGTCGTTCGGGTTAACGAACGCACCAGCAGCATTTATGGATATGATGAATCGGGTGTTCCAATCATACCTTGATCAGTTTGTTGTGGTGTTCATTGACAATATCCTGGTTTATTCCAAGTCCGAGGAGGAGCATGATGCACATCTTCGTGTGGTGTTGCAAGTGCTGAGGGAGAAGCAGCTATTCACTAAGTTCAATAAATGTGAGTTTTGGCTAAGGGAAGTAACTTTCTTAGGATATGTGGTTTCTACAGAGGGAATTAGGGTTGACCCTTGGAAGATAGAAGCTGTATTGGATTGGAAACCGCCAAAGTCGGTGGCAGAGATTTGAAGTTTGTTGGGATTGGCCGGGTACTACAGAAGGTTTGTTGAGGGGTTCCCATTAATTGCGGCACCTCTAATTAAGTTGTTGAGGAAAGGAGTACCGTTTCTTTGGACTGACAAATAACAGGAGAGCTTTGAGAAGCTGAAGAAGATTTTGACAGAAGCACCGGTGTTAATTCAGCCAGAGGCAGAGAAAGAATTTACCGTCTACTGTGATGCATCACACACGTGTTTAGGATGTGTGTTGATGCAAGATGGGAAGGTTGTTGCATATGCGTCTCGACAGTTAAGACCGCATGAGTTGAACTACCCTACGCATGATCTAGAATTAGCGGCCGTAGTGTTCACTCTGAAAATCTAGAGACACTACCTATATGGGGAGAAGTCGGTTATTTACACCGACCATAAAAGTCTGAAGTATCTCCTTACCCAGAAGGAGTTGAACCTAAGACAACGTAGGTGGATTGAACTTTTGAAGGACTATGACTGCTCGATTGAATATCATCCGGGTAAGGCTAACGTGGTGGCGGATGCGTTGAGTCAGAAGGCGATAGCAGATTTAAGGGCGATGTTCACTCATCTCAGTCTGTATGAGGATGGCCGTTTGGTAGCTGAACTCCAAGTAATACCAATGTGGACTAGTCAGATCAAAGAAAAGCAGCTTTTAGATGATGTTTTGAGTGCTCGACTCCGGCAAGTGCAAAGTGGTGAAGGAGAGGACTATAGTTTGAATGGTGATGGGGTTCTGTGTTTTCGTAAGAGAATTTGTATGCCAAAGGATGTTAAGTTAAGGCAGATGATTCTGCAGGAGGCGCATAGTAGCCCATACGCTATGCATCCTGGAGGAGTTAGTATGTATCGGGATTTACGAGAGCAATTCTGGTGGCCAGGTCTGAAGCGAGAAGTAACGGAATTCGTGGGTAAGTGTTTGACGTGTCAGCGGGTGAAGGTGGAACACCAGCTGCCTTCGGGGTTGCTGCAGCCGGTGAAGATTCCACAGTGGAAATGGAAATGAATCACGATGGATTTTGTTAGTGGGTTACCTCTTACGCTCACTAAGAAGGATTCGATTTGGGTGATTGTGGATCGGTTGACAAAGTCTGCTCACTTCATATCGGTTCGTGTGGATTATTCTCTGCAAAGGTTGGCCAAGCTGTACGTGGCTGAGGTTGTGAGACTGCATGGTGTACCTGTGTCGTTCATATCAGATAGAGACCCTAGGTTCACGTCACGATTCTGGAAGGCTCTGCATCAGGCAATGGGAACAAGGTTAGACTTTAGTACCGCTTTTCATCCGCAGACTGATGGTCAGTCTGAGAGGGTAATCCAGATCCTGGAGGATATGTTAAGAGGTTGCATCACTGATTTCAGGGGTAGTTGGGAGGAGTATTTACCCTTGGCAGAATTCGCGTACAATAACAGCTATCAATCTAGTATTCAGATGGCGCCTTATGAAGCGTTATATGGACGGAGATGTCGTACTCCTACTTGCTGGACAGAGTTGGGTGAGCGCCAGGTATTGGGTTCAGAACTAGTTTCGGAGACGGAAGAGGAAGTTAGGTTACTTCGGGCTCGGTTGAAGGAAGTGTCTGATCGACAGAAATCTTATGCGGATCTTAAGCATAAGAAGTTGGAATTTGCAGTGGGAGATCAAGTCTTTTTGAAAGTGTCGTCGTGGAAGAAGGTAATGAGGTTTGGTCAGAAGGGTAAGCTAAGTCCTCGGTTTATTGGACCTTATCGGGTACTAGAACGTGTGGGACCAGTGGCGTATCGATTGGAGTTACCTTCTGAGTTGGAGCAGATACATGATGTGTTTTATGTCTCGATGCTAAGACGTTATCATTCTGATCCATCGCACATTGTGCCGGTGGAAGAAATTGAAGTAAGGCCAGACTTGTCCTTTGAGGAAGAGCCTGTGCAAATCTTGGATCGAGATGTAAAGGTGTTAATAAAGAAGTCCGTCCCTTTGGTCAAGGTGTTGTGGCGGAACCACGGCGCAGAAGAAGCGACATGGGAGCCAGAGGATGTTATGCGACAACAGTACCCCCATCTCTTCTGACCAGGTAATTTCAAGGTCGAAATTTCTTTAAGGGGGTAAAATTGTAACATCCGGAATTTGTGGGCCTGTGCATTTTGTGTAGTAAGTTTAATTTGTTAATTTGAGAATTAGAGGTGTGAATTGGCTCAGGAATGGGCTGAGGCTTAGATTAAAATTCTGTGTAGACACTCTAGTGCTTTAAAGATAGTCTCTGTAGTTTAAATATCAAGGTGGGCTTGTGGCCCAAAACAAGGGGCACAGCAAGGGGGGAGCTAGAAGTGGCGTCAGTGGCAAGGGAGGAGGCCCAAGTTTTGGTTGCTTGGAGCCCAAGTTATTGGGCCAATTTCGGTACTTAAAAGGGAGCTAGGGGGGACGGCAACAAGGCTAATATTTAGGGGTTTTTAATGTTTTAAATATGTGGATATTATGCTGATAAATGAGGGAGGTTTTGGTGCAAATTAGGGCTCTTTTGGGAGGAGTTAGTAGATTAAGATAAGGAAGAAAGATAGGAGCTATCTTTAGATGGTTAGGGTTAGCCGAAATTTTGAAGAGTTGGAAAGGAGAGGGGCATTCGGTTTTGGCTTTAGGTGGGTGTGCCGAAAATTGGAGGGCCATCTCATTTGTTTTCTTTTCTCATCTTTTCTCTTCCAAAAGCCGAAAATCACCATCTCCCTCACCCTTTCTTTTTCTTTGAAATTCCCTTTTAGCCGAATCTTCTGATCCCCATTGTTATTCTTCTCCCATTCACTTAAAGCCGAAACTACACTCTGGGTTGCTCTTGTAGCCGAAATCTCTAAGTCTCAAGTATCATTCCCGAAGTATTCACCATAGCCGAACCTCTATTCCATATTTCGGTAAGTTCTCTGTTATTTCCTGTCTTCTTTTCTTTTCTCCTTCTGGCCGAATAGTCTCTTAAACTTTGTTAAGTGGTTTATTTCTCTTCTATTTAAAGCTGAATCTTCACACTACTATGACTGCTTGTGCTGAATCTTTCTGCAAGGGGTAGCCGAAACCTTCTGTAGAGGTAAGTGACGATTGTGCTATTTCTTCAAACTTTTCCGGCTTTTAGAGACCATAGCTGAATGGCTACATGCTAGACTGATCTTGTGGTTTTTTTCTTTTGCGGCATCCCGGGATTTGAAGAAGATCTAATCGCTTAGGTTTCTAAATCAGTAGCACTCGAATCATCCTACTTCCGGGATCTAATCGATTTAGATAAGGAGATTTGGTTATTTAAACACATAAATTCGGGTAAATAATAATCCTTGGCCGAATGTAGGGGAAGTTTTATCTTCGCGTTCTTCTGACTTTTGAGCAAAGTTGTAGACGAAGGGCAGTAGATCCGATTAGCGAGGGTATCGACATAGAGAGTAGTACTACGTGTTATCAGGTGTGTAACTTCTCACACCATTCAGATTGTCTGTTAGTATGTGTATATAAACCTGTTTATATTCTGTTAAATGCCGAAATCCCGGCATAACGGTTGAAAACCCGAGGAGGGTAAAGGCGAATCACCAGGATAGTGATTTTTGTCATTCATAAGTGAATGTTTCTGTTGAGATGATATGTTTTATGCATATGCCGATTTCTATGTATGCACGAGGTTGGGTGATTGATGAAAGGGGAAGTGTTCTGTTGTAGTGGCTCTGCCACGATCTGTTCTGGTGACTATGTCACAAATCTGACGATGAGCAGCTAACTGCATCATGACTGCCATCGATGGTGTGTAGCAGTGTGGGTTGATTGTAGAAATCCCCAATGGTGTGATTGGCAGGTAAGGGTGGTGTGTAGCGGATGGAAACCTAGGATTGGGTTGGGCTATGCATAATTTCTGTTATATAATATTTTGTTATTCTTATCTGTGGGGCTAAGGCCCAATCTGATGGTGCACGAGGGTTGCACACTGAGTCTCGTGACTCACCCCGTTATTTAACATTTTTCAGGTAGCACTTAGAGCATCGGACCGGGTTGCAGAGGAACGCAAGGTGGCCATGCATGAGATTATTTTGGATACTGCAAAAGACATTATTTTGTTTATTTATATTTAATATTTTGGGTTATATTTGATTGTAATAAGGCCACGGGCTATTCACTTTATGTTTTCGGTTTTTGGGCTTATTTTCAGACACTTGAATTATCTGATAAAAATTGAAACTAAGGCATGTATTAAATTTCAGTTTTTAATTCGTAAAGCCATCATATAGAATTTATATCTTATATAAATGATCAAATTATTAAGTTTTCCGGTATAAATGTTTAAACTCGACAAATGTTTTTCCAAAATGCGACATGTTTTACTAAACCTTCTTAGTGACATGCCAGATCCGGTCGTGGTGTTTGGGCCGGGTTTGGGGTGTTACATGACACAACCTGAAGGTTTTGTCGATCCAAAAAAATGCTGGTAAGATATGCAAGCTACAAAGATCCATTTATGGATTAAAGCAAGCTTCTCGAAGTTGGAATCTTTATTTTAATGATGTGATCAAAGAGTTTGGTTTTATAAAAAATGGAGATGAGTCTTGTGTTTACAAGAAAATTAGTGGGAGCACTATTGTATTATTTGTACTATATGTAGATGCCATACTTATTATAAGAAATAACATACCTACCCTACAGTATATTAAGACTTGGTTAGGAAGTTGTTTTTCTATGAAGGACTTGGGCGAGGCTACATACATATTAAGAGTCAAAATCTATAGGGATAGATCAAGACGGCTCCTAGGTCTAAGCCAAAGTACATACATAGGTAAAGTACTGAAAATGTTTAGCATGGAAGAATCTAAGAGAGGATTTCTACCTATGAGACATGATATTTCACTCTCAAAAGAAATTTGTCCTTCAACTTCACAAGAGAGAGAACATTTGAGTAAGATTCCATATGTTTCGACTACTGGATCTATCATGTATACCATACTGTGTACTCGTCTAGATGTATCGTATGCTTTAAGCGTGAGGAGTCGGTACCAAGTAGATACTAGTGAAAGTCATTGGGTCGAAGTTAAAAATATCCTTAAGTATTTGAGAAAGAATAAAAATACATTCCTTATATATGGAGGTAAGGAAGAGCTGGATGTAAAACGTTACACTGATTCTAGTTTTCAAAACGACAAGGATGTTTCACGACCGCAATCGGGTTTTGTGTTTTGCCTTAATGGTGGCACTGTGAACTAGAATAGTTCAAAGCAAGATACAATAGCTGATTCTACAACTGAGGCGGAGTATATTGTAGCTAGTGAGGCTACAAAAGAGGTTGTTTGGATTAAGAAGTTCATATCTGAACTTGGGGTTGTGCTTAGCATATCAAATGGTATAGAACTTTGTTTTGACAACAACGGATCTATTGCAAAAGTAAAAGAACCCAAATCTCACCAATGATCCAAATATATACTTAAGCATTTTTATCTCATTTGATAAATCATTGATCGAGGAGATGTGGATATATGCAGAGTACCAACATATGAAAACATCACTGACCCACTAACAAAGCCTCTGACACAGCATAAGCATGATCGTCACACTAAATCACTCGGTATTAAATATATGATTGATCGGTCTTAGTGCTAGTGGGAGATTGTTAGAGTATACGTAAAGACCAATCATGAGATGATTGTAATCACATATTCTTTTTTCCTTGTTTATTATTATAAGGCATTGCCTTTATTATTTCAGTTTTTTTTTGTGTGTATATAAATAAACTGAATTGTAATAAAGTCCTAAGAAAATAATGCATTGAGACTAATGTGTAGTTAACTGATGACAAATAATTGTCATTGACATAGGGATGTCAAAATCAATACATGAGTATGTGTTAGAGAACAACATATTAGACCGACCCACTATGAGTACGTTTCTTGGATTATTATGTAATAGTCACAATATTACTCATAGTGATAACTATGTATATGATCCTCAAATTTGAGATAATCATTGTCCCAACATCGTGAGTCGTATATTTTTATACAACTAAAATGTCTACCGTAACAAGTTGTACTGTAACACCCCTTACCCGTATTCAACACTGAAGTAGGGCTCGAGGCATTACCGGACTTATAACACAAGCATTCACACAATTTTGAGTCATAAATTTGCGTCCAAATTAAAACCATTCATATTCAATCATAAAGTCCCTTATACGAGCCTACGAGGCCCAAAACATGTTTTGGAAGTGGTTCGGGACTAAACTGAGAACTTTAAATTTTTTACAAAACTTAGAAAATTTTTCATGTTATAGGGGTCACACGCCCGTGTGGTTCAAAGGACACGCTCGTGAGACCCTGAGACACGCCCGTGCTACAGGCCGTGTTCAATTTAGGGTGCTCTCTGACTTGTGCCAGACGGTCGTGCCACACGCTCGTGTGCTAAGTCGTGTGGTCAATTTAATTTTCATAATTTTTCCTAAAATAGGTGCAGACTTCACGCGGCCGAGGCATATGCCCGTGTTCAAGGCCGTGTAGCACACACGGCCAAGACACATGCCCGTGTCTCTACCCGTGTGCTCAATTATAGACATTCTATTTCTCAAAATTAAGGTGTTGGGGACACGCGGCTGGAACACATGCCCGTGGGGCGGACCGTATGTCACGTACGGCTTAGACACACGCCCGTGTGGACAAAAATAAGACTATTTACCAAGCCATTTTCCACCCTCATTTACACCTACACTTACACCAATTCAATGGCACAATTCATAACATACTTAGGCAACCAAGTATCCACAACCAAGACATCCACATATCATTCACATGCTACATCTATCATACATAAACATCACATTTTTATCAACTCAAATCATGCAAGTTTCCACATTCATGAAAGGCATCATCATATGAATATACTCATACCAATATTAGACAATTTCAAATGGCCTTATCCAAAATGAACTTTCAACCAATATAAGCCAACATATTTGGCCACATTGTAAATGACACACATAACAAAATGACCAAGTCCCTATACATGCCATACACTCAAAATGCCGAGATAATCAAATACCCAAAATAAGAGTTTGATAGTGTGATCCGAATCTCTGACGATCTCTGATAAACCATATTATATACATATTTTAATCTCATATTTAGCATAATTTTGGATGATTTATTCCTTGAATTGTGGAATTTGGTGCTCCTAATCCTTTAATTTCATGTTTTATACTTAGGAGAGCCTCAGAGGATGAAAAGAACGAGAAACGGGCCAAAAATAGAGAAAATGGGCCAAAGCACGAAATTCACACGGCCTGGGCCCAAGCCACACGGCCATTCCTCCTTAACAGACCCGACCACGGCCTGGATTCGATTCACACGGCCGTGCCACACGGGCGTGTCCCTGACGTGACCTGTTTTAATTCTATTCGGAATAGGGTACTTAGAGGCAAAGAAATACATTCCAAAATCCTATATAAACACCCTAGAGGCCAACCTTCAAGAGGGGGTTCAGGAGGTCGAGGAGCCAAGCCAGAGAGGCCGAATTGTGGGATTTACTCGAAGAAAGCCAGTTGATCCATCTCAAGGAGCCGGAATCATACTCAAGATGGAAGATCTTCCCTTCAATTTCCTTCAGGGGGTTTTAGGGTTTATCTTATATTTTTTTTATATTTTCTTCTGAGATTTATTCTTTTATGATTATGAACTAAACCTCTCAAATACCTGAGGGGGATGAAACCTAAGACGGATCTTGTTAATGTTTTCCGAACCATATGATAAATACTTGATTTGTTCTTAATTATGTGTTCTTAATTCTTGCTTTGATATTTTAGGATATTGATTCAAGTATTGATGTGCTTAGGCAGTGGAGCAAAAGCCCCTGTTTAAGAGTAGATCTAGCATAGTTAAGCGGAGTTGATCGCAACCCTAGAAATAGGATGATGAAAATCTGCTGGATTAGGGTCAAACCTAATATGGGAGTTCATAGATCAAGTTAATGCAATTCTAGGGGTTTTAATTAGAAAGAGATTTCAATTAATCAACCTAGGGTTAGATGTTAGTAGCCTCGAAAGAGGTATTAATATAAATTAGGGAATCCTACGGATCAAGTCAAGTGAATAAATCGTCTGGTTTAGAGTTAAATAACAAGTGAAGTCTAGGTGGATTCTTCCTCGGGTATTGTCCTAATCAATTGGTTTTTCCCAAAAGTATTTTCCCCAATTCATTCTGTGTCTTAGCATCCTTAGCTTAGTAGTTAGTTAATTTTAGATTAAACTATATTACAGTTTCAATAATAAAAAGAAAGTTAGTATTAGTACTTTTGGTTCCCTTGGGTTTGACATTCTGGTCTTGCCACTAAACTATACTACTATTCGATAGGTGCGCTTGCCTCAATCGTGGTGATAGTTAGTTTCTAGGCTCGATCATTCATTATATAATTTTAAGACTTTCCCACCACAGATCAAGTTTTTGGCGCCGTTGCCGGGGAACTGAAATATTACTTTAGCTATATTTTATTTTTGCAATTAAATTTTATTTTTACTTTTCTAAATTTTCTTCTTTGTTTCTGGCAGGTATTCTAGTTTATGACTAGAATAAACCCGTCAGGACCTCTACTCTACGATAGTGAAATTGAAAGCACAGTTCGTAGAAACCAAAGAGAAATAAGGAGAAGCCTACAATACATACAAGAAGAGCAAGAAGACGAAATTAATACTACCGAAGAGATGGCTGAGAATAATCTGCTACCTCCAAAGGTGGCCGAAAATCATGCTCCTCAAACTATGTATGATTATGCTAAACCTAATTTAACAGGAATTGAGTCAAGTATTGTTAGACCTGCTATTGCTGCAAATAATTTTGAACTGAAACCTAACACAATTCAGATGATACAACAATTTGTTCAGTTTGATGGTTTGCAGGATGAAGATCCAAATAATCACTTGGCGAATTTCCTAGAATTTTGCGATACTTTCAAAATAAATGGCATTTCTGATGATGCCATTCATCTTCGCTTGTTTTCCTTTTCGTTGAGGAATAAAGCTAAACAGCGGTTGAATTCTCTCCCACGAGGATCAATCACTACATGGGAACAAATGACCGAAAAATTTTTGTTGAAATATTTTCCGCCGGCTAAAACGGCTAAGTTGAGGAATGATATCACTTCTTTTGTACAGATGGATTTAGAGACACTTTATGATACATGGGAGAGATACAAGGATCTATCACACCATGGATTACCCTTGTGGCTACAGGTCCAAACCTTTTACAACGGTGTGAACCCCTCAACCAGGCAGTTAATTGATTCAGCTGTCGGCGGAACCCTGAATAACAAAACACTCGAGGCTGCCTACGAATTCATTGAAGAGATGTCACTGAATAACTATCAGTGGCAAGTCACGAGGACAAGGCCAATGAAAGCCGCCAGTGTTTTCAACCTCGACGTAGTAACCATGCTATCAAACCAGGTAGAGATGTTAAATAAAAAGATTGATGGTTTATGTGGTTCTTCGCAGGTACATCCAGTTATGTAGTGCGATACGAATGGAGGAGGGGTGAGTAACATAAAATACTCGCCTTACAACCCCGAATGTTGAAAACGAGCAAGCTCACTATATGGGTAACGATTTTAGACCTCAAAATAACCCTTATAATAATACTTATAATCTAAGTTGGAGGAACCACCCTAATTTTCCATGGGGTGGTCAAGGAAATCAGAGACAACAACCCACTCCAAACTTCCAACAACAGTCCTACCCACAGGAAAAGAAGCCAAACCTTGAGGATATGCTAGCAAAATTCATTTTAGAGTCAGAAACTCATTTTAAGAATACCAAAATGACATTGAATAATCAGCAAACATTAATTTAAGAGCTTAAAAATCAACTAGGACAGCTGACCAAGTTAGTTTTTGAAAGTCAACCAAGTCGTTTACCTAATAATACCAAACATAAACCACAAGAGCAAGTAAAGGCAGTAACATTAAGGAGTGGGAAGGAATTGGTCGAAGCAGAAAAGAAGATGCCACAAGGAACTAATAAGGAGAAAAGTGAGGAAATCGAGAATGTAACACCGGTACGTGAAGAATTTAAGCCACCGATCCCATATCCGACAAAGTTGAAGAAAGATCACTTAGACGCACAATACGATAAATTTCTTGAACTTTTTAAACAGTTACATATTAACTTACCTTTTGCTAAAGCTATTTCGCAGATGCCGACGTACGCAAAATTCCTAAAAGAGCTTCTAACAAATAAAAGGAAGTTTGAAGAGATATCAACAGTGGAACTTAATGAAGAATGTTCAGCCATCCTCCAAAATAAGCTACCAACCAAATTGAAAGATCCAGGAAGTTTCACTATTCCCTGTTAAGTTGGTAGTTTAAACATTGAGAAAGCACTAGTCGATCTAGGCGCCAATATTAATTTAATGCCTTATAAAATGTTTAAGCAACTTGATCTTGGGGAACCAAAACCCACTAGGATGAGTATTCAGTTAGCTGACAGATCTATTAAATATCCTAGGGGAGTTATCGAAGATATTCTGGTAAAAGTTGATAAATTTATATTCCTTGTTGATTTAGTTGTGCTTGACATGGATGAGGATGTTGAAGTACCTTTAATTTTGGGGTGCCCCTTTTTAGCTACTGCTAGGGCTGTTATTGATGTAGGTGATGGTAAACTTGCGCCAAGGGTAGGCGACGAGGAAATTATTTTTCAAATTTACAATGCTATGCGATATTCTAGAGAATAAGATGATTCCTGTTATTTTATTGATGCCATTGATCATTTTATTCAAGATTCTTTGCAGGAAATCATACATGACGACACGATGGAACTTGTCTTACCCAAGGTGAGGGGGTAGATGATGATAACGATGAGTTGAATTCTAATACATCTTCCTCTAGACAAAAGAAAGAAGAGAACATTGAAATAAATGACGAACTAAAACAAAAACCCTTTATTGATGAGCCACCAAAATTGGAATTAAAACAGTTGCAAAATCACTTAGAATATGCATTCCTCGGGGATAATTCTACGCTACCAGTAATCATCTCTTCAGAACTGGAACCCAAAGAGAAAGACGAGTTGCTACAGGTACTATGGGAACATAAAAGAGCCATAGCTTGGAAAATTTCTGACATCAAAGGAATAAGCCCATCGTTTTGCACCCACAAAATTTTAATGGAAGATGAGTTTAAACCATGCGTGCAACCTCAAAGACATTGAATCCCAACGTGAAAGAAGTTGTTAAAGATGAGGTAATTAAACTTCTAGATGCTAGAATAATTTATCCTATTTCTGACAGTACTTGGGTAAGTCCTATGCAGGTCATTCCAAAGAAAGGAGGCATGACTATTGTAGCCAACGAAAAGAATGAATTGATTCCTACAAGAACAGTCACAGGTTGGAGAGTTCATAATGAGAAAGGATCAAGAAAATACAACATTTACATGTCCATACGGTACGTTTTCTTATCGTAGAATGCCTTTTGAATTATGTAATGCTCCTGCTACTTTTCAGCGCTGCATGCTGGCCATCTTTGATGAACTTGTGGAAGACATTATGGAGGAATTTATGGACGATTTTTTGGTATTTGGTAATTCTTTCCATCTTTCCCTTAAAAATCTAAAACGAGTTCTAATGAGATGTGAAGAAATGAACCTTGTTTTAAATTGGGAAAAGTGTCACTTTATGGTTTGAGAGGGGATTGTGTTAAGACATAAAATTTCTAGTAAAGGGATTGAGGTTGATAAAGCAAAGGTTGAAACCATAGAAAAATTACCTCCTCCTAGTTCAGTTAAGGCTATTCGAAGCTTTTTAGGGCATGCTGGATTTTATCGAAGATTTATTAAGGATTTTTCTAAAATAGCTAAGCCTTTAACAAAACTACTAGAAAAGGATGTGCTTTTCAATTTTGATTAAGAATGTTTAGATGCATTTAACACCCTTAAAAATAAATTAATAAATGCCCCAATTATAATTGCACTTGATTGGAACTTACCCTTTGAACTAATATGTGATGCGAGTGATTTTGCAGTAGGTGTAATTTTGGGACAGCAGAGAGACAAGCATTTTCAGCCAACTTATTAGCTAGCAAAACATTGACGACCGCACAAGAAAACTACACCACCACAGAACAAGAATTGCTAGTTGTGGTTTTTGCATTTGACAAATTTAGGCAGTATTTGATATTATCTAAAGTTGTCGTTTACACTGACCATTCAGCTCTTCGTTATCTTTTAACTAAATCCGATGCAAAACCTCGACTCATAAGTTGAATTTTACTCTTACAGGAAATTTATTTAGAAATTCAGGATAAGAAAGGAGCTAAAAATCTTGCAGCAGATCATCTTTCTAGGCTTGAAAATCCACATATCGAAGAACTAGATGAGAGTGAGATAAATGACTCGTTTCCTGAAGAACAACTATTCTCTATATCTAACTCCGAGGTACCTTGGTTCATAGACATTGCAAATTACTTAGCTGCTAACATCCTACCAAAAAGGTTAACACATCATCAAAAGAAGCGATTCTTTGCTGATGCAAAAAACTATTTTTGGGAGGATCCTTTTCTTTTCCGTATATGTGCAGATCAAGTAATTTGGAGATGTGTTACAAAAGCAGAAGCAAGCAAAATCTTAGAACATTTCCATTCAAAACCTTCAAGAGGACATTACAGCGGGATCAGGACAGCATACAAAATGCTCGAATCAGGTTTTTATTGGCCTACCTTGTTCAAAGACGCTAACATGTATGTTGCTTCATGTGATACATGTCAGAGAACAGGTAATATCTCTAAATGCAATGAAATGCTCAAACATACATGCTATCATGTGAAATTTTTGATGAATGGGGTATTGATTTTATGGGCCCATTCCCTAGCTCATTTGGGAATAAATACATCTTAGTAGTAGTGGACTATATGTCAAAATGGGTGGAAGCTCAAGCTTTACCTACTAATGATGCTAGAATGGTAGTGAGATTTCTTAAGAAACTCTTCTCTCAATTTGGAATACCCAGAGCAATTATTAGTGATAGGGGTACTCATTTTTGTAATACTCAATTTGACAAGGTCTTAAAGAAATATGGAGTACACCACAGAACAGGTACCCTTTATCACCCTCAAACTAGTGGACAAGTAGAAGTAGCAAAGCGAGAGCTCAAGCGCATTCTAGAGAAAACAGTTGAATCAAACAGGAAAGATTGGGCATTAAAAGTAGACGATGCTTTATGGGCGTATAAAACAACGTTTAAAGCTCCCATAGAAACATCCCTATACAGACTTGTCTATGGGAAAATTTGTCACCTACCATTTGAATTAGAACATAAAGCTTTTTGGCCTATAAAATTTTTGAATTACGATCTTAATCTTGCAGGTGAGAAAAGAATGATGCAGTTGAATGAGCTAGATGAGTGGCGAGCTAATGCTTATGAAAACTCACGTTTATACAAGGAAGCAAAAAAAAGATGCCATGATGCTTGCTTAAAGCAACCAAAGTAATTCAAAGTAGGAGATCTAGTTCTATTATACAATTCAAGGCTCAAATTGTTCCCTGGAAAGCTAAAATCAAGATGGTCAGGCCCTTTCGTAATCAAAACTATCTTTCCCTATCGTACAGTCGAGGTAACTCATCCGAATTATGGTACATTCAAGGTAAACGGGCAACGATTGAAAATTTATAATGGAGAGGATTTTAGGGATGTGAGAGAGGAGCTTCAGCTCCGTGAACCTTCATTTAGAAATAAAAATAGGGTAATTCTAGCTTAAGACTTTAAACGAGCGCTTCTCGGGAGGCAACCCGAGCACTAACCTCATTTACATTCATATTTTTTATCAGCATATAATTAAGAACTAACTATTCATAAGAGCAGGATTTCTTTCCCACACGGCCTAGAACACGGGCGTGTCCGTGGCCGTGTGGACGCCATGGGAAGAGACACAAGCGTGGTGATAGTCGTGCGAGACAAGGATGAAAAATTTTCCCAACACAGGCTACGATAAAAGGACCACGGCCATGCGATGTATCCATGGTCGACACTGAGTAAATAACATGGGCGTGAGACACGCCCGTGCCTCCAAACCATGGTCGATTCTAAGTAAATGACACGGGTGTGAGCCACGCCCGTGCCTCAAGGCCGTGGTCGACATTGATTACTTAACACGGGTGTAGGACCCTCTACACGGGCGTGGGAGAAGCGAACAAGATAGCACATGGCCGTGTGTCTCAACATGCCCGAAGAGCACGGGCGTGGGCTACAACTCAAATACGCCTAAATTTAAAAATTTCAAAAAACACGGGCTGAATAAAGGGATCACGAGCGTGGCCCTTGACCGTGTTCCCTACCCCCATTTAAAGCAGCCTACGCTCGTCTCCCTTAATAAAATTCCCCCCAAACCCTAGTCGTTTCTCTTAAATAAGAAACCACCACTCCCCTTCCCCATCCCGGCCACCGACACTCTTTTCCTCTCCTCCATTCACTTCCCCTCACTCCCTTCACTCCCTTCTATCCCTTCTCTCCCTTCTCTCCCTTCTCTCTCTTTCTCTTCCTCATCCACACGCAGTCCATGCCCGTGCGACGTTACCACGCCCGCACATCCTTCCACGATCGTGCGCCATCTCCCCAACTCCATCGATTCACGTTACTTCCCCCCTCTATACTTTGTCGTTAATTTTATTTAATCCATATTTATTCTCTGTTAGAACTTCGATTTATTCCTTTAAATCTTTAGTGTTCATTTTGGATTATTAATTTTGATATTCATTTTTACTTAAGTGTTATAGATAATATTATTCTAAATTTTGCACCTCTAGTATTAGGAGAATACCTAGGAAAAATCTTCCGTGTTAATATTATGAGACAATAATATTGGATTCATAAGTTCTATCATAGAAAAAATTTGGTTGATGTTCTTCAAAATCTCTTACAGGAACATAATGTCGTCTTCCCGCGGCAAGAAAACCGCAGTCCCTATTTTGAAAAACAAAAGGGACCTGGCTCATCATCCGCAAGCGCATCGGTCGAAGTGAGACACCCGTTCTTACGATTTCCTCCTGGAGCTCAAGAGGAGCTTTTTCAGATCCTACGAGCACGCCCTCTCAGTCAAGGAAGATGTATCGACTAGGCTGCCTTGGAACACGTTCAACTTGCTGATGATATTCGGGCACTACTAACGACTGACCCTTGTGAGCGCTTTTTCGGTATTGTCGAGCCCACTTACCTCGAACTAATATTAGAGCTTTACTCTATGTTCCATTTTTAGGTAGTAATGACAAACCACGATGACCCGGGCATTATTTAGTTTCGTCTAGGAGGTTTAGTTTGGGAAATGAGTGTCCCCGAATTTGGAGTTTCTCTGGGACTCTACACGAAAGAGTTCATGAGAGAATATGATCTTGCGAAACTCCACCGCCACATCCATAACTCCCTTGTGAGATGTTGGTACAATATAGCCCCCGCCTCGACCACTTATGACCCTAGTCGCTCCAAAGCGATAGCTCTCGCCCCATCATTGAGGTACTTACACGCCATCTTAGCTTACACATTGACGGCAAGGCGAGAGAGCACCGGGGTAGTTAACACTCATGACGCCTACTTCCTATGGTGCATGGCGAACGGGCACGTCTTCGACCTTGCCTACTTCATCGCTCTGGCTATCTAGCATCAGATGGAGTGACATCGTAAGAGGGTCATTTCCATGGGGCCTTATGTAACACAGCTTGCGAGGCACTTTGGTCTCCTCAACACCGCAACACAATCAGCCTTCTCACCTTGATAGGCCAGATGTCTCCACAGGGCATCTCGACTATGATCAACATGCGGATGATCAAGCGTCACCGCGGGACCGGTCCTCCCCAATATCGGCTAGCCCATACCACCGAGGAGGAGGACCCTGAGGACATTACTGATGATGTCCCACACCAACATGAGGAGCCAACACCGAGCCATCGCCCAGTTCATGTGGTAGCTTCTCTTTCGGACATATCTGAGCGCCTCACGCAATTTGAGTAGCAATGCTTCCAACGTTTCGACAACATTGATGCCACCCTCCACCAGATATGTCAGCACCTTCACATTACATTGCCGCCCCCACCACGCGATCCATCTAGCGATGAGGACTTCTGGGTCCTTTTTCTTTTACCTTTACATTATTTTCATGTTTAAAATGTTAATTTTCATTTTATCTTTTACCTTTGACTAATGTTTATTTTAGTTATTTTTCAGTTCATAATCTCTATTATCCAATTTACATTTCCTGGCAATATTTGAGTAATCCTTACAATGATAACAAACCGACTGCTTTTTTCACAGTTAAAAAAGCATAAAATAGCACCATGAAATCCAACTTTAAGAGGAAAATCACCACACCACGACACTCCCAACTCAAGGAATCCATCCAAAATTCAGGAAGTTTCACTTCTCCCCATCTCTTAATATTTCTTATATGTCTTTGTACATTGAGGGCAATGTATATCTTAAGTGTGGGGGTGAATTTTATTTTGAAAAGTTCCTAACTTTTTGCATTATTCTCAAATCCCAGAATTATGTCTTATCCATAAGTAATTTCCTCATATTACTATTAGAATGAAATCTCATTTGACTCATGATTTTTATTGATATGTTTTGGATTAAGTCATTGATAATTGTGCAGTGATGATTTAAACTTTAGGGGACTAGAGAATCAAGCATGATGAGTCTATTTTCAAAAATTAAAATCTTGTTAGGTTATCTACCTGAATCTAATTATTACCTTGAAGTTTGAAATTTACAAAGTTGATATCAAAAACCCATAATTTTTGTGAGATTTTGAGCCTTTTAGAGCATACATTCTTTTCTTGCTCACTTTATTGATTATGAGTGTGTCAACATTGGTTTGTTATTCTAGAACTTGCTTCGATTATACATGTCAAGACCACATTATTGATTTGATATACAGAGATGACAAAGGCACTTAGGATTTAACCCACTCACCCCACTAAAAAGCCTACCCTCACAATTAACCCTTAGTGAACCCCTTTGATCCTAACACCCCTTTTATTGACTCACCCACTAATATTACCCAAAAACCCATCTTGTATTTGTTATCACCATTTTTCTTGACTCCCTTTTTGTCGAGATTTGATTTTGAGCAATTGCCTAACTATGTTCTATATTTCAGTTGTTAAAGTTCTTTCTTATTATTGTAAATACTTGATGTGTTCTTAAAAAAATTTCTAAGTATATTCATTATTAGTTCTATAATTAAGTAAGCTTATACGTTTAAATTCCACATCTTGAAAAAGAAGCTCGTATTATTAGTTTCAAGTTTTCAATTGATGTTCATTTTTCTAATTAGGTAAATTATCAATTCAATCTCGATTCTAACCCTTTAATTCAGCCTTTATCCACACCTTTAACCAGAGTGTAACACCCCTCACCCGTGTCCAACTCCGGGACAGGGTTCGAGGCGTTACTGGACTTAAACATTCACAACCATACAAAACCGGGTTACCAAATTTCGCCCAAAATTAAAACTTTTCAAACACATGCATATCGTCCCTTATACAGGCCTTCGAAGCCTATAACATAAATCGGAGTGGTTTGGGACTAAGCTGAGAACTTTGAAAATTTTTGGGCAACTTAACTAATTTTCTTGCTTTAGAGAGTCACACGCCCGTGTAACTCTCTGATTTTGACGTCAGCAATCGTTTAAGGGCACACGACCAAGGCGCACGTCCATGGCCAGAGGCCGTGTCCTCCACACGACTGAGACACGCGGCCGTGTCTCTACCCGTGTGGTCAAGACTTAGGCTAACTTCCAAGCCTTTTTGTCATCTTTACATGCACACACATACATTTGACCTTGTCATCTGTTTAATCACTTATATCACATAATATGACATTAACACTTACCATGGACAAATAGGCTTACAAGCCAAAATCATCATAAGCCACATCTCATGGCTATAGTCAACAAATCAATATAAGCCAATACATTTGACTAATCACAACAACATCCATCATAGAAAATTTAGTCCCTATACATGCCACTCACTTGAAAACATTTAACATACATATGCCAATACTTCAAGGATAATGGCTCGATAGTGTGATGCTGCCTCCGACGATCTCCAACCCTGAGCTGACCTGACAAAACTAAAAGAAATGGAAAGGAGGGGGTAAGATTTACGCTTAGTAAGCTCGCATGAAAATAATAAGCAATGCGATAATATGCTATTTTCATAGTCTTTCTATTTATTCAAATTCTAGTTAAGCTATTTTCTCGAGTCAAAGTAATTAAATTATTTTTATCTAGAGCTACAGAACTCCAAATTAAGATCCATTAATTTTCCCTGAAACTAGGCTCACATACCTTTTTACCATAAAATTTTCAGAATTTTTTATTCATCCAATTAGTATAGTTTATTCTTTAAAGTCTCCACTGTTTCACTATTAAACTATTCTGACCTCTCTTTACTACGAGTTAATTTTCTCCTTGTACAGAGTTCAGATAACCTTCTTGTTTGATTCATTTGAAAATAGACTCATTCAGAATTTCAGGCATATAAATTATATCCCATAATTATTTTTGTACAATTTCTAATGATTTTTCCAAGAAAGAATAGGGGATCACGTAATCATTCTAAACCAGTCTCACAAAAATTCAAATATCTAAAAAGTTACAAATCCTTTGTTTGCTATGTTTCTTTTATATGAAAATAGACTCAATAATATTTAAATAAATGTCTCATCCAACTTATAATTCAATTTCCACTATTTGTGGTGATTTTTTAAAGTCACGTAACTGCTGCTGTTTCAATCTATTTTGCTGAAAATTTTACTCTCCCATGTTTTCTTTATATTACTTCCATATATGCACACATAACACCAATCATGTTCAATACTAGCCATACAAATGAATAATCATCACCAATATTTACGGGTACTCATAATGACGCTTACACCATATCAGCCTTACCACAATTTCAATCACGTATCACATATCAAACACATTATGCACATACACACATGGTCACATGCACCCTTGTTCACACAAACACTTGCTCACATGTACATTTGCCACATTTCTGAATTGGTCACATTCACACCTGCACTTATTCATAATATGATCGCACCAATCACCATTAGTAAGTTATCCCGTTGAACCCCTTCGAAAAACGCCCGATACTCGGTGGTCTCAGCATATAACTCCACCTACACATAATTTGGCTTTCTTGTACACATGGTGAAGGTCCCTTATCACCCATGTGACCTAGCCATTGCATCTCGTAGCTTTATTGTCTACATGGCGTCCAACACTAGGAACCACTCATGCGACCTAGCTACTCATAACCCGTAGCTTTCTTGCACACATGGTGAAAGTCCCTTATCATCCATGTGGCCTAGCTACATATCAAATTTTTCCATCTCGTAGCTTTCTTGTGCACACGGTGAAGGTCCCTTATCACTCGTGTGACCTAGCTACATATTGTCTGTATCTCTTGGTTTTCCAAAGGTTCAATCGAGAATTTCACATTCCATACATTTTCATATCATAGTTATCACCCAATGATTTCCATAACATCTAGCAAAATAATTATTGAACAAGTAAAATAAATGCATTATTTACATAAAAACTTTCCATTTCACATAATAACCATAGTCATAGAAAACACTGTTAAGCTCAATATTTCAACCCATTTTCCATGTCACCTATGTCATCTTTTATCATAAACATATTATTAAATCAATTCACCGACATAATATACTAAACATGTAATTCAGTAAAATCAATTTAATACTACAATTTAGGTTTCAAACATATATTACGACATTATTGCATTATTATTAACACATGAACTTACCTCGGATCCAGAAACGGTAATTTACCATTTTAATCCATAACCTTGTATTTTCCCGATTTAAGCCCGAATCTCGATTTCCTTGATCTATATCACATTTATCCTACTAATTAGTCACATTATTCATATGGGTCCAAAAATCATATTTTTTTACAAATTACACTTTGACCCTTAAACTTTCACATATTTGCACTTTTGCCCCAATGCTCGTAAATTAAACTTCAATCCTTATTCTTATGTTTTATAACATGCTGATCATTTTTCTCTTCTATGGCAACTACAATTTCTCACTAATTCACACACTTATGACCAGTTTATAACTTTTACAATTTAACCCCTTTTATACGATTTCATCGAAAATCATCTAATAAAACTCGTTTCTCTAATCATAAACATGTATAATCTACCAAAATTCATCAAAATACACAATTATTCAACATGTGTCAATTTTTAAAATTAAACTCTAGCTCAAAATAATGGTAGAAATAGCTAAACTAAGTTACCGGGATTTCAAAAATACGATGAACATTAAAAACGGGGCTCAGAAACACTTACTATGAAGCTTGAAAAGCTTGAAACCCTTAGCCATGGAGTCTAGAAATTTTCGGCAGCAACTTGAAGAAGATGAGCAGATTTTTTTTTTCTTGTATTTTGTCTTTATATTTATTAAAAACACTAAATGACTAAAATACCCTTAAGGCTTTTCTTTCAATTTTGTCCTATTCATGCCCATTTTTGTCCATCAAGTTATCCAATGGTCTAATTACCTATTAAGGACCTCCAATTTAAAACTCATAGCAATTTGACACCTCTAATATATAGAATTCAACTTTTTCACTTTTTACAATTTAGTCCTTTTGACTAAATTGAGTGCTCAAACGTCGAAATTTTTTTAAACGAAATTTTTATGAAATCTTTCTGTAAAATTTTAGACCATAAAAATATAAAAATAAAATTTTCCTCGTCAGATTTGTGATCTCGAAACACTATTCCGACTAGGCCCTAATTCGGGATGTCTCACCGAGCCCCATTACAGCCCCTTTTAAAGACCTTTTGATTTGTGTATCATTTTATTTTACAGTGGTGGAGATTTGATTGTCATGCAAGCTTATGGGCTTTTCATGTTCGACTTTTGAGTGCTTAATTTTGAACCTTAAACACTTTTGAGTGATTTTAGTGAACCTTTAGTGAGGATGTCAACCCTTGTCGATTTTGAATCAAAGGTGATTGTTTAGGTAAGGGGAAACGCCTATATTTTCATGCTACAAAAACTATGACTTTGATTGTTTGAATTTTTAGGACCCTTCTACTTAAATTATCAATGTATAAATTATCTATGAATTATGATGAAACACTATTGATGAATATTATGAATTGAGGAAGTTCGTTTTATAGAGTTGAGAATTTTGCTTGAGGACAAGCAAATGCTTAAGTGTGGGGGTATTTGATAAACCATATTATGTACATATTTTAATCTCACATTTAGCATACTTTTGGATGATTTATTCCTTGAATTGTGGAATTTGGTGCTCCTAATCCTTTAACTTCATGTTTTATACTTAGGAGAGCCTCAGAGGATGAAAAGAATGAGAAACAGGCCAAAAATGGAGAAAATGGACCAAAGCACGAAATTCACATGGCCTGGGCCCAAGCCACACGGTCATGCCTCCTTAACAGACCCGACCACAGCCTGGATTCGATTCACACGGCCGTGCCACACGGGCATGTCCCTGACGTGACCTGTTTTAATTCTATTCGGAATAGGGTACTTAGAGGCAAAGAAAGACATTCTAAAAGCCTATATAAACACCCTAGAGGCCAACCTTCAAGAGGGGGTTCAGGAGGTCGAGGAGTCAAGCCAAAGAGGTCGAATTGTGGGATTTACTCGAAGAAAGCCAGTTGATCCATCTCAAGAAGTCGGAATCATACTCAAGACGAAGATCTTCCCTTCAATTTCCTTCAGGGGGTTTTAGGGTTTTTCTTATGTTTTGTTTTATATTTTCTTCTGAGATGTATTCTTTTATGATTATGAACTAAACCCCTCAAATACCTGAGGGGGATGAAACCTAAGACGGATCTTGTTATTGTTTTCCGAACTATATGATAAATACTTGATTTGTTCTTAATTATGTGTTCTTAAATCTTGCTTTGATATTTCAGGATATTGATTCAAGTATTGATGTGCTTAGGCAATGGAGCAAATGTCCCTGTTTAAGAGTAGATCTAGCATAGTTAAGCGGAGTTGATCGCAACCCTAGAAGTAGGATGACGAAAATCTGCCGAATTAGGGTCAAACCTAATATGGGAGTCTATAGATTGAGTTAATGCAATTCTAGGGGTTTTAATTAGAAAGAGATTTCAATTAATCAACCTAGGGTTAGACGTTAGTAGCCTAGAAAGAGGTATTAATATAAATTAGGGAATCTTACGGTCAAGTCAAGTGAATAAATCGTCTGGTTCAGAGTTAAATAACAAGTGAAGTCTAGGTGGATTCTTCCTCGGGTATTGTCCTAATCAATTGGTTTTTCCCAAAAGTATTTTCCTCAATTCATTATCTGTGTCTTAGCATCCTTAGCTTAGCAGTTAGTTAATTTTAGATTGAACAACAATTCCCTTAATTCTTAGGCTAAATAATAAAAAGAAAGTTAGTATTAGTACTTTTGGTTCCCTTGGGTTCGACATTCCGGTCTTGCCACTAAACTATACTACTGTTCCATAGGTACGCTTGCCCAATCGTGATGATAGTTAGTTTCTAGGCTCGATCATTCATTATATAAATTTTAAGACTTTCCCACCACTGATCAATCTCCGATTCCGAGTTAGCTTGGCGTCACTATAAAAATATGGAAAATAAATGGAGTAAGCTATATAGCTTAGTAAGCTCGTATGCAAGAAATAAGCAATCCTACCATGCACATAACATAATTAAATGTGAACCTACCATAGTTTCATAATCACAATCTATCCCATCACAAAACTTACCTCATAATCATTTCACACATTTAATAAGCATAAGCTTTACAAACATACTTGAGCCATCTCAAAATGAATGTATACATACTTTCATCTTTGACATACCCGTGACCCACTCGGAATAATAATGTCGGATACTCGGGAAACTTTGCACACTAAGTGCCACATATGTAGCCAAAGCTACCTAAGTCTCATATCACATAATCACTCGCTCTCGAGCTATCGACGGGCCTGCTCACACAAGCTGTCAGTTAAGACAGCTACACGGTGCTGCTCACACAAGCTGTCAAGTATCCACAACATATGCTGGTATACTCATCCATCGATAGAACGTACGAGACTAGCACCCGGATCACACAATCACATAACACATAATGACCCTAGTGACATGTCATTTGTATCCTGACCTATTCCTAAGGTTCAAATGGGATTTC
Source organism: Gossypium australe (assembly GCA_005393395.2). Classification (NCBI taxonomy): domain Eukaryota; kingdom Viridiplantae; phylum Streptophyta; class Magnoliopsida; order Malvales; family Malvaceae; genus Gossypium; species Gossypium australe. The sequence goes on from CM016616.1 coordinate 92,424,756, forward strand.
TTACTTGTCGATTCGTCTCCAGACTCGTTCGTAGGATTGTACTCATTCACAAAATCAAACATATAATTCATGCAATGCTAAAACATTTTGATACAATCATTCTAAAGCTTATTTTTAACATATGAATTTACCTCGGTACAAAATGGATAATTGTTCAATTTAGTCCACAATCTTGTTCTTTCCCCAGTCTAGGTCAGAACCTCGTCTTTCTTGATCTATAATATCAAATTTAGCTTATTCAATTATCACACTATTCAATTTAACCCCAAAAACACCTTATGGAAAAAATTAAATTTTGCCTCTAACTTTTCAACTTTTTACACTTTAGTCCCTAAGCTCGTAAAATGAAATATAGTCAATTTCTTCAAAATCCAAGCCTAGCCTAACCATTTTCATACTCAAAAAAATCCCACATTTTTCATTAAATCACACTTCTACTTCATATTTTACAACTTTTACAAATAGGTTTTTTAGGCATTTTCATCAAAAATCACTTGGTAAATGTTGTTTATCTAACATAAAACATACATTTTCTACCATTAAACATCAAAATGCACAAATATCTAACATGGGTAAAATTTTAGACTTTGATATTTCTTCAAATTAGTCCTTGAAATAGCTAGATTAGGTTACAATGATCTCAAAAACATAAAAATCATTAAAACAGGGCTAGAACGGACTTACAATCGAGCTTGGAAGATGAACAAACTCTAGCTATGGACTCCTCTTGTGAATTTCAGCCATGGGAGACTAAATTGATGAAGATGAAGACTTTTATTTAGTTATTTTGGCTTTATTTACTAGATTACCAAAATAGCCTTCACCTAAACTTTGAAATTTTTCACTAACCATGCCCATTTCTGTCCATACTAAAGCATAATGGTCTAATTACCATCTAAGGACCTCTAATTTAAAATTTCATAGCAATTAGACACCTCTAGCTTCTAGAACACACATTTTGCACTTTTTGCAATTTAGTCCCTTTAACTAAATTGAGTGCCCAAATGTAAAATTTTTTAAACGAAATTTGCACGACATCATCCCATAAAACTGTAGACCATAAAAATATAATAAAAATAAATTTTACTGCGTCAGATTTGTGGTCCCGAAACCACTGTCCCGACTAGACCCAAAATCGGGCTGTTACATGTACTATAAATACTGATATTGGATATAGCACAATCCATCTAGTGGGATATGGTAGATCAAGATAGGATTTCTCCCTCCTGCATAATAGGAGCAATATCTTAGGCCTCTTGATGGACTGAGGCTAGAAATGCATGGCCATGCTCGAATAAGTTGATATGAGTTATCACACTTATTTGTTTATTGTAGTCTCCTTAGAAAATCAAGAAATATGAGATTGGACTATATAAGTGTGACTATTTCATGAACTGTGTCCAATCTAGATATTAAGGATAAAATGATATAATACATGAAAATGTTATCATAGAAAGGTTATGTCGAATCACAACTTCTTTTAACTTGGTGGTAATGATGTATTACTAGATAACACTCATTGCTTGTAATGTTAGAATCGTTCTAGTATTACTACCAACGTTACAAGAGCCTACAGGGTCACACCCTATAATTGAAATGAACAAAATCCAAATACATTTTGTATTGTATTTAGTTGTCACATGAATTAAATTAATTCTTGAATTAATTTAATTTGATAGTTAAATATTAAGCACATTATATGTACAAACTTATTGTACACAAATAGAGAACATAGATATAATTAATATATAAATTTGATTCATAAAAAATATTAATTGTATATATTTTACTGAATTTGTCAATATAAATAGTTATATTAATTAATTTTGGTCAAAATATAAAGGACATGAAAATTATTATTCTTTTGGAAAGAATATAATTAATATATCAATTTAATTCATAAAAAATATTAATTATAAATATTTTTACCAAATTTATTAAAATAAACATTTATATTAATTAATTTCAGTAAAAATATAAAAGACATAGAAATTAATATTCTTTTAGAAAGAATAATATATATGAATTTGATTCATACAAAATATTAATTGTATATATTTTACTGAATTTATTAATATAAACAATTATATTAATTAATTTCGGTCAAAATATAAAAGAAATGGAAATTAATATTCTTTTGGAAATGATATAAATATTTTTTCTAACTTTCTATTTGTCTTCTCTATTAATAAGGGAATAATCCTAATTTTTCGTTTTAGTATGTGATATCAAATAGGATAAAAGGATGATAATCCCTTAGTGTGTTAAGGTTACCAACTTGATAAAATAAAGGTCTAGCAACCGTTTTTAATTCTCTCTGGAAAGTTAAAGAGAAAGTGGTTGTCCGTTTTTGACAAGGTGGACTACGTAGAGGCTGGGATGTTTTCGTTGTGGCTTGGAATTGATATCGAATCAACAACATCCTTTTAGCACTTTCTATAAAGAAGGTACATTTTCAACCCTTTTTCAACTCGATTCGTTCATCGTACTTGAATACGTGGTTGACAATTGCCAGAATAATTTTTTATTGCGCCACAAGTGTACCAGTGATCCAACATTTGGTTCAAGTATATCTTCTGCAGGATGATGCCTCAGATCATCCCTTTGCTATATGCTAACTCTGTAAGTAAGTTATGTTATCTGCGAACAGTGTTCGCATAAAAGCCTATTTTGTGTAAACTATGTTCACAAGTGAGTCTTGTAGTTTGGATACCCAGTTATGTGTTTAATGTCATACCTAAACAAGAATGCCTCTGTAACACCCCTTACCTGTATTCGACGTCGAAACAGGGTACGAGGCATTACCGGACTTAAACACAAGCTAACATTAAATTTCGAGTCATAAATTTGGCACCAAATTAAAACTTTCTAACAATCAATCATATCTTCCCTAAAACGAGCCTACGAGGCCCAAAACCTGCATTAGGAGTGGTTTGAGACTAAACTGAGAACTTCAGAAAATTTTACAACACTTCGAAATTTTTTTGCTAAAACAGGGGTTACATGCCTATGTTGCTTGAGACACGCCCGTGTGGGCAAGCCGTATGGTCACACATGCCCGTGTCCATAACCCGTGTAACTCTTTGTTTGTCACCCAAGAACAAATTGAAGACACACAGATAAGGCACAAGCCCATGTTCCGGGGCCATTTCCTTCACACGGATGAGATACACTGCCGTGTCTCATGCCCGTGTGCTCGATACTGAGCATTCTGCTTTGCAACAATTTAGGTGCAGGGGACACACGGCCGGATCACACGCCCAAGGGGCTGACCTGTGTCACACACGGCCTAGACACATGCCCGTGTATCTACCTGTGTGGACAATAATAAGGCTGTTTACCAAACCATTTGCCACCCTTATTCACACATACACTTACCCCAATTCAAAGGCACAAAACAATACATACTTAGGCAACCAAAACATCCACATTCATGGTTAAAACATATCAACTTTATATCTTTTTCTAACATATTCACTACATTTATTAAGCCCTAAATCAAACATACAAATTTCACATTCATTAGGCTTCATTCAACTACTTTTTAGTTACCAAATTATACTCAAATTCCTCATCTCATTAATAAGTCACATTTCCAAAAATTTACACAATCATGCCATAAATCACATTTCCAAACATTTCACATTCACCAAGTATACCATGATCATATCACCATAGACATTGGCACATATATGAATATACTTAGGCTTACAACCATGTTAGCTAAAATAAGCCAACTTACATGGCCAAATAGCAAAACAAGCCTTTGACAATTACAAGCCATTACATTGGCTAAAATCATATGACACATATAACAAAATGGCCAAGTCCCTATACATGCCATAAACTCAAAATACTTGAACTCATCAATACCCATAATGATAGCTTGATAGTGTGATAGGATGTCTGGCGATCTCCAACTCGAACACCCCTAACCCTAAATCGTCGCCAAAACAGGGTTACAGAGCATTACCAGACATATCGGACAAGTTACGAATAATTCATAAATAAATTTGCATACATAGTATAATTTAATCATTAAATTCCTATAATGGACCCTTGAGGCCTAAAACACATATTAGAAGTGGAACGGGACTTATTTGAGTATTCCAAAAATTTTTCATGAATTTCTAAAATTTTTCCTAGGTGCAAGGCTCACACGCCCGTGTGGGTCAGGGACATACTTGTATGTCTCCAGAACACGCCCGTGTTGACATACCGTGTGGCTTACACGGCCAGGACACACCCGTGTCCTTTACCCTTGTAACTCTCTAACTTATTGTTCATTAACAAATTGATTTCACACGGCCAAGCCACATGCCCGTGTGGATTTATTTACTCCAGAAATTTTTCGTGAATTTTTAAAATTTTTCCTAGGTGCGGGGCTCACACGCCAGTGTGGGTCAAGGGCACGCCCCTATGTCTCCATAACACGCCCGTGTTGACATACCGTGTGGCTTACATAGCCAGGACACACCCGTGTCCTTTACCCGTGTAACTCTCTGACTTATTGTTCAAGAACAAATTGATTTCACACGGCCATGACACACGCCCGTGTTCAAGGCCGTGTCCTTTACACGGTTGAGGCACACGCCCGTGTCTCTGCCCGTATGCTAAAACCTAGGTACTCTGTTTCCAAAGTTTAATTTGCAGGAGACACACGGCCAGACCACACGCCTATGTACTAGCTGTGTGTCTAATACGGTCTGGTCACACGCCCGTGTGCCAGGCCGTGTGAACTTTATATGAGCCATTTATACCAACCTAGCAAACCCTGCAAATTCAAACCGAAACCAATCCAATACCAATATTTCAACCAATACATTTGCATACTCAGTATACCTAAATCATGCCTAAAACATTGACTTAATAATATGACTAATAACATTCATAATATCATTTAAAATTAATTAATAACTTCATTCATCTTTCCACTTAACTTGGTGCCAAAGTACCAAAACATTTTATAAAGTTTCTTACCATTTCATTCAACCATTTAAACTTTGTAAATAACTCTTTACAACCAAAAATTACAAAACATATACATGTGACTTATACAACACCTAGTACATGCCACTTTTACCTAAAAAGGAAAATTTACATCACCAAGTTGTGCTGAGGTTGGGATTGATCTGGATGCTGAACCGAGACCTTTGACTTCTACTAATCTGCACACGAAAACAACTGTACACTGAATATGCCTATACTTAGTGGTATTACCATAATTCAAACTAAATAACATTAATGTTCTATAAGCATCAAATATGTAACAATGTAAATCATAAGAATTAATTTACATTCAACTTAATACTTCATTTCGAATAATTCATCAACTGATATCATATGTAACACCCCAAACCCGGCCCATTCGTTACGACCGAATTTGAAATGCCACTGCGGAAAAACGTTTGAAAATATTCTTACTTAAACGTGAAAACCCTTCAAGATTTGTTTCCTTTAATAAAACAATTTCGTAATTTAAAACATTCTAAGTAATAAGTTAAGTCGTTATAAAAATATCCAGATTAAACTTTATATATATATAGATTTAAATAAAATTGTTTGCAAATGATATTTCAATTGTCAATCCATAATAAATCAAAATATTAAACTTAATGAAAAACACTTAGACAAACTTTAAATACTTTTAGGGGCCTTACTACAATAATTGAATAATCAAAATGCTGAAAATTTAAATACTTAATTAATTAAAAATATCCTTCTGTATGAAAATCTGCTTCTGCATGGCCACCTTTGTATCCACTCCAACTCGGTCCAATTTCACGATCACCTGCGATGTTGGTAAATATTTGGGTGAGTCATACAAACTCAGTGTGTAATTAAACCACTGAATTCCACCCACATGTTAACCACATATTAACCCATAAATCAAATGACAAGATATCATGTTCACAATTTAACACATTCTGGGCTTGGCCCATATTCATAACACTTAACAGGTAACATGGTAATTAACCACAAAATCTCCACATACTGGGCTTAGCCCATTTCTTATTCAAATCCAGATTCACATACTGGGCTTGGCCCAGTTCCACATTAATCCACATATCAATTGGGCTTGGCCCACTTTCACATTAAATTCACATATCAGATATAATTATGCAAAGTGCACCCAACCCAACCTAGGGTCCATCCTCTACACACCCCCTTATCCAGCCTACCACACATTAGAGGATTTACTAAATCACCCTCTCCTTTTCACTCCAAAAGGCAATAAATGCCATCCACGTGCAATAAAGCACAAAATCCATAACGCGACCTCAGTCAGCGCCAATCCACGATGTAGCCGTAGCTAACATCAAAACCACGATGGGACACATAGTCACTCATCAACCACGATATGGCACATAGCCGATATCAACCACGATGAGGCACAGAGCTACTCATCAAGCCACGCGAACTAAATCGCAATTAATCCACAACGTGACCTCAGTCAACGTCAATCCACGATGTAGCTCAAGGCTAACATCAAACCACGTACTCGAAGTACACCCGTACCTTCTTTCATATCCCATCCCATGCACATGCACATGTAGTAATGGCATAATAATAATAAATGCATGCACACGTTATTAAGGCAGACAATCATATTTCTATAGGCATAGTCACATTCACGTCGGCACTTTCACATTCTTATCAATAGATAATACTAACCTGATTATCGATAGACCCCTTTAAGGGTATCCATTTTACATTTATCACTGCACTTATTAGTAAACACATAACACATGCAAATATCATATGGATCCCGGAAAACAGTAGGCTAACTACACACCTGATCACTTGTAGAACTATGCTTTCAAGATCGACACTATCACTAAGTGATACTACGGCTATCTGCCTATTTTGCTGCTCTAACGCTGGTCCACACCCCGGTGGCCAATCCCGAACTGCTGAGACAGATCTTTTCTTAAACTTCGGGATAGGGACTTTCCCTTTACCTTCTTGACCGGCATCCATGTCCATTAATGATATCTTAATCAGAACCAAACGGTTAACTGATAACATCATAATCTAAATATACCAAATTTAACTATACTTACTAAATATTCTTACCAACGAATCGAATCCCAGAAGCTTCGCTTACTACAGTTGTTCTGCCCCTAAAGACCATAATCCAAATCGGTCAACATTATTACTGTAATATCCCGGGATAGGGGCTATTTTGTTGTTGCATGAAATTGCATGTGTTTAGTGTGCTGTGTTGCTATTTCGGTGTTTTAGGGGCTTAATTGTGGGCTAGGAGTGTGCCTGAGGGAATGGGAAAATTTTTGGTTTTGGGTGTTAAGTGAAGGGAGCTGTGGAAGCTGGGGTTTAAGAATTTTAATTGATGTTTTGTTGCACAAAAAGTGAGCTGGCAAGGTGGCAAGCATGCGCTTCATGGGGAGCTTGGTGTGGCGTCAACTACATGGAGTGGAGGTCTAGTGTTCGAGCTGCGAATTCCCCATTTTGGCTACATTTTGGGACGGCATGGAGGAGAGGTAGAAGGCAACTAGAATTCTACCTTGGACCAAGTCATACCTTTCAAATGAAAGGTGGAGAGCATTTGTAGGAGGGAGACTTGGTCATGTTGTTTGAATGTGTGGAGTGGAGTGTTGTGGGGGATTTGGCCGAATTTTAGGAAGGAGTTAGAGGGGGAGTGACGGCTTGGTGTGGGGGAAAGGGTGTGCCGAAATTCAATTGGCTTTGTGGGGGTGATTTTCGGTCACTTTTTGGGTGTCAAACAAGGTTCTTCTCATTTTGTCAAAAGCAAGAAACCGAAATACCTAGTCCCTTTAGTTGCCGAAGTTGTTTTGCTTTATTTGGTGTGTGTATAGCCGAATGCAAGATTGCATTTCTCTTCTTGTTTTCACTTGAGTAAGCCGAAAGTAAAAGTCTTCTCTTATCATATTTTTCTTCCTTGTTGAACCTTGATAGCCGAACACTCTCTTCTCTCCTTCTCATAATCCATTCTTTTCTCCTAAAGTACTTGTGCCGAAACTCCACCCTTCAAAATACCTCTTTCGTTTCTTTTTTTTTCTTTTCTCTTTCTTTTGAACTTTTGTAGCCGAATCCCTCCCTTGTGCTGCCGAAATTTCCCTCTATCATTTGTTGCATTTTGGCCGAATATCAATCCCTCACCTAAGAGTTTGCCTTGGCCGAATATTGGAGTGGGGTGGACCTCTCTTGTGTGGTGTCCAATCGGGTTTGGAATAAGGTGAGTGCTAGCCGAATGTTCTTTTTCTTTTCTCTCTTGTGCTCTATCGATTTTGGTAAGGCTAAGGATGATTTTGGTCAATTGTTGATCGAAGGCTAATCTCTGGGTAATCGACTTTGTTGTAGGACATACGGTTTGTCGAGGGAGTTAAGTGAAGCCTCCTTCTTTCGATTAGCTGGTTGGTAAGTAAGGGTAAGTGGTTGATATATTATTATTAGTCCAATTCTTTGGTTTCGATTAAGGCAAGGGTGACTAAGGATTAACTATGTTCTTGATAGGTGTTGGCCGATTATCAGAAGAACCACTGTTGGGTTCGGGATTTGGTAGGAAACCAAATCAAGAGTAAAGGTAAGGGTTCAACATTAAACCCTTTGGTTTATTTGGTCTTAGCCGAAAGGTGTAGAAGGCTAACCTATGTTTTGACCGATTGTTATAGGAACAAGATAATCAGGGGGGGCTTAGATCAGTTCGTGAGGTTTAAGGCTTTTGTTACCAGGTGTGTAAACTAACACACTTCTGTTTAGTAATATGATTGATAACCTGTGTGATAATTAATGAAACAGTGATGATTGATATGATACCCTAATGGGTATGATCTTGGACTCGGGTAAGTCAGTATTATTATTGTTATGAGTTTACTGATGATCTATATGATACCATGGCTATGGATATATGTGACATGGGATATGAGGTTAGACATATTAGCATGATATGCATGACTTGTATGATATGCATGATTACATAAGTATGGTATGTTGATGGGTGATATGAGTGGAGGGAGCAGTGATATTTTGTGCTGACGAGCACCAGTGTTTTGGTAACACACATTGTGTCTTTGGGACACCAGAGGTTTGGCACCTCCAGAGGTTTGGCACCTCATTGCGACTCGTCCCTGTGGTTTGACACCACCGTGGGTTGGCCCCACTTGAGATATGGGATCGTCTGCTAGTGATTTGGTATCACACGATGGGTTGGCCCCATCACTCGATTATCGTGACTACGGTCACCAGTGGTTTGGTACCACATTGTGTCTTTGGGACACCAGAGGTTTGGCACCTCATTGCGACTCGTCCCTGTGGTTTGACACCACCGTGGGTTGGCCCCACTTGAGATATGGGATCGTCTGCTAGTGATTTGGTATCACACGATGGGTTGGCCCCATCAATTGAGTTGTGACTTCGGTCACCAGTGATTTGGTATCACAATCGTGTCTTTGGGACACTAGTGGTTTGGCACCACATTGACGGATATTGTGTCTTTGGGACACCAGTGTTTTGGTAACACATTGTGACTATATGTCACCAGTGGTTTGGTACCACACAGGGTAGAAAAGGGGATACGGATGGTTAGGATCGGGTTGCATTAATTATGTTGCTATGTATGATGTGTGTTAGCATGTTGTTTCCTCGGGAGCGGGATTTATGCACTGAGTCATTCGACTCACCCTCTCCTTTGACATTTCAGGTGACTCGTAGACGCGGACATGGAGCCGGGATGGACTCGGGGTGCTCATGCCATGCTAAATAAAGTTTTGCTCAGACTATCCAATTTGGGTACTTTAGCTTATTTATTTTTATTTGGGTTTTAATTTGGATTTGTAAAAGGCCTTTAATTTATGTTTTATGATGGTTATGTTTTAATTAGATTCTTAACATGCTTAACAAAATAACTTGGTATGAAACTTTACTAAAAATTTGGAAAGATAATGTTTTCAAAACTATAACGCAATGTGTTTTAAACTATACCATCGGGTATCTCACTATGTTTTGTTACAAAGTAAACTCAAATGATTTTCAAATCAAACTCGATTTTCTACTAAGACAAAAATGTTTTAAAGTAGCACTAAGAAACTATTGGAATTATTAAAGGAAATCAACTCGTTTTTAACTATACACTTTGGATAAGTTTTCAAAATCTCCGGGTCTCAAATACACCATTTGTTTTCAAGCAAGCCTACTCCAATTTCCTTCAAGTTCATTATGTTTTCACCCCGCTTTTAAACGAAAAATCTGATCTCTCAAAAACGTTTTTCCCCGTAACATACCAGATTCAGACGTGGTGTCTTGTCCGGGTTTGGGGTGTTACAATTGTGGTATCAGAGCCAAGTTCAAAGGCTCGGCTGTGGGCCTGAGGCCCAAAATGTTTTCAAAAAGTTGTCTTAAGTGTTTTGGGTTTAAACATATGGTTTGAAAGGCATGGCACCGAGTCTCCGGCACCAGTTTGCCCAGGTAAGTACCCCGAACTATTGCTTGTGATTTGATTGGATGTGATATGATTTGATGAATAGCAATAGTATGCTACTTTAGAGATTGAAACTGATAGGATTCTGTGAACTCGCGAGAACAAATCCTCTTTAAATATTCATAAGACTTGCTTTAAAACAGTGGAATAAGTACTGATTCATAAAATTTTTAATCAGATACGTAGAAAGATTAGTCATGAGCACTCGAGGCGGACGTGGTCGCGTGGTAGAGGTAGGGGTAGAATGACAGTTTCTGAGCCCGTAGGATCTGGTCAAGGGTCAAAAAATGAGATACCGGTTCCGCCACCAGCTGGAGGTGGTGAGTTCCAAGATCAGACTGGAGATGACGCAGTGTCACAGGCGATGCTGCGAGTGTTGGAAAGGGTAGCTGAGGTAGGTGGAGGCGCAGGAGTTAGGAAATCTGTGCCTGAGCGACTTCGGGCAAACGGGCCCGAATTCTTCCGAGGTGTATCTGGTGTTGCTCCCAGCACTGCTGAGTATTGGCTGGAGGCAACTGAGCGGATCATGGATGATCTGGACTTGACTGCTGAAGAGAAGCTGAAGGGCATCGTATTGCTTCTTCGGGATGAGTCATATCAGTGGTGGCTCACGGTTCGGGACAGGTGGCAGCAGAGGATTTGTCATGGGATTATTTCAGGGCTGCATATCAAAAGAAATACATCGGAGCTAGTTATATTGACTCCTAGAGAAAGGCATTTCTGAGGCTTGTTCAGGGGAGTAAATATGTTTCTGAGTACGAGGCTGAGTTCCTGAAGCTGAGTAGGTATGCCAGGGGCATTGTGGCCACTGAGCATGAAAGGTGTGTTCGTTTCGAGGATGGTCTGCGAGACGAGTTGAGGCTGCTGATTGCTCCACAGCAGGAGCGTGAGTTTGCTGTCTTAGTTGAGAAGGCTAAGGTAGCCGAGGGTATTAAAGAGTCAGTGAGGCAGGGCATGGACAGAAATAGGCATAAGAGGAGCTTCGGATCTACTGGGTCGTCTGGTAATCCGCAGAAGAGGGCTAGACCGAGTGGGCCGAATCAGCCTGCTAGGTTTGTTGCTGCTAGGCAAGGACCGCCGCAGTGTAATCAGTGTGGGAAATCTCATTGGGGTGGTTGCTGGACCGGAGGAAAAGGTTGCTTCGAGTGTGGTTCTCTGGATCATCGCGTGAGGGACTGTCCGCGTAGGTTGGCTAGGATTCAGTTTGAGAGTCAGGGCCGTAATCAGTTCAGAGGTAATGGACCGCCACCGCAGAGGGGCCGTGGTAATGGCAGAGGTGGTAATGGTTCTGGTCGGGGCCGTGGAGCACCAGGCAGAGGTGCGGGTAGTTCTGAGGCCAGACAGCCTGGATTAGTGTATGCTGCGAGGCGTCGAGAGGAGGGCGACGCACCGGACGTCATAACCGGTACGTTTTTGATTTTTGGTTCTCCTTATACTGCTTTGATTGATGTGGGTTCAACGCATTCTTATGTTGCCAGTAGTATAGTAGAGACCATGGATTTAGACTCTGAGATATCTTCTAGGCAGATGACTGTGATTAGCCCTCTAGGTCACTTTGTAGTAGTTGATAAACTGTTTAGAGAGGTACCCCTAGAACTCCAAGGGGTAGTGTTTGCTGCTGATCTGATGGAACTGCCGTTTGGGGAGTTCGATCTAATTCTTGGGATGGATTGGTTGGTCAAGTACCAGGCGAAGTTGGATTGCGCGGCCAAGCGCATGGTTCTTAAGACGATTGAGGGTGATGAAGTGGCTATGGTAGGTAATAGGAGAGATTACTTATCTAATGTGGTATCTGCTCTGAAGGCGGAGAAGATGGTCAGGAAAGGCTCTGAAGCGTATGTAGTTCATGTGTATGCCTTGGAGGCTAAAGAGTCTGCTGTAGAGAAGGTTCGTACTGTTAAGGAATTTGCTGATGTGTTTCTTGAGGAGCTTCCGGGTTTGCCGCCAGATCGAGAGGTGGAGTTCGGGATTGATCTGTTACCCGGGACTGCGCCAGTGTCTATTGCTCCGTATAGGATGGCGCCAAAGGAATTGGTGGAGCTTAAGGCTCAGATCCAGGAGTTGTTGGATCGAGGTTTTATCAGGCCAAGTGTTTCGCCGTGGGGTGCGCCGGTACTTTTTGTTAAGAAGAAGGATGGTACAATGCGGATGTGCATAGACTACCACCAGTTGAATAAGCTGACGATTAAAAACAAGTATCCGTTGCCACAGATAGATGATTTGTTTGATCAGCTGAAAGGTGCAGCGGTATTCTCGAAGATCGACTTGAGGTCTGGGTATCACCAGTTAAAGGTTAAGGAGGCTGATGTCCATAAGACAGCGTTTCGGACTCGGTACGGGCACTACGAATTCCTGGTAATGCCATTCGGGTTGACTAACGCACCTGCAGCATTTATGGATATGATGAATAGGGTGTTTCAGCAGTATCTAGATCAGTTCGTTGTGGTTTTCATAGACGACATCTTAGTGTACTCAAGGACAGAGGAAGAGCATGATCGCATTTAAGAGTTGTGCTGCAGATTTTGAGGGAAAAGCAACTCTACGTTAAGTTCAGTAAGTGCGAGTTCTGGCTTAGAGAAGTGACTTTCTTGGGTCATGTAGTGTCAGCTGAGGGGATTCGGGTAGATCCTCGTAAGATTGAGGCAGTTTTGGATTGGAAGCCGCCTAGGTCAGTGGCTGAGATTCGGAGTTTTCTGGGTTTGGCCGGATATTACCGAAGGTTTGTTGAGGGTTTCTCGTTGATAGCAGCGCCGATGACCAAGTTGTTAAGGAAAGAAGTTCCGTTTGTATGGACTGAGAAACAACAGGAAAGCTTCGATAAGTTAAAGAAGATTTTGACTGAGGCTCCGGTTTTGATTCAACCTGAGGTTGGTAAGGAATTCACAGTCTATTGCGATGCATCACATACGGGATTGGGTTGTGTGCTGATGCAAGAAGGTAAGGTTGTGGCTTACGCTTCTCGACAGTTGAGGCCACATGAGGTCAACTATCCGACGCACGATTTGGAGCTAGCGGCTGTAGTTTTCGCCTTAAAGATTTGGAGGCACTACTTGTACGGAGAGAGATCGATAGTCTACACCGATCATAAGAGTCTGAAGTATCTCCTGACTCAGAAAGATTTGAATTTGAGGCAGCGCAGATGGGTTGAGTTGCTGAAAGATTACGACTGCTCGATTGAATATCATCCGGGCAAGGCTAACGTGGTGGCAGACGCGTTGAGCCGTAAGGTTGTTTCGGACTTAAGAGCGATGTTCGCCCATTTAAGTTTGTATGACGACGGGAGTATCTTGGCAGAGTTACAGGTTAAGCCTACTTGGGTTGAGCGGATCAGAGAGAAACAGTTAGTGGATGAGGTTCTGAGTGCGCGAAGGTTGCAAGTGCAGAGTGGTGGTTTGGAGGGTTACAGCTTGTCTAGTGATGAGGTGTTGTGTTTTCAAGGTAAGGCTTGTATGCCTAAAGATGTTGAGCTGAGGAAGAAGATTCTTCAGGACGCACATAGCAGTCCTTATGCTATGCATCCTGGAGGTAGTAAGATGTATAGGGATCTTAGAGAGCAGTTTTGGTGGCCTGGCTTGAAGAAAGAGGTGACAGAGTTTGTTGGGAAGTGTCTGACTTGTCAGCAGGTCAAGGCTGAGCACCAGTTGCCGTCGGGTTTGCTTCAGCCTGTGAAGATTCCTCAGTGGAAGTGGGAAAGGATAACCATGGATTTCGTCAGTGGATTACCGCTTACGCCAAGCAAAAAGGATTCAGTTTGGGTAGTGGTGGATCGTCTGACTAAATCAGCTCACTTTATTCCGGTGAGGGTTACTACTCACTTCAGAAGTTAGCGAAGCTGTATGTGTCAGAGATAGTGAGGTTGCACGGTGTGCCGGTTTCGATAATCTCGGATAGGGATCCCAGATTTACGTCAAGGTTCTGGAAAGCATTGCATCAGGCTCTGGGTACTCGTTTGGGTTTCAGCACGGCTTTTCACCCGCAGTCTGACGGTCAATCAGAAAGAGTTATTCAGATCTTAGAGGATATGCTGAGAGGTTGTGTTCTGGATTTCAGAGGTAGTTGGGAGGAGTTTCTACCACTAGCTGAGTTTGCCTACAACAACAGTTATCAAGCGAGCATCAAGATGGCACCGTATGAGGCGTTGTATGGTAGGAAGTGTCGCTCACCTACGTGTTGGACGGAGTTGGGTGAACGTCAGTTGTTGGGACCCGAGTTAGTAGCTGAGACTGAGGACAAGGTTAAAGTGATTCAGGCTCGATTAAAGGAAGCTTCGGACTGGCAGAAGTCTTATGCCGATCTTAAGCGAAGAGATATAGAGTTTGCTGTGGGGGATCGAGTTTTTCTGAAGGTCTCGCCTTGGAAGAAGGTGCTGAGGCTCGGGAAGAAAGGCAAGCTAAGTCCGAGGTTTATTGGACCGTATAAGGTACTGAGACGAGTTGGACCAGTGGCGTATCAGCTTGAGTTGCCAGCAGAGCTTAGTCAGATTCACGATGTTTTTCATGTTTCGATGCTTTGGCGTTATCGTTCAGATCCGTCACATGTGGTAGCAGTGGAAGAGATCGAGGTGAATCCAGACTTGACTATGGAAGAGGAACCTGTACAGATTCTTGATCGGGATGTGAAGGTTTTGCGTAGAAAGTTTGTGCCTTTGGTTAAGGTACTTTGGTGGAATCATGGCGTGGAGGAAGCCACGTGGGAACCCGAGGATATGATGAGACAGCAATACCCGCAACTCTTCTGATCAGGTAATTTCGAGGTCGAAATTATTTTAAGGGGGTAGAACTGTAATATCCCGAGATAGGGGCTATTTTGTTGTTGCATGAAATTGCATGTGTTTAGTGTGCTGTGTTGCTATTTCGGTGTTTTAGGGGCTTAATTGTGGGCTAGGAGTGTGCCTGAGGGAATGGGAAAATTTTTGGTTTTGGGTGTTAAGTGAAGGGAGCTGTGGAAGCTGGGGTTTAAGAATTTTAATTGATGTTTTGTTGCACAAAAAGTGAGCTGGCAAGGTGGCAAGCATGCGCTTCATGGGGAGCTTGGTGTGGCGTCAACTACATGGAGTGGAGGTCTAGTGTTCGAGCTGCGAATTCCCCATTTTGGCTACATTTTGGGACGGCATGGAGGAGAGGTAGAAGGCAACTAGAATTCTACCTTGGACCAAGTCATACCTTTCAAATGAAAGGTGGAGAGCATTTGTAGGAGGGAGACTTGGTCATGTTGTTTGAATGTGTGGAGTGGAGTGTTGTGGGGGATTTGGCCGAATTTTAGGGAGGAGTTGGAGGGGGAGTGACGGCTTGGTGTGGGGGAAAGGGTGTGCCGAAATTCAATTGGCTTTGTGGGGGTGATTTTCGGTCACTTTTTGGGTGTCAAACAAGGTTCTTCTCATTTTGTCAAAAGCAAGAAACCGAAATACCTAGTCCCTTTAGTTGCCGAAGTTGTTTTGCTTCATTTGGTGTGTGTATAGCCGAATGCAAGATTGCATTTCTCTTCTTGTTTTCACTTGAGTAAGCCGAAAGTAAAAGTCTTCTCTTATCATATTTTTCTTCCTTGTTGAACCTTGATAGCCGAACACTCTCTTCTCTCCTTCTCATAATCCATTCTTTTCTCCTAAAGTACTTGTGCCGAAACTCGACCCTTCAAAATACCTCTTTCGTTTCTTTTTTTTTTCTTTTCTCTTTCTTTTGAACTTTTGTAGCCGAATCCCTCCCTTGTGCTACCGAAATTTCCCTATATCATTTGTTGCATTTTGGCCGAATATCAATCCCTCACCTAAGAGTTTGCCTTGGCCGAATATTGGAGTGGGGTGGACCTCTCTTGTGTGGTGTCCAATCGGGTTTGGAATAAGGTGAGTGCTAGCCGAATGTTCTTTTTCTTTTCTCTCTTGTGCTCTATCGATTTTGGTAAGGCTAAGGATGATTTTGGTCAATTGTTGATCGAAGGCTAATCTCTGGGTAATCGACTTTGTTGTAGGACATACGGTTTGTCGAGGGAGTTAAGTGAAGCCTCCTTCTTTCGATTAGCTGGTTGGTAAGTAAGGGTAAGTGGTTGATATATTATTATTAGTCCAATTCTTTGGTTTCGATTAAGGCAAGGGTGACTAAGGATTAACTATGTTCTTGATAGGTGTTGGCCGATTATCAGAAGAACCACTGTTGGGTTCGGGATTTGGTAGGAAACCAAATCAAGAGTAAAGGTAAGGGTTCAACATTAAACCCTTTGGTTTATTTGGTCTTAGCCGAAAGGTGTAGAAGGCTAACCTATGTTTTGACCGATTGTTATAGGAACAAGATAATCAGGGGGGGCTTAGATCAGTTCGTGAGGTTTAAGGCTTTTGTTACCAGGTGTGTAAACTAACACACTTCTGTTTAGTAATATGATTGATAACCTGTGTGATAATTAATGAAACAGTGATGATTGATATGATACCCTAATGGGTATGATCTTGGACTCGGGTAAGTCAGTATTATTATTGTTATGAGTTTACTGATGATCTATATGATACCATGGCTATGGATATATGTGACATGGGATATGAGGTTAGACATATTAGCATGATATGCATGACTTGTATGATATGCATGATTACATGAGTATGGTATGTTGATGGGTGATATGAGTGGAGGGAGCAGTGATATTTTGTGCTGACGAGCACCAGTGTTTTGGTAACACACATTGTGTCATTGGGACACCAGAGGTTTGGCACCTCCAGAGGTTTGGCACCTCATTGCGACTCGTCCCTGTGGTTTGACACCACCGTGGGTTGGCCCCACTTGAGATATGGGATCGTCTGCTAGTGATTTGGTATCACACGATGGGTTGGCCCCATCACTCGATTATCGTGACTACGGTCACCAGTGGTTTGGTACCACATTGTGTCTTTGGGACACCAGAGGTTTGGCACCTCATTGCGACTCGTCCCTGTGGTTTGACACCACCGTGGGTTGGCCCCACTTGAGATATGGGATCGTTTGCTAGTGATTTGGTATCACACGATGGGTTGGCCCCATCAATTGAGTTGTGACTTCGGTCACCAGTGATTTGGTATCACAATCGTGTCTTTGGGACACCAGTGGTTTGGCACCACATTGACGGATATTGTGTCTTTGGGACAGTAGTGTTTTGGTAACACATTGTGACTATATGTCACCAGTGGTTTGGTACCACACGGGGTAGAAAAGGGGATACGGATGGTTAGGATCGGGTTGCATTAATTATGTTGCTATGTATGATGTGTGTTAGCATGTTGTTTCCTCGGGAGCGGGATTTATGCACTGAGTCATTCGACTCACCCTCTCCTTTGACATTTCAGGTGACTAGTAGACGCGGACATGGAGCCGGGATGGACTCGGGGTGCTCATGCCATGCTAAATAAAGTTTTGCTCAGACTATCCAATTTGGGTACTTTAGCTTATTTATTTTTATTTGGGTTTTAATTTGGATTTGTAAAAGGCCTTTAATTTATGTTTTATGATGGTTATGTTTTAATTAGATTCTTAACATGCTTAACAAAATAACTTGGTATGAAACTTTACTAAAAATTTGGAAAGATAATGTTTTCAAAACTATAACGCAATGTGTTTTAAACTATACCATCGGGTATCTCACTATGTTTTGTTACAAAGTAAACTCAAATGATTTTCAAATCAAACTCGATTTTCTACTAAGACAAAAATGTTTTAAAGTAGCACTAAGAAACTATTTGAATTATTAAAGGAAATCAACTCGTTTTTAACTATACACTTTGGATAAGTTTTCAAAATCTTCGGGTCTCAAATACACCATTTGTTTTCAAGCAAGCCTACTCCAATTTTCTTCAAGTTCATTATGTTTTCACCCCGCTTTTAAACGAAAAATCTGATCTCTCAAAAACGTTTTTCCCCGTAACATACCAGATTCGGATGTGGTGTCTTGTCCGGGTTTGGGGTGTTACAATTACACTAAATATGGCCTATGGCCGAATAGCACATTCTTGCTTACCTTGATGTTCCAAAAACCCGAGAGATCTCCTTATCCCTTAGCGCTACCTTCCCTTGACTACAAAACAAGACATGAAAATCAAGGCCCTATTAAGGTTCGGCCAACCCACATACCAAGGCTTACCCTTGCTTTTGGCATACTAAAAGAGAAAGAACCCCAAGCCGAATGCTAAAGAGAAAATACTTGCCACTAACGTTACTTACCACTAAAGATTAACTTCCCGAAATCACCTCCCCCTGCAGAGAATCGGTTGGTTAGCTTGCACTACAAGGAATCGAAAACTCCTTCCCTCTTTGCCTCCTGAAAGATCTGGCAACAGCTTGCGAAATATAGAGCAAATGAGGGCTACAATATTCGGCCTAAGTAAAGAAAAGAAAAGAAAAGGGGTTGGTGGTTGAGTAATACGGCAAGGGTGAGTTTAAGGGTGGTTTCAGCTTTGATAGTCTTAAGGAAAGAAAAGAGAAGAAGTAAGCTATCACTAGGTTGAAGGAATGAAGAAGAATAGGTGGAGAATTGGCAATGGAGACAAAGAGGTTTTCGGCTTCAAATGGAAAGGAAGAAAAGAGATAATTCTTCACTCAAAATTCGGCAGCAAGATGGACACTACACAAAAAGAATTTCGGCACTTATTTGCTCCCTAAAGAACCCTTTGGCCGGCCACCACCTTTCCTCTAATCCAATCCCATAATAATCTCCTATTTAATCTCTTTATCACCCATTTAAAAAAATAAAATCTAAAAGAAAATAAATAAAACAAAACCAATATTTATCTTCTCCTTATCTTTTATCTCCATATTTAAAATAACATAAAACTTCTATTATCCAAGATAAAAATAAAACAATAATAATCTTCTATCTATTTATCTAAACTAAAAAATAAATAAATTAACAATTATCTACTCCAGCCGAACTTTAAAAGGATAAGTAAGCTTAATCCTCTTTCAATTAAAAGTCCAACTGCCGTCCATTGCTTCCTTCTTTCCTGGCCCCAAAAGCCAAAATTAAAACACCCAACTGCTGCTTCCACTCCTCGAACTCAAGACCTGCTGAAGCCTCACTGCAGATAATGCCCCAGCCACTCTGCCAAGACGCCTCTTTGTGATATAATTTACCATGAACTTCTTTCAACACCTCTTTCCCAAGCTCCCCCTTGTCCTAACGCCAAAGTAAAATAAAAACACGCCCATGCCGCCAACGGGATTCGAACCAAGGCCCTTGTTGCCGCAAGCTGCATATAACGCTCCAAGCCACTCTGCCAAGGCGTTTACTTGTGACATAAACTCGCCACAAATTCTTTTAAGACCTCTTTATCTTGCTCCCCCCTTAACGCCAAAATACAAAAAAACACGCCTCCCTGCTACCAGTAAGACTCGAACTCCAGACCCTTGTTGGCGTCATTCCCAGGCCTTAAGTGGCGTCCTTAAGCCACTTTACCAAGCCCATTTCCATGTCCCAAAACGCCCACAAATTTCCCTTAAGGCCTCCCTGGCCTTGCTCCCCTTTAACGCCAAAAATAAAAACTCTCAAATGCAATTCCTGCAGCTCGAACCCCTTCCCTTTGGCACTCCCTTTGACGCAACCACCCTTGCACCTTAGGTGGCGTCCCTTGCCACTTTTCCACATCCCTTCTTGTGTCCTAAACTCGCCAAAACTTTTCTTAAGGCTACCTTAGCCCAGCTCCCCCTTTTTAACTTAAAAACCAATAATTTTCCAAAGCTTCCACCTTCATCCTAGAATTTCCAAAGCCCCTCGAACACCTCCAACACACTCACTGAGCCTACTATCACTCGAATTATGCACGAACGCATAACCCCTAATCTGGGATGTTACATTATATATCAACAATTCGAATCTTCGTTCAATTCATGAACCTTAGGTTCATGCTTGTAAATCTCATATCTCAATTTCAATTCACATTTCAATTCATAATTCCACTTTCTCATACTTTCAGTAGATCAAACGATCAAACTCATTCAATTTTCTCATTTCATTTATTTACCCTATTAACAAGACTCTGACCTTGGCGGATACACGGATCCAACCAAACACACTAGAATAATCCACCCAAACACACCAATATGATCCACCTAAACACACCAGAACGGCACTAAGTGCCTCTTCAGATAGTCTGAAGAAATATAATGACATCTGTGTCTCCTCGACCAAGCCGAAAAATCTCCAAATCCTTTCAATCCTATGGCATGCCAACTATATCCGATTCAACCCGACTAGTTAATAGGGAATTCCAATTCTCAATTAAAATTTTACTTTCTTATCCAATTCACTTTCAATTCAATATACAATTCAACTCAATACATTTTCCAATTCAATCCACATTCAATTCAATTTTAATACATATTAATTATATAACTCAATTTCATACAATTCAATAATACACTTACCTCATAATTTACTTATCAACTACATAATTTAAATATAACATTTAATGGTAAATAATTTGAGTTATAGTAATACAAACTGTGATTTTCTCGTGTCTACTTCTCGATAACTTTTTCTTTTCCTTTTTGAGCCGATGCCTCTGGTTCTTTACTAGCTATGAAAGTTAAAGTAATTTACACTATTAATACAGTACTAATTTATATTAAATAATTGAATTTTTATTCAATTTCTACCTTAATTTCAATTTGGTCCTAATTAAACTCATTTACTTTTCTAACTCAATTCATACTTTATTTCTACTCAATTTCCTACCAAATTCAACTTAACTATCTAACGTTCATGATAAAACCCTAATTTCAAATTTCTTTCAATTTAGTCCCTCCAACACAAAACTTATAGCTTACTTTAAAATTTAATCCTTTAATCAATTCTAACTAGAAATTCTATCAATTAAACCCCTAATTCAACAATTTGTCCAACATGAATCATGTTAAAAAATCTAAGAACTTTCATTATTTCAACTCAATTTCAACAAAACTTTGTTCTAAAACTTCTAAAACATCAAAATTAAAAGAAAATGACTTAATTGACTTACCAATTAAAGCTTAAAGCTTCAGAACCCTAGTTTTCCCTTTTTCTTTTCTTTCCTTTTTCTTTCTTCCCTGTTCTTCTCTGTTTCGTTTCATTATTCTTTCTTTTTCTATCTTTATTTCTTTTATTTGCTTTTAATTATATAATATAACAATAATATAATATAATAATATTTACTTATAATATAAGTAAATATATAATAATTACTAATATATGTTTATTATTATTCCACATGTATTTCACTATTACCACACACTTGGCACTTATGGTTTAATTGCTAATTTAGTCCCTTCATTTTTTTCTCTATTCTATAATTCAATTTTACCCTTTATTCAATTTAGTCCTTTTTCCTAATTACTCTTAATTAAGCTAAATTCACTTAATTGAAACCTAATTAGACACACCACTAGACTCATAAATATTTTTAATAATTATTTATGAGTTTGGTTTACTAAGACGGAGGCCCAATAATGTAATTTTTCGACGCCTGTGAATTTTGGGTCATTACAACGACACTATAAAACATGGGAAAGGAAGGGGGTAAGCTACATAGCTTAGTAAGTTCCTATGCAAATAATAAGCATCATAACCACACATTTAACATACAATTAGCATGATGAAAATTATCACAAATGTTATTAAAATCTCATAGTCATAACTTACTCAATCACAACCTTATAAGGGTTCATCACATAACGAGCTATGAGTTTTACGTACATACCTGTACCAATTCACAACATAACCATAGTTTTCACAACTTTGACGTTCCCGTTAAAGGTTTCGTTGAACCACTTGGAATACTAAAGGATACTCGGGAATCTCGTACACACAGTATCGTACCAATGCCATATCCCTGATGTGGTCTTACATGAAATTTCATATTGATGCCAATAGCCCAGCTATGGTCTTACACGAAGTCTCATATCGATGCCATATCCCAGATATGATCTTACACGTAATCATAGTAACCCTAATGTCATGACATTTTTATCCTATCTATTCCTAAGGTTCAACTGGAATTTCTCGCTTGTCGAAACTTTTTCGAATACATCCAAAGGGTAAATCACAATTCATACAATATTAAATCATTTAAAATATAAATATACTAATGCATTATTTACACACGAACTTACCTCGGTACGAAAATAGTAGAAATGAGACCTAATCGTCAAACACTTTATTTTCCCTGATCTAGGTTCGAACCTCGTTTTTATTAATCTATAATATCACATTTAACTTATTTAATCATTATACTATTCAAATCAACCCAAAATCAAATTATGGTAAAAATTACATTTTTGCCCCTAAAGTTTGACATTTTAACATTTTAGTCCCTAGGCTCATAAAATGAAATGTATTCAATTTCTTCAATACCTATGCCTAGCCGAACCTTATACATGCTTATAGAAGCCCACATTTTTCTTTTATTTGCATTTTAACACCTATTTTACAACTTTTTACAAATAGGTCCTTTTAGGCATTTTCATCGAAAATCACTGAGCAAAAGTCGTATATCATACACCAAACATAAATTTTCTACCATTAGACATCAAAATACACAAACATCCATCATGGGTAAAATTTTAGACCTTGATTATTTCTTAAATTAGTGGTAGAAATAGATAGATCATGTTACAAGGATTTCAAAAACATAAAAATCATTAAAAACATGGCTAGAACGGACTTACAATCGAGCTTGGAAGATTGAAAAACCCTAGCCATGGTTTCTTCTTGGTACATTAGGCCATGGGGTAGAAGAAAAAATTGGCTTTTAATTTGGCTTTTTAATTCATTTAATTACCAAATTACTAAAATGCCCTTAATGAAAAGCTTCAGAAACATACCTAACCATGTCCATTTTTGTCCACCAACTTAACCAATGGTCTAATTACCATTTAAGGACCTCCAATTTAAAATTTCATAACAATTAGACACCTTTAACCTATAGAACTCACATTTTGCACTTATTACAATTTAGTCTTTTTGACTAAATTGAGTGCCCAAACGTCAAAAGTTTTGAAATAAATTTTCACGAAATCATTCCATAAAATTGTAGACCATAAAAATATAATAAAAATAATTTTTTCTACGTCGGATTTGTGGTCTCAAAACCACTATCCCGACTAGACCCAAAATCAGAATGTTACAACTCTCCCCCTTATGGATTTTCGTCCCCGAAAATCTTACCAGAATATAAATTTGAATTCCACGTAGACTTCTCTATCTCGTGACACTGTCAAGGAACCCTCGCTAAGGTTACGCTTTTATTTCCCAACTTTTTAATCTCTCTTGTCAAAAATTCCGATCGATTCTTTGTTATACAACACATCGGCTGAATCTTAATCCCTATCGGAGAATTCATACTCAAAGAGTCCAATCGATACCATCGTAACATAGATACACAAAACACATTTTCAATCTTTTTCCAAGACAATTCTTTCAGAAGCATGCTATCGCTGAACGGGAATTTCATATCCTCATGTTTCAAATTCACATACGTTTTCTGACAATCTGAAGTGGATTCTAAACTGCCACAAATCACTTGTACTTTCTGTACGATTTCTAATTGGATAGTCTCTGAAACATATAACTCAACTAATCTACCATGTTACATTCCCGATCACCAGAACATCTATTTCAAACAACTGTACATTTTATTATTCCCTGGATGAACAAACGAGCTACTACTGAGCTTCGTACAAAATTTTCTGCATAAGCTCTGAATTACTCAGTGCGCAAATTCTATCTCGAAATAATGATAACAGCCATCAGGTTCGACCTAAAATTTAGAATCAAAAGTCATCTCACACTGCACTCATTTAGTTTACCACTCACTATCACATTTTTTAGGTTCTCAATCTTGCAAAGAAAACATCCCTTTATCTTTTAATTTAGCTAGATTCAGATCTTCATCAAATAAGATTAATCATGTATCCAATACTCACAAAATAATCAAAGGTTTTCCATTCAAGCATTTGCAACTATATCTGCTCTCCCAAAGGTTAATCGGTAACTGCTCACAATCTTTCAATAGTTCAAGCTATCTATGCTATTTTAAATCCAGATCCTTTTGTGAAATTAGATACTTTAAAATCTTGGGATCAGGAAACATATGCCATTTTTCATCGGACAACCGATGTCATCAAATTCCCAACACAGACATAAAAAGTGGTCGACTCTAAATTACCAGTAGGACAGTTCCTTTCATGTGACTTTACCCGTCTGAAAGCATAAACTATCACTTTACATTCTTGTATTAAAACACATTCCAATCTGTTCAATAGTGCATTGCTGAAAAATCACAAATTCTTTACTCAATATAAACTGGACCCAGAATCAGTGCTTCGATTAACAATACCTTCAACTATTTTCAACTTTGCTAACACTCAACAGACCATTAAAACTTTCACAAATGTGATAACCTTATCAATCAAAACAACTTTAACTTATAATAATATCATCCGATTAGAACTGATCTAATAGGTACGTCCTTGTATCACACCCTTTTTGAATATAAATTCTTCATTCAGACTGTTCGTCAATTTACCATGAATGTACAATATTTTATCTTCTTATCTGAGGATAACTTAGATGCATATAACTCAATTTACCTTTCAACTAACTAGCTCGCTCAGATAAAAACAACTGAGTCGATCTCAACTATCAAATAATATCATATCAAAATACTCCCTTCTTCATGCTGTTAAAACAACTCAAACATAAAATCTTTCAAAATTTCCTCACATGCTAGTCAAAGATCTTTACAACTGCATTAGCTCAAAGAAACAAAATATCCTGATTGAACTCATTGACCTTAATCAAACTTACCTAAGAAAAGAAAACCATCGTACAATTTGAGCTTGAGCTTCCACTATCTATACCTTTGCCGATGTCAATTTCTTTCATGAAAATTAGAGAAATCTTGATACCAGAATCACCATGTTCCTATGATCGAACCAGAATTACAACCATAATAGACATATTTATCACAAGCCAAAGAACACATTTTAAAGATGAGCGATGATTGATAATTTACGAAATAAGGATGATAAGAAAACTGAGATAAAGAAATCTAATATGTGATATCATACTGGAAGTCCGAGAACATAACTCATAAGAAAATAATAAAGATCTTGATGATTCCTCAAAGAAAATTAGAAGAAAAACAATGCTTATACGCTGTGGAATCAATTGTAATAGAGATAATATATTTTCCAAATATATATAAAATAAAACAACATCCAGTAGAAACAGAAGAATAACCTCACATAAATTTTCACTAACAACTTTTATTCTAAACATAATAGAATAGTAACCCAAAGAGAGAGATAATAAATGCTGCTCATCAACCAACTAGATAACATTATAATCAACTAGCATTCTCATTCGATAAAAATTTCATCAGAAAACAAACAATCACATATATCTCTGAGGATAAATGAATATATAAAATACCCAGGAGAGATCATCATAATCTATTCAATTACAACTATTACACTCAGACATCTTTACGATTCAAATATCATTTCTCTAACTAATTCTGTCATCACTAATCCCGTATTATTCCATTCACTAACAAAAATCAATTCAGAAGAAATTCTAGCAAATACATACATTAGACTTCATACTTGAATGAGTCGACTAGCCAAGATTAACTTTTTCTTTAACCGTGGCATCGCGAAATCCGAATGATCTTTAGAATAACCTGACATCTTTTCCAGAACTATATTCACTTGCCAAACTATTCTTAACTCTGACCACATTATTAGTTATTCCGCTATTGAACTCTTTAGTCTCTTACTTGTGAGCTCATTCAACATAAATCTTATGAAATTTCGTTATAAAATACCACATTGGTAAGGGGGTGAGGTCGTAAAGCCTTTAACTCGATTCTCATAAATACACACATATTGTAACACCCCAAACCCGACCTAGAAGTTAGGCCCGAATCTGGCGTGCCACATGGAAGTGTTTTTCAAAACCATCTTTGCAATTGTTAAAAACTTGTTTGAGAATTACAGCCTCTTTGTTAAAACCCAAAACACTTAAGCAATTGTGTCTACGTGAAAACATAATTATCTTTAATAAACCATTTTTGTTGCGGAAGCATATTTGAAATAAACGATTTACGAAAATGTGATGTTTGAAATAGAGTTGCAAAAGCATCATGAAATATTGCGGAAACGTTGATAAAATACAAGTATTTTTGAGAGGTTGATTGATGAATCACAAATCAAGGAATTGAACTTTAAATCCGTGACTTTTGAAAATGTCGTTAATAATTTGAAAGAAAGTTCGAGTTAAATCATATTTGTAAAAGTTTATTTTGAAATCCATTTGTTAATTGATTTTGGAAAACCTTTATTTACATTTTTAGAAAAATTCTCGTTTTAAACAATTTAAGCAAAATAATAAGGATAACAACCATAAAGCAAATAATAAAATACTCCAGAGGCCCTATTACAACTTAAACCAAAATAGCAAAATAATAAAATAAGCGTAAATAGAAAATTTAAAATTCGATAACACCATTTCGGAAGTATAGCCTCCACCAAGTCATCCATGGGCCCAAGTCCTCATTACAGAGCATTACCTACAAGGATTAAGAAAGAAAGGGGGATGAGTTACAAGAACTCAGTGTGCAACCCACTTACCGTTGTCCATTGGGCCAAAATCCATTAAGCCATTATTTGGGCCAAAGCCGGTTTACAATAATATAAAAGTATCATATATAATATGCATATGATATGCAATTCCCAAACCAAACCTAGTTTTCCATTCGCTACACACCACCCGTACCAACCAACACACCTGTGGGGAGCTTTAGTCACTCACCCCGCCAACACACCAAATGTAGGCATTAAGCCATTTATATCAAATTTGTGGACAAGCCACCAGATTAACATATTTTACATGGCATTGCCATTTTTCAGATTTGTGGCAGTGCCACCAGATTTATGTAGCAGAGCTACCAGAATTTCTCTTCATCATTATCCCATCCCATGCAAATCATGTATATAATGTATAACAAATCACAATATAACAACAGTAATTTATTTAGATATTTATTACAAAATTATGGCCCATTAATACAAATTATCAAAAAGGCCCATATAGCAAATATCAATCGGCCCATATAACAACATATCAATCGGCCCATATAGCAACATATTTCAATTTGGCCCATAAAGGGTATTTTCATAATTTACGTAATTTTACTCACTAAGGGTAATTCGGTAATCTCGCAACCCAAGGGTATTTCGGTAATTTACCCTCTAAGGGTATTATGGTAATTTCGCAACCTAGGCTTAACTACTAATTTGGGGCATAAAATCGAAACTGTCCAACTGCGTCATACTAACTAAATTGACCATAACTCGAGTTAGAAAACTCAAAATCTAAATCTGTAAATTCTCCTCGAAACTAGACTCATTTATCTTTCTCCTATAATTTTCCAGAATTATTAGCTTAACCATTTAGTACAGTTTATTCCATGAAGTTTCCCTTGTTTCACTGTCCAATGATTCTGACCTTTCTTACCTTAATCTCAAATATCTTACTGTACGCTTTTCATATACTTCTCCCACTTGTTGCTATTGAAAATAGTTCACTAAGGAATCCATACATATCAATTATAACTCTTAATTCACTTTGTACAATTTTATACGATTTTTCCAAGACAGAACAGAATACCCCGAAATCATTCAGAACCAGTCTCACTAAAACTTACATATCTCAGAATATAAAATTCCTTTTCCTTCTACGTTTCTTCCATATTAAAATAGACACAGTAAGCTTTAATCTGATATCTTATTCACATTGTAATTCATTTTCTCCTATTCTTCGTGATTTTTCAAATACACGACACTGTTTCTGACCGAAACTGTTTAATTACAAAATACGATTACCACTACGATCATACGCACGCCCGAGTGATCACGAATGCCGATTTTCAATTTTTCTTCGGTATTTCGACCGATTCAAAGAATATTTCATACAAAATATCAGAGAAGTGTGAGATTACACACCAGATACGGAAGGTACGGGATTACACACCTGATTTTGATTTCCTAAAGGACCACTCGTCCTTGACCACTAATTCCGAGTGATCAATGATTGGGTAAATCGAGCAATTAATATTTCTACGGAGAAGAAAAAGTGATTTCGGATGAGAGAAAGTATGGTGATGGTCTCGGTCAAAATGGCCATCCCACACCAAGACATAGATTCGGCACTAAGAGAAAGAATAAAAATAAAATGTTGAAATGGATCACTTACCGATTGATCAAAGTATGAGTAGTAATACAGTTGAGAAGAAAAATATGTATGAGATGAAAGATTCGGCTATAGTGAAATAGATTAGAATGGAGTGATTCTTAAAGGATTTTGCAAACAAAGAAAAGAAGAAGAGGAATGATGGATTAGTTTTGGTTTTCAATAATGATGAGTGAACAAAGCAATGGTCTCAAAGTTTGTATACAATCGGCAAAAAGAAAGAAGAAATGGAATATGCCTCCTCAAGGTTGTGTAGATTCGGCAAAGAGAAGAAAAGGAGTTTGGGGAGAAGAGAGAAATGATACCAAAGTTGTAAATAGAGGTTTGGCCAAAGCAACCAAAATTTTACCAATTACCAATGACCATATTCGGCTAGGAGAGAGAGTTTTGAGAGAAAAAAATATAACTGATGGTATTGATATTTTAACCCAAAACTAACACTTTTGTTTTACCAAAACATTAAGCACCAAATTGGCTATTATCCTAGCCCCAAGCCGTCCACATTCATCCCCCCTAGGATACGAGTTTGGCCACCCAAACTTTCCAAAACACCTTCCACGAAATAAGCCCCTTGTCCCCCTTACTTACCTATTTCTCTTGATTCCTTTCCCCAACTTCAACCTTAGCTTATTCTTTTAGCCACCTTACCAAAAATAATGATGTCCACCCTTGCCATAAATACACCTTGACCGACACATTAAGAAAGGGAAGCAAAAATAAAAGTCAAAATGCACACAGAGTGATTCGAACTCCTTCCCTCAAGGTACTACAGGTAACGCCATAGCCTCTTTACCAAATGCTCATTTATGCTAACTATATACTCAATTATTTCCGTATGCTTTAAGGTCACTTACTCCATCTCTTTTAAAGTGCTAATTGCCAAAAATTTTACTAAGGTCCAAATAAACCGCGATCCTTCATAGAAATGAAACACCCCAGACCCGGCCCACGAGCCTCGACCAGATCTAGTATGTTCCTCGGTTAGAAACAGTTCAAATTCGTTGGTTCTTTGAAAATCTTTAGGTGATTTTGGAAAACGTTTTGGGTTGGGCTCAAGTTGAAAACCAGTTTATTTCTGAAATATAAGTTTTTATAACATTTCATTCTTAGTTTCAAAACTTTAAGTTAAAAGACATGCCGAATTTGTCTTAAGTTTCATTAACAAACATTTATTTTTAGGTGTCAAAACGTTTAGGGTTTATTTTTAAATAATATGCTTAAACTTTAATTTGATAAAATTTCGTAACATAATAAAGTAATTTAACGTGCATGCATAAAATAAAGTTCATACTAAGGCCTTATTACATCAAAACAAACCCGAAATAAATTAAAGTGCTTAAATAAAAATAAAATGTCTAAATAAATAATTTCCTTGCTGAGCATGGCCACCACTAAGCTCCTGCCAACCCGGTCCATCACTGATCATCACCTGAAAAATGTTCCCACAACGGGGTGAGTCAACAGACTCAATGTGTACTCAAACACTAAGTCCAAATAGATTCAGGCATATCAAGTCATACACATTCATATCAAAAATATACAGTTAATGATGCATTCCCAAGCCCAAGCCTAGTTACCAACCGCTACACATCACCCGTACCAACCTGCACACCGTGGGGACTACTAAGTCAACCCTCCATCCGCTACACACCATCGAAGGCAGTCGCTGCAGTCGACGTGCTCATCGCCCTTATAATTTTGTGGCATGGCCACCAGATAATATTTTGTGTCATGTGACACCACATTCAGATAATGTGACCGAAGTCACCACATTCTTATATCGTGA
Source organism: Gossypium australe (assembly GCA_005393395.2). Taxonomy (NCBI): domain Eukaryota; kingdom Viridiplantae; phylum Streptophyta; class Magnoliopsida; order Malvales; family Malvaceae; genus Gossypium; species Gossypium australe. Next base: position 92,455,238 of record CM016616.1, read on the forward strand.
CAATAATCACTACATTTACTTCCCTTTTTCATAATCACCCATATGCCCCATGTCAATCATGCAATATTATGCCTTATATTTCATTCACATTCTTATAACTGCACTTATGTGCCATAACAAATATTTATCATACTCACAGTAGAAGTAGGAAAACATACCTGAGTACTTTGTACCATCGTATGGTACTTAGCCATAATTTCCACATTCATATTAACACATAAATTAATTTAAAGCCATAAAACTATTAAGATTTAGTGTGGGGTACCCACCTGGTATTAACGCTTTCCTGAAAACCCGAAAACTCGATCTAACGCTTTAGATCCTTAACTCCTACATTCGGCCAACACTAGGATTTTAATAAAAAGAACCATTCGGCCATAAAACCAAATCCCACTAGGATTATTGTAATCAAATTCTTACCTTGGTGCCGATTTCACCATAAATCAAATCCCGAAAACTTTGTGCTATACCTTCCTTCAATCGGCCAACATTGAATCAATTAACTTGGTTAGTTTTCGGCTTTTGAACATTTAAGGAACAGATCTAAATACTAAACTAGGCCTTGGCCGAATGTACATATGTGCTTACCTTCCAAATCTTAAATCCCAGAATTGATCTCTTGTCTTAAGTGTCTGTCGAAATCCCTATAGCCACATGTTAGATCAATTTCTAACACTTAATCACCATTAAATGGCCTATGGCCGAATATCAGATGTGCTTACCTTAAGTCCTTGAAATCCCCAAAATCTTCCTCCTAGAAAACGACAATAGGCCACAATCCCGAATGACCCTTCATAGTTTCGGCCATAGAACAATATGAGGGATTAGTTCCTGAATTTCGACAGGCCTAAAAGAAAAAGAATGGAAACTGAATTTGGATCTTACCTTTACTTGAAGAAATCGACAGCACCTATGTCAGACACCACAAGAATTCGGTTTTGAGACTTGGAGAGTAGTCAACTATGGCCTAGAGAGAACTTGCTTTCAGCTTTTGAAAGATTATGAAAAGAAGAAGGGAAAGGTTTATAGCAGAGATTCGGTTTCAACAAAGATGAAAAGGAAAAGCTTGAGGGTTTCGGCAATGGTGGAATATAGATTCGGCTAGCACAGGTAATATTTCGGCTTAATAAAATAAAAAAGAGAGGAGAAAGTTTGCTAGAGAATTTCGGCAGATGAACAAGAAAAGAAAGAATGAAGATTGGCTTCACACTCCTCCTTTTGGCCGAAAATACACCAAGAGAGTCCCTTGGCCGGCCATCACATGCTCCCTCATCAAATCCCTCATTTTTCTCCTCTTATCACCTCATCTAACAATAAATAAAATAAAAAGAAATAATCCTTTATTTATCCCTTATCTTAACTATTTTATCACCCCTTTTATCTCTTAAAAATAAAAGGATTAAAGCTCCTAAAATCTAGCCTTGGTGCCGTCCCCCTATTCCCCTCTTATTGACGTCACAAGCAAAATAAAAACATCAACATTTTGCTTCCCACGTGACTCGAACACAAGTCCTTCCCCCTAGCATTTGGCGTCATTTCCAGAGCCCTTAGTGGCACCTCCAAGCCACTTTTCCAAGCCCAATTATGTGTCATATTTCCCCTATAAATTTTCTTAAGGCCACCTTTCTTCAGTTCCCTCTTTTAAACTTTAGACTTAATATTTTCTAAGGCATTTCCTTACATTTCTAAAGTTCACAAATTTCATTATACACATTCACAACATACTCAAGCATGCTATTTCACATAATTAAGCATAAATGCATAAGCCCATTTTCAGGATATTACAAGAAACCTCGTAACCTTCCAAATTCACTTAACTAACAAGTTCAATTTGCAATAATGCTATTATCTTGTTCTCAAAATTTTAATCACTCCTACGCCGAAGGCCCATTGGGCCAATCCTACTAGGCCCAATTTCGGGATATTACAATTCTACCCTCCTTAAAGAAATTTCGTCCTCGAAATTTCCAACCAACTACTAAAGATACCGCTCAAATCACACCACTATGCTTTCGCTGCGCACTCTGATCTTAATATCACTAATGTACTTTTAACATAATCTTGAATCCTCTTTCACACAACCAAACATCTAACTACCAAAGCAAGCCATTATCTACCACTTATACCAAAAATTTCCTACATTCAATCATCACGTCCAACCAAAACATTACTGACTTGATAGCGATGAAACAAATCCGAGCCTTATGCTCTTTAGACCAACATCTCAAACATGCTCCTGACCTCCTCCAGCTTTCTCTCGGATGACGCCTTCTACAGTAATCACAAGTCGGAAAGTTTGAACGTGCCTTGACATGCTTCACGGAACGAGACTGCGACCCTAGAGAATTGCGATCTAACTTCTTCTTACAGTCCACAGACCTAACTCGAAGTGCTTCACCGATTCCTTTAACCTACTCCAATACTTCCTTAACTATCCGAGTCAGCTCGACAACCCCAGCTCGATCATGAGATCCCGTCTCAACCACCGGCGATGCCAACGCCTCCCTTTCGGAAACATGCCTCGGTGCTGAAGATCAAACCCTAGCACCTCAGCCTCTACCACGTCTACGTCCACCGCTTCCACGTCTTCTAGCGCTTATGTCACTAAGTCAATTTAATCTTGATTATAAGTCTTATCAATCAATATACTGTTCGATGTTTATTAAACAATGTCTTATGGAGTATAAGAGTTGAAGTGGTTTTCGCAAAACGTATCCTAAAGTCTCAATCTCTATTGTTTCAGCTCCTAAAGCTAAAAGTTCTAAAGTATTCTATTTTGTGGAATTTTCTTACCACAATACTAACATAATAATCATAAAACGAAAACAAATACTTACTTGACTTGCTGTCGGATACCCATGGTGCCATACTTCCTTCAGAACATGCATTTATAATTTAAAATTCAAAACAATTTTGGAAACGTTTTTGAACCCAAACCACAGTCGAGTTTTGAAACTGGGCTCTGATACCATAAAATGTAACACCCCAAACCCGACCTAGAAGTTAGGCCCGAATCTGGCGTGCCACATGAAAGTGTTTTTCAAAACCATCTTTGCAATTGTTAAAAACTTGTTTGAGAATTACAGCCTCTTTGTTAAAACCCAAAACACTTAAGCAATTGTGTCTACGTGAAAACATAATTATCTTTAATAAACCTTTTTTGCTGCGAAAGCATATTCGAAATAAACGATTTACGAAAATGTGATGTTTGAAATAGAGTTGCAAAAGCATCTTGAAACATTGCGAAAACGTTGATAAAATACAAGTATTTTTGAGAGATTGATTGATGAATCACAAATCAAGGAATTGAACTTTAAATCCGTGACTTTTGAAAATGTCGTTAATAATTTGAAAGAAAGTTCGAGTTAAATCATATTTGTAAAAGTTTATTTTGAAATCCATTTGTTAATCGATTTTGGAAAACCTTTATTTATGTTTTTAGAAAAATTCTCATTTTAAACAATTTAAGCAAAATAATAAGGATAACAACCATAAAGCAAATAATAAAATACTCCAGAGGCCCTATTACAACTTAAACCAAAATAGCAAAATAATAAAATAAACGAAAATAGAAAATTTAAAATTCGATAACACCATTTCGGAAGTATAGCCTCCACCAAGTCATCCATGGGCCTAAGTCCTCTTTACGGAGCATTACCTACAAGGATTAAGAAAGAAAAGGGGATGATGTAACATTCCCAAACCTGGCCCATTCACTACGACCGAATCTGGTTATGTCACTGCGGGAAGACGGGTGAAAATCCTTGTTAACTTTGAATAAAACAGTAAGATTTACTAACTTTTTGGTAAAACCCATGTCTATTTGATATTGTATGAGAAAAACTTTGATATCATATAAATATTATAAAATGCCCAAAATTAAACTTTAGGGAATATATATATACGACTAATTTTGAATAAATAAGTTGTCAAAATAAATTCGTTTCCACTTAGTAATTTAATATAATCCAATCATAATTTAAAATAATCATAAAATAATTCCCAAAGTAAATAAAAATCAAAAGTAGTACCAAAAATAATAATAATAATCAAAAGGGCCTTATTACATCTTTATTTAAAATCAACCACGTTATATAAATAAGCTTAAAAGGTTTAAACTCTTCTTTCTGCATGGGCCACCATGTGTCCTCTCCGATCCCGGTCCAATCTACGCATCACCTGAAATTGTTAGGAAAATAGAGTGAGTCCACTGACTCAGTGCATAACCACAACACATATTTCCATCCGTATGGGCTTGGCCCATACCCACACAGCCATCGAAACAAATCATGCTAGAGTGCATCTCAGCCCAACCCACTATCCAACCGTACGCCAACCTTAGCAGACTCCCTTCCTAAGGCCGTGGATAAACCACCACTGATCACATCGTGATCCATAATCCTTACCTTGGCAAACTCGCTGCTCAAGGCCGTGGCTGAGCCACCGATCAACCAAAGTGATCCAATATCGTAATCTGACTACGGTGATGCACATAGCCATCAACCGCCGAGATGGGCACCGAGCCGACACCTCCCTTGAGGTAGCACACAGCAAACCCTCAAGCGCTAATGTCGCCTGAGCTAACATTAGACCACGTACATCCTGTGTACACTTCCTTCTTCATCGAGTCAAGCCCAAATCCCATGCAACTATATATATGCAACATGTTAAGTCATCACATCACATGAATATACACATATCATATAAAGTATTATCACATTAACATAATATCCAAGGTTTATTTACCTGATATTTGATTGCCCAAATCATGGTATCCACCACTCAAGCCAACATAATTGGTTACCACACATAATACATCTGATTATACATTAAACAACTAACCAGAGAAACAGTGCGGTGATTACGCACCTAATTGATACAAATGACCAAATCCTGAAACGCTACTTCTGCTTCTGTAACCGTTGACTAATCGCCTCTCGAAAGGTCTCCTGCGCTAGGCTCTTCTCCCCTACAATCGACCTTGATAACCACTCCCTATTGCTCAAACTAGAAACGGTCACCACAAGAAAGTATGGTTCGGCTTCAGGGACTTATAACCAACGTAGAGAAAATAGGAGAACAAAAGATTCGACAAGGCTCCTTAGACGATGCTGAGATATTCGGTAATGGCAGGCTTTAAAGGTGATTTCGATTTAAGCAAGGTTTAAAAGAAAAGCATGAAGGGAGAGGGAAATGGGTACACAAAGGGTTATGCACACTTTCGGTTTCGGTCACCAAGAAATAGGATGGAGAGGGGTTTGCTTAGACTCACTTTCGGCAAGAGACTCAGGGAAAATAAATAAAGAGAAAAAGAACTATCGGCAAGGGAGAAAACAAAGTGGTGAATGAAAATGAGCACCTCCCCCCCTATTTATAATATTCGGCCAAGCTCCAACCCCCCACAAAAAGATCCTCAAATCTCTCCTAAAACACCTCCTTTCCATCCATTCAAAATAATTTGAATGGGTCAAACCTACCTACCCGAATTTAAAAAAAAGAGACCAAGTCTTTCTCCACCTTTCAAGCCTTCAAAAACCGTCCACCACCTAACCTTAATGACGCAAAAACAAGGCCCCAATTGCTGCCCTTGCGAATTGAACCTGAGACCCCTACCAGCTCCCCCTTGAGGCGTCACTTCCCATGCCTTATGTGGCGCCTCCTTGCCACTCTGCCAAGCCACTCTTAGTGCCAAAACTCCACCAAAAATTCTCTTAAGGCCCCCTCTATCCAAGCTCCCCTTTCAACCCCTAAAACTAAAAATTTTCCAAATCATTCCACCACTACCTAGGGTTCTCAGGACCCCTAAAACTTACCCAACCGCACACTAAAGTGTGCCAACACCCGAGCTAAGCACCAAAAGCCTAACCCCTAAAACTGGGGTGTTACAGATGAGTTACAAGAACTCAGTGTGTAACCCACTTACCGTTGTCCACTGGGCCAAAATCCATTAAGCCATTATTTGGGCCAAAGCCCGTTTACAATAATATAAAAGTATCATATATAATATGCATATGATATGCAATTCCCAAACCAAACCTAGTTTTCCATCCACTACACACCACCCGTACCAACCAACACACCTGTGGGGAGCTTTAGTCACCCACCCCGCCAACACACCAAATGTAGGCATTAAGCCATTTATATCAAATGTGGACAAGCCATTAGATTAACATATTTTACATGGCGTTGCCATTTTTCAGATTTGTGGCAGTGCCACCAGATTTATGTAGTAGTGTTACCAGAACTTCTCTTCATCATTTTCCCATCCCATGCAAATCAAGTATATAATGCATAACAAATCACAATATAACAACAGTAATTTATTCGGATATTTATTACAAAATTGTGGCCCATTAATACAAATTATCAAAAAGGCCCATATAGCAAATATCAATCGGCCCATATAGCAAATATCAATCGGCCCATATAGCAACATATCAATCGGCCCATATAGCAACATATTTCAATTTGGCCCATAAAAGGTATTTTTGTAATTTACATAATTTTACTCACTAAGGGTAATTCGGTAATCTCGCAACCCAGGGGTATTTCAGTAATTTACCCTCTAAGGGTATTATGGTAATTTCGTAGCATAGGCTTAACTACTAATTTGGGGCATAAAATCGAAACTATCCAATTACGTCATACTGACTAAATTGACCATAACTCGAGTTAGAAAACTCGAAATCTATATCCATAAATTCTCCTTGAAACTAGACTCATATATCTTTCTCCTCTAATTTTTCCAGAATTTTTAGCTTAACCATTTAGTACAGTTTATTCCATGAAGTTTCCATTGTTTCACTATCCAATGATTCTGACCTCTCTTAACTTAATCTCAAATATCTTACTGTACGCTTTTCATATACTGCTCCCACTTGTTTCTATTGAAAATAGGTTCACTAAGGAATCCATACATATCAATTATAACTCCTAATTCACTTTGTACAATTTTATATGATTTTTCCAAGACAGAACAGAATACCCCGAAATCATTAAGAACCAGTCTCACTAAAATTTACATATCTCAGAATATAAAATTCCTTTTCCTTCTTTGTTTCTTCCATATTAAAATAGACACAGTAAGCTTTAATCTGATATCTTATTCACTTTGTAATTCCTTTTCTCATAATTTTGGTGACTTTTCAAATACACGACACTGTTTCCGACCGAAACTGTTTAATTACAAAATACGATTACCACTACGATCATACGCACGCCCGAGTGATCACGGATGCCGGTTTTTTATTTTTCTTCGGTATTTTGACCGATTCACAGAATATTTCATACAAATTTTCTGAGAAGTGTGAGATTACACACCATATACGGAAGGTACAGGATTACACACCTGATTTTGGTTTCCTAAAGGACCACTCGTCCTTGACCACTAATTCTGAGTGATCAATGATTGGGTAGATCGAGCAATTTAATCCCTATAAATAATATCGGTTAATCATCACCATCTTAACGAATAAAGGATAATTAAAGAATCCTTGAAGAACCCTTACCTTTAAGATTTTAGAATCAATTTCTAGCGATTAAACGATGACTTCGGAAACTCCAAGTATCAGCCTTCCACAATATTTCTACGAAGAAGACAAAGTGATTTCGAATGAGAGAAAGTATGGTGATGGTCTCGGTCAATATGGCCATCCCACACCAAGACATAGATTCGACTGTAACACCCCTTACCCGAAACCCTTGCCGGAATCGAGTACGTGGCATTACTAGACTTGACTATTAACTCGGGGTGTAAGATTTTAAAGCTGTCCAACTGCGTCATGCTGACTAAATCGACCATAACTCGAGTTACAAAACTCTAAATTTAGATCCGTAAATTTTCATTGAAACTAGACTCATATAACTTTTCACCATAATTCTTCCATAATTTTTCATGTGGCCAATTAGTACAGTTTATTCATCAAAGTTACCCTTATTGCACTGCTTGACAATTCTGACCTGTCTCTACAAATATACAGTTATCTCATTGCACAAATTTCCTATAATGTTCTTGTTTATACCAATGAAAAATAGACTCATTGAGGGTTCTACACATATAAACCATGCTTCTTAATTATTTTTTTACAATTTTTGACAATTTTTCCAAAACAGAACAGTGACTCACGAATTCATTCAGAGCAGGTCTCACTAAAACTTAATTATCTCATAATATATATATATATATATATATATATATCTTTTGCCTACCTTTTAATTCAATATACCCTATTTTTGGTTATTTTTCTAACTCACATCACTGCTGCTACTATAAGCTGTTTTGTTGCATTTTATGAAAGACTAGCTTCTAACCGAACCTACCTACATCCCTAATTCAAGGATTCATTTCGTATACAAACATTTCCTTAACAAAAACGATTAAACTTTGATTAAGAATGCATAAACATTGCCATCATGAACCAACATACATATCAAGACACAACAACGTACTTAACTAAAAATTTAGCCATATTCGCATGGCTATTATATACATGAACCTTAAGATTTCATCAAACAAAGACCAAGTCTTTCCTATACATGCCTTCGTTTAAAACCAAAATGAAAGAGTACCCAAAATGTAGATTGATAGTGTGAGCGACTTTCCGAACGATCCCGACGAGCTTGTAGCTTGCACCTAATCTATAAAACAGAGGAAACATTTCACACGATAAGCTTGCTAGCTTAGTAAGTCCTAATTTCATAAAAATAACATTTGAATTTCAACAATTAAATTACTATAATACAACTTGTGGACTTGTACTCATACTTATTTTCAAACTTTAATTTTCATACCCATATTAACAAGTATGAACTCGTAGAAACGATATCTCTTCACCCACATGCTTATGATCAAAATACTTGTTTATAAACCAACCTTTCGAAACCCAAAATGTCATCGTATAATCATAGGTACATGCATTTATATACTTAAATGTCAATTACTATAACATGGCATCAATTACACAACCACTCATGTGGCCGAATATGCCTAGTCATGTATCCTCATATTAGAAGACCAAGATACAACAATCATATCATTCATTAGTAAAGCCGAGAACACATATTATAACCATATATATATACGTATATATTCCACACTCGTAACACATGCCATTTGTAATAAATTACTGATTTTCCTTGTCTTATATAAGTAAGAAATTCATTATTACTTCACATACTCACCTGAGCCGTTAACTCGATAAGTTTGCTTTAATTCGCCTTGAACATAAATTTCGGTTTCTATTCTGTAAAATACATCACCGGCATCAAGCCTGCTAGGCGTAAAAGCCCGATAAGTAACACCGGCACAAGGCCTGCTAGGCTTAAAAGCCCGATTTAAATCACCGGCACAAGGCCTGCTAGGCGTAAAAGCCCGATAAGTAACACCGGCACAAGGCCTGCTAGGCGTAAAAGCCCGATAAGTAACACCGGCACAAGGCTTGCTAGGCTTAAAAGCCCGATTTAAATCACCGGCACAAGGCCTGCTAGGCGTAAAAGCCCGAGTCGTGTCAATACAGTTAAACATTCCCAACAATTCCAATCACTTACTCAACATAATTCATCAACCAAATATGTCAATATACATTCGGCCATAAGGTAAATGGATACTAAAATTTATCAATTTTTATTTCATATTCCTTTCGAATATCTAATCAAACATACTTGATCACTTCACATATAACAAAACAAATTTCAAATTCACTACCATAATTCACATTCGGCAATTTCCACATTTCTATCCTAAAATGTAAAATTTCAACTTTTAATAGATTCGAAATTAGTCCCTTGACATGTATTAACTTAAGGACTTACCTCGGTTGTCGATAGTCCGTGCGAATCGGCTATTCGAGAACCTTCGTCTTTCCCCGGTCTAATTTCGTTTTTCTTTGCTCTTGATCTAAAACACATTAAAATTTAGCTCATTTAATTGCATTTCATCTCAATTTAGTCCCAAAACACACAAATGGGCAATTTACAATTTTGCCCCTAATGTTTTCCATTTTTACAATTTGGTCCATTTACACAAAACTCAAAATATGCAAAATTTCCTAACACTATAGCTAGGCCGAACCTTCCCCATAGCCATGGGTGTCCATGCATTTCATCTATTTGACATTTTAATCCTTCACAATTTTATTCTTTTCAATTTAGCCCTATATACTCAAAATCACCAAAAACTCCAATACAAAACTTGTAAATCTTTAACATACATTTAATCTAAGACCATCAATCATCAAAACTATCCAAGCATGTTAATGGCCGAATCCTATATACATAGTATTTTCAAAAATTTAGACATGGGTCGGGTAATACACGAAGCAACGATCTCAAAAACGTAAAAATTATCAAAAACGAAAACCGACCATACCTTAATCAAGCTTCTTATCTAGCCGAAAATCAAGCTTCAACCATGGAGTTTCTAGCTCCTACATTCGACCAAGGAAGAAGAACAAGGTATGTTCTCTTTCTTCCCACTTATTTTCATTATTTAATGTTATATTAACACATATAATTTACCTTATTTACTAATATATTAACATAACATATAATAGGCTAAAATAACATATAATTTGAAATTAGAAAGGCCCATTGCCGTTTCCCTTGTTGTACATGGGCTAATTGCCCTTTTAGTACACCCACTTAAAAAGCCACAATCAAATTAGTACTTTACTCTCTAGCATACAACTTTTACGCTTTTCTCGATTAAATCCTTTTTATCAAATTAAGCACTTAAACGATAAAATTTTTCTACGAAACTTTCACACATTTTCATTCACATATAATAGACATGAAATAAATTATTAGAACATTTCTCGGGCTCGGATTCATGGTCCCGAAACCACCGTTCCGATTTGGGTCAAATTTGGTCTGTTACAACTCTCCCCCCTAAGAATTTTCGTCCTCGAAAATTTTACCGTTAAATAAGTTCGGATATTGTTGCCTCATTGACTCTTCAGGCTCCCACGTAGCCTCTTCAACTCCGTGACGATTCCATAGAATCTTTACTAATGGAACTCTTTTATTTCTTAACTCTTTGGTTTCTCGAGCTAAGATACGGATCGGTTCCTCATCATAGGTAAATCAGATCGAATTTCAATCTCTGACGGGGTGATCACATGGGACGGATCCGATCTGTATCTGCGAAGCATCGAAACGTGAAATACATTGTGTATCTTTTCTAAGTCAAGTGGCAGTTTCAAATGATAAGCAACAGGCCCTATACGCTCGATGATTTCATACGGTCCGATAAATCTCGGACTCAACTTGCCTTTCCGGCCAAATCGGAGTATTTTCTTCCACGGAGAAACTTTTAAGAACACTCGATCTCCGACCTGAATTCAATATCCTTACGCTTCAAATCGGCATAAGACTTCTGACGATCCGAAGCAGCTTTCAAATTATTTCTGATAAGTACCACATTCTGTTCTGTTTCTTTAATCCAATCAACCCCGTGTATCTTGTTTTCACTGAGCTCAGTCCAGTACAACGTGTGTGACATTTTCGCCCATATAAGGCTTCGTAAGGCGCCATTTTTATGCTAGATTGGAAACTATTATTATAAGCAAATTTAACCAAAGGTAGGTATCGTTCCCACGTTCCTTCAAACTCGAGAACGCAACACCTCAGCATGTCCTCAAGTATCAAAATAGTCCGCTCAGACTGACCGTCTGATTGCGGATGGAAAGCTGTACTAAAATGGAGTTTAGTACCTAGAGCATCTTGCAATCTCTTCCAAAACCGCGATGTGAATCTCGGGTCTCTATCTAAAACAATGGAACTCGGTACACCGTGCAACCTTACAATCTGTGACACATACAGTTCGGCAAGCTTATCCAGTGAATAGTCGGTACGTACCGGCACAAAATGAGCTGATTTAGTCAGTCTATCAACGATAACCCATATGGCATCTTTCTTGCTCGGTGTCATAAGAAAACCAGATACAAAATCCATTGTAATTCTATCCCATTTCCATTCAGGTATCATGATTGGTTGAAGTAATCCGGACGGTACCTGATGCTCAGCTTTCACTTGTTGACAGATTAAACACTTGGAAACAAATTCAGATATATCCCGTTTTATGCCAGGCCACCAATAGAACTGTTTCAAATCGTTGTACATTTTAGTGCTACCCGGGTGTATCGATAATCGATCACTATGGGCCTCATTCAGGATCATCTGTATCAAATCTGAGTCCTTTGGAACACACAATCGGCTTTTATAATTCAAACAATTATTTGCATCAATCTGAAAATCTGATTCTGTACCATTTCCACACTGAATCCGAATAGCAATCAACTTTTTGTCAACTTTCTGTGCATCACAAATCTGCTGAATAAACATCGGTCTTGCTTGTAACTCGACTAGGATCGAACCATCATCAGACATAGCCATCTGTGCGTTCAATGCACGAACAGCAAATAATGATTTTCGACTTAACGCATCCGCAACAACATTGGCTTTCCCCGGGTGGTAGTCAATCACTAATTCATAGTCTTTCAGCAACTCTAACCATCTGCATTGTCTCAAGTTTAAGTCTTTCTGAGTCATCAAATACTTCAAACTTTTGTGATCTGAATAAATATGACATTTTTCGCCAAATAAGTAGTGACGCCAAATTTTTAATGCGAACACAATGGCTGCTAACTCCAGATCGTGAGTTGGATAATTTTTCTCATGCGGCTTCAATTGTCTCGAAGCGTAGGCTATCACCTTGCCTTCTTGCATTAAAACACAACCCAACCCATTCAAGGAAGCATCACTAAAAATAGTAAATTCTTTACCCGATTCAGCTGAATTAACACTGGGGCTTCGGTCAAAAAGGCTTTCAACTGCTCGAAACTTTTCTGACACCTTTCTGACCACTCAAATTTGACATCTTTCTGTAGTAGTCTCGTTAACGGTGTAGCTATAACAGAAAAACCTTTTACAAACCGTCTGTAATACCCCGCCAGGCCTAGGAAACTTCGGATCTCGGAAACATTCTTTGGTGGTTTCCAATCGAGTATGGCTGCTATTTTGTTTGGATCCACCCGAATACCTGACACCGAAACAACATGACCCAAGAAATTAACTTCATTCATCCAGAACTCGCACTTACTAAACTTTGCATACAATCGTTGATCCCTCAAAGTTTGTAGTACTAATCTCAAATGCTCAGCATGTTCCGTTTCATTTTTGGAGTAGATCAGTATATCATCAATAAACACTACTACAAACTGATCCAAAAACTGTCGGAAGACTCGGTTCATTAGATCCATAAAAGCAGCAGGTGCATTAGTGAGTCCAAAAGGCATAACTAAAAACTCATAGTGTCCGTACCTCGTTCGGAATGCAGTCTTTGGCACATCTGAATCTCTAACTCGCAACTGATAATAGCCCGGATCTCAAATCTATTTTCGAAAATACTGAAGCCCCTTCAACTGATCAAATAAATCATCAATCCGAGGTAACGGGTACTTATTCTTTATAGTTACCTTGTTTAGTTGCCGGTAGTCAACACACATTCGCATCGTCCCATCTTTCTTTTTCACAAATAAAACCGGTGCACCCCACGGAGAGAAACTCGGTCGCGCGAAGCCCTTATCTGTCAACTCTTGCAACTGCGCTTTCAATTCTTTTAATTCAGTAGGTGCCATTCGGTACGGAGCTATCGAAATCAGAGCCGTACCCGGCACTAACTCAATGCGAACTCAATTTCTCGTACTGGGGGTAAACCCGGTAGTTCTTCAGGAAACACATCGGGGTATTCACATACAACTGATACAGATTCAATTTGTTTCTCGGACATTTTATTATTCAATACATAAGCCAAATAAGCTTCACACCCTTTTCTCACATACTTCCGGGCTAACATTGAAGATATTACTGTAGGCAACCCATTTACATCACAAGATTTAATTCTGATGGTCTCACCGTTTCGACACTTCAAATCAATAAGCTTTCTTTTACAATCTACTACTGCCTCATGTGAAGTTAAGCAGTCCATACCCAAGATTATATCAAATTCGTCAAAGGGCAACAACATTAAATCAGCTGGGAAGCAATAATCCCGAATCATCAACGGGCAATCTCTACACACTTTATTAACAAGCACACATTACCCAAAGGGTTGGACACACGAATCACAAACTCGGTAGACTCAACTAACAGAGTCTTTCCGAATTCTAAAGTTTCACACACATATGAGTGAGTCGAACCAGGATCAATTAATGCAATTACAGTAATGTCATAAAGGGTGAAAGTACCGGTAATGACATCGGGGGAGGAAGCATCCTCTCTGGCTCGTGCAGCATAAGCTCTAGCTGGAGCTCTAGCCTCAGATCAAACTGTAGTGTTCTTCGTTCCTTTCTGACTACCGCCTACATTGCCGGAATGTCTGGGTGGTCTACCTCGCATTGACGTGTTGCTCGGCTTAGCATTCTGAACTGTATTCTGCTCAGCTAACCTCGGACATTCTCTAATAAAATGATCTGACGATCCACATTTATAGCAAGACCGATCATGAAATCTACATCTCCCTGAGTGCCATTTCCCACAGTGCTCGCATTCAACTCTATTCTGAGGAACGTTACCAACACTGGCTATCGAGGTAGCTCGAGAGCTCATAGGAGGTCGATCCCGTCTAGGTGGATCTGTAGTAGCTTTATGTCGGCTGTAGTCATCTCTGGACTTCTTGGTTGTGGAATGAAAAACCTTACCCGAAGATCTTTTACGAATGTCTCTAGCTTCAGTCTCAGCCTTTCTTTTCTCTTTCCCGAGCTCTTCGGCTTTGCAAGCTCTCTCAACTAAAGTCACAAACTCTTGAATTTCAAGAATGCTAACAAACATCCTTATATCCTCATTCAGGCCATCTTCAAATCTTTTACACATAATAGCTTCAGTAGAAACACAATCTCTAGCATATCTGCTGAGCCTGACAAATTTCCGTTCATATTCCGTCACGGTCATTCATCCTTGTTTCAACTCAAGGAACTCCTTTCGTTTTTGATCAATGAATCTTTGGCTAATATACTTCTTGCGAAATTCAGTTTGGAAGAAATCCCATGTCACTTTTTCTTTCGGAACCACTGATACTAGTGTATTCCACCAGTGATATGCAGTGTCCCGCAGTAAAGATATAGCACACTTCAAGCATTCATCCGGAGTACAAGACAGCTCATCAAGTACCCGAATAGTGTTATCAAGCCACATTTCGGCTCTCTCTCTGCGTCATCATCATCATTGGCTTTAAATTCTTCGGCCCCAAATTTTCGAATTTTATCAACTGGGGGCCTACTAGATCTCATCGGATCTATCATCGGGGGAGCTGAAGGGATCGGAGTTGGATTATTCGGGGGTGGAGGTTGGGGTACAGCCGGGTTATTTTGAATAAATTGGGCAAACCACTCATTCATCATCTGATAAAAGGCTTGTTTAGTCTCTCCTTCGTGGCTACCCGAAACAGGTCAAGAGTCTACCGGCGCTGATCCATGTGCACGGTCAGGCGCTACACTCTCTACATCATCAGCTACGGCTCTTTCAGGATCGGTATCCATTTACTATATAAAACAAAGTTCAGGCTGTCAGAAGTCGCCACACTATCAATATATGATAAAGGCATGTATAGCTAGACTCACACGCGCTACGGTAGTCCTAGAATCGACTAAACCGTAAGCTCTGATACCAATCAAATGTAACACCCCTTACCCGAAACCCTTGCCGGAATCGAGTACGTGGCATTACTAGACTTGACTATTAACTCGGGGTGTAAGATTTTAAAGCTGTCCAACTGCATCATGCTGACTAAATCGACCATAACTCGAGTTACAAAACTCTAAATTTAGATCCGTAAATTTTTCTTGAAACTAGACTCATATAAATTTTCACCATAATTTTTCCAGAATTTTTCATGTGGCCAATTAGTACAGTTTATTCATCAAAGTTACCCTTATTACACTGCTTGACAATTCTGACCTGTCTCTACAAATATACAGTTATCTCATTTCACAAATTTCCTATAATGTTCTTGTTTATACCAATGAAAAATAGACTCATTGAGGGTTCTACACATATAAACCATGCTTCTTAATTATTTTTGTACAATTTTTACAATTTTTCCAAAACAGAACAGTGACTCACGAATTCATTCAGAGCAGGTCTCACTAAAACTTAATTATCTCATAATATATATATCTTTTGCCTACTCTGTTTCTTTCATGTAAAAATAGACACAATAAGGTTTAATTTCATATCTCATTTACCTTCTAATTCAATATACCCTATTTTTGGTGATTTTTCTAACTCACATCACTGCTGCTACTATAAGCTGTTTTGTTGCATTTTATGAAAGACTAGCTTCTAACCGAACCTACCTACATCCCTAATTCAAGGATTCATTTCGTATACAAACATTTCCTTAACAAAAACGATTAAACTTTGATTAAGAATGCATAAACATTGCCATCATGAACCAACATACATATCAAGACACAACAGCGTACTTAACTAAAAATTTAGCCATATTCGCATGGCTATTATATACATGAACCTTAAGATTTCATCAAACAAAGACCAAGTCTTTCCTATACATGCCTTCGTTTAAAACCAAAATGAAAGAGTACCCAAAATGTAGATTGATAGTGTGAGCGACTTTCCGAACGATCCCGACGAGCTTGTAGCTTGCACCTAATCTATAAAACAGAGGAAACATTTCACACGATAAGCTTGCTAGCTTAGTAAGTCCTAATTTCATAAAAATAACATTTGAATTTCAACAATTAAATTACTATAATACAACTTGTGGACTTGTACTCATACTTATTTTCAAACTTTAATTTTCATACCCATATTAACAAGTATGAACTCGTAGAAACGATATCTCTTCACCCACATGCTTATGATCAAAATACTTGTTTATAAACCAACCTTTCGAAACCCAAAATGTCATCGTATAATCATAGGTACATGCATTTATATACTTAAATGTCAATTACTATAACATGGCATCAATTACACAACCACTCATGTGGCCGAATATGCCTAGTCATGTATCCTCATATTAGAAGACCAAGATACAACAATCATATCATTCATTAGTAAAGCCGAGAACACATATTATAACCATATATATATACGTATATATTCCACACTCGTAACACATGCCATTTGTAATAAATTACTGATTTTTCCTTGTCTTATATAAGTAAGAAATTCATTATTACTTCACATACTCACCTGAGCCGTTAACTCGATAAGTTTGCTTTAATTCGCCTTGAACATAAATTTCGGTTTCTATTCTGTAAAATACATCACCGGCATCAAGCCTGCTAGGCGTAAAAGCCCGATAAGTAACACCGGCACAAGGCCTGCTAGGCTTAAAAGCCCGATTTAAATCACCGGCACAAGGCCTGCTAGGCGTAAAAGCCCGATAAGTAACAGCGGCACAAGGCCTGCTAGGCGTAAAAGCCCGATAAGTAACACCGGCACAAGGCCTGCTAGGCTTAAAAGCCCGATTTAAATCACCGGCACAAGGCCTGCTAGGCAAAAGCCCGAGTCGTGTCAATACAGTTAAACATTCCCAACAATTCCAATCACTTACTCAACATAATTCATCAACCAAATATGTCAATACATTCGGCCATAAGGTAAATGGATACTAAAATTTATCAATTTTTATTTCATATTCCTTTCGAATATCTAATCAAACATACTTGATCACTTCACATATAACAAAACAAATTTCAATTCACTACCATAATTCACATTCGGCAATTTCCACATTTCTATCCTAAAATGTAAAATTTCAACTTTTAATAGATTCGAAATTAGTCCCTTGACATGTATTAACTTAAGGACTTACCTCGGTTGTCGATAGTCCGTGCGAATCGGCTATTCGAGAACCTTCGTCTTTCCCCGGTCTAATTTCGTTTTTCTTTGCTCTTGATCTAAACACATTAAAATTTAGCTCATTTAATTGCATTTCATCTCAATTTAGTCCCAAAACACACAAATGGGCAATTTACAATTTTGCCCTTAATGTTTTCCATTTTTACAATTTGGTCCAATTTACACAAAACTCAAAATATGCAAAATTTCCTAACACTATAGCTAGGCCGAACCTTCCCCATAGCCATGGGTGTCCATGCATTTCATCTATTTGACATTTTAATCCTTCACAATTTTATTCTTTTCAATTTAGCCCTATACTCAAAATCACCAAAAACTCCAATACAAAACTTGTAAATCTTTAACATACATTTAATCTAAGACCATCAATCATCAAAACTATCCAAGCATGTTAATGGCCGAATCCTATATACATAGTATTTTCAAAAATTTAGACATGGGTCGGGTAATACACGAAGCAACGATCTCAAAAACGTAAAAATTATCAAAAACTGAAAACCGACCATACCTTAATCAAGCTTCTTATCTAGCCAAAAATCAAGCTTCAACCATGGAGTTTCTAGCTTCTACATTCGACCAAGGAAGAAGAACAAGGTATGTTCTCTTTCTTCCCGCTTATTTTCATTATTTAATGTTATATTAACACATATAATTTACCTTATTTACTAATATACTAACATAACATATAATAGGCTAAAATAACATATAATTTGAAATTAGAAAGGCCCATTGCCGTTTCCCTTGTTGTACATGGGCTAATTGCCCTTTTAGTACACCCACTTAAAAAGCCACAATCAAATTAGTACTTTACTCTCTAGCATACAACTTTTACGCTTTTCTCGATTAAATCCTTTTTATCAAATTAAGCACTTAAACGATAAAATTTTTCTACGAAACTTTCACACATTTTCATTCACATATAATAGACATGTGAAATAATTATTAGAACATTTCTCGGGCTCGGATTCGTGGTCCCGAAACCACCGTTCCGATTTGGGTCAAATTTGGTCTGTTACATCGACACTAAGAGAAAGAATAAAAATAAAATATTGAAATGGATCACTTACCGATTGATCAAAGTATGAGTAGTAATACAGTTGAGAAGAAAAATATGTATGAGATGAAAGATTCGGCTATAGTGAAATAGATTAGAATGGATGATTTTGAAGGATTTTGCAAACAAAGAAAGAAGAAGAGGAATGATGGATTAGTTTTGGTTTTCAATAATGATGAGTGAACAAAGCAATGGTCTCAAAGTTTGTATACAATCGGCAAGAAGAAAGAAGAAATGGAATATTCCTCCTCAAGGTTGTGTAGATTCGGCAAAGAGAAGAAAATGAGTTTGGGAAGAAGAGAGAAATGATACCAAAGTTGTCAATAGAGGTTTGGCAAAAGCAACCAAAATTTTACCAATTACCAATGACCATATTCGGCTAGGAGAGAGAGTTTTGAGAGAAAAAAGTTACAACTGATGGTATTGATGTTTTAACCCAAAACTAAGACTTTTGTTTTACCAAAACATCAAGCACCAAATTGGCTATCATCCTAGCCCCAAGCCGTCCACATTCATCCCCCCTAGGATAAGAGTTTGGCCACCCAAACTTTCCAAAACACCTTCCACGAAATAAGCCCTTGTCCCCCTTACTTACCTATTTCTCTTGATTCCTTTCCCCAACTTCAACCTTGCCTTATTCTTTTAGCCTCCTTACCAAATAATGAAGTCCACCCTTGCATAAATACTCCTTGACCGACACATTAAGAAAGGGAAGCAAAAATTAAAGTAAAAATGCACACAAAGTGATTCGAACTCCTTCCCACAAGGTACTACAAGTAACGCCATAGCCTCTTTACCAAATGCTCATTTATGCTAGCTATATACTCAATTATTTCCATATGCTTTAAGGTCACTTACTCCATCTCCTTTAAAGTGCTAATTGCCAAAAATTTTACTAAGGTCCAAATAAACCCCGAGCCTTCATAGAACCTCGTAACCTTCCAAATTCACTTAACTAATAAGTCCAATTTGCAATAATGCTATTATCTTGTTCTCAAAATTTTAATCACTCCTACGCCGAAGGCCAATTGGGCTCAATCCTACTAGGCCCAATTTCGGGATGTTACAATTCTACCCTCCTTAAAGAAATTTTGTCCTCTAATTTCCAACCAACTACTAAATGTACCGCTCAAATCACACCACTATGCTTTCGCTGCGCACTCTGATCTTAATATCACTAATGTACTTTTAACATAATCTTGAATCCTCTTTCACACAACCAAACATCTAACTACCAAAGCAAGCCATTATCTACCTCTTATACCTAAACTTTCCTACATTCAATCATCACGTCCAACCAAAACATACCTGACTTAATGGTGACGAAACAAATCTGAGCCTTATGCTCTTTAGACCCACATCTCAAACATGCTCCGACCTCCTCCAGCTTTCTCCCGGATGACGCCTTCTACAATAATCGCAAGCCGGAAAGTTTGAACGTGCCTTGACATGCTTCACGGAACGAGACTGCGACCCTAGAGAATCGCGATCTAACTTCTTCTTACAGTCCACAGACCTAACTCGAAGTGCTTCACCGATTCCTTTAACCTCCTCCAATACTTCCTTAAGTATCCGAGTCAGCTCGACAACCCCAGCTCGATCATGAGATCTCGTCTCAACCACTGGCGATGCCAACGCCTCCCTTTCGAAAACATGCCTCGGTGCTGAAGATCTAAACCCTAGCACCTCGGCCTCTACCACGTCTACGTCCACCGCTTCCACGTCTTCTAGCGCTTATGTCACTAAGTCGATTTAATCTTGATTATAAGTCTTATCAATCAATATACTGTTCGATGTTTATTAAACAATGTCTTATGGAGTATAAGAGTTGAAGTGGTTTCGCAAACGTATCCTAAAGTCTCAGTCTCTATAGTTTCAGCTCCTAAAGCTAAAAGTTCTAAAGTATTCTCTTTTGTGGAATTTTCTTACCATAGTACTAACACAATAATCATAAAACGAAAATAAACACTTACTTGACTTGGTGCCGGATACCCGTGGTGCCATACTTCCTTCAAACATGCATTTATAATTTAAAAATTCAAAACAATTTTGGAAAAGTTTGAACCCAAACCACAGCCGATTACCCAATTAATTGCTCGATTTACCCAATCATTGATCACTCGGAATTAGTGGTCAAGGACGAGTGGTCCTTTAGGAAATCAAAATCAGGTGTGTAATCCCGTACCTTCCGTATCTGGTGTGTAATCTCACACTTCTCTGATATTTGTATGAAATATTCTTTGAATCGGTCGAAATCCGAAGAAAAATTGATAGTCCACAGTCGTCTCGAGCGACTCGTACAACCTTAACAGTTAAATAGTGCAAATGGGCCCAAGGCCCATAATGCGGGCCCATATGGGCCCATACGCTCGTGTGGCCTACATAGCCCCGAAATGCTCTCGACAATGTAATTTATATAGCTTGGGCCAATATTCTCCACACGTTTGTGTGGTTTACCCTTGTGGGGCCCAGCCCATTGGGCTCACTCGACCCATTCAGGCCCAACGTGGCCCAAAACGACCTAAGACCACGAAATCGGTCATAGTGGCCTCAACCGTCTAATGCCCACGTTTATGCGTTCAGTTTACTGCACGAGCAAACACACGCTCGTGTAGCGTCAATTGTCATACTTTTTCCGACTTTTACTGGTTTACGATTTGGGCAGTGTTTACACACTTG